>BMAU01020033.1:0-1306162 GCA_019973935.1 Trichonephila clavipes | reverse complement strand
GGTTATACAGGCTTGAAATGCTTATAAAATTTTGTGTAAATTATAAAACACAAGGGAGCTATATTAATGTACACTAAATCTTTTTCAAACTGTTTATTTTAAGCTGTAATTTTGATACGCCTACTTTTGCTAAGTATTGTTTCTTTGCTTTGCAAACATGGTATGTCATTCAATTTCCTTTAATTTTATTATTGAATACTTTAGTGTGTGCGAGTGTTATTGAATTTTAAATGATATCTAATATTATCGTTTTATTCTTCTCTACATTTTGCCTATATATATTTATAAAATTGTCTTGAGACACAGATGAAAGGCAAATTAAGCCGCCAAACTCGGATTAAATCGTACTGTTTTGAACTTAAAGATAAAAGAACTTATCTCTGCTTACTACTCGTTATTTAAATTATGGATTGCGACCATTATTTTCTGTAAAGAAATTATTAGTCTTGTACTTTAATCTCTAGTTATTTAATTTTGTCTATATTTTATATTAATAGTGCATTATTCTTTAATCCTTACTTTTACTCTTCAGGCCATGATAATAACTTTCTGATGGAAATTTGATAATATATTTCTGATTATACTGTAAAACATTTTAAAAAAAATTGTTTTGGATGTTCCGATTTGGTTAATTCGGTTTTGGTGAATTTTTGTTTGTGTAGAAGTGCAAAATGATTCTCAAATTCAAAATTAAATTTTTTTTTTGAATTAATAGATATATTGATAGTATAATTTATGAGAGGTAATATACATGTAAAAATGCAAATTTTAATGCATTCTCAATTTTTAATTTGATTAGAAACTCGTATTCCTGTATGTTAATTGCTTGTGTGAAAACAATGAAGCAATTTGATAAGATGTCATAAATAATTTTGTTTAGTTGAATTTTAAGTTGAAATAATGGATTTGTAATGATTTTATTATATGTATTCTGAACTTCATTCAAACTTGGTTATTAATCTTTAATTAAATTATTTATTGTGGAAATCTATACTTTTGAAGGAGTTTATTTTTAGTTTGGTTGTAATTGGACATAATTTGGTAGTCTGGATTGCATGGCACCAAAATAGGCCTCTACGTTTTTGTACTGTAATTTAAAAATGCATACATGCATATTTTATGTTTAACTGTTTATACAAGTAGTAATAAATTTTTGTAGGAGATAGTAATGTTCTAATAGCTATGCAAGACTTTTATCCTCACCCGAGTAAGGGAGACATGAGTTTGATACAAATGACTTTTACAAGATTAAAATTGTGGTTTTATAAAAAATTATTCGTTTTGGTCACATTGTGAGACCTTAAAATAAGTTGCTTCCAGTTAAAGTGTAGAATAGGTGGCCACTTGGCAAAGTTAATTTTTTGGCACCCAGAATTAGTCGCCAAACTACTTATATGTAGCGATAGGTGTGAAGCGAAGCCGAAGTAATGAAAAGTCAAATTCATTCTGGCATCTAGATAAACATCGCCAAATCCAAGGAGCCACCTATTCTAAACTTTTGTCTTGTTTCCTAAAATGTTGCATCAAGTTTCAACATAGAGATCATCTATGTGTGTGTGTGTGTGTGTGTGTGGGCTCAATTGTGTATGAGCAGAGAAAGAGTTTCCTTTAGGATTTTAATGTGATGAGTCTGTTCACTTATTGTTATCATTTTACTTCTGGAAAATTTTTTTAAAGCATAATAGATAAACTATCTTTTTCACATTGTAATGCAAGATAATGCATAAGATGGTAAAAAAATAAATTAGTTATCTGGTGTGTGCATCGGTCCTGATTTAAGCTCGTTTCGGGCCCTGGATGCAGGAGATCTACAGGCCCCCTCAGCACTGGAGGATTGAAATTTATAACCAGAATATTTGGTCAAGTTCAGCTTATTCGGGCCCTTCTAGGACCAACCTCAAGTGCCCAATGGATAAACCGGCACCTGGTGTGCATGTAATCATTAGGGAAACTGATGTCTTGGATCAAGGATATCTCCAAATACACATCTGGGTAACATTTCAATTTTCTCTTATGTTTGTTTATATTTAACATTATATTTCTTAAATTATATAGGTTGCGATTCTCTAATTAAATTTTGAAACAATGAAATGATGGGAGATTGCAATCAGTTGCTAATGCTTAAAAATAATTTTAATGCAATTTTTAATGAGTAGTATCTATAATTGGGGCTGGTCAAGTGTAGTATAGAGGGGGACACTTTGGATTTGGCGATTTTATCTAAATGTCATGGTGAGATATCTAATTCATTCTAAATTAAATAATAAATAATTCTGAAAAAGTATCTTGCTGACCCCTTTAGTTGCCAAAAAGGACTGCGCCAAGTGGCCCCCATACCACACTTTAACCCTGGGGTTTTATGAAGGTCCCCAAAGGGATATGTTAACTATTCAGAAAAAGTTATCTAAAAACACTTTCCCCATATTTATTCAATGAAAACTTCTATATGAGAACATTAAGTGAGAGATAAACAGTCATGGTTTTGTCAGAAAAAATACAATTGTAATTATTTTGATGGATAGTAAATAAAATTTTGTCATCAAGAAGTAATTCTTTATTGATAAAGGTGTTTTGTAAGATTTCCTCAAGATGGAAGAGATCTGGCGATTTTCCATTTCTGTTTGTTCAAATTTAATTATCGTGTCTTCTGACTTTTGACAAATATGCTCAGCTTTTCAATCTTTTCTATTTTGTCATCTTAAAAATGCATTTCCAGCGTTATGTGTGTGGTAGGGTTGCAACTCCGAAACACAACACGCAACAGTGCGCCAAATTGGCGATTTTTCAAAATTTGGTGGAGAGGCGCCCGATTCGAATAATTTGCCTATTTTTTTTATACTGATGTTTTTCTCTTATTACTGTAGATATTATTTATTTTTTTAAAAACTTATTGGACATTTCTTCACATTGAAGTAAATGCATCATATTGAATCTCCTGAATTTTCAAATCCTTTCACATGACCTTGTATGTTGTAACTATGTATTCCATTTGGGTGCTAGTTTGATATCACAGGGCACGCACCAAGTTGTTTTTGTTTGCTAAGATGGGCGATAACATTACAATATGGGCTACCTTGATATTTTTGCAGTTTTAGAATATTGCAAGTTTTCAATACTTTTTAATTGATATTCATTATTAATTTTTATATATATTATGTAATATATTATAAATAACATAATATAAAAATGCTATTATATGTAATCATTATTTCATTTATAATTGTTTATTATATTTCTTATAAATATTACATATGTTATACATTTATAATTATGTTCTTTATTTATAACTATTTTGTTATTTATTTATAATTCTGTTTTTATAATTGTTATTTATTTATAATTATTACTTTATGAGTATTATGTATAACTTTTATAGTACCGATGTTTCTAAAAGAATACCGGAGTTTTAAGGCTTTGTAGTATTTATTTATCACACATAAGTTACGAATATAATTCATACATTGTATGAAAGAGAGCAACTCAAACTAGTTCAAGACACAAATCAAGTCGACAGGCAAGTTCATCCCAAATCTTTTTTTCAGTATTTCTGAGGAAACTTGTAACACCTGCTTCTATCCTGTCTTAAGTCTGAAATGTCAGCTGGTAGTGGAGGAACGCAATCTCAGGATCCTTTTTATGAACCCTCACAGATAAGTCACATGGTGTAAGATCGATGAACGTGGAGACCATGCGATACAAGCTTTATTGGGAGTCTCTGTGCGCCAATCCATTGGTTGGGTACAGGATATTTAACCAATCACATACTAAGATGTCAGTTAGGCACTTTGTCATCTTGCTGCCAAATGAAGTTATTTGGTTCACTTTCTTCCAATTGAGGAAATAGCCATAGCTGTAGAGCATCAAGATAGGCAGAACCATTTACAATTGGTTACCAGTACCAACTTTGGTACTCCCATACTTTTCCCTTTACAAAGACAGCCAGTTGTTTCAACCTGATGATACTACCCAAGAATGTTATTATCATTTGGAGGTTGAGAACCGAACTTAATACAGAATGCTCATTGCACAGTAATAGAAGATTCTGTCTGCAAACTGATGACACAAAACACTTTGTTTACTAGTCACTGTTTTCTACTAGTGTGTTGATCAACAAGAAAGGGGAAAGAATTAGGAACTGATTTGATAACGGGGTTAATGCTTGGCGCGATAAGATCGCACCTAGCAGCGTTTACTGTAGTTGGAATGGATTCCTATATAGCGGGCCGGTAGCCGAAAGTGGTATAGGTATCGACCGTGGCTTGCCTTGTCATGAGTTCGAGCTCAGTGCCACTAAAGACCCGCCGTGTAGGGCAGCGATGCACGCAAATCTGTCGAGAGCTGAAACGTCCTCCCGTTGGTGGTGTGTGTGGTAGTTAGAGAGGGGGGTGCCAGCTCAGTTGTCGCCCACGCCACTTGACCATGATTCAAAATTACGTGTCCGCCGCCAAAAGCCCTCGTGTAGCTGAACAGTGCGACGTTAATATTCAATCATTTTTTTCAATCAATCCAATATGGCGGCCTAATGGTAATTTAATGATACACAATAATTTTAAAGAATTGTTTTGAAATACATTGAAATGTATTTCAAAAAAAGTCTATGGGAAGAGATTGAGAATAACCTAGATCAATAAATAATGAATATAAATAATATGTAATAAAAATTAACATGTTGTAAGAATAGTATTATAAGCAGCATATAATAATCTTATAATATTTTATCGTAATTATATATAATATTCATATAGTTCGATTTAATAAGTTATCAAAATAATCATATAATTAAATTTAATAGGAATTTTAAAAAAAGAATAATCGGTGAATTGTAAAAAATAAAAATAACGCATAAAATTACTCGTATTACATAATTATAAATAACATAATATCTTTAATTAAAAAACAAAAATAGTTATAAATAAATAGCATAATAATTATAAATGAATAACAGTAATAGTCAGTGGCGTAATGGAAAATAATTGCCCCCCACAAGGTCAGATCTTGGCCTCAAGCCGGATATATACATATGTACAAAGAATTGCAAAAACCATTACATGATGTACCTTCATACATCACGTAAAATATTTAAATATTAAATTTCTAACTGAATATAAAATCAACCTGTGTCTGAGTAAACAAAGTAAATAACGTTTAACATTAGAGTATTTATAGTATTTAAAAAAATGGAAAATCTAACAACAGTAGACTGATAACCTGGTAACTTAAATGAAAACGATGCACTAAGAAAAACACTAACACTGTAAAATAATATTTTCGATTTCAGATCCTCATGATAGAAAAAGGTATCACTTACCAAATTCTTCGTGTATAAATCCCGGGATGAGCTTGACCTTAAGTTCGATAAAATTCTAGCATAAATTGTCAAAAAGTCAAAGACACAACTATTGTTACTAATAAGAAAGCATGGACACAAAAAAAAGAATGCGCCGCAGGACCACTCAGGTTGAACTACAAAAAAGTAACTAGTTTGTTGGGTTGTTCGCGACACACACTACTGGCTAATATACAGCACCACACTCAAGAAGTAAATCACAAAAAAGCGATTGACGTCACACATTTTTCTTAGCAAAGTCTGTTATTAATTCATACAATTCAATTTTTTCTTGCTTCTTGTTGTTCAATACTGATCAAAGACAAATAGGAGAGCCTCTCTTCTGACATCGTGTCAACGTAGATAATTTTTTATTAATTTTAATTTAGAAAATGACCTTTCCGCCATTGCAAAAATAACTGGAAGAGTCAAAAACAATAAAACTGCAATACATACATCTGGTAAACTTGGCGCAGCAAATTTATTTTGAATCATCAAAAAGAATTACCTAAATCTTTTATCTAATTCAGCTTAATTAAATCTTCACTAAAAACTGCTTTTGGAGACATAATTTGATTTGGAAATTCACTAGACAGGTCGAGGCTATATACTTTTTGAAGATTACTGAAAAGCTCTTTCCTTTGGCATCTTTTTGGAAATTACCGTCTGGTTGGTATGGGCCCAATTTTAAAATTTATTCCCTTAAATCTGCATCAATGGACGTATCTACATAATGCGCAAAATCATTTCTAATCAATTTTGTTTCTTAGTTTTCATTTTCAGACTCCTTTTCTTTAGATAGAGTATCCTTATTAGTGTAAGTGTCCGACACTGTGTTTTTTTTTCTTGTGGATTAATTTTCACTTCCAGGATTTGTTCATCAAGTTCCCTGGCATTACTACTACTAGCACTTGCACAAGAGGATGAACTTGCAGAGATATTAAAAAGTTATCCAATTTTGCATATTTGCTTTTAGTATTATACTCCTTTTCCTTTAGAATTTTAAGTTTTTTTTTTAACTCACTTAGGGCCACGTTTCTTGTCTTATTAACAGTATAAGAACCAGAATAATTAATTCCGTTTACAAAAAACAGTTCTAATATTACAAGAGAGAAGTGAGATTTTTAGCAGCGAAGGAACACTCCTTATATTGAAGTGCATTGAATATAAAAATATAAATGTTCTAAAAACAATTTTGTGAAACATTTCTCATTATGCTTTATTTGATTGAATACTCATAAATACTACGGAAATTTCTGTGGGCATATGGGTTTCTAAATCATAAATCTAGACCATATACTCATTTAAAATGCTCTCTATGCGTTTTCAAGTATCGCAATACTATTTTTCATGAAAAAAGCATAACAGATGTACGTTATTTACGAGTTCGCTAAATGAAAATGAAATACATGGGGGGAAGCTAAAGACGCCAATAAGTTACTTTGCTACTTCAGTAAAAAGTTACATGTCTTTTTTCTCCCTACCGCTAACATGAAGTATACTAAAAAATGGATCTCTTTCGTCGTGGGGATTACAGCAAATATTAAAATGTTTTTTTAATTTGGTTATTGTATATAAGATATCTAATAAGCGAACAAAGCTTTGATTTTGAATGGTGTTAGATCGCCAATTTGAAAATTGCTTAAAAATTGGATTAAAAAAAATGTAAAGTTAATTTTGTGAAATTCTATGTTAATGGCGTCAGTCTAGCTTTGCCCCCCCCCCCCGCAGTGTGGGGTGTACATTACGCCACTAATAATAGTTATAAATGAATAATATTTATAAGTAAATGTTTAAAAAAACACTTATAAATAACGGATATTAGATGATTATTAAAAAAGTAATAATTGCATTTTTGTATTAAATTATGAATAAAATAATTTACATAATGTATGTTAAAATTAATTAAGAATTCTAATTACAAAGTAGTGAAAGCTTGCATTGAACAAAGAACGGGGGGGATTTTTTAAACGTAAAATAAAATGAAAGTAAATGATTTATAGCGATAATTAAAAGCACAACACTTATTCTTCTAAGAAAAAAATATTTTAGTACTCACGCATTTTAGAAATATCCATATTCGAAAATAGCACAGAATTATACAGAAGACGCAAACACTAGAAAAATTACACTGAAAATGGTTCACTTTTTACAGAAATTAGAAATTTTTATTAAAATAGTCTGAAATTAAAAGGGTTACAGCAGGGAAAAACCAATAAAGTTATTTCTAATATACGTTATTCCCATGGCAACCACACATCGACAGACGATAAAAATATTAAAGTAACCATATTGTAATGTTATCGCCCAGCTTGGCGAACATAAACAACAACTCTACGCTATTACCCCCGATATCAAACTAGCACCAGAATTAGCATAGGTTTTGTGCATACGCGCACACATGCCAGCAAACAAAACTGTTTCAGTTGCTCTTTCATTCGATGTACGAGTCATACTAATATGTTATATGTAATGAATACTATATTAAGCGTTAAAACTCCGATATTCTTTTAGAAACACCGGGTTTTTTTTCTACAAAGATTATTCTTTTTTATAATTACTTTTAAATTATAATATATAATTATAAAATTATATAAGATTTTTATGTACTGAATAATATGAGATGTTACTTTTTATATTATATTATTCATTATTTATTGATTGATCTTGGTTATTCACAATCTCTTCCAAAATTCTTCTTTTGAAATATGTTTCAATGTGTTTCAAAACAATTCTTTAAAATTTTCTTCCTGACGGTTTGATATCGCTAGGCCACCATCTTGGATTCTATTCCAGTGACAACAGTCCTTTTTCATGCCAAGTAGCATTAAATGATAAGATTTTAGCTTCAAAGTTCATTCTGCTTCAAATTTGTATCATTTTATATATAATCTTTTTAAGTTTCCGATGCTAGTTTGATATCCGGGGTAATTGCGCCAAGTGCTACATACCAAGTTTGTTAGCCAAGATGGGCGATAAAATTACAATATGGTTACCTTGATATTTCTAATGTCTGGCAATGTGGTTGCCATAGGGATAACGTATATTAAAAATAACTTTTATTGGTTTTTTCCCCGCGATAACACTATTAATTTCAGATGATTTTAATTCGATTTCAGTAAAAATTTAACCATTTTCAGTGTAATTGTTCAACTGTTTCAGTCTTCTGTTTTATTTTGTGCTACTTTCGGATATGGATATTTCTAATATGGGTTAGTACTAGGATATTTTTTTTTTAAGAATGAGTTGTACTTTTAATTATCGGTATAAATCGTTTATTTTCGCTTTATTTTACGTTTAAATGCTTTTTTTAACGTTCCTTGTTCGATGAAATTCGTTGAAGGAACTTGCAGTTTATAGAATATTACAAGTTTTCAGTACTTTGTAATTGATACTCATTATTAATTGTAATATATATTATGTAATTATTTTATTAATAATGTAATATAAAAATACAGTTATTACTATCTAATATATATTATAAATGCGAAAGTTTGTGAATAACTTTGTGGGTCTTTCACGCAAAAACAACTGAAGGGATTTTAATGAAACTTTACAGTAATATAGCTTATACATCAGAATAGCACATAGGCTAAAATTTATAGCATAGACTATAATTTATAAAGATTTGGGGAAAGTGTCCAAAATATAACGATATTTGTCAAGTAAGTAGGAAAAAATTCTGCCATCTGCTAGCAGTTCTAGCGTGCGCTGCAAAAAAGCCCACGTCAGCATATATCTATCTTTTGTTTGTGAAAAACTTTGCCTATTTTTTTATTTCAGAATAAAACTAAGTTTTGAAGGGAGAGGTTGTTAGTAGGAAAAAACTCTGCCATCTGCAAGCTTTTCTAGAGTGCCACGTCAACATATTTCTATCTTTCATGTATGAAGTAAAACGTTCCCCTCTCTGTTTATTCTACGCCAGGCACCACTGCATGCCCGATTCTAATTTTTTGCTTTGTAATCACTATTTTTTTAGTTCAGAATAAAACTTTTATTGCTTTTGGTATTTAAATTAGATAAGTTAAGTCTTTCACACTACACTACATCATTTGGAATAATTTGCAACTTTGTGGTTATTTATAACGCTATAGTTTTAACTGAATAGGCAGGCATTGCATTTTTTAAGTATAAAAATAACTGCCGTACTGTATTTTTTGGAAGTGTAAAAAAAGCACCTACTAAGAATTATGCCGCAAAAGCGTAAGTCTAATCTTTCCCAACGCTCTAATTCAGCTCGAGCTATGAAAGTAGCTAGATTTAACGAAACGTTTCCGCAAGTCGAACTGCGAAGGCTTGAACAGGCGAAGCGAGATGCAGCTCACAGAGCTGCTGAGACACCAGAGCGGTCCCAAGCTCGGCGTCAGGCAGAATATCTTGCATCTAAACAGGCTGCTGAGACACCCGAACAGTCCCAAGCTCGGCGTCTTCAGCATGCAACTTACATGGCGTCTCAGAGAGATACAGAAACCATTGAAGCAGCTGAATCTCGCAAACGTGCTGTTGCTGAAAGGGCACAACAGTGACATCTAATATTCACAAAAAAACACGTGAGGGGTATTCGATAAAGCTGCATTCGAGTATGACGAAACTCTTGATTACGAAAGCCGCAAGCTTATAAAAATAGAAGCGATGAATAAAGAATGCAGATTTTGTAGTGCTCTTAAATGGAAAGAGGAATCTGCAGGCATGTGTTGTTTGGGGGGGAAGTAGCCACAATCTTAACTGGAGAGGCCAAGGGAGACAATGTTCTTATACCACGCATCCCAATCATACCCAATAACTTGCAATTTAATTTTAAACGCCTGCAGTTCCCATTAAAAGTTGCATTTTCAATGACTATCAACAAATCGCAAGGCCAAACCTTAAAGGTAGCAGGCATACATTTGCGCTTGCCATGTTTTTCCCACGGACAGCTCTACGTGGCTTGCTCAATGGTTTCTGAATCGCAAAATCTGCATGTTTATGCTGAACGAAAAAAATCGTTTCACATAGTTTATAGGAGTATATTGCAATAGCTACCTATAACTTTTGCATTACTATCAATCATCATATACAGCCGTACATCTATCAACACAAAACAGTGAGATCATCATCAAAAATACTTGGTTTCAGTTTACATACATTACACAACATGGAACAAGGGTCTCTCAAAGTAACTGTCTGTTACGTCTTCACGACTAAACCGTAGAACCAATTTTGATGAATTTTGGTATAAAGATAGATAGAGAGAACCTTGGAGAAGAAAATAAAAGCTACTCGAAGGACTAATCCTCCGCAGACGAAGTCGCTGGCACCAGTTATATCATGTATATACGTATCTATGTAAATAAACAGTACTCTAGTAAACTTAATTTTATTAAATATATAGGTTTTTTTTAGTATTCTTTAACATGAAATTCTTTTAGCACGAAAAAAAATTCATACCCTCTCAGTTTTGTGTTAAACGATTTTCACTGCATGTAAATTTTCTATAAACTATTTTAATGATCCGAACTTTAAGATTCCTTAATGCCATTTGTTTATCTAAAAAGTAAAAATGTATGCATGACCTCGCTTCACTCCAACACTGTTCAACCGATCACTATGAAAAATGGCATGTATATGTATTTTTTATGGAGAAGAGTTTTGTGCTATCTTTTTAATATAAGGAACGGAGTTGCTTGCGAATATTACAATTTTAACATAAAGTAAATACAACAGAAAGTAATAATAACGTATTACACTTCTAAATATAAATTATTTACACTACTTTAAGCGTTCATTACACAAAATTTGTAATAATGTTTTGCTTTTGCTGGGCAGAGATCAGCTTAGGAAGGTGTTTTCGAAAATCGACCCACAAGAGACTTAAGGGGCGTTATAAATAAATAAAAAAATCGTTTTTATCAGTTATTAGATCTACAGACTTAAAATTTAACAAACGTGTTTTTTTCCGCTTAACATGCATTTCGAGTAAAATTTACTCATTAAAAACTTCTTTATCCTTCACCCGTGCGAAGAACGGGTATACCAGCTAGTATGTAATAATCAAATCATTATTTATTTTTTTATATTTATTTATAAGTATTACATATTATGTTATTAAAAATTATGTTCTTTTTCAATTATTACTATTTTTATTTATAATTATTTTTTTATTTATTTATAATTTATTTATTTATTTATAATTATTATGTACCATATTTTCCTGTATATAATCCGCGGATTATGTGTTAAAAAAAGTTTCAAATTTTGTTGTGCGTATTATACGCCGCCGCGGATTATCTGAGAAAAATTCTCCATCAGAAAAGATAACAATAAAGTTTTGAAAGAAATGACATTTATGTTTTATAAAATAAATAATAGATGGTGCTTTCATGACTCGGCTGACGTATTTCAACCTTAACTAGTTTTTGTCCAATTACATTCAAAAACGAATTCGGTTCCTCTGAAAGAAAACACGGTTACTAGTCGCTGGCACCATTTCCAATTTTCTCTTGACTACAGCTATTATGTCCTTGGAAAGTTTTCATCATGTTGAAGCGAAAGAGTAAGTTACACTGCAAACTTCAAATTAATAGCTATAGAGAAGGCTACCGAAATCGGGAAGCTGCAAGGTTTTTCAACGTTGACGAATCGAATATTCGTTTGTGGAGAAAAAACAAGACCAACTTCGAAAATTGTGATCGACGTTAAAGAGCCAATCATCGCAGAAAACCTCAGTGGCCAGAATTAGAGGAAGAAATAAAATAAATGGATTTTAAAAGAAAAAGACAATGGGAAAGTAATCTCGATATATGCTCTACGGATGAAATCCAAGTATGAAAGGAAAATTAAAATAAAAATGAAATTATTAATTTGAAAATAGTCTGCTCGTGTGTGTTGAAAACATCAGCAGTTTTTTTAATTAACCAATAGCAATTTATTAAAAAGAACACATGATCTTATCTGCATAAGACCACATATCAAAAATCAAGGGCTTCTAAATTATACAGTGTGCCTGAATAAACTTGTTATTTCACCATGACATCTAGATAAAAATCGCCAAATCCAAGAGGCAATTCTATTCTTCAAAACCTTCTACACTTTAGCCATGTAGGGCATCTATCTGTGTTTGTTATTTGTTAATTTGTTGTTTATATAGGGTGTCTATTTGTAAAATGAAAAGTTTTAAAGATAGTTATAAAAATCCTGCAAAGAATAAGATAAGATCCTGAAAAATGAATTCTTGTGAATAAAGTAGGTTTATATAGTAGAAGCTAAATAAAATTAGTATAATAAGTTGGCATGGATTTTTGATGTCCTTGCTATATAGCACTTATTTCTGCTGCAATGGATTATTTTAGTGACTTTAAGAAAACAAATAATGCATCAAACATGTAAAAAATATGGTACTTATTAGTTATAGAGGTTGTGAAGCCAATTGCAATGCAATACATCAAATTGTTCTATCATTGTATTTGTAGTAAATGTATCTTATTGGATAACATAGCTATTATTCGTGACATTTTGGAAAATTGGTTGCTAATCTATGGTCTCTATTGCTGATAAATGTGTGCAAGCATAAAAAAACAGTGCCAATTTTATATACAAGTGCTACATGCCAAGTTTATGTTCACCAAGATAGGTGATAACATTGTAATATGATAACCTTGATATTTTTATCATGTGGTAATGTGGTTGCCATGGGGTTAACATATATTATAGTTCTTATTTGTTTTTTTCCCCCTAGGTAATCCTATTAATTTCAGAAGGTATTTGATTTCTGTAAAAATTTAACCATTTTCATTGCATGTGTTCTTCTAGCTACTATATCTGTTGTATTTTGTGCTATTTTTGAATATGGATATTTCTAATATCATTGGTAGAGTACTGGGATATTTTTTAAAAAATGAGGGCTGTGCTTTTAATTGCTATAAATCGTCTATTTCCCTTTATTTTACTTTTTAATGCATTTTTAAACATTCCTTGTTCAATGAAATTCATTGTAGGAACTCGGTTCTTGGAATATTGCAAGTTATCAGCATTTATTGATATTCATTATTAATTTTAATATATACTAACTGCATAACCCGGTGTTGCACGAGCTTTCTCTACTTTTATAAATTTTCCCTTCCCTTCACAAAATCATCACTTCTATTCTTTTTTGAAGCATCCTCTTCGTCACTTGTCAATAGTTCAAAATTTTGAGGTGTTTCGCCAAAAGCTCTTGAGTAGGTGAACAGTGTGACTTTAAATTCACTCACTCGCTTTGTAATTTTTTAGCCCCTGGAAGCGAAAATGTACCTTTTTTTAAAAAAACAGTTGTATATTGAAGAAAGACAGAAATTTAGAAATTGTTAAATTTACAAAATTCTACAACTATATTTAGTGTTGAATGAAAATTGTGAGCATTTTTTGAAATGTTCAACACATGGGAAAAAAGTTTCATGCAATTAGTTTTATAAATGAAGAATTTATTAAATGTTTGATTTAAATTTTGAGTATGTTTTAGTGGCCGCGGTAGCAGAGTGGTATAGGTATCGGACCGTGGCTTGCTTTGTCACGGGTTCGAACCCTGTACCACTAAAGACCCGCCGTGTAGGGCAGCGATGCACGATAAATCTGTCGAGAGCTGAAACGTCCTCCCGTTGGTGTGGTGTGGTAGTTAGGAGAGGGGGGGTGCCAGCTCAGGTGTCGTCCACGTCACTTGACCATGGTTCAAAATTACGTGGTCCGTCGCCACAAAAGCCCTCGTGTAGTTGAACAGTGCGACGTTAATATTCAATCAATCAATCAATTGAGTATTTTTTAAAAATTAGTAAAAAATCTATTTGGATTCATTTTAGAAAAAATCAAAATATGCAAAGTTTCATTGCTTTGTAAAAAAAAAAACATACAGAATCATGGCGAATTAAAAATATATAAGAATAAAAATGTAAAAAGGTTGGAAATATATTTACATTCACTGTATAAAATCGTTCAAAAAGAAAATATACTATGTGATAAAATTATATTTCAGAATTTTTAAGGTTTTTATTCCAGTGTTCAATAAATCACTCTTTAAGAATGAAGAAAACTATCAGTTATAAAAAGAAAAGCTTGTGCAATACTGTCATACATAGCAAATAACGTAAGTGATGACAGAATATATAACAGGGAAATTCCTGCACTCTTTCAAAACCGCAAAAAGAGTGACCTTCGCCATTTTTGTAGCGCATAAAACAAAATTTCACTCATCCTAATTTTTAACGCAAATCCTCATGTTAGGTTATGCAACTTTGACATCAAAAGAATATTTCAATTAAATTTTTAAAAAATTTTAAAGAGCATGTTTAAGTTGATGCCTTCAAACTTCACATTGATGGTAATTTTTTTTTTAAAACTGTAATTTTTAAGCAATTTTTTCAATTTTTGTACAGATTATGGATAATATTGTTCTACACAGAAAAAATTTTGTGAGATTTTCTTTAAAAAGAACGAAGTTATTAAATGTTTAATTAAAAATTTTGAGTATTTTTTGAAAATTCGGAAAAGTTTTTCACATTTTATTTTTTAAATGGCTGATTTTTAAAGAGAAAAGCATGAACATTTTTAGTGTAGAATATCAATTCATTAACTCAAAAAGAAATGGAAAGGTAACGATTTAGAAATCATTTTCATAAAAATGTATAGATTTTGACTCATTTTAGAAAATATCAATATTGTAAAAAAAAAAAAATTATACTGTATTGCGGCGAAAAAAATTATCTTTCCGATTCTGTAATTTTTGTCTCAGTTTGATTGCAAGAATTAGATGGCTTTTTTTTTTTTTTAAAAAACGTGGGGAAAGTCTGAACTTGACTCTGCTGAAATAGAAATGAAGCTCGGCGGAGTAAAAAACCAACCAACGGGTAAAACAATTATGCATTTTAGGGTTTTTAATTAATATTTTTAACTAATTGCAATATTGGAATAGAAATGGTCAAAATTGTGTGTGTGTGCTTCCTTGGTTCGTTCCCCGTCTGTTGGTACCTTCTGTGAGATTCTGTGTGGTGCGGTTTGTGAGAAGATAGATGCATTAAGCATAGATAGATAAATTTGTTTACATTCGAATTTTAATATTGTATATCAGAGATGGGTCTTGTGTCGATCGCGATTGACCGGTGGACCACACACACACACACACACTAAGAGTTTGGGATGATCGCCTGTAGATAGCATTTAGTATTTATATACAGAAATATATTCAAAATTGGCTGACAGTATCTATTGACTATAATTATGAGAACTAAATATATATAACTTTATATGAAAATATTTTACTTTTTGATGTATTTTGAATTGTTTGTTAATAAATGTACCATTTGCTATTTATATATCTGGGGCTATTATGATGTTTGTACCTTGCGTTTGCTTTAAACATGGTTTGAAAAGTGTGAATTTATTTTATTTATGTTGGGAAGTACATATTTCGTATTTATTATTAAGTTATAATAAATATTGTAGACCTTTTCCTTATCTTACCACACCTATGGCACTGGTCAGTGGCATACACAAGGATTTTTCTTGCGGTGGGGGGGGAGGGCTCAGGGTCAAAAGTCTACCATTCTTATATCATGCCTCAATACGCAGCCAAACATTTTTTATTTTGTGGATTGTCGGAAACAGAAAACAAAAAATTAATTATTGAATCAATACTTAATTAAATTTTACATTCTATGTTCATGGGATTACAATCAATCGGAAAAAAAATATCAATGGTTATGGGGATGGGTCGAGACCTGTGGATATCCCCTCCCCTTGTAGTTGGGTCGCAGCACCTTGAAAAAATTATAAGTAGCCCGTACCCTGGAAAAGTCTGCCCACCCCTGGTGTAGATTATCTATTTTATTTATAATATAATATAAAAAAGCAATTATTATATGAAATTATATTATATGAATATTGTATTTTATTACTATTAAATTAGTTTATAATATATTTAGTATATGTAATTTTTATTATATTATTTTGATATTCATTATTGTAACGTCACTTCTCCGAACATCGAGAGCTGTCGGCATCTTTGTTGGATCCGACACCCACACTTGCAGCTGCAGCGCAACCAATTTTTGACCCCCAAGGAATCTAACCCTGTCGACCGGAAGATGAGAGGAGAGATGCTTTGAACTTGCACGGGAGCGGTGGCCGATTCCTCCTCTCACAAAATATTGGACTCTAACAATCTATATTTAAATTTAATAACTTTAATGTATCATTTAGTAAATAATATTCAATAGTTGTGACGTAAATAAATTCCATATTTTAATTAACCAAGAATACGCTACCGTTATTCTTTCAAACGTTACAATTATTGATTTATATTGGTAATTTTTAATCTATTTCTATATTCTTTGAAATATTTTTCAAAACAGTTCTTCAAAATTATTTTTCTGACAGTTTGTTACAGCTAGGCCCAGTGCAGGTTTACCCATTGGGCACTTGGGCTGAGTGCCCAGATAAGCTGGACTTAACCGGATCTAAGAGCCCCACCTTGGAATCCCACTGTGCCAAGGGGGCCTATAGATCTTCTGTGTCCAGAGTCTGAAACAAGCGCTGCCTGGTGCATAGTACTCGTATATCAAATTAATTCCAATAAAATATTTCAAAAATATAAATAGGGCTGTTATTTTTTCCCCCAATAGGCATGGAGGCTACTAAACTGAACAGTGGCATCTGTGCCTATCTCAGTTTACGTGACCTTGGGTGCTAAGATGCATGAGCAGATATTAAGGTCAGATGGTCAGTCTGAAGCAACCCCCCAGTGTTTAGTTCCCAAGCAAACTTGGTATTAAAGGTATAGAGGCTATAGAAGTTTTTTAATTGTAACAACCAACAGGAAATTGCCAACATCATTAGCATCAAGTATTCCCCAAAGCTTGCTGAAACTTGAATAGCAAGTCCAATTGTTCTAAAGTTTATTGATAAACCAGAGGAGTTTAATATTTATTGAAACGAAAGTTTTTTAATGATGCCCGCTTATGTCCACTCAGATATAAGGCGTCTTGCAGTTCAATATAAAGTAGATGTGCCACTAGCAGGAGAGAGAACTACACACATTTGTCTTGCAAGAGAACATGAAGTAGAGCGGGGCAATCGGATAAATGCTCCCTAATCATTGGCACGGATTTACATAGAAGGCAGAGTGGTAAAAATCAGCCATCCCAATCTTAAACAGATGGGTCTGCAGGTAATCATGTCTGGGAATGACTGAAATATGCCACCCTCCATCCTAGGTAGGACAGAAAGCTGAGCATGTCTTTGTCCATTGAGCAGCAAGATCGAGTTTTGCCAACAGCCAGCTCTCTAAGAGTGGATATTCTTTTCTCTGTCAAATTTTGTCCCTTAGAAGTTGCTTGGCATTTCAAAGAGGCATTGGAAATTCAAAGGAAAGTAGAATACTTTTTACTGCTCGTGAAAAGGACTTTACTATGTGTATGCCATGTATTTTCATAGTGAATAGTTTGTTGGGCTATCAACCAAAAAAATAAGCGAGATTTGGTGTAAAAAGTTCTTGATGTATGCAAGAAAGGTCACTGTGTACCTCTGGAGGGGGGTAAAAATGGTATGTTTTAAATTTTACAAAATTTTAAAAATGTGAGATTTTTAAATTTTAAAATAATCAACGTTTGTACTGATGTCTAAGAGGCATTGCTTTTTGTTTTGTTTATATTTAGAGTAGACTTCCCTCAATGAACATGATAAAATTCAATTAGAACTCATTTATTGTTTAAAAACTTTGTGCATGATTTGTTATATTGGAACCCCAAGTGCATTATGGTTGGATATGCCATACAGACTCAAAGGTATTGCAAAGAAAAAATTGATCAGAACAAATATTAGGTTTTATAGTAGAATTGCTATGAAATCAACCTGGATCTAAAATATATTTATCTTGAAAAGTCACAAACAGGCATGAAGAGAGATTTTTACATAGTAGCTTAAAGGATTAAAACACTAAAAGCAATCTTAAATTGGAAAGTGGTTTAAAAACTGAAAAAAACCACTGAAGAAACTTGCAATAGCTGAATTTGATTCTATACTTTCACAATTGTTAGGGTGAGGAAAGCTGTTTTTTTTTTTTTGTTCAAAGGCAAAACAGGAATTGATATTTATTATTATGCAAAAAATAGTAAATCAAGGTTCAAGTATAATAATGACATTGAAGCCTATTGCAGTTTTAATTTCATTGAGAAAAACACCTATTCCTGTGTTGCAAATGTAGATCAGAATGGGGACATAATACTTAATCTGGTATTGCAAGTATATCTAGAAACTATATTAAGCAGCTTTTAAAACATCTGGAATTCGAATCTTGGAAGACGGCAATTGACCATTGTGATTATGTTTGGAACTTGATTCTTTACATAATTAGATTGTTAACATTTTAGGAAATTGGTTGATTTATACTCTATTAAAAGTGCTATAAATAAAATTAAGACATAAAACTTATCTTGTAACTCAAGATTTTAATAAGAAAAAGTAGGAAATATTTTGAAATATTTGGTCCTGTGATTAATTTCTCAATCATTACTGTTCATATTACTTGTACAATCATTACTGTTCATATTACTTGTATGGAATATTGTTATTTGGATATAAAATGTGCACATTTATGTGCAGCCACGTCTATGAAAAACCAGAAGGAGTAAATTACATTCGTCAATTCAAAAGAGCTTTTTCAGTCTTCACCAAAGCAGAATAGCTTAATTTTTTTAAATTGAGTATTCTTTAAAGGAACTTAATTTTCAAAAATTAGACTAGGTGAACTGTGTATATACATATGAAGATTGTATGGCAGGGATGGCGAACCAATGGCACGCGACAGAATATTTTGGGCACGCCATCGATCAAAAACGATTTGCATTTTAGCTTAAAATAATTACTATGAAGTATTATGAACAAACGCGAGTGATCCGTCGCGACGCCGACTCATTTGTTACGTCTTGCGTAAATACTTCGTATATTATAAATTGCTAATGATGCAAAGTTTATCTACGCAAAATGTGTGTATGTAACTATTTCTAAATATATTCAAGTTGTTTAAAAAACATATTTTAACGTTTACATTAATAGTTCAGCTTGTATATACATCTAATGTATTAATGTGATCTAATTCTTGTCTTGTAAGTCTAATTGGTAAAATAACTCTCACTGCTTTATTTTAAAAATTTTAATGACCTGAGACAAAAAAAAAAGCGAAAGAGTAGACACTACAGAAGTCTCGTACAAGCACTCAGTTTCCTAAAAACAAATAAATCTGCCCATGAGCCCGCAGTCGTGCGCAGTCAGTAAAAAGGGTTTGGCGGGGGGAGGAATCAAGCGAGCACATAGAATAGTCAATTTCATCGACACAACAAAAAGTGTAAGATAGTAAGTGTAGCAGAGAATTTCAAATTTGGTGGGCTGAGAAATATGGCATGATCAATAAAGGCGACAAAGCGGTGTGTGTTTTATGTTCTGGAACAATGGTATGCAGAACATCGTCTGTAAAACGGCATTTTGAAACAAATCACAAATCCTTTTGTGAAAAAAGTGAACCAGAGCAAAAAGAATTAATTGCAAGTGCAATAAAAGACGGAAATAAAGAGTCGACGTGTATGTTTAAACAAAAATTATATGTAACGTGTTATATGTAAGCAATTGTCACACAAGTGCGGCAAGTTACTCGGCTGCAAATGCCATTGCTCGGCATGGTAAACCTTTTCAAGAGGGAGAGTTTTTGAAGGAAGCTTGGTTGGCATGTGCGCCCTCACGTTTTGAGGATTTTGATAATAAAGATAAGATAATTCAGCGCATCAAAGATGTTCCTCTATCTAGAAACACAATGAAAGATAGAATCTTGAAATTGGCAGAAAATGTTACAGATCAACAAAAAAATGACATTAACTCCGCTCCTTTTATATCGCTATGTCTTGACGAAGGTATTGATGTTACTAAATCGGCACGTTTAGCTGTCTTTGCTCGATATTCTGTAGAAA
The DNA here is from genome assembly GCA_019973935.1 of Trichonephila clavipes. Taxonomy (NCBI): domain Eukaryota; kingdom Metazoa; phylum Arthropoda; class Arachnida; order Araneae; family Nephilidae; genus Trichonephila; species Trichonephila clavipes. Next base: position 1,285,873 of record BMAU01020033.1, on the reverse strand, counting down.
ACATCATTAAGGAAGAATTAATTGCGATAACATCGTTGTTAACAACTACAATGGGCACAGATATTTGTACGGCAGTAAGAAATTCGCTTGCTGAGAAAGAAATTGATTTGAAAAAAATTGTTTCAGTAACCACTGATGGTGCTCCAAATATGGTAGGCAAAAAAAAAAAAAAAAAAAAAAAATGTTTTCATTTCTTTATTTAAAACAGACGTGGGACATTCGATTCTTGAATGTCACTGCATTATTCACCAACAAGCCTTATGTGCAAAGAGTGGTTTAACATCTCTTGATAATGTAATAACTTTAGTCACAAAAATAGTCAACCTCATATTGTCGCAGGCTTTAAATAAACGAAAGTTTGATGCGCGCGCGCGCGCGCTTTGTTGGATGAAGTCATTTCGGTGTATAATGGTCGCCAAAAGCCCTCGTGTAGCTGAACAGTGCGACGTTAATCTTCACTCACTCGGTGTATAATGGCTTATATATATATATATATATATATATATATATATATATATAATGTATAACAATGTTTGCTGGTTGAGCCGCGGGAACGTACTTCAAAGATTTGTTGATTGCTTGGAAGAAATCAGACTTTCTACAAAATGAGAGCAAAATGGAACAATACCCACAGTTGATGGATATTATGTGGCTTTTAAAATTGATGTTTTTTACAGACATATGCCAACATTTCAATGAATTGAACATAAAGCTTCAAGGCCCGAATAAAACAGTTATCGTCATTATGGATCTCATTCGTGTTTTTGAAGCTAAACTATGTTTTCAGAAACGATATTATTACAAAAAACTACAAGCACTTCCCAAACTTGAAAAAAAATATCAAAGATTTAGATGCTCAAGAGAAACGAAATAAAGAAAAATTATTGATGACTTTATTTCCATAATGGATTCTTTAATCAAAGAATTTTCAGGGAGATTTTCTCAGTTCAAGGAATTATCGGAAACGTTCAAATTTATTATGTACCCTGATGTGATTTCATTTGATAAACTGAACTTGTCTCAATTCGATTGGTTGGAAATTGAAGAACTTGAAATGCAACTGATTGATTTCCAGTCTAGTTCAATATGGATTCAAAAATTTATTGAAACAAGGAAAAAGTTGGAATTGATTGAAGCAGAAAGATTGACAAGCAATATAAGTAAAAATACCAGTAATGAAATTTTGGAAACATGGAATTCGATTCCAGACGCATTTAACTGTTTGAAGAAGTTGGTGTATGCTATTTTAACCATATTTTCATCTACCTATGCCTGTGAGTCATTATTTTCAGAGATAAATAACATCAAAGACTTGCTTAGAGACCGTTTAACAGTCGACTCTAATTCAGCATGCATTCTACTAAAAGTAACATCTTATAATCCTGATATAAGTTATTTGTCATCTAATCTACAACAGCAGAAATCACACTAATGTTATTTTAATTTAAATTATATACAAGTATAACTAAAACATTTACTACTATACAGTGCAAAATGTATTTTTTCGAATTAAATAAAGAATTTTGATTTGTTCGTATTTAGTTTTATTAGTTCTTCAATAATCACAAGTCAGAATTATTTGATGGTATGCCTATAACTACCTCATTAAACGTTTTTTTAGAAAAAAATGGCACATTGACCCAAAAAGGTTCGCCACCCCCTGTTGTATGGTATTGCTTTTATCTGTAGATATTGTGTGTATTATTTGGAAGAATGATATACAGTCAGACCTCTGTTTAATTCGCTAAAACTTGAAAAAAATTCATTGCATGAAAAATTCGTTAAATGGAGATCCATCTTTTAATTGCAAAATGTTCTTCATTCCAAGAAAAAGTTTGTAAAACAGAGGCTCATAAAATGGAGATCCAACTGTAAAGCAAGTCATTGTCAAATTAAAAATGAAAATTTAAAGCTCATAAATTGAGAGTTCAATTTAAGGAAACTAATAAAATTTACACCTACCAAATTGTTTCTAATATAAACACTTTATGTTGCAAAAGGAATATCAAAGCAGCAGTGTCCCAATACTGATGCTTAAATTTTGAATGTGAAACATATATGAAAAAAATACTTGAATGCTTAACTTTTCTGGTTAGTCATACCTGACCTTACATCAATTATACTGGTTGCAGTGGCCTAGTGTCACTGAAGACCCGCCATTTAGAAGGGACTGCTGTACATTTAATCTGTCAAGGCTCATGGCACCAGTTCACAAGTCGTACTTGTTACTTAATGGTTCAAAATGATGGTCTATTACCAATAGTTCTCATTCAGCTTTTGGGTGCAACATTAATGTAACTCACTTTCACCCACTCACATCAATTATACTGCTAACATTCATTCTCAATTTCAAATTAACCAAGGTAAAGAGCATTGGAATTTTCTTTTAAAGTAATTGGAGTATGCTTATCTTGCATGCATTCATATCTTTATTATAAGATCTTAATAAGGATGCAGGCTGTGCATCCAATCTATAAAGTATATAATTCTGTTTCATGAAATACCTATATTATAGTATGTATTTTTTAAAAAAATTCTCAATCAACTATGGTGATTAAATTTCTTTTACAGCAAAAGAACTGGTCCATATTATGAGAATCCTAAATGAAATCAGCTATCATTAATTTAACATCTAACACATTTTGTGGCAACAAAAATTCAGATTTGAGAATTCTTGAAAATTGAGCCTTTGTTAAAGAAATAACTTTACATTTAAATAACTGTATCCAAGAGTTTTGTATCATTAAATTTCCATTGAGTTCTTAAATCTATTCACATGATTTTGTTTGCTCATCATAACTGTATCAATTGCAAGTAATGTAAATTTGTTATCTCGATTACCATGCAAGAGTTATAATACAAGATTGTAATTTCTTTGATTTGAACTAAAGAAGTATCCCTAACATATTTTATATTTTAATTAGTACAAAATCCGGCATATAATGTACACTTTTAATATAAAAAATAAGATTGAAATTTACAGGTACGCTTTATGCACCAGGAATAAAAGTAGGAACTTTAAAAATAAAAAAGATGAGCATAGAAAAAAAAATTAAGGGTTCTACATAAATCAGAATACTGTTTCTTTGAAAAAAAAATGACATTCCATATAAACTTAAGGGTTGTAGTTCTAAAAGTAGACTATTTTTTCGAAAGCCTAAGATATTACCTGGAATAAATGACTTCAAAACGCAAAATCATTGCACACATACCTTTCAAGTTTCTTTGTAATAAAGGGGGTGCGTGTTATTCGATGAACATACCTAAAATCTTAAAATTGCAGCTTGGAGGTATAAGTGTGTGTTATACTCTGGATTTTATAGTATTTTGTTTAGTTAACTAAATATTTATTTAATAACGAGTCTTGATTTTGTTACAGTCATTGTTATCAAAATAGTAACATTTTGGTGTTAAAGCATGCTGTTCATTCAGTTTAAGGCAATCATTTTGAACTTTTACTTTGATTTCAAGCAAGCTAAAGAATTAAAGACATTGAATAAAACTATGTGGATTTTTAATAGTCCTGAAAAAAGATAATGTTATAAATTGAGATTAAGATTGTGTGTGATATGAAAGGGGGAAATGCTGTTAAGAAATTTTGAGGCAGCTACATGAATTTTAACAAGTGATAGTAAATTTCTAACTCGTGATTTCAAATAGTTTTTGACTGTTTTACTCTCCCTTGTACTAAAGTAATTTCTATTAATGGAAGCTAGAAAAATAATCAAACTTAAGTAATCCCAAGTAATTGCATCATAGTAAGGGTCTGCTTTTATACTTTTTACACCAATAGACAAGATGAAAATTTTTATATAAAATAAATGAAAATATTTTAGTTAATGGTAAAGTAATCCATTATGTTATATTATAAAAGCACTTTTGTTTCATTTGGTTTTATTGTAATGAATTTTAAAAATTTGGAGAATTTTTTTATGTGATAAATATTAATCTAAAATATGTGCTTTTTTTAGTTTAAGACTCATACTAAAATACTTGTTTGTAATTTGATATAAAGCTATCATATTTTGCAATAATACACATGTCTTTTTAACACTTCGACTGATACAAGTATCACAAAATTCATATATACTTGAATGTATTACGAAATTAATTGTTACTACACAAATTATTACAATTAAACTAAAAGAACTTATAGTTTTGCACTAGACAATAACACAAACATAGCTGGCAGTTAAGGTGATGAGTAATTATTTTAGTCATTGACCTATCAGTATTAGATACGAGGGTCAATCTGGAATTTTTCAGATTCACCTAGGTTTTTAAAGTTATATACTTATAAAATTTTAGGAGTGTACCAAGTAGTTTTCTCTAGCATCTAAGCTGAAGATCTTTGGAGACTTTTCAACAATGAGGACTCTTTATTGTGGTCTTATATCTTTGAAATAATAGCTTTGTCTTTTGATTTGTTATTTATTGAAAATTTTGAAGTTTCGTGAATCATAAATAATGAAGAGAAATACTAATGCTAAATTATTTCCTCTTTCTAATGAATGAAAGTTCGTCTATTTTTAACAATAGCATTGTGTTCGACAGTTGTTAATGTCTGTGATTTAGTATAAATGTCATTTCGATTTTTTTTATTGAAAATCTTTACGCCTTTTATTTTCTTTCAGTCAATTTTCAGTAGAATATCAGCTGTAAACTGCTTTATACTGAAAGTTTCAAATTTAAAATTAAAAGCAAGATTTTTTTTTTTTTTAATGAGTTCAGCTTTAACATAATTTTATACATTTGAATATTTATAGTAATTTCTTACAAGTGTAACAATTTCTAATATTATATTTTTTAATGTGTAATTTATCAATATAGTATAAAACTTTATTACAAAATTGAAATAGTTCTAGTGTGTACTGCTTTTAGTTTTAAACTGTGAATGTTAATGTACCATACAATTTTAAATTGTGAATGTTAATGTGCCATACATATTGAATATTCTGAAATCTTTGTATAATTTTTCAGGGATTATCCTTGTATTTATCTTTTCAATGACAAATTAGTTATTTATTGAATTGAAAATCTGAAATATGAGATATAATTCTGTGCACTGTTTTTTGATACACACAATAATTTTAATTCTTTAGTGCAGTGGTCTCCAACACCCACGTGGATCAATTGGTATCAGGTCACCCAAGAAACATTAAATTATTTATATTTTATTTACTATGGTGTATTTCTCTTGGGTTTGTATGACTTCATTTTATATTCATTTTCTGGTGAAACTGTATTTTATATCAAAGGTATGTTTAAATGCAGTTAAATGATGGTAATAAATCAAAGCAATCTAAAATATTAACAATCAATGTCCCTCCCTTTTCAACAGGTCACTGTAAAATTATAAAATTTTGACCAGTCTGTGGTGATATAAAAATTAGGGAGCACTGCCTTAGTGTACTAAATTTTATTATATGCATTGGAGTTATTTCATGTAATCTGAATCAGACCACCTGTACAAAATGTTTTCAAATTGTATTCTAGTTTTATTTCTCCAATTATATAAAATATTCATAGGTATTTTATACTACTTCAAATTGAATGAATGATTGAATTAATATTGGTTAAATTTTTCAGAGTATCTTTGGTTTTGGGCAAACTGCAGACATTGATATAATTCTTGATGGAGCTGATTCACGTAAAATGGCAGATATTAAAACAGAGGAAGGAAAGAAAGAACGTCATTATGTCTTTTATGATGGAGAATCTGTATCTGGCAAAGTAAGCTTGTCTGTTCATTAAGTATGTGTTTAATTTTGTTTGCATAAAAATTGTCACAATAAAAAACACACAATCTCTACATTAAATATGATTTTGACCATAAGAATATTTTCAAACCAAGGACATGTCATGTAAGCAAGCTTGTTGCATTTAAAGTATTTGAAATGCATTTTTAAGTATTTGGAATTTTTCAATTCCATTCAAAGGTAGGAATCATTCTAATTATTTAGGCTATCAAGGACAAACTGTACATAATAATGTCACAATATCTTTCTACTACAGAATCGGTGCATTTGACGAACCTCGGGCCAGGAAATTTCATAAATACTAACATTAGTCCCTTTTCTTAAAAAAAGTACCTCTTCTGTACAATTTGTACTTGTTCATACCTTAACTTGAGGTGCAAGTTATGTTCCCTGTGCCATAAAATGGAAGTAGGACATTTTCATTGAACATTAATTAAGGGGCTGAAGAATTCATTACCTACTATGAGCCCTACTCCATACGATTTAGATCAGCTAGTTGTAAAAAGTCACTCCTGGCAAGAAGTTTACAGTTGAATCTTTATTTTGCTTATCAGTATGGTATTGTACAAAAAAACACCTCATCTCTTAAAATATTAAAAACACTTGTACAAAAATATCTGCTAATTAAGAAATTGGATATATCTTGTATCATAAACTACCTTATATAAACACAAAAACTTAAAAAAAGCAGAAGCACATTTTCTTCAAGGAGAAGGAATGAATTGAACATATAAATTCCTATGTAGCGGATGACTGGGTTTTGGTAGTTGATATGTGGATCAGCTAAATAAATGCATAAAGCAGCAGTGTGCATGCAGAAGTTCCACGAAAAGTAAAGCTTTTTATCCTGACTTCTCATAGCAAGGGGAAAGTGTAATACAAGAAATCTGAGAGGATACCTCAAACACTTCAGCAGTCAGGCAATTCATTCAACAACAATGAAAATTTTGAAAATTGATTGAAGTTAGATTGCTTCGGTGCCAGCACATGCACGCTTATGCCCATTGATTTTGAAAATGAATTACATGACCCTACCTTTTCCATCAACTTTTTCAGACCATGAACAGTGCCATTGGTAGAGGTCGGGTCATAGAACAAATGTTCCATTTGTAAAGCCTTACAGTTGGATTATTTATTTACAATCACCCCTACTTAATTTTCTTGTATTTTTTCTCTCCTAAAGGTGTTTCATTAAAATATTAGACAAGATTTATTAAAACTGTTATTTATATTTCCATCACTTTTTCTCCCCATGTTAAAGCATTTATATATATTTATTCATTCACATACAATCATAACAGAACTATAGCCATCAACACTGCAAAAACTGTAAAACTAACTTTTTGCCATCAGGTATGATAAAACTTAAGCTTCAATGTTAGGTGCAAAATGACATCACAGTATGAAAATGCCCCTTGATGGATTGAGGAGAAATATCCTAAGCCATTATGTTACATTACTTATTTTCCAGTAACTTTTTTATGCTGCTTTTAATAATTTAAATATGCCATCTTAAGACAACATAAAATTACAATTTATCTACACATAGCATACAAAATGATCGGTATACATATTATCTAAATGTAGTTTTATTTGTAATAAGAGTATTTTTAATCTGTAGTTAATCTCTATATTGAGCTAGTACTTTTATTTGGCTACCTTTTAATATTAGTTTTAAACTAAAAAGTTAAGGAACTTAATCTTTTCTATTTTTGATATATTTTGATGTATACCTCTCCAAGTAACTTGATCATTTTATCTTAAAACTATTTATGCATAGGTGTAGTTGGTATCAGTATGTAAAATTGAACTAAGACTTAATACTGTGAGCAATGTGTGTTAATTTAATGAAATAATAAACACTTATCTCTGTTTTTTCAAAGTTTGATGAGAACATTAAATTTTACAGTTACTCTGAATATGGTATGATGTAATACTGCTAAATTTGAATCAACAAACAGGGCTGAAATTATTGAAAATTTTAGATTTAAATGGGGTGCCTTAATCAATAATTACAGGATAGGGGGGACTCTAAATGTAAAATCCAATCATATTTAGCTTTTTGCTACTGTGTAATGTTATATTCTGAAGAGGAATTGCTTTTATTCAACATGTAAAGCAGTGTTTCTTCATCTAATGGTTTAAGTGGATTGATAATATCTATGTACCTTATTAAACCCTTCATTAGATAGTAATAACCTCATTGGGGTTATTGGTGTTGGGAGTTTTGAGTAAAGATCAGCCATAACTAGTTCCACTTTATTATTTCACTAACTTAAATCAAATGACTCAGGGTAGGAAATGCACAACGCTATTAATTATAAGAGCAATCACACGACAAAAAGGATACTTAATATTTGAATATAATCTAATTCACTTGCTCTTGGAACACTTTGAACTTCTAATGTCTAATTCTCTGTAATTCTGTTATTAGTTGTACGACCTCCAGTGTTATCATTAAACTCTATCTTATAACTTAATCATCTATAAGCAGTAATTAATTATCCAGAATCTACTCGTCGTCTAACTCTTGACTACTCTCAACTAACTTCGCGTATCTAAAAGTCGATGCTTAAATAGAACCACTCATTAGCATGTATCAAGTCTTCTTTTTGAGGAGAAAATTTTCAATAGAACAGTTAAAAAGAAATAAATTTACCCCAAGAGGATTAGTTACAGGTTCACAGATAGACCTGTTATAAGGTTATATTTGTCAAACTGTGACTGGGTATGTTATGTGAAATTGTTATCCTGCGTATTTTAACATGCTTTGATCTATTGTCTGATATCTTTTGAAATATCATTCCATATAAATTTCGAAGCTGTTTGACTGTTTGTATTCGTAGATGTGCTATATCATGAAATTTGATAAATGCTTGTGTTTTGTATAGTTGAGGCATAAATATTGTTACGAATTTAGTCTTATTCTAATTGTTTCTACTCATTTGTGTTCATTTCTACAGTTTAATTTGTCGTATCTAATGTGATTTCAACCCTGTTTACCTGTAATATCATTTCCACTGCATTGCACGGCCCCCATGCTTTAACATTGGTTTAAATGGTAAACTCGCCAAATATTGCAGCTAGCGCCAAGTTGGCGACGGATTTGGCGACTTAATTTTTGGCGCCAAATTTGGCGATGTATCGCCAAATGTGGCGATATGTCGCCAAATGTGGGCGATAAGCTTGGCGACCATGGCAACCTTGCTCCTAATAACCCTGTCTGGCAACCCTATCGCGGTATTGTAACCCTATTGTATTGAATGTATTACTGTATTGAGCTTTTCTCGTACGCTCCGGATTTTTCTAGACCTTTCTATTTCTAGATTATTCTGGCAAGTGCAAGAGGTTTCTGACCGAAAGGTATAAAAGGGCCCGGGCCGGCTAGTCAGTTAGTGAGCTCTCAGCTTTCATGCAAGTGATACCTCTCTGCTTGAGAGAGAGACGATTGCATAGTGCGTGTGTTATTGCTTTTATTGAGTTATTATTTTTGTGCTGAGTGTTTACTATTGTTTTTGTTAGTGTATTGCATCTGTGTTATCAGTATTTTCATCGATTGTACGTGACTTTCTCGAACTGTTCTACAATTTGTGGAGGACTGTTTTGGCAAAGAATAAAATTGTTTTGGATCCCGCTCTTCGGCTTCAATCATTTCGAACCCCCGAAAACGCAACAATTGGTGTCAGAAGTGGGATTGAATGCCAACAACAAGAGCGATGGAGGCCCAGTTCCAGACTCTTCTAGAAAAATTGTCTGAAATGAAATCGGAGTTGACCGCCAGCATGAATGCCAACATGGGCGAAATGAAATCGGAGTTGACCGCCAGCATGAATGCCAATATGGGCGAAATGAAGTCGGACTTGACCAGCATGAATGCCAATATGGGCGAAATGAAATCGGAGTTGACCGCCAGCATGAATGCCAATATGGACGAATTGAATACCAAGCTTACTAACGTAAACGAGCAGATCAGCGCCAACAAGGAAGAGTTGAAAAGTGATCTGAAGGGCATTGGCGACAAATTGACGACTATGGACAAGAAATTTGAAGAAATGGAAGGAAGAATCGAGTCGGTGGAAAATAAATTCGAAAACAAATTTGTGGATATAGAGAACAAATTTGAAAATAAATTCGAAGATATGGAGAGCAAACTAGAGGCGAAAATTTTCGAAAAGGTAGAAGATGTTTCCATCTCGTTCAGGAGTGACCTAGAGAAATTGAAGCAGAAAGTCATGACTGGTCAAGGGGATGAATTTAAGTTTCAAGCTCCTTATTCCAAGCCTTCCATCAAGCTTTCTACATATGACGGAAAGTTCTCTTGGCAGGTGTATAAGACCCAATTCTCCATAGTGGCGGATGCAAACCAGTGGGACTCCCAAACCAAGGCCTACCAGTTAGCTGCTTCTCTTCGAGCCGACGCTGCTGACATTTTGCAAACTTTGCCGGAAACACAGCGGCTGGATTTCGACGCTCTCGTTAATGCTCTGGAGTTACGCTTCGGAGAGAAATGTGTGAAGGATTACAGCAGACTCCAGCTGAAGTCACGGCAGCAGAAAGTATCCGAAACGCTCCAGAACTGGCGACGGACGTCGAGAGGCTTTCTCACTTGGCGTTTTCTGACTGTCCGACTGAAGTAAGAGAAGTCCTGGCGCTGCAACACTTCATCGACGGGGTGCGTGATCCGGAAATCCAGAAAGCTCTCCGAATGGCGGATCTCAAGGACTTAAAGGGGGCCCTAGTGTTTGCTATGAAATTCGAGGCAGCCCAGCAAGCAACACGAAAGGACAGACACCCCATACGAGCCGTCAACGAATCGGACACGTCGAACTCAGGTGTGGAGCGGTTAGAGCGACAGATGAGAAGCTTCATGAATAGAGTTGAGTCTTTGATGTCCCAGAAAGCAGACGGGAAGAAGACCCTTAAATGCTGGACCTGCGGTCGAGAAGGGCATCTGCAGAGAAGCTGCCGGGCACGCCAAGGCGCTGAAACTAATAAGCGCCTTCCAGAAGGAGGTGTCGGAAAACTAATTAATGACCATCTCGTGGGGCGGAGGTTGCCAGATTTTGGAAAGCCCCACATTCCAGTGTGTCAAATTTCGACAAAGAGTACCGGTGAGAATGGAATTTTTATAATGGGACATGTTAACGAGCTTCCTGCAACATGATCATCGATACAGGAGCCAATGTGTCTATCATTCGGAACGATCTGGCTCAAAAATTAAAAGAGAAACTCCTCTGGACCCCGCCCCGCGTGGTGCTACAGACCGTGACGGGGAAAAGATTGATATTCACGGAAAATTAAAAGTCAAGATCCAGTTTGGAGACACTACCTACCAACATGCTGTGTATGTCGCAGATATTGCAGACCCTTTCATTCTTGGACTGGACTTTCTAAAGGAGCATGGTTTCACTCTAGACTTCAACAAGAACGAATTACGTTCCATACACGAAGAAGTCACTATATTCAAAATTGAACACAGGTCAGAATCTATTCGACAGGTAACCGCTAACGAGAATATTACCATTCCCCCAAGGACTGAAATCATAGTACCTGGATACATCGGTAACGATGTGAGTTTCAACTCTGGCCTAATTGGAACTGCGGAAAATAAAGCGAATGGATTGCAAATAGCTTCGACGCTAGTGGACCTTTCCAGAAAAACTATCCCGGTAAGAATTTGCAACGTAACTGAAAAACCTAGAGTGTTCCAGAAAGGTGAACTGTTGGCATCCTGCAGTCCAGTAACGTGTGTCTGCAAAAGTTCGAGCTTGCTCCTATCCAACTCGCCTCAACAGTTGACTCCCGACCTTCTAGAAAATGCTGAATTGTCCCCCGAACAGAAAAGCTCCGCAGAAAGACTGTTCCAAGAATTTGAAGACGTGTTTTCTAGAAACAGTAGCGATATTGGCCATACTACAGTGACACAACACAGAATTGATACAGCAGACCATCCGCCGATTAAACAACACCCAAGACGCTTGCCGTTTGCTAAACAGGAAGAGGTCGGAACACTAGTACGAGAGATGCAGGAAATGACATCATAGAACCGTCTTCGAGTCCGTGGGCATCTCCAATCGTCTTGGTTCGTAAGAAAGATGGCTCCACAAGATTTTGCGTGGACTATCGAAAACTTAACGACGTCACCAAGAAGGACAGCTACCCTCTTCCAAGGATAGATGACACCCTGGATACCCTTTCCGGTCATAAATGGTTCTCGACTTTAGATTTAAAGAGCGGATACTGGCAAGTGGAGATCCATCCCGAAGATAGAGAAAAACAGCATTCACTTCCGGGCAAGGACTATGGCAGTTCAAAGTCATGCCGTTCGGGCTCTGCAATGCGCCAGCTACTTTCGAGCACCTGATGGAGACCGTGCTAAAGGGTCTGACTTTTGAAGCTTGCCTTATTTACCTGGATGACGTCATAATAGGAGGGCGTACGTTTGAAGAACATCTTCAAAATATCCGGAAGGTGTTATCAAAATTAAGCGACGCTAACTTGAAGCTAAACCCTTCGAAATGCAAGTTCTTCCAGAAAGAAGTCAATTATCTGGGACACATCATCTCTGCAGAAGGTGTTCGTACGGACCCCGAAAAAGTGTCCGCCGTAAAGAATTGGAAACGCCCTGAAAACCTCCGTGAGCTGCGAAGCTTCCTGGGACTATGTACTTATTACCGAAAGTTTGTGAAAGGGTTCTCTAACATCGCAAGACCCTTGCACAAGCTAACAGAAAGTAAACAAAAGTTTCAGTGGACAAAAGAATGTGAAGATTCCTTCCTCCAGCTTAAAGAAGCTTTGACGTCTTCACCGATCTTAATATATCCACAACCGGACAAGCCATTTATCTTGGACACTGATGCCAGTAATGAGAGTGTCGGAGCAGTATTATCTCAGGAAATAGATGGCCAGGAACGAGTCGTAGCTTATTGGAGTAAGTGTTTATCGAAACCGGAAAGAAATTATTGTGTCACTCGAAAAGAGCTACTGGCTATTGTGAAAGCCATCGAGCATTTCCATCACTATCTCTATGGCCAAAAATTTCTTCTACGTACCGATCATGCCTCTTTAACCTGGCTAATGAATTTTAGAAATACTGAAGGCCAGGTAGCCAGATGGATACAACGGCTCAACGAGTATTACTTTGACATCAGACATCGTAAAGGCTCCTCGCATGGAAATGCTGATGCCCTTTCAAGAAGACCATGCCCAGAAAATTGTCGTCATTGTTCCAGAGTAGAGACCAAATATGACTATGCTATACGCCAGATAACAACTTCAACAGCGACGCCACCCGATCCCTGGGTGACGAGAAAGTTCGAGAAGACCAGATGGCGGATCCTGATATTAAACCCCTTATAGAGTTTATGGAGTCTTCCAGCAATAAACCAAGTTGGCAGGACATCTCGGCCTATAGTCCTACAACTAAGCAGTATTGGGCCCTCTGGAATTCTCTACATCTCAGGAATGGTGTTCTATACCGAAAATTCGAATCGAAGGATGGAAAGACATTCAGGTGGCAATTAGTACTTCCTCGATCTCGTATCCCAGAGGTACTCAAAGAATTGCATGGCAGCCCAACAGGAGGTCATTTCGGCGTCATGAAAACTTTGCACCGAGTTCGAGAGCGATTCTGCTGGGGTAAAGTGAGAGCTGACGTGGAACAGTGGTGCAAGTCCTGTGATGCCTGTACAGCTCGGAAGGGGCCAAAGATACGTAGCCGAGGGAAGCTGCATCGCTACAATGTTGGAGCATCCTTCGAACGTATCGCTTTCGATATCCTGGGACCTCTGCCAAGGACTGCGTCTGGTAATAAGTACCTACTTGTTGTCATGGACTACTTCACGAAATGGCCCGAAGTGTACCCCATTCCGGATCAGGAAGCCCCCACCGTAGCGGAGGCTGTAGTGCAGCACTGGATATCGAGATATGGGGTACCTCTTCAACTTCATTCCGATCAGGGAAGAAATTTCGTCTCTGCGGTATTGAAGGGGGTCTGTGAACTACTCGGAATTGACAAGACCAAGACCACACCTTTGCACCCACAGTCAGATGGCATGGTGGAGAGGTTTAATCGTACCATCCTGAATAACCTCTCACTGATGGTCTCCAAGAACCAACAAGACTGGGATCAGAAAGTTCCTCTCTTTCTGCTAGCGTACCGCAGCGCCGTTCACGAGACTACCGGATATTCACCATCCCAGATGCTTTTTGGTCGAGATCTTCGTCTCCCTTGTGACCTGCTGTTTGGTCGCCCTCCGGATACACCTTCATCGCCTGAGGAGTACGTGCAGAATCTCCAGGCACGTTTTGAAGATGTACACAATTTGGCTCGAGAACGGATCAACCTGAGGACGGAGAAGATGAAGACTCGGTACGACACAAAAGCCACAGGACATCAATTCAAGGAAGGTGACAAGGTGTGGTTCTACAACCCGACTCGACGCAAAGGACTTTCTCCTAAGCTACAATCGCATTGGGACGGTCCTTATACAATTTTAAAGATAATAAACGACGTCGTAATCCGGATCCGTAAGTCAACGAATTCGAAGCCTAGAGTCGTTCATTACGACAGGCTTGCTCCATATTATGGCCATAATTCTTAGTGTGTCAATTATTGTGTAATTTATTTTGACTATGGTCTTGTATAAATAAGTTAGTGTGTAAATAATCTTGTAAATAATTTTGTTTGTTGTTTTGTAAGTGTTTTCTTTCTACTATGCATTAGGTGTTTATTTTGTACTATGCATTAGGTGTTTATTTTGTACTATGTATTACATGTTTATTATTGCATATTCATTTAATTGTTTTTAATCAATTGCTTTATTATTATGTTAACGTCTGATGAAGGGTTGTACTGCCCGGGACGTGCAGTTCTTGAGAGGGGGGCAATGTTACGAATTTAGTCTTATTCTAATTGTTTCTACTCATTTGTGTTCATTTCTACAGTTTAATTTGTCGTATCTAATGTGATTTCAACCCTGTTTACCTGTAATATCATTTCCACTGCATTGCACGGCCCCCATGCTTTAACATTGGTTTAAATGGTAAACTCGCCAAATATTGCAGCTAGCGCCAAGTTGGCGACGGATTTGGCGACTTAATTTTTGGCGCCAAATGTGGGCGATAAGCTTGGCGACCATGGCAACCCTGCTCCTAATAACCCTGTCTGGCAACCCTATCGCGGTATTGTAACCCTATTGTATTGAATGTATTACTGTATTGAGCTTTTCTCGTACGCTCCGGATTTTTCTAGACCTTTCTATTTCTAGATTATTCTGGCAAGTGCAAGAGGTTTCTGACCGAAAGGTATAAAAGGGCCCGGGCCGGCTAGTCAGTTAGTGAGATCTCAGCTTTCATGCAAGTGATACCTCTCTGCTTGAGAGAGAGACGATTGCATAGTGCGTGTGTTATTGCTTTTATTGAGTTATTATTTTTGTGCTGAGTGTTTACTATTGTTTTTGTTAGTGTATTGCATCTGTGTTATCAGTATTTTCATCGATTGTACGTGACTTTCTCGAACTGTTCTACAATTTGTGGAGGACTGTTTTGGCAAAGAATAAAGTTGTTTTGGATCCCGCTCTTTGGCTTCAATCATTTCGAACCCCCCGAAAACGCAACAATATATAAATTTTTGTTGAAATGTCACACCAAATTTTGCTAGAAGGCAAAGGCATGGAATGGATATGCTAAAAGATAACTGCCTAATGGCCTGGCATTTGATGAATGAAGCTCTTTGTTAGTTTCCTTATCAGAAATTTTATGATCAATTTCAAATGTAGATTTGAGAAGATAATGAATCTATCATTTTCATTTCTACTGATATAGTGTATGTCTAGAAAATTTTGAGACACTTTAATTGTTATTGTCTAAATGATACTTTTTTTTATAAAAAGCATATCTATTTGGTTCCAGATCAGTATAAATTATAAAACTACCTACTGCAAGTGTATATTCTCTAAGTTTTTGGTGCATAAGTTAACATTTTAGAGTAGAAATTAGCTTGCAACTTCTGGCTTCATAGTATTGTAACACTGTTGAAAAGAAAAATTGAAAAAATCAACAGAACTAATTATCCAGTTGAAAATTAGGAAACAAAATGAATATAGTGATTACAAACGTCTATAACTATTTAATGGAAAAGAATTTATCAATAAGATTTACACAGAATCTAGATGAAACTTTAATATTGCTTTACGTAAGGCTTAGGTGCAGTGTGAAGAGCTGAGACCTACAAATGTGCAAGTTGAAACTTCGCAACATGAAACCTGTTCATTTCAAGTGCCTCATTAGCAAAAATGGCATCTGGTGCAGAAATCATTTTATGTGAACAATTGTCATTCAGTTATCACAGTACAGAGATTTTGTCAGTATTACTTCAAATGCGAACATCTTACGCAGATGGCATCAGATGTTTTAGGAAACGAGATGTATTGGGAAAAGTAGCGGAAGGCCTCGTGTTTAAGTGAAAATGTTGAAAGGATTCAATGCACGTATGGATGAAGCTCGCAGAAATCGACATACAAAGGCAGTAAGGCCACAAAAAAAGCTACGCAGGGCTACAGTACAAATGCCAGAAAAAACTATGGCAAATGTACTAATTTCGCTACGTTCATGTTGGTAAGCATGGAGCAGGAAACAACAGCTGATCGTCTCATTTTCAGCTATGAATCAGCCTTCTATATAAGTGGGAAGGTTAACCTATACAGCTGTCAAATATGGGGTACTGAGAGGCCTTGTACTATAATTGAACATTAACGTGATTCAGCGAAAGTTGATGTGTTCTGCTCATTCTCATCACATAAATTGTACAGTCCTTTTTCATCTGTGAATGAAGTGTTTTGTCAAATGTTTACCTTGACATGCTTCAGCTATGGTTAATGCCACAGCTAAACTCGGGATTCCATGGATTACATCTTTTAGCAAGATGTAGAACCCCCACACTAGGGTACGAAGGTTCACACGCATCAAAACCAACATCTTCCAAAGCATTGGATTAATCGAAGTGGAGATGCCGACGATGTCTTCTGCTCTTGGCCACCGAGATCGCCAGACTCGACACTATGCGATTTTTTTTATGGGGCGATGTGAAAAACAGTGTGATATGCTGTCCCTTCCCAAAACAATTGCAAGAACTGAAGTTACACATTTGTAATGCTCTTGCATTGGTGACTGCACAAATGCTTCAGAATGTATGCCATAAAATGGAGTACCACCTAGATGTTGTCCGTGTGAGACCAAGGGAAGTCACATAGAATATCTGTGACATATGTATACAAAATTTTAAAGCTCTATCTACGTTCTGTGTAAATCTTATAATAAATTTTTTTTTTTTTTCATGAAATAGTTAAAGCTGTTTGTAATAGCTATATTCTCATTTTGACTTGCCCTGTATAGCATGTGCTAGATTTAGCTTACATTTTTCTAAATGATCAAATGATTTTTGTCCTTTTTTTTGTCTTTTATTTACCATTTAAATATTCATGAATATTTCTATATTTTTAGCCCCATCTTTAAAATGTCTGTAAGTTAATGAGACCAAAAAGAAAGTTAGGAAATCTCAAATTGTTTCAAGTAATTTGTGACTAAATTGCATCTTTCTCTGGAAGTGACATGGATCCTTTTTGAATAATCTCAAATATGTGAAATTCTATATTTAAGGTACACCAAAAGTTGATTTTGAGGTATTCACCTGCTGGTCATATTTTTAAGTGAGTTTTATGTTCATTTTCAGAGACTAGTTTTGAAAAAACTAAATCTAAGTACCTACTATGCTCTCATTTCTGTTTTAGTGCCAAGTATACTTAGTGATATCTCTCATTTTTCATTGTTTATTTCTAAAAGCATTCCACTGTTGTATTTAATTTGCTGTACATAGGAATAAAAGTGAGCAAAAGTGTCACATAAACTGACAAATAGCCAAACCTAGCCTTTTGTTTTATGTTATGTTATCTGTAGCTTATGCTCTTTTTATTTGATTTGGGAGGTTTGCTACATTGAAAAATTATAGATAGCATTCTTGCCAACATTTATGCTTTGATCTTAAGATTTACATTTTTCAGCTTTCCATTTAGTTACTTAATTTTATGCATTTAAAAAAAAAAATTGCTGTCCTCTGTCGACAATTTGCTACCCTAGAACTTTTATTTTTCATTTTGTATTGACGTCCAGTAAAAAAATAAGCAGATGAAAACCATAGAAGTTCCCATTAAGGTTTAAAAAAAAATTTATGAAGTTCATTTTTTTCTGCATTTATTTCATTAGTTATTGGTTTCTTACTGATTTGTAGGTGCGTATTTGTACTTTATAAGTTTAATGAAATTCATTTATTTTTTATTCATGTTATTTTAAGAATCTGCTTGAAATGTTCACACATTATTTTAAAAGTTCTCTTTAAATGCTAATCATGTTTTAGTTTATGGCTTGTCATTTTCTAGACTTGTCAAGTATGCTATAATTAATTTACAATGAACCATTTACATAAGAATTGCTATTTTATTTTGTGTTAGTGTGTTGAATTCTTTTTCTGCAGTTTCAATTTTATTTTAGGTTAATGTGACATTAAAAAAGCCTGGAACTAAGTTGGAACATCAAGGGATCAAAGTGGAATTTCTAGGGCAAATTGGTAAATTTATATTTAATTTTTGTATTTTCTCTGATAAATTTGCCTGTATTATACAAAAGATATGACTTTAACTCAATTTTTGTTTAACATTTTCCTATAAAGCTACTTTAAACAGCTGGACGAGGGCTGCGGTAGCCCAGTGGTTAAGGTATCCAACCATGGCAGGCATGTCATGAGTTCGATCCCAGTACCACTAAAGACCCGCCGTGTAGGGCAGCGATGCACGTTAAATCTGTTGAGAGCTGAAACGTCCTCCCGTTGGTGTGGTGTGGTAGTTAGGAGAGGGGGTGCCAGCTCAGGTGTCGTCCACGTCACTTGACCATGGTTCAAAATTACGTGGTCCGTCGCCAAAAGCCCTCGTGTAGCTGAACAGTGCGACGTTAATATTAACTAACTAATTAAACAGCTGGACTACTTTTTGTTTTGATATTTTTTTTCTAAATGAATGTTTTATTTTTTGATTTTATTATTAATGCAAGGATTACTTTTTTCCAGAGCTTTATTATGATAAGGGAAATCATCATGAATTCACTTCCTTGGTGAAGGATTTGGCTAGGCCAGGAGAACTCTGCCAGAATATTACTTATGCTTTTGAATTTGTTAATGTTGAAAAACCTTACGAATCATATACCGGGGCTAATGTACGATTAAGGTAAGCAGTAAATATGAAACATTTAATACTGGTGAAAAATTTATGTCTTAAGTATATAAAAGTGTATTTTTTAGGTATTTCCTTCGTGTGACGATTATTCGAAGAATTTCTGACGTAGTGAAAGAAACTGAAATAATCGTGCATACTTTATCATCTTATCCAGAAATCAACTCAAGTATTAAAATGGAAGTTGGCATAGAAGATTGTCTACATATTGAGTTTGAGTATAATAAATCAAAGTTAGTGCATTTTCATTTTGAAATGTTTTCATTAAAATCAAAGCAACATATTTGATCTTATTTTTAAAATATATTTATTCAAATGATCACGTCTTATTTAAATAGTATTAGTACTTTTAGGGGAAATATCTTTTTGGATTGCTTGATAATTCTAAATTATCAAGAGTTATTTTCCATGCAGTCATTTCCTTCAGCTTTGTCATGCTTGCAGCTTATAAAACAATCGTCAAATATGTTTGTTGATAAGAGTTTAAATTGTGGAAAATCTGTAAAGACCAGTTTTACTTGACTCATTTCCAAATTTATCTCTTAATCTCATGTACAAAGCATCAAATCAAAATAATTAATAGGAATTTGGATTTATTTTTTTCTTAAAGCTTCTTCATGTTAAGCTGTTTATGCTTATTTTATGCTATATCTATTGTATTGCTGTTAAATGTATTCAGCATAAAAAAAATCTTGTGGAATACCTCTTTAATTTCTTTATTGCCTCAGTAGTTGCTTTCTTTCAAGAGAATCAAATGCAACTTTGATTCATATTTATGTGAAAGGTCCAAGTTCATTAAAAAAAAAATTAAAGATTCATAGTTTTTTGTTTATGGACTGTTAGTTTCAAAAACTAAGTTACGATTAACTTCAGTTCAACAGAATAAATGTACTTACTGGGGGAATTATATATATATATATATATATATATATAACAACCATCATCAAGCACATTTGAGCATAAATCCATTCAAATTAGTATTTTCGTGTGTGTATGACTGTAATAAACTGCAATGTTTCATATTTGAAACTTCAATTTCTCATGTAGTACACATCTCTAATCTATATTACCACTTTCACTTACTTTTTTTCATATTGTGAAAACTTACAGAAAAAATTGGAAAATATATGCTGTTGTCTTTGTTACCTATTTACATAAACATTGGAAAATGAATATAGTCATCCCAGAAGAAATTTAATCAATATATAATAGAATGTGTAGTATAAGTATTCAATCCCTTGTGCATAAGTTATATTGTTATAAATTATATTTAAACCAGGCTTAAATTGTTTAAAGTTTTAAACACAAGGCATCAACATGTGCCAAATTTGGCATGCAGTTCAATTCTCAGTGGCACTCTACACCAATCTACAAACTTGTCAATTTTTGAGTGAGGGGAAGTTGTTAGTTTTTTGAAATGGAGCTTGAACTAACATCTTCATAATTATGGAAGGCAAACTTTACAGTATTACAAAAAAATTGGGAGATAAGTAATGATAAAAACACAGCTATTTTAAGTTTTTGGATGTCATTGCTGAATAAATTTAAGGGTTTGAAGAAAATTGCGTGTACTATGTTTTCTGCTTTTGGTTGTTCATTTCTGTTTGAACAAATCTTTTCTCACATGAAAATTACTTTAAATGTGAAGTTGTTTAACAACTGAATGTTCAGAAGTGTGTCAAATTAAGTCACAAATTGTAGCCCTAATATTGCTATATGAAACAGTGTTGCAGGGATAAGGTTTCCATTAAAAAAATTATTTTAACTATATTAAAGGAACACTTACATTTTATATTTCTCATATTTTAAAATACATTATAAATGCACAATATTAATTTTTTTATGTTATATTTTCTGTTTATATTTGTTGATAAATATTTTATGATGCATAATTAATATGTAGTAAAACTCTTAATCTGTATTCTTGACCTCTATTTCCTACACTGTAACACCCCCTATTGTATTGGTAGATTGCTTTGGCACATGACAACTGCAAATTTGCCAACCTGTTTTAAACCATATTTGCCTATTAAATATTGGCAGTAATTATTTTTTATCCAATGAAAAAAAAATGTATTTTTAAAGATTAATTTTAGTTTTAATCAAATGAAAGCAGCTTCATTTAAAAAAGTAGAGAATAAGGAAATTGGTATTGAATTTTCTACTATGTAGCAACTGTTAAAATCGCGAAGAAAAATTTAAAATGGAGTTATAATACTTTTTTCAAAAAACATTTTTTAACCTTTTTTGAAACATTATATGAAAGTTGTGTTTACTATGTTCCGAGAAGGAATATTTTTTCTTTTTGTAATTGAATTATGTTAAAGTTCAGGATTAGTTAGATTTTCTAGATTTTGAAAATAATTCTATAAATTTCTAAGAATTGGGGAGTCACTCCTAAAAGTAATATGAATACAAACTGAGACTTTCTATTGTATTTTTTAAAACGTTTGTTTTATTCGAGCATCCAAATTTAGTGAGAATCGCCACTAGATAGTGCCACATTGAGGACTTTCCATGTGTGAAAGGCTTAGTTGCTAATATGCAGCTCACATTGGAAGGGGGGAAACAAGTTTGATTTAAATATGTTAAAAAGGGTGCATTTTTATTGCATGTGTATTTTCTTGTTTCATAGAAATACTTTCATAAACCTTGAAATCAAATTCTATGAGTCGTATATTTTTTTTCTTAATACATATTTTAGTCTAGGAAGGGCAACCTTTTATTTTTTGTAAGTGTTAAGAGTAAAAATAACTATGTAATTGGTAAGAAAAAGGGACATTTATTGCTGTGAAAATAGGAGTTGAAAGTCTTAAGAATTTCAAGAGGATTAATGAAAGGTGGTGCTTTTCTAGAAAATGATTACATAGAAAAGTTATATGTGGGTAAAATTGCTGTTTTTGTGCACTAGTCATGAAGTTTGGGATATGGATTTAAATGATGTTTTGAGGAAATTAGTTTGAAGGATCGCCGGGACCCTCGATCTGCCGTATCCTGCATGGACTATTCAATCTGTATCCTTACTAATTCTAGGCACTTAACCGTTTATTACTGGAAGATAACAAAGCTTTGTCCATCATTTCAACATGGGCTCTGTCACAAATGGAACATAACTGGCAATGGTTGCTGAACATCATGTGGATGGATGAAGCCCTCTTTTCACTGCTTGGTGACGTGAATGTAATACATTTGTCTCTAGGTGACATCTTATCTTCTTATCCCAGCCACAGCATTCTCCTCATGGGACTGTTTAGTGTGGTTTCACCACTTTTATTCTGGGCCTTTTTTTTAACACACTTTTATAAGTTTCACTTGTATGTAACAGAATCTTTGAACTCGGTTTTACCCACTTTAAAAAGACAGATTAATTCGAAATTTTTCACACTTGTCGAAAACCAATGACAATACAAAAATTTCATAATTTTGTTTCATTGTCCTGTTTCATAGTCAGGAATAAGGATTTTGAGATTTGGCGACTAAAATACATTACATCGTTTCAGATTTGGCAACTAATTGCATCTTCCATTTCTAAATTTGGTGACTAAAACATTGTTACAACCCTATAATAGCAAAAATGTTTGTGTCAGCCATTTCTTGCCATAATATAAACAATTTTCCAGTTTTTCGGAAAACGAAAATAAAGACTCATGCAAGTGAAAGAACAAATTTCTTTTAACCCAGCATTTTTCTGAAACGGGAAGGGGGGAGGCTCGAGTTCTTAGTGAAAAATATCATTGACTTAACACCTTCTTTCGCATGGAATATTTGAAACTTGGCTCTTCCAGATTTCCTTCAGCTGGCTAATCCTACATTTTGCAAACCACGTCATATCGACGCACTGGTAGTATGCCAATAGGTATTCCAGATTCTAAAAAATGACTTATTTACGATTAATTTATCAATCAATAAATGATAGTTTAAGGTGGCTGCCTACCTTGAAAATGGTGTTTTTCGTCTACATAAGCCTTTTTTTTATTTCAAAATCTTATAGTTTGAACAGTTTTCTTTCCAGAACAGTTTTTCTTTTTCCTTTACGCAAAATAGAAATAAAGTTATAATGATTTATAAAACATCACTCTATGCAAAAGGGTAGTAATATAAATCTTTAAATGAATTTTTCTCAATTATTTTTTCTAAAGAAACTTTTTACCAGATACATGATATCTTAAGAACCAAACCAGATAATGTTTTGGAATTTTGTGGGAATGTTTATTATACTTATTTTTCTATAGTGGACCATAAGTTTTGTTTTAGGTTAAATATTTTTCATTTAGGGTAGTTTTTATAAAGAAAAAACTTAATATGAAAATTTTGATATTTTTTATGTATGTCTGTAATTTTTTTTTTTTTTGTATTTTAATATTTCTCTTAAATTTTGGTTCATTTTGAAGAGCACCGTAATATGTATTTTGTGTGTAAAGAAAATTATGATAATTGTATTAGAAATTTTTGTACAGTGTTACCCGTTTTAGTAAAAATTTGGTAAAATTTCCATAAAAATAACCAATTTTTTTCTAAAAGTACAACATTTATTTAAATTTTTTTATGTATTTACATGTTTTTTTCTTCCTAAAAACACTCAATTTGTTTCAAAAATTTGTTTTTATAAAAAAATTGGGTCCGAAGGTAGGCAGTCACCTTAAAAAATTAAAAATGCATGCTTTTATTGTAGATCGAACTAATAAATGAAAAATAAATTATAGTTTAAAAAAACTAAAAAACATGCTTTTATATTTAAATAAATGAGAAAATTAATGTCATTAGGGTAAAAGTGTGGGGTACCCTATATCAATTGTTTTAAATTCTTACTAGTTCTATTCCAAAATGCTGAGTTAGTGTAAAAATGTAGTATAAAACACACCCCGCGCTTTTACCACAGTAACATTAATTTTCTCGTTAATCATTTTATTCTTACATTAAGAAGTATTTCTTTTTTTAACTTTTTAGTTCAATTAAACATAAAAGCGTATTTTTAGTTTTTTTAAACTATAATCTATTTTGAAGAGCCTTGTCTTGTATCCAGCAGGAAAACTTGTATAGGCACTGCAGCACAACATGCTACGCTTTTGCCTGACCACATTGTACCTGCATTGCAGAAAAGATGTTAGTTACCTTTTGACACCTTATGCAGGATGGTGCCCCATCTCACATAGCATGTGAGGTGAAGACATTCCTGTTGAAAACTTTTATTAAAGATCAAGTATTAATTACGGTTTTAAGATTCCATTGCTGACACAATCGCCAGAATTCAACTTAGCAAATTTTCGGTTGGGGGGTGGGATATTTAGATTTGTGTTTACCATGACTTTGCTACCACTGTGATGGAACTGAAACATGCCATTTGACACAGTCGTTGCCGCAGATGGTGACATGCTGCCATCCAATGTGATGGACATCTCACTGGCTTATTACCTTGTGCTGGTGGTCATTTTGAATATCTTTTACTGTGTGAAATTGATTTTCTGTGTCTATTACTTACATAAAACATCTCAATCTGACGTGTTTTCAGTATATGTGAATGTAAAGTGCTTATAGTGTTTCAGAGTATCCTTAGACTCCATCGAGAAGTTGAGTCACACACACACACACACACACAAGCAGAGCAATGAAAGCTACAGTTCATTTAGAGGTGTGTGACCTTTATTGAATGAATATATATGAGTGAAAACCATTGAGCTAACATTGTGGTCCGTCGAGATAAATTGCTTCTGAATTCGGGCAAACAAGTGATAAGTTACCCGTTATGGACGTGACGGATCTTATTGCAAAATATGATTGATATAAAACTTATCCAAATTTTTCTCATACTAGCTAATGAAAAATTCTATTGTTGAAGTAATTCATAAGTCAGGGTTTATTATTTGTTAAATAGAGGTTTTGCCTTAATTTTAATTGGGGGAAGAAAAATTCATTAAATTGCGAAATTCGTTAAATAGGGAATTGTTAAATCGGGATCAGACTGTATAGTGCCCCTTAAAAACTAAATTAGTGTTATGATTTGGAACTTTATAACACTATTTATAAACCATAATTTTCCAATTAAACCTTTATTTTTTTCTCTAATGGGACTGGATTGGTATTTTTTACCTTTGCAAACCTAGTATATTTCTCAGGAGCTGGTATCACTTTTTAGTGTGGCACCATATAGGTGACCCCAATTGCTGCAAATATTTTGACACCTAGTCTCCTCCCCAAAGGGCGGCACCTGAGCTCTGACAATGCGAAATTATACTTGGGAATTTAATTTTTCCGAGAGCACCCAAGCCAAATAGGTACTCAAGGGATTTTTTACATGCCGCATAATCGTACAACATCGATGCTGTCAATTTTCTGCATCTTGAAAATACACCGACTTGGGCCGGGTTCGACCCCCGCAACCTTAGGTGCAGAAATCTAGCGACAAACCAACCATGCCACCCAGCCGGCTTTGTCATTAACATTTATTGAGTCATTCAGCAATATATATGTTTTTTAATAATTAATATTTTTGCAAAATTTTAATAATGCTGTTAAAAAATAGTTATGTAAGTGTTAGAACCATTGGGAAATTTAGTTTCTCTTATACCTTTATGCCTTTTTTCTTTTTTTTATAGAAAGCCAAAATATTTCTTAATTTTATTCAAAAGGATTATTGTTTTGGAAATGCACATTCAGCATATTATGTTAGAATTTACAAGTGTTACCAGGCACCTAGTGTTTATAAATAAATTTTTCTGTAAATGTTTTGACCTTTTAGTATCGTATTTAGTTATTTTATTTCATAAGATTTTGAACAATATTGTATTTTTGTTCTTCAAAAGATGTGAACTTATGTTTATTTAAAAATTAGCAGTTAAAACGAAGTTATAATTATCAATCACTATTTTATTAGAAATAATCGATCTAAATTCTGTATCTTTCATTATACATTTACCTCTTAAAACATTTTCTTTTATAATTTTCGAATTTCCTGTAACAGGTTGATGGTGCTTATTAATCATATAAAATGGCATTTTCATTGCTTTTAAACAGAAAAAGGGACAAATGTGTTACAACAATTTCACTAATATTTTTATAAGATTCATTCATAAAAAGTATAGTATGTAGTCTTGGATAAATTAACCTTTTTTTTATTTTAAATGAAATTTGTGCTCTTTTTTTCTCACTATACATCCTTATCTGTTTTTATGTATCTATAAGTTTATATAAAATTAAACTTTATGTATAAAGTTTTAAAACCAAGTAATGTAAGATATTATAAGGTTTTGTAATGTAGTATCTTGCACCTGTGGTCGGCTCCTTTTTTGTAGAAACTACATTCACATGTACATCCGGCAGCTGTGCATCTGAGGGTTCAGGCGTGGCCGCCTATATCTCCCCCGCAACCCCTTGACCCAAAAGAACCTATTCCCCCCGACCGGAGGATGCAACGAGAGATGAAAAGAGTGCCGTCCTGATCCCCAAGAGAGGGAGATGCTGACCCCTGCTCGAAAGGGCAGAGAAGGAGGGAGGGCTAGGGGAAGATGCTTTGACCCGGCAGACGGGAGAGATGATACTCCGAACTTACCCAGGAGCGGTGGCTAAAAGGATTCCTTCTCTCACAAATAGTTTATTGGACTCTAACAATCTTTTAATAAGTTTAATAACTTCAATGTGTAAATCTGTAAATAATAGTTGTGACATATAAATAAATCCAATATTTAAATTAACCAAGATCATGCAACCATTATTCATCTCAATCGTCACAGCTTGCTGTGCAAAAGATTGTAGTAGTATTAAGTTTAGTTTATTGAATTTTAAGTGAAGATACAGGAATTTCTTTTAACTTAACACTAGAACTGCAGCAGTTTTGATACCGCAAGTTGGGTCAAATTGACCCCAGTTAATAGAAACCTGTGTTGTGCTAAAAAGATGCTGTAATTATTTGGCAATGACATTTATTCATTTTTAATATTAAATTGTGATAATAAGTGATAAAATATAATAAGATATTACAATATGGAATGTTGTACACAGTTAGTAAAATATAGACAATTTTATTAGAAATATTTAATTTCTTACCAGTCAAGATTTCCTATACAGTTCATGCACATTTTGGGCAACTTTTTTTTATATATTTTGTACACTTTCCATATATGGGTATTTTAGTCAGAACAAGTATCTACAGTTTTGTTTCAACACTTGAAAGCTTGGCAATGAACCCTTTTTTGCATCTGCACAGATTTTTCAGAAGTATCCACCTTAGTCTATGTATCTGACTTGTACTTTCTTTGGTGAATATAAGCACTACACAACTCTTCAATGAGTTGTTGAAGATATTCTCCCCTCGTAAGTTTTTTCCAGTAACTTCTTTGTATAAAACCGATGAATTAATCCCTACGAGATGAAGAATATTGTAGAATACATGAACTGGCCACCTCCTTGATCCTGCCTTCGCAGAATATTTCCAAGCCATTTTGTCAGCAATGTCGACACCAAATTTTGTAGAGTTATAAAATGATTGTTTCTGGGAGCTTTTTTGTGTAATTATTGTCAATATCAACTGCAGAATGAAATGAACTCAATAATAAGACATTTTTGATGGGTTTTTTCCTGATAAACTGTCAATTATATCATCATGCTCCAGTAACAATGTATCGTATAATGGCATCTTTACTTTTTCCACAAATTCAGGTACTTCTTTCCGATTTCATTTCATCGTTCCAGTTAAACTAGTGTTCTTCATTTTTAACATTTTGAGACACATTTAGTGTAGTGAAAAATTAACTGTACTGATATTTCCTTTGTTTTTAAAAAGTCGCTATCAAACGAAAAACGACGTTTTCAGAGAGATGGGTTTCAGGACGTTCCTCATCTTTATCCTAGTATGGAAAACCATTGAGCACGTATTTACTATAAACATTAGTGGCAAGCCAAAATTTGATACCAAATTTATCTGGTTTACTTGGCATATATTGTGTGAAATGACATCTGGCTTTAGATGGAAACAGCTGTTCATGAATAGTTATATATGGTCCTGGTTTATAGCAAAATATCTAATTTTCAATGAATTTCTTCCAAACTTCAGAAATGAAACGGAATTTATCTGCTTGAAAGTGCTCAGATTGTGTAGTTTTTTTTTGTATTGCAGAAATGAATGAATGAATCTTATCTCTCGCCATAATATCACAGAAAAAGGTGAACTCCTAACAGACCAGACTATCAAGCTCGAGATTATTTGCACCGTATATAGCTTGAGCATACAACATTGACATTAAAGCATCTAGTTCATTTTAAGTTGTTCACCATTCATTTTTTTCCCAGTTGCAGGTGAGCTACTTCCTCTGTACAATTTTTGATATGATGAAGCATAGGCTCATCTATAATTAGCCTCCATGAACTAATTGCATAGCAATTTTCAATATTTCGCTTTGCATAACTGGTTGGGCCACTCTTTTCTTTGAAAACATTATGTTCAGCAATTCTTCCACACATACAACTTCCAGAGGTAATGATTTTCCAACACGTTCCATCATTTGTAACAAAAATTCCAGAGTTCATTTCATCTGGATTTGAATCTGATAACTTTTTACCTTTATTTAGACATAGTTTTTTCTTCCCTGAAGTGGTTTTTCTACTAGTACATTATACTGGAAAATTAGATAAAGTATCTTCATCTGGAGGCACATATTCATCATCGCTGAAAACAATTTCATCCTTATCGTTTTTGGATTTATTTTCTGATAATTGTTG
Organism: Trichonephila clavipes; assembly: GCA_019973935.1. Lineage (NCBI taxonomy): Eukaryota > Metazoa > Arthropoda > Arachnida > Araneae > Nephilidae > Trichonephila > Trichonephila clavipes. The sequence continues at coordinate 1,257,123 of BMAU01020033.1, read as the reverse complement.
CATACATTCGAGAGCTTCACTAACTGTTAATTTACGCATATTTCTTCCAGCCATTTTCACCTAAGATCAATTTTTTCTCCTTGTGTAAAGAAAGTGGCAAAAATTGAACAGACTGGTACACTCAAACTATCTTCAAGGCAATGTGAACAACCTGTTGTGCAATCATAAAGAACAATATGTGTAACCGTTAGACTATGGCATTAGCTTTTGTAGTATTGCACTACATTTCATTCAATAGTTTTAAAAAAAAACACTTCAGGGTGAAAACATTCCTTGAATATGCTAACCAGAGGCATTTTCCCTTATGGAATGATGACTGGAGGGGAGAGGTTTTTTGCAACACTGGCTACTACAACAAAATTCTCAGCTGTTCTATTGTTATCGTTCAAGAATTTATTGAACTTGAAGCATTGTTCTGCTTGCATCTGGGAAATGGAAAGCGGACCAAAAAGGCGTTTCCCTTTCAAAGAAATGTTGAATTGCACATTTAGTACTAGTGATTACAATGGGGTCAAAATGACCCATTCTGTGGTTTTAGGTATAAGTATTAAAAAAAAAAATCATAAGTATTTAATGTATTATATTTTCACAGATTATTATTGGTACAAAAATAGGAAAAGTCAAGAAATATTTTTCAATTCCATTTGTAACTTTTTGAGAAAATCTGAAATAAAATTGCTTTTGGGTCAGAATGACCCAGTCAGCGGTTCTAGTGTTAATTGACAAATAGAATTGTGTGCAGCTAATTGTTCCTTGATTACTATGTTTTGAATTGTTCTGATGTACTATAATATCCTGATGTTCAAGTTACTTTTAAACAAAATAGTTTAAAAAATGTCCAGAAATTTTGATTAAATTTCATTTAAACATTGCTTAAGAGTCATTAAATGTTTAACTATTTATTTTTTAATAGATATCATCTGAAAGATGTCATTGTGGGAAAAATCTATTTTCTTTTGGTGCGAATTAAGATTCGCCACATGGAAATAGCTATTATTAAACGAGAAACAACTGGTTCTGGGCCAAATTCTTACAGTGATAATGAGACGGTTGCCAAATATGAGATTATGGATGGAGCACCTGTACGAGGTAATTGTAAATTTGTGAAATTTGTCTTGGTTAAAGTTATGATTTTTATAATTTCTTATTGTATTCTAAATATTATTACCTTTTATAATTGAATTTAGATTTAGTTGGGATTTTCTTTTTTAGATTTTCTTTACTTGTTTATTCAAGTTATCTTGATCTTATTTAAGGTGCATTGAAACCTTGTTTACTTCTCTAAACCTTTTATCTGATTTCATTGGACAGAGTTATTAATATGTTGTAGAAGAAATAAAATATATATGTTAATTTTCTATAGATAAATATTAAGTTATATGTATCCTACAATTTTCTTTTTTGTGTGTTATCAAGAAATTAATTTTAGTGAGCCAAGTAAAGTTGATGGATTCATTGAACTGTTATTCAGTATTTTATTGTACAATGTTTTAAATTATTGCATCTCAAATGAAACAAATAAAATTTTCATGGAATCAAAACTTATTTGCAATATTGAAGATTAAAACTTCATTCATCAGCCTTGCTAAAACCCTTTCCATGTATGTTTTGTCTACCCATCAGTAATTAGTATTGTTTCCTTGCCTCTTTTATGGGGTGAGAATAAGTATCAGTTAGAAGTACTTGTAATAAATATTCTAATTAGTCCTCTCGTGAGGTTGGTGGAAGGGGGAAGAGAGGTGGGGGCCTCTGACCAACTCCATGGTGTTCTCCCTCAAAATTAGGTTCAAACTGAGCAAAATCATACTGTTACTTGCATGATGCTTGAAGCAAAGGCTAAGGACAGGTGTAAAAATCTAGCCCTTAGCTGCGATGATTCAGGTGGCATAAGCAACAACGATATTGTATCTGGCTGGACATATGTTGAATTACATTTTAATGTTATAAAACTTTCTATTAATATGATTGTGATAAATGTTTTGTATAATTCATGTCCTGTTTGTTTTATATATGCAAGGATTTCAAATTTTAATTATGTCTCATGATTAATTTTTGAAGGTATTATAATTATTTTGTTTAAAATTAATGTATTTGATTTTTTTGTAGGAGAGAGCATTCCAATCCGTGTGTTCCTAGCTGGTTATGACTTAACTCCCACTATGAAAGATATTAATAAAAAATTTTCTGTGCGGTATTATTTGAATTTGGTTCTTGTTGATGAAGAAGATCGAAGATACTTTAAGCAGCAGGTAATTTTTTTCAATTAATAGTCATTTTTCATTCTTCTCTTGCAGTAAAATGGTTTTTATGCAAAAAAAATCAATTTGGAAAATTGGTTAAATTTTAGCTTATTTTTTGTTAATGAAAAATTAATGGAACTAATTTGATATTGTTGCCCTACACCCCTAACGTATTTTTGGCCCTGTTTTGAAATCGCGCTAAATACGATTTTGGCACTTTGCTTTGCAAGGCCATTCCACACTTATTTACAACAGGCGTTCGATTCCTTAATGAATCACTGTAACAAGTGCATTGATGCCAGAGGGTCCAATTTTGAGTAAAAAACCAAAACAGTAATTTCATGTTTCCATTTTTTTACAGGCAGTCTTTGTTTGCTGCACTGTGTGTGTGTGTGTTATATACACACATTAGTTTTAGCAGTTCATTGTATAAGCAAATTAAAGGTTTGCCTCAAGGTGGCCCTGCTAGCAATAGTGTGGCTAATTTATATTTACTTTTATGAATATAAATATATTATTAATAATTGTTACATTTTTAGATATATAGATAATCTCTCTAATTGTTTTTTAGTAAAAATAATGTTAACCCCAATATTAGCTTTTATCTTGATTACCGAAACCTAGTTAAAATTTATGATAATCCTGTTAAAACTAATTACTTGGATGTATCATTTTATGTTAAGGATTATTAAATAACATAGTAATATTTGATAAAAAGATATGCTTTTAATTTTAACATTCTTAGAGTGCCATACTGGAATTCTGGTTTATCAATTTATTATAGAGAAATATTTTTAACTATATTTATCGTAATGTATTAGTTAGCAATGAATCTAATATATACTTAAATTTTAATAACTATTAAACATTGTATTGAACATGGGTATCCTGCTAATATTCTTTATGATTATATTTCTCGTAGTTCTCAGTGAAATGACAATATGTAATAATAGCAATTTTTTAATTAGTTATATAGGTTATCAGAAGATTGCACCACATATTTCAAAAATTAATAATACTATATTTTATTTACATGTCATTGTGTGTTTAAGAAGTTCTTTTATTTTCTATAAATTTTTTATATCAATATTTGAGGTTTTTAAATGTGTGTATATATATATATATATATATATATACTTAATATTTTATCATAATTTACTAATTTTATGCAGTACTATACTCCTATGTATATGGGGGAAGCATAATTAGTTGCTGTATTCATGAAGTAAAACTTATCTAGTTTTATTGAATCGATTTTAACTCTATACTAGTAGGCCATAATTTTGATATATTTTAATAGTATAGTGTATTTTATTTGTAATATTTAGATTTCTCCCTAATATTACTCCTTCCTTTCCCTAAGGCCCAGAGTATAGGCAAATTGCCAGTGAAAGTTGGCTAGCCCCAAAACTTTGTTTAAACCTACAATCTTTTTTTCCTAGGGCCATGAGTTTGCTATTATACTACTGTGGTTACTATTTCCTACTACCTTGACTAGTTATACTTAGGTTTTATAGCTATTTGTATATATTTACGAAATTCATATATATATAATTTGTATGTATATAAACTATAAGCATATTAAAGGTTCACTAAAAGCAACTGTCTAGCCAATTTATATTTACGTTATTTTGAAAATAGCTTCATAGATAAATCTAAATATTACATTTTTCATTAAGTAGATTTTATCATATTTGGCAAACAAGATAATTTTAAACATAACACTAATTTTTATCTTCAATACTTTAATTTAATACAGACTAATAATAATTATTAAGTATATTTTCTTGGTATAGAAATTAAAAGGTATTATAATTAATATTTATCACAAAAGAGAGAGATGAACTTAAATTCAATAATACAAAAGTATCTCATTAGGAAAGTAATGTACTTGTTTTGATATTCAGAAATATTAGTATAACAAATTTTTTTTTCAAACAAATTATAAATAGTTTATTAAAAATTGTTTAATTCAAAAATACCCAATTTTATCAATAGTTATTTGTATAAAGAAATTCTAAACAGTAAGGATTTAGTTCCTTAGAATATTAACAGTTTATTATAAATTTATCATCTTTCCTAATGGATACCTACATGTTCAAAATATAGTTAAAATTACTTATTTATATAAATTTTTTATACTCAAATACAAATATAATCCAAGTGTCCCTCAAGTAACAGTAGTATTTAAATTCATTATTTTAGTTCTATTAATTTCATACTTTTGCTAAGTGCTACTTTTCAGCTAGTTCCATGCTTTGAATTTATATTTAAGCGAAGAATCTGGCAATAACGTTTATTGTACTCAGATTCAGCATGGGATATGCTATTTTAGATAAGTTTCCTTTATCTTGTAATGGGTTTTAGAAATTCTTTCAATTATTTTCAGTAGGATTTCGCTTAGTATCATTAACAGAAGTGGGGGCGGGTAGGTTTGATTGGCCAGAAAACTTGTTAAATCCCACTTTTATATAAATTTGATTTTTAAGAACTGTCCTGAGTCAGCAATGTTTATAGTACTGCAGCATTGATATATATGTTTCTTAAATGTTATTTTTATGAATTCTAATATCTCTTCTAAATTCTAATATGTTTTATATTCCAATTTGTTTTTGTTTGTTTCAGCTGTAATGTTTTATTGATTCGTATTTCTGTAGTTGAGAATGTTATATATATATATATATATACATAGCCGTTATCCGCCCGCTTCACTGGGTATTTCACGATGTTGTATAAATGTATACTGTTTACATATATATGAATTATTGATATATAGCATTAAGGATTCGATTGTATTGAAAAATATATTTATAGCTGTAACTCTTGCTTCTTGATATAAAAAGGACATAAATTGTAATATCTAATTTCTATTTATATCTAAAATAAAAGTAGAAAGATTTTTTTACGCTCACTTAACCTAATAATCAAGTGGAACCAAAGCAACTTTCAGTGGATCTCTACTCCATAAAATAAACATGCGTGCTAAATTTCAAGTCTAAATCTAACAGCAAAAACGGAATTTTTATCATCAATACCTCGTTGAGAGCATTCTTAGTGGATTCCAATTCAACAAAAGAAGCATGCAAACCAAATTTTATTATTATAGTCTTAGCAGTTCGAAAACGGGAATTTTGTCTATCAATACACCCCAACAACTCTCCTAGCTTCCCCCTGGAGTTGATTTCTGTAAAATTCATTCTTAGTGGAACTATTCAACTAAAGGAACGTGCTCAACAAATTTCAAGTAAATAGGTTAAATTCAAAAACAGGAGTCTTTCTATAACACTCCTTAATCCCTCGAAACCCCACTTTTGGGGGGGTCCGTTTTCGCAAAACTCTTTGTAAAAGGAACTCTATTCGATGAACAAAACATACCATCTAATTTTCAAGCAGGTGGGTCTATTTGTTGAAAAGCGAAAATATTTATCTTTTACGCCCCTTAATCCCCCTCGGTGACCCTAGGGGATCAATTTTCCCCCAAACTATTTTGTACCGGATCTCTACACCATGAAAGGAATCCGCTTACCAAATTTTAAGATAGTACATCTAATAATTTAAAATGGTAATAATTATCTATAACGCCCCTTAAGCCCCCGCAACGCCACTTAGGAAGCGATTTTCACAAAACCTATCTTATAGCAGTTCTCTACTTAATGAATGGAATATACTTACTCAATTTCAAGATTTTACGTCTAATAGTTTAAAAAAGGAGATAATTACCTATAACGCCCCTTAATTCTCCACAACGCCACTTGGGGGTCGATTTTAACAAAACCTATTTTGTAGCAGATCTCTACTCTATGAAAGGAATCCTTTTATCAAATTTCGAGACTGTACATCTAATATTTTAAAAAATGGAAATATTTATCTATAACATCCCTTAAGCCCCCGCAACGCCACTTGGAATCGATTTTCACAAAACGCATCTTATAGCGGATCTCTACTCACTGAATGGAATCTGCTTACTCAATCTCAAGATTTTACATCTAATAGTTTAAAAAAGGAGTCACACACACACACACACAATTGCCTATATAACGCCCCTTAATTCTCTAGAACGCCACTTAGGAGTCGATCTTGAGAAAATCCATTTTGTAGCGGATTTCTACTCTTGAAATTTGGAAAGCGTATTCCTTTCATAGTGTACGTCTAATAGTTAAAAAATGGAAATAATTATGCATAACGCCCCTTGGAGGTCTATTTTCTTAAAAATCATTATGTAGGGAATCTAATTTGTGAAAGAAATCTGTGTACCAAGTTTCAAGACTGTACATCTAATAGTTTAATGGAAATAATTATCTATAACGCCCCTTAAACCCCTGTGATGTCCCTTGGGGTTCGATCTTTGCAAAATCCGTTCTTAGCTGATGTCTACTCCATGAAGGGAACCTGCCTACCAGATTTCAAATCTATAGGTTTAATAGTTCCAGAGATATCGTGATTAGTCAGTGAGTGAGTCAGTCGGTCACTTTTCTCCTTTATATATATAGATATATAAACACACTTATGAAATGTCTTTCGTCAAGAATTTTTCTTTATTACTAAATATAATTTTGTTGTTGGAGTATACTTGAGGAGGCTTGGTACTTTTGAATACACAGTTATTGATGTAGAAGGCCACACACACACATTTCACGTTTAAGTACATGTATACACCCCCCCCACACAAAACAGTTACCACAAACGATTATTTTCAAAGACGATGGACACACAATTATAGCAACATAAACAAATGTCAGACGGCCAATTTTCCTTGAGAATGAGAGTTCATATATGAAGTGACAATCGGAAGGGAAGTTACAAAATCGACATGACTTCCATGGACAGAGCTTGTGATTGGTTGAAAGATATCGTACAATGATGCTTATGTAAGCTTATTTTAAAAATGCAGAGCTGTTAATTTTTAAGAGATAAAATTTCAGTTATTCCCGTTAGGTGGGTAGCTAATAATTATTTGAGTCCTGAAGGGTAAGGACCATTACAAATTAATAAGTTGTTTAAGGGGAAATTATATTTAATTGAATTATTATTAATATACACTGTCGGACACCGATTTGACGAATTCATTGGGACTGAACATATTGTTCGTTATATTTGGGTCTGAGCAAAATACAATTTTCTCACCCTTACATTTTCGAAAATTTATAAGCAACTACACAAAAAATTATTATAGTTAGAAATTACACTTTTTATTGAACAGCTAAAAATACTATTAATAAATGCTTGTCAATCTTTTTGAATCCTCACTTGAAAGAGTTGTTTTTCGAATTTATTCAGAGGAAAATACTGCATCATTTACATCCTGCAGCATAAGAGTTATATTCTCATTATTTTCAAACAATATAAGAAATAAGAAATTGTGACAGTTTGATGTTAGTTTCATTATCAATTTTAGCATTAGAATTGCTATTCACTGGCTCTGACATATTTATATATGCATAATATAATTTACGTTTAACGTGAAAACGTTTAAGACAAAATATCAGTTAACACAAATTTAATACCATGGTTCTGACAAACTATGTATTTTTATGCATTTTTTTTTTCTCTTAACACAAAACGAAAATAGCTTGACATGAAGATTTTCCTTCTGGCAATAAACAAAATATAGAAAACATGAGACATTTAATGAAATGTTTGAGATAGTTACTGTATTATTGAACTGTTCTAATTGTATCATCGGGTGAATTGTTGTAGTAAAGAATAACATGTGTGCAGTCCCAATTATGGCAGAAAAAAACATTTCTTTAAAGCTCAGAAATCATTGATGCAGATTCTGACGATAAAAATGAAATGTAAAGACAGCATGAAAAGTTTGTGCCGTATTTTTAGATTTCAAGAGTTTTGGACTTGAAACTTTTGTATTAAATTTCATTAAGCTCTTGGGGATGTTTTTGTTGAATACTTGATTTTTATTAAATACTTGCAGAAATATACATCTTTGTAAATAAAATGTATACTGTAATAAACTTTATTTTGTTGAATATATGGTTTTTGCAGTATCCTGTAACACAAAAAAATATTTCAGTCCCCTCTGTTTCATGTTAATTGATTTTCACTGTATATAAAAGTGGGGTTTAACATGTTTTCTGGCCAACCAACCATCTCCCTTTCTGTTAATAATACTGAGCGAAATCCTTTTGAAAATAATTGATATAATTTTTAAGTCCATTACAAAAAAAGACAAATTACCTAAAAATTGCATTCAAAAATGCATACCTTGTGCTGATTCAGAGTACAATAAGCAAGTTATTGCCACATTCTGTTTCCAAATACAAATTCAAAGCTTGGTATTGACTGAATATTAGCACTTTCCAAAAGTATGAAATTAATAGAACTAAAATGTTCATGTACTAATTATGTACAAATACTACCGTTACTTCAGAGACACTAGGATTGTGTTTGAGTATAGAATATTACTATATGGTTAAAATAAAACTTAGGAAATAAGTAATTTTAATTATAATTTGAATATGCAGGTCACTAAGTATATCCAACTCGAAAAAATGATAAATTTATAATATTAATGTACTATTAATATTAATTTCTTAATACAAATAACTATTAATAAAATGTTTCTAATTTTTTTTTATTTTTTCAAAACAAGAAATTTATTACATTGTATGTAATATTACTGGATACTTTAACCTGTACATTACTTTCCCAATGAGGTACTTATATCTTTTAATTTAACCCTCTGAGTGGATACCTTCCTCCTGAAAAGTTATTCCGAAAGCGTTTTACTCTTATTTTGCTTATTTCAAAAATGCAACAGACTTCAATTATTTCCCCCTTTTAAAACTTGGGAGGTCGAAAGGGGACAACTTTATGACTTGGTTCGCGTCTTTGATCAGTGAGAACCAGGATAGCAATCGTTTACAGCTAGCTGTTAAGTTGCCTTGGGCAATCTTGTATGAAAACCGTAGTTCTACTCTGTCGTTTCCCCATAGATTCAGTCACAGTAAAATTAAAACAAAATGCAGGGTAAAAAAAAACATAAAATAAATGGCGTGTTAAAAGTTGAAAAGTTATGTTTTCTTCAAACAAAATTTATTTTTCTGTCATTTTTTAAAAATTAGAAAATATATATTTTGGTATTGCGATTTGAACCAGAAAAAAGCATCCTGTATTCATTTTTGAATATGAGAGTAAGAAAACGCGCTCACTTCCCTGTTTTTAAAAAAAGTTATGAGGTAAAAAGAGTAAAGGCCCTATCTTTTTTTTTAAACTATAAGACAATAAATGGTGCATATTTATGAAATAAAACAGATCTTTCTCTATTCAATTATATTTTTAATTTAGAATAACATAAAAAATGATTTCAATACTTTTAATTTATTTAAATTAAATCATATAAATGATATTTTTATGTTAACTGAATATTTTTCGGAAAAAATCTAAATTTTCATTCCTAGTGCTCTCCTTTTCGAACTCCTTGTATTAAATAAAAATATATTTTCTACATCGGCATTTGTGATGGACATAACACACATTCAGTCAATAATTTTTAATTTTAATGGGGGATATACTTCTTCAAATGCGCATGACAGTACTTCTAACCATTTTCTACTCAAGTTAAATTTCTTATCTTTCTGTTTCTTTTATTACAAGGGAAAATGTCACACATCGATAACTACATTTTCACACAATTCAGTCATTACAAATTCTATTGTGAGAAAAGTTCTCCCTAATTAATTTCGTCTTTCAAAACAGTACACTTAAAACAATTTTGTTCAGTGAAGTTAACCAACAGTTCCACAATGTATTCATACCAAATTTTAAAAACAAATTTAACACTTGGAAATGTATCCTGTATTAAAATTTTCAGTATACACAAATATTTCCTGTTGTAGGGAAGATATAGTATGAGAGATGTGGTGTGCGGTTGTGAAAGAATGTTTTCGTACGTGTAGACTATTTTTTAAAATTTAAATATCACTGAAGCTGATCATATAACTGCAAATGAGCCTTATTTTAATGTGTGCTGGTATCAAAGTAAAACACTTTCCAATATTAAACAGCCTATGGGTTTATACTCTATATCAAACTATTCGCAAAATGGCTTACAACTTCTATTCAAATTGTAAAGAAACTGAAATATATATATAAATATATCTTACTGCAGTCAAAAATATTCATATGTAAGTATCCTATATCTCCACTTATTTCTGTACATTTTAAAAACTGTACCTGAATGCAATTTTTTATATTTATAAACGAGGCATAACAGCTCACACAGTCGTAAAAATGTCTATCATTTTTAAGTACACTACTATAAAACGTATATGGATTGTAAGATCAGTTGTAAAATCCTAAAAGCTTTTAGAGGAGCTAAAAACATGTAATTTTGGATTGATCAAATTTTTAATATAATACACAAATATACATGTTATTAAGCAAATACATTTGAAAAATCAAACTTCCTTCTGAAATAAACGTAATTGAAAGAAAAATGTTTAATTGCAAATGAGTGGAAATACATGTTTATCTAAGGGGTATCCCCAAAGTGAGGTAATCCTCAAACTTAAAACTCAAACTCAGTGGCACAACAATCCATGAAGGCCAGGAACTACTGTGCCCATCATAATACTTGTGACCATCGGACGCTGAGGTGCATGAACAGATGTCCCGGTTTGGTGGTCTGTCTGAAGAGAGACCTTCAGTGTTTAAGACTCCAAGCAAGCTTGGTACTCATTTATCGACCCAATGTAGCGGGGATGAAAGGCAGAGTCGACCTTGTGCAGCCCGTTAATAGAACCCCAGACCTGTGGTGTGGAAGCACTATACACTACCACTCGATCCTATTCGGTGAAAAATAAAATTTAATGTTAGAATCTTGTATAAATCCCTAATGAATGAGAGAGTCCAAACTTTTTTTTTCATGTAAACTGTTTAGACGGAAATAGTTAATTATGAACATTTCACAAGTTGCATAAATTAAAATTAACCGTTATAGTTTACATAAATTTTTAAGCGTGCAAAAGGTGTATTTCGGCTGCACGAATTAATTTTAAAAGGAATACGGTTACGAAAAAGTAGTACAAACCTATCTAAAGTAGGGTTGGTTACCTTACATATTGTCAAACACAACAATGTATTGGAAGCCAATTCCACAATTCGTTGTTATAAAAATGTATGGAAAATTACAAGATTTATTTTTGCATTTGTAATTTATATATATATAATTTTTCCTGGAAACTTTAAAAGCTTGAGCGGCATCCATCAAAACCACGGTTCTCTCTGTTTTTCCAGATCGCCCCTGACTAAGCCGGCTCTGCCATAGTAAGTGAAAATGCCAGATTTTTTTCGTCTGTCAAGATCATTTTATAGCAGACTGCATTTTTCATGTATTTTAGATGCTCGTTTTATATTTTCTACATCAATATCTTAATGTCTGAATTTAAAATTACATAAAATTCTTGACATTCGCATCAATGACCATGATAATTTTTATTAGTATATGAATGTGTCATCAAGCGATTACATGACTAATATTAACATATTATTTTAACCATTTAATTAATATTAAGTGTAACATAACGCACACAAATTTTCTGAACTTTAAAATAAATATTTCGAAAACTACTTCAGATATACCCAAAATTTTTCATTCCTACGCTTTAGCTTCTCAGTTTTGCTTCTATGTAAGAATTTATTGTAATTGTATATTCATCAATTTTTTAGTATATTTTTTGCTCTTAGCATGCAGTTTTCAACTGAATTGTATGAAATCTTCGAAATATATTAAGATACCAAAGAAGCTATATAATAAAATTTGAAATTTTTATTATACTCAAACAATTGCTTAAAGCTTATGGTAAATAATTTTTAACTGCGCAATGCATTTTTTTTTTCGAAATTTCAAATGGAATTTCTAACATAAAATTTCTAGCTTTATACGGTCAAGATTTCAAAAAATATCCAGATTTTAATTACTTATTCAGTTAGCCTTTAAAAAAGATAAATGTTGAGAGAGGTATTTTGTATAAATAGATATTTTTGAACAATAATTCGAATGTTTTTGAATAGCTCGAATTTAAAATTGATTTTTATGTTTATGTATATGCATAAATGTCTACTGTAAATGTTTCCGAATATTTTTGATTACCATTTATTCAAACATTCAAGTTATAAAAAAAATGTTTGAAAATCTTCATGTTGTCTTTGATGTAAACTGAAGTTCAAGCACTTAAAATTCAAATATAATTCGGTGTATTTTCACAATATATAACTAGGCACTGTACTTAAACTTCCCTGAAGACTTGGGCTTTGAAATCTAAAAAAAAAAAAAAAAAAATCTTATTTAGTTTTTTTTTTCGTTATTATTTTTATCAAAGTGTAAGAAAATGTTTCAAATGATTTGATGAAGTTTAAATTTATTCATTTTTAGTGGTTGGAAAATTGAAAAGGTTTCAAATTTTAAAGAGTTTGGTGTTTTATTAATTTTTTCGGTATCTTATAATAAAATAATCATGTTTCAAAAACTGAAAGCTTTGATTAAAATAAGAAAAATGAAGCGAAAGAATATACTTAAAAAAAGATAATTTGTCTAACTATATAAAATAGCAGATTGCACTGACACGCCCCAACTTGTTACAGTTTCAAATTAATATGAAACCAAAAGGGAATTGTAACATATTTTACTTATGCGTTGGGACTTTTCAAAACTTTAAAAAACGAGGTAACAAATAAACACTTCCTGGGGTCTAAAGAAATTTCCCCTCGATTTTTTACGATTGCCCCAGGGTCAAAACACGGGGTTTCCTGCGAGCCATAAAAATTCCTATCAGTGTCCTGCTGTGTTGCTTCCACCGTCCCCAATTATCTTTCAAAATGTTAAACCTTTAAAAGGGGGAAAGGATTTCTCTCTCAGAAAAGTGCGGCTAATCCGCTTTTGAAAACGTTACTTGAAGGCAGAAAAATCCGTGCAGTGCATTTTCGAAGCATCTTTACACTGACGGAATTTTACGTGCGGGGTTAATTTCGACAGGGTTAATTTCGAAATCAAGAAAATTTCCTTCATAGTTGTTACTATTTGTTTGTATTGAAATATTGAGGATAAAAATTAGTGTTAGGTTTTTTAAAATTGTCTTTCGTGCCAAAAATATATATATAACGAAAAATGTACTAATTCAGAATAAACTAGGAAGTTATTTTTGAAATGTAAAATAAATCAGCTAGACAGTTGCTAGCTGGGCCACCTGGTGGGAAACCTTTAATCTGTTGTTAATAATTACTAAAAGTAACATTTACTAAATTTGATAAAAATCAAATTAAAATTAAAACATAAGATCTATGAATTATCTAGATATTTAGCATGCTCCAAAAATGGAACCAGTATGACCAATGACATTTTGATTCAAAAATCAATTATTATATACATTTTAAGAGGTATCTAAACCATCGGTGGCACGATTTCCCCACAGGGTTTCATCATTCTCCGTTGTAGGGGGAGGAGGGTCATGAAATATGACAAACCATTGAAATGGGCCTTAAAAATTAAAATGGGGGAAAGAACTAAAAATTTACACGTGAATGAGAAAAATCTATCATTTTATAAGATTTGGTTGACTTATATCAATCTTCCTTTCTTGTGCACTGCAAAATCTCTTGACTGGCTCATGTGTTACATTATTGGATGCTATAGTTACTACAGCACTGGCTCTCTAAGGACAAATGCACACTTGTCCATCACTTCGGTAATCAAAATGACCTCTTTGCCTTTTTTTTTTGCTTCCTTTGGAGATTTCAAAGGGCATCTTCCTGTGCGATTATCTGGAATTGTGCCAGTTGCTTTAAAATTCTTTTCAAACAGTTCTGTTAACAGTTTATGTGATGAAAAAAATATTGTCAAGAATATTTCATGCTTGTCGAGACTTTCAACACTGGATCAAAGTTCCCACACTACTCTAGATCCAAGAAGAGTTTTCTATTTCTGGTTTTTTTCCACTATAAATTTTCATAGCCACTGCTGGAGCACAACATCCACATTTTATATTCAAACCTAACATTTTGGCTGAATGGTGACTCTAATAAGGGACCATCAATTCATCTATACTAAGTTTTTTAAGTTCTGCATAAAAAGGAGAAATTTTTCCCATTTTATCTCCTGATGTCAACTTGTTATCATCGAAAAAATGAAAGAATTTGTTTATCTTTCTGAATCTACTTCTAGGCATTATACAGTAGAAACAATTGAGACTGATAAATCTTTTCTGCTCCAGTATAAATGTTCTCCAGGTACTTGGTGATATCCATTAAATAAAAGTAACATTTAACATCTAACTATCATACACATGCAGTTTGGCTGCAGCCTAGAAATTCCCTTGAGATTGTCCAGAAACAGGTGAGAGGGAGCTGTAATGGAAGTCAATGGTCATAAATATCTTCTTCCGACACATACTTAAAGTTTTTAGCATTCAGAAATCTTTCTGCGCTTTTGTGAACTGTGTAAACAAAGTAACTGCATTGTGGTAAAAAGTATGCCTTTACACGCCAATGTTCCATTTTTGGAACATATAAATTTCTTACCCGATAGTAAAAAAATATTTTTTGATGTCTTGCAGTCTTTAGTTTAAAAGATCATTTTTAATTACTTTTACCACAAACAGAAAAATATCTTTAAATTTTGAATTTTATGTGAAATTTTGAATTTTGCTTGATCAAAAGTAAAAAAATGCATAATTTAGAATTTTTTTCTCAGAGACAATTTACTTTAACAGTACTTCAATTCCAAAAAAAATTTCATATTTTTGTCTTCAAAATAATTTTTATGGAACATTATGAATAAAATTGAATTTTTCAAATTATTTCAAAATTGATGTTCCAATGGAACATTGGCGTGTAAAAGGTTAATATTTTGAAAAATTATTTTTATGTAATTTTAAAAGTATTTTTTATCATATCATCAATATTAATAGAGTTGAAAATATCTTCAAAATGTAAACTATAGACTGAAGAAATCTTTTTATCTAATTTGTTCTATAAGTTCTTTACTATTTTGAAGTATGGCTGTGGATTTAAGATTATTTATTGTATCTTGTAATATTTCTCTCTCTCATGAAGAATTTTACCTGTTTTGTGTATATATATACATATATCAACACTTAACAAATGAAAAGTTCCAGGCCTAAAAAAAGAAATTACTATCTGGAGAAGAAAAAATTTACTGTAGAATGTTATGATACCAATTCAAATATATTTTCAATACATTCAAGGGATTCGAATATATCGAAAACAACGAATATCAATATAATTTTATTATGTAATGCAATAATAATCATATAATATAATTATTTTATTTAATAATTGCATTTTATAATGTAGATTAAAATTAATCAATGAATATCAATTAGTTAATACTCTTAACTTGCAATATTCCAAAAAACTGCAAGTTCCTTTAATGAATTTCATCAAAGGAACATTTAAAAATGCATTATATTTAAAAGTAAAATAAACTGGAAATGCACAATTTGCAGTAAATGAAAAGAGAATGCACCGTAAGATCTGCAATGAAACATACGGCCGTCTAATTTCTTATCCTGCCTCTAAATTATTTTGATTTTGCTGCTACACTTATCACATTTTATGTTGGCCAAAATAAGCAAACTTTTAATCGTGCATGAGCATTATATAACAAAAGAAGAAACAACCATTAGAAAACTAAGTAAACAGATTGTCCGAATTCGACAGTACTGTTTGTCCATAAATACTAAAAGCAAAATCCTCATATTTTAAAATAGATCCTAGTTTTAACAAAAGTTCCTTTCCTATGTTGAAAAAAAGAGCAGAGAACAAAATTACAATATAGACAATCAAAAGTATTGAAATGTGTAAGAAAAGAAATTAAAATCACATCTGAAATGATTTGGTATACAGTCATAAGTATAAACCTGTAATAAATAAGTTAATATGCATAATAAATAATAACAAAAGAATAAAATTAAAAAACAATACAGAAATAAATATCGATGACAACTACAGAACCAAAGTCAAACATCAAAGTAACCATATTGTGTAATGTTTAACCCAACTCGGTGATTGTCAGCAACTTGACATGTAGTGCACCTATATCAAATTAGTACCAATTTATCTAATATTGAAAATTTTTCAAATCATTTCCAAAGGTAAAACTTTTTTAAAAAATTATCTTGGTCTTATATTTTTTGCACATTTTTGTAGGAAATTGTACTGTGGCGAAAGGGTGAGCTCACTAGAAAAACTATTCAACAGTCTACTCCAGCTGATAGCAAATAGAAATACCCTTTTATGAACTCTATTGTTGTGAATATATTCTACACTGTTCTGTTGAGAATTCTATTGACCAAATAGAAGTATTAAATGGCATAGAATGTGTACAATTTTTCCTCTGACGTCCAACATCAAAGGATGCCTTTCGGCTTTTCAGAAAATTTGCTAGAGTTCAATAAATCATACCAATTTGGTATGCAAGTGGATATTGTATGTCAACATAATATTTACCTTACAACACACATATATATGATAAATTTATTTGTAATATTTCACCATATGTGTGAAGTTTCTAATTTACAAAAGCGGTTTGCACATGAGCAAACTGTTAATTTTTGTAATTTTGAATATGGGGAAAAGAACAATCAAGTTTAATAAGGAAATTATGACATTTTTTTTAAATGCTAAATATTTTGTGTGTGTACTATGAATGTCTTCTAAATATTGTGCACTTCTGTAGTATGCTAGTCCTTTTTGACCAATTGTTTGATTTAGAGTGTATGATAGTTATTTTGGCTATTGATATTTATTTAAAAGAATCTAAAAATGGCTGGCATAATTTGTTATAGGATAGTTAATCTTCTGCTGTAAAGATTCAATTAACATTATGATCTGTTATTATTTTTATTGGTAATTATGATTTGTCTTAAGTGTACATGGCTGATCAAAATTTTCCCTTGTGATTTCAAATAAACATCAAAAATTTATTTGGCCACACAAGTATTTGCAAATGCTCAATTTAAGATATACATATTTACAACAAGGTACTGATGTATTAGCGTCACCACTGCAAAATTGGCAGCACGCGAATTTCTATGAAAAACCAGATTGTGGTGGAAAATGGCACAAATCTTGCTTTGCCAGTTTGGCTGTGGTGACACTAATAAGTACAAGTAAGTATTATGGGCAAATACTCAATTTATCATATAAATATTTTCAACTATTTTATCCAAATATTTCTATGAAAATGATTAAAAAAAATTACAGTTAATGTGGGTTATTTAATAGTTTTCTTGTGATTTAAATCATCAAAATTTGTTTGGCCACTATTATGTACAAATACTCAATATAAAAAATCATAGAATTTTGATTCTAAATAATTTATCTATATTCTAAAATAAATCAGTTTGCTTTAGCAATAATTTTTTTAAATGATTCTTTCATAACGTTTCCTTTCATTTATCTTAAATTGTCATTTTTTTGCTTTGACTTCACTAGCAAAATAATTACGGCAAAGGACCTTTTTGTTGTAAATATAGACAAATTGTAATTTTGTATTGTCATAAGACATTGCAATAGTTATTTCAAATCCATGTGCTTCGTGCACGCCTGATATAAAAAATCGTGTTTGACTTTCTGTAATGCAAAATGTGTAAGCTTTTTTTAACTGTATTTTTATAAAAAATGTTTTGAAATATGTATTTTTTCTCTGAAATCTTTAACTTTACCCCTAAAATAACAAATGCCTTTGGTTTTTGCTAATTACAATCCTTTTTAATTCATCACTTTTATTGTTTTAATAGTTTTCTTCAGGGTAAAAGTATTAATCTTTTAAAATTGAGGAAGTTTTACAATATCTACATTTAAATCGGATGGTATTTGTGATTATCTTTTTAAAACTGTAAATCATACTTTTTCCTTTTATGTATGTTAAACTTAATATGTATATATTTTTGTCCCTTAATTATTTTTAGATATGTTGATTTTTTCTTAGTATTTTATTGTCCTATCAGATTGGTTATTTTTATGCAGATTTCTGAACAGTTTGATTTTTTGTACAATGCTTAATTTTTAAATGTGGATTTTGAAATTGTTTTAACTATAGTGTAAACTAATACAAAGAAGCTTTTTGGAGAAGTGTTAATTTATTATTTGAATGTTAAAATTGTTAAATTTAAACTGTCATGTTGCATGCTGCATATTAGTTTCTTCAGTAATATTTTTATTGTTAAATTTCCTTTTTGTTTTATGCTGTAATCCATGAAATTTTCTGTAATTAGATTTTATTATAAATTTAAAGTAGAACAAATGTGAATATTCTTTCAAGTGCTGTATTTTAGTGTTATTTTTCATTTATTTGCAAGTTTCTTTTCCCACATTGTACCATAAATGAAGAAAATAAATTTAAAATTATTTATGTACTTCTCACCATTTTCTTTTCCTTGAATATCTGGAATCTGATTTTATTTTTGTTATGAATATTATTTAATTTCTAAGGTTTAGAGTTATGAATCATGTAATTAGACAAAACACATTTAATGAATTGTAACTGGATTTGTCAATTACTATAGCCTCCAGTCTTTTAACCAGTTTCAAAACTTAAGCAACAATGGTGTGCAAAACTTAAGCAACAATGTAAAAATTTAGCAGACAGCCATGAAATTGCAGAAAAGGAGGTCTGGAGCTCAGTACAGTGAACACATAAGTCAGTAGAAACGTCATGTGTATGCAAATATCAGGAACGAAACGTCAGAAGCAAAGTGGGCGTACACAAAACGCATGATGTCGTTGCGCGCTGCTCAACAGTAGAATAAAATGAAGGACGGAGACGCAATTCAACATATTCGCTGCAAGTGCCAGTGAGTCAGTTCGTGAAATATGGCTAGAAATCACCTGGACGACTTCACACGTGGAAGAATGATCAGAAAGCTGGAGGAGGGGCGTACTGTCACCAGTGTAGCTGCAGAGTTTGGAATCAACAAAAGTGTCGTTTCGCCCGCTTGGAAAGCGTTCCAAACCACAGGTACAGACAGCTGTTCGAAAGGTTGGTGGTGGCCGCCCGAGGACGACAACTGCAGGGGATGCCCGATATATCATCCTGCAGGCAAAAAGAGGCCAACAGCAGTCCGCAAGCACCATTGCTCAGCAACTCTGTATATCAACGGGGCAACAAGTGTCACGGTTTACTGTGGCCAGACGCCTTCACGAAGGGGGCCTATTTGCCCGCCGTCTTGAACAGTGCCTCCCGTTGAAAGTTGGCCACCGACACCACAGTTTACAGTGGTGCAGAGAGCACAAAAACTAGACAACTGATCAATGGAGTCGTGTCCTCTTTGGGGATGAGAGTCGGTTCAGTACCAGAAGCGATTCTCAACGCATTTTGATTTGGAGAGAGATCGGGACCCGGTTTTATCCTTGTAACATCAAGGAAAGACACCGTTACGGTGGTCCTGGAGTTCTTGTCTGAGGAGGCATTATGCTGAATGGGCGAACTGAGCTCCACATTTTCAACAGAGGGTCTGTAACGGGGGATCGCTATTGTGAGGAGGTACTTCTTCCCCATGTGCGTCTGTTCCGAGGTGCCATTGGCCCAGACTTCATTTTTATGGATGACAGTGCACGGCCACATCGAATTCTTGCTGTTGAGGAGCTGCTGGAAAGTGAAGATATTACTCAAATGGATTGGCCAGCATACTCTCCAGATTTAAATCCCGTCGAACATGTGTGGCATGCTTTGGGGAGACGTATTGCAGCACGCTTACATCATCCGGAGAACACCCAACAACTCAAACAGATGCTGATTGAAGAATGGGTACTCCTACCGCATGAAATGTTGCACCAGCTGGTTCTGAGTATGCAGAGACGGTGCGAAGCAACCAATGCAGTGAGGGGAGGGCATATATACTATATTAAGGAACATCTGCTTGTTGTTCTTCCTGTTGGATAGACAATCATGAGTCACAATACTATGCGTTCAATAAAGTTTGTTTTTGTTTGATTCCATACCGTATACATTGTATTCCTTTTTCAGCGCCGATGCTTTCATCATCCTTTACATACATAATACTCCCTCATTTCTGAATTTCATGTCTCTCGGATGATTTTTCGTGAAGTTATGGCAATAAACCCACCTGTTGCTTAAGGTTTGCATACCAGTGTAGAAAATTACCAATTTTTAGATAAGTTGTAATACATTTCAGATTGAAAAATGTGTATTGTTTGAAAATTTTAAACTTAAAATTTGTTTTGACACGTTGAGTTTAATATATTTATGATAAAGGGTTATAAATTTTAACTGAAATTTAGAATCTGTAGAGATTTTCCACTTTGAACTTGCTTCTACTTAACATGTTTTCTTAGTGTGTGCAGTATCTATATTGAAGATTTTTATATTTTTAACATGTCAGCTGTGATTCTATGCATGAAATATTTGCAAACTTCCAAAAATTGAAATGATTAATACTAAATGTAAAAGTCCTTTCAGAATATTCAAATATTTATTAAAGCTTGTATAATATATTTTTATTATTTTAAACACAATGTGTAGTTTTGTAGTATTTGAAGTAAATTATATTGGAATGCGTTTTTTTTAATTCATGTATTGGTCATTTGCAGTTCTAAAGGATATGTCATTCATAGCTTCTTTATAAAAAGCATCTATTGATATTTATGGAGATCAAATTATTAAATTGTCTTATTTCTTCAAAACTGTTTTAGAAAAATATAAAACTAGATAACAAACTCTGATATACAAGTCTCAATAAACGATTTCGTAGTTGTGAAGAATTTGGGAATTTTGCCATTTTCATTTCTACTCTAATTCTTACAACACATGCCTCACTGTCTATGTAGTATAGATAATGTATTGATAACTTAAATCATTGATCTTACTAATTCTTGTGATAGATTTTTGGCAATTACCAACATTGAAATATATGAAACATTCATGTATATAATCTATATATTTTAATTTAAAAATTCCAAGTACTTGAAAGAGAAATGGGGAATTTATCCTGAGTATAGGAACTTGTTTGAAAACTTCCTCATTGTATTGGAACTGTGCATGACAATGGTTTAATTAGACTAACTACAATCTGGCCCCTTTAACAAAAGATAGTTGTGGACCCCCCACAACTACAAAACTGCTCATTTGGTATGAATCATGAGTTTTATTATGATTCTAATTATAATTAAATACTGTAAGAATTCCAATATTAATTTGAATTTTCTGAGTTAATTCAGTTTATTGCGAAAAAATCAAATGCCTCCTTTGAATTTTAAAATATTTGAAGAAAATTGAATTTGTCTTGACAACCAATCCTCTGAGGAATTTTTAATGGCATTTTATTTCTTTTAAATTACTTGCATGGCAAATCTTGCTGTGCCCTTATCAGAGATCCATATTGCTCAAAATATTTCGGTAATAGCTGTTATTTTTAGGGTTTTGTATTGCATGATTGGAGTATGTTTTCATACCTCTTCCTCATCTGACACCTTTTAACTTAGTGCATCTTTACCAATTGAAATCTTCCTCTATACTTTTCCTTATTTATGATTGATAATTATCAATTGTTGACTCGTCACTCCAACAAAATCTTGTAACCTATTCTCATTTGTAAATGCATTAAATGAACTGCCTATGTATATTCAAATCATTACAGATGAAAGCTTGCACTATTTCACATCACAGGGATATGTATCTGCAATAGATCCTCCATCCCCTTCTGATGTATTTTGGCGCTGATAAGTGGAAGACCTGAGTGAGAGAAAAAAAACGAAGCTCACCGACTCAGTTTAAGTGATCTGATTGGCTGGTAAGGTAATGCAGGCGAATGACGTGACGTGTAGTCTTCCGATTTCGGGAGTCCTGAGAATTTTGACAGTCAACTGGGAGCTGTAGTAAAAGCAATGGCATTGGTTGGTAGCTATAAGTGAGAAAGTTCTCTAATGGCTGTCCAACTTGCACTATTTAAAACGTTTAATTTTTTTTTATAACACAACCGATAGTTTTCTTCATTCTTAAAGAATGGTTTATTGAAGAACAGTGGAATAAAACCCCTAAAAATTCTGAAATATATTTTTATCACACAGTATATATATTTTCTTTTTGTATTATTTCATACAGTGAATTTAAATAAATTTCCAGCCTTTTTATTCTTATATATTTTTAATTCGCCACGATTTTTTTTTTTTTTTTTTTTTTACAAAACAACGAAACTTTGCATATTTTATGATTTTTTCTAAAATGAATCCAAATCGATGTGTTTAAATGAAAATTATTTTTAAAAAGTCCATACTGAAAATTTATATATATGTGGGAGTCCGAATAAAAATCAGACTCTTCAGAAGTCGGGATTTTAAATTGGCGAGGTGGTTGTCTGGGGGTAAGTATTAAAGGGTGAGTGATGAATTAATTGAATCAAAGTCATTTAAATGCAGATACTTCATTTAAGTAAAAAAGAATTTATTTCAAGTTAAAGGGAAATATTTACAAAGGGAAAGAGACATGCAGAAGTTAGATTAATTGAAAGTTGAGTTATACCTTTAGAAGACGGGGAAATTAATTACCTTTTTCATGGTTAGACAGACCACGCTGGGCGCGAAAAACGTGACGTGTTGAACCGGCGGTGGTTAATAGACCTCTGCCAAAAAATTATTCAAGCCGGCGCTTCGAAAGCTCACTTGACGGCGCTGCTTCCGAATGCGGTAATAAACAAAATTGACATTAATAGTCCTCTGAAAAGGATATGACTTAACCTTTTACAAAATGATTAAACGGAAAATCCTACAAAATCACCCTCTCCTGACAGAGCTGGTCTCTCAGCTCTTACAGAATGTTGAGAGCTAAAGTACTTTAAATACAAACTATTTTTAGTTACAACTATAAAATTGATTATTGGAATGTGGATACAATAAAGACAAATAATACGGTTCTTAAAGATAATAAAATAAAATATTACAGATGAAAAGATGTATACCTAATATTCACAATTCCGGACTTAAAATATTTTGTTTTTATATGCTTTATTTTATGTTGTGATCTACAATTAACTAAAACATGAGAAAAAAAAGTCCTTAGTATCAATAGAAAGATAAAGTTTAATACGAAAATATAATAAATGTTACAAGTGAATATAAAATGATTAATGGAAACGAGTGTTACCATAGAACATCTGTTAAATTTTTCAAGAGGGATATAGTATGAGAAAAATTTAAAATAACTAATAAAAAAAATTCAAAGCATAAAAATGTTTCATCAAATCAGCTGAGGTGGTGGTTTAGTTCGGTGCTTCGTGCTGACCAACCTTTTTCACTTCATACCTATCCTTAGAATTAACTTTCGTTACTTTGTAAGGGCCTAAGAACTTTGGTCTTAGTTTCAGTCCTGCGCCAAATTGGGTTCATTGGATGGCTACTAAATCACCTTCTTTGTATAACGAAGCTTTCTTTCTTCTTCTGTTATACGTCTTTCTATTTTCAGACTGTAGGTTTCGATGTTCTTTTTTGCATCGTTTCTTAAAAATTCGCGTTGTTCTAGTAATTCTTTCGCCATTTCTTCTAGCAGAAAGTCTTTGATTAGGATGTCTTTCTTGTTACGCATTTTGGTTCCCTCTAAGAGTTCGAATGGTGTCCATTTTGTACTACGACATGTAGTGCTGTTTAATATTCTCTGTAATCTGTCGACGTATTTGTACCATTTCGTTGAGTCGTCTAATGATAGCTTGGTGAGAACTGGAATGAAAGTTCGATGAATTCGTTCAACTTGTCTGTTTCCTTGAGGAACACCTGTTGCTATTTGTAGATGTTCAATGTTCACTCCATCACAGTAGTCGTTGAATAATTTTGAAGTGAACGCTGAACCTCTATCGGAGATAATTCTGATGGGATTACCAAAGGTTTTCTGCTGCTGTTTTTAGCTCTTCAGGGCACTTTCAGCAGACACAGTTTTGACGGTATATAGCCAAGTAAATTTGGTAAATGCGTCTACTACGGTGAAAATGTGTTGATAACTTTTGTTTGTGGAGGGTAAAGGACCAATGGAGTCAACATGGTACGGAATGCTTTGTATGGTACAACATTTCTAAGGAATGCTTTCCTTAGAAATAGGATTCAAAAACCCTTCCTTTTTGCCAGTTTTCTTATTAGCTAAGATACATGGAACGCAATTAAGAATTACTTTTTTAACGACGTTGATTAAATTTGGAATAAAAAATTCCTGTTTCACAATTTCTTCTGTTTTTCCTACTGAGAAATGACCATTTTCGTGAATCAATTTAATTCAGCTTCCATTGCTTTAGGGGTGACGATTAATTCACGACCATTTAAGTATTTGTAGAGTATACCGTTTCGCTCAAAAAATTCTTCTGATTCTTGCTTCTCTAGAAGTGATTTCAATGTTTGGAGGTTGTCATCTTCCTCTTGTGCTTTTTTAAGCTTTGAAGTTAATGTATCATTGCATACTATCATTACGGGATATCGGTTAAAAGCATCAACATGCTTCATACGACTTCCAGCTCTGTGCACCATTTCATAATCGAATTCTTCAAATTGAAGCGCCCATCTGGCTATGCGAGTAATTAGATCCTTTTTTTTTTGCATAGTCTTCTGAAATGCTGAACAGTCAGTTACTATTTTAAAGTGTTGTCCTAAAAGACAAACACGAAACTTTAATGCGTTGATAATTGCTAGTACCTCTAGTTCGTAGCTGTCATACTTTTCTTCTGCTGTATTTGTCTTCGACGTGTAGTAAACGGGGTGTAACTTTCCATCTTCGGCTTCTTGTAACAAAATTGCGCCGTTCCCTTGTTTACAAGCGTCTGTATGCAGTTCTGTTTTTCTTCCATACTTGTAAATGTGCAAGATTGGGCCTTCGGACATGATGTTCAATTTTTCAAGTGCTTTTTGTTGTGTCCCAAAATCAAAAAGATTTTCTTTTCTTGTTAAATCGCTAAGTGGTTTAGCTATCTTTGAATAATCTTTGATGTACTTGCGGAAATACCCAGTTAAGCCAAGAAAACTTTGTACTTGTTTTATTGTTGTTGGTTCTGGAAATTTTCGGACAGCTAGTGTCTTCGTGGGAGATGGTTTAATAGTTCCGCTTTCTTCAATGTGACCTAGAAATTCAATTTTCTTTTTTAAGAATTTGCACTTCTTGAACTTAATTTCTAATCCGTATTTCTTTGCGACTTCGAAAATAATTTTAAGTTTTTCTTGACCTTCCTGTTCGTTTTTCGCTGGAATGACGAGATCATCTAAATAACTTATTACAATTCCTTTCCGAGTAAGATCTCTAAATATACTTGATACGTAGCGTTGGAAAACTCCTGGACTTCTGCTTAGTGCGAAAGGAACTTTGTTGGATTCAAATTGTCCGTCTGAGGCGATAAAGGATGTATACTTTCTGCAATCTTCGTCAACATCGACGTGAAAGAAACCATTGCGCAAATCTAATGTAGAATATACCTTTACTTGCAAAGTGTCCAAAACATCTTCGATGAGAGGTAACGGAAATTTATCTTTCACAAGCTTCTGATTCAATTTTCTGTAGTCAATGCACATTCTCGAAGATCCATCTTTTTTTTTACCATTACGATTGGACTTGCATATTCCGAAGAACTCGGACGTATAATGCCTTCGTTGAGCCATTCTTCTATCTGTTTGCTTACTTGTCTTTCTGTGAAAGCCTTTCGACGAGGGGGTTGACAGACTGGTTCTTCGTCTTTTAGAATAATTCTCATTGTGACGTCGGTAGATGCTGTTTTTTCTGGCTTGTAGTCTTGAATTAACTTTTCAAGTTCCTTCTTGATTTGACGATTTTCAACATGACGCAGGTCTAGTTCTTGAAGATTTTCAGCAGATATTTGCATAAGCTGTGCATGATTCTCATATTTGTTGAATTTAACTCCCTCTTTAGTGAAACTTATCAATGCTTGTGTGTGTTCCAAAAGATCTGATCCAATAACTGCTTCGAATTTTAATTTATCAGGAGGTACAACATGCCAATTTAACGAGTAATTTTCATTATCTATTTCGAACTCATGTTCAAAAGAACCGATAGTTGCCACTTGTGCTTCACCAATACCTGTGAGAAGTATCTTGTTCTTCGATAATTTTGTTGGATCCATTATTCTTCTGCTCGTGTTTTCTCGTAGCAAACTTACGGTACTACCACTGTCTATGAGCGCCGTGATTTTTTCACCTTTCCAAAAAATCTCTTTAGTACGTAAACCTTCCTTAACGATGAGTTCGCAAGTTTCTTTTGGAGGTTCTTTGAATTTCTGCAATTTTGAATACTTCGTCTGAGCATGCTTGGAAGCATTGTGATTAGAGTGTTTCTCGTAATTTTTGTTGTAATACCCTTTCTGCGCGCTGTCTTGATATCTTTGAACAGATTAGTACTTGGTAACAGGGGCTTCGTAATGTTTGTTGTAATTTGTTGACGCTGGAAACTTCTTATCTTTCCTGTTATACTCGAATTTTCCCGATGCTTCATATCTGCGATTCTTTTCTGTGGATTTGAATTCTTGTTTTTTCACAAATGGACTACTCGATTTTTGTTTTTGAGTCATTTTAAAGTCTTCGAATTCTTCTAGTTTTTCTGCTAAAATCAATCCATGCTCTTTCAGGTGCTTTTTGGTGAGTGACAAATAGTTGTCGAAACTTTTCTGGAGTTAGTTTAAAGCGTTTCAGCAGTAAATTTTTAACGTGTTCGTAAGAGTTGACTTTATCGTCAGGCTCTCTCGCTATGATGCGAGATACTTCCGTTGGTAATAAGCCTAACAGATGAGAAACCCAGTTTTCTTGATCAGTATTCAATCTTTGTGCTTGACGTTCAAATAATTTTAGATAAAGACTGATGTCTTTCAAATCGAACCGATGTATAAACTTTGAAACTTCTTTGACGAGAAACTCAGTATCACTTTCTTTGGATGTATCGGCGCCTAATTTGGATTGTTTCGATCCTTAACTTTCCCAACTCAAACTCGTCTTTGCGTTTTTGCTCATCTAACCTCAATTGTTCGATGCTCAATTTTTCTTCTCGTTCTTCTTGCTTTTTCTCCCTGGCTTTGCGATCCTCAACAATCGTTGAATGTACGTCATAATTTTCACTACCAATAATTAGATCTTTGAGTGTGGCGATGGTCATAGATTTATCGAATTCTAAATTTAATTCCATGGCTAAGACAAATAAATCTTCGCGTCGACCTTTGCCAAGATACGCCATTTTAAAATTAAAATTTAATTTTAGATAGTAACCAAGGGAATAAACGAAATTGTCACGCGTTCAAACAAACAAAAAATGATGTTGCTATAGGCAAATCTCATTTGCATTTACAAAAATTCTCAAGTTAAAATGATATTACATCAAAATACAATAAATATACATTGAAACATTCAAATTTTATTCATTTAGAAATGTTTTAAATCAGTAACGTGTAAATACAACAGTGCGAGCTAAAATGCGTAATGCTTAATTTGAAATAGTCAAATTATTAATTTCAACTAAAAACAAAACTTTTTTTTAAACCATTTAATATATCAGTTATCTCATTTCGTTATAATAAATGCAACAAGAATTTGAAAGGAAAAATAAATTAATATAAATCTTGTTTTAAAACTGTGATTAAAGTTATTGTGATATGAAAAAGAATTTAGTAATTTAAAGTTCTTTACTGAAAAAAGCAAACAGTTAAAGTTAATCACTTTAAAAAAAAAGCTCATGTTTTTTATTACACCAATAAAAATAAAATCTTTTAGGATCTCATCAGCAAATTCTAAGAATAAACACGTTTCAATATAAAGCTTAATAATTCTATCAAAATGAACACAAAACACTTATATATTGAATGATAAAATACACCATTAAAAATAAAATCATGTATAATCTTTCATCAATTCTAAAAAACACACACACACATAGCATATTCTTTCAAAATATATTTCTGGAATACTCAAAAATAATTAATTGCCAAACAGCTGCAAGAGAAATGTTACACTATATGAATAATCGAAATTACCAAATGTTTAGGAATGGAAGAAACATTAATTTCTTAGTTCAAGGTTAATGACGCAACCGAAGGAAATGAAAGCTTTTCGCACATACATGAATGCAATTCAACTCGTTATTTAATTAGATACAAATAAACTTGAATATTACGTACGACTTTCTTAATATTTTAAAATATATACTTGTAGAAAATTTTAATTGATACGATTTCTATACACAAATAGAAAAATAGTATTTCAAAAAAACACATATTTAAAAATATAAATTACTTCACGAAATCGGCTACAACAATTTTTTTTATAAGCAAAATGACGGTGGCTCACGTATTTTAGATTTCTTCTTTTTTTTTTGAAGAACAACAAAAACACAGTACCTGATTCCCTGGACGACGTGTTCACTGATAATCTTTTGAAGTTGTAAGATCTTGACTCCTGGATGTATTTGATGAAGGCGTCGACTCTCTTCCGAAGATTATGGACGTTTGCTGGAGAAATCTTGAGTAGAACTTGTACTTGTTCGTATGTTATGAGAGGCAATCCGCGCATTTTCGATTCAGTCCGTTTGTAATTTAGGCGTGCAGCCAAAAATCGGGTTTTTTTTTTAAAAAAAGAAAAGGCTAGGAGTTCATCAAATTAATTATTTAGAGAAGATTTTTGAAATCAAATCCAGGAGGATCCCCCAATTATTTCTGTGGGAGTCCGAATAAAATCTTCGAATAAAAATCACTCTTTAGAAGTCGGGATTTTAAATTGGCGAGGTGGTTGTCTAGGGGTAAGTATTAAAGGGTTAGTGATAATTAATTGAATCAGTCATTTAAACGCAGATACTTCATTTAAGTAAAAAAGAATTTATTTCAAGTTAAAGGGAAATATTTACAAAGGGAAAGAGACATGCAGAAGTTAGATTAATTGAAAGTTGAGTTATACCTTTAGAAGACGGGGAAATTAATTACCTTTTTCATGGTTGGACTGAGACCGCACTGGGCGCGAAAAACGTGACGTGTTGAACCGGCGGTGGTTAGTAGACCTCTGTGAAAAAATTATTCAAGCCGGCGCTTCGAAAGCTCACTTGACGGCGCTGCTTCGGAATGCGGTAATAAACAAAATTGACATTAATAGTCCTCTGAAAAGGATATGACTCAACCTTTTACAAAATGATTAAACGGAAAATCCTATATATATATATAAATCAAACACTTAACTTCTTTATTTATAAAAATAATTGCATGACACTCTTTTCCCGTGTGTTGAACATTTCTAAAAACGCTCACAATTTTAATTCAACATTTAATATAGTTGTGGAATTTTGTTAATTTAAAAATTTCTGCTTTTATGTCTTTCTTCAATATACAACTATTTTCTTAAAAAGGTACATTTTCGTTTCCGGGAACTAAAAAATTACAAAGTGAGTGAGTGAATCTTAAAGTCAAACTCTTCATCTATACTCGGACCTTTTGGTGACGCACCTCGAAATTTTTGAACCACTGTCAAGTGACGAAGATGACATTTCGAAAAACTAAAGGTCGTCATATACTAAAAGTAGAAAGGTATCTGAAAATATATGCTATGGCATAAATCATCTGAAACTTACCAATTTTTGATGGACAACTGTAATATTGAGATCTTTCAAGATCAATCATGTCGCACTATGCCATTAAAACAAATTACATTTTAAAACACAAGCTATATTTTTTGAATTGTTGAAAGTTCCTTATAAAAACTGCTTGTGCTGTGTTGCTATCAAAGACCACCATTTAATGGAATACTCTTTAAAAATGGAACATTTATGCAAGCCTTATAATCAGAGCTATAAAACCGTTTAATCAAATTTTCAAGAGGCGGGAAAAGCTCGCTAGATATATATAACAAGCTGGATAGTGCCTTATTTTCGATCAACAGAAGCGGTGATGCTTGAAAAATGTTCTTTATTGCTGAAAATTCCGACAATGAATAGAAAATATTTGCCCAGTGTATATATAACTTATAGATAAAAAAATAGAAAGCAAAGGAAAAGTCCTTGAAATGCCTTGACAAGCAGCAAGAGAAACTCACATAAAGTCGAATTAATTTTCTTTAAAAAATATATAAATCATTGAGTCTCTATGTTGACAAAGCAAGATCATACATATATCTAAGGAGATCCTTAGTGGACTCATATTTAACTTTAAGAGAAGTATTAAAGTACTATCGGAATTGTGTGGTATTTATGGGAACATCACAAATAGCAAAAAGGACATGTTGCTGTGTATGACAAGAATTTATGCAAAAAAAAAAAAGTTAAAAGAACGGAAAATAAAAAATTTTACTTGATAAACATGAGGAAGCCTTATATTGATAAAAAAAATATCAAACAGGAATGCCATAAAAGATAAATGCTCCAGACAACAAAGTTTTAATACGTTGAACTTCTGACAGCAATGGGTCAAGACTGGACCACTCGCATGCGGCCCGCAGCTTGAGTATCACTAGTCTAAATGGTAGCAGAAAACAGAAGAAAGTTTTATATATAAATCAAAGTTCATGACATAAAAAACCAGAAAAACGATCTAAGTGCAGAAATCGTAATTTCGTAGAAGCTGGTTTTTTTTTGTCTCAGTGGTTGAAATTCAACCTTTCGGCTGTTATGAGAAAACGTGACTGGAAAATGTCACGGCAACGTGATCTACCAGGATCCATAGCTTAGCGTATTTCAAGAGACAGGAATCCGGGCGAACTCAAAGAACTGTAGAGGAGGCTGTTGGAGTGGCAAGAAGTGTCATTGAAAACTGTAATCGATTCCAAGAAATAGGGCATGTTCGACGTCAGCCAGGGCAAGGGTGTCTACATGCTTCCACAGCAAATAATGATCAATATGCCTGTTAACAGCTCGTTGAGCAGAACATCAAATGGGACGCATATTCAAAGAGTTTCTTTTGTTAACAGGACGAAGGGTCTCAAGCCAAACAATCTGAAATGAGCTTCATGCGAATGGTCTGTATGAATGTATGTGTATAACGCTGTGTATACCGTTGACCACTAGACACAGTGGGCTGCTGAGCAAAGAGAATGCAATGTGGACCACAAGCGGTCATAGTTTAGACATCTATGCTGCCCACTGAACTTCAGTAAGGGAAGATGTAGCTGAACAGTGCGACGTTAAAATTCAATCAATCAGTCAGTAAGGGAAGAGGAGTGCGAGAGTAAACTGTTTTTTAAAAAAATATTTTTATGTATGAAATCGGAAGAGGGACTGTCATAGCCCATCTTCCGATTCCATTATTATTATAAGAAAATTTCAAGAGTTTATTATTAAAGCTGCTTTTAATATTCTAAAATAAATTGATAAGGATAAAAAAGGGTGTTTTGTTTCTCTGAAAGTACGTACGACAACACGCTCTCCGTCAAGAGCCAGAGGAATTAACCGATTATTTAGTAAAGGTGAGAATTTTTGATTTTTCCGTTGAACATTGTTTATGTTCAATAATGTTGAACTTGCTAGCCGCATTTGAAAAATTCAGTGAAACTGTAGATGAGAATCTCTTTTAAAGTCGTTGAACTAAAATAAGTTCTTTTGAAATCCTCAAAATTTATAAAAGAAAAGGAATTTGTCTTGGATTTCCTTGCGACCACAGTTGAGCAACGTAAAAGTGAAAACAGAAACGTATAAACTCAACTCATTATGATGTTGAAAAAAAAATATTCATTGAATATTGCTTGAAGCTGTACAAATAATTTGTTTTATTCTTGGAATAAAATTCATTCATGTAAGCGCGAGAAAAATCACTTAAATGTGAAATGATGGTACATTAAAAACCAGTAAAACCGCCAAAACTTTAAATGCAAGCATGCAAATGAGCATACAATGTGCCATACATGTACCGGATGCGTGTGGGATGGAATTACATGCATGTTGCTCTTGGTCGGTCAATATAAGGTTGTTTAATTCTTGTTGTAGATGAAGCTGTCGTTGCCATCCAATGATGAAGATTTCGTGCTCGACTGGAGGAAGACCTGGTGATCTAGTAGGCCAACGTAACACACACGTCGACACCTTATAGAGAATGTTGTGATACCACAGGGTATGAAGGAGCATGTTATCCTATTGGAATACACCCCTTGAATGATATTTTTAAGTGGAAGTGCAACCGCTGGAATCGCCAGACTGTTGCAGCCAGTTTATGCATTAACCTCAAGAATGCTCCTGCTTTAAAAAAAATTGCTAGCGCCAGACCCAAACTCTAAGTGTAGGCCCAGTGTATCTATGCCATAGAAAGAGTGTTTGCAGGTGCTGACCTGGACTTCTTCTAATCAATATACAGCCATCACTGCAGTGGCATAACGTAAACCCCCTCAACCCCCACTTCATAAAGGTTCCATAGCTTGACTGACTCCAAGTACGGCTTGGGACCCAAAATCTGACCTTTCAGGGGACCAATAATGTTCTCCGTTCCACCACTGTATCACCGGCATCAAAACAGAAACTGCTTTGATAGAACACAGCACATCGCCACTCCGCTCTCCAATAATTTCTAGCGTGACATCACTGAAGTCACAGATGTCGGTGATTTGGAGCTAATGGTAAGAATGCTACTGGGCGTCTGGATGGAAGCTATTTCTCAAACGATTTACTTGTTGAAATTCACTGTGTCACTCTGGTGCCGAAAAAACTAATTTCTGCTGTAAATGCAATATGATTTTCTCCAGCCATGAGGTGAATACATAGTCTTCTCTGTCAGTGTGACCCATGCGCGTAGTTGGATCATAGTTTTATTTTTGAGGTAGTGCCTTTCCGGGACCACTGTTGCCAAAATGCATGCACGCTGGATACGTTCCTTTCAAGTCTTTTTGCAATATCGTGGAAAGAAAATTCACCTTTTTTTCAGCTCTATCGTACTACCTCATTCAAGTTCAACGAGCTGTTGGATGGGACAGATGCAAAGTCTTAGTAAAAAAATGCAATTTAGACTCTAAAGGCAGAGGTGGATTAAGCTAGTTGGAGGCCCCTGGTGGTAAAAGGTGTGAGGCCCATGTGCTCAAGAGTCGAAAAACTAAAATAGTAAAAAGATTCAATGACTTTAAATTTTCAAAATAAAATGTGTAGCTTATAATGAAACTCAACTGCTCAAGAAAAACTTTTAACTGTATTCAAAAAAATTAAAAACCTTTCAATTTTGCAATATATCTTTACATCTTAATTTTTTTTCTTTTTGGTAAATTCAATTATTTTTGCCGTTCATACTTTTTCCAAAGTATCTTGTTCTTATATATAATATGGCCCCATGTTCCTTTTTTCTTCTCCCAAAGTACTTATATAAGTTTTACTGCGTTTTCAAACTGAAAAAGATCTCTCACCTGCTGCGTTTGATATCAGTATTGCTAAAACTATTTTCAGAGGTATCTCTTCTTTAAGGAAAGTCGAGGTCACATTTCTCTTGCAACTTGATAAATTTTTAGTGGGGTAGCAAAAACTTATCCAATTCATCGTTAGAATTAAATGATTCAATCTCACTTTTGTAAATGTCCTCAAATGATTTGCTAGTAGCACTTATTCTTTTGAGTATGGTATTCCAAATCACGGTCATTAGGGAAGTTTCATATTTGCCCATTTGTTTCAAAAGGGAACCATTGTTGTGGTCTTTTTCTTTCACTTCATTAATTTAGGCCTTTAACTTGCTATTAAGGACTAAATTGGAAAAGCTTTGCTTTACTTTGAATTAAACACCAAAGAACCCTTTTGTTTCATTTATCTTCATTAAAATACACTGATGGATATAAAAATCCCAACCCCAAGTAGAAGGTGTGCTAGATGAACGCGGAGTTTATACATCTGAAAGATGACTTTGATTAAAATTTTGTGTTAAGCGCATAAATGAATAATATTTGCTCCACTTGGAACATGTAAATCAAGTGTACTTTAAATACGCGCTATAAAGTCAGTGAGAGTTATTTATCGTCGAGATTTGACGTAGTGTGTTGATGTTGGTCCAGAAGGACTTTAAGAAGACGAGAAGCCAGTATCAATAATAAAAAAATCGATTTTCCGGAAATTTTAAAAGGTATATGACACCCCTTAAAGAAGTAAATTAGAAAGACATTCAAGACTATCATAGGGATACAATTATATAAAAAAAATCTGGTAGACCAAAATCTACAACCAACAGAACGTCTTTTCCCCAGCACCCCCAAAAGAAAGAAGTTCCCACAAGATACTGCGCTGAGTGTTGTGCTAAAAGAGATAGGAAAAAGAGTCCTTAGATGATCTAGTTGCGAGCATCCATATGATTCTATATATATTTAAAATGTCTAAAATACACTCAGGAATATTGAAAATAGCGACCCAAGAAGGAAGCTAAGTACAATCGCGAAACTTTGCAAATAAGTACAGCGTAATGTGATATGCAAATGATCCAAGTTTTGTGCCAATACGCATGCTCATACACGCCGAGGTGGCGCTACAATCCGGAAGAGGGTACTATATAAGCCAGCGCAAATTCGAAGATTCATAAGAGGTCACCCTCTCGGATTCCGACCGCGGTGAACATTGCTTCGGTAAAGACTTTAAATCCGCGACTCTCGGCGCGGAGCTAAGAATTAGAAATTCTTTCTGACCTCGAGGAAGAAGGATTTACTGTCGAAAAAGTCACTCAATTAATTTCTAAAAAACACAGAGGCCCCCTCCCATTTTTTCTAATAACCCTACCGAGAAATGCCAGTAATTCAAAAATTTTCGATATTAAAACCCTCGGTTACTTACAAGTTCGCGTTGAGGGATTCCTCGTTCGAGGAATCACTCAATGCTACAATTGCAATAATTTTTTCCACACGGCCAGCGAATGCCGACTAAAGCCAAGATGTCTTAAATGCGGCAAGGAACATCCAACCAAGCAGTGCCCAATTAAGGAGAGGCAGGAAAACCCCTTTTGTATAAATTGTAAGGAACATGGCCATTCGGCCTGTTATACAAAATGTCCTCTTTTCCCTAAACCTAAAAAGGGCGCGACCCTTCCTATGATTTCAAAAACTAAAGTTAATAAATGTAAAGAAGGAATCACCTACGCTAACGTAGTTAGCGGACGTGACTCCCCCCTATTCCTACCCCTAATGCTTCGGAGACAATTCAGCAATGTGAATGTAAAAACTCTAGCAAGGGAATTCACGGAATCAATCAAGACAATAACTCAGATCTGGCTCAAGTAATTGAGCTAATTAGCATTATCTCTAAAATTCTTAAAAGATCCCCTGAAATTTTACAAATGCTTAAAAACCTCAAAAGTGCTGATGATGATCACTCAAAATCCTATCTACTTGTCGAAGCTTTGCTCGACAAGAAAGATTTTTAATTTCTCCTCTAATAACAAATTTTATCCTCTTAACTTATAATAATTTTCTCTTTTTAATTCAATACTAAAGGTAATTTTTTCATCACCATTGAATTCTTTTCCTAAAATCTGTTAGTCTTAATCTGAATCCATGCTCACTCCCATCATCCATCTCATTGGTTGACTCGGTTCTCCAGGCCAGCCATCTTCCACCCCATTGGATCCTATTTCTGAAACCCCGCCCACCATCAAATACCAAGTCGCAACACCAAGCCAACCACAATTCAAGATAGAGGACGGAGGAATCAATCGATTCCAGTTCCTTGTGCAATACAGCAGTAGTAGTAGAAGATTCATAAACGTGACGATTACCCGCCGATTGTAGGAAGACTTTGGTAAGCGAAACTTGCCAGGTAAACGTGCTAGAAGACATTTCTCACAGTTAAGCGAGTTTGAGAGAGGCCTGATCATCGGGATGAAAACTGCAGGCTGGTCGACGCGCCGTGTTGCTGGCCAGGTGGATCGTTCGGACTGTGTCGTTAGAAATTGTTGGGAGCAGTGAACACGAGAAAGCACCCACGCGCGGAAAACCGGGTCTGGAGCGACCAGGAAGACCACGAGGAGAGAGGATCGAAGGATCGTGCGGCAAGCACTTGTGGACCCCACAGTGACTCGTTCAATGATACGAGCAGACGTAGGCGTAGCAATTGTTCCACAAACAATTTCCAGACACCTTGCAGAAGCAAATCTTAAATCCAAGCGCCCTTTCCGTGCACTCCCTTTAACACCGGAACATTGGCAACTGCTTCTACAGTGGTGTCAAGCCAGATCAATGTGGAATGTCACAGATTGGCAAAAGGTTGTGTTTAGTGATGAATCCCGGTTTGTTTTGGGGACAGATGGTAACCGTGTACGGGTGTGGAGGCGCCCTGGTGAGCGGTACAATTCCCCCACACTGTTCTACGTCACACTGCCCACACAGCTGGTGTAATGGTCTGGGGGGGCCATAGCCTATGATAGCCGGTCCACTTTAATTGTGATGCGTGAAACCTTAACGGGCCAACGTTACGTTGATGATATTCTTCGACCCCATGTAGGACCTTTCCTAAATGGTCTCCCAGGGGCAATTTTCCAGCAAGATAATGCTCGTCTGCATACAGCAAGAGTTGCTCAAAACTTCCTACGTCATTTTCAGACTCATCTATGGCCGGCCCGCTCCCCAATTTGTCCCCTGTAGAGCACGTGGGGATCAGCTAAAACGGTAGATGCCATCGTGTCACTCTGTACATGATTTAGAGTTGGCTGTTCAAGATTTGTGGGCCCATCTGCCTCAGGACAACATAAGGTGTCTAATCAACTCAATGCCGGACCGTGTGGCGGCATGTATTGCAGCTGGAGGTGGTCCAACGCGCTATTGAAGTTGCCCAGTATTTGTGTCGTTGCCCACCCTGTATTCGTTTGTCTTGTTTTTGAGATCAAGTGAATCTCTCATCTGTGTCATTATGTGCATTAAATTTCATTTCAATCCGGTGCTTTCTTCTTGGGTTGCTATTTTCAATGTTCCTGAGTGTATATTCCTGCATTGGTGGTTCAGCTTGTATAAATCTAATTTATCCATATTCTGATCTTCTCTCAAACAAGACGCACGGCTTCATTTTTAAATTTTTTTAATGATTCGAGACAAAAACTTGCGCGATACAGGCAGAGATCTTGTGTAAGTAATCAAATTCCAAAAAATCTGCGCACGTGCCCACAGTCAGCAAAAGGTTTATCTTTGGTGTGATCAAGCGGGAACACACACGAGTAAAAAAAAGCAATATTGGGCTACGTGCTGATAATAAATGAACACATAATTTAAAAATAAAATGTTCAAAATTTTCTTAAGTACTATTATTTTTGTTGGAAAAAAAGTATAAATATTTTTAATAATAATTTTTTTTGAAAAGGTGAAAATCGATGTACGAGCAAGATTTCAATATTCAGCTCTTATCTTCAGTGTGGATAAAAATCGAATTAAAGTTTGTGTTTTTATTTTTAGCCAAAACAAAGCTCTAAAATGTGTTTTCTTAAATGGAAATTTATTTTTGGCCAGGGTTTTTTTCTTCAAAAAATGTAAACGTTAAGAGGCTAACTTATTTTTAAGATTACGAAACATTAAATAAGTATAAAACTATAAATGATTGAATGAAGAACTTGATCCTTTTTTGGAAGTAAATTGGAAATTTTTTTGTAATTAGATGACTTACACAGCATTTAACACTAAACCTACCGACATCTCTTGTATACCTATTCCTATCGTGCTCGGGTAAACTGATCGATAATTAAAAAGTTATCAGTTTTATTATTCATTGCAGATAATTTTCTGATACCTAAGTAGTGTGTTCTTTCAATTTAACGCACTTAAATATAGGTAAAGTTTACAACTTCATCCAAAATCGTCGTGTTTCTGAGGTCTTCCACTGAATACTATAGAATCCTTATAAGTTTTGTTTAAATCAAGTCATTTTGTAAAAAAGACAATGTTTGTTATGGATAGAAATGTAGCAAATATTATACCTTTTTGGACTCGTCACTATAAGGGTCCTCTTTTGAAGTAACTTGCTTATCGTAGTATGCAATACAGTGGCGCAATGTACGCCCCCACACTGCGGGGAGGCCCAAAGCCAGATGTCATTTACGAACATTTTCTCAAAATTCGTAATAGATTTTTTTAAATCCAACTTTTAAACAATTTTTCAACTGGCGATTTGACATCATTCTAAATCAAAACTTTAATACGCTCTGAATTGACTCAACACACACACACAGTAAACACACGCAGTGGACTGTAATATTTTTAATCTTTCTCTCTACTCCGTACACAACCTCTCGGAGTGAGTGTTACACTTACACTGACGGTTTATTTTACAAGCCGCTAGACGGCGCTCTTCAATAACAGAACTAACATACCGCCCCACATTGCACTGGTTTAACCATGCAATCATTGTTACTAAATTAACATTCATATTGGTTACATTTAGAACACTTTACACACATTCAACACTTGACAATTCTCAAGAAATACAATTACATAAATCATTATATAAATTCAAGATTTCACAAATAACAATATTTTTTTTATACAAATACAAAATCACTTTACTAACAATGAGTAAATTTACACACCACCAATGGTACACTATATGAAAAATTCAAATTATATTTAAGGATCTTCCATTGGTAAAACACAAATTTTTGATATGGCTCTTTTACATGTACTATACTGAGTTTTAATTTTTACAACACGCACTTTTTTATCTTCGCCATAATACAATTCTACGATTCTACCTAATGCCCATTTATATGTTGGTAAATTTTCTTCAATTATTAAAACCAAGTCTCCAATTTTAACGTTATTTTTTCAAACATCCATTTTCCTCTCTGTTGTAATTGATTCAAGTAATTACGACTCCAAAATTTCCACATTAATTGAACTATATTAGTTATTTTTTGCCACTTTTTGAGATTACTCTCTTTTTACATTTTGTCAAATTAGGCTCTTCTAGCGAATTTAAAGACCTATTAATTAAAAAATGAGCTGGTGTAAGCACTTTGGAAATCATCATCATTGTTTGATAGGGGCAAAGCGGTCGAGAATTTAAAATTCCCTCAATTTGTACAGTGACCGTAAGTAGTTCCTCGTACGTTAAATTAATTCCATTCACAACTCTTTTTAAGTGATAATTACATGACTTTATGGCCGCTTCCCAAAGACCTCCAAAATTGGGCGACGTCGCAGGAATAAATTTCCACTCTATTCCTTCTGCTGCTAAGTAATTAGCTAATTTTTCGTCTGGTTTTCTGACTATTTCAAGGAGTTTTTTAATTTCATTGCTAGCTCCGACGAAATTTTTACCATTGTCCGAAAACAGTTTTGCACATTTGCCTCTTCGAGCCATAAACTTTTTCAACGCGGCAATGAATGCTTGCGATGTTAAATCTGATACTAACTCAATATGTACCGCTTTAAACACAAAACACACAAAAATACAAATATACACTTTAAACAAATTTCCTTTACGTTGTCCTTTATTTTTAATGAAAAAAGGACCACAGAAATCTACTCCTGAACAATTAAATGGATAATCAGTAATAAGTCTCTCTTTTGGCAAATTACCCATAATTTGAGTTGACACAATTGGTTTCGCTTTAAAACATACAATACATTTATATACAATTTTTCTGCACATTGACCTACCATTCAACGGCCAAAATTTTTCCCGAATATGATTCAGTAAAGATACAGTTGCCACATGTAAATATTTCTTATGAAAATATTGTATTATTATTAAAGTTAATCTATTATTTTTTGGTAAAATTATCTGGTGCTTTTTATCGAAACTTAACTCTAAGTTACACAATCGTCCTACTCTTAAGACACCGTTGTCATCTAAAAAGGGATTCAATGTCTTTAACTTACTGTTTGGTAGCACACTTCCCTTACTTTTAAGATGGTTAATATCACTGGAAAATTCTTGCTCTTGTACCTTTTTTACCAGATATGTTTCATCTTTCTCAAATTCTTTTGTTGTGAGTGGACCAGCCACTTTATTTATTCCCTTTAAATTTTCCACGAACCTGAAAATAAAACTTAATACACGTAAAATAGTTATATAATTATTGCTTAGATTAAGAAGGTCGTTTAAAAAATCATTAACATGAATATTAAGCACCGATTGAAAGTTTTCAATTTGTTCATTAACAGTTTTTCAGTTCTGAATTATATTCATCTAGCTTCTCTCTACAGTTTATAGTTCGATTTGGATAGTCATCACCTGAAAGAAATGTTGGTCCATTAAACCATAAGTTTTGTTGCAAAAATTTCTCAGGATCGACTCCTCGGGAGACTAAGTCTGCGGGATTTTGATCAGGTGGTACGTGTCTCCATAACTGATTAGGATAGAGTTCTTGTATCTTGGCAACCCTATTTTGAACAAAGGTCTTTAAGTCCATCGGTTCCTTTCGAAGCCACGCCAAGACGATCATCGAATCCGAACAAAGATATACTTCAGCAGGTTCTAGTTGTAAAGCAGCTACAACTCTTTTCACAAGTTTTGCCAATAGCACTGCAGCACACAATTCAAGTCTGGGAATTGTCAGGCTTTTAATAGGCGCTACTCTCGATTTGCTTGTGATTAACCGAACTACTCTTCAAATTTTTAGATTTGCAGTAAACTGCTGCACCGTAGCACCGCTCTTAGGCATCAGCAAAGCCATGGATCTCAATAACTTCTAGAAAAGCGACAAGAATACGCCTTGGTATCTCTATATTGTTGATATTCTCTAAGGATACTAGGAATTGTTGCCATTCTCGATATTCTTCAGCTGGCAGAAGGTCATTCCATTCCAATTTGCTTCTCCACAAACGCTGGAGGAAAATCTTTGCTTTGGAAATTACTGGTGCCATCAGTCCAACAGGATCAAAGATCTTGGCAATAGTAGACAAGACGTCTCTTTTAGTATAAGAACTGTCCAAACAGACTTTCACTTTAATCAAAAAGCAATCTAGGTTCGGCTTCCACGACACTCTAACGTTTTCGTCTCTGTTAAAGTTGCAAAATTGTAATTCTGTTCGGGATCTGGTGACAATTTCTCAAAATTGGCGCAAAGTTTATGCAACTCCATTCCAGCACTTTTCAAAATTCCTTTTATTGTTGTCTGAGAACAATTGCCTCCTCTAACGTTGCAGCACCACAAAGGACATCGTCCATATACAAGTTGTTCCGTAAAACGGAAGCTGCTATAGGGAAGTTAGCCTCTTCATCCATCGACAATTGGGTTAAAGTTCTCTGTGCTAAGTAGGGAGCACTTACAGTGCCATAGGTAACAGTTGAAAGTTTGTAAATTTTGGGTGATTCATGTTCACTTTCACACCAAACGATTCTCTGCAGATTACGCTGTTTAGTGTTAATTAATATAGTTCGATACATCATTTTAATGTCTGCTGTAATGCATACGTGTAAGTTCTGAACCTGAGAATTTGCGCATATAAGTCCTCTTGTGTGTATCACTCCTCCATTATATTGAATGTCATTTAAAGATATTCCATTATCAGTTAACGAAGAACAGTTAAAGACAACTCTAAGTTTTGTTGTTGACTTTTCTGGACGATAAATTCCATGATGGGTAGCGTAATATGTGACTTCGGGTTCAGTTTCGTTAGTCACTTCCTTCATGTGACCCAGTCTTTCATAATCTCTTAAAAATTCACGATATAAATTTAAGTAATTTTCATCTCTAGCTAAGCGATTCCACAGCGATTCAAGTCGTTTGAGGGCTATGTCTTTCGAATTACCTAAACACGAGGGTTCCTTTTTTAAGGGCATAGATACTACATATTTACCTTCGTTAGTTCTAAAATGAGTATTCGCGTAATGTTCCTCACAAATTAGTCTTTTTTTATTTTTAACTATTGGTTCCTCAATCTCCTCTAATTTCCAAAATTTTTCTAAATTTTTATTCAAATCCTCATCACGAATCAAACCGCAGTGAACCTTAGTTTCATTTATTGAATCTAAATTACCCGTTACTATATAACCAAATACGCTGTTGACTAACAGTAATTGCGAATCTTTTATTTTAATTCTTTCCGGTTTCAATAACTCATAAAATATATTTGCACCTAATAATAAATCAATTTTGCCGGGAACATTAAATTTAGAATCCGCTAATTCCACAAAATTAGAAAAATCAGAATTTGTCTCTAACGCTTTCTGCGGAATAAAATCAGTGATTTTTTTAACTACGAGCATATCCAATTCCCTTTCGAAAGATTTATTTTGATTAGAAATCGCCACTTTAACACACCCATTTACTACCATAGAAGCATCATTTAAACACGAGATTAATGTATTTATTCTTTCGGTCTTAAGTCGTAATTTATTCGCGCACTCATTTGAAATTAGACAAGTTTCACTTCCCGAGTCTAACAAGGCTCTAAATGTCTGCCATTCTGAATATTTATCTTTCACTAGAATTAAAGCAGTACTCAAAAGGCATTTGTTTTTAAAACACGCCGTTGCCACGATCTGTGTTTCGTCTTCTTTCGGAACGAAAGATTCAGCATTTACACTAAAGGCGAATCGGGGTTCCTGGTTAACGTCTGTCATCGTCTCAAGGGGGAAGAAGGAATTCCCTTTCCTTTCTCTGGGGTAATGTAATAGTTTGTTATGCGGTTTCGAGCAGAAACAATTTTTTGATCTACATCTACTAACGCTGCATTGAGGTGAAAAACATTTAAAACAAAGTCTATTATTTTTAACAAATTCTACTCTTTCGTTTACAGAAAACATTTTAAATTGTGGGCAAAATTGTAAAGCATGATTATTTTTACACAATACACATTTATCATTTTTTAACTCGGAAAAAAATACATTCGATGCATCTCGCGGTATTTTAGCATTAAATTTGTTTTGTTTATTATAATTAAAACGCTTGGAATTTTCACAAAAGGGCTTAGAAAATATCTCATTCTTAATTTTGCCTTTCGATGACAAATATATATCGCACTCACGCCCTAACTCTTGTGGTTTAAAATATTTCTCTCCCTGTTTTATACTCATGTAAAATATTAATTCTTTGTCGAGTGTGTTCATTATTTTATCCGATACAATTAACTCACACAATGATTTAAAATCATTCACATTGCGCAGCTGACAATAATACTCAAATGTCGCGCATAATCGTAATGCAAATTGCACATAACTCTCTGAACTTAATTTTTGCGCTTTCTGAAATCTATTATAGCATTCTTGTGGTGTGGGAGAAAATTCTTTTAATACTAAATCTTTAAGCTTACTATAATTATTTAACTCTTCTTCGGAAACATGAACAAGTAAATTATTAACTCTCTCACCTAGAATATTTAAAAGAATTTCGCCTTTAAATTGTTCGGGAACCTCTTTTATTTTGAATGCTTTTTCAAGCGACTGGAAAAATAAATTATATGACTCCACTCTTGAAGGTACGGGTATTGTTAAAGTTTTCACGGACTTTAACAAAGTCTCAACATTACAATTGTCGGCAGTTTCAAAAACGCTCGAATTTCGAATATCGGGATTTTCAATTAAATTCTTCTGGATATTTGCAAGCTCTAATTGTTTTTGCAATTGCGCTAATTTAATTCGTTCAAATTCTAACTTAATTTCACTATCCAATCTCTTATTTTTAATTTCCGCCAAAGCATAATCGATTGCAGATTGAACTAACTCTTTATCATTTTTGTAAACGTCACTATTTAC
The DNA here is from genome assembly GCA_019973935.1 of Trichonephila clavipes. NCBI lineage: Eukaryota > Metazoa > Arthropoda > Arachnida > Araneae > Nephilidae > Trichonephila > Trichonephila clavipes. The sequence continues at coordinate 1,213,329 of BMAU01020033.1, read as the reverse complement.
AATTAAGTTTTTTAAGCCAGCGATTTTTGCTCCTTCTGGTACAGTTAAATTTAACTCTTCCGCAACGATTTTTAACTCGTCTTTCCCTAATTTATTTAAAGACATATTTATGAATTAAGGACACTAATAGAAGGATCAATTAATTGCACCTACCTCCTCAGATCGCTGTTTCACGCTGCTCGCTAAAGTTTCGCAATCGTTCTCTATTCACACTTTGGCAATCACTTATATATTTTTTTTTCACTGTGAATTTTGATAATCCACGGTTTCACAAATTCTCATATCCATAAGGTCGTTTTCCTCCGGTGAGGCTGACCATGAATTGACTCAACACACACAGTAAACACACGCAGTGGACTGTAATATTTTTAATCTTTCTCTCTACTCCGTACACAACCTCTCGGAGTGAGTGTTACACTTACACTGACGGTTTATTTTACAAGCCGCTAGAGGGCGCTCTTCAATAACAGAACTAACACGCTCCTTAAGATATTTTGAATCCAATAACCAAATCAAAAAACATTTGTTTTATGTGCTGTAATCCCCACGACGAGAGATACTTTTCTTTAGTGGTTTTTCTTTTTAAACCTAAATTACTAACAGATAAAACTAAAGTCAGAAGGAGAATCCGATATAATACTAGGAAGATTAAAAAATTCATCACTGTTATTATTATAGAATTCTTTACATTAGCTGTAGGGGGGGGGAGACATGATTTACTTTTTAAGGAAAAAGCAGAATAACTTATTGGTAACTGTAGTCCCTCTCGTATATTTATAATTTTCATTTAGTGAAGTCGTAAATAACATACATCTGTTATGCTTTTTGAAGTGATGACTTCTATTGGCGCAATTTTCAGGAGAGTGAATTTGAATGAACGTCACGCTCAGGAATGTAACGCTCATTCGGCTTTTTTCGCCTTCATTCGGACATACACAACCCGTAAAAAGGAAAGGAGGGACATTTTTCCCCGCCATTCTGACACGCTGTAGTTTGCCCCCCACACACACACCAATACGCCGTAAAAGTAAAGTTCCTAGCTTCGAGCTAAGTCAACACCTCCTAGATACAAGGCCTGGCGACTGAAATGAGAGAGGCTTGTGACGTCACATATAGTAGGTATAGAAATCCCGCCTGATTTGATGTTACATTACTCGCCTACGCCATTTTGGTTGTTGCTCCTGTACAGTTCGCAGCTTTCTACACTTTTATTGCAGATTTTCAATTTATTTGTGACGATTTTGGATAAGATAATAAAAAAATGGTCTACACATACGTTGTACTGAATTGCAATAGCAATTATAAAGATACTGGGACAGTACAAATGTTTGGATTCCCAAAAGAGGACTTTCTTCGAAAAAAATGGATACAAGCCATTTCAAGAAAAGATTTTGCTCCATCAAAGTATTCGAAGGTAAGTTTTTTAATTTTATTCTATTTATGGAAATTGTGTAATAATATCTTTATTTTAAAAGTCTACAAATAACTTTAATAGGTTGTTCGATAAGACCTTTGAAAATGTACTCATTCCTTTTCCTTCATGTGAGTTTCTTAAACATTGGCAATTCATTTTTATTTATCTATAATGAGATAAAGGTGTTTTGTTTATGAAATAAATATTTTGCAGCCCTAATAAAATTTGTTTTTAAAAATGAGCCAAAACAAGCTTTGTTAATGAGACAAAAACTTTCTAGTGTTTTTGCTATTGCTGCTTTATTTTTGTGTCATTTACCAAATACCTTTTCGTAGAATCAACGAAAGTACCTTAAGTATTAATAGTTTGTTAGCAGATAAAGCCCATTATGATATACAGCTCGTAGTCAATGCAAATATGGACATAAGCAACCATTTATTGATTATTTTGTATATTAATATGATGTGAGATACAAAATGCAAAACACATTCACAACAACAAAAACTAGCTGATTTTTGAACTATTAGGATGACTTTAAAAGTAAGAAAAAATAAAGCTGTAAAAGTAAGCTGAAAACAGATAAACATGACGCAGCGTTAACTTCAAGATCCGTTAACTTCATTTAAAAAAAATCAAATTATCAGAGAAATTTTTGTTAATTCTAACAAATATTTTTTGTTGATGCAAAACAATATATATATATATTGTTTTGCATCAACAAAAAATAAATGCAGAGGAGCTTCAGGACATATGGACTGTTATTTGTAAAAATGATCTAGTAATAATTATGATGCTAGACACAATAATATCTCCTGTTATTAAAGCATCAGTGATTATAAATAAAGACTCACATTTAACAATTCACATAGGTCAAACAAAGATAGATCAACTTGGTAAGTACAAATTTCCTATAAAAGTTAATAATACTATTGTTGTAAATGAAATATTACACGAACTGGCTCTCAGAATAGAAATGAAAAGCTCTCATGATTTTCCTACAGCATTTGGTTTTATTGTTAATCTTTTAGAAGGTATGTTTTCAGATTTAGATGATAAAAAAAATTGCACTCCATTTCTTAATTGACCAACTCAAGTTTTTAACTAGTAACAAGTTTTGTTTTAGATATTCCTCTGAAATGATGGGGGTTTTTTGTATATTACAATCCATATCACCTCATGCCTATAATTTTTTAAGAAATTCAGGATATCTCAATATTCCCCATCCCAGAACTTTGCGCAAAATTTGTACAACTTTAAAAACTAATCCTCAAACAGAACAATCAAATGAAAACTTTCTAGCATACATGAAAAAAAAAGTAAATATCCCAAAATCTGTTGACAAAACTGTCATACTGATGCTTGACGAAATCCATTTAAAGCCATATTTATATTTTAAAGGGGGTAATATTCAAGAATGGCATATAACAGTGAACAAGCTGCTACTTCAGCATATGTGTTCATGTGATTCAAAGTCTTCTTTCTCCTCTTAAAGAAGTAGTTCATATAATGCCACTGAAAAAAATTGATGGAGAAAAATTGTTTGCTGTTGTTAAAAAAACTATCGTAGAACTTGATGGTGTAGGATTCAAAGTTATAGGTGTAGTTTCTGACAATAATTCTAAAAATCGAAAAGCAATGTCGAACTTTTCTGTTCCTCCCAAATTGAGCATTGTATATCCACATCCTTCTGATTCTTCCAATCCTTTATTTTTTGTTATTGATTCAGTGCACATTTTTAAATGCATTCGTAACAATTGGATTAATCAAAAAAATGCAGGATAATGTTTTTATTTTCCAGATTTTGAAGATCATAATAAGTTTCCATTATTAGAAGCAAATTTCTCTACACTTAAACAACTATATGACATAGAAAGTAATAATTTAGTAAAGTTTGCTTATGGTTTAACTGTGAAGGCTTTATGTCCTACAAATCTTGAAAAACAAAATGTGAAACTTGTGCTTAAGATATTTAATAATTTTGTTATTCAGGGGCTTCAACTATTAGGACTTCAACTATTACATTTTGCAGTTGAATATTAATGGTACCCAGAGAAAGATTGAGGAGCTCACTGAGATCCTCAACGTAAATAAGATATATATTGCGTGCCTACAAGAGACCAAGCTTAACCCAAACCTGAAGCTAAAAATCAAAGGCTTTACTACTCTGCGAAAAGACAGAAAAGACCGGGCAGGTGGCGGCCTTGCTTTCCTTGTTAAATCAGCAGACATAAAATTTAGAGAAATCATAATGCCACCAACTACAGATTACGATGAGAAAAGCACTGAAGTATAAGCAATCACTGTACTCCTGCCGCAGAAGGAAGTAACAATCATAATGCCTACCATCCAGACAACTCTGACATCAACTTAGATCTCCTTAACACGCTTTTGGACACAAAGATTCTTTTAGGAGACCTAAATGCCAAGAGCCCATCTTGGGGGTCCCGGACCCTAGACTTGAAAGGTTCACAGATTGTGAAGACCTGCCCTGTGACAACGATCTCTCCATACTAAATGACAAGAGAAGTATCTACCTCTCCAAAACCAACGGCACGAAATCAGCCCTTGACATCACATCTAATTAACCACCAATCAGCAAGTCAAGCGACAGGAAAGATTCTAAAAAGTGCTATTAGCGATCATTTCCCTATTATAACTTCGATAAACAAAAGAGTTGATGGCACCATCCAAAGCAAAAGATCCTGGAACTTTCGGAAAGCAAACTGGGGAAAATTCACCTCTGAACTTGAAACGCTCTGCTCCCTTTCTTCGCCACACACCCTTGATGAGAAACTACAGTCCTTTGCTTCGCATATTAATGCAGCTGCAAAACGTTCTATCCCTATGGCCAAAAGAAGAGATGACTGGGTCCCGTTTTAGAAAGACACCAACATAGAGAACTTAATTAACGAACGTGACAAACTAAGTACAGAACTTCAAAAGAATAATACTGAAACAAACAGAATAAGATTCACGAACCTTTGTCACGAAGTTGAAGAGGTGATTTCCTCCTGCAAGCGTAAAAAATGGACTGAATTCTGCGAAACTTTAGATCCCAAAAAAGATATCTCAGCATTGGAAAGTCATCAAAACTCTTAATAATCAATCAACACACCAAAAAGCAGACCTTCTTACTAACATCATATCATCCTCTGGAAGAGATGCAGCCACAAATAAGGAAACTGCTTCTCTACTAGCAAAGCACTATGAAAACAAAAGCAAGCTAACCTTCAACGCAAATGACAGGAAACTGCAGCGTACCTACAGGAAAACCATTCAAGACTCAAAAGATATAACCATAAAAATATCTTCACAATACCATTCTCAATGGAAGAGCTAGAAGCTGCCATTGCTAAAACGAATCTCGGCAAAGCCCCTGGTCCGGATGTTATTTTTGGACGCATGGTCCAACACTTTGGAAATCTTGCAAAAAAAGAACTATTGAAAATTTTTAACCTTTCTTGGGCTACTGGCAAACTGTCCAATACCTGAAAACCTTCCACCGTCATTCCAATTCTGAAACCAAACAAGATTGCTTCAAAGTGCAAAAACTATATAGGCCAATTTCCCTCACCAGCACCCTCTGCAAGCTCATGGAACGGGTAATCCACCGTAGACTTTTGAACTGGCTCATCGAAAACAAAAAACTTCACTTCTATCAAACAACTTTCCGAACCCATCATAGTACTACCGACCAGCTCTTTTACCTGAGCCAGTCGATAATTGATGATTTTCAAGAAAATCCTCACAAGAAAACTTAAGCAGTATTTTTGGACATCTCAGCAGCATTTGATAGATTTTGGCGTCAAAAACTGGTCCATGCTATCCAAGGCACCGGAATTAAAGGCAAAGCGTTATTGTAGATAAATGATTTTCTCAGAAGAAGAAAATTTTCTGTTAGATTTAACGGGGCACTTTCAGAATCTCGCAGAGTGTGGGTTGGAGTTCCACAGGGCACTGTCTTAAGCCCCTTGCTCTTTCTCATCTTTATGAACACCATCCACCATCATATCCACCCAGACACAAAAATCGCCTGCTACGCTGACGATATTGCTGTATGGCACTCACACAATGACATTACAGAATCGGAAAAGGCCCTAAACACAACACTGAAAGGTATTGCTGCATGGGCAGAGAATTTTAAATTAACCATCAACGCAGACAAAACAAACTACTGCATTTTCTCTACCGATAGACGACACAGAAACAGTTTTAATGCTAATATTAAAATACAGAACTCTCAAATCAAAGAAGCCGACCTACCTACCTATCTTGGAGTAACCTTAGATCCCGAACTCCGCTTTTCAAAGCACATCGAACAAACTGCCAACAAAGCTCTTGGAAAACTGAATATTCTTCGAAAACTAAGCGGAACTTCTTGGGGGTCAAGACCTCAAACCCTAAAAAGCACTTTCTGCACTGTTATCATACCGGTTTTAGAATATGCGACCCCCCAATTTGGACTCCGGCTTCTATTTCTGTTAAGCGGAAACTTGATTCTGTACAACACAGAGCTGCCAAAATTATTATTGGAGCAGTGTCATCAACCAATAATGAAAAGGCCGAACAAGAATGCGGCCTGCCTCCGCTAGAAAGCTGTCGCAACCTTGCCACTATCAAGCTCACTAATAAACTACGCTCATATGATTTGGACCATATCTCTAGAAGAGTTTTTGATAAAGGGGAGCATTCTACAAGGCTCAAAAGATCTTCGACTCTCTAACTTGATAGTGAAATCAGAAAAGAACTCATTTTGGAACATTCATCCTTGGAATTCCTTCAGGAGCCCCTCATTCCAAAAAACCCACCAAAGAACATCTGTTTCGAATTGGAATTGTTACGGCCATGTTCAAAAAAGAAGACCCTGCAACTCTCAGACAAAAAGGACTTGATAGAAATACTCTCTCAAGATAACTTTGCAATCGCCTACACCGATGGTTCCTCAAACAGATCCCTTAGCAATGGAGGTGCCGGAATCCTCCTCCCAGATGGTAATAACTACAAAAACAAAATTAACACAGGCATAATCGCCTCAGACTTCACAAGTGAACTCATGGCGATTAGAGAGCCCCTTATATTATACCAACAAGACCCACATGTTATTGATTCTACAGAAGGATTAGTAATCTTCTCAGATTCTCTAAATCAGCTATAGAAGCCATAAGCCATACCAACATCTCCTGTGATATTATTACCCTTCTAGAACAGCTGCACAGCAAAAGAAAATCCTGTATCCTGCAATGGATACCCGCACCTGTCAACAATGAGGGTAATGAATGGGCAGATATATAGCCTCGCCAAAGAAGCTAGAAACATCGATCATAAGTGCACCACCATCACACTTGACTATGCTAACGCAGTAGCCAAACATAGAATTATGAATCACACTTTTAAAAACCCCCTAGTTACGGAATTTGATTGTCCCCGAATTATAACATCCACAATTGCCAGATTGAGAACTGAACACCTTAAGGGCATGAATATTCCCCCAGACAAGACGAGATCATATGTTCAAGGCAAACACTGCTTCAACTCACGCCCAATCACATCTTGGAATGCCCAACCGTCGCAACCAAGTTACTAAAAATGGGAATGGTCCCTCTGAGGGACTCTTTGCGGGAAATCCTGTACAGCCTTGATGCTCCTAGAATAGCAGAGGCAGTGATCAAGACTTGTGACGAATCTGTACGGAACCTTTCCACTAATCTTCTTGGGCGTCTTTCTGGGGAATATAAATTCGCGTTTATTTCCAATCAACTCCAAAAAGAGGTATGGGATATTTAAATTAGATAAGATATTTTTAAGTCGAGCGTTGCCAGATAGCAAGAGAGATGATGGTAGGCTATTGAGCCAGTAACTTTAAACGCATTACTAGAGGATTCAAGGAGATTAGATTCGTGAAGACGTCGTGCTGCTAGACGTACCAGAAAGCTGATATAAGCCAGCGGTAAATATAATTCACGTACGCTTAAAGTAAGCGTTAGTTTGAGTGACTTAGTTAAAGTTAATGAAAGTTAAGAATTCGAATACGTGTGTTTCACGGATCTCCTATTTCGGTAAACCTTACTTGAGTTTGAGCTAGATTATTAATTAATTGTATTCTTAGTAATTTAATATTAAATAAAGGCAAATCGCTTTAAGCGACGTAACATTATCGATTATATGTTATCAGAGATTTTTGAGGAAAATTATAATAATAAAATGAATATTATTATTCAAAATGGCTCTTAGTGGTTCTTTGCCTCAAATTAATCTTGGTGTTCAAGGTGTGACCCAAGGGGGTCATCACAGTGGCGCCCAACGAGTAAATCCCCAGTTTAGAGTCGGATCTAATTTTCGAATCATCCCTGAGCAGTATTTTTCGGGGTTGGAAAATGTGGTGGAATTTTTGGAAAATATGGATAATAACTTAACATATTAAGAGATACCCACCCAACTCGCTTGTGCATATTTAAAGGGTCATCTCACAGGACGGGCACTAGATTGGTTTGAGGTTCTAGGTTATAGGTTTGTTGAAGAAAAGGCGACGGATTACGCGCACTTAAATCAAGCGTTGTCAGAACAGTTCCCCGTGGTTAGAAATAGGTCGGAGCTAGAAACGCGTTTCTATTCATCATCTCAAAAAAGCATAAACAAAAACCGTCTGATTTTGTGTGATTTGTTGAAGATTCACAAAATCTTAAAACTCGAAATGATGGAGGAAAAATTGATCGATCATATTATTAGTAGGTTAGAACCTCAGATTTTGGATTATGTAGAGGTTAGGAATCCGCAAACCACATCTAACCTCCTACAAATTATTGATAAGTATGAGGAACGGTTTCCTAAATAGAAAGATCAGAGGTTCGAGTTGGGAATTCCGAGATACAAACCCAAGCTGGAACAATCGTTTCTCTAACAGGAATCGACAGGAAAATTGGAGGGAGACGAGAGGTAACAACAGCACACCGCGGATGGAGTTCAATAGATTTAAGGGTCAAGGTGTTGCGGATAATCAGATATTCGATGATCGACGCCGAGGTGGTCAATTGGATCATGGATTCCACAATCAAGGTGGTCGACAAGGTGGTTCGAGGAATAGTACTTTCAGGGGTCAGAATGACCCAAACAGATATTTAAACTGTTAAACGATCGATGCGAGTATGGGGGTGATCGATCGCGATGTACGGAAAATCCTCCAGATACAGAACACCAAACTATTAGGGTATCCTCATTACGAATGACTCCAGTAGATTTACCGTATGTTCCTATTCTTTTAAATGAGACATTCATTACAGCCCTTTGGGACACGGGGGCGGAGAAATTTTTCATATCGGAAGAGGTCTATCGCAAATATTTTTCGTATCGACCTCGTCAAAAGACGAAAGATAGAGTAGTGACGGCGCAAGTGTTGTCACTTAGGTCGGGTCGAATTACAGATTCGGATCCGAGAATTCCAGAAAACCTGGGAATTTCACATTCTTAACAATATGCAGTACCAATACATTTTAGGCATTGATTTTATGAAAGAGTCCAAATTAACTTTAGATTTCGATCAGAAATCGCTGATCATTCCAGATGACCAAATTAAGCAGTTACCAAAAGTGGAAAAGCCGGTTGAGATTGATCTATCAGATACAAAGCTGGCTGACAGGCAAAAGCAAAAATTAAGGAATTTATTTAATGGTTTTAAAGGGCAGTTTTCAGATCAGCCGGGGTTAACTCATGTTTTATGCCATGAAAACGATACTGGGGACAAGGGACCGGTAGTGTGGAGACCCTACCGATATGATAGGGTCAAACAAGGAATAATCGATTATCACATTGAGAAAATGTTGCAAAAGGGTAAGATCCGTCCTATTCAATCCCCATACGCGTCACCAGTAGTTTTAACGCGGAAGAATAATGGGCTTCGTCCGGATTCTCCTGAGGCGTATCGATTCGCAATTGATTATCGCAAACTTAATGCAATAACTAAATACCCCCGATATCCATTACCGGTGATTGATGATCTAATCACAAACATTCCGCATACCGGAGTGTGATGTCCACTTTGGATTTAAAAAGTGGCTATTTTCAATTGGAGATTAGTCTAAAAGATATCGAGAAAACCGCGTGTTTATCACTCGCAATGGCACGTTTGCATTCTTCAGAATGCCTTTTGGCCTTTCAGGGGCGGCGCCAAATTTCCAAAAGGCCATTGATATTATCTTAAAACCTGTTATTGGGCGTTTCGTGTCGGTATATATGGATGATGTTATCATCACATTTCCATCGTTTAATGAACACTTAGATCATTTGAATCAGGTATTTACATTGTTGAGAGACGCAGGGCTAACATTAAATAAGGATAAATGTCACTTCGCACGTGACAAATTGAAGTATTTAGGTCTCTTAAATAGTAAAGAAGGGTTCGAAACAGACAATAGTAAAGTGAAGGCAATCACAGAAATGAAACCTCCTAAAAGTAGCAAGGAAGTGTCGAAATTTTTAGGGATGGCATCAGAAATTTATACCTAAGTATGCAGATATATGTGAACCATTATATCGGTTGAAGAAAAAGGGGGCTAAATTTAATTGGTCGACAGAAGAACAGGATTCTTTTGATAAGATAAAACGAGCATTAACAGAGGCACCAGTTTTGCAATTGCCGAATTTCACAGAACAGTTTAACTTATTTACTGATGCTAGTGGAGTCGAAATTGGCGCTGTGCTTAATCAAAACCACAGACCTATTGCATTCGCACCTAGAACCCTCAATAAAGCGGAACGAAACCATACTGTTACTGAACGCGAATGTTTGGCGGTGATATGGGCCTTAAATAAGTTTAAAACTTATTTCGGATCCCTGCCGGTGAAGGTAATCACAGATCACGCAGCATTAACAAAGCTAACGAATGGGAAAAACTTATCTAGTCGAATGATTAGATGGGCACTCAAGTTATCAGAGTTCAACATAGAATGGGAACATCGAGCCGGGGGTCCAAAACGTTGTCGCGGACGTATTGTCTAGGAATCCAGTAGGCAATCTGGATGGATCACAAATTTCGTGCGCAGCTCTTCGAGCCCTAGCCTTAAACTCCCGAGAACAACTCATTCGAGAGCAAAGGGAAGATCCTGAGTTAGGACGCATCTATCGTTATTTAGAAAACCCAGACGACGGTTCCGTTAATGCGACTATATGCGAGGGTTGGTCCCAGGATTTTAAACTTACTCTTTTACGCGAAATATTATACAACTCTTGGAGAACTAAGAGTGTATATTCGTAGATCGCTTCGTGAAGCAATAATGAAAGAATTTCATGATCTGCCATTAGCAGGCCATCTAGGAAAGAGGAAGACCTATTTAAAATTACGCGACACGTTATTTTCCATATATGAGAAAATATATATTTGAATATGTATCAACCTGTGACCGGTGTCAAAAATTTAATTACAAAAACGTGCTACCAGCTGGTCGTTTAATTCCGATAGTATCGAATTACCCCAATGAAATTGTAACGTTAGACCTATTAGGCCCCTACCCCGCATCCCGATCCGAAAGATATAGATTTTTATTAGTAATAACTGATCATTTCACTAAGTGGAGTGAGCTTATTCCTTTACGAAAAGCTTCGGCCCAGGCCATAGCTAACGCCCTTTTTGAGAATTATATTTCACGTTACGGGGCTTCGATTATTATAATTAGTGATAACGGCCCCCAATTAATATCAGAGGTATTTGAACACTTAAGTCACAGGTTGGGCATAAAACATATGAAAACGGTAACATACAGGCCACAGGCGAATTTAACGGAAAGAGTTAATCGCAATTTAGTCCAGATGATAGCCTGTTATGTAAAAGAAAATCACGAAAACTGGGGCTGATTTCTTCATGAATTCGCTTTCGCGCTGCACACTTCAGTGAACGAAACAACAAATAAAATTGGGGAAAATATTATAATCGGAAAAGGAGGGAAGTTAACATCAAAGTAAATGATCTGGTGTTGGTACAAACTCATTTTATAAGTGCTGCTGGTAGGAGAGTGGTTGGAAAGTTTATGCCTAAGTTTGAAGGGCCATATAGAGTGTTGGAGGTTCGGAATAACAATTTAATTATTTTAAAGAAGGGGGAAAAGGTAACAGTTAATAGTGATCAGGTGAGAGTGTACCGTCCACGACAATCCGACACGATTAGTTCGGACAGTCATGTTGAGACACTATATGACGGACAGGGGTCGAGTGATAGGTCAAGTAGATAGCAACCAGGGAAATTCAAAGGATCAAGGAAAACCTCGAGTAAGCAGAGTAACGGTCATAAATCAAGTAAGGGTAATGCCGGATGGGAGGATCCGAGATTGAAACGTAAAGTAGAGTCAAATGGACCAGGAGACAGGAAAAATTTAAAGAGGTCCAAAATTTGCAGACAACGTTCTCTGCAGGGGTCCGAACATAGGGACCAGAAAAGACCAACCCCTGAACCAAAACAGGGGATAAAAAGAGCAATTCTGTCCTCGGTTTCACCTCGAAATTATAAATATAGAAGACCTAATAACCCCTCCCAGGGATCACAGTCCATTGCAGGTCCTTCTCATCAACAAGATTCCAGGCAGGACAAGTCACCTACAGAAGGGAGCAGGCACGAAGGAAGTGGATAATACAACAAAGCCCGGGAGACAAAGACAACTAAAAACAGAACCAACAGGGCAGCTGAGAGGAGACCTGTCCGGTCTAAACAGGCGACAGCAGTGAGACCTTGTCTGTACTACCTACACAGCCGAGTAAGACAGCCCGAAGGATTTCCTGAGGAGCGGAGGAACAGCGGAATAGAAAGTATTCCACAGAACAACATCAAGAGAAGGAGCCTCAGTATGGAAGCCTTAGACGGAGATCCAGTGGATAGGAGCGAATAAAGGACAAAAAAAAAAATATCAGGTTGTATCGTTTCTTTCTTTTCTCCTTTTGAACAAGTGGTCGTAAGAATTATTGCAATGAAGCAAGTCACGGGCGGATTTTTAATTTAAGAAGCCAAGCAAAAGTGGACACTACAATGAGTGTGTTTTTTTCTTGATGAGAAAAATCAGCTTTTGTATTAAATTTTTGTATAAATATGGAGAAAACATTTGTAAGAATGCATTTGTTTACTTCTATGTATGACTTCGCTAAGATGCGACAATTCCTTTGGTTGTTTGTTTTGTTTTTTGAAAATTGTTTGAAATTGTATGTATATATATATATGTATATTTTATTTTACATCTGGTGACTTGGGACGCGGCGTAATTAGGTAGAGCTACGTTTAATACTAACAAGCGCAGCATGTATGAAATGGGAATGTTAAAGAACCAGATGCTTCAATTGATGTATATGAAAATGTTATGTAAAAAAAATGAAGGAATATGTATGTACTATAGATCAGTGTTTCTCAAAGTGTGGGGCGCGAGCGTATCGAAAATTTAAAGATTTTTTAAAAAAAAAATAACCGGAAAGAGTAGTAAAACAAATTGCTTTCTTCCATAATAAAAAAAATACACACAACAACACTGACATAATTTATGTTTATTATCTGGCTTTTTTCCGTCATCAAATACACTGCTCAAAACAATTAGGGGAGCAAGCAAAAAAGTGAAGAAACCCGTGTGAGACAGCCACGTATTGGCATGCAATGCATAGTACACGCGTATCAATGCTCAATACAGAAAAAAGGCGTAAAAAAATTTGGAATTAAGCGTTAATTCTTTGAAAATATGGAAAAAACATGAAAAGATGATTTAGGGCAACAATTTGGTTACATGTAAACGATAAAAAAGGTACTGTTTAGACATGATGCATGAGTTTTAATAGGGCGTGTGGTCTCCTCGAACAGCTAAGACTGCTGCACACCTGTTTGCCATGGATGCGATGAAGTTATCGATCAGACTTTGGGGAATACTGTTCCACTCCTCAAGAAGTGCAATCTCCAAGTCTCGGACAGTAGCAGGCGGCCTTAGTCGCGCAGCAATGCGTCGTCCGAGCATGTCCCAAACATGCTCGATTGGATTCAGGTCAGGAGAGCACGCTGGCCATTCCATACACTGTTTTGTTTCAGCTTCAAGCATGTTCTCCACCAGACGAGCTCTATGCGGTCGGGCATTATCATCCAGGAAAACAAAGGAATCTACAATGGCTCCAGCGTAAGGGATGACATGAGGTCGAAGTATCTCGTCTGCATACCTTCGGCCAGTCAAAGGGCCATTCCGAATGATATGCAGGTCCGTACGTCCGCCTATGCTGATTCCACCCCATACCATCCAACCAGCTCTTCTGTATTGTGACCTTTCACGGACGAATGCAGGGTTATTTCGAGTGCCCCTGTCCCTCCATACAAGAACACGTCGGGTGTCACATTCTAGACTGAATAGGGACTCGTCTGTAAACAGCACTTGGCTCCAATCATGTTGCTCCCAATCTCGATGTTCAGCAGCCCATCTTCTTCGGGCCGCACGGGGGCGTGGGGTCAACGGAATGCAGACCATTGGCCTACGTGCATAGAGCCCTCCCTCATGAAGCCGATTACGTACTGTTTGGCTGGACACCCTTCGTCCTGTTGCCAAGAGCAACTGTCTTTGCAGCTGCGTAGCATTCTCTGTTCTGTTTCGACGGGCTGTTAACTGTATATACCGGTCATCAGTTGATGTAGTGGCGCGTGGCCAACCTGCCCCTGGTCGACGTCTAACATTTCCTGTTTCTTGTAATCGATTCCACAGCCTTGCAACAACACTTCTGGCGACTCCAACAGCGTCCGCGACACCACGTTGTGTTTGCCCGGATTCCAGTCTGCCTATAACACGCCATGCCATGGATTCAGGTAAATCACGTTGTTGAGACATTCTCAAGTAACCTTGTCTCAAAAAAAAAATACTGCGCAATTGAATTTCACAGTTACGGCAATAAAACAGACGTTTCTGCAACATCCCGATTTCTGCCCTTAACTCCTTTTTCTGGTTTTTGACGTCATCAACTTTGATTTGCATATAAAGTTTTCTTCTTCCGTTTCCTGGTAGGCTTTACATTATGGATAATTCATTTTATGTTACTTATTGGTATTCATCTTCGCTTACTTTTGTTAAAATCATGTGCTCCCCTAATTGTTTTGAGCAGTGTAGCTATCTTTGATCCCAAAACCAAATTAAAGAAGAAAAAAACATTTTGTTTTATTTGCTGTATTTCCTCAATGAGAGATTTTTTTATTACCTTTTAACATAAAATATTACTTGTTAAAAGAAAAAAACGAAACCCAGACCCTGAGAAAAATTCTAAGAAGATAAACAATTCACCACTGTAATTATTATTGAAATATTGTACATTAGTTGTAGAAAAAGAAAAGGAAGTCATGATTCACTTTTCAGCCAGGCTGCATACTACGTTTGCTAATCATTTGATTGACCTTCAGTCTTATGGTATGGTTATTATCAATATTAGTTCCCTCCCATCTTTTATGCGTTTGCTTTTCGCTTAAGGAAATTGTAAATAATTGAGTTTTGCGATATTTGGAAAAGAATTGATTGGTTTAACATTTCTGTAGGATAATTGAAAAGTGTCTGATTTGCGTCCTTTATTATGGTCTTGTACTTTTGAATCATTTTAGTTCAGTTTTATTGGATTTTTTCTCAAATCATCAAAGAATTTAATAGTCCTTGAAAGAAGGTAAGTATACTTTCTATAAATTAAAATATTCACTAGAATTCCGATTTGTATCGTATACAGTAAAAATAATTCTAAACAAATGATTGAGGTGACTGAGTCCCCCCGCACTACCATTAATGTTAGTATCGAGTACGCGCCTGCTCCCGGGTTAAAACATTTTGAAGTCTTCTCGCTTTAAATGTTAAAAAGTAACACAATTATTCTTCATCAGAATTTTACATTCTTTTTCATAATTTAACATTAATTCTAAATGCTAATTGTGTGAGGTTTAAAATTACAGTTTTTTAAACAGTTATTTACAATTATAGTATTTATCTAAAAAAAATCATTTTACATTTTTGTATACAATGTCGTGCACAGTTTTACTCTCCTTACAGTTCAGCTATTATATCAAGAATAATGTTTTATTTTTTTTAAAAAATTAACTCGTGCGAAGAGTCGGTGTTTCAGCCAGTATACGTGTGATGTATCAGTACTGAAGAAGGTATTTTATAAATAATTTCTTATTACTGAATTTGGCCGCGGTAGCCGAGTGGTATAGATATCGGATCGTGGCTTGCCTTGTCACGAGTTCGAGCCCAGTACCACTAAAGACCCGCCGTGTAGGGCA
Organism: Trichonephila clavipes; assembly: GCA_019973935.1. Classification (NCBI taxonomy): domain Eukaryota; kingdom Metazoa; phylum Arthropoda; class Arachnida; order Araneae; family Nephilidae; genus Trichonephila; species Trichonephila clavipes. The sequence continues at coordinate 1,197,666 of BMAU01020033.1, read as the reverse complement.
GCGATGCATGTTAAATCTGTTGAGAGTTGAAACGTTTTCCCGTTGGTGTGGTGTGGTAGATAGGAGAGAGGGGTGCCAGCTCAGGTGTCATCCACGTCACTTGACCATGGTTCAAAATTACGTGGTCCGTCGTCAAAAGCCCTCGTGCAGCTGAACAGTGCGACGTTAATATTCAATCAATCAATCTTATTACTAAATTAAGAACAAGTTTAATAATTATTAGGGACTTCCACGGGCTTGTCTTGTAGAGGAAAGTTTTTCAAAGGAAGGTTTAATATCAGAAATTGACACTTATAGAGTTATTTTTCTATATTTAGCTGAGATCTATATTTTGTCTTCAAGGCATCCACTGCAGAAAATCCGGTTTGAAAAAGGTAGGATGTTGAAAATGGTAATAGTATACGAAGTGCTTTTGTTTTCAGTACAGATAATTCCTCATCCACCTCTACCCCAAATTCAAAGAGCGATTTATTTCAAAATTGCCTTTTAATTTTTCACTGGATGTGAAATCTATGAAGATTTCTTCGGAAGTTGAGAGCCCTTCTGGAGTATCTTGAAATAGATCCCTAATCCACTCGTAACTTGCTACCAAGCTGTCCTCATCCAGAAAATACTTTTTAAAATTCTTTGCCAACATAGCTAAATGATTTTACATGTTTTAAAAACAACTTTCACATGTTGTTCTACAGATTTGTAAGTTTTAACTCATATCGAGCTGGGGAGCTCATTTACTTCAGTAGTGGTAAATCCAAAATTTAAGTATTTTTGCGAAGATTGCCTTGATTTAATTTTCGGAACCATGCTCGTTCGTCTGTGTACTTGTTGATTCTTTATTATGGTCGAATGTTTGCTTACGACTTAAAAATGTATGTATGATATTGTTTTAATCTACTGCCGTAAATATTTAATTACCGTGAATTACAATTAACGTGGAAATTTTAAAAAATGTACATCCAAGCTAGATTCGGTAGCTATAGGAGTATCGAGTCGACCAAAACTGACTGGAATTGTACGAGGAAAAGCATTTTTACATGTTTTGAGCAGACGTCCGATAGGTTGCCCAGACTCACGCAAACGTACCCTATAATGCCAGATGTGATGGATATGATAGAGAGCGACATTGACTAGACTATTTTTCAAATGACATTTGTACTTTGAGAAATGAATATGCTGAAGGAAATAAATCTTTAATTAAATACATCATTTTGCGATCTGTTCCAATTTAAAAATTAGAGAAAGAAAAATAACATAATTCTAAGTAATATATATATTTTAATTTTCTTAATATATATATATTACTTAAAAGTTAGATATACACAAAATTTAATATACTTATCGTATTAATTTGTACGGTTTATAATTAAGATCGTATTGTAACTTAAGCGTCTCTCTCTCAAAGTGCATTTTTATTGCGGTAAATACATTATTGTTGTACAGGGGGGCGAGACAAAAATTATGATTGAAAATTGGGTCGCCAGTATTGAAAGTTTGAGAAACCCTGCTTTTAATGTATGAGTGGTGCACAGAGTATTTTATGACTAATTAATTAATACTAAATTAAGAACAAGTTTAATAATTATTAGCTACTTCCATGGGCTTGTCTTACAGAGCAAAGTTTTTGAAAGGAGTTTTAAGATAAGAAATTGACCCTCTGAGTTCATTTTCTATATTTAACTGATATCTATATTTTGTCTTCTAAGCAACCACCGCATTTTGTAATATGTTCCAATTTAAAAATCAGAGAAAGGAAAAATAACTTAGTAATTATCCTATTAACTTTTTTTTGCTTAAAAGTAACATATACAAAATTTAATACTTATGTCATGAGTTTGTACGGTTTATAATAAATATTGTTGCTTTATCGTAAAAGTGCATTATTATTGCATTCAGTAAATTATTATGTATAAGGGGGCGGGCGTGATAAAAATTGTGATTGAAAAGGGGGCGCCAGTATTGAAAGTTTGAGAAGCACTGCTATAGATGTTTGTTTTTCACACAAAGAAATTCTCATTTCGGGGTAGCTGACCCTGAGCATTGTATATTCAACAAAAGAAGCAAGATGCAAGTCCGAATATGTGTTCTAATATTTAAGTAGATTTTTAAGTAGTTAAGGAAACCACGCAGGCAGGTTTTTTACCACTTCGGTGATTTTTCCCTCGCCTCAGAGCCAAATGGGCGTGGTGTAGGGAAATCTAATTCTGTAAATGTTACGTCCTTTAAAGTGTAGTTTTAGGTCGTAATTTTTTTCTCTTTCCCTTAAGAAAGGAGAATTTTTAGTATCCGATTGGTAGATATATATATTAAAGTCGTCGGGACTATAAATCAAGTCTAGGAATTGGTTACGTAATTTATTTTCAGGCCATTTGGGACCTTCGAATAAATCCCGTTTTCTTTTTATCAAGATCTTGCATATTCTCATCATTAATATTTGTTTGTTCTGTTTCTTCGTTTTCTTTGGCTAAGTTCCTTTCCCTTTCGCTTGAAAATGTATCAGCGTTTGTTATATTCTTGTTACTTTACTCCATTGTAAGAAAAGTTAAATTTTTGACACATTTAATTTTTTCTTTTTTCCGCTCCACTTTTATATTTTCTGCCAGACATATTTATATTGTTAACTAAACACTTGATTTTACTGAAAATAAATTTAAAAGTTCAGGTCATAAAATTACAACACAACCGACTGTGCTTAAACTAAAAATATTCTAAAAAATTGTTACAAAACAATATAGCATATTTCTGAAATGATTTTTTTTTAAAAAAGCATCTAGTTGATTTTAAAAAAAATAAAAAAATCATTGTCTACACTCGCTAAAACCTAAAACGCTGAGGATAATTATTTATTGGCCCATCAGTTTAAAGGGTTTTTTTTATAAGAATAAATCCTGATCAATTCCTTTTCTCCTGTTCAATTCTGATCTTTTCTGTCCAAATGAATTGTTTAATTTATGCTGCTGATGACAGTAATCGTTTTGTTGTACAGTAAAAGCTAAACAAATACTGATTCCTTTGAAATTCCACTTAACAGATAGCATCACCTTTTTTTGATGAATATTGACTCGAGAAGTTTTGCCACCTGGGACAAAAATGCATAATGCCACCCCTCCTCAAAATAAAAAAAAATATTATGGAAAAGGATAAATTGTTCACAGATACACACCTACAAAATCTGAATAGTTCGCACCAACAGAAATTACAAACAAACAAAAATTACAAATCTTCCTTTTCTGTGTATAATTCTAAAATCTTTCTGATCAATTTCTTAAAATCCATTTGTTCAGCTAATTCATGTTCGTTAGTCAATACAGCTGAATCATTTAATCTCTAAATTTGTGAATGGTAAGAATTTGTTAATGAATTTTAATATTGAACTCGTCTCTCCATTTGCTACACTTATTTACAAAGCAAAAATTTTAATGCAGTAGCAAAATTTGGTGAAAATTCCAAAGTTGAAATAAGTTTATAATTTCAATTGGGTTTTCTTTTTTGCCTAGTAAAATATAAACTGACACTACCTTATTTGCAAGATCAAGCGCGTTTCTACCCACTGATTCCTTATCGGCCAAAATTATTTCTGAATTTTTACAGTTTTTAGTTACTAAATTGTAAAGTTTCTTTTAAAGGATATGTATTGCATAAAATTTGAAAACAATAGTTGTGGGTACTCATTTCAAAGTCAAAGTTAGTCCCGTAGAACAGTTCTTTTGTATATCAGAGCATTTCGTCAAAAGCCACATCCGATCAAAGATTCTTAAAAAATCGTTACAACTTCTTAAGAATTTGATGAGATTTTTCAAAATCCTATCGTAAATTTGAAACAAAGAATAAGAAGCCCATATTTTTCACGAAATACTGTACTTACGTATACTTAGTATATTTGGAAATAGTAATTACAGGGCAATACATTCTAATAAAGTAGCTTTTCAAATTAAAACTATGCCGTCTGAAAATATATTTAACTTTTTTCCCCAACAAAACCCAAATATAAATCTGTATACAGCGCGCACAAAATATTGCATGGATTTAAATAAATTTAAATTTAAAAAAGGTGTTTTACTTATACAATGTCCAAAGAAAAAATACTTTCTCAAATCTCATTAATATAGAACTAGAAATAAATGACCATAGTAAATCAATCTTAAAAGAACTAACACTAATAAATACATTATAGTGTTCTCAGTCCAATAAAGTTTCGTTTTTTGGCTTCCCAAAAAAAATATTTTGTAATTTTGAAATATTTTTAATACTATATATTAAAAATATATTATTTTATTATAACACATGCAATTATTAAACAATATATTTAAAATAATATTACTAAACTTATCTCCTTTTAGAGTAAAATAAAAAAAACATTGAAATAACACATTAACTACTGATCTAATTCAACCTTTGAACATTCAGAAAGAATTTTAAAAATGCCTTTCGGATACTTTAATCAATGATAACACGATGACTTATAAAAATGTTCTAATAATAACAAAAAGGTTTCAAAATTTTTCATTTGATGCATGAAAAAAGGAGAAAAAAATCTGCAAATACATATTTTATATTGATTTCGCATTCAGTGATTCAGGAAAAAAAACACCGAAATTTACTATAAGCAACAGACAAATGAACTGCAATTTTTTTTTAATACTGAGAGCAATAATGATTGTGTTGTGCAATGACTCGTTCCAAAAATGAAAGTTATCTTACGAGAAAAGATTCGTGTCAACAATATTATTTCAATTAGATCCACAAAGAAAAGATTTTACAATCCATATACTGTTACTATTGACACATAAACAAAATAATTTCCTTGACAATAAAATAGCCTAGTTTTCATTTAACTCAGGAAGCTTTTTCCTTAAAATCGTTAAACAAAGTATTTTATTTTTATAGATTGATTTTTTTTCCATAAAAGCAAATACACAATAAGTCTTCCCTTCACACTTTATCTTAATATCGTAAAAATACAGTTGTATCTCCCAATAAGGGACTTAGTGTTTGATTAGTGCCAGAAATTTGACCCAACCAATCTAATCCTTTAATACTAAGAAATGTAATTTAATTAGGAATTCCTGCTGCATCAGGCTTTAAATAAATTATATATAAGTACCTTCAAGTCAGATATTTTTTTTAAAAAATTTGATGCTATGTAAAAGGAAAATTCTTAATTGAAAAAGTTTAATTATCGCATGCTTGAAATAATCAATTGAATTTTGTACTTATAGAAATTTATTGAAAATAATCAGTTGCACAGATTTTTTTTGAAGCATATGTATTGCGTCAGCTTTAGAACGCATTTTTATTTCTAATGTAAATTCAAAGAAAAAGGGCACCACCACAAGGTGCAATCACTTTATTATCTGTTTTGTCTATAAATTGAAGAGTGCAACCGATTGTGTTGCACTTGTTTGCTTTTCTCTTTTGAAGTTACTTTGATTTATCAGGTCATCAATATATTTGATTTATTTAAAGAAAAACACAAACTTGTCTTTGAAATCTTTAAAATATTACTATTAAAAAATTCAAAATAGTTAAAAGTAACCATTAGGAGTAAAATGAAACATCTACTGTGTAGGTCTCTATCTTCCAAAAAAGCTCCCCTGTCCCTTTTTAGTTACATGACACCGACATCCTGCGGGCATTAGGAATGTCCGTTGTGACCTCGCTATAGGAATGGGAGAAAGTTGCAAAAAAAGTGTAAACACATAAACCAGAAACATTTCAATGTCCATATAAACATGAGGAAAAAAAGAATCCAGAAGATGCTGTCGTAGACCAATATTTACGCTTTACGTACCCTCCCCCCCCCAAATTTTTTCCACTGTGATAGACCTCCTGCAATTTGTCGTTGACCCTGTGGGTCCATATAGACCACTTAGGGAATCGCTGGTATAAATGCTCGTCGGTGCCTCTCTACAATAGAGCCTGTCTATAAATTATTAATTTCTGCATATTTGGTAGTAGAGAGGAACAAAAGTAAATTGCTCTTGCTCTCGAAAATAAAAATAAATTTGATATGGAATTTCGGGTATTTTATTTCTGATTTGCACTTTTTAACTGGTTTATTATTTCATTACTATTTTGAGTGTAAGCATCTTTTTCCGTTTGTTATCTTCAACGAGGAGCGGGGGCCCCTAGAACCCCTGGGCTGCAGCCCATACGTAGATCCGGCCTTGAGTGCACCTTTTGACATTTGTTGGGAAAACACCTACAATAAGAGAGAGGTAACGACTTATCGACCGATCAACACATTTGATGTCCAAACTCTAAATTTAAGCAAGAATAGCTCCTAAATGTTTTGTTGCAAATTCATACAAAATACTCAGTATTCCTCTAAACATTTTAATGCCTTTCAGAACAATGTGTACAAGTGAAAAATATTTCTTTGCATAAGTGATTACAAAAGCAAAGTATAGAAATAAATTAAGCTCAGAATATGTAATGCGATTGCAGTTAATTCCCATGTACTTAGACTTCCAACGGTTTGTGTGAAAAAATCAAACACACATTCTAGTTACTCAGCATAATGCATGGGTGGGTGAAACCTGGATCACAGATTCTTATTATTAATTAGTAAATTACACATTAAAAGTAAATTAAAATTTTTAATAATCTATGCAAAGTGTGTGTGGAATAGGGTTCGACAAAAGTACTTTCTAGTTTTAGGAGTTCCACAGGAGTTCTAGGGCAGTGATGGCCAACCCGTGGAACGGTGGAGTTGAAAAGGGGGCATGCAAAGACATACTGAAAAATTAAAAGAAATTTAAATACATAATAACATATTTTTTTCCTTTCCAATTCTACTTCCTCCGAATCGCCAGGAGTTTCTCCAAGAGGCCAATATTCAGGGCTTTCTCGCAACCACAAAGGTCCCTCCCACCACCTAGAGATAAGCATTTGCTGAGGAGAACAACCACGCGATAATAAGTCTGCAATGTTAAGATTTCCGGGTACATGCTTCCATAAATGACCTCGAGTTAGTTGGAAATTTCTTTAACCCTATTTTCTACAAAAATGGACCAACTCCCTTTTTCCTTTATCCATCAAAGGGCTGTAGTAGAATCGGACCAAAATGTAATTCTTAAGTTCGGTAAATTAAGCGCATTGACAATAGAATTCGCAAGTCTAGAACCGATGCAACAAGCCATAAGCTCCAAACGAGGTATACTCAAAGGCTTTAGAGGGGCTACTCTGGCCTTGGCTCGAACGAGAGTTACCTTTACATCTGATTTAAACATTGATCTCACAAAGACACACGCTGCATACGCCTCCTTGGAAGCGCCAACAAAAACATGTAATTCAGAAGTGGAATTAATTATCATACATCTTGACAAAGTAACATCTTTCAATACATACAAATCTCTAAACCATTTTAAAAATACATTTACATCCTTAGGAGACAATTCACTGTCCCAAGCAATATTTTCATTTTCCACAAATGTTGTATTAATAGTTTCGGAAGCAATGTAGCTGGAGTTAATAAGCCAATAGGATCAAAAAATTTTCTGCACAATTGCCAAAATTACCAATCTGGTTGTGATTTTTGTTTCACAGGTCAAGGTATCCATATCTGTGCAGCACTTCAAGGTATCAGTTTCTAAATTCCAAATTACTCCCAAAACGGATGTATCTCCTGAGCTTCTATCAACATTTTTGCCAGCCACATTGCTTTCAAAACCACGCAGGTTGAAACATCCATTCAACATGATCAATTTCGCATGTTCAATGAAACGTCCCTGCTCGGCCGTCAGTATTAAACACACCAGATACACAATTGTCCACATAGAATGAACTTTTCAGTTTCTGAGCAACCTCTTCATGTTGAGGTTGACAATTTTCTAAAAGATGCATAATAGATGCATTCAGCAGAAAAGGGCTAGAAGAAACACCAAACACAACTCTGCAGTGCCTATACACGATCCGCCCTTCACTAGATGGGGAAAAAATCTAAGAAAATCTCTGTCTTTCGGTGCTACAGACAGCATTAAGAAAGCCTTCTCTATATCCGCACTAATACCGATTGGATACATTCTAAATCGATCGAGAATATCAGGTATTAGCTCTATCAAATTAGTTCCCTTTAATAAACATTCATTTAAAGAAGGGGTTTCCCTTTTTCGGAGGCCGAGGCGTCAAAAACGGGGCGAATTTTGGTCGTTTGACTACCTAATTTAATAACTGGCCTGTGAGCCAAATAATGGCATTCTTTATTCAATTCTAAATCTGGTACGCGTTCAATAATGTTCAATTTTTCCCAATCCTGAAATACCTTTTGATAATCCATAAAAAATTTCCCACATCCAAATCTATTTATCATTCCTTCATGTCGTGTTTCCAGACCAATTCTTTATTACTTGGTAACTTCAATGAGTCATACTTCCAAGGGAGTTCTACTTCATACCTTCCATCAGGAAGAATTTTAATTCTGTTATTAAAATCATTTAAGCTAAGTTCAGAGAGAGAGAGAGTTTTCTGTTTTTCAATTTCAGTAGGACTGGAAATTCCTAAAACCTCAAGTTCCCAAAGTTTATTAACTGGTATGTTCATAGAATGCATCGATAATGTTGTTACAATATTATCCTTTACACATGAACCCTTTCCAAATACTGTCCAACCTAGTTTCGTTTCTACGGCAGTTAAGCCGGACTCTAATTCTACAGAATTCCCTGTTAATAATTTTCCTAAGACATCTGCACCGATTAAAAGATTGATTTCCGTTTCCTTTCGAAAAGAATCAGTAAATTTTATTTTCTTTCTTTTTAATTCATTCAAGACCTGTTTATCTTCAATCTTCGGAATATATCCACAAATCATTTTTTCAGAAAGAGCTTCAAAACTACAAGTATACGTCTTATTTAAATTACTAACCTCTACCGGAAATATATCATGTTTTTTTGGTTTTGTTTCACTCCCCCCAAAGAGTGCATGAATCACTGTTTCGCTTCTAAGCGGAAGTGCTTTTAGATGAGTTATTACATTTTCGCTAACGTAAGTACTTTGAGATCCACTATCAATCACAGCACGGATTAACTTTTCCTGACCTTGACACCGAATAATAACGCAAAGCGTTTGCAAAAATACAGTTTTGCTTTTACTGGAGTTAGAGAGAACTTTTAGATTTTGGAATAGATTTCGTTTTCATTTCTTTTTCAGAACACATGATTTCAAAGTGATGGTTATTACAATGAGAACAATTTAATTGATTTTTAATATTACAGAATTTACTTAAATGACCAGTTTTGAGACAAGAAAAGCATGCCCCTTTTTTTAACAATAAATTTTGCTTAACAGCTATTGTCATTTTCTTTGCTGAGTAACATTTTTCACTTGGATGCGACTTATTACAAAAATTACAGTTTAAAATTCTCTTACCTGGGTTGTCCATATTTACTAAAGCTGCTGCTGTCGTCGTTTCTACCTTATTTTTATCTGTGTTGCATGATAATCCTTTTTTTCGTGGATTCTGGTGGAGGGTGAGGCCGGTCCGTGCCAAAAGAACCATCTCCTCTCCTTTCACCTCTTGCCGAAGAAAGTTCATCAACTGTTCTAAAGAACGGGATCCCTCGGATTCTGTTTGATGATTTCTGCTTCTTTCCCAGGCGACCAACACTTCCTCAGGCAGGCAGCTCTCCACTAAGGGCGTCAGAAAATCTCCGTATTTATCTTGAGTCTTCCCCAAGCTCTCCAAGGATCTCAATTTACTTTCAAGTTTATCATAAAGTAAGGGTAAATCTGCCTTCGCTCTTCCGGTAGCAGCATTTTTCATAACCAAAGTTAACAGGTCTCGAACGTAGATTTGTACTAATAAGTCTTCTCGTCCAAATCTTTCTTTCAGTTGATCTATCGCCTTTGGGTAATTTGCAGCAGTAGCAGGGAAACTTAGTACTAATCTCTCTGCTTTGGACCCTGGCTCCATCGATTGTAACAAATACTGCATTTTATCCTCTGCCGCAATTCCTCTATCTTCATGTATCTTTTGAAATTGGCTCCAAAAGGTCAAATACTCTTTCGCCTCTCCATTGAACTTTTTTAGTTCGATTTTTGGGAGTTTAAATTTCCTTGATTCTTTATCGCTCGGAACAGTACACTGTTGCGACTCCACTTCTATTTTCGTAGTAAACTCCCAGAACTTTTCTCGGTAGATTTCAGCATCTTCCAAATCTTCAGCGAATAAATGCTCACCATCATCAGACAACAACAATGTTTCTGAAATCGCTTTCTGGCAAGAGTCCATTCTCGCAAATTTATCGTTGAATTGAATTTTCAAAACCGAAAGTGTCTCAAAATTGCAGAGTTCCTGTGCTAATTCAGATTCGATTTTCTTCAAACAATTAGAAAAAGCCGTCCTCAGTCCTTTTCGTTGTGCTTTTAAAGCATTTAAATTCATTTTCGATATAAAAAATTCAGAGTTCAACTAAAATATTCAAATCCAAAGTACTCGAGTCCTGTCGCGGACGCCACTATGTTCTAGAAATTCAGTTGCAGGTGCATCTACCAGATGCTGAGTAACTTTGGTCAAAATAAGACTAGACGTCTTTCAAGATAATTCTTTTATTCTACTGAGGACGGCACATTAAAATACATAAAAAAATAAACGTTCGGCAACCGCCGAGCGTCCAACCAGTACTCTGAATATATTCGTCAGCTCGCAGACTGACGTCACAAAAACAACGCCGCCTAGCGGCACTTTTATTTCACTTTATTTTGCAACATCAGTCCTAAAAAGCATCCAAAATATTAATAGAAAATCCAATATGATAATATTAAATTTAAGTTCAACTTCACATCTGTGCCTCCAAATAGCTCGATCAATTAAGGGAATAGGGATTAATGAAGAAGTTGATAAATTAGCTAAAGCCTCTCCAGAGCCGTGGAATATTATTTCTTGGATAATTTGGGAAGATCTACATACATATTTCAAAAAACAACACAAAAACAAAAGTGAAGAAATATGGAAAAAAGAGCAAAAGACATAAAAATTATTTTTATAGTTCTCATCTTGAAAAATGGAACAGACAGGCAGCAAAAAATAGAAAGACAGAAGTTTTAATCAATAAGTTGCGAGCTAAAAAATTACCATTAAATGATATATATTTCCTTTTTAAACAAACAGATTCTCCTTTGTGTGCAGATTGTAAAGTACCAGAAACTAGTGAACATTTTATATTAAACTGTATCAAATACAAATCGCAGCGTTAAATTTTGAAATTTTTTATCTCCAACTACGGAGAATGGTCTTATTCCTCAATAGCGAAATGTAAAACAATAGGGCATGTTCAAAAAGTTGAAAAATTTCTGACATCATCCAATAGATTCTAAAATTCCAGTTACTCTATTGTCTACTTTCATCAATCTCAGTTGAAGCACAACGCGATAATTCAAATTACTGATGAACAGTGCAATCACGAACTGTGTGTTACAACTTGGATTAAAAAATCAAAATTTTATCGGAGCATAAGGCGTTAGCCAAGTCTCCACTATTTCAGTGATTTCACTGAACTGAACTGAACTATTTCTATACTTTGTTTTTGTAACCACTTATGCCAAGAAATACTTTTTTCACTTATACACATTGTTCTGAATGGCATTAAATTATTTATAGGAATACTGAGTATTTTGTATGAATTTGCATCAAAAAATTTAGGAGCTTTTCTTGCTTAAATTTAGAGTTTGGACATCAAATCTGTTGATAGGTCGATAAGTCGTTGCCTCTCCCTTATTGTAGGTGTTTTCCTAACAAATGTCAAATGGTGCACTTTCCATTGGAAAACTATTTAGTTTTGTAAGACATTGTACTAATGAGTATACAATTATTTCGTGGAACCCGGGATAGTAAACAATAAAATTTTTTACAATCTATTAGGTAATATATATAAAAATAAAACACATTTTAATATCTTTTATTATATTATAATAAGAGTTTAAAAAGTATTGCAAAATAAAGTTTTTATGTTGAAATAAAATTTTCAGTTTCCTTATGACATGAATGAGCTTTAAATTCTTGTGAGGATACAAACTTCATAGAGACCGTGAATCCATTTTGCATACACATTTATAATTTTTTTTCGATTTATTTACTGTAACTCGTGGAACCCCTGGGCATGTATCGTGGAACACAGTTTGAAGACCATTGTGACGCAGTGTATACTTTCATTTCCGGAATTGTCATTTGTTGTTTAACGTTGCTCTACAAAGCAACAAGAGGGCTATTGATCACAAACCTCGTAATTTTGAACCTCGGTCGAGTGACAAGGAGGAAACCTGAGCTGGCACCCCTCTTTCCTAACTACCACATCAGCGCGGGAGGAATGGCCTCATATACACTGCGTGTCTTTAGTAGCAACAGGACTCGAGCCCACGACACTCCAGCCACGGGCTCGTGACCATACCACTAAGCTACCGCGACCACCGGGAATAACAAAAACTCTGATTGATTGAATATTAACGTCGCACTGTTCAGCTACACGAGGGCTTTTGGCGACGGACCACGTAATTTTGAACCATGGTCAAGTGACGTGGACGACACCTGAGCTGGCACCCCCCTCTCCTAACTACCACACCACACCAACGGGAGGACGTTTCAGCTCTCGACAGATTTAACGTGCATCGCTGCCCTACATGGCGGGTCTTTAGTGGTACTGGGCTCGAACCCGTGACAAAGCAAGCCACAGTCCGATACCTATACCACTCGGCTACCGCGGCCTATAACATAACAAAAACTCTAGTGAAAAGGTTAAGGGTGTTAGAATTAGATTTGAATTGTCAGTATGTGACAAAAGGGTAGCAATATGAAATGGAAATATAAAGGTGTAAGATCTAGAATAATTGCTCTAAACCTATCACCTTGCCAATCATCTCTTAATTTTGTAGTTTGTGATCTCACTTCCAGTAGTATGTACTATAAAAATTGGTACTGTATATTTCAATGCTTATTTTCTGCATCTAGAAAGATGGGAAATTCTAATAAAGACTTACTCAAAGACAATCTTGCGATACCCGTTGGGAAGCTAAAATAGATCCGGTTAAAGCAGTGTATATACAGTTTGAACAAACTCGTAAGAACCTAAAAGAATTCATTAACTAAAAATTTATTGGATTCAATACAAGAAATGCCAACATTTTTAATAGTATGGTTAGCAAAATATTGTCCAAAATTGACACTATCAATGAAGTATTTCAAGCAAAAACATTTGTTCTCTATATTTGTCCAAAAACTTAGGAAAAAAAAAACCTGTATTCAGACGAAGTAAAAGTGCAAGAATATAATTTCTATATTTAAGAATATTTTTTTCTATTGAAAAGGGTCATTTAAAGCATTTCATCGCAAATATTTGTAATCTCAGATCATCTCAGTTTATTATACCTAATTTTCGTTTTTGTGACTGAAAGACCGGCATTTCAATATTATAGATAAGTTCGATCCAACTTGAGACAAATTCTCTTTTTTTATTCCTTTGACTTTCACTACTAGTCATATAGCTGTTGTAAAGATATAGTTTCTTTTATTAACTTCACCTTAAGTAGAAATAAATTTATTACAGCATCACGAAAAACTTTTCTGTTTTTATAAAAAGATATTTGTGAGAATATAATCAGTTCTTTCAAGGAAATGGCTATTAACTCATACTTTTACTACTGAAGCCTGTTAGAAAAATTATTTTTATGGGAGCAGAGCAATTTTATTTATTTATTTATTGTTATCCCAAGCAATCAGTTTCGGTCACTTCATATTTTTTAATTCCAATAATTTGAATTGATTTATATATAAGAGTTATGATGTGTTAATTAAATATCTTTTTCAATGACCACACAATTATTACAAATTTTGTACAATGATCAATAACATAAAAATACAACTTTTAATAGGGGTTGAGTGAGTGAATATTAACCGTCGCACTTTTTTCGTTAATCAAGGACTTTTGGCAACCTATCTCCTAATTATGAACCATAATCAAGCGACGAGAATGATACCTGAGCTGGCCCCCCTCTGCTAACTTCCACACCACACCAACTGGGAGGAGGTTTGAACATAGACATGTGGCAGCGGTAGCCGAGTGGTTAAGGTATCGGATCGTGACTGGTCTTGTCACGAGTTCGAGCCCAGTATCACTAAAGACCCGCCGTGTATGGGTCTGATTGAATATTAACGTCGCACTGTTCAGCTACACGAGGGCTTTTGGCGACGGACCACGTAATTTTGAACCATGGTCAAGTGACGCGGACCACACCTGAGCTGGCACCCCTCTCCTAACTACCCCACCACACCAACGGGAGGACGTTTCAGCTCTCGACAGATTTAACGTGCATCGCTACCCTACACGGCGGGTCTTTAGTGGTAGTGGGCTGACACTCGTGACAAGGAAAGCCACAGTCCGATACCTATCCGGCGTTTATGGGAGCGATGCACGTTATATTTGTCGAGAGCTCAAACGTCCTCCCTTTGGTGTCGAGAGGTAGTTAGGAGAGAGGGGTGCCAGCTCAGGTGTCGTCCACGTCACTTGACCATGGTTCAAAATTACGTGGTCCGTCGTCAAAAGACCTCGAGTAGCTGTACAGTGCGACGTTAATATTCACACTCACTATTCATTGTTCCTGTGTACGCCGAGATTCGAATAATTACGCATTCCTCGAATTCTGAATTACATCGTTGATGAAAGTGTCGCTTAACAGACACCTGACATTTTCTATGTAGTACATGTAAATAAAATTTCAAGTTTTAAGTCACACAGTCATTGCTTTTAGTAACAATAATAACAATTTGATGTTAATGTCATTAGATAACAATAAGCGATTAGCTTCTATATAATAAAGGGTGTTTTTTTGAGAGGTATAGAACTTTAAATTGCAATAAAACAACGATGTATTATTCGATTGACATGAATTTTTTTTTTATTCGAAAGATAATCTTGCGGCATTACATTTTAAATATGATTTCTGGCATAGGACTGCCACGGCTGGCTCGGATGTAGTCCAATCTGGACGTCCAATTTTCGATGACTTTTTCCAACATTTGTGGCTTATCTGCATAGACCAATGACTTTACATAGCCCCACAAAAAATAGTCCTAGGGACCGGACCCCCCCAAACCCTTGATTTTTTTCCGATTGACTATAATTCTAAGTATATAGTACGTAAAATTTAATTAATTACTTGCTATTAATGATTAATTTTATTAATTAATGCTAATTATTTATTCAAAAACTAGTTTTTTACTGTGTTTTGTTCCAGAAAATCGACAAAATCAAATGGAGCATGATACAAGAATGGTGAACTTTCGACCCCGGACCCCCCCACCTTGAAAAATTCCTGTGTGCGCCACTGGCTTCATTTAATGTAGTAACTCAGAAAATAGACTACATTATGTGGTATCCTGTTTAAGAAAATATAGATGGTAGAAATAAATTTTACTTTAATTTGAATTTCTGAAAATTCCCTTATAAGAAACTTTCATCAAGAACCTAATAAGTTTCGATACAAGTCCTTAAAAAGAAAACGTCATTTTTCTTTGAAAATGGTTATTAGAGCACTTTTTCATAAATTGTTATAATCTTTTTTAACCACATTTCCGTTTCTGTTTTATAAATTAGTGTTATTATTTGTGGTATTTATGAAAATATGACAAAATTGTGTGTACTAATAATTCCATTTTAGACGGCATAAACTGGTTAGGGAAGCAACTGAAGACAAAAAAAAAAGTATCTGGTGTCTCCTTCTTCGTCCCTCCACAATAGAGGGCGGAGGGAAAGAAGCCCGTTCTGTGGTTTTTACAACTTCCTGACCCGTTTGCCCTTCTTCACTGTTCAAAGACGAATATTGCTCATCGTACATTATGCAAGAAAAAACGTACGTGCATTCTAGCTGTTTATGTGTTTCCTGTAGCTGTTTGAAAGTAATTTCTACTCCTCCCAAAGAATTTTTTTTTCTTTTTTGTCATCCCAAAGAATCAGCTCGTTGGCTTCTTCATATTTTTAAAATCCAATAATTTGTATTGATTTATAAAGGAGTTACTATGTTAATTAAATATCTTCTATAAACGCACAATTCAAAAATTATTAGTAACATAAAAATACATATACTATATAAAGGCTGAAATCTGCTTACAACAAAGTGTTGTTTTATATACATCAGTATATCAATTATAAAGTGTCCAGGAGTTAAAACTTCATATTCATTGATATTATCTGACAATGGGACTAATGGATGTGAATTAAGTATACCTTCGATTTGAATTATTATTGTCTCGAATTCTTCGAAAGTTATTTTACTATTAACTTAAGTCCTACAGAGATGGTGTTTGAATGATTTTACCCCTGCCTCCCACAAACCCCCGAAATTAGGAGAGAGAGGTGCGATAAATTTCCACTGGATAGCTTCAGAAGCAAAATAATTTGCTAATGTCTCGTTTTTGTTACAAATTAATTTTATGAAATGATTTAAAATTTGTTGTGTTATCGACATTAATGTTGAAATGCGGCCTCTGCGGGTACATAGCCTCTTCAAAGCTGCAATAAATGGTCTATCCCCCTTTCCTCTACAGTGTGATTTTTAACTGCAGAGCAAAGTTCATCAGAATCGTGAAGCAATGAATTATGTAATCCTTTGCAACCACTAACAGTACATTTGTATTTAGACATGCAGGCACCAGAATGAAGTCTGAGGCAATTTATACAAAGTTTGTTATTGATAACAAATTTCTTTCTGCACTCCACAGACATATTTTCAAATGCAATACATTTATAAAGGGGATGAAAATTTCGACACAGAATACAAGGTTTAACAGTTATTTTTTTACTATTAACTACCAGCTATTTGGCTTTAGTTGACATTGCAGAATTTTTATGGATCATTTTTAGCACTAGGAATGCGAGTAATGTTTTCTAACACGACACTTCTCTTTTTGAAACTTCTGCTGTTTTCAACGAAAGTTCGAATTGTTTTCTAGATTCTTTCTCAATTTTTTGAATTATATTTATTAAAATTATATCTGATAGATAATTCTGCTCATATTTCAAAACTTTAAGTGCTCTAATGTTTTTATTGATGCAATCCATTAAAGTGTGCAGTTCTTTGGCTGATTCGCTATAAATTTTTTCATAGTTAATTATCTCAAGGACATGAGAATCTATCAACTGCCGTTTGTTTTCGTAACAATCTTCTAATGCTTTAAAGAGGGAATCGACTATCGCTAGGTGACTCCAAGAGCTTTGCTTCAACCTTTTAGAGATGCTCGAAGATAGTATAGTTTTTGCGAATCATTCAATTGCTCATTATTACTTATTAAATTAATTTTTGAAATTAGAAAATTCTGCTATTACACCAGAAAATTCTGGCAATGGAATTTGAGGTAAGTGGATACTATGTTTACCATTGTCATTTAAATTAATGTTTACATTTTCAGTATTTTTCAAATACATTAAAAGTTTGAGACCTACCTCTGATGTCTCGATCCGTTGATATATATCTTTAATGTCCAGCTGAATGATTTCCAAGCTTTCGGAAGTTTCTATTTCTCTCTCTCAGTGACACTAGTATCCTTTGAGACTGTCTTCTCCGAGGTAAAAGTCTCTAACCTAGTTAAAGTTCTTTTGATTGAATCTTTTAAACAATTCAATTTCTCTTCAGTGGCTACGTTGGAGTTATTCCCCCGATTTTTTACCCATTTTCTTTGGCTTCGTAGGAACAATGTTTCGTCAATATTTGAGCGGACTGTAAACTGGTAAGAATAAAAAATCAAACTTTCGCAACGCTAAGCCTACTTTATTCGTGCACCTGCTTTTGTTGGGGTACAGCTCGACAATGACTACTTTTAAAAAAATTTTACAGAAGGCGTAACACACTTATATGTAAAAAATGCGATGAGTAATGAATTAAAAATTCTAATTTTTTGCTTTTGTAATAGAAATGGTCAATTAACTATTTTGTTTTATTATAATAAATTTAATTTTTATTTCCTTTCTAACATCCATATTTCATACATTCAAGAATAAAACAAAGTCAGGTCATTTGACCCGCTATGGTAGAAATAGGTATCTATTAAATGCTGGTATGATTAGTGTTAAGATAATTTAATTCTGAAATATATTGATAAAGTTGTTGATACTGATTACCTCATGTTGATGATAAATAAATTTATGTTTCTTTAGGATTAAAGTTCATTTTTATCTCATTTACATTCTATTGCCATTAATTTAATGCTGGCATCCCTCTTTGCATTTAGGTCTACCTCCCCCTATTTACAGGTAGGCATTGAAAAAAATACTTGAAATGCAGAAAACAATAACATGTAATATAAAAATAATTTTTTTGCAGTCAATTTTTACTTAGGTCAACAAAGAAATTTTTTTAGTTAAATTCAATTAATGAATTAATATCTGAAAAAATTGTATAAACTTCAAATGTCGTCCACTACAAGCTTAAAAAAATGTATTTGAACTTCAGTGGATGAATAAAAAGTATTGTATTAATGATTGAAAATTTGAATCAATTATATATATATATATATATATATAGGGAGAGTGAATTAATAGAAGGAATTAAAAAAATGCACACAGAGGAGTGGTAACACGAAAAAATAAAGCTATGCGAGTCCTCTGACTTGTTCATTTAATCTTTTCACTAAAACTGTTCAGGGATTTGATCAAATAGCGTACTTTTTTCTGGAGAATGATTCGAAAAGTTTTTTTTTGTAACCTCTTCGTTAACTGATTGTATGTATACCTTAGGAATATGATCAAATCCCTAATTTCATCATTTCGCTGCAACACATATCAAAAATTAGCTGAGAATGTAAAGATAGTATTTATAGGTTTGTGCACCTAAAAAGAAAAAAAATTATCTGAGTAGCTTTTAAGAATTTAAAGACAGAATAAATTGGATTTATGCAACTGCTAAAAAAAATTAGGGGAGCACATAGATTTAAGGAAATTACACAAATATTCTTCTGATAACTAACATTAAACAAAATATCCATAGTTTAAAGTGTAGAAGAAAACAAGAGAAGAAAACTTCATACGCAAATCAACATTCATGACTTCAAAAACCAGAAAAGTTTATAAGTAAAGAAATTGCGATTTCATAGAAACTATTATTTTTCGTTGTCACAGTTATGAAATTCAACCTTTTGGCTGTTGTTTTGAGAAAGGTGACAATCAAAAATGTCACAACAATGTGATCTACCGAAATTCATGGCTTGGTGTATCACCAAGAGAGTGGAATCCAGGCAAGCACAAAGAACTGTGACAGATGCTGCTGGAGTGGCAAGAAATGGCACTGACGACTGAAATCTATTTCAAGAAACTGAACATGTGTTCGAAGTTGGACTGGACACGGTAATCCACATGCTTCCAAAGCAAATAATGACAGATATATCCTGTTAGCTGGTCAAGACAAAACAGCTCATTGGACACCGATTCAAAGACAGTTTCTTTTTGCAACAGGACAAATAGTCTCAAACCAAACAATCTAAAATAGAGTTCATGAGGGAGGACTGTATACACATAGGCCAATGGTGTGTCTTCCATTGACAGTAAGACACCATGTGACTGAAAGAAAGTGGGCTGTTGAACATGGAGATAGGAGTCAAGTGCTGTTTATGAACAAGTCCCAATTCAGTTTAGAGTGTGACATCAGACGCGTTTTCGTATGGCAAGAAAGGGGCACTCGAAGTAACGCTATATTCATTCAGTAAAGATCACTTTATAAATGAGGCGATTTGATGGTGTAAATGTGAATCTTCATAGGCAGATATCCTGATCTGCATATCATTTGGAAGGGTAATTTGATGACTCAAATGTATGCATACGAGATCCTAAGACACCATATCATAACTTACGCTGTAGCCTTTGGCGATTTCTTTCTCTTAATGCAGGATAATTCCAGACTGAAAACGGTTCTTCTTGTGGAGAACCTTAATAAAGCTGAAACAATACAGCATAAGGAGTGACCGGCATGTTCTCCTTATCTTAATCCGATCAAGCATGTTTGGGATGAGCTCGGACAGTGCATTGCTGCAAGACCAAGTCCTCCTGTTACTGTCCAAAACTTGAAGATCGCACTTCATCTAGAGTGGAACAATACTCTCCAAAGTCTCATTGAGAACTTCCTTCTACCCCTGCAAAACATGTGTGCAGCAGTCTCAGAAGTTTGGGGGTTCACACAAATTAAAAATCCTATATCATTTCCAAGCAACTAAACTGTTGCCCTGAAGCATCATTTCTCATTCTTTATATTCCAAAGAATAAAGGTTCCATTACAATTACGTTTTGCTTTTTTCTTCTGTATTGTGTTTTGTTATACCTGTATTCTCCATTTTATGCCCATGCATGGCTATCGCACAAAGGCTACTTCACTTTTTTGTTTACTTATCTAATTTTTTTTTGAGCAGTGTAGAAAAAGGTACCAAAATTTATAATAGCCCAAGAACCCACGACTCTGCCAGACCTTCGTTATTTTATAAAAGCTGAAAGTTTCTTGTGGATGTCACCAACACAGGTAAGAATGATCAGCGAGTATGGAGTTTGGATTGTGGTTATTTGCGCAGGTAACAGGTAGTAAAGGTGCATAAAATAGTACCTCAACTTCCTTAAAGTATAAAGCTCAATTCTTTTATATTTTCTTCGGAATAATATTAGAAATCACGTCGTTCATTGCCGGACACTTAGTATAGTTGCAACCCCCTGCCAGACACCCCTTAACTTTAAAAAAAATAATTATACCTTCGTTATAGTATAAAAGCTGAATTTTATATATGTTACTTGGGGACCTATAAAAAGATGTTACCTCTATAGCCGGACAGTTTGAATGGTTTTTACATCTTGCCAGACACATTGAAAGTCTGCTGCAGGTGTGAGTTTAAGCCAACTGTTCAAGCGGGTGCGAGTGAGATAGGGCGTTTAGTCTATTGCGATCGCTTAAGAAACCCAATGAAAAAGTAGTTTTAATACGTTTATAAGCATCCTATATAAAATAAAAAATTATTTTTTTTTATTACAAAGTACAAAAAAAATATTATTACATGTAAAAATCATGCATCATTTTCGTTGATATTTTCGTCACTGAAATTGTGAAAAACTGAAATATCGTCATTCCACATTGAAAATGAAGATCTGAAAGAATTGAATAATTGCAATATTTTCAAGCAACAGTGTCTCAATGGTGAGCTCGGTAAATTTTCAAAATTTTACTTGATTTACATCAATCTTATACATCATTACTTGGACCTGTCATGGAGCATTCACACTGGGGATTTTGAACTTTTCATATCAACATTGCCTAAAATTACAAATATTATATTTTTTATATGCTGTGACGGAGCCTTACGTGATTTTATATTAATCCTCTTGGGGAATCTTTGGGGCCAGCAATTGAATTATTTCGCAGCCATCCACCTCAAGAAGAAACCTTGATATGCAGATTAGCTAGTATATATAGTGAAAGTTTAGTAAATGTAAAGAGAAGAAAAAGAAGCTGAGCTGCAGAAAGCAGTGCTGTAACGGTAAGGATCAGAATTTTGACGTGTGATTATAGGATGGGCTTTAGCTATTAAAATAAATTAAGTTAGGATTCTTAAGATAACTTTGAGTAAAGTTAAGCTATTAGGTTTTCTGGCACTTATTCACATAGGGTTTTAAGCTATCGTTATATCACTCTAGATTTTCCCTCTATAGTTAGCTTGCCTTGTGAAATATTCACCCGTGGGTGATATCTTACTCCTAAGTTATCTTCTTGACCTAGAAATGTGGGAGTAAATGAAGAACTAGGTGCTGCTATGATCTTAAAATGTCTTTATTAAGATCTTAACTTAAACACTAACAATGATAATATTTATATTATAACTAAGTGGATCTGAGGTCAGAAAACACAATACATATTACCAAATAAGCGCGATCTTAACCACTATATTTAACTTTCCCGTCTATTCCTAATCTCTGTTTATATCACAGTTACTAACTAGCATAATCACTTCCCAATAGGTCGTCCACTTACGTTAAACTTCTGCTATTTAAATATTTAAAAGGTTTCTAATTTGCATATTCACGTTTCGCTTCTGGATTTGGTTGGAAAGAATTTGCCTTTTTCGGCCCCAAAGAACCCAAGAGGACTTTTTAGTAGAAAACACAATGAAGGAAGCAGATATAAAGACAGCATACCATGCATGTAACATCAACATGTTACATGCATGTTGATGTTAAATAGTAATCAGATGTATAATAGTAATCAGATGTAGAAATAGTAATAAATGTATTAAAAATAAATATAGTAATCAGATGTATTGATACTGATATTGCTATTATAATGCTTGATAACATGCACCCTGTTAAAAATGATTCGGTTGTTTAGATGCTTAAGGGTACTGGAAATAATTTAAGATATGTGGACCTAACCAAAATGCATGCAGAGTTAGGAAAGTTAATATGTCGAAGCTTACCTTGATATCATGCCATCACAGGGTGTGATTTTAATCGAGCATTCTTCAGTAAAGGAAAATTAAAACCTAACAAAACATTTTAAAAATTCCAGAGTACCAGGAAGCTTTCAAGAACTTCGGTACAAGCGAATTAATTGAAAAAACAGATGAATAACAAAACGTCTTTAATATTATTCAGAGATTTATATGCAATGTATACAATGCTGGTAATGTAATTGCTGTTGATGCCGTTCGACTTCAAATGTTCATCGACTCTTGTATATACTATCTCTGATGTAAACAAAGCTTTTAACCAAAAGAAGTTGCGAAATTTTGATGCTAGCAATGTACCACCTTGCAAAAGGGAGCTATTGCAGCAGTTTCTGCGAGCAAACTACACATGTATAACATTTGGAACAATGCTTATCTGAAAAATCCAGCCACATATCAACCAGCTGGGCATTCGAAAATGATAAATACCATTTTAAATGGTGTGAAGGGGATCAACTACCAAGTTATGTCAGTGATTGATTTAAAACTCAATCAGGTATACAACTATTATGTCAAATTATTCTACATAATTTTTAAATTATTCACAATTATATTAACTTGCTTAATTCTTTTCGGAAACTGATGGAAAAAGCGATATTGATGACAATCAAGCCACGGACTGGAGTAGTACTAACGAAGATGAAAATATCGACGGCAATG
Source organism: Trichonephila clavipes (assembly GCA_019973935.1). Classification (NCBI taxonomy): domain Eukaryota; kingdom Metazoa; phylum Arthropoda; class Arachnida; order Araneae; family Nephilidae; genus Trichonephila; species Trichonephila clavipes. The sequence continues at coordinate 1,174,562 of BMAU01020033.1, read as the reverse complement.
ATTTTACATATAATAATTTTTGTACTTAGTAATAATAAAAAAATATTTTTTTATATTTTATATAGGATGCTTATAAACGTAATAAAACTACTTTTTCATTGGGTTTCTTAAGCGATCGCAATAGACTAAACGCCCTATCTCACTCGCACCCGCTTGAACAGTTGGCTTAAACTCACACCTGCAGCAGACTTTCAATGTGTCTGGCAAGATGTAAAAACCATTCAAACTGTCCGGCTATAGAGGTAACATCTTTTTATAGGTCCCCAAGTAACATATATAAAATTCAGCTTTTATACTATAACGAAGGTATAATTATTTTTTTTAAAGTTAAGGGGTGTCTGGCAGGGGGTTGCAACTATACTAAGTGTCCGGCAATGAACGACGTGATTTCTAATATTATTCCGAAGAAAATATAAAAAAATTGAGCTTTATACTTTAAGGAAGTTGAGGTACTATTTTATGCACCTTTACTACCTGTTACCTGCGCAAATAACCACAATCCAAACTCCATACTCGCTGATCGTTCTTACTTGTGTTGGTGACATCCACAAGAAACTTTCTGCTTTTATAAAATAACAAAGGTCTGGCAGTCGTGGGCTCTTGGGCTATAATGATTTTATCAGAAAATTCGAAGATGTAGTCAACTGTTACAGATTTATATATCAAAAAATGTCAGAGTTTTATAAAATAATAAAAAAAAAAATTCATCAGAAATATCTATATCAACAAAAAGTTATCAAAAGATTTTATGAGAAAAATTATAGATATTGACTGGAAATGTATATCTAAATGACAATATTTATGTGTGAAGGTATTGTAAAGTAATTGTGAAAGATACAAACTTGCAAAATATAATATATGAATTTGATGAAATAATTTTTAAGTAGATAAGCAATTAAAGTACTTCAATACCACATTTTATATCCAGTAACTCATTAATTTAAATTATATATATATACGAGGTATATCCAGAAACTAAGTTCCGTTTGGTAATAAAAATAAATTGTATACAGATACAGAAAAAACATTTATTGGACAAAAATGTAAAACTCTTTAACTACCTTTCCACATAACTGCCGAAATTTTGCAGGCATGTGTCATATCGTGGCACAAGTTTTTCTATGCCTTCTTCATAGAAGGTTGCCGCCTGTGTCTTCAACCAGTTGGAAACATTTTCTTTCAGCTCTTTGTCATTGTTGAAGTGTTTACCGGCAAGGAAAGACCTGAGATGTAAGAAGGGATGAAAATCGCTAGGAGCGAGGTCAGGGCTGTACGGAGGATGATCAAACACGTCCCAGCCAAATCCTCGTAGGAGGGTTTTCGTCACATTTGCAGTGTGTGGTCGTGCATTGTCGTGAAGAAAAACAACACCTTTTGACAGAAATCCTCGGCGCTTATTCTGTAATGCGCGGCGCAACTTCCTAAGTGTCTCACAGTAAACAGCTGCATTGATTTTTTGACCTTGCGGTGAAAAATCAATCAGTAAGATGCCTTTGCTGTCCCAAAACACTGTGCACATGATTTTTCGAGGTGTCAAGATGTGTTTCGGCTTAACCCTTGTTGGGGATGAAGTGTACCTCCATTCCATTGATTGCCGCTTACTTTCAGGGGTGTCATAAGAAACCCAAGTTTCATCTCCTGTGACAGAAAATCTACGCCGCCTTCATGATAATGGGTCAAAAACTTAAGTGCACAACCCATCCGTTTTGTTTTGTGAGACTCAGTAAGAATTTTTAGTACCCAACGTGCGCAAAGTTTATGAAATTTCAGTTTGTCAGTAACAATTTCATGCATTAGTGATCTTGAGATTTGTGGAAATTCCACAGCGAGAGCACTAATTGTAAACTTACGGTTTTCCTTGATCTTCTCATCAATCGCGTGAACCAGTTCTGTAATCAAAGATGGACGCCCACTTCATTCTTCATCGTGCACTTCACTACGTCCTTAATTGAACTGTCGGACCCATCTTCTCACCATTGAATCACTCATCGCATTTTGTCCGTAAACTTCACAAATTTGCCGATAAATTTCGATTGGTTTCACTTTCTTAAGCATTCAGAAAACGAATTACACATCTGATTTCGCACGCAGCAGGATTTTCAATCAACACCGACATTGTAAACAAGCACAACAAAGCGTACGTGGCTGACAGTAATCTAAAAATGACGCATGCTTCTTCTCCTTGATACTGAGCATCTGCCAGGCATGCGCGGAACTGCGATCGCTGCGCTGGAGCGGATATAAATAGAAACGGAACTTAGTTTCTGGATATGCCTCATATAGATATTGTTATATCAAATCATACAATTGATAATTCAAATAATTATACAATATTCACGAGTTTAAAAAATAGTATAACATTAACTGCTGAAATTAGCAAATCAGATCGACCAAATAAATTTTCACAATTAAAGATAGAAACTAAATAATGATAAATATGGAATATGATTCCAAAATAAAAGAGTATTATCAACAATTAAGATTTGTGATATGTTGACAGGGTTTCAAAATATGTGAATGATAGCGTATGAATATGGTAAAATGTGTATATATATATACTTCCAGATTCTATTGAAAAATTTGAACATTTTTTTTAGAGAATATTTTGACTAACATTTTAGGATTTCATACATAATGTTGTCTGGACTTATTCACATGAGCAAGAATACAATAAATTGTGTCTAAAAATAAAATCGCTTTTTCATCTTGGTTTTTTTTTTCTAAAAATTTCCGAGTTTTGGGCTGAATCTAAAGCATTTGCTAGAGAGGACGATATAGTATTGGCAATATCCTTTGGAGAAATCAAAGTGATTGCTATATTCCAAAACAGTGATTTTATTATGAATTCCAGAAATATGTTTTGATTTCATATATATCACAACTTATTTCCTTTCAGTTTCCATATAATTTTACCATTGACACTGATTATTTCTTGTTCTATAAGGATAGGCCTTACTTAACATTCTCATATTTTTTTTTAATGTGCCGTGAGTAATTTCCAGAGATTTCTTCAAAGGTAGACTATGAGCAGTCCTCTGCATAATATACTCAAGCCAGAACATTCATCCAAGGCTGGAGCCGAGGTGGATTTCACCCTATGATCTAGATATCAGCAAATAAGGTCCTGAACATCTATGACGTTTATAGCAAAATGTACCTCAAAGTTGTCAACGACAGTGCATGCAACTCCTCTACATTTTCCTCATGCACAAATAGTACCCCCAGGAAAACCTATAAGTTTGGTACTCAAGACCTTAATATGCTACCCCATTGAAAAAATGCTATGCTTTACCAGTGTGGATCTAACTGGCCCAGTTCACCAAAGATTCCAGCTCTAGGTATTAAAAAATATATTTCATATAGTTCATTATATATTATCAGTAATAATTATAGTGATATGCATATATTTTAGTTCATTCATATTCCCTCTTTTTTTCTCATTTTAACCTTCTCTCTTGATTATGAATGAGAGTTGGAAATATTCAAACAAATTAAATAATTCATAACTTTCAGCTACAATTTTTATTTTAATGTTGTACTGACATTATTATTGAGAGTGTTCTCTATAATAAACAAGAGTTGCAACAAAAGTTTAGAGGTTCGTTCAGATAAATTCCTGGTATAATGTAGATAAGGTCTGATTCCCCCCACCTTTAAAGGCCACATTTTTTATACTTTCATTTAGGCGTTTTAAAATGTAAAGATTCTTATTTTGCAGCCAATAGCTTCTTGCTATAGACGCTCTTTTTCTTTCATTTCTGGAATTCCCTGCAGGTTGCTTTCAAAGTTTCTTTTGAAAAAGGAACTCTTTGAAAAGCTCATGTTAATTTTACAATGGATTGCTATGTAAAAGAACAATAAAAACATCAAGTACAGCTAGATCAAACATATTATAAAAAGAACACGAGCTAAGATCCTCTATTTTGCATGTATTCATTGGCACCTAGATTATCCATCGGACCTTGAAGCAAAATTGTACTTATACCCCTCCCCCTCCTTTCTTGTAAAACTGATAGAAGAATCATACTTTTTTTTTAATGCACATATGATACATTATGGCTCAAAATATCTGTCTGATAGTTAGAAATGTCTGCATCAGATAAATCATTGGCTTTTAACTGGTGCAGTACTGCCTGCCTAGTTGGGTGATGGGAGGATTCTGAGGGACTGTGAACTTGTTATAGGATGAAGGGAACAGTGAGCATGTTTTGACACATGAACTTAATTTAAAAACTCAAAAGAAAACCTAGTAATTTCCTTAACTGGTTTAAATTTGAACCAGCAATATTGTAGGAAGGATGACTTTCAAGAATTCGACACCCACGATTTTTCTCTGATCCCAACCAGCACAGCCCCATGCATTGGACATTCTTTCAAAATTCTTCCAAATTTTCCACCAAAGTTTTGATTTACTCCATTTGTCCAGTCGGCTAGGTGTACAAATTAGTTTTTTAATGTGATTATTAGTTCTTAATTTTGAGAAATAGTTAACTTTCTTTCACGATATTTTGCTACTGTAAATGATGTCTGCTAGAAAAGTATCAATACAGTTCCATGTACTTAAAATTTGGATTTGTTCCTTTGCCATCGAACTTGCAAGTGGCCACACAGTTACTTGGTAACAAAGTTATCTAACAAGGCAGTGAAAACTGTCATTTGCAGGAGTATTTGCAAAAAATCCATCCTATCAAACAAAGTGATAAAACTTAATTTTGGCAAGTTGATAGCAGAGGTTCATATTTAGGCAGAATTGTTTAAGTTTTCAACTAAGAAACTATAAGCCATTTCCCAGAATGGTGATAATCTCACAGGATTTTGACTTCAAAGTAACATCATTCGCCTCTACTAAGGACTGAGGTTTATCAAAGAATTTTTATTTGATTTTCCTTCCTTCTACCTTGTCTAACCAGGATTCAGTGCTGTGATTGAACAAATTACAAAAACATTTCAAATTATGGGGGGGGACTTGCCCCTTCATCTTTCTTTAATATCGAACATTAACTGCCTCTGAGCTACCAAGTTTTACCAACTCTGACATACTTGATTGTTTCATTAAGAATATTCAAGTCTTTCTGCACAAGTAATTTTAACAAAAGGAATGCAATTGCCTTTCAGCACAAAAGTTGAGTTGGATCAAACAAATTTGATATGTATGTTTACTGAAAAAACTTAAAATTGTTGCTTTTTATAATTCTGTAATTCTCCTCTTTCCCATACCCTAAATAACAGATTTCTTCAAAGGGTAACATTGAAAAAATTTTCGCTCCTCAGGAAAGCAGCAACTTATTGAAGGTTGAGAATCGCAGGGATAAAAGATCCAATTCAATGGGTTCATTCAGTTAATAGCCACTTATTTTGTCCGATTAATCACCGAGCTCTTGCAAAAGTTTTCTAATCTTTTTAGGAAAACCACATGTACAATTAACCATGTTATATTACACTATAAAAATGGCATAGCACCACCAGCATATAGTACACAATGGGCTGAATTACAGTCTAGGTTTGAATTAGTGAATAATTAGCATCTTTTTGCATCATGTGATTAAGGTAACATTCTGTGACAATGAGTGGACATGTATGACATGTGATACACATCACATGTAATAAATCAATTGCAGAAGAGCAACAGTAGACACCCCTAATAATGATGTAATGGTTTTTGCATTTCAGTACACTAATGCCATTTATTAAGTATTTACTATAATTAAGTCCTTTACAGGTACTGTATTGGTTTTATATGCCTTTTTATACATGTTAGCTATATGCCTGGATTTGATCCAGAAACATAAAATGTCACCTTTTCCCTTTGGTGATTTAAAAAATATCTAGAATTCTGAAAGCATTGCATATTAAAAGAATGTATATTTTTGAGGAAATGTTTAAACAAGCAGAATTAAAATCTGTGGTTGGATTTGAAAGATCAGTTTTAGAAATAGGTTAAATCAACTGAAACAATAGAAAGGATAAGGCATGGGCTAGGGATGAATAAGCATTGCCGTGCCACTGGTTAGTTTGTTAAATGCAACATTTTTAAAAACGTATAAAAATCAATCAGAAATGAATATGAAGAAAGAAAAAGCATATTTAAAAAAATGTACAGAAAAATAAGAGGGAACAAAGATAAAAAGATCACTAGGAAATCTCAGGTGTATGAAGTCTACACTCATTTAAAAGAGAATAGCCCTCCCTTAGAAGGAAACGCTGGAGGGAACTTAATATGAAATAAGATTTAACTTTTATAAAAACAATGTAAAATAAATCTAACAAACAAAATTATTTTACAATAATTAATATTACAGTCTATTTTGCATAATTCACATTTATAAGATTAGAACACCTCCCTCATTTTGAACAGCACAGTTCCAACAATATTGAATTTTAAGGCTGAAAATGTGAAATATTTCAATGTTAAATGCACAAAAGCTTATATTTATTTAAAAATATAACAGTTCTAACCAGATTACAAACATATATTCTATTAAGAAAAGAAAAACCTATTTGCAAACAAAAACAAATCACTGAGTTTTATTATAATAGAACAGTACAAAGTATAAGTATTTTTTACATGTATCGAGTTTTATAATAAATGTAACTTAAAAATAAAAGCCTACTTTATACTTTATAGATCATGCTGATATGCAGGTTGATATACAATATCTTCTTCAGAACTAGGATCTCTCACATTTTGTGCAACTCGATCAGATTTAATCTTTGATAAAATCTCATAGGCTTGCTGAATTTCAATAAATTTTTCCTGGGCTAATTGCTTTTGCTCCAGATACTTGTGTTTGTCAGGATGCCATTCTCGTGATAATTTTCTATAGCGAGTCGTTATTTGTTGTTGTGTAGGGGAACCATTTAAGCCTAAAACCTGTAAAAAAAAAAAAAAATCACAGATAAAATAATGAATATGTGTATAAAATAATTCATATGTATAACATAATCTATTCTCAACATATTTTTTTAAAATTTTATGATACAAGAGTAACTAATTCTAAAAAATATATCAATTGCACAGACTGTTATAGAAATGACTGAATTAAAAACCACAAAAACGAAACATTTATACAGTAGAAACTGTTTTGGTGTGGTCCTTTTTATGTAGTATATGAATTTAAATGGCTTTGGTGCCACTGTAATGTTTTCTATCGATGTACCAGTGGCGACAGAGGGCAACTTTACAAAAAGTCAAGTTATGTCTTCAGTATTTTATAAATCGGGTAAATACATACTTGGCATTGGAACCTCCACGAGGAAGTGGTTGCGGAGGTGTACGTTATGCTGCTGTAATATACATATATACACTTCAAGACACTGTTCATTTGTCATAAACAGTCTCCTGACAATGCATGTTCAGTTGCTTTCTTTCAATGCACAAACAGCCAGCGCTTGATAGAAGATGAAACTTTAAATGACAGTGGAATTATCAATAATTTGATAGATTATGTAGACGGACACAAGAACCATATTCCTTGAGAGTGGATAAAATATATGCAGGAATACAGCTTTCCAACAAACTGGGAAAGATAGATAATATAGACACCAATTCCGAAAGGAATATGTAATTTCGAAAAGAGCTTTGATCATGCATATCTGGTTATTGTGACATTTACAAGCAACTGACCTTCATCACAAAAACTTATCACTTGCTTAATGGTGCCAAAAAATAAATCTAAATTGTATCTTCAAGTGACAAAAGCGATTTTGAACTTATTCATTACAGGAAGATGAGCGCTTTGGATTACGATGAGTAGCAGTGAATTATGTATGTGCATTTTGTGTGAAAACTTCTTCATGTATACAATGAGAAATTAAATGTTTCTTTATGTAATTTAATCATTTTTTCATGGAAGTACTTTCTCATAAATTTCGTAAATGATTGGCACATTTTCTAAGAGCGACTTTTTTTGTGCGGTCCCTCTCCACCGCATGGAAAAAATTTCTGTAGTATTTCAATGAATTTGTGTTTGTTATATGTAACAATTTATGAAATTTTCAAAGATTTCTATTTGTGCAGTTATTTTTATGCAGTCACTATCTACCAAACAAAAACAGGTTTTAATGTATCAGAAAGAAGTAAATATACAATTTTATTTTTTAGAATCTGGAAGTTTTTCTTTAGAAATTTTTCATTTCTTTCTTTAGAAATACCACTAAGTTTTATAAGATATAAAAATAAAAAACAAAAATCAAATGTGAAATTAAAAATGCTACATTTTTAATTTGCAGCATGACTGATAATAAAAAATTACAGAATTAGAAGTTATGAGGAAATAATTGAAATATATATGAACTTAATATTTATGTTAAATGCATTAATGTTGCAATATTAATTGTATAAATATACTCATGTCCAAAATTAAGGTCACAAACACGTTTTTCATCCTAATTTTAAAATGACTAGTTAAAATAAAACTGATAGAATTTGTATTTTATATATTTTGAAGAACGGGTAGTACAATATAAACCTTCAATTTAGGAAAAGATGTTTAGCGTTAAATTTTTGCAGAACTATTGGTTTGAGACCATTCAAGCAAACAAGTTAGTCCACTTTCAGTGAGAATGACTTCTCATTATCGTTTAGATGATTCCTTGAGATGGAGAGCCGTTGGCGGGCTTAAAGCTGGTCAGTCTTGTGATGACTACAAATGGCTCGCGAAAGTGGTCTCACAGTTGTGGAATCAATTCCAACAGTGGCACTGTCACCAGGAAGGTCAGCTAAGGTCACCAGAGAACATTTGCACCTGCACAAGATTATTACTTGGCATTAAGTGCACAATGACATAGGCAGACAACGGCTCCTCTCAGATTGTTCGTGAACTTGTGGCTCTGTCTGAAAAAAGAATTTGCATGTACAAACAGTCTACAGCCATCTTGCAGAGACTTGTTTTTACGCCCGGCATCCAATCTCACGTGTCCCTTTGACTGCATTCAGAAAGAAAGATCGGATATTGTGGAGCTGAAGACATCAGTTCTAGATACCACAAGAATGAGGGCATGGTCTTTATAGAGATGAGACAAAAGGATTTTAGTCGAGTCTTCACCTGGAGAGAAAATAAAGCTTGCTTTCATCGTTCCTATGTAACGAAAGATTTTTTTACCAAGGAATTCTTGTGTGTGTGGTGGCATAATGTTGCACGGCCATACACCACTGTACATTTTTTATGCAGGTACTGTCAACTTGTAGCACTGTAAAGATAAGATCCTTAAAGCCTATGTGAAATTTTACTGGGTGCTTTGGGCCTGGACTACATTTTTATGGCTGATAATGCACCACAACAAAAAATTCACATTGTTGATGAATTTCATGAAGGAACGGATATTTGCTGCATGTATTGACCCTTGAGGTCTCCAGATAACAATTCTATTAAATACATTTGGGGTGGTACAGGAAAAGCCATTTCTAGGTGTAACTTCCCTTCCAAGAATTAAGGTGCATATTAGGTGTATATTTAGTTTATAGTGAAATAAATGATTTTCAAATTTGATAATCTTTAAGATGATATCAATTTTAATTTTGAACAAATAAAAGAAAAGTACTTAAATGTTAATATGAATTATGTTCAAGCAAAAACAAATTGTGCAAAAACAGCAGAAAATAGCAAATGAAGAAATCATGCAAAAGTTGTATGTGTACACTAAGTGAAAATGCAAAGCAATAGAAGAGAAACATCGAGTAAAAAAGGAAATGTTGCAAGAAAATCAAAGTAAAATCCCATGAAACTTTAAAAAAGTATAACAAGAGATAATACAGAGGTTATGGAAGGCACAAGAATTGAGTTATTTTTTACTCGTGAAAAAATTACTTTATTATACTAGAGACAAATATGGACTAACAAAAAAAATAACAAATCAATACACTGATGCACATGGTGAGTAGAAATTGGGTAATAGTACAAAGTATATGAGAATACAAGAAATGTCATCACCAAAAGATACAACTTAAAAACTAACCAGTTAACTAAAAAAATTCACATACACCCGGTTATTAAAGGGATAGATGCACAGGCTGTTTTACATTAATTTTCTGGAGGACCAGGTCAAATTAACTAATGGTAAAATGTTTTTTTTTCAGTGTGAGTTATTTTGTTTCCAACCTGATGAAATCTATTGAATAGTTAGAACTTTTTTCTCATTCCAATGAAAGTTTCTCAAAAATTCAATGCAAGCATGAGTGAGTGCTTAATTTACGTCGCACTATAAAGCAACACAAGGGCTATTGGCGATAGACCTTGTAATTTTGATCCTTGGTCAAGTGACAAGAATGTTAGCTGAGATGCCCCCCCCTCCTTACCGAGCTACCACACCATTTGGAGTTTATTGAACCTCGATAGATTTTACATGCATACATCCCTTTTACATGGTGGGTCTTCCCTATCCCATTTTAAAATAATTTCTCATAATGTTCCCAAAATCAGGAAATGAAGGAGAATTTACAAGTAGTCAAACCATCAATAGTAAGTGATACAACCCCCCCAAAAAAAAAAAAAAAAAAAATCAAGGGAATTCCTCCTGAGCATTCAAGTTAATTTGAAAATGGAAGAATGGAATATTCAAAGCAGATATATATGAATGATACATATATTATTTAGGACTGCATGTGTAGGCAATACAATCTACTTTTTTTCTATAAAGACCCATTTATTTCAAAATTTTGTTCTTATATCCTCAATTATAGCTTATCCAATTGAAATTCATTTAAAAAACCAATGGCCAAGGTTACAGAAGATTACTCACTACAAAAGAGAAGGAAAAATACACACAAGAACATAACAGGTGTAGCAGGAAAAGTTTATTAACCCAATAAGTCCTCTGAGCACTAGTAATGGTCTCACAAAGATGTGTCCCCCTAGAGCTGGGTAACGACGAAGGTAGTCTCCATCTATTCCTGTATCTCGCAGAGCATGCAGAAATGAGCTTCTACAATATAAATTAGATGAAGAGGCAGTCATGTTTGGTAGCCAGAGGGCAAGTGACAAGACAAAATTGTAGATTTAGCTGCAAAAAGCGTTACCAGGATGCACCATGAGGAGGTAGCTCTGGCCGGCTGTGAACTCCAAATACTATTACAGTCTTAATAAAAGTATTCCAGGAAATTTTTAAAAACTATCAGTTAATTTTCACAAGTGAGATATACTTACTAAAGGATTGCACTTTTTGTGAAGAATACTTTATACTGCAGATTTTCGTTGCATCAAATGGTATGTCCTATGATTAATGTTGATGGTTTCACTTAAAACAATGAGTTATACATTTTTTAAATGCATTTTATTACTAACTTTAGAAGTTTTTAGGTATTGAATAGGAAGAAAAATACTTCTATTTATTTTGCCAAAATATTTTACTTATAATTATGCCTTTCAATTCATGCACCTTGCGCCACTTCTAAAAATGTAAAATATTTACATGATTTTTTTTGAAGAATTAAGAATTTATGTCTTAAAAAGCAGTTTAAGAGATGAAGCCCGAAAAATTGTATCCATCTAGAAAATGTTCATCACAAGTCCTGAGCAATTACATATGAGAACTAATCAACAACATTTGAAACTTAAAAAATAAGCTATGTGATTTATTAAAACTCTCTAAATATTTTCCCCTTATTTCTGGCAACAATATTTCAATAAATGCATAAGAAAACTGTTAATTCAAAAAGTCTATATGGTCCTTTATTGTAACAAATATGTGCATCCATGCTATAAATAGTATCTTTACCCCAAAATACTCAGTCCTCCACACCATTATATCGCTTTAAACTGTAATCTCCTAAATTGCCATACGTCAGTTATGGGCATGAGTTTTACTCATGTATCACAGCAGCACGATTTGTAAATTGATTGTCTATATTATCCATCACACTTTAAAGATGCAAGAGGGTTATTTGTGAAGAATTGTACAATTTTGAACCTTGATCAAATGACAAGGAAAATACCTGAGCTGTCGTGCATGATTTATAAAGGAAGTTGGAGCAATAAAAACAGAAGCGATTTTGAAAATGAGCCAATTGCACCCTGTGTGTGTGTGTTCTGAAGGATTGATTATACTAAAACTATTAGATGCTCGAATAAGATATGTCAGCCTGTCACTACAAAACATAACTGACAAATGCAATAAAATTGTAAAAGTTAGACCTAAATACAGCATGCACAAAAAGATAAAGGAAAATTTTATTAACTTATTCACATTCCAATCAAGTTCTCTTTGAGCCATTAATGATATTAATTTTGGCTGGCTATGATAAAAGGCTATTAGGGATTATCCATTTTTGATAACTGTATGTAGTCCATTCCTCAAAACTGTACTGCATATACCTTATCTTGCCATTAAGTGCCAATACAAAATTTTGAGATCGTTTGCTGGGACTCAAATGCTGCAGATGATTTTAAATCTCGTCATTAGATATCTGCAATATTTTTCAGAATAAAACATAATTGTCTTTCACACAAGTTCTAAACCAGCCATAGCTTTAACACTGAACAGAAGGCAGCAGATATTTCTCTGAAAAAGAGCCTATCTGTGATTTTTATGGCAATTAAATATTAGTCATCAGAAGGTTATTCATTTATCAAACACATAATACATTAGAGACCAACAGCATTGCAAATTGCAATAGATGCAGTCATCTGCGCTTAGTACCGTGCACCAACTCTCATCAAAGCAGTCAGGGTGAGAACCAGTCAAAAACATTGTTGAAAGAAGGATTCCTCTAAACAGATGAACATATCAAGAACAATGTATTGCATAGTAAATAAAGACCTTGTACTAAGGTTATCAAACAACTGGTCATTTTCTTACAAAATAATTAAAGCAGCGGTACCCTGAAGCAAACGCACTGTTGTGGCAGCACCCCATCCGGCCACAGTAGAATTCCATTTACCAACAAATAATTTGATATTGAAGAATCTTTTAACCACCACAATGATTGTGAATGCACAAGGATTGCCTGAAAAGCTAAAGAAAAAAATGCTAGCAGAGAGCTAATTATTTGACTTCCGTAATGGTTTGGCGAGTTATTAACTATGAAGGCGTCTCAGAGTTTCATTTTTACAAGAAAGGAGTAGAAACCACAGAAAAAGATTATCAACACACTACCAAAAAACCAATAGTGAAGCCCTTGAATGTAAAATGCTACTTCAACTCATAAGGCAAAGACGACCCAGTGGCGGTTAAAAGAGATTGTGCCAGACTTCATAGAACATTAAGATTGGCCTTCCAGCAAACCAGATTTTAATTTCCTTGAATATTATTAGTGGTCAGTAATGGCAGCCTAATATAAATCAGTCTAAATATAAATAGATATTGATCAAAACATCTTATTTCAGCATGTATCACAACAGAACAAATAAATATGTCAGTTGATTAAATATCATACCTGACAACTTTTGAAAATAAGGCGTAAAAAAACCGTGGGATGGATATTTCTATCAAATGCTTAAAATAAAGGATAAGTAACATTATAAACTTTATAAAACAAAGTATGATCAAATATTTTTTAAAATAATACGAAAAGAAAATCTCGAACACACACAAAACCATTTTGATCAGAAAAGTACTCATAGGAAACTCTTGTATCGACTTGATTTAAAAGAATTGATACACACAAAGGTAAATTTTAAGGCATGCATGCAGTAAAGAAAGTAATGACTTATAATAAATACAATGAAATTATTACTCAGATTTATAAAAAAAAAACTGCACATAAAGAAGAAAGAATATATCTACGAGTATCACATCAACTTTTAACGATAAAGCAGCACCATTTATTATGCTTAATTTTCTTAACCAGTTAACTGTGGTGCTCCAATTTGAAAGTGCACAATTGTGTGCGTCATGAAAACCAAGCAATGACGAGTATACTCGTCAATCACAGAGTAAGTTGCGCTGTTAAAATATTGGATAAAAAAATAGATTTTATAATATTGTTAGTAATATTTATTATACTATGGGGGGACAGTGTATACTATGGGCTTTATTATACTATGACTTTATTATACTATGGGCTATAAAGCAATTTAGCTTGGTCGTGGGTTCTTAAGACCGATGGTCCTCCCGACCTTAAGTTTTTACAGATATCTATGAATTTCCGAGACCATCAAAACTCTTGGACTGAAACCTAAACACACACTGATTTACTTTCTCCTTCACTGACAAGGTATTTTCTACTTGTCTTGACACTAAGGTAGTTCTGGAGAGGTGCTGTAGCGTTGATTATAGTCTTCTTACCACAAATTATTCTTCCTTTTCCCCCCTCAATAAAAAAAACTGTTCTTTAGTTAGCACGGCATTGGGCTCTAATGTCAGCACATGGCTCTAACATCAAACAATTGGCATTTACACCTCTCGATAACTAGGTAACTTCAGGCCAACAGGCTATCAATGGGCTCAGTGTTTGCCACAACTACGTGGCAGCAGAGTTGCACAGTGTTATTTATAACCTGAATGAGTGATGACTATACATTCCTTCAAAAATTATTTATCAACCAACAACAATTCAATGATCCAATCCATAAAACATAAAAACAAGTTCCGAACGTGATATCAAAACATCTGAGACATCATAGATCAGAAATTATACTTCTGAGCAGACAATCCATGTCCTCATTGATTTAAATCCGCTAGCAAGATTGAGAGAGTATCAACGTCTCGCGAAAGAGATCAAGACATTAAAGAGGGATATCAAAGGAGAGAATTTAAAATGTAACATCTTGATTTTATATCCCTCATTCCAGAAGTCACCGCCTTCCCGACAACTTCCGATCACTCGATTAAACGTCACGGAAACACGTGACTGCCACTCAATCAGGAAATTCGACCATTTGACGACAATTAATCTTAAAGGGGATGAGACTATTTACCTTTTTTTTTGGTTAACAAACGCCCCTCCTCTCATCACCTGAAAACACGCAGTCTCCGCTCAGAGTTCACAATTTCAGAAATTTAACATTTAAATCTACATACAAAAAATATGTCTGATTTGAGCTTCCACGCTTCACTCGACCAAAAAAAAATAATTCAAAAATACCCTAAGTTATGCAACACAGGATTATTTGAACAATTGGAAAAATAATTATTATACCACCATTTCATAATATGCATTCCTATATATACATTTAAAAAGTTCATCTCTAAATATAAATATTGTTACGAATTTTGTGTAAACAATTTGTATTTGAGTGTTTAATGCATTTATATTACTCTATGTTATATTTATTTCATGTTAAAATTTTACTATTCACAAGCAATGCTGCCCCTTATAATGGCGATTCAATGAGAACTTGGCGAAATCTTGGCGGTAGAGCCAAGTTGGCATCATTTTTGGACACCAAGTTGGCGGCCAATTTGGCGAGTTCGGAACCCTCTGGAATCTTCTAGAAAGTAGTAGATCTCTCCACTAGTGTCATGTTCAATGACACGAGCGGTTATATTTCTAGAAGTTTCTGTCGCGCATATAAAAGGGATGCTCGCCCCGGTACGGCAAGGAGTCTTGATTAAGCCAGCGAGTAGTGAGGATTGTTTTGACTAGTGATTAGCTCGGCTGTGCTTGTGAATAATCTTTACTTGCGTGTATTTTTCAACACTGTTATTGTGTTTGATTGCTGTTGAAGGTGTGAAGACCTTCCGATATTTACCCTGTGAATATTGCCGATGAATCCTGTATTGAAAGGATTGGATTTTCGATAATAAATTCGCATTGCTCTTAAAGAACTGAGTATTTCATTTGTGATTGTTTTGCATGAAATCCTCGAATCCGGATCTATGTAACAGTTTGGTGTCAGAGGTGGGGTTTTATGCCAATAACAAGAGCGATGGATGAGCAATTGAAGGCTCTGTTGGAAGGCATCAACGCCTTGAAAAGCGGCCAAGAAGATATGCAGAAGAGCCAAGAAGAGAATGGAGAATATGCAGAGAAGCCAGGAGAGAATGGAGAATATGCAGAGAAGTCAAGAAGAAACTAAGAATGAGTTAAAGGAGGGAATGCAGAAAGGTCTAGAGGATATGCAGAAAGGCCAAGAGAGAATGCAAAAATGTCAGGAAGATCTCAAGAATGCTCTAGAAAAGAAAATTGACAATGTTGAAGAGAAAATCAATAGTGTGGAAGAGAAAATAGCATTGAAAGTAGAAGAAAAGATTGTAGTAGTTGAAGAGAAGATAGAGAAGAAAGTAGAGCAAGTTGAAGAAAGAATTAGAGAACAAGTTGAAAGAATTGAGGAAGTGGCTGGAAATTTTAGCCAGCGAGTTGAAGATCTTGAAAAGAAGCTTCTAGCTTGCGAAAAGATGAGTGAAAACAAGTTTGTGCCTACTTCTGCAGTACCTGGGCCTCTGCCTCACCAGTATCAGTGAAACTGTCCATCTATGATGGAAAAACCAACTGGGAGGTGTACAAGACTCAATTTTGTATAATTTCTGAAGCCAATGGATGGAATGAAGGGGTCAAAGCATGTCAGCTAGCAGCATCCCTTAGAGGTGAAGCCGCTGAAGTATTACAGACTCTTCCCGACATAGAGCGACTGAATTTGAACTCCCTATACAATGCTCTGGATCTTCGGTTCGGCCAGAAATACCCCAAGGAATACGCAAGTCTACAGACGAAAACAAGACTCCAGAAAACCAGAGAAAGCTTGCAGGAATATGTCTCTGAAGTAGAAAGGCTCGGCAACTTGGCTTTCTCTGACCACCCAGCAACTGTGAGTGAAACAATCTCTTTACAGTATTTCGTGGACGGCCTGAGGGAGGGGGAAGTCCAGAAGGCTGTAAGAATGGCAGATGTCCAAGATCTTAAATCTGCCCTGAAATTGGAGGCCGCCACTCAAGCCAATCTATCCGAGGAGCTAGAGTGACTGCAGATGCACCCTGTGAATCTCCATGGAGGAAGGAGATTGAGAGAGGAAATTCAAGATTTAATGGCTCAACGTCAGAACTTGAGGAGACGTAGAATCATGTGTTGGGGGTGCGGTGGAGCAGGGCATCTGAGAAGTAGCTGCCCTCGAATAAATAAAGAAGATCACAACATCAAATGCTGAAGGTGCGGTAGAACCGGGCATGTAAGAAGTAACTGCCCTCTAGTAAATCAAGAAGATCCTTGTCGTACAACAGAATCAAAGAAAGTGTGTAGCAACCGAAAAGGATCAGATGAAAAGGGAGACGTCCGTTCGAAAAGACCCTGTTTGGAGAGCAGCAAGAATCTCTCAAACAGCTTGAGAGTCGAAAAGAAATTTGGCGTGATAGATCCAATAGTCTGCCAAATTACGACGCCATCAACATTGGCATTGGACCCGTGGAGTGATGAGAACGTCCGAAAAGACCAACTGGCTGATACTGAAATAAAAACCAATCATAGAATTCAAATAGTCGTCTGACAAAAAGCCCAGCTGGCAAGACATTGCCCCTTTTCATCCTACAACGAAACGTTACTGGGCTCTTTGGGACTCTCTTTATCTGAGAAAAGGTGTTTTATATCGAAAATGGGAGTCTGACGACGGAAAAACATTCAGGTGGCAATTAATATTCCCAAAGACAAGAGTTTCAACAGTCCTTAAGGAACTCCATGGCAGTCCTATTGGAGATCATTTTGGTGTTATGAAGACCTTACAAAAAGTTTGTGAGCACTTCTACTGGAACAATGTGCGTAGTGACGTGGAAAAGTGTTGTCGCAAAGGTGATCCCTGTGTTGCACGCAAAGGTCCCAGGAAACGCACTAGAGGAAGACTGCAGCTGTATAATGTGGGAGCGCCTTTCGAACGAATAAGCTTTTGACATCCTAGGCCCACTTCCGAGATCATCAGATGGGAACAACAACATCTTGGTTGTCATGGACTACTTCACTAAATGGCCTGAAGCCTATCCTATTCCCGACCAAGAGGCCTCAACTGTTGCAGAGGTTCTAGTTCAACACTGGATCTCACGATTCAGGGTCCCTATACAACTGCACTCCGATCAAGGGAGAAACTTCGATTCTGCAGTTTGCAAGAGACTGCGTGGAATACTCGCCATCGACAAAACCAAGACAACAGCTTTGCATCCTCAGTCTGACGGCATGGTAGAGAGATTCAATTGAACCATCCTGAACAGCCTCTCTCACCTGTTATCGAGTAATCAACAGGACTGGGACAGGAAATTGCCATTTTTCCTGCTTGCCTACAGGAGTGCCTTTCATAAGACCACCGGCTATTCCCCATCCCAGATGCTCTTTGGACGTGATCTTCGTCTGCCTGCAGATCTTCTGTTCAGCCGGCCACCAGATGCACCCTTGGCGCCTGAGGAGTATATCGAGAAACTTCAGGCACAGATGGAGGAAATGCATCATCTGGCTAGGGAAAGAATCGGCATGGCTTCTGAGAAGATGAAGACCCGATACGACGCAAGAGCTACCTGACACGACTTCCACAAAAGCGACAAAGTGTGGTTATGGAATCCGAAACGTCGCAAAGGACTCTCTCCGAAGCTGCAGACCAACTGGGAAGGTCCTTACACAGTCCTAAAAGAACTGAATGACGTTGTGGTGCGGATACCGAAATCACCACACTCAAAACGGAAGGTAATACATTATAATAGGCTAGCCCCTTATCTTGGCCAAGATGAATAAGATCCTTAATTTCAGACCATGGTCGTTAATTATTCTGTAAATAATGTAGATAATTTCTCTTTTCTAATTCCTTAGTTTTATTTTAATATTGGAATTCACGTTAACATCCCTTCATGTGCTTTGGATTTATTTGTACTGTATATGCTGTGGAATACATTTGTTACTTTATATGTGATTATTATGTGAGTAGTTTGCCTGTAAATAGATGCCTCTTACTCAAGGATTGTACTGCCTGGGACATGCAGTCTTTGAGGAGGGGGCAGTGTTTTGAATTTTGTGTAAATAGTGTGAACAATTTGTATTTGAGTGTTTAATGCATTTATATTACTATGTTATATTTATTTCATGTTAAATTTTACTATTCACAAGCAATGTTGCCCCTTACGCTATAATGGCGATTCAATGAGAACTTGGCGAAATCTTGGCGGTAGAGCAAAGTTGGCATCATTTTTGGAGACCAAGTTGGCGGCCAATTTGGCGAGTTCGGAACCCTCTGGAATCTTCTAGAAAGTAGTAGATCTCTCCACTAGTGTCACGTTCAATGACACGAGCGGTTATATTTCTAGAAGTTTCTGTCGCGCATATAAAAAGGATGCTCGCCGGTACGACGAGGAGTCTTGATTAAGCCAGCGAGTAGTGAGGATTGTTTTGACTAGTGATTAGCTCGGCTGTGCTTGTGAATAATCTTTACTTGCGTGTATTTTTCAACACTGTTATTGTGTTTGATTGCTGTTGAAGGTGTGAAGATCTTCCGATATTTACCCTGTGAATATTGCCGATGAATCCTGTATTGAAAGGATTGGATTTTCGATAATAAATTCGCACTGCTCTTAAAGAACTGATTATTTCATTTGTGATTGTTTTGCATAAAATCCTCGAATCCGGATCTACGTAACAATATATAAACAGTGAGAATTGTGTGATCAGGATCACATAAGTTATTGATACCCAAAACTATACAATTATTCCATACAAAAATATGAATATAAATAACGCATTATTTACACATAATTATCATACATCAATACATTTATATTTATATATTTCCTTCATTCCTTACTTGCATGCATGGCGTCATGTCTTCACACATTCATTTATCCTAAATGCTTTCATTGCAATAAAAACATGATAATGATTTAAGTATATACACTAATGATCATACAACAAGATGAATTTTTAAGAAACTTTATCATTTTTAGATGGTGGCACAAAAATCAACATCAATATTTACATGCAAAATTTGAAAAAACACTTTAACTATAAACCATTGCTCAAGAAAAACTCCAAAAATTAATTTCTCAAAAAATTTACAAAGGTTCAAAACATTTAAACATGTCAATACACAAAAACATTTTCATTAACGCAACATTTGTCACAAAAACATTTGTGTTAAGGGTTTCGTAAATATATCTGCTCAATTTGCTTTACTTTTAACATATTTCACCTCAAATAAACCCTTATAGAACAAATCTCTTACATAATATCTCACCCCTATATGCTTTGTGTGGTAGTTTTCGATTGGCGATTTGAGAAAATCTATAGCTGCTTGATTATCAGGTAATAAAACTGGTTTATTTGCATATTTAACTAGGTCCCTATTTGCACATTCTTTCATTATATTATCTAACCAAGTTATTTCCTTTATGCATTCCACCATGCTCATAAATTCTGCTTCTATTGTCGATAAACTTATCGATTTCTCTTTAAATGTTCAACAAGTAACAGGAGCGTTTCCTAAACAAATTGTCTACCCATCGGAATTCTGTCTCTATTTGCTGCAAAGTCTGCATCCGAAAAACCCACTATATCAATACACCTACAATCTAACCTTAATTTATAATGTTTAGTTTTGTTAACATACCCAAATAATTTCAACAAACCATACCAATGTTCAAGAACTGGATCATTTTGAAACTGTGAAAAAATGTTAACTGCGTAAGATACGAGTATGTCGGGCCTCGTTCGACCTGCAAGAAACAACAAGCAACCAAGAACATTTCGATACGGGATTACCTTCATTTCTATTTTCTCATCACTAGACTGGGGACATTGGCATTTGCTATATTGGATTCCTTTACCTATTGGTAATGAGGAAATTGGGATACTTAAATGTTCGTATTTCTTGTATATCTCATCGATATATGGTATTTGATGGATTAGTATGCAGTCATCCTTTTCCTAAAATTCAACTCCTAACAGCCTTTTAGTCTTATGCATAATTTTTTAATTAAAAAAACTTTCCCTGTATAATTTAATTAAAACATCTTCAATATCCCTTTCTTTCTGTCCAAAAATAACAATATCATCGACGTATACTAGAACAATAGAATTTCCATAAAAGTAAGTACAATTACACCAGTTTAATTTCTGTAAACCAATTTCACACACATTTAATTCAAAATACCATGCTCTACCACTCTGATGAAGTCCGTATAATGCTCGTTTTAACCTACATACTAGACTCTTTTCCCTTTTCAATATACCCTTGGGGTTGTTTCATATACACCTCATTTAATGGTGCATAGAGATAGGATCCAGTGACATCACACTGAATGTGTTTCCACTTTAGCCACACTACCAACAGAGAAAAAAATAATCTTATCACTGAAAAATTAACAGGAGAAAAAGTCTCATCATAGTTTTCACCTTTAACCTGTGAATAACCTTGAGCTACTAACCTAGCTTTATATCGGATTACTTTTCCATTTTCATCCCATTTCAAATTATATACCCACCTACAACCTAATAATTGTTTATCAGGGGTAATTTCGTTAATTTCCATACATTTCTTAATTTAAGATTATCAAACTCCTCATCCATTGCCTTTCTCCATGATTCCTGTTGAGGTGATTTTTCCATCTGTTTAAAAGTTCTAGGGATTAAAATGTCTAGTCATGCATTATTTTTAACTTTTACACTCTGGACACCTGGCACACTGGGTTGTGGGTTAATTATTCCTTCGAATATATCCTTCCCCTTAAATTAAAAATACTTTTAATCAAATTCTAGTTTTCTATCCATGCAATATTTTTAATTTCATTGCAGGATCTTAAACATTGAGATTTTCCCAATTCATAATAGCATATATCATTTCTAGAACCATCAGGTCGTGGAACCACTACGCGTTTCCATGTAGTTTTTACAGGAACCATGGAACTATCGGTTCAACTTGACTCCTCATCCTCAGTTTCTGAATCTGAATTCTGTGGTAAGGAGACTGGGATATTATTTACTGTTTTATCATCATCGCAGTTCTCAACCACTTTGTAATCAGAAAATTTCAAACCTGGAAATGCTAGCACCGCTCCACTGTTACTTTGCTGAGGTTTCTGGAAATGAACATTAGAGGTTTCAATAACCCTTGAATCATCGGGTATCCACACTCTGCATCCTCTAGTTCCTAGAGCGAATCCAACCAATACACCTTTTTTATCTTTCGGGTCCAGTTTTCCCCTTAAAGGTCTAGGTGTTCCCACATACAAAATAGAACCAAAGGGTCTTAGATGTCCAATTGAAGGTTTAATACCTATATAAAGTTCAATTGGAGTAACAGTTTGACCAGAATGACATAACATGTTCCAAACATGTACAATATATTAGGTTGGGGGAAAAGAAATCCACTTTTTAATGAAATTCAAGACTTTAATTAACATGCTTCGGATTGTCCGATTTGGGTCAAATATACACCGTTTTGTTGCATAATTTGTTGCCATTCTAAAAGTAATTTCATAATGCCTCTCTCATAGAAGTCTTGGTCCTTATTGGCAAAAAACTCTAGCAATCGATTTTCACAATCTTCTCTTGATCCCAATTTCTTATCACTCAGATAGTTTTGCAATGCGAAAAAAATGTGATAATCACATGGTGCTAGGTCCGGACTATATGGGGATGCATTAAAACTTCACAACCAAGGTTGCAGAGTTTCTGGCGAGTCACTACGGACAAGAGTGGCCTGGCATTGTCTTGATGAAACAACACATCTTCTGTTGGCCAATTCTGGTCAACCGCTAGCTTCAAATGGTCCAGTTGTTGACAGTAGAGATCTGAATTTAGTGTTTGGCCACATGGAAGTAACTCGTAATAAATTATTCCTTTCCAGTTCCACCAAATACACAGTAGAACCTCCCTTGCCGTTAGTCCTGGTTTGGCCACCGTTTGAACTGCTTCATTGCGCTTTGACCATGATCGTTTTCGCACAATATTGTCGTATGTGACCCATTTCTCATCCTCAGTCACCATCTGTTTAAGAAATGGGTCAATTTCATACCCTTTGGCCAGGGCTTCGCAGATGGAAATTTGATTAATCATGTTTTTTTTGGTGTGGCACCCAAACATCAAGCTTCTTTTTGAATCCAAATTTGCGCAAATGGTTTAAAGCTGTTTTATGGCCAATCTTTACCTCTAAAATGCCGGTCAATTTTGATTATTTCTGTGGTTTTATCGACATTTTCAAAGACAGGCCTTCTCCTGTACGAAGTGCACTTTTAACATCAAAAATGCCTGAACGGAATCGACAAAACCAAAATTACACATAACTAGCTGTTACAGTATTGGCACTATAAACACCATTCACAATTTCAGGCACCTGGCTTGCATTTTCGCTTTTATTAAAGAAAAATTGTAAAATGTACCCAATTTTCTCTTTGTTGACTTCCATTTTCAGCACTCTGTAACTCACAACTAAATAGACCAAACAAAAAACAGCAAAAGAATTTTTTTGATAATCATAATTGATGATAAACGTGAAAATAAATTTATTATAAATAAATTTATGTAATGATAAACTCTCATTACTACTCCATATAATAGCTCATTAAGTCATTTTTTCTTTAAATATGTAACTTTTTTCCTTTGAATGAGCATACAAAATTATCTGCAGAATTCAGAATTATCTGCCACAAATGAAAATATATGTTAAAAACTTATACCATGTTTTTTTTAATTCTTCCGATGAAATCCACAATCCAATTTGGAATAGAGAAAAAAAGGTAATTTTGAATGAGACATTTTGCAGGATGAAAGTGACCACACACACACACTGGGATATAATCTGTATTATTACTCCCATTAAATGCTGTAGCCAAAAGACACCTTGTTTCATTAATTTAATCATCCGACAGGAAGGTAATTCACTAATCACAGCAGATGACTTAGTGGTTGTATAGCCATACTGCTTGGTAATGTCTCAGACTTTGGAAACATTTGCCAATAAATTATAGTTTTAAAAAATTAAAAAACACTTTTGTAGTGAAAGGAAACAAAGTTGTAACTTAATCTTTCAATCGCCAAATCTGAAAGTGGGATCTGGAATTAGTCACCAGATGCGATCTAAAAATAGGAAATAGTTAGTCCTGATGATCCTGATCAGGACAATGGAACAAAATTATTAAATTATTGTACTGTCATCGGTCCTGGACAAGTGAGCAAAATTTCGAATTAATCTGACCTTTTAAAGTGGGTAAAAATTGAGTTCAAAGATTGCATTACATACAAGTTAATCTTATAAAAGGGTGTTAAAAATGGGGATTGATATAATCGACAGCATTGAAATGGGACGTTATGTTTTACAACAGTGGTTTCCAAAGTGGTTTCTACGGACCCCCAGGGGTCTCCCATATTATTCAGAGGGTCTGTGGAAAATTAAAATTAATTTGGAGATTTCTGAATAATATCAGGGGGTCCGTGGAAGGTTTAATATAAAGAGTACTATTGTAAACCATTTTTATTATTATCACATACTAACAATTTTGCAAAAAAAATAACAAAAAAAAACTGAAATTAAAAAAAGCCCACAGACACACGCTTAGGATTTAATAGTTCTAGATGTGGCACCAGCTACTCAAGTTAATAAGTATGACACAGTATGAGGCAGATGGCCCCAAAATAGGTTTACACAGGTATGCAAAAAAAACTACTTTATGCGTTAACCTGTCTACATTATAAGCATAAATTATAAAAGAGTCTACATCATTCATCTAATCATCAATTCAATTCTATGTTATGCTGATAAAAAGTGTCAAGAAACTTTCCCAATCTTAGACAAGAAACTTTATATTGTTAGTTGGAAGTTTTGGTGCAGTTGCATTTTTTTATATTGTTCCACAGATAGTGCACTTTTGTTACTTAAACAAAAAGCAAAACTTTCCCTTTTTTGTTATGTCTACACTGGCACCAGCTTCCAATTTATAGTTTTTGATAGGTGTAATCACTATTTTTTAGTTCAAAATAAATCTAGATTTCAAAGGGAGATGTTTGGCATGTCTCTTATTTGAATAGTAGCATATTGATTTTTTTTACAGAACATTTGAATGAAATCGATGTCTTTTGAAAAAAAAATAATACATCACATTTTTCAATGTAGTAATCCTGTTAAGGGATTACTTTTATTATTAAAAAGTTAGGAAGAGATAATTTTTTTTAATACATATTTTTTTTTTAAAAAAAAGTTAATATTGAAAATTATATTTTATTAAAAAATTACAAGAAATTTTATCCTTATGTTAAGTAACTAATTCAAAAGGGTTTTGCTGTAGCACTGCATTGAAAAAGTCAAAAATTAATGGTTTGTTACAAATAAAACATTCCACATAAAATTTTCTTACTTTTTTTAGCCCTTTTTTAATAAATAACATTATGAGTGAGCTGAATATTTGAAAAATTGCTTTCCTTCATCACCAGGAAATAGTAGTTTACCTATGTGTCTTCTATGTAATAAAACAGTCAGATGATTCAATGAAACCTTCCAAGCTTAAGGAGCATTTAATAAAAATCCATAGGACAAAAAAAAATAATGATTTAACATTTTTTCAAACAGTCAAAGAAAAATATTTTAAAACACCACCACTGCAACAGCTCGTAGGGACAACATTTAAGTGAGATGATGACTGACTGCATGCTTCTTATAACATTTCTTAATTGATTGCTAAATCCAGAAAACTGCACAAAACTGGTGAAGAACTTATTTTACTAGCTGTAAGTGAGGTAATACAACCAACAAAGTTGTTGCACAAACCAACTTTGACATTATAAAAAAAATTCAACTGAGTAATAATACAGTACAAAAGATTGACGAAATGGCTCAGTGTGTAGAAAATTATTTATGCGAGTACTTGAAAACATCTGAATTTTCGATACAGCTTGACAAGTCCCCTTTTACCAGGAAATGAAGCTTTACTTTTAGCTTATGCAAGATTTGCAAAAAAATTTTTTTGCCAATTGTTATTTGCTAAATGTTTGGCTGACTGATTGAATATTAACGTCGCACTGTTCAGCTACACGAGGGCTTTTGGCGATGGACCACGTAATTTTGAACCATGGTCAAGTGACATGGACGACACCTGAGCTGGCACCCCCTCTCCTAACTACCACACCACACCAACGGGAGGACGTTTCAGCTCTCGACAGAATTAGTGTGCATCGCTGCCCTACACGGCGGGTCTTTAGTGGTACTGGGCTCGAACTCGTGACAATTCCAGCCACGATCCGATACCTATACCACTCGACTACCGCGGCCTGCTAAATGTTTGGAAACCACTATGAAAGGTTAAATGTTATATGCTGAATTAAAAAAAAAGGGGTTTTTTTATGTAAAAGCTATATCTTTGACTATTATTTCTGTTGCTATTAATGATGCAGTAGCCAAGGCTTTCAGGCATACTTAAGCCAAATGTATTTTCAGTACTTTGTGTCATTCATTCATCAACATCATTCAGTCAGAAGAAGGCTTAGTGAACTTTTGCATGGATCACTAGATTATGTCGTTAGAGTACCATATTTTCCTGTATATAATCCGCAGCGGCGTATTATCCGCAAAGCCTTTTTTTCGAGTAAAATAAAAAAAAACATTGTATAATCCGCAGGACTGTATAATTCGTGGCAGTTTTTACGGCGAATAATCCAAAACATAAACTGCCAATAATGAGTGTCACATAAGATAAAAAATACAAAATATAAGTAAAAATAAGTAAGAAATTGTCAAGAAAACAAAATTTATTATGAAACGTCTTTTTAAATATGTATGCTAATATTTTTTTATGATAATCTCAGTAAAACAAAAAAAAAATTCTTTGCTACTGCCATCCATATTTTGAGTTGTTAAACAAAACATTGCACGCAGAAAAAATCTCTCTCTTTTTTTTTTAATTTAGCAAGTTAACAGCAAAACAATTAAGATCGAGATTGCTTTCCCATTGTCTTTTTCTTTTAAAATCCATTTATTTTATTTCTTCCTCTAATTCTGGCCAGTGAGGTTTTCCGCGATGATTGGCTCTATAACGTCGATCACAATTTTCGAAGTTGGTCTTGTCTTTTCTCCACAAACGAATATTCGATTCGTCAACGTTGAAAAACCTTGCAGCTTCCCGATTTCGGTAGCCTTCTCTATAGCTATTAATTTGAAGTTTGCAGTGTAACTTACACGCTTTCGCTTCAACATGATGAAAACTTTCCAAGAACATAATAGCTGTAGTCAAGAGAAAATTGGAAATGGCGCCAGCGACTAGCAACTGTTTTTTCTTTCCGAGGAACCGAATTCGTTTTTGAATGTAATTGGACAAAAACTAGTTATGGCTGAAATACGTCAGCCGAGTCATGAAAGCGCCATCTATTATTTATTTTATAAAACATAAACGGCATTTTTTTAAAACTTTATTGTTAGCTTTTCTGATGGAGAATGTTTTTTCTCAGATAATCCGCGGCGGCGTATAATACGCACAACGAAATTTGAAACTTTTTTAACACATAATCCACGGATTATATAAAGGAAAATATGGTAGTTAATAAAAATCAAAAGTAATGACTTCAATGAGAGATTATTTGCTCAAATTCGTTTGGAAAATGATGAAGACTAAACTTTTACTACTTCACAGAGAAGTACGTTGGTTATCTAAAAGTGCATGTTTAACTATTTTATGCGCTCTTTGATTCAGTGTTGCAATTCCTAGAAAGCAAAGACAATGATTTGCAACAATTAAACTATATCAAAAACTGACATTGACAATATGGCTGATTTATTAGCCAAACTTAAGAAGGTCCGGCAAGTACATAGGAGCCCCATGTTAAATTACATAAGTTTATGTACCTTTTTCTCAGAAACTACTTACTTCTCGCGAATAATTTTTTTACAATGGGTTATGTGTACTATTAATAAAATTTCAATGAAAGGGGTTTTTTAAATTTAAAATTAAAATAATTATGAATTTTTTCCCCTAAAATTTAGTTTAAAGAAGCCTTATCTAAAAAAGGTGGCTAGAATATATCTAATCCCCTCCATTAAAATGTGTAAACATGTTTAAAGAAAAAATTTGTAATTTTTCAGCATTTACTTTTTTAGTATTTTTCAGAAGCATATGAAACATTTTCTTTACCCCCTGCTCCTACAAAAGGCTCTATCTTCTAATTTTCTTTTTTTCATTATTTTTAACAATTAAGCCCTTTTTTTGGATCTCAAGATGTTTTCGTTCAGCTACACGAACCCTACGTGCATCTAATTTTTTGAAGCATGGCACACAGTTATAACTTGGCTCAACATCACAATGTTGTAATGTCATTAATTTTGCTACATGACTCATATTGAACTGTGCAATAGCTATATTTAACCCAGCTTTAGCGTTTTTAATTCCACAAATGTAGATTTTGGAATCACTGACCAAATGGTGTTATTAACTGACTCATTTGAACAAAAGGCGTGTACCCATACACTTTTGGATATTCCCAATACACTCTTGTTTTCCCACTTGAACATCACATGGATTTGCACTCATCAGAAACTTATGCAAGGGAAAAAAAAAAACACAGCAGTGCTCATAGCTTTTAGTAGAGCTCATTTAATGTGCCTCAAGGAGTAACTTCATTAAAAAAATAAATAAAAATAGGATTTCTTCATATCATATTATTTCGAACAGAAATATTTGAACTCTTAGAAAATATAAAAAAGTGAAAATTGATAACTTTTCGAAAATTCATGTGCCCCCTTAACGCAACTAACTCGAAACTACAAGGTGACCAATTAAATTTAATCAAAATTAAATGCATAATATCTGCGTTTGTTGCAAAAGTTTTTCTGTACAAACAAAACTTGGGTAGAGGAGAATGTGTTCTCAGTTTCCAAATGTTTTGAAATTGCAAAACAGAGATGAAGATTTGCTTGCATACTGTCAACACCTGACGGCTTTTCATGCAGACCTAAACCAAAGATTTGAAGACATTCTTCACTTTGATATTCCTGACTGGGTGCGTGGACAAACTCATACCCCAAATACTAAGTTACTAATACTGAAGCAGCTTATTGAAATATCCACAAATAAGGAATTTGAACCAATGTTTGAACAAGGATACCACAAATTCTGGAAACAAAAACAAATCCCAATTTTATATCCTGCATTATGGGTTATCATACAAAAGTTGTTGATTGCTTTCCCATCTATTATCTGGTAGGACGTGGATTCAATGCAGTTATAAACCTTATCACAAAACGAAGAAATGAACTAGAAATTAGTGCTCATGGAGATTTGCAGCTGCTAATCGCAAACGTTGAGCTGGACATAAAGACACTCATAACATCTCAAATTCATTCATCATTAATTTTTTTTTAAATTTTATTTTAAAAAAAAAGTTATAATTTCAATAAATATTTCTTCCACAAAAGGTTTTTTAAAATTTGTATACTACACATTTAGGTAGCTTTTTCACTTGGAAGGCTTTGGGCAAATTTTGACTATAAAAAGTGGTCCATGGATAGGAATAGTTTGGGAACGACTGTTCTATAACAAAAATAAAATGCAAACAGTACTCCAGCCTTTATTAGATTTAACAGAATATTGAAAATATGATCCAATATTGAGCAACTGCTACTTTATTCTCATTTGCAACAAGCTTTGGATTTTCAAATGACAGACAATATGTCGGCCATCATGACTAATGTATATGTCGGTACAGCATATGTTACCTCCTTTGGGGATGCCCACTGGCATAACCAGTTTTGAGTGGGCATTGTATCAAAATTCTTTGGGGCCCATTTTTGCAAAACAAAAAATGATTAGTTAATTAAAAGTGTCAAAATAAGTTTACATAGACACACACATGCACGTATTTAAAAACTTTATTACTCAAGAATTAGACTACTTGTTTAATAGATACTTTTCTTGAACTTTTTTCCTGTCAGTACATTTATAGTTGACAGTATTGCCAAGTCCAATAACCAGTCTTGTCCTATGGAAGTTCTAAGACAATTTTTAATAATTTCTAACCAAGAAAAACTTTCAACTGTTGCAGTTGTGATCAGAAGGATAGAAAATATGAGGTAGGTTGTAATAATACCCAGAAAACTGGAGGCAAGACTATTGAAATTAACCATAATTCTGCGAGCTCCTAAATATAACAGATTTTCTCAATTGTAGATTTTAAACAGCATTTTAAAGTAATTGTCCATAGATATTACGTGAAGTCCTTATAATCACTAGCTAGTTTTGCAGACGGCTTTTTTTTATTTCTTCATTTGAAAAGGCTGTTTATCCAGTGGCGAGATTTTGAAAATATAACTAAGATCATGGAGACTTCAAAATCTTTGTTGTGTCTGGCATTTTAACACATCTAAACAACACACGTTGATTTTGAAAAACTATTCCAGAGATCCAAAATTCTTTCATCTTCTGATACTCATCAAAAAAGCATTTCATTCTCTTTAGTCTTTCATTTTTGAAACCATGTAATACACCTTATTCCTTTGCTAGAGAGATCTATGAATTCGTTTAGCAAACAACTGAATTAATTTTGATTTCTTATTGCTACCAGTCTGCTCAGATGATTATTCAACAGAATATTTGCTTTTTACAGGTCCTTTCCCCCCATTATATAGGGTTTTAGAAATAGAGTATGATTTAAAATTAAAAAAAGGGGGGGGGTGGCGGCTGCAAACACCACAAAATAGCTCTCCAATACAGTTATATTTTTCATTAGTAACGTTTTTCTTTTTTTAGTTGAAATTAAATTTAGTTTACATAAAGTTTTCATTATTACTCAGTAATTTTTTTCGACTAGCGAATAAGGCATCATTTCTTGATGACAGCCAGCTTTATACAAATCTAGCAAATAATTTAAAATATTAATCAAAACACATACTAAAAAAATTTTCATAATATAAAAATTCTGCTTAATTCAGTACTTAAAATTATATGAAGAACTTTTATAATGAAAGCAGTTATATAAATAATAAAAGTTTCCATTTCAAAAAAAGTTAAAACTATAATATATTCCTGAAGGCAGTTTAGCTTCTCCAAATGTTATTACAGGATAAGAACATTTATTGGATTTCAGCATGGCATAGATCTTTGTATCGAAAATAGAAATTTCTACTTATCTCACACAGCATTAACAAATCTGTTACATACAAGTAGCAGTGAGTAACCTAATATTTCAAATGTATTTAATTTATAGTTTTAAGTTGAGGCAGTATGCATGCATTCCTATATTATTTTAATTATTAACATAAACATGTATAAATTTAAGAATCATGAAAATTTATGCAATTTTTAAAGCATGTTCTTAATTTCATATTACATGGCTTAAAAGAGCATGGAATGTAACTCCTTTTTACTATACAAATACAGTATCTATTTTGCATGGCTTTACACAATATTTCATGTAATGTATCAACTACATTACAATAAAGTCTGATGCATTATGAACTATATTACACAATATAAAGAAATAATGAAAAAAAATTCTTACCTTTACAAATCAAATGCGTCACTCTTGTTCATTGCAGAAAAAAGTTGAAATTTTTGGCAGTGTCTTTGCAATATATATTTTATTTTTTCATTTAAAAGCACTACTGTGCTATTGGTCCCCCTATTTCCCCATTCATATTTTCAACAGTTCACCACATAAAGAATCACAACATAATGACTGGCATGAACAGATTGAAATGAAACATACTTTTAAACCTCTTATCAGCAAAAATTTAGAACAGGGAAAATTACGTATTTTGAGCAAAAAATTACGCACCATAGGGTAGCTATTTTACTGGGTAATTGACTAGTGACTGGAAGGGTAACAAAGGACTTCCAGCACTTTCATTTGGCCCTATCATTTCTCATAAGGGGAAACAGCTTTCAAACCCTTGCTGACGATAAAAGCACGTTTTGTCTTTCAGATGTCATACAAACAAAAGAACAGAAATGGAAAAAAAAAAACAATTATTTTTCATTAGACCACCTCTGAACAAACTTCCAACTAACGGCCAAGCCTTTGTGTAGCGATGTTAAACTACAGTCTGACAACAGACGAAGATTTGTTGTCATTTACAATCAATTAACATTTCGAATGGATATTTTCCATTCGAATGTTGTCTGTATTTTACTGCAAACAATTTTTCTGATGAATCGATGTGAATATTAATTTTTTAGACTAACTTCAGAGTCTATACCATATTTGCCTTTTTATTATTTTGAGTAAAATGATTTCTTTTAAAGATTTCTAATAAAGGGAACAGAGATGTAGAATTCATGAAAAATTTAAACCATTTGAAGCCCTTGACAGATGATTTTATTAACTTATATGAGAGCTCTGCTCTCTAATAAGACTACTGATAATATTTTACGATTTTTTGCTTACACATGTTGGCTATATAGCTTGTAGCCTTCTATAATTGACACAACAGTAGCTACACTCATTGGGATGCTTTAATACAATCAAATCTATTTTTATATTCCTAAAATGTTTGAAAGTATACTATTTTGCCTTTGTTGGACATCATGGTAATAATAAACAAAATATTGTTTGGCATAACGAAGCATAGGAAATACAAATACTTACAAAGCACAAAATGAGTTAAATTCTAGAAAGTTGCTACTGACAGCAATGAAAACTGCTTGAAAAAACAATGTGTATGAACAAGTTAGTAGCCAATGTGACAAAAAACAGTATATGGAAAGGATAAACCGTGACTTTTTAAAAAAACTAAATGGCAATATATTCTACAGGGTTTTTGTCTTATTTTTTCTCTCAGTGAATATAAAATAAGAGCTGTAGCGGAGAAAGTAGTCAGCAGATTGATATTTTGCGAAAATGTAAAAATGAATTATCTAGGAGTAAAAGCGTAATGAAAGCCTGAAAAGCATAAATTTTAAGCATAAAAGAATAAAAATTGGCAATCCAATCTATTAAACAGATGTTTTCTAGGGCCATATTGTAGTGGCTATTTTTATGAAAACAAAAAGCATTAAATATCGAAGCATTTCAGTTCAGTGAAAGAACATGCAAGTTTTTACAACAATGCATTACTTAAGATTTTCTATACAGTGAAAGATAAAAAAAAGCAATAGAAATTTTGAAAATATGGTTTAATCAAGAATTAATGAATATATCAAGAAATAGTTGATCTTGAATATAAATCCTACTTAAGAATTAACAATACAATTAGTAAATTCATATTTCAGTTAAGCAAAAAAGTGAAAAAAAAATGAATTGAAAAAACTTGTTTCTACCTTCAATGCATTCTTTTCTCCTGTAGGATCTAATGCTTCAATAAAAGAGCGCCAAACTTCCCTCCATCCGTGATCTTTCAATGTCTTCCAGATCTCTCCCCACACATGTACAAATTCTTTCCAAATGGGACTTTTGAAGAAATGCTTTGTAGCATCTCGACATTTGATGGGTTCTTGATCTTGAGTTACTATTGTGCAGTTGAAATAAAACCATGAGCTCCAGAGTGATAAATAGATCAATGCACAAAAGGACAGAAATGCTAATCGTCGAGAAAGTGGCTTCGATTTGGGAAGCCTTCGCCATCCCTTGCTTGTAGAATTAAAATAACTTAAAGAAGCTAAAGATGTTAACCAGACAGGAGCATCATAGATAAAATAGATAGGAAATGACAAATAAGCTCCGATCAAGGCACTGGAGAAAGTCCCTTCGTGTCGACCAATATTTCCTACCAGATAGACACCTAGGCAAAATACACCTTTTAGTACAAAAACACATCAAATGATATTTACACAATTACATTTCTACATTAAATAAAGAAAGCCAACCAAGCATATAAGATATATAACAAAAATCCATTAGAACAACAGAACATTCAAATTATAAAATGAACATTTATAAGGCATGAAAATAGCAAGTAGTTTGACTCGAAAATATATAAATTATGTATGCATCATTCTGAACCTCAGTCAAGTAACAAGGATGACATATGAACTGGCACCCTATTTCTCAAACTTTTGCATCACACCAAAGGGAAGACCTGGAGCCTCTATCACATGACTGGTCTTAAGTGGCACCAGGATTTGAAAGTGCGACTCTACAGGAACATGTTGGGTATAATCCTAATCCCAATTATTTTATCTTGGATCTTCCATAAATCATGTTTATTACCTGGGATCTTTTTTATGCTGCTGCATTGAATTCATATAATTTTTGCATAAGGCTTCTTATGTAACTTTTTTACATACCACATGACATGCAGTATGAAGCATTACCTAATCAAAACGACTAATCAAAATAGAATTTCATTTCATATGCAAATTGCTCTATTTATATATACACACTGCATACAAGTGTTCTTTCCCTTCTTCCTGATGTTTGAATTAAAGCTAGTAATGTTTTATTTCACTAAATATTTTTTAGTTATATCTTTTATTTGTCATTGAAATCCTAATCAAATGCAGTCTGAACTTAAGATTAAGTCTAACTAATAATTTAAAAGCCTAATAAAACAATGCCACCTGTGAGTTAGTGACCAATGATCAATACATTAACACAGCTACTTTGAAATATTATTTTTTGATTTATTCGAGAGGAATGAAACTAATACAATACTGGATTCACAGTCCCCCCGAATTTTCTTGAAATATGGATAATCTATTCGAACTGAAACTGTAGATAGCTGATAAAATTTGCGCTTTAATTCTCTAATATTTGATGATTAAAATATTTTTGTAAAATTTACACACATAAGAAAATTTTATAGGACTATTTCTTATTCATTTGAACAAGCAATGTTAATAAAGTCATGAATTTCTTCTAGACTTGTTTGTAAATAACAAGAGTTAATGTGGCAGAAGAGGCGAGCAGAATAGAGAAAAAAATCCTGCTTCCTTAAGCAAATGACTAATCAGCAATTTTAAGATTATCATCCATTTTTTCTTAACTAAAGACAATCAAATAATTCAAAAAAAAAATCATAGTTAACAAATATTACACAATAGATCAAAATATCCTCAAATCTTCTGACCAATCTTTTGTTCCAAAAATAGTACATACATAGTTGAACCAACAAGGGAACTATTATGCGTAAATTGTGACATACACAGTGTGGCAAATAAGTTTCAAGACTCGTCCCAGAGCGCAGCCTGTATGGGCGACATAAGTGCAAATGCCTTTGTGTTATAATGATCATGGTCTTCTGACACACTGTGAACAAGTTGATGGCATTTGGTTAAGTTGCTGAAAGACAAGCATTTATTGCAGAAGTGAATTTTTTCATGTTGATTTTTTTTAAGATGAAGAAAAGAGCTATAAACAAATTTTACACAAAACTTGGTAAAAGTGCTTCGGAAACATACCAACTCATGAAACAAGTTTATGATTACTGCTGTTTAAGTAGATCAAACGTTTTTGTGTGGAACAAATGTTTTTTGGATGGAAGAGATGCAGAAGATAAGTGCACATCGCAAGATACATCATTTCAGCCGCTAAACATGGTCCAAACTTGTTACAGGTGATGAAACCTAGTGTTTCTAATATGACCCTGAAACAAAATGACAAAGTGTGGAATGGAAGTCAGAAAATTCACCTTAAGCCAAAAAAACAAGGAAAATTCCATCCAAAATCAAAACAATACTTATTCCATTCTTTGATGCTAGGGCCACAAAGAATTTTTCCAACTGGACAAACAATTACAGGTCAGTACTACTGAGCTGTTTTAAAGCATTTGATGGCCAGAATTCGTTGCATTCATCCAGAATATCGGACTGAAAGCAGTTAATGTTTGTTTCACGACAATGCACCTCAGTCACACCTTCCTTATTGTTTGTGAATTTTTGGCAAAAAATAATGTCTGTGTTGAACTATCCACTGTATTCACCTGATTTAGCACCCTGGGGCTACTCTTGTTCCCCAAACTTAAAATGAAAATAAAAGTGTGTTATTTTGTGGATATTTCAACCTTACAAGTAGCTTCCTTGCATGCCATTCCAAAGTGATTTACAACAGGCATTCGATTCCTTAATAAATCGCTATAACAAGTGCATTGAACCCAGAGGGTCCTATTTTGAATAAAAAACCAAAACAGGAATTAATTTCTCTTTTCCACTTCTTTTTACAGATACAGTCTTGAAACTTATTTGCCGCACTGTGTATGTCACAATTTCTGAAATAAACTTACTTTAAATGATAAAGTTTATGGGCAAAAATGATACAAAAAATTTAATTTGGAAAACAGATTCTTCAAAGTAATTTTAAGGGGATATTCTGGTCTAGAGTCATGAATTTTGGGTATCTTATAAGGTGCAATTAAAAAAACTGAAAAAAAAATTTTAAGCCATTATTTTATCAGATATTTATTAATGAAAAGGAAAAAAGGCGTGCCCTGCCTGTCATGATTGAAACCCTCCAAGTAATCTAAATGAAAAAAAAATGCTGCTATTGTCCAAACTTTGAAGTAAAAAAAAAAAAAATTCTTGGCAAAAAGCAGTTGTTTCAAATAAAAACACATTTTTTTATTTACTTCAGAATTTTTTAAAAATTTAAATTTTAGTACAGTTTTAGTTAGTGCGATAGAATATTGTATAGAAAAGGCTCATGTCAAATTTCAAGTAAATTGGTTCAGTAGAACTTGAGATATCATCACAAGAGTCTCGAGAAAATGCGTTTCAAGTTTCCGGTCAACTTGCGCGCAGACTAAGTTATATAATGGTATTTTACAATTACATTTTTTTTATCTGCTCCATACACACACACATTGGGCCTTCCTCTACTTCAAAACACACATTTTTCTAAGTTCTTTCTTCCAAACGAGCAGTTCTGGCCTCCTTTGAAGCGTCAGAAACTCATATTTCCAAGCGCTAGATCTGGATATTGTCATGTTTAACGTCGAATGCATGAGTTTCTGGGCCGATTTTTATTCCCATTAGGGTCATCATTTTTAAATGGGAATGAAGCCATCATTAAAAATACAAACTGCTATAAAAGGTGCAATTTCAATTGTGAGTGTTCCGGTATTGTATATGTTTAGGTGCAAAAGTCCATATTAATGAATTCAGAGATTTATTATTATTTTGGGTTTCTGATTGATTGATTGATTATTAACGTCGCACTGTTTAGCTACACGAGGGCTTTTGGCGACGGACCACGTAATTTTGAACCATGGTCAAGTGACGTGGATGACACCTGAGCTGGCTCCCCCCTCTCCTAACTACCACACCACACCAACGAGAGGACGTTTCAGCTCTCGACGGATTTAATGTGCATCGCTGCCCTATACGGCGGGTCTTTAGTGGTACTGGGCTTGACTCGTGACAGGCAAGCCACGGTCCGATACCTATACCACTCGGCTACCGCGGCCACTTTGGGTTTCTGAACCTAAACATTGACTCAGTAAGTTCTCTAATGATAAACTCTCATAAATCGGTTTTATTATTTTCAATTTTTGGTGACACAGATTCGTTCCGACCGAGCTGGTTAATATGCTGCATCACTAAATTACCTGTATAACTCCGAAAATAGTTATATTTTGAAAAATCCTTTTAAGTACATTTTCTTAAATGTTTAAGCTTCGAAAATATGAAGAAAAAACCGATTTTTTCAAAATTTCTAGACTAGAATATTCACTTAAATGTTAATCAAAAACACTTTTTCTACTTAAAAACAAAGCATTTTTACTAGATTAAAGAGAGTTATTAATAAAATTTTAAAGGACCACAACAAATCTTCATTACTGTACTAAAAAGCAGAATTTTTAATAAAAATCTGGAGGTCAAAATGAAAACTACAAATTACAGGCATATATAAGTACATAAGGAAATTAAGCTATTAAAGAATTAAGGCAAAAAGAAAAAAAAAATCACTCCATATTCATAAATTAAAATATACAAAATATGTGAATAGAATATTGTTATGAGCATCTTGTGCTTTTAAAGTTTGTTTTGACCTCCAGATTTTTAGCAAGAAGATTTTCTAAATTTAGTTAAGTGTTTCTAAATTTAGTTAAGTGTTTTAAATTTTATTAATAATTCTTTTCTAAATTTTATCTTAAATCTTTAAAATTCATTATAATTATTGAGGAATGTTATAATTAATGCTTTGTTTTCAATTTTTTTAAATGAAAATTGCACTTCAAAGCAATCCAAGGGTTACTGGCAAAAGACCATGTCACTTTGAGCCTCAGTCAAGTGACTAAGACGACACCCCCGAGCTGGCCCCTTACTCTCTAAACATTCATACCAAGTGAACATGAGAACTTTGAGCCTCAACGGGTCTAACGTGCATCAGCCCTTCAGTGGTACCAAGACTCGAATGCAGAACTCGACAGTCAGCCACATGTTCGCGCCCACTAATGTTTCATTGAATACTTCAATTACATCTTCAAACAGACTATGTACATGGAATAGAATACATATTATAAACCTTGATTTATTCTTTCAAAATGGTAGCTTTCTCTATTAGAAAATAAAATTTGATTTAAAGTTAAATGATAATTCGATAATTAAATTATGAAAATATTGTATTGTCGACTTGAGCACGCAAATATAAAAATTTCAGAATTCTAGGAAATGATTTAAAAAAAAAAACCGATTAAAAAATGCCATCTTTCAATAGTTAAATTAAAGCAAAATCATTTCAATCATTCAAAGCAGAATAATACAGAAAAGTGGGCAAATTAGGAGAAAAGCAACAGAAAGTACAACACCAAGCATGTATAGCAATTTTAACTCACCCAGTTGAAGTAATGAGGTGCTCTTAAGTGCATCAGGTGTGTATTACTAAGAAAGAACAAAGTACGAGACCATCACCACAATTATAGAAATAAAGTACAAAAACTAAATAACATTTCATATATTTTTGAATCAAATTTGCACTATATATATATTGATGCATAACATTCATTTCTCCATCAAAAGAGTCTGTGTGGATTTTTAAATATAAATTGTGATCAAAACCCATTATAAAAAATTGCTCAAACTAAGAGAGCAGATTTTACCCATACAAATTTTATCCTGAATTAATCCTTACAGGACCATAAAGTTACAATGAGTAAATGTCAGTGTATAACTGTTAATTTTAGTTTTAGACATGAAATAAAAATCATAAGAATTTGTCAGTTCAATTTCAATCATAGCGCAGTTTTGACAACCATTTGTTTTCATTTTTGTTCAAATATACTTTATTGCAGCACAAAATTACACTTACTGAACAACATAAAACATGTGGGGAAACACAGATATTATTACACGAGAAAATAAACTGAAATAAGTCATATGAATACACAGTCTGTGAAAGTTATCATTGCCACTAAATGATTTGCCAGCCTTTTCCTTAATCTTACGGTTTATGTAATTGCGCCTGACATATGTTCTATTTTGACATTCTGAATAAAAAATACAAATAAGGTTATAATTAAAATACAACAAACACTGCAAAGGGAAATGCAGGGAAATATTATGACTTCTCGAGGTTTTCTGATGGTAAATTATACCACCTTTACATGATGAAAAATTGATCTTGAAGCTTTAATATCCATTTATTAGCTTGTGAAAACACCATGTTCTAACAATTTGACTGTTATACAAGTCACCCTGCTACTGATCTAATAATTGAAAACATTTTATAAAGATTTCCAGATTTGTTTCAGTTATTCTAATGATCTAACTAGGCTAAAGTTTATAGAAGGGAGTCCCTTTCGATTCAAGATTTTTTTTTTTTTTTTTTTTTTTTGTAATCATGCTTTTTTTCAGTATGGCGGCTGTTTCTACTGCAATCGAAAGCCTTCCAGAATTCATTGGGTTTTGCATACCAGAGTTCGATAAACTCATGGAATTAATCACTGTTCAATTCCTATACAACACAATCCTACATATTTTCCACATGCTTTGTTTTAGAGATCAATATGGATTGAAAAATCCAGGTTCTCTCTTTCAAAGTCATCAATCTAACCCAGGGGTGTCAAACTCAAGATATTACGGGCCACATAGTCTATTTTATTTTAAGTTGGAGGCTGCATGTTTATAAAAATTGTATTATATTGATTTTTTGAAGATTGTATATATATATATTCATATATAAGGTATTATCCATTTATTTATGTAAAGCTCAATGTATAGTATATTTTACATAAGTTGTCATTTTATATTTTTTATATTATTTTTAAACTTAAACCATACATATGTTATATTTATGAAACGCAAAAAAATAAAACTTTAAGAATTTAACATTACTTTTCGGAAGATACTAGCTGGTATATCCGTTCTTCGCACGGGTGAATTGAAAAATTAAACAATACAGATTGAAGGATAAAGTTTTTAATGAGTTAATTTTACGTGAATTGCAAATTAAACAAAACAAAACTTTTTGCATATCTCAGCTGAACAAAAAACATATTTGATAAATTTTAAGTCTAGATCTAATAGCAGGAAGCTCAGTGGCTGAGTGGTTAGTACATCGCGCTTCCACACCCCAGGTCCGAGGTTCAAACCCCGGGCTGGGCAAGGTTGACTCAGCCTTTCATTCCTTTAGTGGGTCAATAAATGAGTACCAAGCTTGCTTGGGAACTTAATACTGGGGACTTTGCGGCAGACTGACCCCTTGACCGAAACATCTGCACATGCACCCCAGCAACTATGGTCACATAAACTAAGATAGTGACAGTAGGCCTTGGGCTGTTGCGCCATTGAGTTCAGTACTAGGGATAAAAGAAAAATAGATTTAGGATATGAGATTTGAAATTTCTACGAGGGGCGATTGATAAGTAAAATAATAACAGAGGTATCAGAGAATGAAGGAAATTTATTACTCTTACCTACTGTAAACTTCTCAACATAGTCAATACCTAACAGCTACACATTTGTTCTGTCGTTCCCTCCATATTTTCCCTCCGTCCATGTAGAAAATTCTGGTTGGCTGCGTATCCATTTGTGCTGGTACTGCCTGAGCTCCGGCATCCATTGGAAATGTTGACTTTTAAACATCTCCATCAATATTGAGAACAACAAAAACTTTGATGGTGCCAAATCCGAGTTGTAAGGAGGTTGCAGAACCACTGTGAATTTCCTTCTCCCCATGACACTTGAACTGCAATGCGGTCTTACATTGTCATGATGCAAAAGAAAGACATTTCTTCCCAGTCTGATTTTGTGGATGCATTGCTTGAGTGATCCTAGTGTTGCATAGTACCTCTGTCGGAATTCACCGTCAATCCTTTAGTCAGAAATTCCGTGTAGAGCACACCACTCGTATACCAAAAGATGGTGAACATGACTTTTGTAGATGATATTAAAGTTTTGAATTTCTAGAAACTCTGAGAACGAAGATGACGATATTTCAAGTGAGTGAATATTAACGGCGCACTGTTCAGCTACATGAGGGCTTTTGGCGACTGACCACGTAATTTGAACCATGGTCAAGTGACGTGGACGACACCTGAGCTGGCACATTTCAGCTCTCAACAGATTTAACGTGCATTGCTTCCCTAAACGGTGGGTCTTTAGTGGTATTGGGCTCGAATTTGTGACAAGGCCAGCCACGATCCGATACCTTGACCATTCGGCTTCCGCGGCAACAATATTTCAAGGATTGCCTCTTGGGTCATAATGATGAATCCATGATGCCAAAGTTCAGGCAGCAATGCGCAAATGGATACGCAGTCAAGCAGAATTTTTCTTCGTGGACAGAATCGATAGAATGATTGAACAAATGTGTAGCTGTTAGTGGTGGCTATGATGAAAAATGAGTTAACAATATGTAAGAGCAATAAATTTCATTCATTCTGATACCTGTTATTATTTTACCTTGCCGGAAACTTATTTTATAATTGGAGATCTTGCTTATCAATCACCCCTCGTAGAATAGATTGACACTGACTAGACCTGCATTGATTATATGTGAACTTTCTCATAATTATAAATAATTATTTTTAGAATTTGTAAAAATGTACCGTAAAATCTCTCCGGTGTATAACGCGCACCTATACTTTCAAGCTGTATTTTTTAATTTTTAGGTATATTTGCCGTATAACGCGCACCCCTTTTTTTTACGAAAAAACTTAAAATGCACGTATGCAATTTTCTTATGTTTTGAAGTCATTATTTATTGGATGAATCATTCCAGACTCTTTTGAAAAATAGTATACTTCTAGAATTATACAATCCTTAAGCGCAAGAAGGGAGGAGGGGGGAGACCAAATCGGTGTCATGGTTGGATTTTTCCCACACTTTTCTATAAACATTGATTCCTTTTTCCCATTTCGTGTGATGTACGAGACGGACGATTCATTTTGAAATAAATTAGAAGAAGCCCGAGACTTATTACGCTGGCTGTATGTAGTATATTCAATACTACGAATATTATGAATAATGTTGAATACGCTTCAA
This sequence comes from Trichonephila clavipes, assembly GCA_019973935.1. Classification (NCBI taxonomy): domain Eukaryota; kingdom Metazoa; phylum Arthropoda; class Arachnida; order Araneae; family Nephilidae; genus Trichonephila; species Trichonephila clavipes. The sequence continues at coordinate 1,132,400 of BMAU01020033.1, read as the reverse complement.
ACAGCGAGCAGTAAAAATGGGTCCTGGTAAACGAAGCAAACACCGTGCCGGTTTCAAGATCAAAGTGATTCAATTTGCAAAAGAAAATGGAAATCGTGCTGCAGCAAGGATGTTTGATATTGGTGAAAGCTCCATAAAGGAGTGGGGAAAAAATAAAATGACAATAATTAACATTCCAAAGAAGAAACGTGCTTTACGTAAAGGAGTAACGAAATGGCTTATTCTAGAAGAAAGTGTTGCGAACTGGCTCCTAGAAAATCGCCAGAATGAATTAATTGTAACAAGAAACAGTGTACGTTTATTCGTCTTAAAATGGTCAAAAAAGAATGCAAATGAAAGTAAAAATTTTTAAGTTTTGTAGTTGCAGTTGGTGTAGCAGTTTATGGCACGCAATAATTTAGTTCTGCGAGAAAAAACAAAAGTTTCACAAATGCTTCCTAAAGATGTGGACAACGAATTGATAAGTTTCCAGAAGTTTGTCATTGGGTTACGAAAGCATAAGAAATATTTACTGTCATATAGGAAACCATGGATGAAACTCCAGTAATGTTTGACATGATAGGAAATAAAACTATAGATATGAAAGGAACAAAAACGATTCACATAAAAACAACAAGACACGAGAAATCTCATTTTACAGTAGTGCTCTCCTGCTTAGTGGACGGCACAAAATTAAAACCCATGGATACTTTTAAAAGAAAAACAGTGCCAAAATCCAATTTCCCGAAAGGTGTTTTCATTCATGTACACGAAAAAGGGTGGATGGATGAAAATGGTGCGAAATTGTGGATAAAAAATATTTGGCAAAGGCGTCCAGGGGCCTTACGGAATCCACAAAGTCTATTAGTTTGGGATATGTTCAGATCCCATCTAACAGATAATACGAAAAAATTGCTAACTGAGTGCAAAACAGATATAGCAGTTATTCCTCGCGGATTAACGTCATTAGTTCAGCCATTAGATGTGTGCATCAATAAACCTTTCAAACAAAATTTAAAACAACAGTGGAATATATGGATGCTAGGAGAAAAATCATTTACGAATGGAGGCCAAATGCGTCATGCTAGTCTGGAAATAGTGTGCAAGTGGATAATAAAAGCATGGAATGAAATTAAACCTGACTTAATTCAAAAGTCATTAAAAAAATGTAGTATGTCTAACAGTCTAGATGGAACAGAAGATGATTTATTTATGGAGGAGAGTAACAGTGATGGTGAAAATGATACAGATTTCGATGATGTGCCTGAAGATAAATATAACGGAAGATGAATATGCCAACCTTTTCATGTTATCCAACAATGAAAGTTCATAAGGTATGTTATTTCTTTAAAATAAACAGTATTTCAATTATGTATATATATATATATATATATATGACAGGCCCCAGGCCTGCTGGTAAAATGAGGAGGGCATCATCTTCACAATATTCCTTTATTACGCTTTCATCATATATAATCTAACATGGCGGACCTTTTGCCGTGCAACCGAGTGGTATAAAAGACAACTTCTCAGCGAGGAGACACCAGCCAAGTCCTTTCTAGTATGCGTTCACCTTCGTCAGCGCTCGTTGCACCTTTTAACAGGCTTATTTACTCATAAATCCTTACGCGATGGTAAAGAGTTCGCTCTATTTTCATTTATTACTTCCTTAATTTTGAACCTAAACCTTTCAAACCTGACAAATTTCCCCCCTCCACTGAAGTCTGGCAGAGCCAGATTGGCCAATTCTGACTGGCAAGTCCCCAGGGAAAAAAATTATATTTCAATTATATCAAATTCCCCAAATGAAATAAAAATCTAGAAGATATAATAATTGTGTAAAAGAGTGGGCTGGTGAATCCTAACATGTACAAAAAAAATAGCAATAATGAATAACAAAGTATCAAAAATTTGGTATAAAACTTTGTGTTACATAGAATTGTTTTCTGAAAAATATCACACATCTAATAGTTCCACTATGACTATAATAATAATGAGATTGAGAAAAACAACATAAAATAAAAATAGTTCACATTAGACATTCAAAAATATAGTAGTGCTAAACAACATAACATAAGATCAAGTGAAATTCTCACTAAATGTGCATCAATAGTAAACAATGTTAATAAAGTGATAAATGTTGAAAAGTTACAAGCACTTCAAAATGGTATTGAATGTTGGAATAATGAGTACATAAATACATAGAAAGAATAGGTATAGAGTAAATAACATGATTTTAGGAATAATGGTAAAGTAAATACATAAAAAAAGACATACATGGAGTAACTAACAGCAACATGATTTTAGGAGCTCCCAAAAAAGAAAAGATTACATAACTATAACACAGAAATTTATCAAAATAAACACAACATCAACATTATATCAAAATATCACTAGAAATATAAAATGCAAAGAAAAATAAGGGTATTTCAGATATATCAAGTACAGGTAAAAGTTCAATTAATGTAATGTAATGTTTCACACAGTCCTGTCTTGGAAAAATCATAGTTCAATGTTCATCATCCAATTATTGTTTATCTCACAGTTCTTTTGTTTATTATTAGAATCTCTATTCAATCAACTCATTTCAAAAACATACAACCATAATAAAATCTTCATAACATCACATACTATATTTTAACTTTTAGAATATACTGATCACAAATAATCACAATGAAATTATTATAACACAATGTATCGTAAAATGACCTCATCACAATGTTTTCATACAGTCCATAATTCAGTTATTTTTTTTTTAAATAGTTTTCAATAATGTGTTCATTATGAATAAAGATACAATACAAATTCAATTAAATTTTGATTTTCATAATGTAAACAAGTCTTAAATTCAAATTTTAGACACAACTTTTATTATTATTATTTTTTTTTAAAATAACAATGCACTTCTTTTAAAATTACAATGTACTTCTTTAAAATTACAATGCACTTCTTTTAAAATTACCCCCAATGTTTTTGAGAAAACAAACTCTATAACAAATATAAATAAGAATTTAGCATAATTGGAAATTGGATTTTGAATGAAAAGGTTTTAATCTTGTAGAATGAACAATATCTGTTCATTTTCCTGTATATTGATTTGGTTTATCTATTTCATAAGTAACATTTGAGAGTTTCCTGACAACTTTAAAAGGACCATTATAAGGAGATTGAAGTTTACTTGAATTAGGGTATGAGAAATTTTGATATAAGACTAAATCTCCAACTTTAAATTTTGCATCAACATAATGTTTATCATACCTTTGTTTATTTATCTTATGATGCTTAATTGTTCTGTTTACTGCAATTTGTCTAGCTTGTTGTATAGGTGGATAGTTTAATTTTACTTGATTAGGTAATGGCGAATCATATGGCAAAGTTCCAAACATTAAATATGCAGGTGGAAAGCCAGTAACATCATGTGGCGAGTTATTGTATTCATATGTAACTTGTTCTAATAATTTTGTCCAAGGAGTTTTTGTAGTTGAATTAACTTTTACATCTTAATTTTGCTACTAATGTCTGATTAACTCTTTCATTCATTGCATTGCATTGCATTGTGGTCTATTTGCTGAAGTTAGTAATTGTCTAATATTATGATGTTTTAAGAATTTCTTAAATTTAGATGAAGTGAATGCAGCATTTCTATCACTTAAAAGTTGTTTTGGGCATTGAATTGAAAAAATTTGTTTTAAGCAATTTGTATAAGTTTCAGAAGTGACACTTTTTGGATGGAAATGTCCAAGCATATCTGGTAGCATGATCCAGAACAATATGCAGGTATTTCTTTTGTGAATTATGATAATTAAATCCTCCTACAGTGTCTAGTGAAATCATTTCAAATGGTTCTTCGGCTACAGGAACTTCTTGCAATAATCCATACTTTTTTTGTGTAGACTTTTTATTCATTTGACATGTTTCACAACATTTAACAAAATTTGAAATGTCTAATATAATGTCTTTCCAGTAGTAAATTGGGGAAATTAATTTTAACATCTTTTTTACACCTGGGTGACCAAATTGTTCATGTGCAGTTGTAATTAATTTTTCTCTCAAAGATAATGGTACTACAATTTTAATTAAATTCTTTTTCTTAACTGTTAATACTTCATTAATTTTTATATATTTTGGATCATTAATGTTCTCTGAATTTTGGTATTTAATAATTTCATCAGTATTTAAAAAATGACAAATGGGTGATATATAATGGCATACAGGGTTCCTCGACAACATGTCTGCTTCAACATTTAATTTACCTTTTATATAAACTATCGAATATTCATACTGAGAAAGTTTTAAACTCCACCGAAATAAACGTCCAGTTAAATGTTTTACACTTTTAAGCCATTGTAAAGCAGCATGATCAGTATGTATTGTGAATTTGGATCCATGTAGGTAACAGTGGAATTTATCTAAGGCATCTATAATTGCTAAACACTCTTTTTCTAAAATTGTATAATTTTTTTCATGTTTAAGTAATTGTCTCGAGTGATACGCTATGGGGTAAAGTGTTCCATCTGGGTGTTGTTTTTTCAAGACTACGCCTATTGAATCCTGGCTTGCATCACAAAACACATGACATGGATATTGTGAGTTGTATGATTTAAGTATAGGTTTTGATATTAAACAATTCTTTTAACTTTTGATAAGCTTCTTGACATTCATGTGACCAATTCCAAATTGCATCTTTTTTAAGTAATTTATTTAATGGTACTCTAAGTTTTGCATAATCTTTAATAAATTTTTGATAAACATTGATGGAACCAAGAAATCTTTGGAGTTCTTTCACATCTTTAGGTGGTGCTAATTTTCTTATTGTTTCAATATTTGGATTACTTGGGGAATAATGACCTTGTGTTATTTCATATCCTAAAAATTTTATTTTTTCCTGTGCAAACTGACATTTTGATTTTTTAAGTTTAATGTTTTCTTTTTTACAAATTTGAAATATTGTATCTAAATGAGTTAAATGCTCTTCCCAAGATTGTGAGAAAATTATTATATCATCAAAATAGTTTTAAGCAAAAGTTAACTGATATTTTTGTAAAATTTGTCTTATTGTTCTTTGGAAAACAGCTGGGGAATTTTTCCAGCCAAATGGAAGTCTTAACCATTCATAGAGTTCAAAATTAGTTGTGAAAGCCAGTTTCTCTGTGTCTTTTTCATGAATTTTAATGTGCCAATAACCACTTGTTAAGTCGAGCGTAGAGAAAAATTTAGCATGAGTTAAATTATCAATTACAAAGTCTATCAGAGGTACAGGGGTGGAATCTTTTCGTGTGATTTCATTTAGTTTTCTATAATCGATACATAATCTTGATCTTTTCCCTTCATCCTTTTTGTAAGCTAAAGTTACAGGGGCAGCATATGGGCTATGGGAGGGTCTAATAAAACCTGCTTTTAACAATTCTTCTATCTGTGTTTGTATTTCTTTAGATTCTTGTTGACTGTTTCTATAAGGGCGTAAACTTATAGGAAGGTCTGAGATTAAATGAATTCTTTGTGGCTCTAAATTGATACAACCTACATCATACTTATTTTGTGAAAATATGGTTTGAAATTTGTCAAGAAGTTGGGTTAAATCTTCCCATGGCTCACTAGTTTGTTTTGGTACTGTGTCCTCAACAACCATGGCTGGGTTAAACAATCTTTTCAGATCAGCTTCAGGGCTGTCTGGTACTTGATCTAAACCTTTATTATTCTTAACGTTAATATTATCTTCATTATTTGCATTATAGTAGTTCATATCTTGATCATTATTAAGAGTTTTACAATATGTCCCATGATATGTTCTCAACTCATCAATACACTTATTTACATATTTAATATTACTTAAATTTTTACCACATTGAAAAATACACATGTTACGAATACTAATGTCAAGCTTAAATAAATGTAAATATTCAAGTCCTAAAATAATATAAGGCAATTTAGTATCAATTACAAACAAATCTATTTGCTTAGATATACATCCAATATTCATATAAACTTTAATTATACCTTTGGGATGAATAGTCCCACAAGTTTGATTTATTTTTACATTACTATTTTTTATAATTTTAATGTTTTTTAATTGTTTAGCTAAATTTATTGGAATTAATGACACATTGCTTCCTGTGTCAATTAGAGTACAAAAGTGCTTGGAACATACCATTGACTCAATAATTAGTTGTCATCCTTGCCTCTGGTTATTTTCGTTTCTGGGCGAGTAAAGATTATGTCTATTCTGTTGTACAAACTGCCTAAGTTGACTGTTGAATTGTTGCCTTCCACTGAATCTCATCATGTGCGATTGATGTGGCTGTCCATGATTTCCTCTAGATTGGAATCGGTACTGTTGACCAGTTCCTCTGTGTACACTACCGTATGCGTGATTCCATCGGGTATAACTTCCAGTATCTCTACCGGTTTTCGGTCTGCGCTGTCCGGTGTTACTGCGATTAATTGTCGCATGGTTGAGATCCATTCGCAGGGTGTCGAAATCTTCTTGATAACTAGGAACTTTTGAAATTCTATGGGACTCGATAATGTCATATGCTCCACAATTGAACTGTCATCATAATTTAGTTTCTTCCCCAACGAAAGTTTTTCCGTAAAAAAGGAAATTAATTCTTTAGTATCGTTTAGTTTTAATTTGTGAAATTTTCGAATATCCTCTTGTTTCGTCGCATCGAACACCGTCATTAATAATTCTTTGCTTTCTTGGTAAGACTTTTCAAATAAATGGTTTTCGTACCAAAATTTAAGATAAATTCCCGTGAGATATCTAGGAATATTTTGCTTCTTCCATTGTTCGTCTTTTTGATATTCCAAACATTGTTGATCAAAACAGTCCAAAAAACTTTTGAAACTGCTAAACTTATTAAGATCAAATTCAGGAAAAAAGAAGGGTTCTTTGGATGTGTTGACTGGTGACTCCTGGCGGAAAGAGTCGTCCTCCATGGTAGTATCGTTTTCAATGCAGTCGCTCGTTCGAAAAAAAATATTTTTTGAAGTTCATTCCATTGGTTTCCTCGCGTATTTTGTAGTTCCTTTATTTATCCTACTGGCTCTTGACAGGCCCCAGGCCTGCTGGTAAAATGAGGAGGGCATCATCTTCACAATATTCCTTTATTACGCTTTCATCATATATAATCTAACATGGCGGACCTTTTGCCGCGCAACCGGTTGGTATCAAATACAACATCGCAGCGAGGAGACACCAGCCAAGTCCTTTCTAGTATGCGTTCGCCTTCGTCGGTCGCTTGACATCTTTGGGCACTGGAACGCGAAGCGTTCCTCCGTCCCATACTTAACGTATTGGGCGCTTGATGTTGGTTGGCCTGCTTTCGAGATGGTGTTTCCTTATTGGTGGACATGGAAGGAGACAGTGGGCGGGGCGAACTGTTGGTTTCGGCGGTCTCAGAAAAAATCAAGTCCAAATTCGTGCAAGCAGACGAGAAGCTCGTCTGCTATTGGTCGTCAGGAGTCGGTGAGCAAGAACTCTATTCGCTGCGCCTGGTGTCGAGTATGTAATTAAGAAAATAGAGATGGGAACTAAAGTGGGTCGTTCGCCTTCGTCAGCGCTCGTTGCACCTTTTAACAGGCTTATTTACTCATAAATCCTTACGCGATGGTAAAGAGTTCGCTCTATTTTCATTTATTACTTCCTTAATTTTGAACCTAAACTTTTCAAACCTGACATATATATATATAAGTCTAAAAAAATTCCTTAATATACTCATTTTTTTAAAGCTCTCATTTTTATACCCGGCGCATAAAGCGCTCCCCTAAATTTCGATCTTATTTTTTGTGTTAAAAGTATGCGTCATACGCCGGATTTTACGGTAAATTATTTATAATTTGATATTTATGTCTTATATTTGTAAGAATATATAATTCACTTTCGTATTTAAATGCCTATGACTCCTTGCTTTGGGGAGAGAGAAAAAACATGTGGAACTTAATTAAGTTGACTTAAACACAAAGCCTTTTATCTAATTTTGAAATAATAACAATTTAAAAGCTCAATGCGAAACTGGTGAAACTATTGACGAAAACCACATCAATAATATTTTCACACAAACATAGACCTCCCCAAAAAATGTCTTTTAACAATGACTGCACTCTCTTAAATTTTCATACAGCTATCACACACACTCCATTTTAGTAGGGTGTAAAATATCACTATTGTCTTTTGCATAAATGCGAACACTCAAGTTTGTATTTGAAAACGTATTCGCTGAAATGGATGTTCTGGAAAGTTGTCCATTGTAAAATCTTTGGTGTTACTGGGTGTAGTGCAAATATGCGCATTTTTATCGAAGTACACTTCCTTGGCACTGTTATTCAATGGAACACATTTGCATTTCCTACAAGATCCACCATAACTTAAAGACATGATCTTGTAAGAGAAATTTGTCGTAAAACGGGTAACTTCAGCGAACAACTTTCAAGCAGAAAAAGAAATATTTTATGAAGTGTGGGCTATTATCTGAAATGTTGTCATGCTTTGTTTCAAACACTCGCAGTCCTCACTTGTATATTTACAACCAATCACAATATTTCAAGCAGTCATGTGCAACTCCCTTTAGATTGACATCTTCAAGAAGCTGAGTATTACTCAACTCTGTACCGACATCACATTCAAGTCATTTCCTGTTCTGACACGATTGGTCAAGTAAAAAAGCTTCCATTTGTGTCTTATATGATGAGAAGGGAGGTCGTCTACAACATACTGAAATCCAATCAGAGAAGTGCAAGAAGTTGTATACTCCTCAACTCCTCGAAGGGAGGAGGATGGCTCATTGTGTGTGGTGGGGAGAATGGTCCCCCCTCGTTATCTAATAGGTTGAGAAAGAGAGGAAACCCTTCTGTGGGATGATGTCTCGTAGGGGGAGTTTGACAGATGACACGCCCCTTCTATTGTACTTGCTGTCGACCTGCTATTACTACTCTCGACATATTTAACGTGCATTGGTCCCCTCTGCACGGCGGGTCTTCAGCAGTAACCCGGGAAAGACCCTATGTTCTCCCGGACAGTTACCTCTCAATTTCACTACTTCCGATTCTTAATAAAGTAGCTGAGACAATTATTCTTAACAGGTTTAGCCTACATCTGAACAATAACGATATAATAATTCCCCAACAATACAGCTACCATGCTGATTTCTCCACATCACACCAGCTTCTGCGAATGGTGGAGTTCATTAAGACATGATTTAAAAATCGTAAACCAAACTGTGCTGTTCCATCTCGATATTCAAATGCATTTGACAGCGTATGGTAGCTTAGTACTCTAAGCTGATCAAAATTAACACCTCCCCACAATTAAATTAATTTCTTCTTGCCTAACCAATAGAACTTGGGAGTCAATAACATCCATTTTATGAACAGAATAATTGAAAATAAGGTATTGCAGGGCAATTCACTCGCTCTATCCCACTTTTCAATATTTACTTCAATACACATTGTGTGAGCTCAAACTCATCCCACACTCGCTGCACAAACGCTTAGCACAATTAGAAGTTTGGTTCTCCACATGGAAAATTGCCCTAAATGTAACAAAAATAGATGTTATCTTCTCACACCACATTAAAAAAGCCCCACCTGGTCTGTATACTTACACAATACACACATACCATAGTCTTGCACCATTAAATATTTTGAGGTAACTCTTGATAAGACTCGCTTTTAAACACATTACACAGATTCGTAAAAATTTCAGGATTTGCGTGGCTAAAGCTTTCCCTTTAACCTCCTGGAAATCATATTAATCTACAAAAAATAAGGTGTTTATTTATACACTGATTCTCAAACATGTTCTGGCCTATGCTTGTCCAATTTGGAGTCATGCAGCCTATTCTAATATAAATTTCCTTAAAACTGCTCAAAATAAAATTATTCGTACTATTACAAATGTTAACTGGTTCATGGGGAATGAAGACCTCAGAATCGCATTACATTAAAAAAACTTTTAAGAGAAATTTTCAAGAAAATAGCAATCAAATTCTTTTCAAAAATTAACTTTCAAGAAAACGGAGCAAAAGCTAGAATTGAAAAATATACTTTAAATCCTTTCTAATCGTCCAAGAAATATACTCATTCAAGTTTAATTTTTTTCTAACTTATAAATCCAAATTTCTTTATTTTTTACTCCACTCCAAAATTTCTTCAACCTACTTTCAAAGTAAAAATGACCGAACTCGTTTTCCAATGGGAGTAGAGCGGGCTGGCCAATAGCGAAGCGAGCTCAAGAAACGCTTCGGTGACCAGAAATCCTTCATCCATGACCCCCCTCCCCCTTCCTAAAAGGTATCAAAAGCTGCTTCCCAATAGGTCAATACCCGGGGTAACATAAGTGTATAAAAAGACGCCTCTCCGAGACAATTTGTTGACCATTTATTACACACACTTAATAGTTTTATTTTAATTTATCATTTACTTTTTTCTTAACAAGTTAATTTTTCATTTTAAATCTCAATATCTCTAAATGCGACTAAGCTTAAGCTGAGCCAATGCAACTCATACACTTAATGACAATTTAAGTTTCCCTGCGAGAAACACGCACTCGGGAATTTATTACTAGGTACTAATCTCGAACTCATGACACGCCTGCCACGAGTTTGTATTGATTGATTGATTGAATATTAACGTCGCACTGTTCAGCTACACGAGGGCTTTCGGCGACGGACCACGTAATTTTGAACCATGGTCAAGTGACGTGGACGACACCTGAGCTGGCACCCCCCTCTCCTAACTACCACACCAACGGGAGGACGTTTCAGCTCTCAACAGATTTAACGTGAATTGCTGCCGTACACGGCGGGTCTTTAGTGGTACTGGGCTCAAACTCGTGACAAGGCAAGCCACGATCCGATACCTATACCACTTGGCTACCGCGCCCACCACGAGTTTGTAACCTCGACTGCTAGGCTTCCACTCCCTTATCATCGCGGTAAAGGGCTAGTTGTATGTCTGCCATTATCCGTAGCTTTGAGCACCATACAAGTGACAGTACGATTTGGCTCACATACACATCAGAAACTTTATGAAGGCAAAGCTGTATGTAATGAAAACTAAGCAGCCAACTTTGCATAAACTGACTTTTTTTATACCATGTTGCCTTCCGTACACCACTCCGCATTTTGGGGCACGTGGGGTTATTTGAACATGCAAGGGTGTGGTCGAGTTAACTGGACTGCCGGATTATAGATTGCTGAATTTTCAGAACTTTACTGTACTTACAAAAACATAGAAACAAAATTAATTTGATTTGTTGGAACCTAATACAGCCCTGCTATTGTTCGCACCCTTTACATCCATCACTTCCTTGATCTTACTCTCATACCGAGTGGACTTACAAAACAGAGCGTCCTCTGGTGTACAGAAATGCCTCTTGTCAAAAAATACTTTATTGTTGAAACTGGTTACCTCATGTTGATGATAAATTGTTGGATTAAAGTTCATTTTTCTCTCAACTGAACATTATGGACGTTAATTTTGATGCCCTAGGCCTACAACTCATTATTTAAGTTTTTAACAAAAGTAATGCAACAGGCTATTAGCGATTAAGATTTAAATTTTGAGTAATACTCAAAAAGCGAGGACAACATTCCAGCTCTGATACATTCTCTAAATTTACTCCATAATACCACTTAAAAGGGTTTCAAATTCCAATGCATTTTGCTCTGAATATCCTACAATCCAAAGATCACAAAGTTGGTTCTCACTAAACTAGGAAACAGTCTGTATTTTCATTAATGTTGTTGGATTTTTATAACGAAAATGCCCTTTCACCTGACTACAAGCAATGATACTGTTAATTTAATATAAAATACAATGTTTACATAAAAAAAGAGATCGCAAAGGCATTCATACACATTTCTTTTTAAACTAAACAATGGCAGACGTATTATGCAATATCTTCATTTGTCCTTACATCATGGCTTAAATTTTATATTCATTCTGCACACAAAACTTTTCCCCCTATAAATTAAATACATAACGACACTTTCACATGTCTAAAATAACGGATTTTAACAAAAAAAAAAAAGAGAGAGAATCATGAGAAAACCAGCAACACATTCTTTTCAAGTCACTTCCTCATCCAAGTTACTAGTTAAAATGCAGATTAATAACTTAGAACAGGGGTACATACATACAATTATTTCACGCGGGCAGCAACATGAAGATTAATAGGGGGAGAGTATGCTATAAAATCAAGGACATTTAAAATTCGGAAAATTGATCAACAAATTAAAACTCAAAAAATTTTGGATTTTATCTTAAAATCATATTAAACTCTCGCAAACTCAACTAAAAAAAAGGTTTTATGCTTTTTTTACCTAGTTATGGGACAATTTCGATTTCCTTTCATCAATGATCCCAAGCCCCCTTTTCCAAATATTTTGTTGTGTTGCATAGTTTTTTTTTCTTTTCGCCAAGAAAGCCAATTTATATTGTCTTGAAAGAAATTCTCACGAAAAAGAGCAATAGAAAGATTTATGCTTAGTGGTATATCAACGAGCAAAAAATTATTTTTTAAATATACCATTTTTATACGATTCAAACAAGTTGTTGATCTATGTTTGTTTTTCGCTTGGAAGACATGAGGAGAAATTAAAAATTAGATTCACTCATAAAGTGATAGCTACTATACTGTTATTTGTTATCACTAACCGTTACAATTACAAAAAAGAAAAAAGTTATCTCGAAATTCGTACCAGCACGACATCGATAGAAAAATTGATATATGTGATTGATAAAATTTCTCACTAAGCTTTTAATGCATTGTTCTTAAATAATTTAATTTGTTAGTGCAACGGGCCACTCCGAAATGTACGCTGGACCACAGGTTGAGTATCCCTGATCTAGAGAGATTATCCACTGCATTTGCATTATCAATAATGGTTGTCTTTTTGGACTTTGATATTGAGTACACAGACACATATATAAAGAATTTCCTAATAGAACTGTTTTGAACATATCAAACTAAGTAGCAAATTTACCGAACAATGACCTAAAATGTGACTAAAACATAATATGCATAACAACTATTTTTATCACTTTTATTCATTCAAATTTGGATTCTTTCCAACGTTAAAAGTTACATGGAACGTACAGAATAGCTTCTAATGTTTGAACAAGAAAGAAAAAATACAGATAATCAGTGGCGCACACAAGGGGAGGGGGTCCTGAGGGTTTGAACCCCCCCAAAGCCCTTGATTTTTTTCCGATTGATTATAGTTCTAAGTTTATAGTACGCAAAATTTAATTATTTGTTATTAATGATTAATTTTATTAATTAATGCTAATCCTTTATTCAATAATTAGTTTTTTACTTTGTTTTGTTCCCGAATATCGACAAAATCAAAAAGAGCATGATACAAGAATGGTGAACTTCCGACACAGGACCCCCCCTTAAAAATTCCTGTGTGCACTACAGGCTACAATCCAGGGGACAACTAGTAATTCTATAACTTTTATTGGAAAAGATACGAACTTCAAAACAAATTTTAATTAACCTTTAGAAGGAAAAAAAAGACAAACCTATGCTTATTAAATCACAAATTAAATAAGATATAGGTAACTAGTCTTCATTCTTTTATCAAGAACTAAAGCAAAAATAACAATTAGAAGTAACCCATAATATATACCATGAGTCTCTTTGATGTACCCCAAATATTCTGCATATCCCCTGGGATATGCATACTACTTTTTAAGATGAAAACATTTTGGTTGGCATAGGTAATTATATGATCCAAGACCCAATTCTACCGGAGAGCTATCAACCAATCTCTTCTTCCAATCCTCAGAAAATTAGTAGAAAACTCATCCTGAAGCAGAAAAGCTTCAGGACAGAGCTCTCCACATTACTACATGGTGCAGTGAGTGAGTGAAGATTAACGTCGCACTGTTCAGCTACACGAGGGCTTTAGGCGACGGACCACGTAATTTTGAACCATGGTCAAGTGACGTGGACGACTACTACATGGTGCAAGGCATTTGACAAGGTACGGCACACAGATATCAGTTACAAACTCGGCAAATGCAAATGTACCTCACCCATTAATTTCAATTATACATTCTTGTCTCTCAAATCATACTTTCTGCAAAACTTAGTACTTTTTCCAATTTAAATTATATTCAAACTGGAGTACCCAAGGGTTCCATATTTGGATCTACTTTATTTAACACATACGTTAACAATATCTCCCAATCAGATGTTATTCGCATGTCTGCAGACGACACACACTGCACACATCTCAGTTGCTTCTAAAACTGAGGCAATATTTTTTTTCTCTCAAAAAAGACGCAAATACAAAATATTTATCTCAAGCAACAATTCTGTACCCTAGTCCCAACACACCAAATACCTTGGTGTAATTTCGGATAAAGCACTCACTTTTATAAACATCACATTAGAATTATTAGAATTTTTTTTAAAAATCTGCTTGTAATTTATGTATCCCCTATAACGTTTTCCAGCCTCGCAGTTGCAAGATCGGCTTCCCAATAGCATTATGCCGTTCATATTCACAGGTGCAATTCTAAAATATAGCGGGGTTCTTTCATCTTACATCGAGCCGAAAACCGATGGCCATGAGAAAAACCTCTGCACTTCATCTGCAAACCGAGTCTTGAGCAAAATTCAAGGGCCACCCCACCCTAAGAGTGTGGAGACAAAACTCGAAAAGAGACCTTCCTCCTCCATCACCAATAAAATATTCTGTATACTCAATAGTTTGAATAACTTGCAACTAAGTATAAATATTGCAAATAGCTGTAGATGTCATAAATCAATAATTTAATTTCTTTATTCTCATGCAACTCATCAATTTCCCCAAATCGTCACACATCTAATCAAGAAAATACACATCAAGCAGAGAGTATAAAATACAGTAAGACCCCGTTTAACGCTCTTTTATTTGAATTGTGGGATTTCCCGAAATTACACACAGCATTAGGCTGCCCGATATCCGAAGCAGTTTATCTGTGTTTCTTTCCAGCGGTGTTATACGAACGTATTTTTATCGTTAAACATTTGTTAACGTTATTGTAAGTATAAATTTATATGATATAACGATTGCTATAGTGACAAATATTATGATTTTTAATTTTTATCATGGGTGATAATAAAAAAACACGAAAATAAAACAGCAAGAAAAAGCATGAGTAAATTTTGACAGGAGTTCAAAGGCAAGACGGGGCGTTATGGATGCCTTATCCACTAACCTTCTTACAGAGCGCAAAAGGAAAACGCAAATTACATTAGACGCCTTGATAAAAAGGCAGAAAATTGGAAATACAGAAGATACTGTATGATCTGAAATGTAAACATACTGACATAGAATTTTATTTATTTTTATATGTATATTCATTTATTATGTTTCTATATTTGTAAGAAATACATTTGTTTTATTGTTATAAAACACATAATTAATGAATTTAATGGTAAAATACTCGGCCATTTTTCTACCCATCTTCCCCTAACCCCATTATTTACATGATGAGATAACCTTGTTTAACGCTGTTTCATATTACGCTCTACTTTGATGGAACGTATACCCCCGTGTTAAACGGGGTCTTACTCTACTTATCCATATTCTGATCCTTAGACCAGTTCTGACTTATGCCTCTCCAGTACAAGGCCATACAACACAAAAAAACACAAATTTACTGGGAACTTCTCAAGATATCCTTTTAAAAAATTTAAATACTCACTGGTTCTTAAGGAACAAAGATTTCTGATCAGAAAGTACAAAACTACTACTAGACAAATAATCAGGAAAATAGCAAAAAGTTTTTATGATAAGAAATTGACAATTCTTCAATTTCTCATTGGAATGGTTATTGAAAAATATACCCCAGACCCAAATTTTAAGACACCACAAGACTTTAATTGATTGCACCTTAATTTCATACCAAAAACTTCTTTATTAAAGTGAAATTCCTTAGTTTTCTCAAACTAGTACATTAACCAATGCTTCAACTTTGTCGAAATGCATGCTTATTTCCAACTTGTTGGGTGACATCCAATCTAACAAGGGGAGGGCACGACTAAGGAAATTCACATTTCGGGTCAAGATTTGGTGTAGTAGTAATACTCCTTTATATATAGGGGTGTTCAACCCTCAATGTAATTCCGTCGAATGGCCAGTCAATTCGGAGAAAAGAGCCTTCGAAATTCATGCTTAGCTTTCATACAATTAAATTTCAACTTCCCCCAACGAGTTCGTAGCCTGGTTGGAAGATTGTATGCTTACTATGCCAGAGGTTAGGGTTCGATTCCCGAGATGAATTTTTTTTTCAACTCTCATTTAATTATTTTTTAAAATAAAATAAATTTATTTATGAAAGGTTTATTAAATATTAAATGTTTTATGTAATTATTTTGTATTTTATAAAGCTAAAAAAATAAATTAATTTATTATTAAAATTGTTTATAATTATTATTAATTAAAAATATTTAAAATAATTATTAATTAAGATTATCAATGTAATCATATAAGTATTT
This sequence comes from Trichonephila clavipes, assembly GCA_019973935.1. NCBI lineage: Eukaryota > Metazoa > Arthropoda > Arachnida > Araneae > Nephilidae > Trichonephila > Trichonephila clavipes. The sequence goes on along the minus strand of BMAU01020033.1, from coordinate 1,115,926 downwards.
ATAAAAATATATTTATAAAATTTAATATATCAACAAATAATATTTATTATAAAATATATAATTATATAAATAATATTTTACATAAAAATTTGTTAAATAGTTTTATAATGTGAAATACAATATACTATAAATAAAATATTATATATAATATAAATAATTCATAAAATGTATTATTATCAAAATTAATTATTTTATAATTAATATAATAATGTAAAAAAATATTTAATATTTATAATAAATATTTATATGATTACAGCAATTTTTTTTATTTTATAAAATACAAAATAATTACATTAATAATTTTAATTAATAATTATTTTAAATATTTTTAATTAATAATAAATAATTTAAACTAGCTGCATGGCCCAGCGTTGCACGGACTATCTCTACTTTTATATAAATTTTCCCCTTTCCTTCACAAAATCAGCATTCCTAATACTCTTTTTCAAAATGACTTCCGCCCCCCTCCCTGCTCCGCTTAGCCCGGCGTTGCTCGGGTTTTTACCGAGTTCATAACTTAAAATTCCCTGTTTCGAATTTTTATCGCTTCTTTTCTTTGTCAGACAGGTTTATTTCCCCCCGGCGTTGCATGAAATTTTTTATATGCGTAACATATTGTCAAGGAAATTCCCTTTTCCCTTCTCGCTATCAGAGCTGCCGAGTAAGTGAACAGTGGGACTTTTTCACTCACTGTACCTTTTTAAAAATAGTTGTATGTCGAAAACTGTAGAAATTTTTATAATTACAAAATCGAACCCGGGTCCAACAATTAGTAATGAAGTGCGTTAAACAATCACGCCGTGAAATCGCCAAGAAAATGAAGTGAAAAGACCCTCAAAATAAAAAAAAGGATGAGTTATTCCTAATGAAAAAATGCTTTATTTGTTAAAGTTTTAATTTTTTTTTCGGGCTTCATTTTTAAGTTAATGCCTTCAAACTTCATATATCGATTGAAAACAGTAATTTTTAAACAAAAATTCTTAAAAATTTCTACCAAAAAGGAAAAAAACGAAAAATAAAAATTTTTTTAAAAAAAACGGTATATTTTAAAATATTTTATCAATCTTTGTACAGATTACGGATAATATTGTTCTACATGCGAAAAAAAGTTTCGCGAGATTTTTATAAATAAGGAAGTTATTAAGTATTTAAATAAAATTTTAAGTATTTTTTGAAAAATCGTAAAAAAAAAGTTTGACATTTAATTTTTTAAATGACTGATTCTAAAAGAGAAAAGCATGAACTTTTTTAGTGTAAAATATTTTTTTATTAACGCGAAAGAAAATGCAAGCGGGACGATTAAGAAATCAAACTCATAAAAACGTATCGATTTTGACTCATCTTAAAAAAAGTCGTAAAAAATAGAATATAATTATTCTGTAAAATAAATTATACTGTATCGTGGCAAAGTAAATGATTTTCCGACTCTGTAATTATTTTTTATCTGATGAAAAAAATTAGATCGCGTTTTAAAAACGTATGAAAAAAAAAATAAGTTTCGAGATTTTGAACATGGCCCCTGGCGGGGGGAAATGGCACTACTTATGCGTTTCAAGGTTTTTAATTAATATCTTTTTAACTAATCGGAATATAAATGGTCAAAGCGGATTCCTCGGATCATTCCCGTCCCATAGATACGTTTGTTAACCTACGAATTTTAATAGCGTAGATTGTAATACTGTAATCAAAGAATTCCTACGCCGGTTAGCTCAAATCGTCTTTAATTCATGGTTTTCGAATCCCCACTCATCAACACTGAAATATATCACAGTTACAATCATATCAAACAGTAATCAAACGTATAAAATCATATCAAACGTATAAAAACAAGAGGTTTGCGCAAGCAGAAATTGGCATCCGCTTTCCTCGCCGAGCTGGCAAGCCGGCTGGTTGCCAGCTCGTGCCCGAAAAGAGTGCCATTATCGTTACACTCCCCCTCTGATTCCGAAGCATCGTCCTCGATAAGGAACCAGCAGAATTGTCTTGCATGGATTTTCCTTTTTGAATTATAGCTTCTGTTCTGGTAATTTGAATTACTCTATTCCTTCCATTATGCCTATAACCATTCTCTGCATAATTATCATCTAGTTCACGAGAGCTCTTATTTGAATAACTTTCCTGGAGTAATTATTACTTCTTTGCATCTGTTCATTTTTTCACTAAATTCTCTGCTTCTTTCAGAAAACTGATTTCTCTCATTAGACATAGATGGATCACTAAAATCACTCCTATATATATATATATATATATATATATATATATATATATATATATATATATATATATATATATATATATTATAATCTCTTTTATCATTAGAATATAGTGCAAATTTTCTTCACGTGAATACCTATAAGAATTCTCGCGTGATCCTCTGTTATAGTTCCTTCCGGAATGGTTTTCCTGAGGAAATTTACCTACCTCCCTGATAGTGATAATAAAGATGAATCCAAAAGGCAAGATATCTGTGCCGGAATTCTTCAAATGGTGCATTTTTTGATCGCCAGAGAAATGCATATCGCTGATACTCATTTTCAAGATGGGAGGAAAGACTCTTAAGAGAGGGAGACAAAATAGAGGTTATCGTAATCAATATAATGAGACAGCATCCATCGTCTTTATATGTATATATATTCATTTATTATCTTATTAAATTTATAAAATACAAAAAAATTACATAAAATATTAAATAAATCTTTCATAAATAAATTTATTTAATTTTAAAAAATAATTAAATGAATTGAAAAAAAAAACTTCATTTCGGGAATCGAACCCTAACCTCCGGCATAGTCAGCAGATCTTCCAACCAAGCTACGAACTTGCTTAGGGAAATTGAAATTTAATTGTATAAAAGCTAAGCATGAATTACAAACGCTATTTTCTCCGAATTGACTGGCTATTCGGCGGAATTACATTGAGGGTTGAACACCCTTAAGGAGTACTACTATTACACCAAGTCTTGACCCCAAATAAGCTTCCTTAGTTGTGCCCTCCCCTTGTAAGAAAAGAAAACTTCATAGCTATTTCTGACATGAAAAGCTCTCATGCACTCTATTTTTTAAAAAACTTTCTAAATCTCAAACCAAGATTCTCTTGCTGCATCCGAATTGGTTAGATCAGAGATCAAGCAAACTTTCAAGACAGAAGAGCCAATTTGTATGTGAAACAAAGTATTTAAATTATCAAAAAGTCATTTACACGCATAAGTATTTGCAGGAGGGTGTGCATCTGATAGCAGTAGTTTTACCCATAGTAACTTAACATTCTTCAAAAACTAAGCTAACTACGGAAGATATTTGTTTTTCACACTGTGTTATCCCAACATTCTTTTTTAGTAATACTAAAAATACAGAATAAAATACAGAATATGTTTTGACACCTCTGTTGGAGGTTTAAATGAGTCTCGCCTCCACTAATTAGAGTGCTCCCAAATTCATTTATGCAAATAAGTATCATTTAAAAAGTCTTTTCACTGCGGAATTTTTATCAATAATTGGACTTTACTGCTTTAGAACTAACTAATATTTTCATAGTCTCAATAAGTTTTATTTATAAAAAAATGGGAGACATTTTAATATTAAAAATATCTTAAGCCAGTCAAATATTTAAATGTATACGGAAATACAAGTATAAATATTTTTTTCAATAAATTATAAAGGGAAAAAATGGGGAGAATCTTTAAGTAGACATTTATTTTTAAATACACAGAGTCAGAAAATACAAAAAGCTGCAACCATCTATGCAAAGAACCACATGTGGCTCGTGAGCCACAATTTGGCTTTAACATTTTAAATATGATTTTTAAAAAATAATCATTTTCTTTTTCAAAATTTGACTTTTTATGCTACTAGATAGAAGTACACTGGGGTGCACTGTCAATCAAATTCTGCACTATTGGATTAGAGCCATATAGGGTTATGTGCTCCAAATGAATACCCAACAAGTACTTATGTGATCCAAATAATCCCTGATTGTGAATAGATCTTTGCCCATGCATCTAAGTATTCTCAATCTGAATTATAATGACTGGATTTTCAATGAAAAACATGTGATAATATGTCCAAAATCACAACAAACTAAGAACCAATTTGTGAATGGTTTCTTTAATCCGATTTTGTCATTTATTTACCATTATACAGGGTGATTATAAAGTAACTACACATTTTTATGATAATCGCATTTTATTGCACAATACATCTCAGAAATCATTAATGAAAATATGTTTTTGCAGGTAACATGAAACTATGCTAGCCACAGAAGAATGCACAGTCGGTGTGTATGCTCATCTGCGTGGATTGATGTATGAACAGGTACAGAAAGATTTCACCAATAGGTTCCAGAAGCCATCTACACTAGATTAGCTATCAAGACCTTCTTTACTAAATTCGAGAGAACCAGTAGTATTACTGATGAACTTTCAGGGAGGCCATGTGCAATAACAACGTGCAATGTTGTAGAGCAGTGATTCCCAAAGTGGTCTATATAGACCCCCAGGGGACTATGATGACCTACAGGGGGTCTACGTCAGCCAAAAATTAATTTAGGGGTCCATGAGGTTTAAGTGGGTGTCTATGATAGTGGATCTCCTTAAACTAAATCGTGACTTCAATTTTAAAAGAAAATTTAATCAAGTGGAAACCAAATTTTACCTATTTAACACATTTATTTACTAAATTTAACGAGGTTAATTTGCATTTACAAGGTGACAGCATAAATTTTATTAAAACAAGAACCATTTCAGCTTTTCCTTCCAGAGTTAAGCTAAAGTTTAATACTGGAGGTCTCGAATTTCCTAAATTTGTCACAGACAATTTGTCAAAACAGTTTAACCTACGTTCAACACACATTTAAATATCTTTTATTCAGATTTTGAAGCCAGGCTTGAGAATACTTTGACTACGGCAATATCACAGTAGGAAATGAAACCATATGGCCATATTGAAAAAAACGTCACATTACAATAAGAACTGACCGTAATAAGCACTAACAAAGATCTTGAAGTTTAGAAATGGATGTCAGCAATTTCGGCTTTAAAAAGTCAAACCTGTTAATTGTCCCGACTTATGGAATATCATGAGGAAGTTTTTTTTACAGCTTTTCCTAGTGTGAAGGAGTTTCAACATGATTACCAATCTCCAAAACAAACAAATAAACAAAAACTGGACACTTCTAACAGAGGATATTTAAAGTTAAACCTGACAAGATTGAAACCAAATGTTGAAAATTTGATATTGTAGCGCTAGAGGTTCATCCCTCCCAATTAAAATCCTGTTTGTTTAGTTATTTTAACAGCTTTATTTACTAATGAACTCTTAATTAATTAACATATGCTTTTTAAATTTTAAACACTATACTTCACTACAGTTAGAGTTTTAATTCTTTTAACGTAAATAGTAGCATAAGTTATCAAAAAAACATTTAATTCGATAAACTTGAAAAAATTTCAGTATTTAACCAGGAATCCATCCCAAACCGAAAAACATGGCAAGGGGTCTATGAGACAAAAAAGTTTGGGGACCTCTGTTGAGGATGCCATTGCATGTAGACCCTCTAAATCTACCAGAACACTTGATCAGGAACTAGATGTTACACAAAGCACTGGATAGAAAACTCTACACAACAAATTGAAGCAATAACCATATCACAGTTGCCAGCTGGTGCATAAGCTTAAAGCAGAGAGCAATGCAGCTTGGGAGTAAAGCTATGCATTACAACCTCCAACTGACTGTTAAAAATAATTTGATATATACTTCCATGTCCTCTTCATTGATGAAATTCCATTGCAAATGTGTGAGCACATGAATAAACAATTGTAGGATCTGGGCTAATAAGCAGTCTAATGTGCTGTAGGAGCAACAGAACATACTCAAAATGAATATGTAGATAAGAATGATGAGATCAAAAGTCTTCGAGTCTTTCATTTTTGACAAGACAGTTACTAGTATAATATGTACCTCAACATGTTAGAGCAATTCTTGGAGTCATAATTATGAAGTGATGATATTACAGATGCTGTTGTCTTCTAATACAATGGAGCACCACCCTATTTCAGTCTTATTGTATGGAACTACTTCAATCGTACTTTCCATGGGTTGATTGATTGAATATTAACGTCGCACTGTTCAGCTACACAAGGGCTTTTGGCGACGGACCACGTAATTTTGAACCATGGTCAAGTGACGTGGACGACACCTGAGCTGGCACCCCCTCTCCTAACTACCACACCACACCAACGGGAGGATGTTTCAGCTCTCGACAGATTTAACGTGCATCGCTGCCCTACACGGCGGGTCTTTAGTGGTACTGGGCTCGAACTCGTGACCAGGCAAGCCACGATCCGATACCTATACCACTCGGCTACCGCGGCCACGTGCTTTCCATGGGAGATAGATGGATAAGTCAGGACTCGCCTAGAATATGGGGCTCTATGGTAATTAAACTTGATCCTTTCTGGATTTTTTTTACATGGGGATTTATAAAATCCAAGGTGCATCAGGTAAAGATATGCACCACTGAACAGTTTGAAAAACAGATTACAGCCACAATTGATTAATACATTAGGCCACAGTGAAACATAGGGTGTTGTGCCAAAATGCACAAATCTTCAGAAAAATAGGTGTTAAGAACTGTTTTGAAATATATTTCAAATGCAGGATATATGAATGGATTGAAAATATCCAAAATCAATGAATGAATTTCAATATAATATAATAGTAATTATTTACAATAATCATAATATAGTTAAATAGTAATTATTAGAATAATCATGTAATAGTAAATCTAAAAATGAATAATAATCATAATGTAAAATAATTATTATATATAATAATACCAATGAAATATAACTATAAATAACATATGTAGAAATATTTATAAATAAAAAAAATTAGGTGCTAGTTTGATATCGGAGGTAATAGCACCAAGTTGTTGTCTATGTTCGCCAAGATGGGTGATAACATTACAATATGGTTACCTTAATATTTTTATCGTCTGTTGATGTGGTTGCCATGGGGATAACGTACATTAGAAATAACTTTTATTGGGGTTTTTCCCCCGTGGTAACCCTATTAATTTCAGACCATTTTAATTGATTTCTTTAAAAACTTAACCATTTTCAGTGTAATTGTTCTATTGTTTGTGCATCTTCTGTTTCATTTTGTCCTATTTTCGAATATGGATATTTCTAAAATGAGTGAGTACTAGAATATTTTTTTTTCTTAAGAGAATAAGTGTTGTGCTTTTAATTATTGCTATAAATCGTTTCGTTTTATTTTACGTTTTAAAAATGCTTTTTTTACGTTCTTTGTTTGATGCAATTCATTGAAGGAACTTGCAGTGCAAGTTTTAAATTGCAAGCTTTCAATACTTTGTAATTGATATTCTTAATTAATTTTAACATATATTATGTAATTATTTTATTCATAATGTATAATGTAATACTAAAATGCAATTATTACTATGTGTAATAATCATATAATATACGTTATTTATAATTGTTTCTTCTAATATTTATTTATTAATATTATTACATATTGTTATTTATAATTATTATTGTTACTTTATATGTATATATGTATGTATATATATATATAATGAAAGGATAATTAAATTAGATTAAAAATTAAATTCCGTATCTAGCATTTGACTCATCTTTCTCAGTTCACAGCTTCAAGTACCAAACTAATCACCCATTTAATTCTTCCGAACATATGGCCCAGCCAATAAACATGTCTAATTCCAAATCGTTAGATTTAATAGTCAACATATGTCAGCATCAACTTTCAAATACCCTCTTCAAATATGCGATACTTACCACATGTTTTTCAAGTGTTATCCATTTTAACCAATAAACGTGGCATGCTTTTTTACTCCCTGCTCTTAGCGTCAGAAGAGATGTCTAAATGATTGAATAAAGATCTCCTTTTTAAACTTTAATCTAATTCTGTCTTTAAAACCATGACATATATATATATATATATATATATATATATATATATATATATATATATATATATATATATATATATATATATTATATATATATATATATATATATATATATATATAATTATTATTGTTGTTATATATATAGTAAAAAAATAAAAGTGAAGAATAACTAGAACCTACAGTGCTAAAGTAAGAAATTGGAATTCAGCAAACACAACAAATGTAGATACAAAAAGTCATTGGACTAAACTGGAGACCTATTATGATTTCTAAAGCTATCGCTGAATTAGGGTTAGCAATGCTTTATGGATCCAACCTTCCCCGTACAGCAGAAATTTCCGATATATAAATAATTATTCTTATATATATATATAAATATATAATTATTCTTATATATATATATAATTATTCTTATATATATATATATAAATATATAATTATTCTTATATATATATATATATAAATATATAATTATTCTTATATATATATATATATATATATATATATATAATATATAATTATTCTTATATATATATATATATATAATTATTCATATATATATATATAATTATTCTTATATATATATATAATTATTCTTATATATATAATTATTCTTATATATATATATAATTATTCTTATGTATATATATATATATAAATATATAATTATTCTTATATATATATATATATATATATAATTATTCATATATATATATATATATATATAATTATTCATATATATATATATATATAATTATTCTTATATATATATATATATAATTATTCATATATATATATATATATATATATTATTCATATATATATATATAATTATTCTTATATATATATATATAGGATCCAATCGTTCTCGAGATAACAACGCAGTCTTCGCGCGCAGGCGCAGCTAAGTGAAACAAGAACAGAAACTTTTGGACTTATAAGAGAAGAGCAAAGAGAAAAAAAAAAGACTGAGGTGCGCGAGCAGGCGTTACCGTCGTCAAACCTATCTGTTAGAATAGCTACCTTTTTAATTAATTTTTGTTAGTTTATAAATAAATTAGAAGAAAAGACAAATGTCTTGGACCCCTTGTTGTCTCCCATATATATATATATATATATATATATATATATATATAATTATTCTTATATATATATATATATAATTATTCTTATATATATACATATAATTATTATTCTTATATATAAAGGGTGTTTTTTTAGAGGTATAGAACTTTAAATTGCAATAAAACAACGATGTATTATACGATTGACATGAATTTTTTTTTATTCGAAAGATAATCTTGTGGCATTACATTTTAAATATGATTTCTGGCATATGACTGCCACGGCTGGCTCGGATGTAGTCCAATCTGGACGTCCAATTTTCAATGACTTTTTCCAACATTTGTGGCAGTATATCGGCAATAACACGGCGAATGTTGTCTTCCAAATGGTCAAGCGTTTGTGGCTTATCCGCATAGACCAATGACTTTACATAGCCCCACAAAAAATAGTCTAGCGGTGTTAAATCACAAGATCTTGGAGGCCAATTCACAGGTCCAAAACGTGAAATTAGGCGGTGACCAAACGTGTCTTTCAATAAATCGATTGTGGCACGAGCTGTGTGACATGTTGCGCCGTCTTGTTGGAACCACAGCTCCTGGACATCATGATTGTTCAATTCAGGAATGAAAAAGTTAGTAATCATGGCTCTATACCGATCAGCATTGACTGTAACGTTGTGGCCTTCATCGTTTTTGAAGAAGTACGGACCAATGATTCCACCAGCCCATAAAGCGCACCATACAGTCAGTTTTTCTGGATGTAACGGTGTTTCGACACACTTGTGAATTAGCTTCACTCCAAATGCGGCAGTTTTGTTTGTTGACGTAACCATTCAACCAGAAGTGCGCTTCATCGCTAAACAAAATTCGCTTATGAAAATCGGGAACAACGGCAATCTCGTTTTGGGCCCATTCGACGAATCTACGCCTTGCTTGATCATATTTAAAATGTAATGCCACAAGATTATCTTTCGAATAAAAAAAACCTTCATGTCAATCGAATAATACATCGTTGTTTTATTGCAATTTAAATTTCTATACCTCTAAAAAACACCCTTTACATCAGAGAATAACACATAGACTAAAATTTATAAAGATATTGTGAGAAGTTTTCAAAATATAACGACAATTGTCAAGAAAGTAGGAAAAAATTCTGCCATTTGCAAAAAAGCCCGTGACAGCATTCATCTATCTTTTTTATCCCTTCTGTTTTGTCTACGCCAAACCTCAGTGCGCTTTCGCTTTTCATTTATTCCGTTCATCAGTGTCGTCACTGTTTTTATTTCATAATAAAACTAGATTTCGAAGGGAGATTTTAACATAAAATAAATACAACAAAAAGTAATATTAATGTATCACACTTTCTGATATAAATTATTTACACTATTTTAAGCGTTCATTACACAAAATTTGTAACTATGATAGTGGAAGGAAAACTATGAAATTAAAATAAAATATCAAAATGTTTTTATCATTTAGCTTTTTTTTTTTTTGTTGAATGTTTTTTTTTCAGTACATGTAAATATATATCTACGCTTCCCCCATATATATATATATATATACTGTTTTTTTTATAACTATATATATATATATATATGTGTGTGTGTGTGTTTTAGAAGTATTTCTATTAATTCATTACTAAATTAATTATTTGTTAATTAAAAAAGTACATCGTCTATTATTTTGGATAAAAATACATTTCAGAGACATTTTTAACCTAACTAAAGAATCGTTTTCTTTTTATTGCTTCACATTAACAATTTTTCAACTAATGCAATATTGTTTTTTAAAAGTTATAGATCGAAATTTTAAGCTATATTTTATCTGTGAGGGGAAGAGGAAACAGTAATTTTACACTAAAAATACCGTGTTATGCCGGGCTAGAGGGAGGGGAAAAAAACCTGTCTTAAATCGAAAATAAGTGGAACAAATTTCGAAAAAGGGAAATTTAATGAAATAATTTTGGAAATCACTCACATTGCGCGCGTACAAACACACATATAATTGCTGGCGTCATGAGGGAAAGAGAAAGTCCGTGCAAAGCCGGGCCATGCAGCTAGTCTAATATATATAAATGTGAAAGTTTGTGAGTATCATTGTGGGTCTTCCACGCAAAAACAACTGAATGGATTTTAATGAAACTTTACAGTAATATAGCTTATACATCAGAATAACACATAGGCTAAAATTTATAAAGATATTGTGAGAAGTTTTCAAAATATAACGACAATTGTCAAGAAAGTAGGAAAAAGTTCTGCCATTTGCAAAAAAGCCCGTGACAGCATTCATCTATCTTTCTTATCCCTTCTGTTTTGTCTACGCCATTCCTCAGTGCGCTTTCGCTTTTCATTGATTCCTTTCATCAGTGTCGTCACTATTTTTATTTCATAATAAAAGGGAGAGGTGATGGCAAGATTTTAACATAAAATAAATACAACAAAAAGTAATATTAATGTATTACACTTCCTCATATAAATTATTTACACTATTTTAAGCGTTCATTACACAAAATTTGTAACTATGACAGTGGAAGGAAAACTATGAAATCAAAATAAAATATCAAAATATTTTTATCGTTTAGTTTTTTTTTCTTTTTGAGTGTTTTTTTTTCAGTACATGTAAATATATATCTACGCTCCCCCCCCCATACTGTTTTCTTATAACTTTATATATATATATATATATATATATATATATATATATATATATATATATATATATATATATGTGCGTGTGTGTGTGTTTTAGAAGTATTTCTATTAATTCATTACTAAATTAATTATTTGTTAATTAAAAAAGTACATCGTCTATTATTTTGGATAAAAATACATTTCAGAGACATTTTTAACCTAACTAAAGAATCGTTTTCTTTTTATTGCTTCACATTAATAATTTTTTAACTAATGCAATATTGTTTTTTAAAGTCATAGATCGAAATTTGAAGCTATATTTTATCTGTGAGGGGAAAGGGAAGAGGAAACAGTAATTTTACACTAAAAAAAAATTAAAGTGCATTTCTGCCCTACACGGCGGGTCTTACAAAGCTCTAATAAAGCTCGAACTACGAAAGTAGCTAGGCATTTGCCAACTTGACTCTATCGTTACAATTTCGCTATGTTTTTCATTGAATCGCCATTATAATTTAAGAAACGGAGTTGCTTGCGAATACTACAATTTTAAAATAAAATAAATACAACAGAAAGTAATATTAATGTATTACACTTTCAGATATAAATTATTTACACTACTTTAAGCGTTCATTACGCAAAACTTTTAACAATGTGTCACTTTTGCTGAGCAGAGATCAGCTTAGGGAGGTATTTTGAAAAATCGACCCTCAAGAGTGTTATGAGGAATTATAAATAAAAAAAATCTTTTTTATCAGCTATTAAATCTACATACTTAAAATTTAACAAAGGTGTTTTTTTTTCTTTCTTTTTTTTGTTTAGCTGACTTTATATGCAAAAAGCTTTTTTTGTTTAATTTGCAATTCACCTAAAATTAACTCATTAAAAACTTCTTTTTTCTTCAATCTGTGTTGTTTACTTTTTCAGTTCACCCGTGCGAAGAACGGGTATACCAGCTAGTATATTATATATGTGGCATGCAGCCAAAAGCAAAACACAGTCTTCGCGCGCAGGCGCAGCTAATGAGAACTGAAACCGTGGAAACTTTTGAACTAGTGAAAGTAAAACAAAAAACTTTTAAGAGAGAGAAAGAGAAGAACGCGAGAGGTGCGCGAGCAGGCGTTACCTTCTGAATATCATCGTCAAACTTATCTGTAAAAACTACCTTTTTAATTAATTTTTGTTTAATGTTAAAATAAAATAGAAGAAAGACCAACGTCTTGGACCCCTTGTTGTCTCCCACAAATTATGGGGGCTCGGCCGCGATAGATAAAATTTCAATTTTGAACCAAAGTCTGGACAATGAACAACAGCGTCCGTGAAGGAGACGCTCCGCCATTTTTCGGAAACTTCGTTCAACCTGTGTAGAGGTTGAATTTTTCAACTTCATTCCGCCTGTGTAGAGGTCGGAACAAATAACAAAATAACCTGTGTAGAGGTTGGAACTAATTCAGTGTGAATAATCCGCCTGTGTAGAGGCCGGAACTACAATTTCAACTATATTACCTGCGAAGAGGTGAAATCAGTGGAATCAACGTTTTTATTGGATACATCGTACGTGCGAGCAACAAGGGAGCCAGAGAAGAAAAAAAAAGGTAGGATCTTTCTAAATTTTTATAAAATGTATAAAAACGCTCTTAAAGAGGATCTCATAAGAGTAGTTGAAGAGCTAGACGGTACTGTCGAAAGTACTGACACTATAGTTAAACTAAAGACTAAAATTGAGAACAGTAGTACATTTGAAAGTGATCCAGATTTCGTTAAAACTTTAATTCAAAACTGTATAGATGAGAGAGTATCGCAAAACGAAAGAGAGGTAACTTTAGAAAAACAGAAAATTGAGCTCGCGGAACTTCAGTTAGCAAAATTAGAAAAAGAAGTCGAACTTCAAACGGCTAAAAATAAAGCATTAAGTTTAAATCCTGCAGCTAAAGTCGAAGAAAAAACAGTTCGAAACTAACATAGAAAATATGATAAAAGTATAAAAACTTTATCTCTTCCTGTTCCCACCAGATCTGAAAATTTTAATCTGTTCTTCCAATCATTAGAACGCGCATTTTTAACCAAGAAAATAAATGACGAATATAAATCTGAAATTTTAATAAATCTTCTGGGCGAAAGAGCTCATAACATCTTACTGTATATTAAAGAAGAGGAATTAAATGACTATGAAAAACTAAAATCTATAGTACTCAGAGAATTCCAATTAACCCCTCGCGAGTGTTTAAACTCATTTAAAAATGCTGTAAAATCATCAGGCGAGACATACATCCAATTTGCTGCAAGATTGACGGCAAACTTCCAATATTATTGTTCGTTAAGAAAAGTTAATTCCTTTGAATCTCTATGTGATCTTATAATTTCTGATAAATTATTTGAAACTTTAAATAAGGAAACTGCAACTCATATTGGCATTCGAGAAGCAGAAGATTGGTTTAGGCCTATTGATTTAGCTAAAGAGTGTGATATTTATATTTCATCTAGAAGCGGATCACATAAAGAAATTCCTATTACTTATGGATATACCCAAGACCCCTTTAAAAATAGATCACAAAACTTTAAACCAAAGATTAAAGAGAACTATCCCCAATATCTTGAAAGAGAAAATAAAAATTGCTTTATATGCGGTGATTCATCTCATTGCGCAAGAGACTGTGAGAAGCGTTTTAAACCTAAAGAATCTAATGATCACATTCATAATAAAATAAACGTGAATACTTTGAAAATCGAGAGCGAAAAACAAAATAGCGAAGAATGCGCAAATCTTCAATACGTAAACATTTTTGTGGAAAATCAGCCCGTAACAGCATTGATTGATTCAGGTTGCCAGATCCCAGTTTTAAATTCCTCACTAATTAGAGTGCAAACACCTTCCGAAGAGATCATAACATTAAGTTCATGTTTTGGCGAACAGCGTATGGTAGAAGTTAAACCCATAAATATTTCTCTTAATCAACACTCTCCTAGCTTAAGTGTTGGAACGGCAATATCACCGACCTTGACCGAAGAATTTATTATACATCCCAGTGTATATTCTGAAATAGAGAAACTAGGCCACGCAAAGAGCGATGTTTTATTGAGTGAAAATGAATCCTCTTTAGGTGCTCATGCTTATGCTTATTCAAGTGCTGTTTCTTTTCCAAATGTTTCTGTTTCAAATGTGATAGAAAACTCTAGTTATGATTTGCCATATGTTAAGAACTTTAATACTGGAAATGATTCGAGTTCTCGAATTAAGGATTATAAATGTAATAAAATTAAGATTACTAAGTTAAAAGTGAGTATTGTAAGAGAAAAATGTTCTGATATAGTATTGTGTAAGAAAGCCAATTGTGCCATGAAAACGAGTTCCGTGGAATTTATCTCCCGCTCACCTAACCCTTTACCTATGAAGAGTGAACATCGACGGTTTGTGTTGCTCCGGAAAATTTTTGAGCCCTGGCAGTGGAAACGAAGGAAAAAGAGAAACCGTTTTGAACAGACGTCCAGAACTCTACAGAGGAAAATATAGATGCGTTCAACCAAAGATCAACTTGTTGAAAAGATGTTCTTATGCCGGTGAAACACAATGTTTTCCTGTGGAACCTTCCGGATGTCGAAGAGGTGCCTTCACATGATGGAGGAACTGTCTAGTTTAGCAGAATTATGATATGTTTAATCTCTATATAATTGTCGTATAGTCCTTGTCTGTTCCGTTTTTTTTTTTTTTTGTATGTTTCAGATTCTCCTCTGGTCTCCATGGAAATACCGCTGCGGACAGCGTACGGTCAGAATGGCCGTTGTGGCATGCAGCCAAAAGCAAAACACAGTCTTCGCGCGCAGGCGCAGCTAATGAGAACTGAAACCGTGGAAACTTTTGAACTAGTGAAAGTAAAACAAAAAACTTTTAAGAGAGAGAAAGAGAAGAACGCGAGAGGTGCGCGAGCAGGCGTTACCTTCTGAATATCATCGTCAAACTTATCTGTAAAAACTACCTTTTTAATTAATTTTTGTTTAATGTTAAAATAAAATAGAAGAAAGACCAACGTCTTGGACCCCTTGTTGTCTCCCACATATATATATATATATATAAGAATAATAATAAGAATAAAAAATAATTATATATATATATAATAATAATATATATATATAATTATTATTATTCTTTATATATATATATATATATATTTATTATTCTTATATATATATATATACACTGCTGGACAATTGCTAAGGACGGATCACAAATTGCTATGAAGCATAACATTAAGCGAAACATGAGGCCTAGTAGGATAAAATATAGTTGCCACACTGTTCAGGCATTAGAATAAAGAATATTTATTGTTCTGGAAAGTACAAAAGCTGTGAAACATCTGAAAGAAAAAAAAATGTTCATTTGATCTGCGAACGGAGAAATGGAACAATGCATCTAAAATCTATATATCCACCGTGGAGTGTGATGCAACATTCCACACGTCGTAACATACTTTGCACAACATTATCCAGCAGCTGTTGAGGCAATTTATCCCATTCCTCTGTGAGTGCACGGATGAGGGTGTTCTTGTTTGGCGGCGGATAGTTTCGACCAGCAACTTGCCTCCCCAAAGCATCCCACACATTTTCAATGGGGTTTAGATCTGAAGAACGCGCTGGCCATACGAGACGTTGAATACCCTCGCTGTCTAGACAATCCTGAACAGCGAGTGTTCGATGACATGTTGCGTTGTCGTCCATAAAAACAAGTTTATCACCGACAGCACCACGGAAAAGACGAACATGAGGAAGTAGAACTTCATCAATGTATCGTTGGCCCGTCATAGTCCCATTCGCAACCACATGTAGGCGCGTGCGGCTATTGATCATGATGCCGGCCCACACCATGATACTGCATGTCGGATATCGGTCCTTTTCCTGGATATTTTCTGGACGATAAGCAGTACCACTCTCGCGCCAGATCAGTCGGCGTCTACAACCCGATGACAGACTGAACCTACTCTCATCTGAGAATAGTACGCATGCCCAGTCCTGTTCAGTCCAATTGTGATGCTCACGATACCATTGCAAACGGGCAGTACGGTGCTGTCTGGTCAATGGGACACACACAACAGGTCTGCGTGCGTATAGTCCTCCTCCCCTCAAACGTCTGGCAACAGTTTTTCGGGAGATCTGCTTTCCTGAGGCAGCAAGAAACTGATTTGCCACCTGCTGAGCTGTGGTGCGCCTGTTCCTTTTTGCTGATAGGACGATATATCTGTCTTCTGCAGGCGTCGTACTTCTAACACGACCTCCCCCGTGGCGTCTACTACACATTCCAGTAGTTTTAAATGACTTCCACAGCCGTGAAACAACGCTGTTAGCGATGTCGAACTCCCTGGCAACATCTGTTATGTTTCGCCCTTCTTCGATCTTTCGAATAATTCGGCCACGCATAAAATCATCTATGTGATGTCGGGAAGACATGCCAAAAATTTTAAGTTCGTCTATTAAATCTTTCCCGTAAAATTTTGACTTGAAACAACATCTGTCCACACGCGTCAAAACCTTTAAAGCTCTTATGAACGCTATCACGTGATGAACAGACGTGTAAAAAAATTTGCATACTCATACTTCTTACTAATATCCCACACTTATTCTAATTTTCCACATTTTGCTTCCTTTCATTTTGTGGTTGCTATGGATGATAGTGTTATCCGTCCTTAGCAATTGTCCAGCAGTGTATAAGAATAATAACATATATATATATATATATATATATAAAGAATAATAATTATATATATACATATATATAAGAATATATATATATATAATAATTATATATACATATAAGAATAATAATTATATATATATATATATATATATGGATGTCAGCTACTCGTAGACCACTTCCGAAGCCATGCATGAACTGAAGTGACTCGAGGCAGTCAGCCGAGATTGGGAGACAGTCCTTTTCCCGCCGCAATAAGCGCGAGATGAAAAACCTCCAACACGCGTGATGTTTTAAATCTAACTATGTAAAGGCAGATAGTTTTATTCTCTTTTTTTTACCTGTGTGTCCGTCCTATAATGTCCTTTTTTTCTGTATTAAAGTAATTAACTTAAGAAGTCTCTCTTTTTTGAAGTATTTAAATAACGGACACACTCACATGAGGGCTCGGCCAATGCCAGTTTTACCTTCTGTGGTATTGCCCTTAATCGGTTAATTTTTTTAAATTAAAACGAAATCCCCTAGACCACATCATTCTGCCATCAGTTCCTGATATGAGTTTCCTAAGCCGTTAATAATGAGATGACTTTCGCTTTTAAAGTGGAATCCTTTACTTCAGAAACTACTCAAAACTGTAAGTAGCCATTTCGATGTCAAAAAATGAAATTAAAAATGCTTCAACAAAAAGTATGACCCATGAGAAAATCGGAGAATTACCTTCTAATTTGAAAAAATTTATTTGATGTAAAAAAAAAATTTTTTGTGATGAATAACGCCGAAAACGAAACTGTTTCTTGTCGATGTTTTTATAGCGAGAATTTATTCTTTTGATGGTTTGAATATATTTTTTGCTATTTGATGATATTTGATGCAGCATTTTAATTGATGTCGAATTTGATTCTCCTATTGTCTCATGCCAACATTTGATGAAAACCTAAATTAAAGCATATTGAAGTATTCTTTTGAAATGACAATTGTGATGCTAATATTGGTCATTTGAAGTAACTTTTGAAGATAATAAAATATTTGAAACTTGAAGCTATAACTTTTGATGTTGACAACAATTTTTGAAGATAATCAGGAATTTTAATTGAAATCGAAACTTTGCTTATATTTTTAGAGTATATTTGGTAATATAACATTCGTATTTTGATGATTTAAATTAGTTTTGTATTTGAAGTTGTGATTTTTATTTTGAAGAATATTTAAAATTTTGGTGGAAACGAAAGTTGAAAGATTTTGAGTTAATATTTCTAGAATACAACATTATATTTTGAAGATAAGAACTTGATATTTTTGAAATGAAATGCTTAAATTAATTACATGGTGTGTGAAATAGAACTGAGTATCTTTTTCAGATATAAAACTTGTGTTGACTATACTATATAATATTGATATTGCATATGATACTATTTTGCATTTAAATTTTTGATGATTATGAGTTATCATTGTATATTTTAAACTTGAATTGATGAATATATAAGTATTCATATTTTCAAATCATAGAATTTGTTTTGGTAATATAAGATTTGTATGTTTTATTTGAATAATTATCAGTATGAGTACCCTAAATGATTATCCAAAGTTATCTCAATCATTAAAATCAAGTAGCACAAGTAACATTAAAATTCTGCATCGTTTAATTTTTGGTGAGAATGGCGTTAGAAAAAATCGTTCTAGATTACGAGAATTTTCCGGATTTCCCACTGATTTTAATGTTGAAGAAACAAAAACTAAAATTGTTAAAGAATTCACTCTTAAGGAATTAATTGCTGTTTGTAATTTATTGCATCTAGAATTTACCACTGAATTAGAATCTTGTTGTGACATAATTTTAACGCATTTATGTGATCTCACTTTATTTAAATCTACTGTGTTCTCAACTCTGGAAGGGGCTGCGGTAGCCCAGTGGTTAAGGTATCCAACCATGGCAGGCATGTCATGAGTTCGATCCCAGTACCACTAAAGACCCGCCGTGTAGGGCAGCGATGCACGTTAAATCTGTCGAGAGCTGAAACGTCCTCCCGTTGGTGTGGTGTGGTAGTTAGGAGAGGGGGTGCCAACTCAGGTGTCGTCCACGTCACTTGACCATGGTTCAAAATTACGTGGTCCGTCGCCAAAAGCCCTCGTGTAGCTGAACAGTGCGACGTTAATATTAACTCACTCACTCAACTCTGGAAGCGGAAGCGACCTTGAACGCAACGAAAAATCTCCGCCCGAAAACCGTCATTCGCAGCCAATTACGTATGATTCAGCAAGTAACGATTTATATTCCAAAAACATGAAATCTCTTGATTTAAATGATTCAGCTCAAAATTTATCGCCGTTGTTGGATAAACAGAAAACTTGTAACTCTTTCCTATCTTTTAATTTACGAGATCTACTGGAACTAGTTAAACCATTCACTTCTCGAGACAGTTATTCAATTGAAACTTTCATTTCTGATATAGAAGACATATTTCAATTATATCAGTTCACAAATCCTATTCATCAAATAATTTTCGTAAAGAAATGTTTAAAGGGTCCAGCCGAAAATTTAATCCGATCGATTCGTGGAATCACAAATTGGTCACAAATGAAAGAACATTTATTAAACGAATTTTCTGATAGAATCAATAGTGCACAATTACACAATATGATGCAAGCCAGACGTTTGAAACCAAATAGAAACGTTGCAGGAATATTTCTTAACAATGCGAGATTTGGCTCACAAGGGTGCGGTTGATGATTCTTCTCTGATTGATTATATTATTAATGCTATCCCTAATTCTTCCAACAATAAAATAATTTTGAACGGTTCTAAAACACTTAGTGAATTCAAGGATAAATTAAAAATTTACGAAACACTTTTAAACTCAAAACATAGTAAGCAATTTCCAGATAAACGATTTCGAGATTATGAAAATTCAACATCTAATCAGCATAGAATTGAACACAAGCGCTTTACAAACCAACAACCAATTTGTTACCTCTGTGGATTGAAAGGCCATAAAAGTACCCTATGTCCGAATAAAGAACGCGGAAAAAAATGTTGTGGATGTAAAAACTTTGGTCGTGTTCAGGCCGAATGCCCCAAGAATTCTCGAAAGATTACACCGATAACCAATCACAAAATCAATACGCAAGTTGATAGAACTGTAAATTCCATTTCGATATTAACACCACCGAAAAATCCCATGCATGTTGAAATAACCATTTCAAAAATTCCTATTACAGCACTTTGTGACACTGTGGTTCACAAGCCACCAAAATTAATGAGAAAACATATCAAAAACTTGGTTACCCTACATTGAACCCATCACAATGTACATTTTCAGGAATAGGCCGAGACAGAGTCGAAAGCAAAGGTTATTTTAAAAATTTCATAACAATTCAGAACACTGCATTACCCGCAAAAATTCATGTCGTTAATGATGAAACGATCCCTTTAGATGCAATTATAGGGATTGATTTCTTACAACAAACTCAATTCACGTTTGGACGTGATGGAATTCGTATATTCCGAGATGTTGATGAATGCAAAAATGATGATGTTTTGGTAAACCTTGCCAACCTTTTGATGAACAACAATGTAAACTTGATCTTCCCCATATATCGAACTCTAAAATTCGTAATGATGTTGAACAACTTGTAAGCTCTACAAACCTAAAAAATTACGATACTGATCTTTAAAATGACAATTTTATTGAGTGATGATATCCCAGTTAGTCAACGTTCTCGCCGACTTCCTTTTCGTAGAGCAAAAAATTGTCGAAAACCAAATGCAGGAATGGTTAAACGCCAACATTATAAAACCTAGCTGTTCTGATTACGCAGCACCAATCGTTTTATGCAAAAAGAAAAACGGAGAACACAGACTTTGTGTAGATTATCGCAATTTGAATAGAAAAATGATTAAAGATAAATTTCCCTTGCCATTGATAGAAGAAGTGTTAGATAAACTCGAAAACTCTAAAGTCTACACTTGACTCGACCTTAAAAATGGATTCTTTCATGTACCCATGGATCCTAACAGTACAAAATACACCTCGTTTGTGACGCATGAAGGACAATACGAATTTTTACGTTCCTTGGATTGTCAAACAGTCCAAGTGTATTCCAACGATTTATTTTACACCGTCTTCCGAAAACTCATAAGTGACAACATTCTAATTGTGTAGATGGATGATCTGCTCATTCCATCACAAATGAAGCAGAAGGTTTAAATAAATTACGACTAGTTCTCCAAACAGCTGCAGACTTCGGTCTTGAGTTAAACTTAAAGAAATGTAATTTCTTACAACGCAAAATAGAATTTCTTGGATACATAATCGAAAACGGAACAATAAAACCTTCACCATCTAAGACACAAGCTGTCCAAAACTTTCCACAACCTCAAACCCCGAGACAACTTCAAAGTTTTATAGAATTAACAAGTTATTTCCGGAAGTTTATTCCAAATTACGCTCGAATTGCAAGACCTTTAAGTGATCGTGATAATGTTAAATTTAAATTTGGACCTACAGAAATAGCATCTTTTCAAGAACTGAAAAACATTCTTTCAAAGAACCCAGCTCTCCATGTTTTTCAACAAGGTTACCCTTTAGAACTCCACACAGATGCAAGCTCCCTAGGTTTTGGCACTGTCCTATTACAGAAATCTGAATCCATTATTTTAGTCAACAGGAGAAATATAGCAGCTATGAATTAGAAGTACTAGCTATTATTGAAGCGCTGAAAAGGTTTACAAGTTACCTGTTAGGTACAAAATTCAAAATTATCACAGACTGTGACGCATTCCAAAAGACAATGCACAAAAAAGATTTGCCTGCTAAAATTGCTCGTTGGGCGTTGATGCTAGAAGAATTTGATTATGAAGTCTGTCACAGACCCGGTAGACAAATGAAACACGTTGATGCATTAAGTCGTTACCCCATTATGATGATTTCCTCCCATGATATTACACAAAAGATTAAAGAAGCTCAAAATAAAGATGAATTCATTTATCAACTTAAATCAGCAATCAAAATTACACCTTCTGATGAATATTTTCTTAAAAACGAAATTTTGTACAAATTACACAATTCTGAACTATTAGTTGTTCCAGAAATGATGCAAAGAGCGATAGTACTCCATGCACACGCACAAGGCCATTTTGCTTCTAAAAAAATGAATCTATTGTTTCACAAGAATCTTACATTCCCAGACTCACGAAAATTGTTCAGGATGTAATTACAAACTGCGTCCCATGCATCTGATCCTCACGTAAAGCTGGTAAACAAGAAGGTTTTCTCCATCCGATCCCAAAAGGCGATCAACCCCTTGATTGTTACCATTGTGATTTTTTAGGACCATTACCATCCACAAAAAAAGTGTTACAAACACATCTTTACTGTTATTGATTCATTTTCTAAATTTGTTTGGATTTACCCTGTAAAGTCTACTTCCACTAAAGATGCTCTCGACAAACTAATTTTGCACCAAACCATATTTGGTAATCCATCAAAAATTATTACAGATAAAGGTAGTGTGCTTTTACATCTACAGACTTTCAGAAACTTTGTCAGGAAGAATCAATTGAACACATTCAGATAACCACTGGTGTACCACGTGGAAAAGGTCAGATAGAAAGTATGCATGAAACAATTATCCCTGTTTTGACCAAGTTAACCATCCAAAAACACGAAAAATGGTTCAAACATGTCCACCGATTACAACGCATTATGAATAGTACCACCACACATAGCACAAAATTTACACCCTTTGAAGTTTTCATTGGAGTAAAAATGAAACAAAAAGAGGACCTTCAAATTAAACACCTCCTTGAAGACGAACAGTTTATTAACAAACGAGATACACTACGCAACGAAGCTAAAGAAAATATCCTACGTTTACCGGATGAAAACAAGAAACAGTACAATAAACATCGTAAACCCGCTTATAACTACAAACCAGGTGACACAGTTGCGATACAGCGTACACAGTTCGGAACTGGATTGAAACTTCGACATAAATACTTTGAACCATATGAAGTAACAAAAGACAACAAACACGATCGTTATGAAGTACAGAAAATTGGACAACATGAAGGTCCAAATGTAACCTCAACTTCAGCTGATAAAATGAAGAAATGGTGTACACATTGAGAAGGTACCATCACCAAAGCTATTTGTTATTTTGTATTTTCCTTTTTCTGCTGTTTTTTTTTATTATTTCAGTTCACTTGATCTCCCAGCGCGGAAGACGGCGTGGTTATCAGGATGCCCGTGTGGATGTCAACTAATCGTAGACCACTTCCGAAGCCATGCATGAACTGAAGTGACTCGAGGCAGTCAGCCGAGATTGGGAGACAGTCCTCTTCCCGCCGCCATAAGCGCGAGATGAAAAACCTCCAACACGCGTGATGTTTTAAATCTAACTATGTAAAGGCAGATGGCCTTATTCTCTTTTTTTTTTACCTGTGTGTCCGTCCTATAATGTCCTTTTTTTCTGTATTAAAGTAATTAACTTAAGAAGTCTCTCTTTTCAAGTATTTAAATAACGGACACACACATATATAAAAATATATATATTTTTTATATATATATATATATATATATATATATATATATTTATATATATATAAGAATAATAATTATATATATATATATATATATATATATATATAATGCATAAGAATAATTATTTATATATATGTATAAGAATAATTATATATATATATACATATATATATATATATATAAGAATAATTATTTATATATATGTATAAGAATAATTATATATATATATACATATATATATATATATATATAAGAATAATTATTTATATATATGTATAAGAATAATTATATATATATATATATATATATATATATATATATATATATATATATATATATAATAATTATATAAAGGGTGTTTTTTAAAGGTATAGAACTTTAAATTGCAATAAAACAACGATGTATTATTCGATTGACATGAATTTTTTTATTCGAAAGATAATCTTGTGGCATTACATTTTAAATATGATTTCTGGCATATGACTGCCACGGCTGGATTGGATGTAGTCCAATCTGGACGTCCAATTTTCGATGATTTTTTCCAACATTTGTGGCCGTATATCGGCAATAACACAGCGAATGTTGTCTTCTAAATGGTCAAGCATTTGTGGCTTATCCGCATAGACCAATGACTTTACATAGCCCCACAGAAAATAGTCTAGCGGTGTTAAATCACAAGATCTTGGAGGCCAATTCACAGGTCCAAAACGAGAAATTAGGCTGTCACCAAACGAGTCTTTCAATAAATCGATTGTGGCACGAGCTGTGTGACATGTTGCGCCGTCTTGTTGGAACCACAGCTCCTGGACATAATGATCGTTCAATTCAGGAATGAAAAAGTTAGTAATCATGGCTCTATACCGATCAGCATTGACTGTAACGTTGTGGCCTTCATCGTTATTGAAGTACGGACCAATGATTCCACCAGCCCATAAAGCGCACCATACAGTCAGTTTTTCTGGATGTAACGGTGTTTCGACATACACTTGTGGATTAGCTTCACTCCAAATGCGGCAGTTTTGTTTGTTGACGTAACCATTCAACCAGATTCGCTTATGAAAATCGGGAACAACGGCAATCTCGTTTTGGGCCCATTCGACGAATCTACGCCTTGCTTGATCATATTTAAAATGTAATGCCACAAGATTATCTTTCGAATAAAAAAAAATCCATGTCAATCGAATAATGCATCGTTGTTTTATTGCAATTTAAAGTTCTATACCTCTAAAAAAACACCCTTTACATCAGAGAATAACACATAGACTAAAATTGATAGCGTTCATAAGAGCTTTAAAGGTTTTGACGCGTGTGGACAGTTGTTGTTTCAAGTCAAAGTTTTACAGGAAACATTTAATAGACGAACTTAAAATTTTTGGCTTGTCTTCCCGACATCACATAGATGATTTTATGCGTGGCCGAATTATTGGTAAGATCGAAGAAGGGCGAAAAATAACAGATGTTGCCAGGGAGTTCGACATCGCTCACAGCGTTGTTTCACGGCAGTGGAAGTCATTTAAAGCTACTGGAATGTGTAGTAGACGGCACGGGGGAGGTCGTGTTAGAAGTACGACGCCTGCAGAAGACAGATATATCGTCCTATCAGCAAAAAGGAACAGGTGCACCACAGCTCAGCAGGTGGCAAATCAGTTTCTTGCTGCCTCAGGAAAGCAGATCTCCCGAAAAACTGTTGCCAGACGTTTGAGGGGAGGATGACTATGCGCACGCAGACCTGTTGTGTGTGTCTCATTGACCAGACAGCACCGTACTGCCCGTTTGCAATGGTGTCGTGAGCATCACAATTGGACTGAACAGGACTGGGCATGCGTACTATTCTCAGATGAGAGTAGGATCAGTCTGTCAACGGATTGTAGACGCCAACTGATCTGGCGCGAGAGTGGTACTGCTTATCGTCCAGAAAATATCCAGGAAAAGGACCGATATCCGACATGCAGTATCATGGTGTGGGCCGGCATCATGATCAATGGCCGCACGCGCCTACATGTGGTTGCAAATGGGACTATGACGGGCCAACGATACACTGATGAAGTTCTACTTCCTCATGTTCGTCTTTTTCCGTGGTGCTGTCGGTGATAAATTTGCTTTTATGGACGACAACGCAACATGTCATCGAACACTCGCTGTTCAGGATTTTCTGACAGCGAGGGTATTCAACGTCTCGTAGGGCCAGCGCGTTCTGCAGATCTAAACCCCATTGAAAATGTGTGGGATGCTTTGGGGAGGCAAGTTGCTGGTCGAAACTATCCTCCGACAAACAAGAACACCCTCATCCATGCACTCACAGAGGAATGGGATAAATTGCCTCAACAGCTGCTGGATAAAGTTGTGCAAAGTATGGTACGACGTGTGGAATGTTGCATCACACTCCACGGTGGACATATCCCGTTCTGATACCTTTCTTTAAGGTGCCTGCTGACTTTTAGATGCATTGTTCCATTTCTCCGTACGCAGATCAAATGAACATTTTTTTTCTTTCAGATGTTTCACAGCTTTTGTACTTTCCAGAACAATAAATATTCTTTATTCTAATGTATGAACAGTGTGGCAACTATATTTTATCCTACTAGGCCTCATGTCTCGCTTAATGTTATGCTACATAGCAATTTGTGATCCGTACTTAGCAATTGTCCAGCAGTGTATATATATACACTCTGTCGCAAAAAAATATATGCACCCAGAAGAAATTGAGCTACATTCACGAAATTTGGTATGCATGTAGTGTATATGAAAATAAACAAATGATTAAAAATTCAGAACAAAATATCATTTTATTAAGCGGTTACAGCTTGCAAAAGGTTAAAAATCAGTAAGTAGTAAAGCCACCTCTGGCAGCTATACAAGCCGAAATTCGGCGTGGCATCGATTCAATTAAATCACTTATGACCCCTGTGGAAGATCCTGCCATAGTCTTTGCATCTGCGCAGTTAATTCTCCTGTATCTCGGGACGGCTGCAGTTGCCTTCCCAGCGCGTCCAGACATGCTCTATTGGCGAAAGATCTGGTGACCTGGCAGGCCATGGTAGGACGTCATATCCTTGAAGACATTGTTGGGAGAGTCGCGCAGTATGTGGACGAGCATTATCCTGTTGATAAATGGCACCTGGGCGACTTGATAGCATGGGTAGCACAATCGGCGTTAAAATATCGTCCACGTATCTGCGAGCTGTCAAAGTGCCTTGAAGGACCACTAAAGATGATCGTGTGTCCCAAGAAATTGCTCCCCACACTGTCGCACCTTGTGAAATTGCTGTATGCCGCTCGACAATAAATGCCGGATCGGACCGCTGGCCGGTGCGCCTCCAGACACGTGTGCGGTGGTCATCAGCACTGAGACTGAATCGGGATTCTTCACTGAAGATGACACGTCTCCAGTCTGTCACACTCCAAGTTGCCCGAGGTCGGCAAAATCCAGTCGACACTGCCTATGATGTGGGTCAGTGGTAAGCGTCTTAGCGGACGTCGGCTCCTCAAGCCAACTTCGGTCAGTCGTCTCCTTATGGTTTCTCTTGATGGCACTGGATGTCTGGAAGGAGGTAAGTGGCGTTCAATCGATGCTAGCGACGTTGTTGGTGCCGAAGTGGCCACTTCTGATTGCACGATCCTCGCGATCATTTGTGTTCCTGGGACGTCCTGACCCTCCGCGACGGTACACTCTACCTTCTGTGATCCACTGTTGCCAACACCGAGCAACTACCATATCGCCCGACCGAGGTGGCGGCCGATACGTCTATTCGACCAACCTGCTTCTCTGAGGCCTATTATACGGCCCCTATCAAAGTCCGTCAGCTGCTCGTACTGCCACCGGTTACGTCTTAGAGGCATCCTAAGTCTCAATATCGTCTATCAAAGTCATCAGATTCGTTTGGATAGCCGTACGGCGCTCGTACTCATGCTTTTAAATCCTCCCAGTTGCGCAACTAATATGCGCATAGCACACTTAGCCTTGTCTCATTGGCATCGAAATTTTAATCATTTGCATATCTCTTGCCAGACTACATTCTTGCCGAGTTTCGTGATTGTAGCTTGATTTCTTCTGGGTGCATATATTTTTTTGCGACAAAGTGTATATATAAGAATAACAAATATATATATTTAAGAATAATAAATATATATATATATTTAAGAATATATATATATATATAAGAATAATAAAAATATATATATATATATTTAAGAATAATAAATATATATATATATATATTTAAGAATAATATAAATATATATATATATATATATAAGAATAATAAATATATATATATATAAGAATAATAATTATATATATATATAATTATTCTTCTATATATATATATATATATATATATATATAATTATTCTTGTATATATATATATACACTGCTGGACAATTGCTAAGGACGGATAACACTATCATAAATAGCAACCACAAAATGAAAGGAAGCAAAATGTGGAAAATTAGAATAAGTGCGGGATATTAGTAAGAAGTATGAGTATGCAAATTTTTTTTCCACGTCTGTTCATCACGTGATAGCGTTCATAAGAGCTTTAAAGGTTTTGACGCGAGTGGACAGTTGTTTCAAATCAAAATTTTACAGGAAAGATTTAATAGACGAACTTAAAATTTTTGGCATGTCTTCGCGAACTCACATAGATGATTTTATGCGTGGCCGAATTATTGGAAAGATCGAAGAGAAGGGCGAAAAATAACAGATGTTGCCAGGCAGTTCGACATCGCTCACAGCGTTGTTTCACGGCAGTGGAAGTCATTTAAAACTACTGGAATGTGTAGTAGACGGCACGGGGAGGTCGTGTTAGAAGTACGACGCCTGCAGAAAACAGATATATCGTGCTATCAGCAAAAAGGAACAGGCGCGCCACAGCTCAGCAGGTGGCAAATCAGTTTCTTGCTGCCTTTCTTGTTTAGGAAAGCAGATCTCCCGAAAACTGTTGCCAGACGTTTGAGGGGAGGACTATACGCACGCAGACCTGTTGTGTGTGTCTCATTGACCAGACAGCACCGTACTGCCCGTTTGCAATGGTGTCGTGAGCATCACAATTGGACTGAACAGGACTGGGCATGCGTACTATTCTCAGATGAGAGTAGGATCAGTCTGTCAACGGATTGTAGACGCCAACTGATCTGGCGCGAGAGTGGTACTGCTTATCGTCCAGAAAATATCCAGGAAAAGGACCGATATCGGACATGCAGTATCATGGTGTCGGCCGGCATCATGATCAATGGCAGCACGCGCCTACATGTGGTTGCAAATGGGACTATGACGGGTCAACGATACACTGATGAAGTTCTACTTCCTCATGTTCGTCTTTTCCGTGGTGCTGTCGGTGATAAATTTGCTTTTATGGACGACAACGCAACATGTCATCGAACACTCGCTGTTCAGGATTTTCTAGACAGCGAGGGTATTCAACGTCTCGTAGGGCCAGCGCGTTCTCCAGATCTAAACCCCATTGAAAATGTGTGGGATGCTTTGGGGAGGCAAGTTGCTGGTCGAAACTATCCTCCGACAAACAAGAACACCCTCATCCATGCACTCACAGAGGAATGGGATAAATTGCCTCAACAGCTGCTGGATAAAGTTGTGCAAAGTATGGTACGACGTGTGGAATGTTGCATCACACTCCACGGTGGACATATCCCGTTCTGATACCTTTCTTTAAGGTGCCTGCTGACTTTTAGATGCATTGTTCCATTTCTCCGTACGCAGATCAAATGAACATTTTTTTTCTTTCAGATGTTTCACAGCTTTTGTACTTTCCAGAACAATAAATATTCTTTTTATTCTAATGTATGAACAGTGTGGCAACTATATTTTATCCTACTAGGCCTCATGTCTCGCTTAATGTTATGCTACATAGCAATTTGTGATCCGTACTTAGCAATTGTCCAGCAGTGTATATATATATATATAAGAATAACAAATATATATATTTAAGAATAATAAATATATATATATATTTAAGAATATATATATATATATATAAGAATAATAAATATATATATATATATATTTAAGAATAATAAATATATATATATATATTTAAGAATAATATAAATATATATATATATATATATAAGAATAATAAATATATATATATATAAGAATAATAATTATATATATATATAATTATTCTTCTATATATATATATATATATATATATATATATATATATATAATTATTCTTGTATATATATACACTGGCCTCAAAAAGTTAAGGTACAACCGGGTTTTTGTGTCTAATTTGCAAATGAATGAATGTAGAAACAAAAAATTTGGAGGATATGTGCATTAAATAGTTTTTTATTGAATGCGTCATAGAAATTTGTATAAATGTATTGCAAAAACGATTTATAACAAAAAAAGCAATCTCTGCGGAAAAGTTCATTCTTGGAGAAAACAGCACATCACAGTGTTATGTGGTAAAATGGCATAAAAACAATACAAAAATGGGTTCTAATAAGGAATGTGTCCACCCCTAACTTGAATGCATTGGCGGCATCGATTTCCCATGCTGTTTATTAAGTTGTCGGACACCGGAATAGGAAGCGAAGACCAGACACAGAGTAAGCCTTGTTTCAGCTCATGTAACGACCTTCGAGGAGGATTTAAAGCAGCAACCTCTCTGCCAAGATAGTCCCAAAAATGTTCTATCGGATTCAGGTCTGGAG
The DNA here is from genome assembly GCA_019973935.1 of Trichonephila clavipes. Lineage (NCBI taxonomy): Eukaryota > Metazoa > Arthropoda > Arachnida > Araneae > Nephilidae > Trichonephila > Trichonephila clavipes. Next base: position 1,085,384 of record BMAU01020033.1, on the reverse strand, counting down.
ATCGAGCTGGCCATTCCATTCGTTCCAAACCGTGATCCTCCAGATACTCCTCAACAATCCGAGCTCGGTGAGGTCGTGCATTATCATCCATCAAAATGAAGTCGTTACCAATAGCAGCAGCATATGGGCGGACATATGGATCAAGGGTCTCATCCCGATATATAAGACCAGTTACGGTTCCTCCATGGAACACATGCAGGTCAGTGTGGCCACCGAGCGAGATCCCTGCCCAAACCAGGATTCCACCACCTCTATAACTGTGTCTTTCAACAGTGTTGGATTGATGGTATCTAGTGCGCTGTTCCCTCCAGATCAGTAGACGCCCTGAATCACTCTCCATTGTAAATCTGGACTCGTCTGTGAACAGCACAGAAGCCCATTGTTGCTGCGTCCAAGAAACATGTTCTCTTGCCCAGCATAAGCGGTTCCTTCGCTGTCGTCCGTTGAGGGGAACGCACACAACTGGTCTTCCTGCATACAGACCTGCATTGTGAAGACGATTTCGCACCGTAGTAGCTGAGATTCTTCTTCCTGATGCTTGAAAGTGGTCTGCAACGAGATGCGGCACAGTAGTGGTTCTTCTCCTTCGTGCCGAAAGAGCTAGAAAAACGGTCTTCTGCAGGTGTTGTAGCTCGTGGTCGGCCTGGAACAGGTCTTCTGGACACAGAATCTTCGGATTGGTATTGATCCCAAAGTCGCTGAACAACACTACGAGACACATTGAGACGTCTAGCAGCATCAGCCTGCGACAATCCCATTTCCATCCATCCAACTGCCCGCCACCTTAACGAATTGGGTAAACGACGTCTCTGAGACATTTTCTAAACTCTATTGACTATTGTCACCGAAACTGCCAACAACTGTTGAAAATCAACACAACTTACACACAAAAGTACGAAAGCTTGATATTTGCATATTTTTCTCTCACTCATAAATATACGTTCTTTTCTATAAAATAAAAGTGGTAGCAATCGTTTTTGCATTAATGTTTTTAAAGTTCGTTATTATCATTCATGTAAACTATGCATTTTATTGTTACTGCCATTTTTTTTATGGTGAGCTTCGAAAAACATGTTGTACCTTAACTTTTTGAGGCCAGTGTATATACACTGCTGGACAATTGCTAAGGACGGATAACACTATCATAAATAGCAACCACAAAATGTGGAAAATTAGAATAAGTGCGGGATATTAGTAAGAAGTATGAGTATGCAAATTTTTTTTCCACGTCTGTTCATCACGTGATAGCGTTCATAAGAGCTTTAAAGGTTTTGACGCGAGTGGACAGTTGTTTCAAATCAAAATTTTACAGGAAAGATTTAATAGACGAACTTAAAATTTTTGGCATGTCTTCGCGAACTCACATAGATGATTTTATGCGTGGCCGAATTATTGGAAAGATCGAAGAGAAGGTCGAAAAATAACAGATGTTGCCAGGCAGTTCGACATCGCTCACAGCGTTGTTTCACGGCAGTGGAAGTCATTTAAAACTACTGGAATGTGTAGTAGACGGCACGGGGGAGGTCGTGTTAGAAGTACGACGCCTGCAGAAAACAGATATATCGTGCTATCAGCAAAAAGGAACAGGCGCGCCACAGCTCAGCAGGTGGCAAATCAGTTTCTTGCTGCCTTTCTTGTTTAGGAAAGCAGATCTCCCGAAAAACTGTTGCCAGACGTTTGAGGGGAGGACTATACGCACGCAGACCTGTTGTGTGTGTCTCATTGACCAGACAGCACCGTACTGCCCGTTTGCAATGGTGTCGTGAGCATCACAATTGGACTGAACAGGACTGGGCATGCGTACTATTCTCAGATGAGAGTAGGTTCAGTCTGTCATCGGATTGTAGACGCCAACTGATCTGGCGCGAAAGTGGTACTGCTTATCGTCCAGAAAATATCCAGGAAAAGGACCGATATCCGACATGCAGTATCATGGTGTGGGCCGGCATCATGATCAATGGCAGCACGCGCCTACATGTGGTTGCAAATGGGACTATGACGGGTCAACGATACACTGATGAAGTTCTACTTCCTCATGTTCGTCTTTTCCGTGGTGCTGTCGGTGATAAATTTGTTTTTATGGACGACAACGCAACATGTCATCGAACACTCGCTGTTCAGGATTTTCTAGACAGCGAGGGTATTCAACGTCTCGTAGGGCCAGCGCGTTCTGCAGATCTAAACCCCATTGAAAATGTGTGGGATGCTTTGGGGAGGCAAGTTGCTGGTCGAAACTATCCTCCGACAAACAAGAACACCCTCATCCATGCACTCACAGAGGAATGGGATAAATTGCCTCAACAGCTGCTGGATAAAGTTGTGCAAAGTATGGTACGACGTGTGGAATGTTGCATCACACTCCACGGTGGACATATCCCGTTCTGATACCTTTCTTTAAGGTGCCTGCTGACTTTTAGATGCATTGTTCCATTTCTCCGTACGCAGATCAAATGAACATTTTTTTTTCTCTTTCAGATGTTTCACAGCTTTTGTACTTTCCAGAACAATAAATATTCTTTATTCTAATGTATGAACAGTGTGGCAACTATATTTTATCCTACTAGGCCTCATGTCTCGCTTAATGTTATGCTACATAGCAATTTGTGATCCGTCCTTAGCAATTGTCCAGCAGTGTATATATATATATATATATATATATATAAGAATAACAAAAATATATATATATATATTTAAGAATAATAAATATATATATATATATATTTAAGAATAATATAAATATATATATATATATAAGAATAATAAATATATATATATATAAGAATAATAATTATATATATATATAATTATTCTTCTATATATATATATATATATATATATATATATAATTATTCTTGTATATATATATATACACTGCTGGACAATTGCTAAGGACGGATAACACTATCATAAATAGCAACCACAAAAATGAAAGGAAGCAAAATGTGGAAAATTAGAATAAGTGCGGGATATTAGTAAGAAGTATGAGTATGCAAATTTTTTTCCACGTCTGTTCATCACGTGATAGCGTTCATAAGAGCTTTAAAGGTTTTGACGCGAGTGGACAGTTGTTGTTTCAAATCAAAATTTTACAGGAAAGATTAAATAGACGAACTTAAAATTTTTGGCATGTCTTCGCGAACTCACATAGATGATTTTATGCGTGGCCGAATTATTGGAAAGATCGAAGAGAAGGGCGAAAAATAACAGATGTTGCCAGGCAGTTCGACATCGCTCACAGCGTTGTTTCACGGCAGTGGAAGTCATTTAAAACTACTGGAATGTGTAGTAGACGGCACGGGGGAGGTCGTGTTAGAAGTACGACGCCTGCAGAAAACAGATATATCGTGCTATCAGCAAAAAGGTACAGGCGCACCACAGCTCAGCAGGTGGCAAATCAGTTTCTTGCTGCCTTTCTTGTTTAGGAAAGCAGATCTCCCGAAAAACTGTTGCCAGACGTTTGAGGGGAGGACTATACGCACGCAGACCTGTTGTGTGTGTCCCATTGACCAGACAGCACCGTACTGCCCGTTTGCAATGGTGTCGTGAGCATCACAATTGGACTGAACAGGACTGGGCATGCGTACTATTCTCAGATGAGAGTAGGTTCAGTCTGTCATCGGATTGTAGACGCCAACTGATCTGGCGCGAAAGTGGTACTGCTTATCGTCCAGAAAATATCCAGGAAAAGGACCGATATCCGACATGCAGTATCATGGTGTGGGACGGCATCATGATGAATGGCCGCACGCGCCTACATGTGGTTGCGAATGGGACTATGACGGGCCAACGATACATTGATGAAGTTCTACTTCCTCATGTTCGTCTTTTCCGTGGTGCTGTCGGTGATAAATTTGTTTTTATGGACGACAACGCAACATGTCATCGAACACTCGCTGTTCAGGATTGTCTAGACAGCGAGGGTATTCAACATCTCGTATCGCCAGCACGTTCTCCAGATCTAAACCCCATTGAAAATGTGTGGGATGCTTTGGGGAGGCAAGTTGCTGGTCGAAACTATCCTACGACAAACAAGAACACACTCATCCGTGCACTCACAGAGGAATGGGATAAATTGCCTCAACAGCTGCTGGATAATGCTGTGCAAAGTATGGTACGACGTGTGGAATGTTGCATCACATTCCACGGTGGACATATTCCATACTGATACCTTTCTTTAAGGTGCCTGCTGACTTTTAGATGCATTGTTCCATTTCTCCGTACGCAGATCAAATGAACATTTTTTTTTCTTTCAGATGTTTCACAGCTTTTGTACTTTCCAGAACAATAAATATTCTTTATTCTAATGCCTGAACAGTGTGGCAACTATATTTTATCCTACTAGGCCTCATGTCTCGCTTAATGTTATGCTACATAGCAATCTGTGATCCGTCCTTAGCAATTGTCCAGCAGTGTATATATATATATATATATATATATATATATACACACAATTATATATATATATATATGAAAGAATTACATATATATATATACAAGAATTATATATATATATATATATATATACCTATACAAGAATTATATATATATACACAAGAATTACATATATATATACAATTATATATATATATATATATATACAAGAATTACATATATATTGTTACGAATTTAGTCTTATTCTAATTGTTTCTACTCATTTGTGTTCATTTTTACAGTTTAATTTGTCGTATCTAATGTGATTTCAACCCTGTTTACCTGTAATATCATTTCCACTGCATTGCACGGCCCCCATGCTTTAACATTGGTTTAAATGGTAAACTCGCCAAATATTGCAGCTAGCGCCAAGTTGGCGACGGATTTGGCGACTTAATTTTTGGCGCCAAATTTGGCGATATGTCGCCAAATGTGGGCGATAAGCTTGGCGACCATGGCAACCCTGCTCCTAATAACCCTGTCTGGCAACCCTATCGCGGTATTGTAACACTATGTATTGAGCTTTTCTCATACCTTCCGGATTTTGCTAGATCTTTCTATTTCTCGATTATTCTGGCAAGTGCCAGAGGTTTCTGACCGAAAGGTATAAAAGGGCCCGGGCCGGCTAGTCAGTTAGTCAGATCTCAGCTTTCATGCAAGTGATACCTCTCTGCTTGAGAGAGAGACGATTACATAGTGCGTGTGTTATTGCTTTTATTGAGTTATTATTTTTGTGCTGAGTGTTTACTATTGTTTTTGTTAGTGTATTGCATCTGTGTTATCAGTATTTTCATCGATTGTACGTGAATTTCTCGAACTGTTCTACAATTTGTGGAGGACTGTTTTGGCCAAGAATAAAATTGTTTTGGATTCCGCTCTTCGGCTTCAATCATTTCGAACCCCGAAAACGCAACAATTGGTGTCAGAAGTGGGATTGAATGCCAACAACAAGAGCGATGGAGGCCCGGTTCCAGACTCTTCTAGAAAAATTGTCTGAAATGAAATCGGAGTTGACCGCCAGCATGAATGCCAACATGGGCGAAATGAAATCGGAGTTGACCGCCAGCATGAATGCCAATATGGGCGAAATGAAGTCGGACTTGACCAGCATGAATGCCAATATGGGCGAAATGAAATCGGAGTTGACCGCCAGCATGAATGCCAACATGGGCGAAATGAAATCGGAGTTGACCGCCAGGGCGAAATGAAATGCCGCCAATGAATATGGACGAATTGAATACCAAGCTTACTAACGTAAACGAGCAGATCAGCGCCAACAAGGAAGAGTTGAAAAGTGATCTGAAGGGCATTGGCGACAAATTGACGACTATGGACAAGAAATTTGAAGAAATGGAAGGAAGAATCGAGTCGGTGGAAAATAAATTCGAAAACAAATTTGTGGATATAGAGAACAAATTTGAAAATAAATTCGAAGATATGGAGAGCAAACTAGAGGCGAAAATTTTCGAAAAGGTAGAAGATGTTTCCATCTCGTTCAGGAGTGACCTAGAGAAATTGAAGCAGAAAGTCATGACTGGCCAAGGGGATGAATTTAAGTTTCAAGCTCCTTATTCCAAGCCTTCCATCAAGCTTTCTACATATGACGGAAAGTCCTCTTGGCAGGTGTATAAGACCCAATTCTCCATAGTGGCGGATGCAAACCAGTGGGACTCCCAGACCAAGGCATGCCAGTTAGCTGCTTCTCTTCGAGCCGACGCTGCTGACATTTTGCAAACTTTGCCGGAAACACAGCGGCTGGATTTCGACGCTCTCGTTAATGCTCTGGAGTTACGCTTCGGAGAGAAATGTGTGAAGGATTACAGCAGACTCCAGCTGAAGTCACGGCAGCAGAAAGTGTCCGAAACGCTCCAAGAACTGGCGACGGACGTCGAGAGGCTTTCTCACTTGGCGTTTTCTGACTGTCCGACTGAAGTAAGAGAAGTCCTGGCGCTGCAACACTTCATCGACGGGGTGTGTGATCCGGAAATCCAGAAAGCTCTCCGAATGGCGGATCTCAAGGACTTAAAGGGGGCCCTAGTGTTTGCTATGAAATTCGAGGCAGCCCAGCAAGCAACACGAAAGGACAGACACCCCATACGAGCCGTCAACGAATCGGACACGTCGAACTCAAGTGTGGAGCGGTTAGAGCGACAGATGAGAAGCTTCATGAATAGAGTTGAGTCTTTGATGTCCCAGAAAGCAGACTGGAAGAAGACCCTTAAATGCTGGACCTGCGGTCGAGAAGGGCATCTGCAGAGAAGCTGTCGGGCACGCCAAGGCGCTGAAACTAATAAGCGCCTTCCAGAAGGAGGTGTCGGAAAACTAATTAATGACCATCTCGTGGGGCGGAGGTTGCCAGATTTTGGAAAGCCCCACATTCCAGTGTGTCAAATTTCGACAAAGAGTACCGGTGAGAATGGAATTTTATAATGGGACATGTTAACGAGCTTCCCTGCAACATGATCATCGATACAGGAGCCAATGTGTCTATCATTCGGAACGATCTGGCTCAAAAGTTACAAGAGAAACTTATCTGGACCCCACCCCGCGTGGTGCTACAGACCGTGACGGGGGAAAAGATTGATATTCACGGAAAATTAAAAGTCAAGATCAAGTTTGGAGACGCTACCTACCAACATGCTGTGTATGTCGCAGATATTGCAGACCCTCTCATTCTTGGACTGGACTTTCTAAAGGAGCATGGTTTCACTCTAGACTTCAACAAGAACGAATTACGTTCCATACACGAAGAAGTCACTATATTCTAAATTGAACACAGGTCAGAACCAATTCGACAGGTAACCGCTAACGAGAACATTACCATTCCCCCAAGGACTGAAATCATAGTACCTGGATACATCGGTAACGATGTGAGTTTCAACTCTGGCCTAATTGGATCTGCGGAAAATAAAGCGAATGGATTGCTAATAGCTTCGACGCTAGTGGACCTTTCCAGAAAAACTATCCCGGTAAGAATTTGCAACGTAACTGAAAAACCTAGAGTGTTCCAGAAAGGTGAAGTGTTGGCAACCTGCAGTCCAGTAACGTGTGTCTGCAAAAGTTCGAGCTTGCTCCTATCCAACTCGCCTCAACAGTTGACTCCCGACCTTCTAGAAAATGCTGAATTGTCCCCCGAACAGAAAAGCTCCGCAGAAAGACTGTTCCAAGAATTTGAAGACGTGTTTTCTAGAAACAGTAGCGATATTGGCCATACTACAGTGACACAACACAGAATTGATACAGCAGACCATCCGCCGATTAAACAGCACCCAAGACGCTTGCCGTTTGCTAAACAGGAAGAGGTCGGAACACTACTACGAGATGCAGGAAAATGACATCATAGAACCGTCTTCGAGTCCGTGGGCATCTCCAATCGTCTTGGTTCGTAAGAAAGATGGCTCCACAAGATTTTGCGTGGACTATCGAAAACTTAACGACGTCACCAAGAAGGACAGCTACCCTCTTCCAAGGATAGATGACACCCTGGATACCCTTTCCGGTCATAAATGGTTCTCGACTTTAGATTTAAAGAGCGGATACTGGCAAGTGGAGATCCATCCCGAAGACAGAGAAAAAACAGCATTCACTTCCGGCCAAGGACTATGGCAGTTCAAGGTCATGCCGTTCGGGCTCTGCAATGCGCCAGCTACTTTCGAGCGCCTGATGGAGACCGTGCTAAAGGGTCTGACTTTTGAAGCTTGCCTTATTTACCTGGATGACGTCATAATAGGAGGGCGTACGTTTGAAGAACATCTTCAAAATATCCGGAAGGTGTTATCAAAATTAAGCGACGCTAACTTGAAGCTAAACCCTTCGAAATGCAAGTTCTTCCAGAAAGAAGTCAATTATCTAGGACACATCATCTCTGCAGAAGGTGTTCGTACGGACCCCGAAAAAGTGTCCGCCGTAAAGAATTGGAAACGCCCTGAAAACCTCCGTGAGCTGCGAAGCTTCCTGGGACTATGTACTTATTACCGAAAGTTTGTGAAAGGGTTCTCTAACATCGCAAGACCCTTGCACAAGCTAACAGAAAGTAAACAAAAGTTTCAGTGGACAAAAAGAATGTGAAGATTCCTTCCTCCAGCTTAAAGAAACTTTGACGTCTTCACCGATCTTAATATATCCACAACCGGACAAGCCATTTATCTTGGACACTGATGCCAGTAATGAGAGTGTCGGAGCAGTATTATCTCAGGAAATAGATGGACAGGAACGAGTCGTAGCTTATTGGAGTAAGTGTTTATCGAAACCGGAAAGAAATTATTGTGTCACTCGAAAAGAGCTACTGGCTATTGTGAAAGCCATCGAGCATTTCCATCACTATCTCTATGGCCAAAAATTTCTTCTACGTACCGATCATGCCTCCTTAACCTGGCTAATGAATTTTAGAAATACTGAAGGCCAGGTAGCCAGATGGATACAACGGCTCAACGAGTATTACTTTGACATCAGACATCGTAAAGGCTCCTCGCATGGAAATGCTAATGCCCTTTCAAGAAGACCATGCCCAGAAAATTGTCGTCATTGTTCCAGAGTAGAGACCAAATATGACTATGCTATACGCCAGATAACAACTTCAACAGCGACGCCACCCGATCCCTGGAGTGACGAGAAAGTTCGAGAAGACCAGATGGCGGATCCTGATATTAAACCCCTTATAGAGTTTATGGAGTCCTCCAGCAATAAACCAAGTTGGCAGGACATCTCGGCTTATAGTCCTACAACTAAGCAGTATTGGGCCCTCTGGAATTCTCTACATCTCAGGAATGGTGTTCTATACCGAAAATTCGAATCAGAGGATGGAAAGACATTCAGGTGGCAATTAGTACTTCCTCGATCTCGTATCCCAGAGGTACTCAAAGAATTACATGGCAGCCCAACAGGAGGTCATTTCGGCGTCATGAAAACTTTGCACCGAGTTCGAGAGCGATTCTGCTGGGGTAAAGTGAGAGCTGACGTGGAACAGTGGTGCAAGTCCTGTGATGCCTGTTCAGCTCGGAAGGGGCCAAAGATACGTAGCCGAGGGAAGCTGCATCGCTACAATGTTGGAGCATCCTTCGAACGTATCGCTTTCGATATCCTGGGACCTCTGCCAAGGACTGCGTCTGGTAATAAGTACCTACTTGTTGTCATGGACTACTTCACGAAATGGCCCGAAGTGTACCCCATTCCGGATCAGGAAGCCCCCACCGTAGCGGAGGCTGTAGTGCAGCACTGGATATCGAGATATGGGGTACCTCTTCAACTTCATTCCGATCAGGGAAGAAATTTCGTCTCTGCGGTATTGAAGGGGCTCTGTGAACTACTCGGAATTGACAAGACCAAGACCACACCTTTGCACCCACAGTCAGATGGCATGGTGGAGAGGTTTAATCGTACCATCCTGAATAACCTCTCACTGATGGTCTCCAAGAACCAACAAGACTGGGACCAGAAAGTTCCTCTCTTTCTGCTAGCGTACCGCAGCGCCGTTCACGAGACTACCGGATATTCACCATCCCAGATGCTTTTTGGCCGAGATCTTCGTCTCCCTTGTGACCTGCTGTTTGGTCGCCCTCCGGATACACCTTCATCGCCTGAGGAGTACGTGCAGAATCTCCAGGCACGTTTTGAAGATGTACACCATTTGGCTCGAGAACGGATCAACCTGAGGACGGAGAAGATGAAGACTCGGTATGACACAAAAGCCACAGGACATCAATTCAAGGAAGGTGACAAGGTGTGGTTCTACAACCCGACTCGACGCAAAGGACTTTCTCCTAAGCTACAATCGCATTGGGACGGTCCTTATACAATTTTAAAGATAATAAACGACGTCGTAATCCGGATCCGTAAGTCAACGAATTCGAAGCCTAGAGTCGTTCATTACGACAGGCTTGCTCCATATTATGGCCATAATTCTTAGTGTGTCAATTATTGTGTAATTTATTTTGACCATGGTCTTGTATAAATAAGTTAGTGTGTAAATAATCTTGTAAATAATTTTGTTTATTGTTTTGTAAGTGTTTATTTTGTACTATGCATTAGGTGTTTATTTTGTACTATGTATTACATGTTATTATTGCATATTCATTTAGTTGTTTTTAATCAATTGCTTTATTATTATGTTAACGTTTGATGAAGGGTTGTACTGCCCGGGACGTGCAGTTCTTGAGAGGGGGGCAATGTTACGAATTTAGTCTTATTCTAATTGTTTCTACTCATTTGTGTTCATTTTTACAGTTTAATTTGTCGTATCTAATGTGATTTCAACCCTGTTTACCTGTAATATCATTTCCACTGCATTGCACGGCCCCATGCTTTAACATTGGTTTAAATGGTAAACTCGCCAAATATTGCAGCTAGCGCCAAGTTGGCGACGGATTTGGCGACTTAATTTTTGGCGCCAAATTTGGCGATATATCGCCAAATGTGGCGATATGTCGCCAAATGTGGGCGATAAGCTTGGCGACCATGGCAACCCTGCTCCTAATAACCCTGTCTGGCAACCCTATCGCGGTATTGTAACACTATGTATTGAGCTTTTCTCATACCTTCCGGATTTTGCTAGATCTTTCTATTTCTCGATTATTCTGGCAAGTGCCAGAGGTTTCTGACCGAAAGGTATAAAAGGGCCCGGGCCGGCTAGTCAGTTAGTCAGATCTCAGCTTTCATGCAAGTGATACCTCTCTGCTTGAGAGAGAGACGATTACATAGTGCGTGTGTTATTGCTTTTATTGAGTTATTATTTTTGTGCTGAGTGTTTACTATTGTTTTTGTTAGTGTATTGCATCTGTGTTATCAGTATTTTCATCGATTGTACGTGAATTTCTCGAACTGTTCTACAATTTGTGGAGGACTGTTTTGGCCAAGAATAAAATTGTTTTGGATTCCGCTCTTCGGCTTCAATCATTTCGAACCCCCGAAAACGCAACAATATAAATACAAGAATTATATATATATGTATAAATATATATATATATATATATATATATATATATATATACATACAAGAATTATATATATATACATTTATATATATATATGTATATACAAGAATAATTATATATATATATACTAGATGTTATACCTGTTCTTCGCACGGGTGAAATGAAAAATTAAACACAGATTGAAGGAAAAAGAAGTTTTTAATGAGTTAATTTAATGTGAATTGAAAATTAAACAAAAAAGCTGTTTGCATATCTCAGCTAAACAAAAGAGAAAGAAAAAAAAAAACACCTTTGTTAAATTTTAACTATGTAGATCTAATAGCCGATAAAAAGGATTTTTTAAATTTATAATTCCTCGTAACACTCTTGAGGGTCGATTTTTCAAAATACCTCCCTAAGCTGATCTCTGCTCAGCAAAAGTAACACATTCTTAAATGTTTTGCATCATGAATGCTTAAAGTAGTGTAAATAATTTATATCTAAAAGTGTAATACATTAGTATTACTTTCTGTTGTATTTATTTTATATTAAAATTGTAATATTCACAAGCTACACCGTTTCTTAAATTATAATGGCGATTCAATGAAAAACATAGCGAAATGTTAACGATAGAGTCAAGTTGGCAAATGCCTAGCTACTTTCGTAGCTCGAGCTTTACTAGAGCTTTGTAAGACCCGCCATGTAGGGCCCTGATGCACGTTAATACTTTATCCCACCGCATTATGATTTACTGCAGTTTTTTTCATACAATTTCTTTTTTTGATCACTACATGTACAAATTAAGGGATATACATAAACAAAATACTCTACTTTGGAAAATTTAATCCGTTAGAGCTAATAAATTAATTGAAGAAATTCCACTGTAAAATTAATTATGTACACCGTTCAATTAAAATAAGTAGTCAAATCATTTTCCAAAGTCTTCATTAACAGACAAAACCATAATAGACTTAATTTTTGACATTAACTATTTTTTTGCGACAAAAATAATAATCTTTGCAATCCGCTGAATTTGCAATATCTGCTACAAAACTTTTTGCCTTCCCCACTAAAATACTCAACATAGAACCAGTGCTGCCATATATTTTGGAAGAGTGGATTTCAAAGAATATTCCAGCTAAGTATTGGTAGAATATTCCAGCTAAATTGGTGTGGCATGGTAGTTAGGAGAAGGGGTGCCAGCTCAAGTGTCGTTCCCGTCACTTGACCGTTGTTCAAAATTACGTGGTCCGTCTCTAAAAGCCCTCGTGTAGCTGAACACTGCGACCTTAATATTCACTCACTCACTGCAAAAAATACAGTGCAGTAGTTATAATAAGTTTTATACTTAAAAATGCAATATCTGCATATTCAATTAAAATTACAGCATTATAATTAACTACTAACCACAAAAAAATTTATGAAAGTTTGTCCAAATGATGTAGTGTGAAAGAGAAGGTTTATTTGCTTTAAGTACCAGAAGCTATAAAAGTAGTTATTTTGAGAATAGATCAATTTCTTACTACCAAATGTGCATAATAAAATGTTAAAAAAAACATTAAAATAAAGAGATTTATAACAACCTGTCCCTTCAAAACTTAGTTTGATTCTGAAATAAAAAAAATTAGGCATTATATCAGACGAATTAATTAGAAACCAGCACCTTGCGTAGCCAAAACAAAAATGGTTTTTCACAAACAAAAGATAGATATATGCAGACGCGTTTTTTTTTTTGCAGAGCATGCCAGAATTGCTAGCATATGACAGAATTTTTTCCTACTTACTTGACAAATATTGTTATATTTTGGTCACTTCATACAATATCTTTATAAATTATAGTTTATGCTATAAATTATAGCCTATGTGCTATTCTGATGTATAAGCTATATTACTGTAAAGTTTCATTCAAATTCATTCAGTAGTTTTTGCGTGAAAGACCAACAAAGATTTTCACGAACTTTCGCATTTATAATATATATTAGATTATTCTTGTGTGTATATATATATATAATTATTCTTGTATATATATATATAATTATTCTTGTGTGTATATATATATATATATATATATATATATATATATATATTATCTTCTATATATATATATATATATAATTATTCTTGTATATATATATAATTATTCTTGTATATATATATAATTATTCTTGTATATATATAATTATTCTTGTATATATATATATATATATATATATATATATATATATAATTATTCTTGTATATACATATAATTATTCTTGTATATATATATTATTCTTGTATATATATATAATTATTCTTGTATATATATACATATATATATAATTATTTTTATGTATATATATATATATATACAATTATTCTTGTATATATATATCTAATATATATTATAAATGTGTAAGTTTGTGAGAATCTTTGTGGGTCTTTCACGCAAAAACAAATGAATGGATTTTAATGAAATTTTACAGTAATATAGCTTATACATCAGAATAACACATAGGCTATAATTTATACCATAGGCTATAATTTATAAAAATTTGTAAAAAGTGTCCAAAATATAACGATATTTGTCAAGTAAGAAGGAAAAAATTCTGCCATCTGCAAGCAAAAAAGCCCACGTCAGCATATATCTTTTGTTTGTGAAAAACTCTTTTTGTTTTGGCTACGCAAGGGGCTTGCTTCTAATTCATTCCTGTGATCAGAATAATGCCTATTTTTTTATTTCAGAATAAAACTAAGTTTTGAAGGGAGAGGTTGTTATAAATCTCTCTTTATTTTAATGTTTTTTTTTTTGATTTTATTATGCACATTTGGTAGTAAGAAATTGATCTTTTTTCAAAATTAATGCTTTTATCGGTTCTTGTACTTAAAGTAAATAAACTTTCTCTTTCACACTGCATCATTTGGACAAATTTTCAAAATGTGTTTGTGGTTAGTAGTTAATTATAACGCTATAATTTTAATTGAATATGCAGATATTGCGCTTTTAAGTATAAAAATAATTATAACTACTGTACTGTATTTTTTGGTGTGTGAGAAAGTGAATATTAACATCGCACTGATCAGCTACACGAGGGCTTTTGGCAACATATCACGTAATTTTGAACCATGGTCAAGTGACGTGGACGACACCTGAGCTGGCACCCCCTTCTCCTAACTACCACACCACACCAACTTAGAAGGAATATTCTAAAATACTTAGCAGGAATATTCTTTGAAATCCACTCTTCCAAGATATATGGCAGCACGGGTTCTATGATGAGTATTTTAGCGGGGAAGCCGAATAGTTTTGTAGCAGATATTGCGTTTTCAGCTGACAGCTTGTTCAGCGGATAGCAAAGATTATTATTTTTGTCCTGAAAAAATAGTTTGTCAAAATTTAAGAGTCTTATGTTTTTTTATGTTAGTGAAGACCTTGGAAAATGATTTGACTACTTATTTTAAGTGAATGGTGTACATAATTAATTTTACAGTGGAATATCTTTAATTTAGTAGCTCTAACGGATTAAATTTTCCAAAGTGGAGTATTTTGTTTATGTATATCCCTTAATTTGTACATGTAGTGATCCAAAAAAAATATTGTGTGAAAAAAACTGCAGTAAATCATAATGCGGTTGGATAAAGTATTAACGTGCAATGCTCCCCTACACAAGCTATGAAAGTTATGCTATGAAGCTATGAAGTTCGAGCTATGAAAGTAGCTAGGCATTTGCCAACTTGACTCTATCGTTAACATTTCGCTATGGTTTTCATTGAATCGCCATTATAATTTAAGAAACGGCGGTGCTTGCGAATATTACAATTTTAAAATAAAATAAATACAACAGAAAGTAATATTAATGTTTACACTTTCAGATATAAATTATTTACACTACTTTAAGCGTTCACTACGCAAAACTTTTAAGAATGTGTTACTTTTGCTGAGCAGAGATCAGCTTAGGGAGGTATTTTGAAAAATCGACCCTCAAGAGTGTTACGAGGAATTATAAATTTAAAAAATCCTTTTTATCGGCTATTAGATCTACAGACTTAAAATTTAACAAAGGTGTTTTTTTTTTTTTTTTTGTTTAGCTGAGATATGCAAAAAAGCTTTTTTGTTTAATTTTTAATTCACATAAAATTAACTCATTAAAAACTTCTTTTCCTTCAATCTGTGTTGTTTAATTTTCAGTTCACCCGTGCGAAGAACGGGTATACTAGCTGGTATACCCGTTCTTCGCTCGATTGAACTGAAAAGGTAGACAACACAGATTGAAGGATAAAGAAATTTTTAATGAGTTAATTTTAAGTGAATTTCAAATTAAACAAAAAAAAAGCTTTTCACATATCTCAGCTGAAGAAAAAAAAGAAAAAAATACCTTTGTTAAATTTTAAGTCTGTAGATCTAATAGCTGATAAAAAGGATTTTTTTATATTTATAACTCCCCGTAACACTCTTGAGGGTTGATTTTTGAAAATACCTCCTAAGCTGATCTCTGCTCAGCTTAGCAAAAGTAACACATTGTTAAAAGTTTTGTGATGCTTAAAATATTGTAAATAATTTATAACTGAAAGTGTCATACATTAATATAACTTTCTGTTTAATTTATTTTATGTTAAAATTGTAATACTCGCAAGCAACGCCGTTTCCTAAATAACAATGGCGATTCAATGGAAAAAATAGTGAAATGATAACGATAGAGTCAAGTAGGCAAATGTCTAGCTACTTTCATAGCTCAAACTTTATTAGAGCTATGTAAGACCCGCCGTGTAGGAGAGCGATGCACGTTAATGCTTTATCTACCGCATTATGATTTACTGCAATTTTTTTTTCATGTAATATTTTTTTAGGTCACTACATTGAAAATTAAGGGACATACATAAACAAAATACTCCACTTAGGGAAATTTAATTGGTTAGAGATAATAAATTAATTAAATATATTCAACTGTAAAATTAATTATATACACCATTCACTTAAAATAAATAGTCAAATTGTTTTCTAAGGTCTCCATAAACATACAAAAACATAAGACAATTAAATTTTGACATTAAACTATTTTTGGGGGACAAAAATAATAATCTTTGCAATCTGCTGAAAACGCTGGCAGCTGAAAATGTAATATCTGCTACAAAACTATTTGCCTTCCCCGCTAAAATACTCATCATAGAACCTGTGCTGTCATATCTTGGAAGAGTGGATTTCAAAGAATATTCAGCTAAGTATTGGTAGAATATTCCTGCTAAATTGGTGTGGCGTGGTACTTAGGAGAAGGGGGTGCCAGCTCAGGTGTCGTCCACGTCACTTGACCATGGTTCAAAATTATGTGTTCCGTCGCCAAAAGCCCTCATGTAGCTGAACAGTGCAATGTTAATATTTACTCATTGAAAAAAATACAGTACAGTAGTTATAACTATTTTTATACTTAAAAATGCAATATCTGCCTATTCAATTAAAATTATAGCATTATAATTATTTACTAACCACACAAACAAAGTTTGAAAATTTGTCCAAATGATGTAGTGTGAAAGAGAAAGTTTATTCAGACAGACAACAAATGTGTCTTATATGCATATAGATTTGTTTGAATTTTTGTGTATTATTACTTTTGTAAGCTTAATGACATACTTGATGGTGTACCAGTATTTTAAAGCTGACTGAGCCACAGCAACGTTTAGCTGGGTATAGCTAGTTATAACATAAAATTAAATCTTAAAAAGATATCAAAAATAAAACACGGCTCAATATTTTGAATAAATCAGTATAAACATTTGCATACAAACACAATATATATATTGTAAAATATTTATTTTGCTATTTGCATTTCAGACAGACATCAAACCAAATTTTAAAAATTGTCAAAAACAGATAAAAACATATTTAAGAAAAATACCACTGATTAATTTTGCAAAAAAATATTTGCAGTACATAACCAAAAAAAATGTAAGCACTAAAATATAAAAAAAAAAAAAAAATTATGGTAAAATCCTAGGAGGACCCACTGCTGTTTTTGGCGCCAAAAATTTTTTAGCGCAAAAAGCAAATTGAAGGTTTTCAAAAGGCGTCAATGACGAAAAACTCTTGGGAAGCGCATGCGTCAGCGGAGGGGGATGAAATGGGCGTTTCGCAAAGATGAAATCGAATAAATATATTAAATTAATCATTATATAAAGAAAAAAAACGGAGAAAAAGCAATGAAATTCATTTTAAAAAGTATTCTAAAACCAGTGTGTACAACATGATTTACATTTTTAAAAAAGGACGAAAGGGGCGTTTCGCAAAGATAAAATCGAAGAAATACATGAAATCAATTTTAAAAAATGTTAAAAAGCACTTACCTTACGCTTGCATTTCGTCATGATCTGTTGGTGGATACACCCTTGCGATGGATGCAAGGAATTTATGAAAATTCTCATTCACCAACTTGTGATCGTAAGATCGCCGCCACATGTGTGTGTGTGTGTCTTATTAACTTTGTCATATTCTTATTAACTTTCAAGTCATTCATCACGAACTCATTCATGCTCTTGCCAAACCAATATCTCGTCAAACGCAAGATAATAGTTATAGCAAGTTTGCTTTCGCTAAACCAAGTGCCCTTTCTCACACTCCGAACGACGTCGTGGCGATTATCTTTCGACTGGTTGCGGCAACGCCATTCGTAGCCGTCAACCTTTCGCTTTTGCAAACGCATATTTTTTTTTTACACCTCGAACATACACCATTCTAACGTCTCTTTCTTCCCCTATGTGACCAGGAGCACAAAGAAACCTATCGTAGCCTCACTTTAAAGTAATTTCCTTTCACACGCCATTCTTCATTCATTCTAACATTCTTCATAACATTCTAACAACCTCCAGCGAAGTCAAATGTCAAAATGACGTTTTTTCGGAAAAGGCGAAAAATGTTGCACTTTTTTTAGGGTTGCCATTTTTTTCGGTGATTTGAAAATCCAAATTTTTTGACGAAATGGAAAGGTTACCATATTGTAACCTTTATCGCTCAAAATTTGGCGACAAAAAATTTGGCGACCAAAAGTGGGTCCTCCTAGGATTCAACCAAAATTATATATTGAATTAATTAAGGATTACTGGAGGGAAAGATAAAACAGGCTAAGATAATACTCATAATATTAATTTCATATTGGTTGGCTACTCATTTTTGGCATGATTTTGAAATCACGGTATTGGTATGTTGCGGCCAGTCTAATGTTATAGTAATGTACAGAATTAGAGGTACTTATGTATTATCGCAAACTATTGGTGACATTATACAAAATGAAGCACATGATTGCTAATTCAACACACACAAAGTTGGAATTGCCAAAGTGGCGAGTTGTCTTGAACGTTGGCGATTGTGCAATAATACGCCAGTACTACAAAAATTATCCAAAGTATATATATCCCGAGCATAAAAATAAATTGAAAAATGAAGTACAATACTAACATTAACCGACGTAAAATGAACTGAACTAACTTTATCAATGCAAAAGCATAATTTGAAAAAATAAGGTACTTGCATATAACCGCAACCTATTGGCGATATATGAAACGAAGCACGACTCAAAATTCAACATATATATATATATGACATGTACAATCGGGGTTTCCAACTTGGCAAGTTATTTTGAATGTTGGCAATTGTCAGGATACTACATAAGTTCAAAAAATAATTTATCTTAGGACCACCTGCTTCCTCAACAGGTATTTAAGCCATTTGTCTGTTTTGCTCATTCTCTGATGCCTATTCCAGTTTGATATGTAATTACTACCAACACTGCTTTTGCTTGGGCAGTATGATTACCCAAGTATGATTTTCTGCATTTCAATTTTATGCACTGAAGCCAATAGTATACCCTTAAAGGTTAAAATAAAGACACATGAAATTGCAAAGAACCATATTATTGGATCAAGTGCAGTATAGGGGGGCTACATGGCGCAGTCCTTTATTTTGGTTACTAAAAGTGGTCTCCAAGGTACTTTTTTCGGTATTATTTATTTTAGAATGAATTCGATATCTCACCATGACATTTAGATAAAAATCGAAAAATCCGAAGAAAAATCGCCAAATCCAAAGTGCCCCCTATACTACATTTGAACCGAACTGAAATATAACCCTTATCAATGAGAAGTTTTAGTTTGTCAAAATTATAATCTTCGCATTCTAAAGAAATAAATAAATAAGTTGTAATTCGCAAGCAAAATCACAAACATAAACATCCCGCAATAATACCTAAATGTTCCCAAAACAACAAAACAAAATTTTAGTTGTTGAAGGAATAATCCTTAAAAAAAATTATTTATTCCAAAAATAATCCTAATTAAATATCAAAGAATAGAAAATTTGAATAAATATTCCAACCGATAAACATAGCTATAGTAAAAATATGTAATACTCTTGGAAAAACTGCATGTAAAGTATAAATTGTCCATTTAGTGAGAAACGTGACTACATATGACGTCATAGCACTGGAAAATCACTTAAAAATTAAATTTTTAAAAATTTGGAAGGAATTATGAACGCCAAACCTATTTAAGAATCTTTCTCGTGTAGTTTTGTGTACGTGTACCAAGTTTCACGTTATTTGGGTGTCTGGATCTCGAGTTATGAGGGAACACAGACAACAAATGCGTCATATATATATATACAATTATTCTTGGTATATATACATATACAATTATTCTTGGTATATATACATATACAATTATTCTTGGTATATACACATATATTATTCTTGTATATACATATATTATTCTTGTATATACATATATTATTCTTGTGTATATATATATATAATTATTATTCTTGTATATATATATATATATAATTATTATTCTTGTATATATATATATATATATAATTATTATTCTTTTATATATATATATATATATATAATTATTCTTTTATATATATATATATATATAATTATTCTTTTATATATATATATATATATAATTATTCTTTTATATATATATATATATATATAATTATTCTTTTATATATATATATATATATAATTATTCTTTTATATATATATATATATAATTATTCTTTTATATATATATATATATATAATTATTCTTTTATATATATATATATATATAATTATTCTTTTATATATATAATTATTCTTTTATATATATATATATAATTATTCTTTTATATATATATATATATATATATATATATAATTATTCTTTTATATATATATATATATATAATTATTCTTTTATATATATATATATATATAATTATTCTTTATATATATATATATAAAAATTATTCTTTTATATATATATATATATAAAATTATTCTTTTATATATATATATATAAAATTATTCTTTTATATATATATATATAAAATTATTCTTTTATATATATATATATAAAATTATTCTTTTATATATATATATATAAAATTATTCTTTTATATATATATATATAAAATTATTCTTTTATATATATATATATAAAATTATTCTTTTATATATATATATATAAAATTATTCTTTATATATATATATATAAAATTATTCTTTTATATATATATATATAAAATTATTCTTTTATATATATATATATAAAATTATTCTTTTATATATATATATATAAAATTATTCTTTTATATATATATATATAAAATTATTCTTTTATATATATATATATAAAATTATTCTTTTATATATATATATATAAATTATTCTTTTATATATATATATATAAAATTATTCTTTTATATATATATATATAAAATTATTCTTTATATATATATATATAAAATTATTCTTTTATATATATATATATAAAATTATTCTTTTATATATATATATATAAAATTATTCTTTTATATATATATATATAAAATTATTCTTTTATATATATATATATAAAATTATTCTTTTATATATATATATATAAAATTATTCTTTTATATATATATATATAAAATTATTCTTTTATATATATATATATAAAATTATTCTTTTATATATATATATATAAAATTATTCTTTATATATATATATATAATTTATTATTCTTGTATATATATATATATATATAATTATTATTCTTGTATATATATATATATATATAATTATTATTCTTGTATATATATATATATATAATTATTATTCTTGTATATATATATATATATAATTATTATTCTTGTGTATATATATATATAATTATTATTCTTGTATATATATATATATAATTATTATTCTTGTATATATATATATATATAATTATTATTCTTGTATATATATATATATAATTATTATTCTTGTATATATATATATATAATTATTATTCTTGTATATATATATATATAATTATTATTCTTGTATATATATATATATATTATTATTCTTGTATATATATATATATAATTATTATTCTTGTGTATATATATATATATAATTATTATTCTTGTATATATATATATATAATTATTATTCTTGTATATATATATATAATTATTATTCTTGTATATATATATATATAATTATTATTCTTGTATATATATATATATAATTATTATTCTTGTATATATATATAATTATTATTCTTGTATATATATATAATTATTATTCTTGTATATATATATAATTATTATTCTTGTATATATATATAATTATTATTCTTGTATATATATATAATTATTATTCTTGTATATATATATATAATTATTATTCTTGTATATATATATATATATAATTATTATTCTTGTATATATATATATAATTATTATTCTTGTATATATATATATATAATTATTATTCTTGTATATATATATATATAATTATTATTCTTGTATATATATATAATTATTATTCTTGTATATATATAATTATTAGCTGGTATACCCGTTCTTCGCATGGGTGAACTGAAAAATTAAACACAGATTGAGGGATAAAGTTTTTAATGAGTTAATTTTACGTGAATTGTAAATTAAATAAAAAAACAACTTTTTGCATATCTCAGCTGAACAAAAAACCATGTTTGCTAAATTTTAAGTCTGTAGATATAATAGCTGATAAAAAGTTTTTTTTTACTTATAACACCCCGTAACTCTCTTATGGATCGATTTTTGAAAACACCTTCCTTCTGCTCAGCAAAATTAACACATTGTTACAAATTTTGTGTAATAAACGCATTAAAATAATTTGTATCTGGATGTGTAATACGTTAATATTACTTTCTGATGCATTTATTTTATGTTAAATAGCTGTTACGTGCGACTTCGTCGGCGTGGAATTTAACAAAAAAAGTGTTTATTCAATTTGCAGAGTTTACGAAAACTTAATAATTATATATCCCATGTAAAGAAAAACCTATGCTATAAGTATAATGTCATTCTTCTACTTTGTGAATCAATGTTTCTTTTTTTTTAAACTTTTTTTCTTTGTTTTTTGTTGAGCAAAGTGTGAGATGGACGCATGACCTTTGATATTGTAGATGGGGTGAGGCCTTTAAAATCATTAGGATCAAAGGACATGTCGCAAGTGACAGCAACCTAATCAAACAAAAAGGTTTAATGTAACTGCTAGAAATCGTTGAGACAGAAGGCTCGCGAAATAAAATAATCCCTATTGAATAAAAATAATCCGTATTGAATAAAAATAATCCCTATTTGAATCGGATATTGTTCATTGGTTTTAATTTTATTTCCGCGGAACCCTAATTTATTTTTTTTTAAATAAAAGTAGCCTAAATTACTCCTTATAACATCTGCCAGTGAAAATTCCATCAAAATTTGTGCAGCTGTTTCAGAGATTAGCTGTAACAAATAGAGACAGAAAGACAAAAATTTTAAAAATTGATTTTTTTATATAAGTACCGTATATACTTTTAAATGCATTTAGTAAAAAGCTGTTAATTTCAAATTACATACAGACACTTCATTTTTATTTATATGTATAGATATTACGCAGGTTAAATGAAGTTATTTACAGTTTTGAATAAACTTACTTAATTTAAGGGTGTATATAAATGCACTTTTTCACCTAAAAAGTAATTAAAAATATATTTATTTTAGAAACTATCTACGTACTTAACTAAATAAAACAACCTGTTGGCTCTGCGATCGCCACCCCCACCGCACACTCAAACTTGTACAATCACTCTTGAAGACAAACATTTATTGTGACTGCTTTGTGCAGTGTTTGGCAATGCAATAAACAATAGAGGTATGAAATTGGCTTACCTCTATTTAAATGCGGAGCCTTGCGAGAAGTCAAATGACGTAAAACCCAAAAACTTCCCGATTTTAGTTTAAATGCTGTCGAAGTTATAGAAAAATTGATGTTGCTCAGTGTTTTTCAGAGAGAATGAAATCATTGGAATGATGCAACAGTTAAAACAGGTCTTAGTAACAGTAGGGTGAAACGAATCTGCAAGCAGGGGGGAGAGGGACTTGTGACCTTTGACACTGTCGATGGGGTGAGGACTGGGTAGGGTGAAACGAAGCCACAAGCAAGGGGCAAGTGAAAACTGTTAAAATCATTAGGATCGGACATGAACGGGAAATATCGCGAGTCTCAGTAACCGTATCAAACAAAAAAAGTTTGATATAACTGCTAGAAACGTTTAGACAGAAGGCTCCCAAAATAAAACAATCCCTATTGAAAAAAACAATCCCTATTAGAAATGGATATTGTTCACCATTTCATTGGTTTTAATTTAATTTTCGCGGAAACCTAATTTTTTTTCTAACATAAAAGTAGCCTGAGTTATTATTCCTAATAACATTAGCTATCTGCCAGTGAAAGTTTCATCACAATTGGTCCAGCTGTTTCAGAAATTAGCCGGAACAAACAGAAAGACAGACAAAAATTTTTTAAATTGATTTTTTCATATAAGTAACGTATATACTTTTAAATGCATTTAGTTAAAAGCTGTTAATTTCAAATTAAAATATAATGGCGATTGAATGAAAAACATAGCGAAATGTTAACGATCGAGTCAAGTTGTCAAATGTCTAGCTACTTTCATAGCTCGAGCTTTATTAGAGCTTTGTAAGACCCGCTGTGTAGGGGAGAAATGCACTTTAATACTTTATCCAACCGCATTATGAATTACTGCAGTTGTTTTCATACAATATTTTTTTTGGATCACTACATGGTTGAATCCTAGGAGGACCCACTTTTGGTCGCCAAATTTTTTGTCGCCAAATTTTGAGCGACAAAGGTTACAATATGGTAAACTTTCCATTTCATCAAAAAATTTGGATTTTCAAATCACCGAAAAAAATGGCAACCCTAAAAAAGTGCAACATTTTTCGCCTTTTTCGAAAAAAAAAAAACGTCATTTTGACATTTGACTTCGCTGGAGGTTGTTAAGAATGGCGTGTGAAAGGAAATTACTTTAAAGAGGCTACGATAGGTTTCTTTGTGCTCCTGGGCACATAGGGGAAGAAAGAGACGTTAGAATGGTGTATGAAAGCTAATTTAATTGCTTCTCCTTATGAATGTTCGAGGTGTAAAAAAAAATATGCGTTTGCAAAAGCGAACGGTTGACGGCTACGAATGGCGTTGCTGCAACCAGTCGAAAGATAATCGCCACGACGTCGTTCGGAGTGTGAGAAAGGGCACTTGGTTTAGCGAAAGCAAACTTGCTATAACTATTATCTTGCGTTTGTGAGATATTGGTTTGGCAAGAGCATGAATGAGTTCGTGATGAATGACTTGAAAGTTAATAAGAATATGACAAAGTTAATAAGACATGTGGCGGCGATCTTACGATCACAAGTTAGTGAGAATTTTCATAAAGTCCTTGCATCCATCACAAGGGTGTATCCACCAACAGATCATGACGAAATGCAAGGGTAAGGTAAGTGCTTTTTACATTTTTTAAAATTGATTTCATGTATTTCTTCGATTTTATCTTTGCGAAACGCCCCTTTCGTCCTTTTTTAAAAATGTAAATCATGTTGTACACACTGGTTTTAGAATACTTTTTTTAAATGAATTTCATTGCTTTCTCCGTTTTTTTCTTTATATAATGATTAATTTAATGTATTTATTTGATTTCCTCTTTGCGAAATGCCCATTTCATCCCCCTTCTCCCTCCCGCTGACGCATGCGCTTCCTAAGAGTTTTTCGTCATTGACGCCTTTTTGAAAACCTTCAATTTGGTGCTTTTTGGCGAAAAATTTTCGGCGCCAAAAACAGCAGTGGGTGCTCCTAGGATTGTACCTCACTACATTTACAAATTAAGGGATATACATAAACAAAATACTCCACTTTGGAAAATTTAATCCGTTAGAGCCAATAAATTAAAGATATTCCACAGTAAAATTAATTACATACACCGTTCACTTAAAATAAGTAGTCAAATCATTTTCCAAGGCCTTCACTAACATACAAAAACATAAGACACTTAAATTTTGACAAACTATTTTTTCAGGACAAAAATAATAATCTTTGCAATCCGCTGAAAACGCAATATCTGTTACAAAACTATACGGCTTCCACGCCAAAATACTCATCATAGAACCCGTGCTGCCATATCTTGGAAGAATGGATTTAAAGAATATTCCTGTTAAGTATTGGTAGAATATTCCTTCTAAGTTGGTGTGGTGTGGTAGTTAGGAGAAGGGGATGCCAGCTCGGGTGTCGTTCCCGTCACCTGACCATCGTTCAAAATTACGTGGTCCGTCTCCAAAAGCCCTCGTGTAGCTGAACAGTTCGACCTTAATATTCACTCACTCGCAAAAAAATACAGTGCAGTAGTTATAATTAGTTTATACTTAAAAATGCAATATCTGCATATTCAATTAAAATTACAGTGTTATAATTAACTACTAACCACAAAAAAATTATGAAAGTTTGTCCAAATGATGTAGTGTGAAAGAGAAAGTTTATTTACCTTAAGTACCAGAAGCGATAAAAATAGTTATTTTGAGAATAGATCAATTTCTTACTACCAAATGTGTATAATAAAATCATAAAAAAAACCCATTAAAATAAAGAGATTTATAACAACCTCTCCCTTCAAAACTTAGTTTGATTCTGAAATAAAAAAAATAGACATTATTCTGATCACAGGAATTAATTAGAAGCGAGTCCCTTGCGTAGCCAAAACAAGAGTTCTTCACAGACAAAAGATAGATATATGCTGTGGTGGGCTTTTTTGCAGCGCAAGCCAGATTTGGTTGTAGATTCCAGAATTTTTTCCTTATTTGACAAATAGTTATATTTTGGACACTTTTTGCAAATTTTTATAAATTATAGCCTATGCTATAAATTATAGCCTATGTGTTATTCTGATGTATAAGCTATATTACTGTAAAGTTTCATTAAAATCCATTCAGTTGTTTTTACGTGAAAGACCCACAAACATCCTCACAAACTTTCACATTTATAATTATATAAAACATAATTATATAAAACATAATTATATAAAACATAATTATATAAAACATAATTATATAAAAACATAATTATATAAAACATAATTATATAAAACATAATTAATTAATTATATAAAACATAATTATATAAAACATAATTATATAAAACATAATTATATAAAACATAATTATATAAAACATAATTATATAAAACATAATTATATAAAACATAATTATATAAAACATAATTATATAAAACATAATTATATAAAACATAATTATATAAAACATAATTATATAAAACATAATTATATAAACATAATTATATAAAACATAATTATATAAAACATAATTATATAAAACATAATTATATAAAACATAATTATATAAAACATAATTATATAAAACATAATTATATAAAACATAATTATATAAAACATAATTATATAAAACATAATTATATAAAACATAATTATATAAAACATAATTATATAAAACATAATTATATAAAACATAATTATATAAAACATAATTATATAAAACATAATTATATAAAACATAATTATATAATTATTATGCTACTTATATATAACTATTTATGTTGTTTATTTATAGCTATTCTTATGTTACTAATTTATAATTATGCTGTTATTTATAATTATATAATACGAGTAATCTTTTGCATTATTTTTTACAATGTGATGATTATTCTTTTTTATAATTACTATTAAATTATATTATTTCTAATAACTGTCATTAAATCGTACTATATGAATATTATACATAATTACGATACAATAATATAGGATTATTATATGCTGCTTATAATACTATTATTAGTACATGTTACTTTTTATTAAATATTGATATCCATTATTTATTGATTGATCTAGGCTATTCGCAATCTCTTCTTATATCCTTTATTTGAAATACATTGAAATGTATTTCATTCAAGTTCATTTGAAATACATTTCAATGTATTTCAAAACAATTCTTTAAAATTGTGTATAATTAAATTACTGCTAGGCTGCCATATTGGATTCCATTCCAGCAACAAGCAGCACTTGGCGCCATTATCCCCGATATCAAACTAGTTCCAAAAGTCATAACACAATTATTATACATAGTAATTGTATTTTTTATACTATAAATAAAATAATTAAAATTAATGCACATCAATTAAAAAGTGCTGAAAACTTGCAATGTTCCGAAAACTGCAAGTTCCTTCAATGAATTTCATCAAATACGTAACTTTCAAGAAAGCATTATTAAAAAGTAAAATAAAGTTAAAATGTGCAATTTATAGCAATAATTATTCACTTTTTAAAAAACATGTTACTCACCAATGATATTAGAAATATCTATATTTAAAAATAGCACAAAATGCTACAGAAGACTGAAATAATAGCTTGAAGAACAAATGCAATGGAAATGGTTAAATTTTTTAAAGAAATCAAATTAAAATCGTCTGAAATTAATAGGGTTTTGTGTTAATGTTCCTTATGCCACCTGATTGACAGTAATATTAGATCAAGGTCCACAAAATTCATCGCGGTGAAGGGCTAAATTTTTACGCCTGTCGTTAGCCTTAGCTTTGAACACCATGCAGGCGACAGTACGATTTTGCTCGGTTCCACCCAATTTTAAGGGAGAATACCCTGGGAGTGGTCAGGGTCTCCCACCGCCCTTCCCCTTCCACCAAACTCACGCGAGGACTTGCGGCTCAACGGCTATTTAAAGTACCCCCATGCAGTGAAGGCACTATACTTTTACAAACATCCAAGCATTCTCCAGGATTCAAACCCAGGCCCTACGGCACAGCAGTTAGCGTTGCTGACCACTATACCAGATGGATGATAAAAATAACTAATGTTTTCCCCATGGTAACCACAATGCCAGATAATAAAAATATAAAGGTAACTATATTGTAATGTTATCGCCCAACTTGGCTAGCATAAACAACTTGGCACGTAGCCCCAAGATTTAAAATTAGCATCTTAAAAATACTTTAAAATTTCTTAAAAATATTTGGAAGATTATGAAAAATTAAATGTTACACAAATTTTCAAGAAAATTAACTTTTTACACGTTGTAGTTTTTACTCAGCAATGCAAGAATAAAATGTAGTAGATTAAAACCTGGCACCAAATCTGGATGCTGTACTGTGATCCAACCCTTAATTAATCAAATTAATAAATATATTACCTCAGCTATATAAGATATTCAAAATCGAAACTAAAATATGTTTGTGCAAAGAAAATGAAATCATGATTAATTTCGGGAAAACTAACATACATACCTGAAGCAGCAGCAATAGGCACAAGGGCGGAAGAGATTGCTGGAATTAACATCTCAGGTAACAGTTGTTGTGGTATTGCTCTAATCACTAGATAACCAAAAGCATCAGAAACCATCATCTGTCCAAAATATCGCAGTGTTCCAACAGGTGGTTTGGGGTATTTCCTCATTTTCTCGATTAACTGCTCCATGTAAGAGCTATCTTCATTGACATCTTTAACATATTCTGGGATTCTCCAAAGATCGCGAATTAAACCTAAACCGAAGAAACCGCCAGCGAACATCCACCAAATTAAAGCATGAAAATCTCTTCCCAAATACAAATGATGAAGCCCAAAGAACCCCCCAAAAAACCACAACAGATATGTCACAAATAAGCTCTTATTCCCCATTTCTTGTATTAAGAAATAATAGACCGAAAAAAAAATACTTCTTTCAAAGGCCCGCCATTCCGAAAATATCAACGTCTCCAAGAACACGCCGGCAGCAATAAGAGTAAACGTTATCAGTTTTGAATATAAGCTTAGAAGGTGTTGCCAGCTTGAAAATATTAAACAAATAATCTTTCATTTGAGGCTTACATCCAAAGATATAAGTAAAAGGAAGCGCTTAGGCCGGACCAGTGCTGGTTTATACATTGGATACTTGGTGCGGGCCACCGGGGGACCCAATCAACTGGACTTAACTAGATTTTTTAATTATAGAAATTTCGATCCGCTAGTGCCAAGGGGGCCTACAGATCTTCTGCGCCCAGGGCTCGAAATCGGCACTGGGCCGGACTTGTAATGCTCATTTGTTGGAGACACCAAAGTCTATTATCTACAAACTAGGTGGGATACTTTTTATTTTTTTATTTTTGGCCTCTTTTTGAAACTCGCCAAGTTCCTCGTTAGCTTAATTGAACCATTAAAATTTATTACAGCTGTAGCGCTCGTTCTGTAGAGTTTGTAAAGGAAATTCAAGCGGCTAGATTTGCTAATGAGGTATTGAATAAT
Source organism: Trichonephila clavipes (assembly GCA_019973935.1). Classification (NCBI taxonomy): domain Eukaryota; kingdom Metazoa; phylum Arthropoda; class Arachnida; order Araneae; family Nephilidae; genus Trichonephila; species Trichonephila clavipes. The sequence goes on along the minus strand of BMAU01020033.1, from coordinate 1,055,418 downwards.
AATGACTAAAAGGGCAAACTTCATTATCGGGTTCTGTGATTTTCCACCGCCAAATCCTCTTTTCTAGCCGAAGGGCGATCGCCAAGGCATATCTTTGAGAGGAACCGATTTGTAGTAACCATATGTGTATGTGCGATATGATTCTCCTCAGAAAAAAACTGCGTAGTAATACATCATGTTCCTGACATGTGGCTTTTTTTAATGCTGATGTTTCTGAAAATACTACCAGTGTAATGGGATCATATAGCCTTTGTTGCTCCATATCCCACAAAACCTGAACTGTAACAGTGTAATTTATGGGGTAGGTTAAACAATTTCTCGAAATCACATTTTAAACCCTTTTATCTCAAAATCAGATTTCTTAAAAAAGTAAATAAATATGTTAACTAAGTTAAATTTCAAATTTTTCTTTTTTCAAAGCAAAGATTTATTATTTAAATTCGATGCTAAATTACATTATTTTTACAAATACGAGACCTAAGTAACAAATTAAACATAGTTTTAATTTTTTGCCAGTATAAAGGAAAATAATTATTTATAATTATGAAAAAATACACATATATTTTAGTATAATCAATGCAGAATGTCTACTCAACATTGAGGCAGGATCTAATCTACACAAAGCTCCAAAATCTCTCTTACTCTATCCTAAATCTCTATTATTTCTTTTATCTCTATCATTACCTTAATTTCTAAATGAGATAACCACTGAGATTTTTCGAAATAATCAAATGATTTTCTGAATTTTCTTCTTTTATATTTATTCAGAGATGGTTTATATTGTACAACACATAGATTGTTTCATATTGGGTTTTTTTTTTCAAAATAATAGTTATAAAGAATTTTTATAATTTGGAAGGGAATATATACTTACAGTTTAGTAATTTACACATTTCACAATTTTCACTTTTTCTTTTTTTTTTATTTACAGAGTTTCGAAAAAATAGCGATTTACAAAAACTGTTTATATTGTACGAGTTTTTGAATAGCATAAGAAAACCCATTTCTGCTCTAGATAATAAAAGTGGCCTCGGTAACCTAGTGGTCAAGGTAATGGACTCGTGGCGAGCGTGTCATGCGTTCGAGCCCAGTACCGCTGAAGACCCACAATTTAGGGGGGTGATGCACGAACAATCTATCGATACTCAAACGTCTTCTCGTTGGTGCGGTATGGAAGTTAGGAGAGGAGGGTATCTCAGGTGTCGTTCTCGTCACTTGACCATGGTTCAGAATTATGAGGAAGGTCTCCAAAAGAACTCGAGTAGCTGATTAGTGTGATGTTAATCTCTCGGATGACGTCAAAGCGATAATGTTTGTAAAAAGATAACCCTTCGTTACTATAGCAACGGGGTGTGGTTAAGAAATGATTGACAGTTCAGTTCAGTTCAGTTCAGTGCAAACACTGAAAAAGTGGAGACTTGGCTAACGCCTTATGCTCCGATAAAATTTTGATCAGTTTCTAATCCAAGTTATAACACACAGTTCGTGATTGCAGTCTATCTGTAATTTGAATTATCGAGTTGTGCTTCAACTGAGATTGATGAAAGTAGAGTATAGAGTAACTGGAATTTTAGAATCTATTGGATGATGTCAGAAATTTTTCAACTTTTTGAACATGCTCTATTGATTTACATTTCGCTATTGATTGACAGTTCAGTTCAAATACAGAACGCATGCGCGGTTACAGTAAAAAATAAAAAAAAACTATTCAAAAACGTAATATAATGGTGAGGACAACGGGGTGCAGAGTTGGTTAAATGGGTGGAAAAGAAAGTTTTGTCAAGTGCATTCTTTTAGAATTGCCGCAGAAATGGGTGCGCAGTCTTTTTTTTTTTTTTTTTTTTTTTTTCTTCTTCTTTTTAATCCGTGCAAATATTTTGGGATATCCACGAGTGAATGAACAGGCATTTACACTTTCTTGGGTATCATAAACATTGCCCATAGGGTTAAGAATAAAGATGGAATTTAGAAAGGAGTTTTAATTTTTGAAGGAAAGATTTGATAGACCTCCAGTTCTTTTTTTGTAGAGATATCTTTTTTATTTGTCTTAGCGTATTTAATTCAATTTTTTTGTTTGATAGGTATGTAATAAATTTCTTTCTGCTCATATCTTAGATACAAATTGTATTTGAAATTGCTGTGCAAGAATACTCATCAGGGAAATAATCATTTTCAATTTGAGTCTTTCACAAGAAAATGTTACTTTTCTAAGAAAATAAACTTGAGCAATTTTTTCACAAATAGTTTGTATAATTCTGTTTTCAAACACATCTATTTATTGTTTTACAAATTAATGTTATCATTTCCGATACGCATGAAAATATGACAAAAATTTCATTAAATTACAGTTGTCGCTAAACCTGAAGAAAAGTTCGTTATTTGGAAAATTTCGTTAAATGGTGATTTATCCTTCAATATAGTTTAAAAACAACTTAAAACAAAAGTTCGATAAATGGAAAATGCACTTTTCTATTTAGAGATTATTTGACAAAGCAAATCATAAAATGTTCTTGGTTTCAGGAAAAAGCTCGCGAAATAGAGAAATTCGTAAGATAGAGGTTCGCAAAATGGAGGGGCGACTATATTATATTCATCGAATTAATTTCCACATTAAGCTTCCTTTTTATTACACTTCCTTAAGATGGTATGGAATTGAAAACCTGTTTCCTTGTGGAATTTTATTAATTGTTCTTATAGATAATATATACGAGAAAAAGCATGAATATTGTTAAAAATTGGAAACCTGGAAGACATATGAATATTTTTAAAATATTAACTTAAATGTTTTAAAAAACTAGCGAGAGTTCTCAGATCTAAATTTATATAATAAAACTTTTTATAGAACATTATATATATACAAATATATAAATATCTTCAAAAAATTTCAAAATTATTTTGAACAGAAATTTTTTTTTATATTGAATAGAAAACCCTTTCATATCTTCCAAAGTGAAAATCTGAGAAAAACACATTTAAAATTTGTAAAGGCATAAAACAGAAACTAATAATGTCTGTAAATCTCTAATTTTTTATAGGTTTTTTTCAACTGAAGAAGGTTGTAAAATAGCTTGTAATTTTCTATGAGACACAAAAATTGTTTTAACCTACAATTATATTACATAGAACAGAGGTTCCTAAACTTTTTTGCCTCATAGACCCCTTGACAGGTTTTTCGGTTTGGGGTATGGACCCCTACTTACGTAATATTAAATTTTTGCAAATTCATCGACTTCAATGTATTTTTTAAAGCAGGTATAAAGCTACTTCCTTTAAAGGATTTAAATTTTTAACTGCAGGGAATTAGTGTTGAATAGTTAAGAAAGCACATGTTAATTGAATTAAAATTTAATTAATAGATTAAATAACTGAGCAACAAACAAATGCTTTTTGTGGGAGGAATGCAATAAAAAATTTTCAACATTTGACATCAATCTTCTCAGGTTTTAACCGCTAAATATCTCCTTGATTAATAGTGTCCAGTCTTTTCTTTCTTTTTTGTTTTGGAGATTGGCAAGCGCACTCTAACTCCTTCTCAATTGGAAAAACAATTAAAGGCTTTCTCAAGATATTCCATAATATGGGATAAATAACAGGTATATCTTTAAAAAGCCAAAATTATTGACATTCGTTTCTAAGCTTTACTTTAAGATCTTCGTTAGTGCCTAATTCTTGTAAACTGACATTTTTTCAAAGTGACCAGAGTAATTCATTGCCTACTGTGGTGTTTCGATAGTCCTAACATTCTCAATCCTAGTTTCAAAATCTAAAAAAAAAGGGCATTTAAATGTTGAACATAGGTTAAAATGTATTTTTCCTGGTGGATTGTTTGTGACAAATGAGAAACTGGGAAAATTTGCAACGTCCATTATTATATTTCTTTAGCTTAATATATGAAAATACTCCTTATTATACTCCTATTACTATTATTATGCTCCTTTAGCTTGAAATATGGTCCTTATTTTAATAAAATGTATGCTGTCGCCTTGTAACTTCATTCAATTTAGTAAATAAATATGTTAAATAGGTACTCCTGGTTTCCACTTAATTAAATTTCCTTTTAAAATTAATGTTATGATCTGGTTTAATGACAGCCACTATCGTAGACCCCTATTTACACCTCATGAGCCCCCAAATTATTTTTTTGTTGACGCGGACCCCTTGCAGGTCGTCATAGACCCCTTTGGGAATCACTGATATAGAAGCTAATCTCTTATTGTTATCTAATGACATTAACATCAAATTATTATTATTGTTACTAAAATCAATGACAGTGTGTGACTTAAAACTTGAATTTTCATTTACATGTACAATATAGAATATGTCAGGTGTATTGTTATGCGACACTTTTATCATCGATGCAATTCAGAATTCGAGGAATGCGTAATTATTCGAATCTCGGCGTCCACAGGAACGATGAACAGTGAGTGAATCTTAACGTCGCACTATACAGCTACACGAGGGCTTTTGGCGATGGACCACGTAATTTTGAAACATGGTCAAGTGATGTGGACGACAACTACCTCACCACACTAACGGGAGGACGTTTGAGCTCTCGACAAATTTAACTTGCATCGCTTCCATACACGGCGGGTTTTTAGTGGTACTCGTCTCGAAATCGTGACAAGGCCAGCCATGATCCGATACCTTAACCACTCGGCTACCGCTGCCTCATATCTATGTTCAAACCTCTTCCAGTTGGTGTGGTGTGGAAGTTAGTAGGGGAGGGTAGCTCAGATGTCGTCCTCGTCACTTGATTATGGTTCATAATTAGGAGATCGGTTTCAAAAGTCCTCGATTAACGAAAAAGTACGACGTTAATATTCACGCACTCAACTCTTATTAAAAGTTGTATTTTTATGTTATTAATAATTGTGCAAAATTTGTAATAATTGTGCGGTTTATGAAAAAGATATTTAATTAACATCGTAATTCTTATATAAATCAATTCAAATGATTGGAATTAAAAAATATGACCGAAACTGATTGCTTGGGATAACAATAAATAAATAAATAAAATTGCTTTGCTCTCATAAAAATAATTTTTTTAACAGGCTTCAATAGTAAAAGTATGAGTTAATAGCCATTTCCCTGAAAGAACCGATTATTCTCACAATTATTTCTCTTTATAAAAACAAAATTTTTTTTCTTGAGGCTGTAATAAATTTACTTCTGCTTAAGGTGAAGTTAATAAAAGAAACTACATCTTTACAACAGCTATATGACTAGTAGTAAAATCAAAGGAATAAAAAAAGAGAGTTTGCTAAAGTTGGATCGAACTTATCTATAATACTAAAAAAGTCGGTCTTTCAGTCACAAAAATAAACGAAAATCAGGTATAATAAACTGAGATGATCTGAGATTACAAGTATTTTCGATGAAATGCTTTAAATGACCATTTTCAATAGGAAAAAATATTTAGAGAATTAATTTTGTATTTTTGTTTCGTCAAATACATGTTAATTCTCCCCCTAAGTTTTGGACAAATATCGGGAACAAATGGTGCTTACTTGAAATAGTTCATTGATAATGCCAATTTTGGACAATATTGCTAACTATACTATTAAACAAAATGATTGGCATTTCTTGTATTGAATCCAATAAATTTTTAGTTTCAGATACCTCTTTATAATCATTTACATAATGAATTCTTCTAGGTTGTTACGAGTTTGTTCAAACTGTGCATACACTGCTTTAACCGAATGTATTTTAGCTTCCCAACGGGTATCGCAAGATTGTCTTAGAGTAATGCTTAAATGCTTTTGTAGAATTTCCCATCTTTGTAGATGCAGAAAATAAGCATAGAAATATCTACTCACAATTTTTATTGTATATATTACTTGAAGTGAGATCATAAACTAAAAAATTAAGAGATGATAGGCAAGGTGATAGGTTTAGAGCAATTATTCTAGATCTTGCACCTTTATATTTCCGTTTCATATTGCTACCCTTTTGTCACATGCCGACAATTCATATGTAATTCTAACTCCCTTAACCTTTTCACTAGAGTTTTTGCTATGCCTGATGGCCGCGGTAGCTTAGTGGTTGTGGTCACGAGCTCGAGTCCTGTTGCCACTAAAGACACGCCGTGTAGATTAGGCCATTCCTCCCTCTGATGTGGTAATTAGGAAAGAGGGGTTCCAGCTCAGATGTCCTCGTCACTCGACCAAGGCTCAAAATTACGAGGTTTGTGATCAATAGCCCTCTTGTATCTTAGTAGAGCAAAGTTAAACACCAAATGACAATTCCAGATTTTTTACCCACTAAGAACGTATGCACACCACAACAGTGGTCTTCAAACTGTGTTCCACGGAGCCCTGGAGTTCCATGATACATTCCCAGGGGTTCGGCGAGTCACATAAATAAATAAAATATATATATATATTATAAATGTGTTTGCAAAATGTATTCATGTTATCTATGAAGTTTGTATCCCTACTAACACACATTCTAGGCCATGCCTCGAAGCCCTGCCTACTGGCCATCGATTTGCGATGCTGAAAATAGACTTTTTGCCAGATACGGGATTAAGGGTTCTTCGAACCCAGATGCCCGAACAAATTCCCGCAGATTCGTGCACTCTTCACTTCTGCTCTCGCCTCTCAGCAATCATTTAGCAGCCGGCTGCCGCACGTCGTGTGTTGTCTTTGCCGTCCTGCTTCATGTTTATGTGTTTTCAAGATGTGAATAAACTGGATTAATGTTCCAAACTGCCTCATCAATAGCATTGAATACGTAACATCAACCAACATGGAAAATGTATCTAATATACAGTCATTCATTCTCCATCGGCTACGTTCAAACTTTGGTTCGCCACATTTAAAATCTACCATTCACCACGACAAAATACGGCATAGTATGCACCACTATAAGTTTCCTTATATATACATATATATATATATATATATATATATATATATTATCATAGAGTAGTCAAAAATAGTTCTATAAGCAAGATATTAAAAAATAATACATAAAAATATATAGCATATATGGAAAAATTTTATAGTAAAAATATTAAAATTAACAATGTATGAAAATATATAACATGTGAAGAACATAATTTTATCACAAAAAAAATTATATATTATAAAATTATATATATTAGGTTTATTCATTTAATGCTATTTTAATATATTTCTGAAATTCTTATTTTATGTTTAAAAAGCGAGATATTTCCTAACTTTAAAAAAATACTACATGCTTCAAAAGAAAATTTGAAATTTTACTTCGAAAAAGGATCTTGTATGTAAAAGAACTGTTTTTTGAGTGTTTAATATACAAATTAATATTCTAATATTAGTTTGTATATTAAATTTCTAATATTTTAATAATTTCTGATATTTAACTATAAATTTCTAATATTTTAATCTTTTCAACCTATTAATCTAAGAACAAATAAAAATCTGAACTAAGACCAAAACCTCTCTTTCTGACATTAAAAATTCATTTTTTATGCATTCTCTGTCAGAGGTGTAATTGTATTTCGCACTCTTTTATGTTGCGGGAACAACTTCTGTCTCATTTACTCTATCTCTATGACTCAGCCTGACGTAAGAAGATCAAATAGACGGACAGCCAAATTTGAATGATACTCGCTCTGTTTAGTGATTGTTGGCGTATTTTGAAATGGTTAAGGGGTTTTGGAAAGCTAAAATCTTATTTTTTTGACAATTTGAGATTTTTACATTTTCAAGTTGTATACATTTTAACCTTTCTAAAAATACCTTACTTTAACCTCTAGTGTATTTAGAAGCCCTTAAAACGTATTTTTAAATAATCGTTGAATTTGGGCTACGCCCATTTTAATGGCGAAAATTGTAAACAAATTACTTTGTTTTTGCTTAAAAGTATAACGACTGCTATAAACCAAAACATGTATCTTTTATTTTAAATTGAGCCTTTTATTTTTTTTATTTCCTAGCCAATTAGAAGTCTCACTGTATACATTAAAATCAATTTATCTCAAAATGTAAATTGTAATGTGCGATGTACCTTTTCTGAGAAACTACTGTTCACAGGTATGAAAATTTTTTACGAATTATTTATAATGATGTCTAATATATACTAAAATTAGCTTTTTGTAAAAAACTCAAAAATTTAATTTTTGCAAATTTTTTAAGTAAAAAATAGGTCAATTTTCGCAATGTTTGATAAAATATTTCATAATTTATTAAAAAATTCAAAATTAGCTAAAAGCTCATTTTAGTATAATGAGAGAGGTGCACTTTAATTCTATGAAACATTTCAAGCATGTACATAAAATAGATTTTGAGATAAGGTACATCGAAAACAGCCAATTTAACATTGTCAGTATAGAGAGACAGAGAGGTTTCCAACTCCTCTTAAAACCTCGAATATTGAAGTGTTCCCCTTTAAAAATTTAAGGAAATAGTCCAGCGTTGTTTATTTAGTTAAATTTATTCGTGCTCACCGATTCAACTAACACTCCGCCCCGTTGTCCTCACTATTCGACTACGGTTTTGAATAGCTTGTTTATTTTACTAAAACTGCGCATCAGTTCTGAAGCCGACTATATCAGTCAATCATTTCTTAACCACACCCCATTGCTCTAGTTACGAAAGCTACCAGTTAACAAACATTATCACTTTTGACGTCATCCGAGTTGCAAACAGAGCCATCTGTTGGGTAAAGGAGACAAAATTATAAAAATTAAACAACGGTCTTAACATACAAGCAAATTTCTGATATTTTAATCTTTTCAACTACACTCAAAATTTTATTCTAAAACTGGTTCAAAATTTCTAATCTGAAACAAGCTCAAAACTGACATTAAAAATTCATTTTTTTATATATTCTCTTGAAAAGGTGCAATTGTATTTCGGAGTTTTTTATGTTGCGGAATAATTGCACAATTTCTTAACTCATTTACTCCATCTATTTGATAGTCAGACGTAAGAAGATCTATCAGACGGACAGCCACATTTGAATGATACTTACTCTGTTTAGTGATCTTGTCGTAATTTGAACTGATTTCAACCTCAGATATTTAAGACCTCCCAAGTGGGCTATAGATCTACAGAGGTTATTTTTAAGTGAGAAACAAAGTAATGTACTACAATAAAATAAAATCCTTTCTTTCTGAGAAAATTAGAATAAAAGGATTACTTCTGAGCAGTGTCAAACATAGGTATTGTGAATGGCATCGCCTCTCCAACCAATCAGCATCAATCAAATGACGCAATAATGTTGCTGCTCTGTTCTTTCTCTAGATGTACAAACAACTTCGCTATGTAATGTTGTGTATTGTGTTTGTGCGATTAAATGCTTTATGTGTGTCACATCCGAGTTTATTCAGTATTTTTAGAATGGTTACACCAAAACCAGATATCGGGTAGATGTCAGCCCTGCAATAAGAAATAACGAATCATGTAGAGGTGAGTTCATGTTTTATTTTTTTGGCGCCCGAACGTGGGGCGTGGTTTTGGTTCGTAGTTTGTTTTTTGTGAGCCTGAAAGAAAATATGGATGTGACACAGTTAAAATCACAATGAAAATCACAATGAAAATCGCTGCGTACGTCGTTTACGCTGAGTGCTAAAGTTATAGAAGAGGAACTTATGAAAGAAGTTCCTGATGTGGATGAACTTGCAGCGACCTTACAGCTCAACATAACGACTCCAAAACTGAACTGAATTGATCTGTTATTATTGTAGCGTGCCTGGTTCCATGTGTTGTAGTTCTTGAAAGCTTACCTCTTAATTGCTCATTTAATCTTAAAGTTAATAAATGTTATTGTTATTTAATCCAACCGTGTTGTAGTGAAGAATGCCTAACCACCCAACGCGGCAGTGGTGACCCTTTTTGGACTTAAAAACACGTAAGCTATTCTGTTCTACTGGCGAATGCAATACAAATTCTTCTACTACGGATGATCAGTACGTAGCGAAAGATTTTTTTTTTTCTCCTTCTCCTCAAGGCCACTTGAAGCATCTGCTCGGAGATTCGTTTCGCTTCCTGCTTATTCAACAATATGACTAGTGAAACCGTTGAAGTCGCTCGTATTGCGTTGCGGCTGCCGCCGTTTTGAAATCCAACGTTCGTCTATGGATTGCGCAATGCGACCATGCATTCACATTCAGTGGTATCTCCAGTGATGATACTAAGTATTCTGCTTTGGTTGCGAACCTGGATGCTGAAACTCTCTCCTACGTGTCGGACATTGTGTTAAGCCCTCCGAACAGTGACAAATATCACACTCTCTCACAGCGGCTCATAACCCAATTTAGCGACTCGGAGACTCAAAAATTAAGAAACTGCTTACTGACCTTCAGCTAGGAGATGAGAAGCCCAGCCACCTGTTGCGAAAAATGAAAGAGCTGTCTAATGGCCAACTCAGGATGACTTTCTGCAAAGTTTGTGGCTTCAAAGAATGCCACCACATATCCAGACTGTTTTATCTGCATCCTCAGAGCCTTTGGATAAACTGGCTATCATCGCTGATAAGGTTTCTGAGGTTGTTGGTTCATCCTCAACTATCTGTGCTGCCACAACTGTTCCTCCACCATCCCAGTCATCTTCATGCAGTGTTCAGCCAACCATGGACTCTCTCGCCAGGCAGATCCAAGAGCTGTCTCTACAAGTTGCTGAACTGACAAGAGAGCGCAATTCCTCTCGCCACCAACGATATAATTCTGACCGCCAGAGATCACATTCACGCTCTAGGAGTGTCAATAGAGGAAGTGGCATCTGCTACTATCATCGCCGTTATAAAGAGCAGGCCCGCAAGTGTGTTTCACCTTGTGCATTTGTGCAAAAAACGAGTAAGCTCTGTCATAGCTGGAATGGCAGAGCCCTCGAAACATACCAGCCGGTTATTTTTATTAGACCGCAAGTCTGGCCAGAAATTCCTCATAGACTCTGGAAGTGAAATCTGTGTCATCCCACCTTCTCCAACTATGAATAAATCACCTCAGTCTAACTTCTCCTTATTTGCTGCTAATAATACCAAAATTCCAGCCTATGGTATGGTCCGTAAAGAACTGAACCTGGGTCTGAGGCGACCTTTTATCTGGACTTTCATAAATGCTGATGTATCATCTCCTATAATTGGTGCTGATTTTCTAAAGCACTTCAACCTTTTAATCGACCTTAAGAAAAAAGGTTGGTGGATGTGGAAACTTCTCTTTTCACTTCTTGTGTTTTTTCAAATATTGTACAGCCCTCAATCCTCACTGTAGATGCAAACATTAGTTTTAAAAACATCTTATCGGAATATCCAGACCTCAGCAACCCTTCTTTAATTTCCAAATCAGCATCACATGGCACAGTCCACCATATTATTACTACTGGCCCACCAGTCACTGCCAGGCCTAGAAGGCTACACCCTAAACTGTATGATGCAGTGAAGGTAGAATTTGAATTTCTTCTTGCTCAAGGCATTATTAGACCTTCCAAAAGTCCCTGGAGTTCTCCTCTTCATGTTGTGCCCAAATCTGACTCTACAGTTAGACCTGTTGGGGATTACAGGCAGCTGAATTCTGTTACTGAGTTCGACAGCTACCCCATGCCTTATTTGAATGACTTTGCTCATGCACTACATGGCAAGAAGATATTTTCCAAAATAGACATTTTTAAGGCATTCCACCAAATCCCTATAGCTGAGTGTGATATTCCTAAGACAGCTGTAACAACTCCATGGGGTCTTTACGAATATACCCATTTGTGTTTTGGCCTTGTGAATGCACCACAAACCTTTATGCGATTCATGCATGAAGTACTAAGAGGACTTCCTTTTTTGTTTTGTCTACTTGGATGATATTTTTGTGCTACTCAGAAAATGCTGAGGAGCATCGTTCTCACTTAAGAACTATATTCCAAAGACTGAGCTCATATGGTTTAAAACTAAATATCTCTAAATGTGTATTTGGTGTGACTGAACTCATTTTCCTTGGCCACCTTATCACTCCTGATGGCATTAAGCCATTGCCTGACAAAGTTCAAGCAGTTCTTGATTACAAACAACCAGAGACTGTTGGCTCTCTGAGAAAATTTTTAGGACTGTTAAATTTTTATAGACGTTTCTTGCCCAAAGCAGCTGAACAACAGTATCTTTTAAGTGAATTTTTAAAAGGTTCTAAAGGTAAGAAGGACTCAAAGCCTTTAAACTGGTCTTCTGAGGCAATTACAGCATTTCAGAGGTGTAAACAAGCTCTTGCTGATGCTGCACTTCTTGCTCATCCTTCACCTTCTGCCCCGCTTGCTCTTCATGTGGACGCCTCTGATTATGCCATAGGAGGTGCACTTCACCAAGTTGTGGACTCTGAGCTACAGCCATTGGCTTTCTTTTCCAGAAAACTTACTTCATCTGAAAAGTCTTACAGTGCCTACGACCGTGAACTCCTTGCTATCTACTCGGCTATCCGACACTTTCGGTATATGCTGGAAGCTAGAGATTTCACAGTGTTTACTGACCACAAGCCCCTCACTTATGCTTTTAGGCAAAAACACAAGTGTTCTCCACGGCAGATCCGTCAGCTGGATTTCATCTCTCAGTTCACCACAAATATTGTACACATTCCAGGATCTGACAATATTGCTGCTGATGTTCTCTCTCGTGTTTCTGCAATCACCTTCCCAAGTCAAATTGTCTATGACTGTATTGCTGAGACACAACAGACTGATCAGGAGCTTCACACCCTAATAGCATCTGGAACTTCCTTGGAACTCAAAAAGGTAACTTTTCCCAATTCGTCTACTGAAATTATGTGTGATCTATCAACGGGCACAGCCAGACCCTACATCCCAAAACAGCATCGCCAAGATGTTTTCTCTGCTATACATAATTTATCCCATCCTGGCATACGTCGATCAGTGCATTTGATGAAGCAGCGTTTTGTTTGGCCATCAATCTCATCAGATGTAGCTAAGTGGGCAAGACATTGCCTAGCTTGCCAAAAAATCCAAAATTCATCGTCATACTAGATCACCTCTTTCATCATTTCAAGAACCTTCCCAACGTTTTGATCATGTTCATCTGGATCTCATTGGACCTCTACCTCCATCAAATGGCTACACCTATTGCCTGACAATGATTGACCTTTTTTCGAAATGGCCAGAGGCCCAACCTCTCAAAGACATAACTGCTGAGACTGTGGCTGAGGCCTTCTTTTCCTCTTGGGTGTCTCGCTTTGGAACTCCTGCAATTCTCACAACCGACAGGGGCAGGCAGTTTGAGTCCTCGCTCTTCAAAGCTCTTAGCAAACTACTTGGTGTTCAGAAGTGTCGTACAACTGGATACCACCCTCAAGCTAATGGGATGATCGAAGAATTGCACCGCCCATTGAAAAGTGCAATCAAATGCCATGCTACTGAGCGTTGGACAGAAGTACTCCCTATCATCTTACTAGGTCTACGAGCTTCTCTTAAAGAAGATATTCTGTGTACCCCAGCTGAATTAGTTTTTGGGACCACTATTCGACTGCCAGGGGAGATGTTTGACTCTTCCAAGCCAGACGATGATGTTGTGAATTTTGTTTCGAAACTTAAGTCTCACATGCAATCACTTCACCCTAAACCACCAAAACACCATGGCAAACGTCCAGTTTTTATCCATCCAGGACTGTTGGAAGCAACACATGTTTTTCTTCGCCGAGACATGTTACGTCGTCCACTTCAACAACCCTATGATGGCCCTTTCAAAGTCTTACAAAGGAAGGATAAAGTGTTTTTCCTTGACATCAATGGTAAACGGGTATCTGTATCTATTGATAGATGCAAACCTGCCTTCTTTCTTAACACTGAGGACTTTCAACTACCTCAAACCAAGAATGAAACACCTGCTACTGTGGAACCTAATGCAACAGCTTCAACACCTGCTACTGTGGAATCTGATCCAACAGCTTCAACGCCTACCCAGCCATCTACACGTTCTGGTCGCAAAGTTCATCTTCCAACTAGGTATCGTTGACACTGGAAGGGGAGTATGCAGCGACCTTACAGCTCAACATAACGACTCCAAAACTGAACTGAATTGATCTGTTATTATTGTAGCGTGCCTGGTTCCATGTGTTGTAGTTCTTGAAAGCTTACCTCTTAATTGCTCATTTAATCTTTAAAGTTAATAAATGTTATTGTTATTTAATTCAACCGTGTTGTAGTGAAGAATGCCTAACCACCCAACGCGGCAAACTTTCGATTTTAAAAATGCAAATTAGCGACAAATTTTCACGTTTAGAAAAATGCCAAAGAGGTATTTCGGTAAACTCCTAGGAGAGCCCCCACCCTTGGCGCCAAACCGGAAAAGGCGCCAAGCGAAAACGAAATGGCGCCAAGCAAACCCGACAACGGTGACAAGTAAATATAGCAGTATAAGATGGATGCGCAATGAAAATATATGTAAACAATACAGAAATTTAACATTTAAGATAAAAAATATAACAACAGCACTTACTTTCTTATTGTTGATCCTTCCCAAGTGGAGGGTAAAGTGTAACAACTGCTTTTAAAAAATTCTGGAAAATCTCGTCGCTGAGTGAGTGATTGCGAGAGCGCCGCCATAAATACTCAGCGAGGTAATGGTCGAATATGCCTTCTGCGTGGCTGGTGTGATTACGGAGAAAACATTTTATTGCCGATTAACTTACTATTGGAAAACCACGAATTCTTTCTTATACTTCTGCAAACATCATGCGTATTCACACCTTTTTTTCGACATCTCCATTCAAATCCATCCAAAACAACACCCTTTCGTTCATTTAATCCCATTTGCTCATTACATTTAGGACATTCATAACTTGAAGGAATTAATCCTTCTTTCATACACCATTCAATCAATTCTTTCTTGCCTCTAGCATCCAATAACGTAAAAAATTCTAACGTGTATTCACTGACAAGCGCAGCCATACTTTCAACCCGGTGCCCAACAACAAAATGAAATTTGAAATGCGTGCCCACAAATGACGAAAATTCTAGAAAAAGTTAGGGTTGCCATATGTTGTATTTAAAAGCAAGGTTACCATGACGGCGAAATTATCGCCAACCAAAGTAATTCGTGCCAAGGGTGGGGGCTCTCCTAGGTGTGAACCAGGTATTTCAAATATAATACTGAAAGAGGAAACCGACGAACTAGCTTATGAAGAGGACTTTATGAAAGCCGAATTATACTGAGATAGATTTTCGGAACTTTGTGCAAAAATAGAAAGACTATCTATAAAGGAAACAGAAAAAAAAAAAGGCCATGAGAAAAAAAAATTTAAACTGCCGAAAATTGAACTGAAAAAATTTGACGGCAATGCCAAGGAATGTCTGATGTTTTGGAGTCAATTTAAAAAAATTCACGAAGATGAAAGTCTGCCAAATGAGGACAAGTTTCAATACTTGCTACAGGCCGTCGTCTCAAATTCAATGGTGGCTCGAGTTATCGAGAGTTTTTCCGCAATAGCGGACAACTATCCAAAAGCAATAACCCAACTGCAAGAACGTTTCGGGAGAGAAGATCTACTTGTGCAGATCTATGTAAGAGATTTACTGTCGATGGTAATGAGAAACGCAGCCACCGGACGCTCTAAGATAGATCTCCCAGCGTAATATGACGAACTGGAAGCGAAGATTCAAGCTCTGGAGAGCCTAGGGGGGACAAAGGACAAGTATGGCGAGTTTTTGAGTCCTTTGGTTGAGTCCTGTCTCGCAGAAGACATATTATTAGCGTTTGAAAGAAGCAAAAATTTCAAAGAGGATACTCCTGGTGAAGGTCAGACTTTGAAATTATTAATGAACTTTCTTAAACAAGAAGTTAAAAATGACGAAATGGTTGAACTCGCTAGGACTAATTTTTCAGCTTCTGTCAATCAAAAGAAAAAAAAAAGAGGTTCCCCCTCTGCAGCCACGTTGGTAAGCACACATGATAGGAATGGCCCAGGTAAGCGAAATTTATCAGGATATATATGTGGGAGACAACAAGGGGTCCAAGATGTGTTTGTCTTACTTCACATTTATTTTAAAACTTTAACAAAAATTAATTAAAAAGGTAGATATTTTTACAGATAAGTTTGACGATGATATTCAGAAGGTAACGCCTGCTCGCGCACCTCTCTCGTTCTCTTTTCTCTCTCTAATGTCCAAGAGTTTTTGTTTCTCTTCCACTAATTCAAAAGTTTTAGTTCGTGTTTTAGCTGCGCCTGCGCGCGAAGACTGCCTTGCTTTTGGCTGCATGCCATATATATTATAAACGTGAAAATGTGTGAGGTTGTTTGGCAGTCTTTCACGCAAAACCAACTGAATGGATTTTGATGAAACTTTACAATAGTATAGCTTACACATCAGAATAACACATAGGCTATAATTTATAAAGATATTGTGTGAAGCGTCCGAAATAAAACAATAATTGTCAAGTAGGAAAAAATTCTGCCTTCTGCAAAAAAGCCCGCGACAGCAAATATCTATCGTTTATGTGTGAAGCAAACCCTTACATTTTGGTTTGGTTACGCCAGGCGCCAGGAACTGCGAAAGTTTGAACAAGCAGAGTGTGAGGCTGATTACAATTTTTACATAAAATAAATACAACAAAAGGTAATATTAACGTATTACACTTCCAGATATAAATTATTTATACTATTTTAATCGAAAAAAGAACATTGTTTATTTGCTTATGATTTTAGAAAAGTTTGAGTATGTTACGTTCGCCAAATTTTAAATCTTAATTTTTACGGACTGCGCAATATTAATTAAAGTAAAAATTCACTGAAATTCTAAAGACAAAACACAAACAATTATTCTATAAAAATCTTAGCAAAAACGAAAGCGTCTCGAATCAGTCGACCTGAAAAAGAATGCATTTTGAACCAAGATAGATTTACGCCGTTTTTCAGAAAAAGCTTTTCACTGTTTTTTAAATCGTACTATATAGTTTTCAGTTATGGTAATTTAAGGTCGCTTACACAGAATTCGAAGATTCGGTGTACTTTTCGATTTACACAACGTGAAAAAAAACGATATTTGAATAGTTTGAATGACGTTAGTGAAATTATTTTGTAAGTTAAATATCAACATGTCCTCACACTCAATAAATTTCTTTTAAATTCAACGCAAGATCGATTCTCCCATTTTAATGCAAAGTTGTAATAATAGTATGCATTAAGCAAGGCGATAATTTAAACTTTAAATACTATTTATAGTGGCTCAAAAAATATTGAAGCAAATTTGCAGTTCAAAAGATAATATCGAAAGACAAAACAAACTAGGTTGAAAAAGACCAAGTGTAGGACACCCATTTTACTAAATTTGAAGAACGGTGGATAGTTAGGAATATTATATAAACCTATAACAAAACTACAGTAATATTGATACTGGATGTATATCGAAGGTTTTACAAATCTGTCAATGTATAATTCTAATCCTTTCAAGAAAGTGTAATAATAAGTATTATAATAATAAGTAAAAAAGGTAGTTTTAATATTTTTAAAAAATAGAAGACAAAGTAACATTTTTATTCATCTGGGAATTACTTAAATGAATTATAATTATTTATAGTATTTTATTTTTTAAATATGTTGTATCAGTTAAAATGTTCTCAAATTTTAAATATTTAATAACTGCTTATCAAATTCAAAGTTTTTATAGCTTCTTCATTTATAAAAATAATTGCATGAAACTTTTTCCGTGTATCGAACATTTCAAATAATGCTCACAATTTTAATTCAACATTTAATACAGTTGTGAAATTTTGTAATTATAAAAATTTCTACTTTTGTCAACATACAACCATTTTTAAAAAGGTATACTTTCGTTCCGGGTCCTAAAAAGTTGCAAAGTGAGTGAGTGAATATTAAAGTCCCACTGTTCACTTACTCGAGAGATATCATATCGAGAGGGGAAGGGGAATTTCCATGACAATGTGTTATGCATTTAAAAATGTTCAAGCAACGCCGGGGGGAAATAAACCTGTCTGAAAGAAAAGAAGCAAAAAAATTTCGAAACAGGGAATTTTAAGTTATACACTTGGTAAAAGTCCAAGCAACGCCGGGCTAAGCGGAAGCAAGGAGGTCTGGGGTGAAAGTCATTTTGAAAAAGAGTATTAGAAGTGCTGATATTGTGAAGGAAAGGGAAAATTTATAAAAGTAGAGAAAGCCCAAGCAACGCCGGGCCATGCAGCTAGTTATGTATATTTTGCAATAAAAACACTCCTGCAAGGACTGTTTAGAAGCTAGAAAAATGACTTTTGATGAAAAGAAAAAATGTGTATTAAGAAACAGAGCCTGCTTTGGCTGTTTTTCATTTTTCTAAGTACTGTAAGGTAAAAAATTCATGTTTATATTGTGCCAAACCACACCATTGTGTAATGTGTGATCAAGCGAAAAGCAACGTTAATCAGAGATCTGGTAGTATTTAAACAAATTCATTATCTAACAGTTGTAATAAAACTAATGTGTTTCTAATGACTTTATTTTTTAAGTTTGTGCTAATAATACAATAATAAAATGTAGAGCTTTGATCGACAGTGGATCTCAATACTCATATATTTCAAAACATGTTATTCAGAAATTAGGTATTGAAATCAAATAATAAAATCAAAATGCAGCATCAGCTTTTCGGGGGGAGAGAAATTTCCTGTCATTACATGATGTTTATGAATTATTAATATGTTCGCTGGATGAATCATACTCGCTTCGCGTCGAGATGTTTTCGGAAAAAAATATTTGTGGCAAAGTGCCAAAGATTAGTAGCCCTGTTGTGATTAATGAGTTGAATAGAAGGGGGATTACTTTGTCTGATCTTGAAAATGAGGATTGCGAAATAGATATTTTGATCGGCGCGAATGTAGCTGGCTTGGTTTTTATGGATGGTTGTATTGAATTGCAATCGGGTTTGTTTTTATTAAAAACTCGTTTGGGTTATGTTTTGACTGGAAAGTAGGGAGTATTTGAAAAATGTGATGAAGAGTGTGATACTGTTTTAAATGTTATTTCTTTATTGGTTAAAGAATTGCCTGTTGCAATTGTTGTTGTGGAATCTCGAAAGCATTGGAATTTTTGACCCAATTCAAAAGTTAAATGAAAAAAATGAACATTTAAAGGTGATTGAAGAATTTAAAAACAGTATGAAAATTCTACCAGATGTTAGATACGAACTTTGTTTGCCCTTTAAGGTATCCGACTACAAAAAAATCATGATTTTGTTTTTAAATGGACAAATTTTTTTTATGATTTTATTTTTTAGGCCATCTTATTAGCTTCATAAAAATACCAAGGTTTTTATTTTCCATTCACTAGAACAAAACCTACAGGTGTTTTAGTAAAAGCACAGATGCCGTAATTTTATATAAGAAGTCACTTTAAAATGCGTTTTACTCGAAATGTGTTTTTATCGAAAAACTTAAACGGGGACAGCGATTGCTCAAAACGTTTTTAAAATAATTCGCTGAAATTTTGTGTGTATGTTCTGTATAACAATAGAAGTGTTTTAACCTTGAGATTTATCAATCACTGTTTTATTACAAAATTTATTGTTCTTTATGTGAATATAATCACTGTTCTTTTATGCAATTTCATATAACAACTAAGATAAAGTGGTCTAGTTTTTGTAAAAACTAAAATATCTCTTATCCTGAAGGTCACTTCAAAAATGAATAGCAAAGTAATAAATCAAAATTGAGAATTTGTTCATTTACTATTTATACAGAGCGGGCCCGTTTATACAATATTTTGTCAATTTTTAACCATTTTTTCACATTTTTGAAGTAATAATTTATTTTTCAATTCTTAATTTTAGTCTTTTTTTCTTAAAATGTACTATATAAATCTAAAAGCCACAAAAAAATCTCCATATATCCATTATTTTAAAAAAAAGTTGTCGCAAGTAGTCGAATACCTTAAATCAGAAGCAATAGATTTATCTTCCTACAAAGATCTGACATGGAAGCGGTATAAAAAGATGTGCGAACGCGCACAATGAAATGAGATTCTAGATGATTATAAAGCTGTATTTAAAGAATGAGAAGAGTTAAAAATTATAGAAAAAATTGAAGAGAAAGGTGAAAATTCATATTTTTTTGCCACATCGACCAATTGTGAAAGACGATAATCTACACCAGAGGTCGGCAACGTTTTTAATGTAAAGAGTGAAATACTAAATTAAAAATTCATGGCGGGCGCCAACTATTTTTTGACCTAACAAATATATAAAAATAATATTCATATTTATAAAACATGTTCATTTATTAATTTTATAATTTATAGATTTAATTACGGAACAAAGTTATTATTAATCTTACATAAATACAGAAGAATGTTTGTAAGTATATTAAAGATGGTGGCAAGAGCAATGACATATTTTTTATATAAAATTATTTTAATGGGATATTTGGGTTGCCATATCATCTGCAATTTTTTCATAATCGAACATATACGACGAAATAACCACTCTTAAACAGTTATCTAAATGTGTATCCGTAAGCTGTGATCGATATTTAGATTTTAAATATGTCATATTTAAAAAAAGGGCTTCACAATTATAGGTAGTTCCACAGTATGAAAATATTTTTAGAGCGCATTTTCTCAAAATAGGAAAACTGTCCTCAGTAACTAACTTCCAAATTGATTTATCAACATAATGTGATTTTAAAACAATATCATTTTGCAAATTAATTATTTCCATTTCTAAGTCCTGCATGTTAGTAACATCGAAATAATTTGAAATTTTGGAAGGCAAATCAGGTGCATGAACATTGAATGGATTGACGAAAAATGGAATTACTGATTCTAACGGTAGAAAATCTTGAAATCTCGACGAAAATTCGATTATTAATGAATCAATGGTTTTTATGTACGATGTAGTGTCAAACTCATCAACACTCAAATTTAAATTTTCAATTATTCGTTTGACATTTTGAAAGTGAGACAAGGAATTTTTCAACAAATGCGCTTTTAACAATTCCAACTTACATTTGAAAGAATTAACTGCGCTAATCATATCAGCAATATGGGAATTCTTCCCCTGCAGTTTTAAAATTAATTCATTAAACTTCATCGTCATATCTACCAAAAATCCAAGATCCAACAACCAATTTTTTTTTTCCAATTCTTCGTAAGCCTCGTTTCTCGAAGCAACAAATTCTTTTACTTGAGGTAAAAGGTTAATGAAGCGTTCAAAAACTTTACCGCGAGTGAGCCACCTCACTTCAATATGAAGAAGTCTTTAAACTCAGTGTTTTCGTTCTCTAAAAATAATTTGAACAACCTATGTTGTGTCGCTTTAGCTTTAATCGAATTAATAATTTTGGTAATAATTGACATAATATGGTTAAAAATAATTGTTTTTGCAAATAACATTTCTTGGTGAATAAGACAATGGTACGCAATAAATTTAGGAAATAAAGGATCTTTTCTACATAAACCAATAAAACCGTTTTCCTTACCAGTCATTGCTCGTGCACCATCCGTAGTAATTGATGATGATTTTTTTAATGGTAACTTATTTTCAATTGCAAACTTTTTGAACAATGAAAATATGTCCTTTCCTTGGGTACGTGCTGTTAACGGAAGAATTTTCAAAAATTCTTCTTTTGTAGAGAAGTCATCAACACCATTTTAACGGATATTGCCTATTGTGCTGTATTGACTGCATCAATTGATTCATCCAGTTGTATTGAAGAAAATTCACAGGTCTCCACATCATTTGCTAATTTTGCTTCCAAATTGCTTGCTATTAATTCGATTCTTCTTGTTGGGGTTCTAGCTGATAATTGTAACATGTTAATAGCTCCCAATATTTCCGTCTTGTTTTTGAAGTCGTCAAAAAGAGAATCAGCCGCTACTAGCATAGCTTCTTGCATTATTTCCGCGTCAATAAAAGGTTTTTTCTTCTTTGCCAGTAAATGTGCAACTTTAATCGATGCTACGGTTGCTGCTTTCGATTGTTGTTTGGGTTTTGTAAAAATACTTTGTTGCTTTGTAATTGACGATTTTAAGGATAGCATTTTCCTTTTACTTAGTTCTGATTTCAATGGATACTCAGAATTAAATTTGCCATGTAAACTCTTAAAATGTCTTTCTTTGTTACTTTTTTTAAGCAACGCAACGCTCTTATTACGTAGTAAACATACGCATTTACCGTTGTATTCAATGAAAAAAAAACTCTTCTTCCCACTCGGCATTGAAATAATGAGTACGTTTTCTTTTCGATGAGTCCATAATAGGGACGGCATAAACCTGTGACAAACTCTCTGGATCTATGCTCTCTTGTGTACTCACTACTACTCACATGATTGCTCAGATCATTTCAGTTCAGCGCGTCACCGTTGACATGCAGTTGATTCTAGGAATTTTAAAATTTACGTTTTGAATTTCTGGTCTAAATTAACAATAGTTTAAGGGCACACTAAAATTTGTTGAAGGGCGCAGTGGCGCCCGCGGCGCCGCGTTGCCGACCTCTGATCTACACTATTAAAATTCGTAGGTAAACAAACATATCTATGTAGGTATATAGAAAGAGATGTCGCCCAATTTTCTCATGAACCACAAGACGCAGAAACTAGCCAAAGGTACCAAAATTTCAGGAATGATCCCAGGAATTCGTTTTGACCATTTACATTCCTATATTCCAATTAGTTAAAAAGATATTAATTAAAAACCTTAAAACGCATTAAAACGCATAATTAGTATTTTATTATGCACGCGGCGCCATCTGCAGAGAATCGGAAAGATCATTTACTTCGTCTTAAAAATTCTGTTTTTACAAAACAACGAAACTTTGCATATAAATAAATTTATTTAAAAATTAATATAATAAAATTATATATATATATCTTTCTTTCAATTTAATTATTTTACAATTTTTTTAACCATTTACGGAACTTCTTTTTTTTAAGATCTTTTTAAAACATGATCTATTTTTTTCATGAAACTCACACAAAAAATAATGACAGATTCGTAAAGATCATTTATTTCACCACGATATGCTATAATTTATTTTACAAAAAAATTATATTTTGTATTTTTTACGATTTTTTTAAAATGAGTCGAAATCAGTTCCTTTTTTTTTAATACGAATTATAAGTTGTTCCACTTGAACTTTCTTTCACGTTAATGAAAAAAATATTTTACACAAAAAGAAGTTCATGCTTTTCTCTTAGAATCAGTAATTTAAAAAACTTAATGTCAAAAACTGTTTTTTTTTACGATTTTTCAAAAAATACTCAAAATTTTATTTAAATACTTAATAACTTCTTTATTTATAAAAATAATCTCACGAAAAATTTTTTCCGCGTGAAGAACAATAGTATACGTAATCTGTACAAAGATTGATAAAATATCTTAAAAATAACGGTTAAAAAAACAATGTGTTTTTCAATTTTTTTCCCTTTTGCGATAATTATGTAAGCATTACTCTTTTTTAAAAGTTTTTTGTTTAAAAATTACCGCTGTTTGCAATAGATATATGAAGTTTGAAAGCATTAACTTAAAAATGAAGCCCGAATAAGAAATCTTTTACTTTAACGAATAACGAAATGGCGTATTGAAAAAAATCTACCTTTATTTTAAAGCTCAATTCAATGCTCTTCCCCGGAGTAAGTGGCAGCTTAGCTGTTTAAAGCGCTGCTTTATAAAACGGAAGTTCCCAGGTTCAAAACTGAAGAGGAAGAGACTTTCCATTTCGCATCACGCTACTTTTTAAAGTTTAAAATGTTTTTAGTGGAATGAAAAGGATTAAAATTAAAATGAAATATCAAAATGTTTTTATCAGATCGTTTTTTTTATGTTTTTTCAGTATATATATATATATATATATATATATATAATCTAAACATAAAAAATACACAGATAGTTAGAACCTAAGATAACTATACTAAATAGGAAGAAATAAAGAAATAGGCACAGTAGTACAATAACAAACTCCTGGCATTAGGAACCAAGATTGCAGTACGGGGAAAGCCTATATATATATATATATATATATATATATATATATATAGGTTTCCCCCATACACTGTTTTTTTTCTAACTTATATATTTATATGTTTAATCAAACGTTCAGAAAAAAAGCAATCATTTCAATAGCTATCTGTTAATTTTTCTTTCATTTATTACTTATAGAAATTTGATTTTAATAATTATATATGTTTTTTTAAAATGATTATTTCTATTATTTCATTACGAAATTAATTCTTTGTTAATTCAAAAGTACATCATCTATTATTTTGGATCAAAATACATTTTAGAGAAATTTTTACGCTAACTATATATAACGATTGATTGATTCATGATAATCTGAAATCTATTTTATTATTTTAGATTCTTAAAAACTAACTATTATTAAAAAATGATGAATGTTTTTGTTTTACTCTTAGCATCAGAGTCGTTTTCTTTTTATTGCTTCACATTAATAATTTTTTTAATTCTAACGCCATATTTTTTTTATAAGTCATACATCGAAATTTGAAGCTATATCTTATGTGTGAGAAGGATGGGAAGATAAAACAACAATTTTACACTAAAAAAACCATGTTCAGACTATAGTGAGGGGAAAGAAACATGTGTTAAATCAAAAATAAGTGGAATGGAACAAATTTCTTAAAAGGGAAATTTTTTGATATAACTTTAGAAATACTCCGCATTGTGCGAGTACAAACACACACATAGAAATGTTGGTGTCACGAGAAAAAGAGAAAGCCCGAGCAACGCTGGGCTAAGCGGTGGAGGGGGAAGTCATTTTGAAAATGAGTAGTAGAAGCTCCGATTTTGTCAAAGAAAGAGAAAATTTATAACAGTAGAGATAGCCCGTGCAACGCCGGGCCATGCAGCTATTTCGAAAAAGTGAAATTTTTTGACACAATTTTAGAAATCACTCACATTGTCCGCGTACAAACACACACACAAATGCTGGTGTCATGAGGAAAAGAGAAAACCCGAACAACGCCGGGCTAAGCGGTGGAGGGGGGGAAATCATTTTAAAAATCAGTATTAGAAGTTCTCATTTTGTGAAAGAAAGGGAAAATTTATAAAAGTAGAGATAGCCCATGCAGCTAGCATTACAACTAAAATACGACCAGTTTTTGACGTGTCGGCTCGTGTAACTGGCCAAAGTTCGCTAAATGACTTATTGTATAAAGGTCCAAATTTAATTGAGTTGATCCCAGATATTTTAGACAGGTTTCGTAGGTATTCGATCGGAGTTTCTGCCGATGTTGAAAAAGTATTCCTTCAGCTGGGAATTACCCCAAGCATAGAGAATTTTAGGATTCTTTTACCCTGACGAGGGTGAGAAAATTGTTTACCGTCACTACCGAGAGGTTTTTGGCGTATCGTCAATTCCCTTCTTGTTAGCTGCAGTACTTGCGCACTTGCTGGAAAATGTGCCAGCAGATGATTCTCAACTAGGCTCTAAGTTAAAATTTTCGTTTTATGACGATAATTGCGTTACAGTGGTGAATGATATTGCACAACAAGAAGAATTTTATTTAAGGTCTAAGAAAATTTTGTCGTGGGTGTAACTAACTAACTCTCCCAATAACTAACGTAATTGGGAGAGTAATGTAGAAAGTAAGCACACATATCCAAAAGTACACGCACAACGAAATTATTAGGGACCAGCTGTATGGCCCATCGTTCCACGAGCTTTCTCTACTTTTATAAACTTTCCCTTCCCTTCACAAAATCAGCACTTCCATTATTATTTTTCGAAACTACTTTGACTTGTTTTTTTGTTTCCCCTCCGCTTAAGCCTGGGCTTTTACCGAGTGTGTAACTTAATTTCCTCTTTCCTTCATGACGCCAGCACTTTTGTGCGGGTGTGTGTGCGTACGATGCTAGTGGTTGCCATAATGATGTCATTAAAATTCCCTTTTTCGAATTTTTTAAATTTCTTTCCCCTTCAGTTACCCTCTGCGTTGCACGAACATTTTTGAATGTATAACATATTGTCATGGAAATTCCCCTTCTCCTCTAGCTTTTAGTACTTCCTCTTGTGTGTGCATGATTTCTGTATTAACGTCATTACAATTCCCTTTTTCGAAATTTCTTCCATAGTTTTCCATTGTCAGACACGTTTCTTTTATCTCTCTAGAGCCCGGCATTACAGTGGCTTTTTTGAGTCTAGAACTATCCCCCCCCATTATTTATAAATGAAGAATTAAAAAATCTTACGAATTGCTATTGAAATTATTTTTTTCTGGTCGTTTGAATGTTTGATTAAACATATGTAAGCATAAAAAACAATATACATATATATATATATGTATATTGTATATGTATATATGTATATATATGTATACATATATATATATATATATGTATAATATACATATATATATATATATAGTATATATATGTAGCATGCAGCCAAAAGCAAAGCAGTCTTCGCGCGCAGGCGCAGTAAATCAAAACCAAAACAAAAACTTTAAGGACTTTGGAGAAACTTTAACGATTAGAAAAAAACTCTTAAGAGAGAAGCAGCGGAGAGAACGCGAGAGGTGCGCGAGCAGGCGTTACCTTCTGCATATCATTGTCAAACTTATCTACCTTTTTAATTAATTTTTGTTTAATGTTAAATAAACCATAAGAAAGACAAAAGTCTTGGACCCCTTGTTGTCTCCCACAAATTATGGGGGCTCGGCCGCGATCGATAAAATTTCGATTTTGAACCAAAGTCTGGACAATGAACAACAGCGTCCGTGAAGGAGACGCTCCGCCGTTTTTTGGAAACTTCGTTCAACCTGTGTAGAGGTTTGAACTCAGCATGAATACTCCGCCTGTGTAGAGGCCGAATTGAAAAAATTTCGATTTTGATCAAAGTTTGAAACGTGAACAAAAGCCGTCCGTGGAGGAGACGCGCCGCCATTTTTCGAAAACTTCGTTCCGCCTGTGTAGAGGTTGGAACCCATCGTCGAAAATTCCGCCTGTGTAGAGGTTGGAAATACCACAAACACCTGCGAAGAGGTGTCAATTCGAACAATTTCAACTATATTACCTGCGAAGAGGTGAGATCTGTGAAATCGAAATTTTTCAATTATTGGATACATCGTACGTGCGAGCAACAAGGAGCTAGAAAAAAAAAAAAGGTAGGATCTTTCCATATTTTTCTAAAATGTATAAAAACGCTCTTAAAGAGGATCTCATAAGAGTTGTTGAGTATCTAGACGGTACTGTGGAGAGTACGGACACCATAGCTAAACTAAAGACTAAAATTGAGAACAGTAGTACATTTGAAAGTGATCCAGATTTCGTTAAAACTTTAATTAAAAACTGTATAGATGAGAGAGTATCGCGAAACGAAAGAGAGGTAACTTTAGAAGAACAGAAAATTGAGCTCGCGAAACTTCAGTTAGCAAAATTAGAAAAAGAAGTCGAACTTCAAACGGCTAAAAATAAAGCATTAAGTTTAAATCCTGCAGCTAAAGTCGAAGAAAAACAGTTCGAAACTAACATAGAAAATATGATAAACAGTATTAGGACTTTATCTCTTCCTGTTCCCACCAGATCTGAAAATTTTAATCTGTTCTTCCAATCATTAGAACGCGCATTTTTAACCAAGAAAATAAGTGACGAATATAAATCTGAAATTTTAATAAATCTTCTGGGCGAAAGAGCTCATAATGTCTTATTGTATATTAAAGAAGAGGAATTAAATGACTATGAAAAACTAAAATCTATAGTACTCAGAGAATTCCAATTAACCCCTCGCGAGTGTTTAAACTCATTTAAAAATGCTGTAAAATCATCAGGCGAGACATACATCCAATTTGCTGCAAGATTGACGGCAAACTTCCAATATTATTGTTCGTTAAGAAAAGTTAATTCCTTTGAATCTCTATGTGATCTTATAATTTCTGATAAATTATTTGAAACTTTAAATAAGGAAACGACAACTCATATTGGCATTCGAGAAGCAGAAGATTGGTTCAGGCCTATTGATTTAGCTAAAGAGTGCGATATTTATATTTCATCTAGAAGCGGATCACATAAAGAAATTCCTATTACTTATGGATAAACCCAAGACCCCTTTAAAAATAGATCACAAAACTTTAAACCAAAGATTAAAGAGAACTATCCCCAATATCTTGAAAGAGAAAATAAAAATTGCTTTATATGCGGTGATTCATCTCATTGCGCAAGAGACTGTGAGAAGCGTTTTAAACCTAAAGAATCTAACGACCACATCCATAATAGAATAAACGTGAATACTTTGAAAATCGAGAGCGAAAAACAAAATAGCGATGAATTTGCAAATCTTCAATACGTAAACATTTTTGTGGAAAATCAGCCCGTAACAGCTTTGATAGATTCAGGTTGCCAGATCCCAGTTTTAAATTCCTCACTAATTAGAGTGAACCAGCCTTCCGAAGAAATCATAACATTAAGTTCATGTTTTGGCGAACAGCGTATGGTAGAAGTTAAACCCATAAATATTTCTCTTGATCAACACTCTCCCAGCTTAAGTGTTCGAACGGCAATATCACCGACCTTGACCGAAGAATTTATTATACATCCCAGTGTATATGCTGAAATAGAGAAACTAGGCCACGCAAAGAGCGATGTTTTATTAAGTGAAAGTGGATCCTCTTTGGGTGTTCATTTTAATTCAAACGTTTCTGTTTCAAGTGTGAGAAAAAAACTCTAGTTATGATTTGCCACATGTTAAAAACTTTAATACTAGAAATGATTTGAGTTCTCTAATTAAGGATTATAAATGTAATAAAATTAAGAGTACTAAGTTAAAAATGAATATTAAATTGAAAAATGATATTCCTGTGTGTCAGAGAGCCAGACGTTTATCTTGTTCTGAGAAATTACAGGTAAACCATCAAATTGATGATTGGTTACGACAAGGTATTATAAAAGAGAGTGTTTTTGATTATTGTTCACCTATAGTATTGTGTAAGGAAGTCAATGGTGCCATGAAAACGAGTTCCGTGGAATTTATCTCCCGCTCACCTAACCCTTCACCTATGAAGAGTAAATATAGACGGTTTGTGTTGCTCCGGAAAATCTTTGAGCCCTGGCAGTGGAAACGAAGGAAAAAGAGAAATCGTTTTGAACAGACGTCCAGAACTCTACAGAGGAAAATATCGATGCGTTCAACCAAAGATCAACTTGTTAAAAAGACGTTCTTATGCCTGTTAAACACAATGTTTTCCTGTGGAACCTTCCGGATGTCGAAGAGGTGCCTTCACATGATGGAGAAACTGTTCAGTTCAGCAGAATTATGATATTTTAAACCTTTGTGTATTTGTCGTATAGTCCTTGTCTGTTCCGTCTTTTTTTTGTATGTTTCAGATTCTCCTCTGGTATCCATGGAAAGGAAAAAAGGAATACGTACCGCTGCGGACAGCTTACAGTCAGGATAGCCGTTGTAGCATGCAGCCAAAAGCAAAGCAGTCTTCGCGCGCAGGCGCAGCAAATCAAAACCAAAACGAAAACTTTAAGGACTTTGGAAAAACTTTAACGATTAGAAAAAAACTCTTAAGAGAGAAGCAGCGGAGAGAACGCGAGAGGTGCGCGAGCAGGCGTTACCTTCTGCATATCATTGTCAAACTTATCTACCTTTTTAATTAATTTTTGTTTAATGTTAAATAAACCATAAGAAAGACAAAAGTCTTGGACCCCTTGTTGTCTCCCATATATATATATATATATATATATATATATATATATATATGGTGAAAAGCCTATATTCCTAGTTTACATTAACTAAAAAAACATTCAAAAACAAAAGAATTCTGTCTGATAAAAATATTTTAGTATTTTATTACAATTTTGTAGTTTTTCATTCCACTGTGTTTAGTAAATCATTTAAACATGTATCTGACGAAAAAAAGAATATTATACAAAACTAACATATTCATTATTTTAACAATAATTATTTTCTTAGAGCTTAAAATAATAAAAGGGTTTGGTATTTTCATTTACTCAATCAATCGGTATATAACAATAATTTCCTTTTCAGGTTTTGAAATAAAAAAACTGATTAAAAAAATGTTCATTGAGCAATTAGTTGTGACATATCGTTATATCAAAAAATGACTGTAAAAGAAAAATTTCGTTTATTGATAAAGACTTATTTAATATTTAAAAAGATTGAAAAATAATTAAATCAATATATAAGATATATATTACTTTCATTATATTAATTATAAAATATTTTTCTATATTTGGTCTCAAATTAAATAATAATTTAACAAAAACAAATATTTCAATGTAAGTGAGAAAATTAGCAGGCTATAAAGTAAACAGAAATGAATGAATGTAAATAGAAATAAAAATTATATCAGAAAAGTAATAGCAGTAGTAAATTTCTGCTATTGAACTGTGGGTGAAATAATCTGAAATAGATAAACGGAAAGAAAAAATTAATGATAATAAACATTAACAAAATAACATCATAAATAAGACATATTAGGAAGCCATCAACAGGAACAAAATTAAATTATTATTACATTAGGAATGGTGTAATACTATCTAACATCTCTGTAATATACCTAATAAAAAGTATTAGTTATAATTCAATACTAAAAAAAATTTAGTATGAACTAAAATAAAAAATTTATCTAAAATAGGTCCCTGTTGAAATAATCTAAAATCAGCAACAGTACTGAATGAGACAAACAATAAAATATGTTGCTAAAAAATTAATTATTCAAGTAATACTTTTTCGCGATATTTCTATTAGCAATTGTAATTCTATTACAAAGAGCACAAACAAATGAGTATATACAATCATAAATAACTATAGTGATAACTGAAATATATATATCATATATGGGCAGTATGATAATATATAAAATATGTATACGATCCCCAAAAACTACATGAGGATAAGATTATCAGAAGCAAAATTAAACCATCAGATGTAAAATCACATCAACACTGAATTTTAAGGAAATCCAAAAGGAGATATGAGAAAATCTTTTCATGGTGCATATTTTTTCAGCTAACACTTTATTGATCACAAATGAATGATTTATACATTGCAAGATTATCAGAAGCAAAGTTAAGTCGAGACAAAAAAATCAGGTCAACATTGAACTTAAGAAAACCCAGAAGAAAATATGAGAAATATTGTTTCAAGGTCAGATATAATCTCTGTTAACAAATGGTATAATAATGTTAAGTCTTCTAAAGGGATTTGCCTTTATATTAAATTAAATTACTAAGAATACGATTGATTACTAATCTAGCTCAACTCAAGTAAGGTTTACCGAAATAGGAGATCCGAGAAACACACGTATTCGAATTCTTAATTGTCATTAACTTTAACTAAGTATCTCAAACTGACGCTTACTTTAAGCGTACTTGAATTATATTTACCACTGGCTTATATCAGCTTTCTGGTACGTCTAGCAACACGACGTCTTCACGAATCTAATCTCTTTGAATCTTCTAGTTTAGCTTGTAACGTTGTGGCTCAATAGCCTATCATCATCTCTCTTGATATCTCGCAACCCTCGACTTAAATACCTTATCTAATTTGAATATCCCAAACTTCTCTTTGGAGTTGATTGGAAATAAACGCGAATTTATATTCCCCAGAAAGACGCCTAAGAAGATTAGTGGAAAGGTTCCGTACAGATTCTTCACAATATTTTTCTACAAAGATGAAAACATTGAATTAGCTGATGAAGGAAGAATAGCAAAAATCTTTATTTTCAACGACAGAAAATATTATAGCAATGTATTGATATTTAAAAATGGTATACAATATATGTGTATAATCAGCTAAAAACTACATGAAGAACCGATTGTCAGAAGGAATATTAAGCAATGATGCCACAAACAGTTTTGAAAAACAACAAAATAACAGAAAATCTTACATACCGTAAAATCCGGCGTATAACGCCCACATTCAGCATAAAAAATTCAATTGAAATTTAGGGGTTCAAGAGCTTTAAAAACAACAAAAAAAAAAGATGAGTATAGAAAAAACATTTGACTTCTAGAAATATCGAAATACTGTTTATTTAAAAGAAATGACACTCCTTATGAACTTAAAGAGTTGTAATTCTATATAGATGTATACTATTTTTTTCTATACCTTGGAATATAATTCCTCAAATAAATTACTTCAAAACATGAGAGCATTACATCTGTACATTTCACGTCTCTTCGTACAAAAGAGGGTGTACGTTATATGGCGAGCATAACAAACATTAAAAAATGCAGCTCAAAAGTATAGGTGAGCATTATACGCCCGATTTTATGGTAATCTGATATTTTTCTTTGCATTGTTTTTTTAACGTCAAATTGTTCGATATCATCCCTTTTTTTATTCATTTCACCATTGGAATGCGAGTCTAAATAACTATGCATATCTTTCATGATATTCAACATTGATCAGCATCTGCTGATGAAGGAAGAAAAACAATAATCTTTTTTTTTAACCAAAGAAAATGTCATAGAAATGTACATTCATAAAATCTTTAAAAATAAGTATGAAGACCAGCTTGTGAAGGAAAGTAAAATCATAATGCAACACGACAAAAATTGCATCAACTCTGAATTTTAAAGTGCAAAAAATAATAATTTTTTTAAGCATTCAATCCCATCCATAGTCTGATTTTGATGAAATTACCATAAACAGCTCAGAAAATCTTAGACGTAAATAAAAATTCGCATTAGCATTTGTATTCTTACCTATTAGCATCACTGCATTTAAATTGACACCAGGCGAACGAACTGTGCTATTTCCCACCAAAATCTTACAAAACTTTTTTTGTTTCATTTAAAAATCTTTGTTGTTTTGATATCAAGGAATGATTCGTGTGGCGCCAATTTGGTTGTGGTGACACTAATAGATTAAGACCTAAAAATCTAACTTAAATCACGATATCTACAATCTTATAATCCCAATTAGTATTGCATTGAGTTCCATTTTCTTTTTGTTATCCTAATATAATTGCAAAAGTTTGTATGTATGGATGTTTGTTACTCTTTCATGCAAAAACAACTGAACGGATTTTAATGAAACTTTACAATAATATAATTTTTTCTTGCTTATTGTAGTTTTAATTGTATGATACCTTGACTCAAGTTTTTAAGTCAAAAAATGATTTGTGAAGCTTTTTGTAAACAGAATCTTAGATAATGTGGTACTTATGTATTAGCATCACCACAACAAAATTGGTGCCAAGCGAATCACAACTTGATACCAAAACAACAAAGATTCTAACATATTTTATATAAAATCAGTCAGATTTGGGCGGAAAATGGCGCAATTCATGAGGCGCCAATTTGGCTGCGGTGACGATTATACGTAAATTCTGATAATAATTACTTATTCTTTAACACAAATATCAGTGAATTATTTTAGACAATGAAATTCACTTCTTACCTGCTTTTATTCTTATGTTCAAAAATAATAATAATCTGTTACAAAAAAACTTTATTGCTTTTCTTTGTTCAACGTCAAATTCTAAATCTTATTTATTGTAACAATAAATAGAAAAATCCTAGCTAGAAATATAACAAAAAGAGAATATAGTGATAATAAATTTTTCTACGCACATTTTTTTAATGATTTTATTATGCACGTTTGGTAGTAACAAATTGATCCTTATATCAAAATAAATACTTTTATCACTTCTGGACCATAATAATAAAATTTTGTTTGCATGTTTCTTTTGTTGAATTGAAATCCGCCAAAAATGCTCCGGAGGAATTGATGTTAAAAATTCCGTTTAGGCTCTATTAGATTTAGACTTGAAATTCAGCATATATATTTATTTTACGAAGTAGAGATCCATTTAAAGTTGCTTTTGTGGAAATTCACTTGATTATTGGGTTAAGCGAGCGCAAAAAATCTGTCTACTTCTATTTTAGATATTATTAGAAATTTTCTTAATTCTGACCTTTTTACATCAAGAGGCGAGAGTTACAGCTATAAATATATTTTTCAATACAATCAAATTCTTAATGCTATATATAAAAAATTTATGAATCTGTAAATAGTATTTATTTATACAACACCGTGAAATACACAATGAAGCGTAGGATAATGGCTAATCAGCTATAATTTTGTACTATTTAGCAAATGATGAAACATGGAACTAGCGAATAAAAGAACAATAAGCTTTTCCTGACCAAATTGTCACGTTATTAGGTTAGATGTAGGCAAGACGTAACGCTAAAGTGTACCGATATTCAGGCAATGATTTAATTTCAAGCTTTATTTATTTTGGGGCTTACTACCTTGATATCAAAATCAGATAAATTGTATTGTCATTTCTTTCAGTTACATTTTTCTAATTTTTTGTTACAATGGAATTTGACAATAGAGGAAAAGGATACTTACGTATCAGCGTCACCTCAGCAAAATTTGCGATATCAAAACAATAGATTCTTACGTGTTTTATATGAAAAAGGGAAAAAAAATCAGCTATATTTTTGTGAAAAAAGTGCCACTTTGGCTGCGGTGATAAAAATACACAAGTATCAGGAAAAGCAGTAACCTTTTTCTTTTTTAATGGAAGGAAATGTTGGTACTTGCGTTTTATCGCCCCAATGCGAACATTCAAAATAATTCTCTAAGTTAGCAACTTTGATCTTCGCTTAGAATAAACTTGTGTTTTCAAATGCTTTTATTAAAGTTTAAATTTTTTTAAGGGATTAATTTTTATTAAAATTTCGAAATTTCACTCATCGGTAAATTCTTTTTTTTTTTAAAAAAAAAAAGTACTGCGTTAATGAATTCTTGAAAAAGGGTTTTATATTTCAGCAATAATCTGTTTTTAAATAAGTTTAATTTATCACTATATTCTCTTTTGTTATACTGCTAGCTAGGATTTACAGCTTTATTGTTACAATAAGCAATATTTAGAATTTGTCGTTTAACAAAGAAAAGCAATACAGTTTTTTTGTAACAGATTGTTATTATTTTTGAACATAAGAATACAAGCAGGTAATAAGTGAATTTCGTTGTCTAAAATAATCCACTGATATTTGTGTTAAAAAATAAGTAATTATCATCAGTACTTACGTATAATCATCACCGCAGGCAAATGGTATCAAGGTGTGATTAGCATGGCACCAATTTTCCTGTAGTGACGCTAATACATAAGAACCACATTATCTAAGCTTCTGTTTACTAAAAGCTTCACAAATCATTTTTTGACTTAAAAACTTGAGTCACGGTATCATATAATTTAAACTACAATAAGCAAGAAAAAAATTACAGTTTAGAAAATAAACAAACATAAAACTGTGTGACACTGAAATAGAAATTATAGTATTAATTTAATACAAAACAATTCATATCGTAAGACATGGGAAGTCTAATGTTATCATATTTGTGTTGCAAATAGAAAGAACACTTTTTTACGACAACTTTTTCGAAAAACGAATGTAATCCCACCACAAAGAGTTAAAAAAAAACTATAAATAAATATATTAACAATAAAATGTGCTAAAATACCCCAAAAAACTGCTCTTAACATTAATTTTAGCAAAGTTGACTTGACACGTCTGATGACATCGTATCTCCATTTAGCTGAAAAATCGCTTAAAAATTGAATTTTAAAAAATCTAAAACGAATCTCAAAAAAAAAAAAAACTCTTTGAGGGGGTTCAGGATAGTGAACTACAGCTTCTACATGCCAAGTTTCAGACTTCTGGGTTTCTTAGTTATGCCGGTACAGCTGAAACACACAAACTGTTTGTTTTATTAGTATACATATATAGACGATGTTGAATAAAAATACGTGTAATTCATTAATAATTTGGTGCCTCGCAATTTAAATAGTTACATGTTAAATTAATGTATGCACGTTTGTTTTCTATTGATTAATTACACAGTGAAAACTAACTTCCAGGGAAAGGCCCTAGGTACAGCAGCTAATGGTCAAAAGAGAATCAAATCAGAGAAACAAACAAAAATAATAGTCCAACAGCATATATAGAAAGAAAAATCGTTCATTGTGTCTCTGTAGCGCAATGAATACAATTGAGCTTTTTTTGCAAACATAATATATTTTAAAAAGGGTAGAGCCATTGCAGAGCAGTGTACCCAAAATTTAAAAATAATTTTTTAATGAGTGTTCATATTGCAATTTCGCTTCACAGAAAAGAATGATTTCACAAAAACATATATAGGAATGCAAAAGAGAAAATTAACATGCTAAAAAGGTAAATAGAAATGAAAGAATGAAAATATAAATAAAAATTATAACAGAAAAATATTAACAGTAGTATGTTTCTGCTATGGGAACTATGAGTGAAATAATCTGAAATAGATAAATTAAAAGAAAAACATATGTCATAAACCATTTCCCTAAAATATTATCATAAATAACATATATTAGGAAACCTTCAACTGGAAAAAAATAAAATTAGTACAAACTAAAAATTTAAAAAATAGATAAAATAAAATGTAATACAATAGTGAAACATTGTATTAAACCCTACATTGTAATAAAGCATTAAATTAATGTTATACGACGAAAGGATGATAATCTGTCTAACATCTATATTGCATTTAATATAAAATTTAGATGTAATACAATAGAGAAAAAATTAAATTAGTAAGAACCAAAATAAAAAAACTATATAAAACAGACTGATGTTGAAAAAAATAATTTAAATCAAAGGGTTATCTAAAAAAATTAAGCCCTAATTTTGAAGGAAATTTTTAAATATAAAAAATTTAAACATGAATAAAATAAACAAATAAATATGAAGTAACCTAGAATATAGTAGAAATTATAACATTAATTAAATTACATCTTTTTTTTGAAATTACGTAAAAGGATAAAATACGTTGAATGTAAAAATGGCTTGGAATAATTAAATGGATAAGCAAAACAAATGAGACTGCTGCCAAAACAACTAACTAAAAACCCAGTTGCTGAAAAAAAATGGAAAGAATCACTTAAAAACTTAATTTTAAAAAAATCTAAAAGGAATTTCGAAAAAAACTCTTCGTAGTGCACATCATCAGGACCTAGAATAATTATGTGCCAAGTTTTACACTTCTGGGTTGCTTAGTTTGGGCTGTAAAGGTGAAAGACACTTGCTTAAATTGTGTTTTATTAATATATATAATTTGGAAATTTTATAAGGACACTCTGAAGTGTAAAATTGATTTTGAAAGTTTATCAGGGGAAACTAAAATAATTAAAAGACTTATTTTAGCAACTGTCCAAAATTTTTTTGATCCAATAGGTATGTTGTGTTCTGTGGCTCTAACGCCTAAAATATTGTTGCAAAACACATGGAAATTAAAATTCACTTGGGACTCATCTTTGCCAGATGAGGTAGTGAAACCCTTTTTTAAATGGTGGAATGAAATCAAGATACTTTCAGATGTGGAAATTCCTCGTTATTTTGAAATTAATGATAGCACACAAATGCATGTTTTTGTTGATGCATGTAAAGAGGCCTATGCTACTTGTATATTTCTTAAATCAAACACTTCCCAGGGTGTGAAAGTTGCCCTTTTTAGGGCAAAGGCGAGAGTAGCTCCATTAAAGCAGGTAACAATTCCCAGATTAGAGCTTATGGCGTGTTGCATTGGTGCCAGATTGGCACATTCGGTACAGGATTCTCTTAATATCACTGAAATGGAAACTGTTTTTTGGAGTGATTCAATGGTGGCATTGTATTGGTTGAGGGAAAAGGGAGGTCGGTCTGTTTTCGTTTCGAATAGGATTAAAGAAATTAAAAATCTCTTTCCTAATAGTGAATGGCGTCATGTACCTGGGAAAATTAATCCAGCCGATTTAATTTCTCGAGGATGCTCACCTAGTCATTTAGTTGAGTCTCATTGGTGGGAAGGTCCATTGTGGTTGGTAGAGTCACCAGATACTTGGCCCATAACAAATTTGCCTTAGGAAAAAGGGACAATTATCGTTAGATGAGTTAGAGTGTGCTGAGATCTAATTGATACGATCTGTTCAAGCTCAAAGTTTCACTGATGAAAAGTTAATTTCAAACTTGAGTGTATTCAGAGATGATAACATCATTCGTTTGAAAACGCGAATCACTGAACGCATAGGCTTCCTGCACACCAAACAATTCCGAGACAGTATCAATCTTTCCAATTCACAGCGATTCTGAATGAACAGAGATTTGCCTTCACACCGCCACGGGTCAATCATTCTTCCATCAGTTGCTGTCGAACATGGACGCTGTTTTTAATATTTTAAGACGATTAACGTTTCACGCTATTAATTTCACAACTGTATTTTCATTTATTTTGAAGTTGAAATACACAAAACAAAAATATAAGAACGGTCTTATTTGTTTATTTTTTTAAATATTTTGCCTGTGTATTATTATATTATTCAAGTGTAATTATAGTATGAAAAGTAGTAACAAATAATAAATATATATTGTAACTATATTATAATGCAATTACT
Source organism: Trichonephila clavipes (assembly GCA_019973935.1). NCBI lineage: Eukaryota > Metazoa > Arthropoda > Arachnida > Araneae > Nephilidae > Trichonephila > Trichonephila clavipes. The sequence continues at coordinate 1,017,123 of BMAU01020033.1, read as the reverse complement.
TTTACAAATAATATATCTAATGTTTTTAAAGGCATTTCAAATGTTGTTACAGTCGGTCGAAAAAATAGTTGAGCACCGTGACCCTTTCAAAAAATGATTGGAAATGGAAAACGACCTTTTTTGAAACGAAAACAATCTTTGTTGGAACGAAAACGACCTTTGTTGAAACCATCTCATTTGAAATGAATCATGAAAATCATCTCATTTGAAACCATCTCATATGAAATCATCTGATTTAAATTGAAAATCATCTCATTTAAATTCAAAACCATCTAATTTGAATTGAAAATCATCTCATTTAAATTGAAAATCATCTAAATTGAAACGAAAACAAAATCTCATTTGAATTGAAAATTATTTCATTTGAATTGAAAATCATTTCATTTGAAACCCTTTCATTTCATTTGAAACCCTCTCATTTGAATTGAAAATCATTTGAAATTCATCATGAAACCTGTCTCATTTGAAACCATCTCATTTGAAACAAACACCCTCTCATTTGAATCAAACACCCTCTCCACATCGTATTTTTGTTTCCACCTTTTCCTTTCAAACGACTCTTTTTCTATGACTCTTGTCCCTTTCCCCTACTTTTTATCCAAACCTTGCCTTTCAGATTTCCATCCAAAAGGAACGTTCAAAGGGTTCTTTTGTATGACTAGGGTCTACTTTTTAATCAAAACGTTGTGTTTAGTGTCTCGATTCCATTGTCCTTCAAAGTTCTCCTGGGAACGTTCAAAGGGCTCTTTTGTATGACTCTTGTCTACTTTTCACCCGTTTTTGATCAAAAAATTGTGTTTAGGGTCTCGATTCAATTGTCCCTCAAAGTTCTCCTGAGAGCTATCATGTATGAACAAAATAAAATTTTTCAAATTTCCCACCAAAAGATTTTTCAGGGCCGAGAGAAAATTTTTCATTCCACCCCAGAGCGACGATTGAGACAGGGGTCATCCACAAAAAAATTCTTGACAGGTCCAATGAAACAGAGGTCTCCCAAAAATAGTTTTAACACGGGGGTCAAATGACATGCTGGACTGGTCCAATGACATGCTGGACGGGTCCACTGACATGCTGGACATGTCAAATGAAATGTTTTGGTGAGAGGGCCACCTCATTCCAATCTTGGTGACGATTCACAGGTAATTTGATGCATCTAGGGGAACCACCTCATTCCAATCTAGTTGACGATTCACAGGTATTTTGATGCATCTAGGGGGACCACCTCATTCCAATCTAGGTGACGATTCACAGTGATGCATCTAGGGGACCACCTCATTCCAATCTTGGTGACGATTCACGGTGATGCATCTAGGGGGACCACCTCATTCCAATCTTGGTGACGATTCACAGTGATGCATCTAGGTGAGAAGATCTCCCATCTTGGTGATGAGGTTCCAATCTTGGTGTATGAATGGAACCGAAAAAAGAGGGGGAACTGCCCCTCCTATTTTCGGTCTTGAAGATTTTTGCTAAAAAACATTTACTGTTAAGACTGCCAGAATTTGAGATGGAAACAAGACTCCAAATCCTGACAGTCTTAACAAAAAACATTTAGCCATTCAAAAGCACTCTGAAGGTATGACTGCTGGCCTTTTATACTCTAATGAGGTCACGTGAAACAATTTCTATTGGCTGGTCCTTCCAACGTTGTCTAGAAACACCGAGTCGACTCGATTGACCCAGAAAGATTATTCAGCCTAAATGAGCACACATTAGCTGAGCAATCCAAACTTGGTATACCCGAAAAAAAGGGGACCGAGTCAACTCGACTCAATCCCCCTTTTTGAATTTTTTTTACAAAATTGAAACGCCAATGTTGGGTTCAAAAAAGGGTGTAAGGATACTCTGACTCGATCCGGCCCAGATTTCCAAATACGATAGTGGTGGTCCAACAAGTGTTGTACCGAAATCATTCTGACAAAAAATGAGACTTATTCATTATTTATTGAAAAAATATATACAATGAGCTACAGGCAACTATTGACAGATCCATGGGTTGGATGGGTTTAAATCCGATATTTTTGACACAAGAGTTTAGTCTGGGCATGGTCAAGTCCATAGGCTCCCTTTCAAATTCATCCAGGAAAGAGAAGAGATCTCCATCAAAAATAGAGGGTACCGTGTGAAGCAGCTGGAGTTCTTGGGGTCCAAATACAGACGACATGAGCTGGTCGAATGCATCTGTCGACTCCAAAGGGTCCAAAATGTCGAGCTCTGGGAGAAGCTGCATAGGTTCTGGGAGACTCTGCACAGGTGACTGTGGGACTTGTGACACTGGAATCTGCACAGGGGCCATCGGTAGCTCAGATCGTCTGGACACACGTCTCATGACGGGAGTGATGCGCACTCGTTTCTTGGGTAGAGCTTTTCCCTCCAAAGGTCGCTTTTCGGCCGGTACATGAATCGGGGTAGGTGGAGGTAGCTTGTAAGGAGTTTGATTAAACTTTTTCATTTTACGGAAATTTCCCACGTGGAATCCCTTATGAATGAGCTGGGGGAGAAGGGATTTGGGGATAATGTCCAAACCAAAGCCGGTTTTTTGAACCATCAACATAATGTGGTGTGTTCCAGCCGGGATCGGATTTGCCATGTGCGGCTCCAAGATGGTTTGATGGTAGAGAATTTGGTCATGGGGCTCAAAACTTCTCCGAATCACATTGGGTTGGGCTTGGCACTTGAGATTGGAGGCTGGTAATTCATAGATCAACATGGGTACATGCGTCGTTTGAATCAAGAGAATCTCTCCGGATTTCACCGTTCGCAAGCCAAAGGTAAAGTCTTTTTTGGCAAAAAATATGTCGTTGTAAATGTAAACCATTCTCTTGTCGGTATTTTTGAGCAGTCTGTCTTGATTTCTCAACAGGCCTTTGGATGTTTTTTCCCACATCACGTCGTTGGGTCTAAATTCATTGACATGCTTTGCCTTCATGACGGCCCGTTTGAAATTGTCCAACCACGTCTTTTTTTATGCCAATGGTCTTTACAAAACAGAACAAACACCCGTTTGGCGGTGGGCTCTTGGTAGATGATACCAGCTCGGACTTGTCCCTGCCGAGCAGCATATTCCAATGCATCGGGTTTATCGGGCCGCGTCACGGGCACCACCGTGGTAGAAAGGTGCTCGGGGAAGGCATGAATCGGGTCCATGACGAATGAAAAGTATTTAAAGCACCTCTCGCTTTTATACGTTTCAAACAGGATGCGATTCAACAAGGATTGCAAAAGGAAGCCGTGGTGTCTTTAAATGCGTTCGTCACAGTACCAACATGGATGGACGATCACCATGGATGAGCGGTCAAACCTTGAGTGTGGAAAAACTCTTAAGACAATCGTGAAGAGTAAAAGTTTTAAACTATACTACGTCACAGTACCAACATGGATGGACGATCACCATGGATGAGCGGTCAAACCTTCAGTGTGGAAAAACTCTTAAGACAATCGTGAAGAGTAAAAAGTTTTAAACTATACTACGTCACAGTACCAACATGGGTGGACGATCGACATGGATGAGCGGTTAAACTTTAAGTGTGGAAACAACTCTCTTAAGACAATCGTGAAGAGTAAAAAGTTTTAAACTATACTACGTCACAGTACCAACATGGATGGACGATCACCATGGATGAGCGGTTAAACCTTGAGTGTGGAAAAACTCTTAAGACAATCGTGAAGAGTAAAAGTTTTAAACTATAATACGTCACAGTACCAACATGGATGGACGATCACCATGGATGAGCGGTTAAACCTTGAGTGTGGAAAAAACTCTTAAGACAATCGTGAAGAGTAAAAGTTTTAAACTATAATATGTCACAGTACCAACATGGATGGACGATCACCATGGATGAGCGGTTAAACCTTGAGTGTGGAAAAACTCTTAAGACAATCGTGAAGAGTAAAAGTTTTAAACTATAATACGTCACAGTACCAACATGGATGGACGATTACCATGGATGAGCGGTTAAACCTAGAGTGTGGAAAAACTCTTAAGACAATCGTGAAGAGTAAAAGTTTTAAACTATACTAAAAAAAAATTTTTTTTTAGTGAACCTTTTCATCTTTTCTGCCCGAGTCCTTTTTAAATTTTCTTACATTTCATTCTTTCAATTTTCGACCCTGATGGCGAGACAACTCTTGTGCTTCCCAATACGCTTTGGAAGCCAACCTTGGCGTCTAGAGCAGCCCAAAAAAATGGGAGAACTGGTCCAGAGCTATGCTCCTTTCCAGTTCTCCCATTTTTCTGGGGCTCATCACGGTCTCTAGGATGTTCTCAATGGGTTGGGTGCCCTGCAGAGGGGACAGGTATTACTCACATCCAAGTGTTGCAACAAACATTGCAAGTGAAACTCATGGCCAGTGTGTCTTTTCTGGCCAGTGCATCGGACTCAGACAGATGGAGCATACGTCGGGGACTTGAAACACGGTATCGGGCCATTTCTCTGCATAACATCCATCCAACACCGCTTGAGCCAATAGAGTCCACGTGGTCAAGTTTTGCGCACCATGTCGTTTCCAAGCCTTATATGCCAAACGGTATAAGCTGGATTTGGCATACAGAGTCCACAGAGCTTGAATGAAGGCTCCTTTTCCTTTGGAAGCCTCCTGCTCCACGTAGTCACTGGACACGTCCTTTGGTTCTGAACGAGCAAAGGCTCTGACGCGAAGAATGACCAGAGAATGATGACCAGGGAACACTTTGGTCAGCAGCTCCCCAATACGCTGTTCAGTGTCAGTGTGGAGGTCAATAATTTCGGGAGGTTGCAAGCCGTTGACAATGATTCGAAACTGCGTCATAAACGTAATGTAATCAGAGAGATGCACTCCCTGGTATTGGATCAGGTAGACTTGAAAGGCGTGCTCTGCCTCCATGTCTATGAGGCAAATGGCTTCCGAATCCTGCTTTTATACTAGAGAGAAGCAGGAAGTGGCTTTTGATTGGCTCGAGAGAGAAGCAGAAAGGGACTTTGGAGGGGCTATGAAAAACAACAGGGTTGAACCATTCTGCACCCAGGCCAGCAAAATAGTGTGGGGCAAGGTTGTGGTCACCACGAGGGGTGGAAGACACTAAAAAAATTCCATCGATAAAATATTGGACGGGAGATAATTTGTAGCTCACGCCCGCATGGGTGGCAATGGGGTTCGTTTATAAGACGACAAATTGGAGGCATTCAAAATGATACATAGATTTCATTTTTTGTTCAGATTTTATTTTCCCTTCAGATTTTATTTTACAGTGAAAAAAAGTTTATCTCTGTGAAGAATTTCCGTTGTGTCGTGGAAAGCCACTTTTGACATAGTGATACATTGTCTGCCAACGTACGCTATTTTGGTCCGCCATATGCATTTCTCGAGGTAAATATTCCTTTCCACTCTGTAAAATTTCCTCCAATCTTGCTTCGGTGGGCTCGCCGTACAACATTTGTTCTTGAAACACCATCGATTCCAGTAAAACGTGGATCGCACAATCATGAGGTGGTACATCTCCCCGACCACACACTAAGCAATCGGGTTGACAAGAGCATGGAGCCGAAACGACTGGCGTGGTGGTACGATAAATTGTCAAGATAAATGATCAAAGAGGTGTCCAGGATAAAATTTCAAAATGAATAGATTCTTAAAATAGAGATGGTATTCTCCCACATTGACAACTGGCTTTTGTCAAACAATCCTTGTGATGTATTGATCCATCCCGTACAACCACATGATCCAATTGTTTTACAATAAAATACTTCTCGGGTTCGTTAAATAAAAAATAACATTCACAAGTGTCTGGACTTTCAGTGCAGTTTTCCGTACTCCAGACGCAGTCCGTAATGTGAAATCCATTTTCATTCTTTACCACCTTGACTGGAACAGGATACATTTTCAAGAGTTCTTGAAATTTCAATATACCCGCTAAACGTTTCAATCTTTGTTTATAAGACGACAAATTGGAGGCATTTTCTTGAAGCATGCCTGGGACAACGTTTTTTTCCAATTCAGAGATTAAAGTTTTCAAGGAAAAGGCCATAATTATGAGTGCTTTTAAAACAGCAAATAAAATTGAACTAGCAATTCAACTGAGGAATAAGTTTAGAGCTGCAAAAAACATTCTTTATAAACAAACATACATTTTTTTTTTAGTTTACTAAACATTTTATAAGCTCAGTGCATTTCTTTAAGAATCAATTCATTTTGAAATTTTATCCTGACACCTCTTTGATCATTTATCTTGACAAAGATCGTACCACCATGCCAGTCGTTTCGGCTCCATGCTCTTGTCAACCCGATTGCTTAGTGTGTGGTCGGGGAGATGTACCACCCCATGATTTTGCGATCCACGTTTTACTGGAATCGATGGTGTTTCAAGAACAAATGTTGTACGGCGAGCCCACCGAAGCAAGATTGGAGGAAATTTTACAGAGTGGAAAGGAATATTTACCTCGAGAAATGCATATGGCGGACCAAAATAGCGTACGTTGGCAGACAATGTATCACTATGTCAAAAGTGGCTTTCCACGACACAACGGAAATTCTTCACAGAGATAAACTTTTTTTCACTGTAAAATAAAATCTGAAGGGAAAATAAAATCTGAACAAAAAATGAAATCTATGTATCATTCTGAATGCCTCCAATTTGTCGTCTTATAAACGAACCCCATTGCCACCCATGCGGGCGTGAGCTACAAATTATCTCCCGTCCAATATTTTATCGATGGAATTTTTTTAGTGTCTTCCACCCTCCTGGTGACCCCCCAACCTTGCCCCACACTATTTTGCTGGCCTGGGTGCAGAATAGTTCAACCCTGTTGTTTTTCATAGCCCCTCCAAAGTCCCTTTCTGCTTCTCTCTCGAGCCAATCAAAAGCCCCTTCCTGCTTCTCTCTAGTATAAAAACAGGATTCGGAAGCCATTTGCCTCATAGACATGGAGGCAGAGCACGCCTTTCAAGTCTACCTGATCCAATACCAGGGAGTGCATCTCTCTGATTACATTACGTTTATGACGCAGTTTCGAATCATTGTCAACGGCTTGCAACCTCCCGAAATTATTGACCTCCACACTGACACTGAACAGCGTATTGGGGAGCTGCTGACCAAAGTGTTCCCTGGTCATCATTCTCTGGTCATTCTTCGCGTCAGAGCCTTTGCTCGTTCAGAACCAAAGGACGTGTCCAGTGACTACGTGGAGCAGGAGGCTTCCAAAGGAAAAGGAGCCTTCATTCAAGCTCTGTGGACTCTGTATGCCAAATCCAGCTTATACCGTTTGGCATATAAGGCTTGAAACGACATGGTCAGCAAAACTTGACCACGTGGACTCTATTGGCTTAAGCGGTGTTGGATGGATGTTATGCAGAGAAATGGCCCGATACCGTGTTTCAAGTCCCCGACGTATGCTCCATCTGTCTGAGTCCGATGCACTGGCCAGAAAAGACACACTGGCCATGAGTTTCACTTGCAATGTTTGTTGCAACACTTGGATGTGAGTAATACCTGTCCCCTCTGCAGGGCACCCAACCCATTGAGAACATCCTAGAGACCGTGATGAGCCCCAGAAAAATGGGAGAACTGGAAAGGAGCATAGCTCTGGACCAGTTCTCCCATTTTTTTGGGCTGCTCTAGACGCCAAGGTTGGCTTCCAAAGCGTATTGGGAAGCACAAGAGTTGTCTCGCCATCAGGGTCGAAAATTGAAAGAATGAAATGTAAGAAAATTTAAAAAGGACTCGGGCAGAAAAGATGAAAAGTTTTACTAAAAAAAAAAATTTTTTTTTAGTATAATTTAAAACGTTTACTCTTCACGATTGTCTTAAGAGTTTTTTCCACACTCAAGGTTTAACCGCTCATCCATGGTGATCGACCATCCATATTGGTACTGTGACGTAGTATAGTTTAAAACTTTTTACTCTTCACGATTGTCTTAAGAGTTTTTCCACACTCAAGGTTTGACCGCTCCTCCCTGGTGTTCGTCCATCCATGTTGGTACTGTGACGGACGCATTTAAAGACACCACGGCTTCCTTTTGCAATCCTTGTTGAATCGCATCCTGTTTGAAACGTATAAAAGCGAGAGGTGCTTTAAACACTTTTCAATCCTCATGGACCCGATTCATGCCTTCCCCGAGCACCTTTCTACCATGGTGGTGCCCGTGACGCTGCCCGATAAACCCGATGCATTGGAATATGCTGCTCGGCAGGGCCAAGTCCGAGCTGGTATCATCTACCAAGAGCCCAACACCAAACGGGTGTTTGTTCTTTTTTGTAAAGACCATTGGCATAAAAAAAAGACGTGGTTGGACAATTTCAAACGGGCCGTCATGAAGGCAAAGCATGTCAATGAATTTAGACCCAACGACGTGATAGGGGAAAAAACATCCAAAGGCCTGTTGAGAAATCAAGACAGACTGCTAAAAATACCGACAAGAGAATGGTTTACATTTACAACAACATATTTTTTGCCAAAAAAGACTTTACCTTTGGCTTGCGAACGGTGAAATCCGGAGAGATTCACTTGATTCAAACGACGCATGTACCCATGTTGATCTATGAATTACCAGCCTCCAATCTCAAGTGCCAAGCCCAACCCAATGTGATTCGGAGAAGTTTTGAGCCCCATGACCAAATTCTCTACCATCAAACCATCTTGGAGCCGCACATGGCATATCCGATCCCGGCTGGAACACACCACATTATGTTGATGGTTAAAAAAACCGGCTTTGGTTTGGACATTATCCCCGAATCCCTTCTCCCCCAGCTCATTCATAAGGGATTCCACGTGGGAAATTTCCGTAAAATGAAAAAGTTTAATCAAACTCCTTACAAGCTACCTCCACCTACCCCGATTCATGTACCGGCCGAAAAGCGACCTTTGGAGGAAAAAGCTCTACCCAAGAAACGAGTGCGCATCACTCCCGTCATGAGACGTGTGTCCAGACGATCTGAGCTACCGATGGCCCCTGTGCAGATTCCACAACCACCTGTGCAGATTCCAGATGTCCCCCAATCACCTTTGCAGATTCCACTTGTCCCCCAATCATCTGTGCAGATTCCAGATGTCCTAGAACCTGTGCCGATTCCAGATGTCCCACCATCACCTGTGCATATTCCACAACCACCTGTGCAGATTCCAGATGTCCTAGAGCCACCTGTGCAGATTCCAGATGTCCTAGAACCTGTGCAGATTCCACTTGTCCCACAATCACCTGTGCAGATTCCAGTGTCACAAGTCCCAGAACCACCTGTGCAGATTCCAGATGTCCCAGAACCACCTGTGCAGATTCCACTTGTGCAGATTCCAGTGTCCCATGTCTCAGAGCCACCTGTGCAGATTCCAGATGTCCTAGAACCTGTGCAGATTCCACTTGTCCCACAATCACCTGTGCAGATTCCAGTGTCACAAGTCCTAGAACCACCTGTGCAGATTCCAGATGTCCCAGAACCACCTGTGCAGATTCCAGATGTTCCAGAACATGTGCAGAATTCAGTGTCCCATGTCTCAGAGCCACCTGTGCAGATTCCAGATGTCCTAGAACCTGTGTAGATTCCACTTGTCCCACAATCACTTGTGCAGATTCCAGTGTCACAAGTCCCAGGACCACCTGTGCAGATTCCAGATGTCCCAGAACTACCTGTGCAGATTCCACTTGGGCAGATTCCAGATATTCTAGAACATGTGTAGATTCCAGTGTCCCATGTCTCAGAGCCACCTATGCAGATTCTCCCAGAACCTATGAATATTCTACATGTATCAGAACCTGTGCAGATTCCAGATGTTCCAGAACCTGTGCAGATTCCAGTGTCACAAGCCCCACACAGCCAGCTATGCAGATTCTACATGTATCAGAACCTGTGCAGATTCCAGTGTCACAAGTCCCACAGTCACCTGTGCAGAGTCTCCCAGAACCTATGCAGCTTCTCCCAGAGCTCGACATTTTGGACCCTTTGGAGTCGACAGATGCATTCGACCAGCTCATGTCGTCTGTATTTGGACCCCAAGAACTCCAGCTGCTTCACACGGTACCCTCTATTTTTGATGGAGATCTCTTCTCTTTCCTGGATGAATTTGAAAGGGAGCCTATGGACTTGACCATGCCCAGACTAAACTCTTGTGTCAAAAATATCGGGTTTAAACCCATCCAACCCATGGATCTGTCAATAGTTACCTGTAGCTCATTGTATATATTTTTTCAATAAATAATGAATAAGTCTCATTTTTTTTGTCAGAATGATTTCGGTACAACACTTGTTGGACCACCACTATCGTATTTGGAAATCTGGGCCGGATCGAGTCAGAGTATCCTTACACCCTTTTTTGAACCCAACATTGGCGTTTTAATTTTGTAAAAAATTCAAAAAGGGGGATTGAGTCGAGTTGACTCGGTCCCCTTTTTTTCGGGTATACCAAGTTTGGATCGCTCAGCTAATGTGTGCTCATTTAGGCTGAATAATCTTTCTGGGTCAATCGAGTCGACTCGGTGTTTCTAGACAACGTTGGAAGGACCAGCCAATAGAAATTGTTTCACGTGACCTCATTAGAGTATAAAAGGCCAGCAGTCATACCTTCGGAGTGCTTTTGAATGGCTAAATGTTTTTTGTTAAGACTGTCAGGATTTGGAGTCTTGTTTCCATCTCAAATTCTGGCAGTCTTAACAGTAAATGTTTTTTAGCAAAAATCTTCAAGACCGAAAATAGGAGGGGCAGTTCCCCCTCTTTTTTCGGTTCCATTCATACACCAAGATTGGAACCTCATCACCAAGATGGGAGATCTTCTCACCTAGATGCATCACTGTGAATCGTCACCAAGATTGGAATGAGGTGGTCCCCTAGATGCATCACCGTAAATCGTCACCAAGATTGGAATGAGGTGGTCCCCCTAGATGCATCACTGTGAATCGTCACCTAGATTGGAATGAGGTGGTCCCCAGATGCATCAAATTACCTGTGAATCGTCAACTAGATTGGAATGAGGTGGTTCCCCTAGATGCATCAAATTACCTGTGAATCGTCACCAAGATTGGAATGAGGTGGCCCTCTCACCAAAACATTTCATTTGACATGTCCAGCATGTCAGTGGACCCGTCCAGCATGTCATTGGACCGGTCCAGCATGTCATTGGACCCCCGTGTTAAAATTATTTTTGGGAGACCTCTGTTTCATTGGACCTGTCAAGAATTTCATTTGATCCCTCGTCGCTCTGGGGTGGAATGAAAAATTTTCTCTCGGCGCTGAAAAATCTTTTTGTGGGAAATTTGAAAAATTTTGTGTCGTTCATTTCATTTGACCTGTCCAGCATGTCATTGGACCAGTCCAGCATGTCATTTGATCCCCGTGTTAAAACTATTTTTGGGAGACCTCGTTTTCATTGGACCTGTCAAGAATTTCATTTGTGGATGACCCCTGTCTCAATCGTCGCTCTGGGGTGGAATGAAAATTTTTCTCTCGGCCCTGAAAAATCTTTTGGTGGGAAATTTGAAAAATTTTATTTTGTTCATACATGATGGCTCTCAGGAGAACTTTGAGGGACAATTGAATCGAGACCCTAAACACAATTTTTTGATTAAAAACGGGTGAAAAGTAGACAAGAGTCATACAAAAGAGCCCTTTGAACGTTCCCAGGAGAACTTTGAAGGACAATGGAATCGAGACACTAAACACAACGCTTTGATTAAAAAGTAGACCCTAGTCATACAAAAGAACCCTTTGAACGTTGCTTTTGGATGGAAATCTGAAAGGCAAGGTTTGGATAAAAAGTAGGGGGAAAAGGGACAAGAGTCATAGAAAAAGAGTCGTTTGAAAGGAAAAGGTGGAAACAAAAATACGGTGTGGAGAGGGTGTTTGATTCAAATGAGAGGGTGTTTGTTTCAAATGAGATGGTTTCAAATGAGACAGGTTTCATGATGAATTTCAAATGATTTTCAATTCAAATGAGAGGGTTTCAAATGAAATGATTTTCAATTAAAATGAGATGGGTTTCAATTTAAATGAAATAATTTTCAATTCAAATGAGATTGTTTTCGTTTCAAATGAGATTATTTTCAATTTAAATGAGATGATTTTCAATTCAAATGAGATGGTTTTGAATTTAAATGAGATGATTTTCAATTTAAATCAGATGATTTCATATGAGATGGTTTCAAATGAGATGGTTTCAAATGAGATGGTTTCAAATGAGATGATTTTCATGATTCATTTCAAGTGAGATGGTTTCAACAAAGGTCGTTTTCGTTCCAACAAAGATTGTTTTCGTTTCTAAAAAGGTCGTTTTCCATTTCCAATCATTTTTTGAAAGGGTCACGGTGCTCAACTATTTTTTCGACCGACTGTAACAACATTTGAAATGCCTTTAAAAACATTAGATATATTATTTGTAAAAGTAATTGCATTATAATATAATTACAATATATATTTATTATTTGTTACTACTTTTCATACTATAATTACACTTGAATAATAATATAATACACAGGCAAAATATTTAAAAAATAAACAAATAAGACCGTTCTTATATTTTTGTTTTGTGTATTTCAACTTCAAAATAAATGAAAATACAGTTGTGAAATTAATAGCGTGAAACGTTAATCGTCTTAAAATATTAAAAACAGCGTCCATGTTCGACAGCAACTGATGGAAGAATGATTGACCCGTGGCGGTGTGAAGGCAAATCTCTGTTCATTCAGAATCGCTGTGAATTGGAAAGATTGATACTGTCTCGGAATTGTTTGGTGTGCAGGAAGCCTATGCGTTCAGTGATTCGCGTTTTCAAACGAATGATGTTATCATCTCTGAATACACTCAAGTTTGAAATTAACTTTTCATCAGTGAAACTTTGAGCTTGAACAGATCGTATCAATTAGATCTCAGCACACTCTAACTCATCTAACGATAATTGTCCCTTTTTCCTAAGGCAAATTTGTTATGGGCCAAGTATCTGGTGACTCTACCAACCACAATGGACCTTCCCACCAATGAGACTCAACTAAATGACTAGGTGAGCATCCTCGAGAAATTAAATCGGCTGGATTAATTTTCCCAGGTACATGACGCCATTCACTATTAGGAAAGAGATTTTTAATTTCTTTAATCCTATTCGAAACGAAAACAGACCGACCTCCCTTTTCCCTCAACCAATACAATGCCACCATTGAATCACTCCAAAAAACAGTTTCCATTTCAGTGATATTAAGAGAATCCTGTACCGAATGTGCCAATCTGGCACCAATGCAACACGCCATAAGCTCTAATCTGGGAATTGTTACCTGCTTTAATGGAGCTACTCTCGCCTTTGCCCTAAAAAGGGCAACTTTCACACCCTGGGAAGTGTTTGATTTAAGAAATATACAAGTAGCATAGGCCTCTTTACATGCATCAACAAAAACATGCATTTGTGTGCTATCATTAATTTCAAAATAACGAGGAATTTCCACATCTGAAAGTATCTTGATTTCATTCCACCATTTAAAAAAGGGTTTCACTACCTCATCTGGCAAAGATGAGTCCCAAGTGAATTTTAATTTCCATGTGTTTTGCAACAATATTTTAGGCGTTAGAGCCACAGAACACAACATACCTATTGATCAAAAAATTTTGGACAGTTGCTAAAATAAGTCTTTAATTATTTTAGTTTCCCTGATAAACTTTCAAAATCAATTTTACACTTCAGAGTGTCCTTATAAAATTTCCAAATTATATATATTAATAAAACACAATTTAAGCAAGTGTCTTTCACCTTTACAGCCCAAACTAAGCAACCCAGAAGTGTAAAACTTGGCACATAATTATTCTAGGTCCTGATGATGTGCACTACGAAGAGTTTTTTTTCGAAATTCCTTTTAGATTTTTTAAAATTAAGTTTTTAAGTGATTCTTTCCATTTTTTTTCAGCAACTGGGTTTTTAGTTAGTTGTTTTGGCAGCAGTCTCATTTGTTTTGCTTATCCATTTAATTATTCCAAGCCATTTTTACATTCAACGTATTTTATCCTTTTTACGTAATTTCAAAAAAAAAAAGATGTAATTTAATTAATGTTATAATTTCTACTATATTCTAGGTTACTTCATATTTATTTGTTTATTTTATTCATGTTTAAATTTTTTATATTTAAAAATTTCCTTCAAAATTAGGGCTTAATTTTTTTTAGATAACCCTTTGATTTAAATTATTTTTTTTTCAACATCAGTCTGTTTTATATAGTTTTTTTATTTTGGTTCTTACTAATTTAATTTTTTCTCTATTGTATTACATCTAAATTTTATATTAAATGCAATATAGATGTTAGACAGATTATCATCCTTTCGTCGTATAACATTAATTTAATGCTTTATTACAATGTAGGGTTTAATACAATGTTTCAATATTGTATTACATTTTATTTTATCTATTTTTTAAATTTTTAGTTTGTACTAATTTTTTATTTTTTTCCAGTTGAAGGTTTCCTAATATATGTTATTTATGATAATATTTTAGGGAAATGGTTTATGACATATGTTTTTCTTTTAATTTATCTATTTCAGATTATTTCACTCATAGTTCCCATAGCAGAAACATACTACTGTTAATATTTTTCTGTTATAATTTTTATTTATATTTTCATTCTTTCATTTCTATTTACCTTTTTTAGCATGTTAATTTTCTTTTTGCATTCCTATATATGTTTTTGTGAAATCATTCTTTTCTGTGAAGCGAAATTGCAATATGAACACTCATTAAAAATTATTTTTAAATTTTGGGTACACTGCTCTGCAATGGCTCTACCCTTTTTAAAATATATTATGTTTGCAAAAAGCTCAATTGTATTCATTGCGCTACAGAGACACAATGAACGATTTTTCTTTCTATATATGCTGTTGGACTATTATTTTTGTTTGTTTCTCTGATTTGATTCTCTTTTGACCATTAGCTGCTGTACCTAGGGCCTTTCCCTGAAGTTAGTTTTCACTGTGTAATTAATCAATAGAAAACAAACGTGCATACATTAATTTAACATGTAACTATTTAAATTGCGAGGCACCAAATTATTAATGAATTACACGTATTTTTATTCAACATCGTCTATATATGTATACTAATAAAACAAACAGTTTGTGTGTTTCAGCTGTACCGGCATAACTAAGAAACCCAGAAGTCTGAAACTTGGCATGTAGAAGCTGTAGTTCACTATCCTGAACCCCTCAAAGAGTTTTTTTTTTTTTGAGATTCGTTTTAGATTTTTTTAAAATTCAATTTTTAAGCGATTTTTCAGCTAAATGGAGATATTATGTCATCAGACGTGTCAAGTCAACTTTGCTAAAATTAATGTTAAGAGCAGTTTTTTGGGGTATTTTAGCACATTTTATTGTTAATATATTTATTTATAGTTTTTTTTAACTCTTTGTGGTGGATTACATTCGTTTTTCGAAAAAGTTGTCGTAAAAAGTGTTCTTTCTATTTGCAACACAAATATGATAACATTAGACTTCCCATGTCTTACGATATGAATTGTTTTGTATTAAATTAATACTATAATTTCTATTTCAGTGTCACACAGTTTTATGTTTGTTTATTTTCTAAACTGTAATTTTTTTTCTTGCTTATTGTAGTTTAAATTATATGATACCGTGACTCAAGTTTTTAAGTCAAAAAATGATTTGTGAAGCTTTTAGTAAACAGAAGCTTAGATAATGTGGTTCTTATGTATTAGCGTCACTACAGGAAAATTGGTGCCATGCTAATCACACCTTGATACCATTTGCCTGCGGTGATGATTATACGTAAGTACTGATGATAATTACTTATTTTTTAACACAAATATCAGTGGATTATTTTAGACAACGAAATTCACTTATTACCTGCTTGTATTCTTATGTTCAAAAATAATAACAATCTGTTACAAAAAAACTGTATTGCTTTTCTTTGTTAAACGACAAATTCTAAATATTGCTTATTGTAACAATAAAGCTGTAAATCCTAGCTAGCAGTATAACAAAAAGAGAATATAGTGATAAATTAAACTTATTTAAAAACAGATTATTGCTGAAATATAAAACCCTTTTTTCAAGAATTCATTAACGCAGTACTTTTTTTTTTTAAAAAAAAAAAGAATTTACCGATGAGTGAAATTTCGAAATTTTAATAAAAATTAATCCCTTAAAAAAATTTAAACTTTAATAAAAGCATTTGAAAACACAAGTTTATTCTAAGTGAAGATCAAAGTTGCTAACTTAGAGAATTATTTTGAATGTTCGCATTGGGGCGATAAAACGCAAGTACCAACATTTCCTTCCATTAAAAAAGAAAAAGGTTACTGCTTTTCCTGATACTTGTGTATTTTTATCACCGCAGCCAAAGTGGCACTTTTTTTCACAAAAATATGGCTGATTTTTTACCCTTTTTCATATAAAACACGTAAGAATCTATTGTTTTGATATCGCAAATTTTGCTGAGGTGACGCTGATACGTAAGTATCCTTTTCCTCCATTGTCAAATTCCATTGTAACAAAAAAGTAGAAAAATGTAACTGAAAGAAATGACAATACAATTTATCTGATTTTGATATCAAGGTAGTAAGCCCCAAAGTAAGTAAAGCTTGAAATTAAATCATTGCCTGAATATTGGTACACTTTAGCGTTACGTCTTACCTACTTCCAACCTAATAACGTGACAATTTGGTCAGGAAAAGCTTAGTGTTCTTTTATTGGCTAGTTCCATGTTTCATCATTTGCTAAATAGTACAAAATTATAGCTGATTAGCCATTATCCTACGCTTCATTGTGTATTTCACGGTGTTGTATAAATAAATACTATTTACAGATTCATAAATTTTTTATATATAGCATTAAGAATTTGATTGTATTGAAAAATATATTTATAGCTGTAACTCTCGCCTCTTGATATAAAAAGGTCAGAATTAAGAAAATTTCTTATTATATCTAAAATATAGAAGTAGACAGATTTTTTGCGCTCGCTTAACCCAATGATCAAGTGAATTTCCACAAAAGCAACTTTATATGGATCTCTACTTCGTAAAATAAATATATATGCTGAATTTCAAGTCTAAATCTAATAGAGCTTAAACGGAATTTTTAACATCAATTCCTCCGGAGCATTTTTGGCGGATTTCAATTCAACAAAAGAAACATGCAAACAAAATTTTATTATTATGGTCCAGAAGTGATAAAAGTATTTATTTTGATATAAGGATCAATTTGTTACTACCAAACGTGCATAATAAAATCATTAAAAAATGTGCGTAGAAAAATTTATTATTACTATATTCTCTTTTTGTTATATTTCTAGCTAGATTTTTCTATTTATTGTTACAATAAGTAAGATTTATAATTTGACGTTGAACAAAGAAAAGCGATAAATTTTTTTTGTAACAGATTATTATTATTTTTGAACATAAGAATAAAAGCTGGTAAGAAGTGAATTTCATTGTCTAAAATAATTCACTGATATTTGTGTTAAAGAATAAGTAATTATTATCAGAATTTACGTATAATCGTCACCGCAGCCAAATTGGCGCCTCATGAATTGCGCCATTTTCCGCCCAAATCTGACTGATTTTATATAAAATATGTTAGAATCTTTGTTGTTTTGGTATCAAGTTGTGATTCGCTTGGCACCAATTTTGTTGTGGCGATGCTAATATATAAGTACCACATTATCTAAGCTTCTGTTTACAAAAAGCTTCACAAATCATTTTTTGACTTAAAAACTTGAGTCAAGGTTGCACCTCGAATTAGTTTCCTCTCTTTCGACTGATGCCTTCCTATTGTCTTTTCGTCGTTTTGTGGCCAGACGAAGAAGACCTCGAAAATATATTCGGTCAATGGCACAAATTTCAGAGGTGCCTATAACGAATTAGTTGATATAGATTGGAACGAAGTATCTCGATATGCAGAGATACAACGTATAACATGGATATTTATACCTCCCACAGCTGTCAGGTGGGGAGGCTTTCGGGAGAGGCTTGTGAGAACGGCGAAAGAGCTTTTCAGGAGAACCTTAGGGAAGGCCATATTTACGTATGAAGAATTTCTAACTATTTTATGCGAATGTGAAAAAGTTGTCAATTCACATCCATTGACATATCTGTCTGAAGATTTGCAGGATCTAACTCCAATTAAGCCCGCAAGGTTCCTGTTTGAAATACCAACTGCCGATACTAAAGATTTAGATGTCCGGGATGCTAATCACTTCCAGAAAAGATTGGGATTTAGAGCTAAAGTAATCGAGGAGCTAAAAAGGAGATTCAAAAATGAATACCTTGGTCAATTGATTCAACGACAAAAACAACATCCTCAGTCGTCGAACATTCAAGTGGGTGATATAGTTCTGATTGGGGACGATTGGAAAAATCGTCTTCAATGGCCTTTAGCTCGTGTAATAAAATTGATTCCAGGGAAGGTTGGACTGGTGGGAACTATTAAACTCAAGACTCAATCTTGTACTTTAACTCGTCCAATTCAATGTGTGTTTCCGCTTGAGGGGTGAGTGGAAATTGTATAACAAATCCACCGCTCCAAAAGGTTCAACAGACTGATTCGTCCATGAACTGTCCAAATCCTGATACTTTGAAAGCTACTGAGAAACCTCAGGTGACCGGATGTGGTCATCTAGTGAAGAAACCCGACAAGCTGAACTATTGACTTTAACTGATGTTTTTGACTAAGCTATCCAGCTTATAAAAAGGGGGAGAGGATGTTGCGAAGGGCATCGCTTCTCCAACCAACCAGCGTCAAGCAAATGACGCAATAATGTTGCTGCTCTGTTCTTTCTCTAGATGTACAAAAATCTTCGCCATGTAATGTTGTGTATTGTGTTTGTGCGATTAAATGCTTTATGTTTCACATTCGAGTCTATTCAGTATTTTTAGCATAGTTACACCAAAACCAGACATCGGGTAGATGTCAGCCCTGCAATAAGAAATAACGAATCGTGTAGCGGTGAGTTCACGTTCTAATAGTGGTTGTGTTTCGAGATCGAAACCTCTTCCTCACACAAAGAATTTTTTAATTGTTAACATTAAGATCGCACTTCGGTGATTCCATCTACGTGTTTTTCAGAATTTAAGCCCTACTTCTGAGAAATTAAAATTGCAGCCAAAATCGATTTCTTAAAATTTTGTCATCAGAATTCTCATTTGAAATTTTTTAACGTGGTTTTCTTCACTGATATTAGAAAAAAAAGAAATTTTGACAGGTGTTCTTTCTTTTCATTAGACTGAGTCACATTAATCACCTCTTTCAGCAGGGCCGGCGCTAGGGGTGGGCAAGCCGGGCCCCTGCCCGGGGTGGTAACCTTAGGAGGCAGCAAATTGGCTGTAAAAGTAACTAATTTATGAAGAAAATAAACCAAGATTACGCACCCAGGGGTTCCACGAGTTTAAATAAAAATTAAAAAAAAAAAAAACTAAAAATGTGTATGGAAAATATTCACGTTTTCTATGGAGTCCTAGAGTTTTATTAAGGAGTATTCATTAGTATTTAAAGCCATGTTTCCCAAGGCTGGTCACATGGGGGAAAGGGGAAGGGGGTGATAAAGAAGAATTTTGGCATCCGGATCCTTCTCTTTCAACTAATTTCCTACAATTGTTACTGCTTTGTATGCGTGAATTCGGGTACTATTGAAAGAGATAGATTTTGGCAGAGATTAGTCTCAACAAATGTGATGAAAAGCACGGTCAAGTTTTATGAATGAAAAGAAAGGGGCAGAATGACCCTGAGAAAAATACCCTTTTTAGAAGAAAACCGAGGAAATCTTGTGTGAATTTGAATTCCAAATTAATTCTTTTAGCTTCCTGTGCTTATGCCGACAAGTCAAAGTCGGGCAACAAAAAAGGTAACAATATTTTCATTTTTAAATTCTCTTTTAGATTTTTAATGCCCAGGAATTTTAATCATTGCGTAAGATAAAGTGAAAAGAAAAATTTATTTTGCTGCATTCGTGTTTTTTCTATTTTATTATTTTTTTTAGTCTTTCATACATAAATATAGATGTTATCACTTTCGTAGAATATTTTCATGTTGATTAACATATTTAAGTATGTGTGTTTTCGTAGCTTCAATGTTCCGTCGCCGTTTTAAAATATTTTCGATTGACATTGTTATTGAAATGAAAAAATATTATTTGCCCCTCTCGTATAAAAATAACTTCTTTAGTCGCTTATAAAAGACGATAGTAGGTAATTTAAAATGTAAAACATTAATGAGTTTTTCAGTACATTCATTAATTATTTACCATACCTAAAGGATCCTAATAGCAATAGCTCGAAATTGAAATACAACGTAGTTAATATTTATTATGATGATTTTGTTTTGTAATTGTAATAAATTGGGATAGATTTTGTTTATTTATAAATGAACTAGTCTATTGCTAAATATTTAATTTACATTGCTTCAAACTGTTAAAAGAATTTTCAAAGAAAAATATAAGTTCTTTTTACTTATTAGACATTTTTTTCTTTTTATTGAATGTAACATGTGAAATAAACATATAATTTTTCTAATCTATTCTA
Organism: Trichonephila clavipes; assembly: GCA_019973935.1. Lineage (NCBI taxonomy): Eukaryota > Metazoa > Arthropoda > Arachnida > Araneae > Nephilidae > Trichonephila > Trichonephila clavipes. The sequence goes on along the minus strand of BMAU01020033.1, from coordinate 996,662 downwards.
AGACTGTGTTAAGATAGACATTATTTTGTAAGATCAAATTTTAAAAACTTGAAAAATATATATATATATATTTTCATATTATTGTCATTTTATGAGGAATTTGCACGATGCCTTTTTAATTAAGTTCTTTTACACCAGTGATCTATATAGACCCCCAGGGGTCTATGATGACCTGTAAGGGGTCCTTGTCAGCAAAAAAAAATAGTTTGGCGGTCAATGAGGTGTAAGTGGGGGTCTATGTGATAGTGGATCTCATTAAACTAGATCGTGACTTTAATTTTAAAAGAAAATTTAATCAAACGGAAAACAAATTTTACTTAATTAGCAGATTTATTTACTAAAATTAATGAGATTAATTTACCCGTTTAAGATGACAGCATAATTTTTTTTAAAACAGAAACCATTTCAGCGTTTCTTTCCACAGTTAAGCTAAAGAAGTATAATACTGGAGGTCCGGAATTTTTTCTCAAATTAACCCAGCCAATCTGTCAGCACGTTTTAACCTACGTCAACATTTAACTGCCTTTTCTGGAGATTTTGAAATCAGGTTTGAGAATGCTTTGACTATGGCAATACCACAGTAGGCGATGAATTTATATGGTCATATTGAAAAAAAATGACACGTGACAACAGGAACTGATCGTGATATGCACGAATAAAGATTTTAAAGTTTAGAAACGGATGCCAGCAATTTTGGATTTAAGAAGGCAAACCTGTTATTTGTCCCGAATTATGGAATATCGTGAGGAAGTTTTTAATTATTTCTCCTAGTAAGAAGGAGTTTCAGCGCAGTTGACAATCTCCAATACAAAAGAAGAAACTGGACACTACTAACAGAGGAGATTTAAGGTTAAATCTGACAAGTTTGATACTAAATGTTGAAATTTGTTATTGTATCGCCAGATACATCCCTCCCTTTAAAATCAATTGTGTGTTGTTTGGTTATTTTATTTCGCTGTTATTTTATACATTAATTAACTTTTAATTTAATTAATTAACGTATAATTTTTAAACTTTTAACTCTATACTTCATTAGTTATAAATTTAATTCTTTTAAAGTAGTAGTAGTACTAGCTGTCAAAAAGACATTTAAGGTGATAAATTTGCAATAATTCGATATTAATTAAGCAGGGGTCTACCCTATACCGAAAAACATGGCAAGGGGTCTATGAGACAAAAAAGTTTGGGAACCTCTGTTTTACATGGACAATTTAAAAGAATATTTAATGCAGTCTAATAATTAAGTATGTGTATAATTAATTATGTATATTATGTGTATAATTAATTTTATATATGTGTATAATTATATATATTATGTGTATAATTAATTATATATATTATGTGTATAACTATGTGTATAATTATTTATAAAAATACATAAAAAATATAATATCCTTAAAATATTGTAAAATATTCTGTATGCTACTAATAAAGTTCATCAAAATGCATACTTCGAAAAATTTAAAAATTGAGTTAATAAATTATCTGCAGTTTTTAATATGAAGAAATTTTAAGAAAATATTTAAAAGATTTTTTGATTTTAAACCAAAATAATATAAATGTTTTAAAAAATACAAATTTTTAACTCAATGCAAAAACATCCTTTAGATAAATAAATTGTAAAATTTCAGGCATGAATTTTAAATTTCGAAAGACGATTATTAAATAGATAATTAATTTGAATATATAGTGATGTCAAAATAACATAGAATTAACAGCCCTAATAAGCAAACAACAATGACTTTAAGCCTGAATAACTTCCAAAGCATTTTTAAAATTAAGTTTCAATCTTATTAAAATATGTTTTATTTGTGATTAATACATAAAGGCTTTAATTCTCAATCGTTTAATTGCAACGCATACAAATATAAAGTACTTAGAATTCCTATTTCAATATCTTACCAAAAACATTTCAGAACAAAACCACTCATCCAAGACATAAACGAGAGGCTTTTAATCAGTGTTGCGTAGAGCACTGGTGCACTACAAATTAAAAAGTTGGTGTTTTCAGTTCACAATAGTTTTTATTTACTGTTTCATTTTACTATTATATTTCTCAAAAATTCTTTAAAATGTATTTTTTGTGATTGTGAAAAGGTTTAAAAGCATTAGTTTGTATATTTAAGAAAAAAATTCTAATAATATGTGAAGGTCTCTCGGGACCTCACTTTGAGAACGAGAATAATTTTGAGTCACAAAAGAACCAGTAGCCATTTTTATAAATAACTTTCTTTATTTGGTTATCTTTCCCAAATAGAATCAAAGACTTATTAACAATTGTTTCTAACAATATTATGAGGTTTTAAAGATAATATCCTTTAAATTAACTCACTTAATTAATGATCTAATTAATTTATTAAATAACGATCACGCAGAAATTACCACGATAAGAGATCCCAGAATTATATTTAATAATGTTCTTATTGAACATATAACTTTAATCTCACTCTTAAAACCTTAATGAGACTTTAAATACAATTTTATATTTACCACTCGGAATCTCAATTCTTCATGAGATTAAATTATCTTCAACAATAAGATTTCAATTCAAATTCACTATAACTCTATGTTTCAATGTCTATCTCCTACTGCTCTAACTTTACTATTTCGTTTGACTTAAATACTGAATCTAATCTACATAACAAGGAATCCTGTCCGCTTTTTGGAGTTGATTGGAAATAGGTAGGGAATTAAATTTCCCTAAAAAGGTCGGTTCAGAAGGTTAGTGATAAAGTTCCGTATAGATTCGTCACAAATAGGTTCCAATCTATAGAAATATTTAAAATCTTTAAAAAAGGCAACAATAAGAATGTCAAAATTATGAAAGAAATTTCTTATAAAAAGCAACAGAAAAATAATTTAATTAAATTTTATTGTTACAGAACAATAATTAATGTGAAAGAATATAGGTACTATTTTGTTGTTGTTGTTGTTCCTAGTATAAAACCATTTAATTAAAGTGGAAACAAAATTTGCATTACAGAAATAAAAATATGATAAACACAATTTATAAAGAAGATAAGTGATTTCAAACAAAATCGTTGGGAAAGCAGAATAGATTCATTAAAACCACTAAGGTATCAAGTAAGAGGGGTATACGACGCTTTACTTGCCATTTGTAATAATTTGGAGATTGACAACTCTGTAAGAGTTGAGGCTTCTGGACTATTAAATTGTGTTAAACAATTGAAGTTCTTATGCTGCATTGTAATTTGGTATAAAATCTTAAATTGTATCAATCCTATAAGTAAGCTCTTGCAGACAGAAGACTATGATTTACCATCTGCTATGGAGTTCTTGACAAATCGTAAAGATTTTTTCAAGGATCTTAGATTGGATACAGCCTTAAATGAAATGCTTTGCTATGCTCGAGAATTCCCTGACAAAATTGACATACCGGCTAAATTTGAGCTCACCCAGCGACGTCATAGAGTTCAAAGAAGGAATGTTAATTTCGACTATGAGGCACGAGATGATCAGACAGAAGATCCAACTTTGAAATACAAGGCAGAGTTTATTTTTTCACATTAGTTATAGCTATCAATGCATTTGAATCCAGGTTTGATTTGATCAATACCCACAGCAACTATTTCCAATTTTTATACAATATTTGTGACTTAAAGAATGCTCCTCCAAACGCCGAACTTAAGTATTGTAAAGATCTAGAAGCAGTGTTAACTGATGGGAATTCATCAGATATAAACGCGCTGGACCTGGCAATAGTAGCGGTTTTGGCTTTGCTAAATAAAAAAGAAAGTCCAATCGAGATTTTAAAATTCTTACTGAAGCAGGATTTTGCTCCAAATCTCGGTATAGTTTTAAGGATATTGCTTACTCTCCCAATAAGTATGGCAAGTGGAGAAAGGAGTTTCTCCAAATTAAAATTAATTAAAGAATTTTTACGCACCACAACTACCGAGGATCTGCTAAACGGCTTGACAACAATAGTCATTGAAAATGAATTGGCTGAAGAAATTAATGTTAAAGAAATTGTAAAAGAAATCTCAAAATTAAAAGTGAGAAAGAAACCCTTTTATGTTTAACTCTCGGTTTAAATGTATTTTTAATGTGTAATTAAGTTTTAATATTTAGTGGTTCTCTCTCTGTAATTTCTTTTAGTATTTTTTAATATCTGTATTTTATAATTATACACTAGAAATGACTCTTTTCTTTTTTTTGTGTGCATCCTTAATTTTAATTTAGTGCCAAAACATAAATTAATAAATCAGTATTTTTTGCTAATCAAAACTTCAACACTATTGATAGCAATTTTTTTGCTCACGTTTTATTTTATCTTTAAGCGTGGGAAGGGTTTAGGTTATTTCTTTTAGTGTTTGTTATAAACGGGCGGCATTTTACTTTTTTGCCCGGGGTGGCGAAACTGCTAGCGATGGCCCTGCTTTCAGTACTAATTACTTTCCAAGAGGACTTTTGACTGAAATTTCAGTGCTTTTGATTTAATGGGTTTTAAATAGAAACTTTTATCAAAATTTTAGTCTTCACAAATCTATTTCAAATTCTCTTCCTATTGTGTTTAACAACTTTTATTACTCATCGTAATGTGTGTTACAAGATTTCAATCGAATACCATACTTATTTATTAGTTATACTTATCGATTCATAATACAATTAATTTTAATCGTCATCACTTGTTGTCATGCGCATTGTTGCAATCTCTTTATCTAATTGTTATGTGTATATTGGTATTTCCTCAGAAAGTCTCTGTGTCAACTTATAAGGTTTAAAATAAATTAAAAATGCCACTGTTTAGCTCCCAGTTTGATCAAGCAGTTGGTACGTAAACTTTTATATTAAAATAGGCATTACAATGATTTTTGGAAAACTTCTGCTGGATGTTTATATTATATTTGTAATGTAATTGGATTGTTAACGCAATTAGTGATTGTATTTGATATCAAAGAAATTATTTTTTGCACTTATGATATAGTTTATGTGAAATTAAGCGTACAATATTTTTTCAGCAATCCCAAGCAAAATTTGATTTTTCTGTTATAGTTTTTTAACTGAATGTTACAATTTTATTTTTTAGTTAGTGCCTTTGCGCAGTTAAGAGTTATTAGTTTTTTTTTGCTAATATTTTTGCTGTAAATTTTTTTTTAAGTTCCTAAGCTGATGCTAATTTGATATCGGTGATCTATAAGCCAAGTTCATACACTTGCTAGAAAAAGTCTGCTTTCACCTATAACAAATCATACAGCAAAGGTAAAATTTAATAGAAATACAATTTCTTTTCTAACAAAATTTCATGAATTTGTTTATTTTGAGCATGCAAGAATTCTTTAATTCTGAATTAAAACTATTTAAAATACCGGGAATTTTGTAGGAAAACACACAAATATTAGGCAGAAAAAGTGTGCATTCACTATTTGAATATTCTTGGAATTTTTATCAACAAGCATTACAGGTTAACAGAGTTTTTGCATTCAGTTATCAAGTAAAATAGCTTAAGAAAGTTATTACACAATATTTGTGAGATACGAAGCAATTCAAGGGCATGGAAAATAAAAGGAAGGAAATTAGTATCAGTGAGCTTATAAAGTCATTGTGAAAATGTGGAAAGATGGAAAAATTTGTTAGGATATAACCAGGAAAAATTTGTTAGGATATAACCAGATCTGTTGGAGGGCGGTATTCATCTACCTAGTGTATTATTAAATCTACAAGAGTTTACACATTTAGCCACTTAACTGCCACCGTCATATATATATGCCTCACTCTACCGATGCATTAACTGCCGCTGGCGTAAACAGACTTACCTATTTAACAGATTTATCTACTAAATTGAATGAGGTTAATTTGCAGTTACATGTCTACAGCATAAATTTTATTAAAACAAGGACCACATTTCAGCCTCTCGCGTGACCGCAGTAGCCGAGTGGTATAGGTATCGGACCGTGGCTTGCCTTGTCACGAGTTCGAGTCTAGTACCACTAAAGACCCGCCCTGTAGGGCAGCGATGCACGTTAAATCTGTCGAGAGCTGAAACGTCCTCCAGTTGGTGTGGTAGTTAAGAGGGGGGTGCCAGCTCAGGTGTCATGCATGTCTCTTGACCATGGTTCAAAATTACGTGGTCCATCGCCAAAAGCCCTCGTGTAGCTGTATAGTGCGACGTTAATATTCACTCACTATTCATCGTTCCTGTGTACGCCGAGATTCAAATAATTATGCATTCCTCGAATTCTGAATTACATCGATGATAAAAGTGTTGCATAACAATACACCTACATATTCTATATTGTACATGTAAATGAAAATTCAAGTTTTAAGTCACACACTGTCATTGATTTTAGTAACAATAATAATAATTTGATGTTAATGTCATTAGATAACAATAAGAGATTAGCTTCTATATCAGTGATTCCCAAAGTGGTCTATATATACCCCCGGGGGTCTATAACGACCTGCAAGGGGTCCACGTCAACAAAAAAATAATTTGGGAGTCCATGAGGTGTAAATGGGGGTCTACAATAGTGGCTCTCATTAAACCAGATTGTGACTTCAATTTTAAAAGGAAATTTAATCAAGTGGAAAACAGACACCTATTTAACAGATTTATCTACTAAATTGAATGAGGTTAATTTGCAGTTACAAGTCTACAGCATAAATTTTATTAAAACAAGGACCACATTTCAGCCTCTCTTGCGTGACCGTGGTAGCCGAGTGGTATAGGTATTGGACCGTGGCTTGCCTTGTCATGAGTTCAAGCCCAATATCACACTAAAGACCCGCCGTGTAGGGCAGTGATGCACGTTAAATCTGTCGAGAGCTGAAACGTCCTTCAGTTGGTGTGGTAGTTAGGAGAGGGGGGTCCCAGCTCAGGTGTCGTTCATGTCTCTTGACCATGGTTCAAAATTACGTGGTCCGTCGCCAAAAGCCCTCATGTAGCTGAACAGTGCGATGTTAATATTCAATCAATCAGCCTCTCTTGCTAGAATTAAGCTAAAGGAGTATAATAATGGACGTCACAAATTTTTCCAGTTTCTCAATTGTCGCAGACAATCTACCAGGAAAAAAGACGTTTTAACCTACGTCAAACATTTAAATGCCCTTATTTTAGATTTTGAAGCTAGGTTTGAGAATGTTTTGACTATCGTAATACCACAGTAGGCAATGAATTCATATGGTCAGTAATTTTGGCTTTAAAAAGATATACCTGTTATTTATTCCATATTATGGATCTTAAGAAAGTTTTTAATTGTTTTTCCGGTTGAGAAGGAGTTACAGTGCGGTTGCCAATCTCCAAAACAAAAAGAGAAAGAAAGTCTGGATACTATTAACCTAGGAGATATTTAGGGTTAAATCTGACAAGATTGGTGTCAAATGTTGAAAATTTGTTATTGCATCCCCAAATTCATCCCTCCCACTAAAAGCATTTGTTTGATACTCAGTTATTTTATGTATTAATTAAATTTTAATTTAATTAATTAAAATGTCTTTTCTAAAGTTTTAAACTCTATTACCTCACTGCAGTTAAAAATTAAAGTCTTTTAAAGGAAGTAGCTCTATACCTGCTGTCAAAAACACATTTAAGTTGATGAATTTACAAAAATTTAGTATTAGGTTAGTAGGGGTCTACCCTAAGCTGAAAAACCTGTCAAGAGGTCTATGAGGCAAAAAAGTTTGGGAACCTCTGATCTAAACTCTCAATCATAGAAGATTGAAGTATGATGTATGTGGTGAGAAAAAAATCACATTTGATTGCATCTCAAATAGCAAACAGATATTCACTAGAAGTTTTAACAAAAACATTTGTGCATATACTGCAAGAAAAATCTTGAAAAAGGCCAGATACCACAGTTTAGTGGCTAGCAGAAAGCCTTATATTTCAAAGACCATCGGATAGCTTTTGCAAAAGAACATATACATAAGCCTCTGGAGTTCTGGAGGACTGTGATATTCTCTGATGAGAGCAAATTTGCAATCTTTGGCATAAAAGGTTGTAAATGGTTACAGAAACCCTTGTACACAGTGCTTCAAAAAGAGCATTTAGTACCAATGGTAAAGCATGGCGGCAGTGGAGTCATGGTGTGGGGGTGTATGGCGAACAATGGTGTTGGCAAGTTGGAATATATCGAATCAATTATGAACAAATATGGTTACTTTGATGTCCTAAAAAACAATTTAAAGGAAAGTGCCACCAAACTCAGCCTAAGATTGTTGTTTCTTTTCCAACACGACAAGGATCCTTAGCGTAACACTGAGATTGTGAAGCTTTGGCTCTTGTATAATGTCCCAAATCAATTGCACATGCCACCTCAGTTACCTGATCTGAACCCTATAGAATACCTATGAGATTTACTGGAGCGTAGGATTTGTCAACACAATATGTCTAGCAAGGATATGTTGAAGAGTGTTCTTAAAGATGAATGGGAAAAGATAAGTGCTGAAGAAACCACCAGACTCAATAATTCAATGTCGAAACGAGTTCAGGAGGTTCTCAAAAGACAGGGTTATCCAACCAGCGCTACTAAATATCTCATTATCTTTTTTTATAAATAATTTTTTATATTTACTACTAAAACAGTGAAGGCAGACGTTTTCTACTTGATTTTTGTTAGTATCATTACAAACCTGTCTTTATTTTAAAAGCTATGAAAGCAAACCGAGTTTACTTTAATTATTCTGAATACTTGAAATAAACTAAATAAAATATAATTTAAAAAAAAATTTAATGTTCCAGTTTTGAAATTTTTTTTCTTTATGTAAAGTTTATGTACGCGAACACAGACTTTTTCTAGTTAGTGTAAGTGCCAGGTTGGAGGATAACATTACAATATGGTTACCTTGATTTTTGTCTTTGGTTTGGTTGTTGCCATCAATATTTTATTTATTTCTTTGTTTATTTTTTTGTTACTTTATTATTTTTTGTAATTTTATTTTTTAAGTATTTGTTTTTTTTTTATTGTTCTGTATATTACCTTATTATTTGGTAAATTCAAACAAATTTTTTGTTGGTTTATATATTTGACTGTATCCCAAGTAATTTCAGATGATCTTAAGTCTGTCTTTTAATAAACATTTCCATACTTTGCATTGTCTAGATTGCAACTTTTCTGTCCTTTGCTGTTTTTAAAACATGAATTTTTCGATCGTTATTTTCAAGTACTAGGATCTTTTTTTAAAAGAATATAAGGACTCTGCTTTTAATTTTTATAGTTTAAAAGGATTACCGAATTCAAAATTTCTGTTTTCTTTGTGTTCTAATAGTTCTGTTATATTTTTTAATAACTCTCATTCTTGATTAAGATTTCACTTTTTTCGGCTGTCATGAAATGGTTTAAGTGTAGCAGTGAATGAGAATAATTTAAGAAATTTGACAGCCGTATGTTTTGTTGGAGATCTTACGGTGCAAATCTGCCATCACAATAGTAAATCCATCAGACATTCTGTTTTCACTTGTTGCCAATTGCACATTTCCGTTTTATTGTACTCTGAAATAATGCATTTTTAAATGTTCCTTGTTTGATGAAATTCATTAAAGAAACCTGCAGTTTTTGGAATGTTGCAAGTTATCAGCAATTATTAATTGATATTCATTATTAATTTTAATATATATGATTTAATTATATTGTGTAAAATATAGTATGGATATTATTATATATTATAATTATTACATTGGTTACCATAAATTAAGGAAAAATCATGAAAATAGCAATAACTCACCCAAAAATAAGCCAATCTCAATGAAATTTGAATATGTTGGTTAGTAAAAGGAATTGAACAATGCTAATATGATATGCAAAATAGTGGCAATATAGTTGGAGTGAGTCATTTGTGAGGAGCTTAAAGAGCAAGGGGGCAGCAATTGTCCCTGTGTGTCTGAGGTTAGAAATCTGATATACCGAAATTATAACAATGACCTCTAGGTATCATTTGACTGAAAACTGTGATTGTGAGTTGTTTTTAGACTAGAGGCAGGGCAAAGTCAGATAGATGTGATTAGATTGTTGAAGGTGAGTTCGTCTGTGATTCTTAGACTTAGGCATGAGTTTCTAACCACATATTCGACATCTAGTACTTTCAGCCAAGGATGGCCACATGCTACCATGAGTGTCGATGGCGGATATTTGTCATTATGCATGTGAAGGAATAGAACCACAGCTCTAGCTGAACTCTGATCCTCCTTCACTGCAAGCTCACTGATATCAAGGTCAATTGTGTGTTGAAGGCTTCAGGAATGTTGTCTTTATGCAAGGCAATCGGTCATTTGCATCCTGCTCATATCATGCCAGGGGAAGGAATGTTTGCAGTGGGCACATCAACTTGTCCACTGGACGGGTGATCAATGGAAGGCTGTTCTCTTTATGGATGAGTCCAGGTTTATCCTCGAAAGTGATACTAGGCATATTTTCATTTGGAGAGAACCTGGAACTCATTTTTATCCATGATACATTTGTGAAAAAGATGCATATGGATCAGACAGTGTCAGTATTTGAGGTGGTATCTCTTTGGGTGGATGCACAGATCTCCATGTCTATTTCCATGGAAATCATAAGGCAGATGACATCCTGGATTCTTATGTGTTTGTTCCCTTATGCCAGGGCAATAGATGATGCTTTCATGCTACAGGATGATAATGCAAGACCACATTGGGTTTGTATCATGGATGTTTATTTGAAGCGGGAAAAAATTCAGCTCGTGCAATGGTCAACTTGATCACCGAACCTTAACCATATCAAGCATGTTTGGATGCACTAGGGCAATGTGTAGCTGCACTCAATCCCCCTCCTAGAACTCTAGCCATGATTTCAAATGCTTTAAAGAGCAATAGCTTGCACTTCGTACAGAATTAATGGACAGCATAATTGAGAGCATCACATATATATATTGCTACATGTGCTGTATTGCTCCTAGGGGAGAGGGAATCATATCCCATATACACACATTAAAGGTATTTTACCTATACCAAACTTACATATCCGATTTGTTCATTTTATACATATGCTAATTTCTAAAACACCATTATTGCCTAGTGATTTTTTTAATGATGTTTTATACCTTCCTATGTGTTGTATAATGTGTATAAGTTTCAATAAATTCTTTGCATAACTTTGAGTTATTGTCATTTTTCCTTAATTTATGATAACCATAATATTACCATAAAATCCAGTGTATAACGCGCACTTTGAACCCAAAAAATAAGATAGAAAATTAAGGGTGCACTTTATGTGCCGGTTATAAAAAAGATAACTTTAAAAATAACAAAAAAGATGGGCATAAAAAAAATTTACTTCTAGATGTATCGAAACACTGTTTATTTAAAAGAAGTGTCTTGCCTTACAAACAAGAACAGTAGTAGTTCTAGAAGTATACTATTTTTTCAAAAGTCTGGGATAATGTCTCAAATAAATTACTTCAAAACATAAAAACAATGTATACTAATACTTTAAATTTCTTCTTTTAAAAGGGGCTGAACGTTATACGGCAAATATACCTAAAAATTAAAAAATTTAGCTTGAAAGTATAGGTGGCATTATATACGCCGGATTTTACAGTATATTATATATGATTTTTATTATATTACATAATATAATTATTATTTTATATTGATATTAATTATTGATTAACATTAGTTATTTTCAATATAATTCAAATTCCTCGAATGTATTGAAAATATATTCCAATATATCAAATTGGAATCATATAACATTCCACAATCAATCTTTTCTCTCCAGATAGAAATTTTTTTTTTGCGCCTGAAATTATTCATTTTTTAAACTATTATATATATTAAAAATTTTTCCCATATTCTACTTTCCATATTTTTCTGTTTTTCCGGCTTTCCTAACTACCTCATGTTCTATTTCATTAAATCCTGTTACTTGTATTTTTCCAATTTATTTTCCACAAAAAACAATAATTTCATTTTTTCTTATTTTATCTTTGTGCTTCTTTCAACATTAATGTATTTAAGCTCTCATCAGGAATAAGCCATTCTTTTAAATTACTTTCATGTCAAGTTTCAGTGCTAGGTCATCTTGGATTGAAAACTACTGGTTGTAAAAATGGTATTTGGGACGATTTCAAAACCATGCCAAAAAGATATTTGGCGCATAGTACACCTATATCAAATAAGTCCCAAATTAATTTTGTTATTTTTATTTCAGTTTAAGTGTTCTTGGGTATATATTTTATATGTTCAGAATTGTTTGTGGTAGTTTCATCCAAAAATTAGGATTTATTTTATGCAAGTTAGATAGCATTTTATTTCAGTGTAAGTTTGCATCATATTTATGACTAGTTGGTATACCCGTTCTTCGCACGGGTGAATTTAAAAATTAAAAAATACAGACTGAAAGATAAAAAGAAGTTTTTAATGAGTTAATTTTACGTGAATTGTATAAATTAAACGAAAAAAAAAAGCTTTTTACACAACTCAGCTGAACGAAAAAACTGTTTGCTAAATTTTAAGTTTTTAGATATAATTGCTGATTTTTTTTATTATTATTATTTATGACGCCCCGTAACTTTCTTGTGGGTCGATTTTTGAAAACACCTACCTGCTCAGCAAAAGTAACACATTGTTACAAATTTTGTGTAATAAACGCTAAAAATAGTGTAAATAATTTTTATCTGGATGTGTAATACGTTAATATTACTTTCTGATGCATTTATTTTATGTTAAATAGCTGTTACCCGCGACTTCGTCCACGTGGAATTTAACAAAAAAGTGTTTATTCACTTCGCAGAGTTTACGAAAACTTTTCTTCTACTTTGTGAATCTGTTTCTTTTTTGTTTTATTTTTTTCTTTGCTTTTTGTTGAGCAAGGGGTAAAAGGGTCGCATGACCTTTGACACTGTCGATGGGGTGAGGACTAAAATCTTTACGATCAAAATAGGTCTAAGTAGCAAGTAGGGTGAAACGCGAACACAAATGAAGCCGCAAGGAAGGGGTGAAAGGGACGCATGACCTTTGACAATGCGGTTAAGGACTGTAAAATCATTAAGATTAAGATATGAACGGGAAATGTCGCGAATAGCAGCGACCTAATCAATGAAAAAAGTTTGATATAACTGCTAGCAATCGTTGAGACAGAAGACTCGCGAAATAAAATAATCCCTATTGAATAAAAATAATCCCTATTGAATAAAAATAGTCCCTATTGAAATAAATAATCCCTATTTGAATCGGATATTGCTCACTATTTCATTGGTTTTAATTTTATTTTCTCGGAATCCTAATTTTTTTTCTAAAATAAAAGTAGCCTAAGTTATTCCTTATAACATTAGCTATCTGCCAGTGAAAGTTTCGCCATAATTGGTCCAGCCGTTTCAGAGATTAGCCCGAACACAGACAGACAGACAAAAATTTTAAAAATTGATTTTTTCATGTAAGTACCGTATATACTTTTAAATGCATTTAGTAAAAAGCTGTTAATTTCAAATTACAAACAGACATTTCATTTTTATTTATATGTATAGATTATTTTATGAACTGTTCTTTTTTTCTTGCATATTATTGTGGTTTGCATTAATGCTCGATGTTATGTTTTAATTTTTTTTAAAATTCAGTTTAAGACTTTCGTAATTTATATACACTCAGGAACATTGAAAATAGCGACCCAAGAAGAAAGCATCGGATTGAAATGAAATTTAATACACATAATGACACAGATGAGAGATTCACTTTATCTCAAAAACAAGACAATTAAACGAATACAGGATGTGCAACGACACAAATACTGAGCAACTTGAATAGCGCGTTGGACCACCTCCAGCTGCTATACATGCCACCACACGGTCCGGCATTGAGTTGATTAGACACCTTAAGTTGTCCTGAGGCAGATGGGCCCACAAATCTTGAACAGCCAACTCTAAATCATGTACAGAGTGACACGATGGCATCTGCCGTTTTAGCTGATCTCACACGTGCTCTACAGAGGACAAATCGGGGGAGCGGGCCGGCAATGGAAGAGTCTGAAAATGACGTAGGAAGTCTTGAGAAACTCTTTCTGTATGCGGACGAGCATTATCTTGCTGGAAAATTGCCCCTGGGAGACCATTTAGGAAATGTCCTACATGGGGTTGAAGAATATCATCAACGTAACGTTGGCCCGTTAAGGTTCCACACATAAAAATTAAGGTGGACCGGCTATCATAGGCTATGGCCTCCCAGACCATAACACCAGCTGTGCGGGCAGTGTGACGTAGAACAGTGTGGGGGTAATTGTACCGCTCATCAGGGCGCCTCCACACCCGTACACGGTTATCATCTGTCCCCAAAACAAACCGGGATTCATCGCTAAACACAACCTTTTGCCAATCTGTGACATTCCACATTGATCTGGCTTGGCACCACTGTAAACGCAGTTGCCGATGTTCCGGTGAAAAGGAGTGCACGGAAAGGGCGCTTGGATTTAAGATTTGCTTCTGCAAAGTGTCTGGAATTTGTTTGTGGAACAATTGCTACGCCTACGTCTGCTCGTATCGTTGAACGAGTCACTGGGGGGTCCACAAGTGATTGCCGCATGATCCTTCGATCCTCTCCTCGTGGTCTTCCTGGTCGCTCCAGACCCGGTTTTCCGCGCGTGGGTACCTTCTCGTGTCCACTGCTCCCAACAATTTTTAACGGCACACTCCGAACGATCCACCTGGCCAGGAAACACACGGCGCGTCGACCAGCGTGCAGTTTTCATCCCGATGATCAGGCCTCTCTCAAACTCGCTTAACTGTGAGAAATGTCTTCTAGCACGTTTATCTGGCATGTTTCGCTTACCAAAGTCTTCCTACAATCGGCGGGTAATCGTCACGTTTATGAATCTTCGAATTTGCGCTGGCTTATATAGCACCCTCTTCCGGATTGTAGCGCCACCTCGGCGTGTATGAGCATGCGTATTGACACAAAACTTGGATCATTTGCATATCACATTACGCTGTACTTATTTGCAAAGTTTCGCGATTGTACTTAGCTTCCTTCTTTGGTCGCTATTTTCAATGTTCCTGAGTGTATTATATATTAGTTTAAAATAAGTAGTTCAACATGTTATAAGCACTTTATACAAAGACAATTAAAAAAATATTGAATTTATAATGTTAATTTTTAATGTAGTTTATACTTGCATTAATAATCTGAATTTGTGATCCAAGTGTCACATATCCATGCATTATATTTAATAACCGAGATATAAAGGTGAAGTTTCCAATAGAACACTATTCAGTCTGCATAACATTGTAATTAACGAGTAAAATTCAAACATGTTTATTTATAAACATGTGTTAATATAGCAAGGGCATTTAGCCTTCTGTACACATGCATGACTGAAAGTAACTCTTTATTAATTTTAATATGCTGAAAGAACTCTCAGCATTTGCTATAGTAACTGAACTTAGAGAAAAATATAAAAACAGTTAATACTTGTAGAAGTAACTCATTATAGTTATTTAGTTAATTATTAGCCATGATTATGCACTTTATATGTAATTCAATAACTCGTAATAATGGATGATCATATTACATTGAATATTTCTTAAAAATTATATATTAATATGATTCTGTTAGTTCTGTTAATGAACAGCGCCCTCTAGCGGCTTGTAAAAAAACGTCAGTGTATGTGTAACAATCACTCCGAGAGGTAGTGTACGGAGTAGAGAAATTAAAGAGATCACAGTCCACTGCTAGTGTTGTTTATTGTGTTGAGTCAAAACATGGTCAGCCTCACCGGAGCGATCTAATGGAGATGTTTATTTGTGAAACCGTGGATTATCAAAATTCACAGTGAAAAAGAAAAACAAATAAGTGATGTCCAAAGTGTGAAGAGACCGATTGTGTGTGCGAAACCGAAACTTTAGCGAGCGGCGTGAAACAGCGATCTGAGGAGGTAGGTGCAATTAATTGATCCTTCTATTAGTGTCCTTAATTCATAAATATGTCTTTAAATAAATTAGGGAAAGACGAGTTAAAAATCGTTGCGGAAGAGTTAAATTTAACTGTACCAGAAGGAGCAAAAATCGCTGGCTTAAAAAACTTAATTGTAAATAGTGACGTTTACAAAAATGATCAATCTGCAATCGATTATGCTTTGGCGGAAATTAAAAATAAGAGATTGGATAGTGAAATTAAGTTAGAATTTGAACGAATTAAATTAGCGCAATTGCAAAAACAATTAGAGCTTGCAAATATCCAGAAGAATTTAATTGAAAATTCCGATATTCACACACACACAAAATCCGAGTGTTTTTGAAACTGCCGCCAATATTAATGTTGAGACTTTGTTAAAGTCCGTGAAAACTTTAACAATACCCGTACCTTCAAGAGTGGAGTCATATAATTTATTTTTCCAGTCGCTTGAAAAAGCATTCAAAATAAAAGAGGTTCCCGAACAATTTAAAGGCGAAATTCTTTTTTAAATATTCTAGGTGAAAGAGTTAATAATTTACTAGTTCATGTTTCCGAAGAAGAATTAAATAATTATAGTAAACTTAAAGATGTATTATTAAAAGAATTTCCCCCACACCACAAGAATGCTATAATAGATTTCAGAAAGCTCAAAAATTAAGTTCAGAGAGTTATGTACAATTTGCATCACGATTATGCGCGACATTTGAGTATTGTCAGCTGCGCAATGTGAATGATTTTAAATCATTGTGTGAGTTAATTGTATCGGATAAAATAATGAACACACTCGACAAAGAATTAATATTTTACATGAGTATAAAACAGGGAGAGAAATATTTTAAACCACAAGAGTTAGGGCGTGAGTGCGATATATATTTGTCATCGAAAGGCAAAATTAAAAATGAGATATTTTCTAAGCCCTTCTGTGAAAATGCCAAGCGTTTCAGTTATAATAAACAAAACAAATTTAGTGCTAAAATACCGCGAGATGCATCGAATGTATTTTTTTCCCAGTTAAAAAATGATAAATGTGTATTGTGTAAAAATAATGTTCATGCTTTACAATTTTGTCCTGAATTTAAAATGTTTTCTGTAAACGAAAGAGTAGAATTTGTTAAAAATAATAGACTTTGTTTTAAATGTTTTTCACCTCAATGCAGCGTTAGAAGATGCCGATCAAAAAATTGTTTCTGCTCTAAACCGCATAACAAATTATTACATTACCCCAGAGAAATGAAAGGGAATTCTTTCTTCCCCCTGGAGACGATGACAGAGGTTAACCAGGATGAGCCACAATTCGCCTTGAGTGTAAATGCTGAATCTTTCGTTCCGAAAGTGGACAAAACACAGATCGTGGCAACCGCATGTTTTAAAAACAAATGCCTTTTGAGTACTGCTTTAATTCTAGTGAAAGATAAATAGTCAGAATGGCAGACATTTAGGGCCTTGTTAGACTCGGGAAGTGAAACATGTCTAATTTCGAATGAGTGCGCGAATAAATTACGACTTAAGACCGAAAGAATAAATACATTAATCTCGTGTTTAAATGATGCTTCTATGGTTGTAAATGGGTGTGTTAAAGTGGCGATTTCTAATCAAAATAAATCTTTCGAAAGGGAATTGATATGCTCGTAGTTAAAAAAATCACTGATTTTATTCCGCAGAAAGCGTTAGAGATAAATTCTGATTTTTCTAATTTTGTGGAATTAGCGGATTCTAAATTTAATGTTCCCGGCAAAATTGATTTATTATTAGGTGCAAATATATTTTATGAGTTATTGAAACCGGAAAGAATTAAAATAAAAGATTCGCAATTACTGTTAGTCAACAGCGTATTTGGTTATATAGTAACGGGTAATTTAGATTCAATAAATGAAACTAAGGTTCACTGCGGTTTGATTCGTGATGAGGACTTGAATAAAAATTTAGAAAAATTTTGGAAATTAGAGGAGATTGAGGAACCAATAGTTAAAAATAAAAAAAAGACTAATTTGTGAGGAACATTACGCGAATACTCATTTTAGAACTAACGAAGGTAAATATGTAGTATCTATGCCCTTAAAAAAGGAACCCTCGTGTTTAGGTAATTCGAAAGACATAGCCCTCAAACGACTTGAATCGCTGTGGAATCGCTTAGCTAGAGATGAAAATTACTTAAATTTATATCGTGAATTTTTAAGAGATTATGAAAGACTGGGTCACATGAAGGAAGTGACTAACGAAACTGAACCCGAAGTCACATATTACGCTACCCATCATGGAATTTATCGTCCAGAAAAGTCAACAACAAAACTTAGAGTTGTCTTTAACTGTTCTTCGTTAACTGATAATGGAATATCTTTAAATGACATTCAATATAATGGAGGAGTGATACAAGAGGACTTATATGCGCAAATTCTCAGGTTCAGAACTTACACGTATGCATTACAGCAGACATTAAAATGATGTATCGAACTATATTAATTAACACTAAACAGCGTAATCTGCAGAGAATCGTTTGGTGTGAAAGTGAACATGAATCACCCAAAATTTACGAACTTTCAACTGTTACCTATGGCACTGTAAGTGCTCCCTACTTAGCACAGAGAACTTTAACCCAATTGTCGATGGATGAAGAGGCTAACTTCCCTATAGCAGCTTCCGTTTTACGGAACAACTTGTATATGGACGATGTCCTTTGTGGTGCTGCAACGTTAGAGGAGGCAATTGTTCTCAGACAACAATAAAAAGGAATTTTGAAAAGTGCTGGAATGGAGTTGCATAAACTTTGCGCCAATTTTGAGAAATTGTCACCAGATCCCGAACAGAATTACAATTTTGCAATTTTAACAGAGACGAAAACGTTAGGAGTGTCGTGGAAGCCGAACCTAGATTGCTTTTTGATTAAAGTGAAAGTCTGTTTGGACAGTTCTTATACTAAAAGAGACGTCTTGTCTACTATTGCCAAGATCTTTGATCCTGTTGGACTGATGGCACCAGTAATTTCCAAAGCAAAGATTTTCCTCCAGCGTTTGTGGAGAAGCAAATTGGAATGGAATGACCTTCTGTGCCAGCTGAAGAATATCGAGAATGGCAACAATTCCTAGAATCTTTAGAGAATATCAACAATATAGAGATACCAAGGCGCGTATTGTCGCTTTTCCAGAAGTTATTGAGATCCATGGCTTTGCTGATGCCTCAGAGCGGTGCTACGGTGCAGCAGTTTACTGCAAATCTAAAAATTTGAAGAGTGAAACTTTAGTTCGGTTAATCACAAGCAAATCGAGAGTAGCGCCTATTAAAAGCCTGACAATTCCCAGACTTGAATTGTGTGCTGCAGTGCTATTGGCAAAACTTGTGAAAAGAGTTGTAGCTGCTTTACAACTAGAAACTGCTGAATTATATCTTTGTTCGGATTCGATGATCGTCTTGGCGTGGCTTCGAAAAGAACCGATGGACTTAAAAGACCTTTGTTCAAAATAGGGTTGCCAAGATACAAGAACTCTATCCTAATCAGTTATGGAGACACGTACCATCTGATCAAAATCCTGCAGACTTAGTCTCCCGAGGAGTCGATCCTCATAAACTTTTGCAACAAAACGTATGGTTTAATGGACCAGCATTTCTTTCAGGTGCTGATGACTATCCAAATCGAACTATAAACTGTAGAGAGAAACTAGATGAATATAATTCAGAACTGAAAAACTGTTAATGAACAAATTGAAAACTTTCAATCGGTGCTTAATATTCATGTTAATGATTTTTTAAACGACCTTCTTAATCTAAGCAATAATTATATAACTATTTTACGTGTATTAAGTTTTATTTTCAGGTTCGTGGAAAATTTAAAGGGAATAAATAAAGTGGCTGGTCCACTCACGACAAAAGAATTTGAGAAAGCTGAAACATTTCTGGTAAAAAAAGTGCAAGAGCAAGAATTTTCCAGTGATATTAACCATCTTAAAAGTAAGGGGAGTGTGCTACCAAACAGTAAGTTAAAGACATTGAATCCCTTTTTAGATGACAACGGTGTCTTAAGAGTAGGAGGACGATTGTGTAACTTACAGTTAAGTTTTAATAAAAAGCACCAGATAATTTTACCAAAAAATAATAAATTAACTTTATATATAATAATAGAATATTTTCATAAGAAATATTTATATACACGTGGGAACTGTATCGTTACTGAATCATATTCGGGAAAAATTTTGGACGTTGAATGGTAGGTCAATGTGCAGAAAAATTGTATATAAATGTATTGTATGTTTTAAAGCGAATCCAATTGTGTCAACTCAAATTATGGGTAATTTGCCAAAAGAGAGACTTATTACTGATTATCCATTTAATTGTTCAGGAGTAGATTTCTCTGGTCCGTTTTTCATTAAAAATAAAGGACAATGTAAAGGAAATTTGTTTAAAGTGTATATTTGTATTTTTGTGTGTTTTGTGTTTAAAGCGGTACATATTGAGTTAGTATCAGATTTAACATCGCAAGCATTCATTGCCGCGTTGAAAAGGTTTATGGCTCGAAGAGGCAAATGTGCAAAACTGTTTTCGGACAATGGTAAAAATTTCGTCGGAGCTAGCAATGAAATTAAAAAACTCCTTGAAATAGTCAGAAACCCAGACGAAAAATTAGCTAATTACTTAGCAGCAGAAGGAATAGAGTGGAAATTTATTCCTGCGACGTCGTCCAATTTTGGAGGTCTTTGGGAAGCGGCCATAAAGTCATGTAAATATCACTTAAAAAGAGTTGTGAATGGAATTAATTTAACGTACGATGAACTACTTACGGTCACTGTACAAATTGAGGAAATTTTAAATTCTCGACCGCTTTGCCCCCTATCAAACAATGATGATTTCCAAGTGCTTACACCAGCTCATTTTTTAATTAATAGGTCTTTAAATTCGCTAGAAGAGCCTAATTTTACAAAATGTAAAGAGAGTAATCTCAAAAAGTGGCAAAAAATAACTAAGGTAGTTCAATTAATGTGGAAATTTTGGAGTCGTAATTACTTGAATCAATTACAACAGAGAGGAAAATGGATGTTTGAAAAAAATAACGTTAAAATTGGAGACTTGGTTTTAATAATTGAAGAAAATTTACCAACATATAAATGGGCATTAGGTAGAATCGTAGAATTGTATTTTGGCGAAGATAAAAAATGCGTGTTTTAAAAATTAAAACACAGTATAGTACATGTAAAAGAGCCATATCAAAAATTTGTGTTTTACCAATGGAAGATCCTTAAATATAATTTGAATTTTTCATTTAGTGTACCATTGGTGGTGTGTTAATTTACTCATTGTTAGTAAAGTGATTTTGTATTTGTATAAAAAAATATTGTTATTTGTGAAATCTTGCATTTATATAATGATTTATGTAATTGTATTTCTTGAGAATTGTCAAGTGTTGAATGTGTGTAAAGTGTTCTAGATGTAACCAATATGAATGTTAATTTAGTAACAATGATTGCATGGTTAAACCAGTGCAATGTGGGGCGGTATGTTAGTTCTGTTAATGAACAGCGCCCTCTAGCGGCTTGTAAAAAAACCCGTCAGTGTATGTGTAACAATCACTCCGAGAGGTAGTGTACGGAGTAGAGAAATTAAAGAGATCCCAGTCCACTGCTAGTGTTGTTTATTGTGTTGAGTCAAAAAAGATTAATTTCTTTAACTTAATAGTGAAATAGTATTTTCTTTATTAGTTTATAAAACCATTTCTAAAAGAAATTTTCTAACATTTTTAAAGGATAAATAGCTGCATGGCCCGGCGTTGCACAGGCTATCTCTACTTGTATAAATGTTCCCTTTTTTTCACAAAATCAGAACTTCTAATACTCATTTTCAAAATGACTTCCCACCCCTTCCTCCGCTTAGCCCGGCGTTTCTCGGGCCTCCTCTTTTCCTCATGACACCAGCATTTCTGTGTGTGTGTGTTTGTACGTGCACAAAGTGAGTGATTTCTAAAATTATGTCAAATAATTTCCCTTTTAAGAAATTTGCTCCATACCACTTATTTTTGATTTAAGACAGGTTTCTTTCCCCTCTCTATAGCCCGAACACGGTTCTTTTTAGTGTTAAATTATTCTATCTTCCCCTCCTTCTCACAGATAAAGTATAGCTTCAAATTTCGATGTATGACTTATAAAAAAAATATTGCGTTAGAATTTAAAAAATTATTAATGTGAAGCAATAATAAAAAGAAAACGATTCTGATGCTAAGAGTAAAGCTTCTAAAAGTAGCGTAATGCGAAATTGAAAGTTTTTGCCTCCTCAGTTTCGAACCTGGGAACTGCCGTTTCATTAAGCACAGCCGATTTAACAATCGCGCCATCGGTTCCTTTGGAGGAAAGCATGGAATTGAGCTTTAAAATAAAGGTAGATTTTTCGTTAAAGTAAAAGATTTTTTTTCGGGCTTCATTTTTATGTTAATGCTTTCAAACTTCATATAAATAATTGACGATGTACTTTTTAATTTACAAAGAATTCCTTTAGTAATGAAATACTAGAAATAATCCTTTTAAAAAAACATATATATATATATATATATATATATATATATATATATATATATATATATATATAAAATCAAATTTCTATAAGTAATTAAAAAAAGAAAAATTTACACTGCCTCCTCAGTTTCGAACCTGGGAACTGCTGTTTTATAAAGCGCAGACGATTTAACAATTACACCATCGGTTCCTTCGGGGAAAAGCATTGAATTGAGCTTTAAAATAAAGGTAGATTTTTTTCAGTATCCCATTTCGGATTTTTTTTCCGGCTTCATTTTTATGTTAATGCTTTCAAACTTCATATAAATAATAGACGATGTACTTTTTAACCAACAAAGAATTCCTTTAGTAATGAAATAATAGAAATAATCCTTTTAAAAAAACACACATATATATTTATTAAAATCAAATTTCTATAAGTAATTAATAAAAGAAAAATTTACAGATAGCTATTGAAACGATTGCATTTGTAATCAAAAAGTATGAAACAAAAATAAAGAATGTAATTATAATTAATTAATTATTACTGACATTTTAGGCAATTTTTTTCGTTTAATTTTGCAGCCACCGGAAACCCAAAAGTACATTTTTTTAAAAAAAGAATAGTTTATGTATGGGGAACAGAAATTTTCAAAATTACAAAATTATTAGATTGTGTTTTAAAAACCTCTGAAAAAAAAAGAAGTTCTGAAAATATTTTAAAAAAATTGTAAAACAATTAAATTTAAAGAATGATAGTTTTTTTAACCGTAATTTTTAAGATATTTTATCAATCTTTGTACATATTACGTATAATATTGTTCTACACGTGGGAAAAAAAAAAAGCATGAACTTTTTTTTTAGTGTAAAATATTTTTTCAAGCGGAACAACTTATAATTCGTATTCAAAAAAAGGAACCAATTTTGACTCATTTTTTATTTAAAAAAAATTGTAAAATAATTAAATTGAAAGAAAGATATATGTATAATTTTATTATATTAATTTTTAAATAAATTTATTTATATGCAAAGTTTCGTTGTTTTGTAAAAACAGATTTTTTCCGATGTTCTCTGCAGATGGCGGCACGATGCATTTTAATGCGTTTTAAGGTTTTTAATTAATATCTTTTTAACTAATTGGAATATCGGAATATAAATGGTCAAAACGGATTTCTCGGATCATTCCCGAAATTTTGATACCTTCTGTTAGTTTCTGCGTCTTGTGGTTCTTGAGAAAATTGAGATATATACATAGATATGTTTGTTTACCTACGAATTTTAATATATAAGATTACTAAGTAAATCAGACAAAGATAGAGAAATGTTATTTTAATAGAAACATTTTCAAATATCTTTAAATGCTTCATAATATTGTACAATATATATATATATATATATATACTAGCTAGTATACCCGTTCTTCGCACGGGTGAACTGAAAATTAACACAGATTGAGGGATAAAGAAGTTTTTAATGTGTTAATTTTACGTGAATTGTAAATTAAACAAAAAAAAAGCATTTTGCATATCTCAGCTAAACAAAAAAAAACCCATTTGTTAAATTTTAAGTATGTAGATCTAATAGCTGATAAAAAGGATTTTTTTTATTTATAACTCCCCGTAACACTCTTGAAAGTCGATTTTTGAAAATACTTCCCTAAGCTGATCTCTGCTCAGCAAAAGTAACACATTGTTAAAAGTTTTGTGTAATGAACGCTTAAAGTAGTGTAAATAATTTTTATCTGAAAGTGTAATACATTAATATTACTTTCTGTTGTATTTATTTTATGTTAACATTTTAATATTCGCAGGCAACGCCGTTTCTTAAATTATAATGGCTATAATGGCGATTCAATGAAAAACACAGCGAAATGATAACGATAGAGTCAAGGTGGCCAATGTCTAGCTACTTTCATAGCTCGAGCTTTATTAGAGCTTTGTAAGACCCGCCGTGTAAGGGAGCGATGCACGTTAATGCTTTATCTACCACATTATGATTTACTGCAGTTTTTTTCATGCAATATTTTTTTTGGATCACTACATTGAAAATTAAGGGATATGCATAAACGAAATACTCCACTTTGGGAAATTTAATCCGTTAGAGATAGTAAATTAATCAAAGATAATTCCACTGTGAAATTAATTATATACACCGTTCACTTAAAGTAAATAGTCAAATCGTTTTCTAAGGTCTTCATTAACATACAAAAACATAAGACACTTAAATTTTGACATGAACTATTTTTCCGGGACAAAAATAATAATCTTTGCAATCCGCTTAGAACGCCGTCAGCTGAAAACGCATATATGCTGTAAAAATATTCTCCTTCCCCGCTAAAATACTCATCATAGAACCCGTGCTGCTATATACATCTTCGGAAAAGTGGATTTCAAAGAATATTCCTGCTAAGTATTAGTAGAATATTCCTTCTAAGTTGGTGTGGTAGTTACGAGAAGGGGGTGCCAGCTCAGGTGTCGTCCACGTCACTTAATCATGGTTCAAAATTACGTGGTCTGTTGCCAAAAGCCCTCATGTAGCTGAACAGTGCGACGTTAATATTCACTCACTCCAAAGAATACAGTACAGTAGTGATAATTATTTTTATACTTAAAAATGCAATATCCGCCTATTCAATTAAAATTACAGCGTTATAATTAACTGCTACCCACAAGCAAACTATGCAAATATGTCCAAATGATGCAGTGTGAAAGAGAAAGTTTATTTACTTTAAGTACCAGAACCGATAAAAGCATTTATTTTGAAAAAATATCAATTTGTTACTACCAAATGTGCATAATAAAATCATAAAAAAAAAACATTCAAATAAAGAGAGATTTATAACAACCTCTCCCTTCAAAACTTAGTTTGATTCTGAAATAAAAAAAAAATAGGGATAATGCTGATCACAGGAATTAATTAGAAGCGAGTGCCTCGCTCAACCAAAATAAAAAGGGTTCTTTCACAAACAAGATAGATATATGCTGACGTGGGCTGTTTTGCAGCGCATGCCAAATTTGCTTGCAGATGGCAGAATTTTTCCCTACTTACTTGACAAATATCGTTATATTTTAGACACTTCTCACAATATCTGTATAAATTATAGCCTATGCTATAAATTATAGCCTATGTGTTATTCTGATGTATGAGCTATATTACTGTAAAGTTTCATTAAAATCCATTCAGTTGTTTTTGCGTGAAAGACTCCCAAACATCCTCACAAACTTTCGCATTTATAATATATATCTAGATATTGTACAATATTATTTATACGCAATACATTGTGTAAACGAAAATTCATTTTCATCAAATAACTGTTCCACAGTGAAATGTCACTTGACCACATGGTTCAAAATTACGTGGTCCGTCGCCAAAAGCCCTCGTGTAGCTGAACATTGCGCCGTTAATATTCAATCAATCCACAGTGAAATAAAATATTCATTTGAATTTTAAGTGTAGGTAGGCATACTTGAGTAAATATAATATATTTTTTAGAAAATTGTTATTTTTCATTTCTGAATGCTGAAGTAAAAACAAACAATGCTGAATGTCTCTGGGAAATGGAAAAAAAATTCATGCATAACACATTATTTTTATATATAAATTCACACCTGTGTGAAGAACATGTTTACCAGCTAGTAGCATATTAAGTACAAAGGATTAAAGTTAAGAACTTCCTATAGTATTGATAAATCAAACCAAAATTACAGGATTATTTCAAATGTCTGACACTTATAATGTTTCACATAGTGTGTTTAATGTCCCCATTGGTAAGCCATACTATTATAAAATTTGCAATTGATGAAGTTGTTAAAAAAATTCATTTTCATCACAGGAGACATATATATGAATCATATATCCATAATTATCTTTACATGCATAATACTGAGTTTTCAGGAATTAAACTATTTTAAGGATTTGTGCAAAAAAAGGAAAATAGTTAAATCATGGATAAACAAATACTTACTTCTTAAGTAGCCATTAATATTTCAAAAAAAAAAAAAAAAAAAAAAAAAAACCACTTTTACCAAAAGATAATTCTCTTCATTTATCCAAAACTTTAATATTAACTATTTTCTAGACACAGGCGAGGCTTCAAGAAATAAACTTTTTTGTAAGTTTGATATGTACTTCCAAAAAATAAGATAACATATCAAATTAAATGGAATCATTTCTAAAAATTGTTACCCCTTTTGTAGTGGTTTCATTCCCTTTCAGAATATTGTATTTTAATTTAAAGAAAGAAATGACATTAACTTTTAACAGCAAAGAATAATCTAATATATATTATAAATGTGAAAGTTTGTGAAAATCTTTGTTGGTCTTTCACGCAAAAACTACTGAATGGATTTTAATGAAACTTTACAGTTATATAGCTTATATGCATCAGAATAGCACATAGGCCATAATTTATAGCATAGACTATAATTTATAAAGATTTGGGGAAAGCGTCAAAAATATAACGATATTTGTCAAGTAAGTAGGAAAAAATTCTGTCTTCTGCTAGCAATTCTGGCATGCGCTGCAAAAAAAAAAAAAAAAAAAAAAAGCCCACGTCTGCATATATCTATCTTTTGTTTGTGAAAACCTTTTTGTTTTGGCTACGCAAGGTGCTCGCTTCTAATTAATTCCTCTGATATAATGCCTATTTTTTTATTTCAGAATCAAACTAAGTTTTGAAGGGAGAGGTTGTTATCTCTCTTTATTTTAATGTTTTTTTATAACATCTTATGCACATTTGGTAGTAAGAAATTGATCTTTTTTCCAAATAAATGCTTTTATCAGTTCTGATACTTAAAGTAAATAAGCTTTCTCTTTCACACTGCATCATATTTGGACAAATTTTCAAAATTTATTTGTGGTTAGCAGTTAATTATAACGCTATAATTTTAATTGAATGGGCAGATATAATTATTTTTACACTTAAAAACGCAATAACTATTGTTCTGTATTTCTTGGAGTGTGAGAGTGAGTGAATATTAATGTTGCACTGTTCAGCTACACGAGGGCTTTTGGCAACGGATCACGTAATTTTGAACCATAGTCAAGTAACGTGGACGACATCTGAGCTGGCACCCTCTTCTAACTACCACACCACTCCAACTTAGAAGGAATATTCTACCAATAATTAGCAGGAATATTCTTTGAAATCCACTCTTCCAAGATATATGGCAGCACGGGTTCCATGATGAGTATTTTAGCGGAAAAAATAGTTTGTCAAAATTTAAGTGTCTTATGTTTTTGTATGTTAATGAAGACCTTAGAAAATGTGATTTGACTACTTATTTTAAGTGAACGGTATATATAATTAATTTTACAGTGGAATATCTTTATTTAATTTATTAGCTTTAACGGATTAAATTTTCCAAAGTTGAGTATTTTGTTTATGTATATCCCTTAATTTTAAATGTAGCGATCCAAAAAAAATATTGTAAGAAAAAAACTGCAGTAAATCATAATGCGGTTGGATAAAGTATTAACGTGCATCGCGCCCCTACACAACGGGTCTTACAAAGCTCTAATAAAGCTCGAGTTATGAAAGTTGCTAGGCATTTGCCAACTTGACTCTATCGTTAACATTTCGCTATGTTTTTCATTGGATCGTCATTATAATTTAAGAAACGGCGTTGCTTGCGAATATTACAATTTTAACATAAAATAAATACTTCAGAAAGTAATATTAATGTATTATACATTCAGATAAAAATTATTTACACTATTTTAAGCGTTCATTACACAAAACTTTTAACAATGTGTTACTTTTGCTGAGCAGAGATCAGCTTAGGAAGGTATTTTCAAAAATCAACCCTCAAGAGTGTTACGGGGAGTTATAAATAAAAAAAAAATCCTTTTTATCAGCTATTAGACCTACATACTTAAAATTTAATAAAGGTGTTTTATTTCTCTTTTTTTTTTGTTACCTGAGTTACGCCAAAAGCTTTTTTGTTTAATTTGCAATTCACGTAAAATTAACTCATTAAAAACTTCTTTATCCTTCAATCTGTGTTGTTTAATTTTTCAGTTCACCCGTGCGAAGAACGGGTATACCAGCTAGTTATAAATAATTTAGAAATCGATAATTTGTGTAAGGTAAAAATCAAAGAAACATTTCTTTAATTTTTGTAAACATTCCTCCCACAAATTATCATCAAATTGAAAAAATTCAGAATAAATATATATATATTTTTTTTCTCTTGACTTTGAATTATTAATTAAAATTACAAAAAAAACCCCAGACATTTTTTTTATATTATTCACACCTAACTCACGCTGTATTGTATAATAATAGGTGTGAGTTCTTTTTAAGGAAATGATACCATTGTTATTCGATAGTCATACAATTTAAAAAAAGTAGTTTTGATTCTATTCTGTCAACCATTCTTGCGCAAAACTATATAGTAAATAACTACTAAATTAATTAAGAACTAAAATAAAACTAAAAGCCATACCTAAGTGTACCAAGAACTATAAATAAATGCTAGGATCCAACCTAAATAAATATGCCAGCTAACACTAGTCGAAGCAGATAATTACCTAATTTGATAAATAAATTAGAATAAAACAAAATTTATATAAAAGAGTCGTTAAAATTATTTCCTAACAAATATATATACTCAAATAATACAAAAAATACAATATCATATGTTTTTAATTAGATAAAATTAAACCAAAAGAATGTCAACAACTTACATATGGTTATACCACGGTAAAAAATAAGCACATGCAACTGTTGCCAAAGGAATCACGTGATTACTTACTTGGTGCCAGTCTGTCACGAATTTAGTCCATTGGTTTGCGAGCTTTTGGACTTTAAAATTGTCTGACTCGGTATAAAAAAAATTAAACTATTGAAATAAGAAGAGAAATGGGAAGCAAATTAAATGGAATAATAAAAGTTTAGAAAACATTTGAAGATAAAGAATTAAGCTAAGTATTATAAACTATAAGCAAAGAAATTAATCTAATAGCGCTTGTATGATTAGATACTCCTGTTGCTTAAAGTCATTGATTTTTTTGAGAGTTGGGAGAATTTGAGTTAACTTTGGAAATTGTTTGAATATATTTGCTGTAATTTTAAAAAGATCTATAATATTTTGGAAATCTGAAGCAGGGGAAATTTTGATATGACTTTGTCTTTCCGAATTAGCATTTTATTTGAGCGAAGAGGGAATCGTGTTATTTTCTTGTTTTCCAGAAACAATATTGAGAGGCGGGATTTTTTTTTTTTCTCCAGAGTCTCGTTATTTATATCAAGCGGGAAATCATATGATTGGATGGGTTGGGGTGGAGTGGATGGATGTAGTTCCCCGTTAGGTGGGTAGCTTGTTAAGATAATTAAATGGTTGTCCTGAAGGACTGGGCCATAGATAAATCAAAAGCTATTAAATATTAAATTACTGGGAATTATTTACACACACGCTCATTACAAGTATATTAATCACTTGATTTAATGTAACTACTTACTGATGTACATAACATTAATTTGTAGTAAAAAGATTTCAGCTTTATTAGAGTTCGAGCCAAGAACCGCTGAAGACCCGCCGTGCAGAGAGGGCAAAAGCAAATTGAATATGTTGAGGTTCAATTGTTCTCCAGTTGGTGTGGTGTGTAAGTTAGTAGAGGAGGGGGTTATAGCTCAGGTGTCGCTCTCGTCACTTGACCATGGTTTATAATTATGAGATCGGTCGCCAAAAGCTCTCGATTAACGAAAAAGTGCGAAGTTAATATCCACTCACTCAATCTTTATTAAAAGTTGTATTTTATGTTAATAATTGTGCAAAATTTGTAGTAATTGTCCGCTCATTGAAAGAGATATTTATAATTAACATCGTAACTCGTATATAAATCAATTCAAATGATTAGATTCAAAAATATTTAGTGACCGAAACGAATTGTTTGGGATAACAACAAAAATAAATAAATAAAATTGCTTTGCTCTCATAAAAATAATTTTTCTAACAGGTAAAAGAAACCTTTGTATAAACTAGAAAGCACCAGTTTCTTTGCATAACTTGCACCAGTTTCTTTGCATAACTTGCACCAGTGTTTTTTAAAATAAGGGTCGCGTGACTCGCAGCTGCAGTCGCTAAAAATTTTAGGATTTTGATACATCTTTTTGCATAAAATAACATGTTCGCCATAGCAATAATTTAATTGTTTCTGTAGATTCTTATAGGGGTATATCGATCAAATCGAAAAAATGTTGAGGAAGTACTTCGTCCGGCGGTGTCGACAATTAGTCCAAGGTTTAATAGCATATAAACAAGCACATCCTTATAATCGATATTTAAATCTTGCGCATACGTTATTCATAAAAGGCGATGGTCTCGGAAGTGAACTCAAAATAATAATATATTACAAATAAAACACATACAGAAGTGTATCTAAGTATGCGTAAACTTTGTGCAGTGTTTATGGGGACGCACAAAAATTTTGTACAAAAAAGGGGGTCGCCATACCGAAAAGTTTAGTACCCATCACTTGTGTGTGTACGAAGTGCAGTGTCGTAAATACGTCACTATAGGAGTTAATCCTTCACCCCCTCCCTCTCAATGTGAAGGAAATAGTATGTGGAAACACGGTATACTATTTTCGTTGCCTCTTTCAACGGCTTATGTCGCATAAATGGGATGTACACTAAATGTAAAGCCAATTTCTTTCTTGACTGCTGTCAGAGTACAATTATTAAGAAATGGGATAAAATTAGAACAAAGCACAGCATTTTATAAAGTGTCCATTTTGAAATCAAGAAGAATGACATTTTTTTTTAAAAAAAGTAAGCATTTTTTCTCCATGAAGGATCTTAAAAAAAGTTGGAAAGAAAAGATTATATTTTAGAGGTTTTCAGCTTGTAATTTATTTAAATCATTAAAAATAAGCACTAGGAGACTACTTTAAAAAATAGCAATTAGACGTATGAATAAAGAGATATAAAACTGGATAATAAAGACGGATGCAACATTATTTAAAAGCATAGCGAATTGAGGACTGCTACTTGGGGCTAGAATCACTTTTGTGTCTTGTAAATCTTCCCCTTCTGCGTATTCTACTGAAGCTCTCTTATCAATTACTGCCAGTAACTTCGTCAGGCAGGTGGCATTAGTCACAACAACAGCGCACATTTTTCAAGGATGAGGGGGTCCAGGGTCGAAAGTTCACCCTTCTCGTATCTAGCCCTTCCTCTCTAGCTAGAAAACCTAGACTATATATAGTAGGCCTTGTGGCATCACAGTTGAATCTGAAAACGATTTTTATTCAAAGTTGTTTGCGTCACGTTTCTTCCCGGCCAATAGGAAGAGACTGAAAAATGTGTATATCATTTATTAGGATTACACTTTTGGATTTACGTACTAACATATTTTTGGAATTCTATCTTTTCGTTTTCCGATGCAACTAGTTACGCTAATTTAAATGCTACTTGATTTATATTAAATATTATTTTTTTAATTATGCAGAATTGATTCTTTAAACCAGTATCTTTAAAATGTACATCTGGAAACCTTACTGATAGTAAGTTAGATTAGTTTGTGTTATAGTTTAAACTCACTTTGCTAGTCAAACTGGTAGCTTAGGCCTAATACAGCATGGAAACGCTACAGTGGTGACCCGATTTCTAAAGATGTGCTATTTTTAATATTGGTGCCATGGAATTCTACCTGCAGAAGTCATTGGAATTCTACCTGCAGAAGTCATTTTTGTTTTGAAATTAACTTCGGAATTCTACGATTTCTTGATGCTGTAGTCATTTCATCACCTCTGGGAAAGAACCAGCTATGTCGGACACTTTCTAGTGAACTTCTTGTACGCCGAATGTTTTCAAGCTATCCTGAGTGTTGGTAAGTAAAGTATTGTGTCTGTTTTCCTTATCGCTACCGATCCCTCAATGATTGCATGTTTTTGACCTGTTAGTTATCTTTAATAGTATAATTTTGGTTGACTTTTCAGTACAATCTTTTGTGTTTTTCATTATGAATGATTCTAAAACTGAAATTCCGCTTAGTGTTGATCAGGAATCCCAACTTTCTAGAATCGCTTTCAAAGCTCCAGCGTTTTGGGAAAATGACCCAGGACTCTGGTTTTTTCAAGTTGAATCTCAATTTCTTTTAGCTGGAATTTCCAATGATTCCACAAAATTTCATGCAGTTATTGCTGCTCTCAATTCAAATATCCTGTCTTGCGTTCGAGATTTGGTAAAGAATCCTCATAAGGAAAGGAAAGTGCGTATTCCTCCCTTAAGGATAAGATCTTGCAATATTTCTCGCAATCAGATGCATCTCGATTAAACTTGTTGCTTCATGATTTGCAGCTTGGTGATAAACGCCCGTCACATTTGTTGAGTGAAATGCGAAATCTTGCTCCTTCTAAATTGGAAGATGATCTTTTGCAGACCTTGTGGCTACAGCGTTTACCTGCTAATTTGCAACAAGTTCTTTCTGTTTGCAAAGCTCCATTGGATGAGCTTACACAGATTGCAGATAAAGTGCATGAAGTGTCTGGAAGTGATCTGACTGTTGCACGCATTGAAACTAAATCGAATCAAATCGAATTAGATGTGCTTAAAGCTGAGTTAGCCGATTTGAAGAATATGGTTAAAAAGTTGACAGTTTCCGCGTATTCACCTAATCAAAACGGGTATCGCAGCCGATCGTTAACATCTTCTAGAGGTTTTGATAAAAATAAAGCTCGATCTAAATGCTTATGTTGGTACAACTTCCATTTTGGTGATAAAGCTTCTAAATGTAAAAAATCTTGTGTTCATCCGTTAAACTAAAAGGTTTATCTGTTTCATCGGCGGCAGATAAGGTTAGACCTAGCAGCCGATTATTTATAACAGATCTAGTTACTAGAAATAAATTCTTAATTGATAGTGGAGCTGCAATGAGCTGTTATCCTAAGAGATTGACTAAGTTTTCTGTTAAACAAGATTTGGAACTTTATGCTGCTAACGGTTCTCGTATATCAACATACGGCATTATTAAACTAGAGTTAGACTTTTTTTTTTTTTTTTTTTTTTGGTCTGAGACGTAGTTTTCCCTGGTCTTTTCTAGTAGCTGATGTTTCGGATCCAATTATTGGAGCTGATTTTTTAGAGCGGTTTGAATTGCTAATAGACGTCAGAAACCGGAGACTTCTTGATGGTCTCACTTCCTTATTTGTTAGAGGAACTGTTAAACAAGTACAATCCTTGGGTTTAACATTGGTCGAAAATAATTCGCCTTACAATTCCATATTATCAAAATATACAAAATGGTTTTCCTCAAATCTCCAACCCAGTACTAATGAAAGCTGTTTTTCATTGCATTGAGACTAAAGGTCCGCCAGTTCATGCTAGAACTCGACGTCTTAATCCTGAGAAGTTGGCTTATTTAAAACGCGAATTTGGTGACCTGATGAGGCAGGGTATAATACGACCTTCAAAGAGTTCGTATGCTAGTCCAATACATTTTGTTAAGAAAAGTGACGGTTCATGGCGTATCTGTGGTGATTTCTCCGACGTTTAGATTCGGTTACGATTCCCGATCGCTACCCATTACCTCACATTCATGATTTTGTTAGTGGTTTAAGGGGTAAGACTGTTTTTTCAAAAATTGATCTGGTTAAAGCATACCACCAAATACCCATGGAGCCTAATGATATTCCTAAGACTGCGGTAATTACCCCAATTGGTCTTTTCGAATACGTGTATATGACGTTTGGTCTTCGAAATGCAGCTCAGACTATGCAAAGATTCATTGACAGCATCATTAGAGACATTCCTTGTTGCTACGCTTATGTGGATGATCTTCTCATCGTTTCCGCAGATCATGAGAGTCACAAAAGAGACCTTGATCTCGTCTTAAGCAAACTTGGCGAGCACGGAATCATAGTAAATCCTCAGAAATGTGTATTTGGCCAGTCTGAACTAAAATTTTTAGGTTTTTTGGTTTCTTCAAATGGTATTTCTCCTCTACCTGAAAAAATCCAGTTTTTGAAAGATTTCCCTTTACCTAAAACTGTTCAAGAGCTTCGAAGATTCTTATAGCTACTTTAAATTTTTATCATCGTTTCTTAAAAGGTGCTGCTGAAGAACAGGCGTGTTTGCATGATCTTGTGAAAAATAAGGTCAAGAGAGATAATACTCCTGTTGTATGGAATGATGCAACAAAATCTGCTTTTGAGTCTTGTAAGAAATTGATTACTAATGCAACTGCATTGTCTTTTCCCGCAGCAGACGCCCGGTTGTCATTAATGACGGATGCTTCAGATTTTGCCGTTGGCTCTGTGCTTCAGCAGCATATTGAGACTACAGTTGAACCTCTTGGTTTCTTTTCTCGAAAGCCGTCTGCTACCGAAAAGAAATACAGTACGTTTGATCGTCAGCTGTTGTCCATTTATTTATCTGTAAAACACTTTCGTCATATGCTTTAGGGACGTGAGGTTATAATTTACACTGATCACAAACCACTCGTATTTGCATTTACGCGAAAACATGACAATAGTACTCCACGTCAAATCAGATATCTTGAGTTCATCAGTCAATTTACAACTGACATTCGTTACATTGCGGGGAGTGATAATGTTGTAGCTGATACACATTTTCTAGAATTTCTCAAATTGACTTACTGAATTCCAATGACTATAGTCGTTTGTCTGAAGATCAATCTTCTGATCTGGAACTGCAATCATTGATGGGTTCTGCTACCGGTCTGGAACTCAGGCCCATGTACTTTGCTCATTCCGACAAACCTTTTTATTGTGATGTATCCATGGGCACAGTTCGTCCATATGTCACAAAACAATTTCGTCGTCAAATTTTCAATCAACTTCATAACATATCGCATCCTGGAGTTAAAGCTACGCAAAAACTAATTTCAGCTAGATTGGTTTGGAAGAATTTGAATAAAGATTGTGCATTATGGTGCAAAAGCTGTACTCAGTGCCAGAGATCAAAAGTATCTCGTCACACTAAGTCACCAGTAGGCACTTTTCCACTACCGTCAGCACGCTTTTCGAATGTGCATATTGATGTTGTTGGACCTCTTAGTCCGGTACGTGGAATGTCGTATTTATTGACATGTGTAGACAGATTTACAAGATGGCCTGAGGTATTTCCTATCCCGGATCAAACGGCAGATACCACAGCACGTACATTTTTACTTGGATGGATTGCTCGATTTGGAGTACCAGAAAGAATCACTTCAGATCGTGGTACTAATTTCCAGAGTAATCTCTTTTCTTCTCTTTCAAAGTTTTTAGGAGTGGAGCAGATCCGCACAACATCTTTTCACCCACAGAGTAACGGTGCCGTGGAGCGTTTTCATAGGCATCTCAAAAGTGCCTTGATGACGCATCTCCCAGAGAGTTGGTTGGACTCCCTTCCTATGGTATTGCTTGGCATCAGATCCAGTTTTAAACAGGATTTGGAAGCATCTGCGGAGCTGGTTTATGGAACTACGCTGAAGTTGCCCGGAGAATTTTACGTAAACACACCTGCAACTACTTCGACTACGTCGTTCTTGCAGAGTCTACGGCAACATGTTCGTTCATTTCGCCCAGTTCCAGTGAAACACCATGGCTCCAATCCAGTTTTCATCAGCAAAGATCTGTTGCTGGCGTCTCATGTGTTCTTGCGGATCGATCGTGTACGGAAGGCTCTCGAACCTCCTTATGCTGGTCCCTTTAAGGTGCTCTCAAGAACTGATAAGGTGTTCAAGCTGGAAATCAACGGAAAGGCTGTGTCTGTGTCGATCGACAGATTAAAAGCTGCACATTCCTTTTCAGACTGTGAATCCACTTCGTCATCTCCGATTCCCAAATCAAAATCGCCGAAAGATGTCATCACTCGCAGTGGAAGACGTTCCCGACGAGTCGTGCGATTTCAAATGCCATCGTCTGTGTGACTGGAGGGGGAGTACTGTGGCATCACAGTTGAATCTGAAAAACGATTTTTATTCAAAGTTGTTTGCGTCACGTTTCTTCCCGGCCAATAGGAAGAGACTGAAAAATGTGTATATCTTTTATTAGGATTACACTTTTGGATTTACGTACCAACATATTTTTGGAATTCTATCTTTTCGTTTTCCGATGTAACTAGTTACGCTAATTTAAATGCTACTTGATTTATATTAAATATTATTTTTTTAATTATGCAGAATTGATTCTTTAAACCAGTATCTTTAAAATGTACATCTGGAAACCTTACTGATAGTAAGTTAGATTAGTTTGTTAAAGTTTAAACTCACTTTGCTAGTCAAACTGGTAGCTTAGGCCTAATACAGCATGGAAACGCTACAGCCTAATTTAAATCGTTAGGTTTTCTTCTTCAAAGGGTTGGCTGCGAATAAACGCGACTTGATAGACCAAAGATTTCCCGAGAAGATTAATGAAAGTACGCGGGGATTGATCCATCACATAATAAATAAGTAAAAATATTATCTTTGAAATAAAAATAAACATTTTATAATTAAAAAAGCAAAACACACACACAACAGTATTTACTCGGAAAATATCTACACTAATAGAATTTGGAGGTAAACAAACGTATTTATACGACTAAGTGTATCTTCTCACGAACCGCACGACGCAGAAACTCGCTGAAGGTACCAAAAGCTCGGGAATGATCCGAGGAATCCGTTTTGACCATTTATATCCCGATATTCCTATTAGTTAAAAAGATATTAATTAAAAACCTTAAAACGCATAATTAGTGACACTTTTCCCCGCCAGGGGCCTAGCTCAAAATCTCCGAACTTTTTTCCCCGGATGTTTTTGAAACGCGATCTAAATTTTTTTTTTATGAAACTCGGATAATAAATAATTACAGAATCGGAAAGATCATTTACTTCGCCACGATACGGTGTAATTTTTCAAAATAATGATATTTTCTATTTTTTATGATTTTTTTAAAATTGAGTCTAAATCGGTACGTTTAAATTGAAATGATTTCTAAATCATCCAGCTTGCATTTTTTTCGCGTTAATGAAACGTTATTTTACACTGAAATAATTCATGCTTTTCTCTTTTAGAATCAGTCATTTAAAAAATTAAATGTCAAACTTTTTTTTTTACGATTTTTAAAAAAATACTCAAAATTTTATTTAAATACATAATAACTTTATAAAAATAATCTCACGAAACTTCTCTCTTTTCCGTATGTAGAACGATATTATCCGTAATCTGTACAAAGATTGAAAAAATTACATTAAAATTACGGGTTTTTTAAAAAAATTGTGTTTACCGTCTATTAGCCGTTTTACGATAATTTATTACTAAAGTATTATTGTTAAATTTTTTGTTTACAAATTACCATAGTTTGCAATCGATGTGTGAAGTTAGAAGGCATTAACTTCAAAAAAATTACTTAAATAATAGCCAAAATTATAATATTTCTTAATTTTACTATCATATTATTCTTATACTATTCTATATAAAATTCTTATCATATTAATATAAGATTTTCTATTTCAGCCTTTTTTTACTGGTTTTTTAATAGGTGAAATTAGTATGGCTTATTAATCAATGTTATTAATTCTATTCCTTTTGCATTGATAATTTTGTAATATACACATTAGTATTTATAAATTAATATTTTATCATTTCTGTGTTGTATGAACTAATCATTTACATCAGAAATTGATGTTTGAAGGAAATTTTGCTCTTTTAGATATTTCGTATAGGTTAAAACTGATTGCATTTTAATAATTAAATCTTTATATTCTAAATTTTTATTTTCTGTACATGATTTTAAAAACAGAAAGCAGGGTTTAGCTGCATAGTTATAACTACTTTTTGCATTGTTTAATTATTTGCATTTGCGATGCCCAAACAGAAAAGGCGAATTACAGGTGATGCTGCCCGTAGACGGCAGGCAATTAGGGACCCACTGTTCACCTACTCGAAAACTTCTGATAGCGGGAGGGGAATTTTATGTTATGTATTTAAAAATGTTCGTGCAAAGCCGGGGGGAAATAAACCTGTCTGACAAAGAAAAGAAGCGAATAAATTTCGAAACAGGGAATTTTAAGTTATACACTCGGTAAAGCCCTATCAACGCCGGGCTAAGCGGAGGAGGGGTGGGGGGTGGAAGTCATTTTGAAAAGAGCATTAGAAGTACTGATTTTGTTAAGGAAAGGGTTATATATATATATATAAAGTAGAGAAAGCCCGTGCAACGCCGGGCCATGCAGCTAGTAATCTAATAAAAAAGTACTAAAACATAAATCAGTCCTTCTATATATAAAGACTACTTAATAATTCATTATAAAACAAATTTTCTGGCTTTCTGAGAAGCAAATTTGTCAATAATTTTGGTGAACTCAATTTTTTCAGAGATTTAGGATTCAATAGCAAATATGTCCATATCTGAAAACTTTTCTCTTGTTATTCCAAAAACTCCTAGGAAAAAATTCTAAAATACATACCTTGCCATCAGTAGTTCTCACACACCTAATAACAAACTTTATTTGTTTTATGTGACTAATATCTGGTGTAGAGTCAAGAATTGTTGTGTGTGTGTGTGTGTATATTTTGCTTTTTTGGCAATGCGTGTGAAAATAGGCGGTGGTAGGCCTAAATGCGGCAGGAGGCCGACAGTAAAATTAACGACGATAATACTGAAGAGAGAAATAAAACCTTAATCCATGACAAACAAATATTTATTATGATTAACATAGGTAAATAACAAATTAACAATGAATTTAAAGGTAAGTAAAACTAGACAAAGAGGCACTGAATGCAAAGATACACTTTCGACGACTGGGAGAGTACATCCGCTCTGGATGAAGAAACTCGTAGAAGTCATGAGTTGTAGGGGGCGTGGACAAGCGACAATAGCGGGGGTGTACAATGTACAAACAACGTGTTATCTCATTACGAATAGATTCGGCTAAAATAGTAATTATTTCATTTTGAAAATGCTGCCCTAAATAGTGTAGAATGCTCATTTTGTTACGCATAATTACACAGTTACTTATAAATATATATTTTTAAAATTGCAACATAATATTACTAAATTTCTCTTGATGTATAAAATGAGAGAGAGAGAGAAAACATCTAAAAACACTTGTGTTACATTGACTTAACATGGTAATTCAGAAAAAAGACTCACAATATATATATATATATATACAGTGCCGCACACAAGGGGGGAGGTCCTGGGGGCCCGGACCCACCCCCAAAGCCCTTGATTTTTTTCCGATTGATTATAATTCTATACATATAATACGTAAAATTTAATTAAGTATTTGTTATTAATGATTAATTTTTATTAATTAATGCTAATTATTTATTCAATAATTAGTTTTTTACTGTATTTTGTTCCCGAAAATCGACAAAATTGAAAGGAGCATGATACAAGAATGGTGAAGTTTCGACCCCGAACCCCCCCCCCCCTTGAAAAATTTTAGTGTGCGCTACTGTATATATATATAGTCTTAATCTCTACAAACAAGAGATAAATATCCAACAATCACATTCGAAAAACACATAGACAGTAGGAAAATCGCACAATGAAGGACACATGACCAACCGAGATTAAAATTATAAAATGGATGCTGCAGTATAAACATTGCTGACTTAGGACAGCTAATATATAAAATAATTTATATAAAAGTGGGATTGAACATGTTTTTTGATCAGCCAACCTTCCCCCTTTATGTAAATAGTACTGAGCAAAAACCTATTGAAAGTAATGGATAGGAATATCTAAATCCATTACAAGATAGAGGTAACTTACCTAAAAATTGCACTTGTGAATATGCTGAGTCCGCGCTAAATCTGAGTGCAATAAGTTATTGCCAGATTCTGTATCCTATTGCAGATTCAAAGCCTGTGAATGGCTGAAATGTAGCATTTAACAAAAGTATAAAAAGAATAGAAACAAAAATTAATAAGAGTTACAAATTACCATAACTTTAGTGACACTAGAGTATATGAATTAAATAATAAGTAATTTTAATTAATATTAGAATATGGAGGTAACTATTGCTATGAAATATGTAAATTTATAGTATTAAACTATTATTAATCTAAGAATTTTTAATCCTTACTATTTTGAATAGCTTTATTCATATAACTATTAATAAAATTAATTGGGTATTTCTGATTTAAGCAATATTTATTAAAATGTTTATAGTTATATTTATTATTTCTGCTTTTTTTGACACCAGAAATTTATTGCATTGTATATAATTAATTACAATATTTCTGAATATAGAAATATTTACATTACTCTCCCAATGCGGAACTATTATAATATTGAAATTAAAATCTTCACTTTTATCATAAATATTAGAAACTATTACATTATCTATTAATTTGATATGTATGTCAAGAAAATTTGCTTCATTGTAGTTACTTTTTGTCTGTATTAAATTAAGATATTGTGGATATATATATAAAAATTAGTATTAGGTGTAAAATTGACTTGCTTGCCAAAAATGATTATATCATCTATATAACGATAAATATAATAATTAGAATTATTGTATAATGTAACTACTTTCATAATAATGTAAGTATAAATTGTCAAGACAGTTGCTCGCAGGGCCACCTTGTGGCAAACCTTTAATCTGCAGATAATAGTTACCCTTATGAAATATATAGTTCTCTTTAAGTACAAACCTAAGTAGGGAAGTAACTCTATCATAATTAACATTATTAAATAAATAATCTTTATGTAAATTTACAAGTATATTAATCATATCAATATTAATAGAGTTAAAAAGATCTTCAAAATCTAAACTATAGACTGAATAAATCTTTTTATCTTTCATTTGTTCAATAAGTGATTTACTATTTTTAAGTATGGCTTTGGATTTAAGATTATTTATTCTATCATGTAATATTTCATGGAGAATTTTGCCTGTTTTGCTGATATGTGTATTAAATCCATTTGTAACTGTCCTAAATTTGACTGGGTTTTTATGAAATTTGGGAGTAAGAAATATATGTAGAAATTTAAAACTATTATTAATTTGAATTCTTAATTGTTTATGAAAAGCCAAAATTCGATTATTTATTTCTCTATCAGAAAAGGATGACTTGATAAAAGCTGTATTATTATCAAAATATCTGTTGATCATTAAATTATAATAGTATTTACATATGAAGGCAAAATTACCTGGCACTTTATCAACATAAACTGTAATGAAATTATTTTGTAATTTTTTATTCTGATTTTTAATATCATTAAAAAATATTTTATTATTTGTACCAAAGTTATATTTATT
Source organism: Trichonephila clavipes (assembly GCA_019973935.1). NCBI lineage: Eukaryota > Metazoa > Arthropoda > Arachnida > Araneae > Nephilidae > Trichonephila > Trichonephila clavipes. The sequence goes on along the minus strand of BMAU01020033.1, from coordinate 955,128 downwards.
AAGCTGCTGTGTAATATTACCTTCGAATTCTGTGAATGCCTCTATAGGCATACTATACTTAATAGCTATTTTGTATATAAATTGCTCAATATCATTATATAACTGATATATATATATATAAATAAAAATTTACTATAAACAAGATAAATGAACCGCATTTTTTTTAATACTGGGAATCGTTCTGGAAGTGGAAGCTGTCTTATGGAAAAAAAAATTAGCATTAATTTAAGTCTCGATTTAATCCAAAAATGAAATTTAATAAACCATATACTCTTAACTATAGCTATGGATACGTATATACAAAATAATTTCATTGACATTAAAAATTAGTTTTCTTTTCACGCAGTAATTCTATCAGTTAAATTCGTTTACACTTATTTGAATTTATTTATTACATAAATATATACGCATATATTAACAAATGAGACTTTTTTTAAAACTAAATATATTATTTTCATGGTCTGCTTTTTCATGAAGGCAAATACAATAAAATATTCCTTAATATTTTTATCATAATAGGGTAAAAATATCGTTGTACCTTCCAGTAAAGAACCTTGTATTTAGCACTTGTCCTAGATCCAGAAATTTAAACCCACTAAACCAGAGTTTGGGTATTTTGTCATTTAATTCTAAACAAATTAGTTTAATCAGAAATTCATGTTGTATTAATCTTTAAATAAATGATGCACAAATAAATACCTTAGTCACAGGTTTTTTTTTTAAAAAAAAATTGAAGTTCATGAAAAATGAAAATTCTTAATAGAAAAGGTTTAATTACTGTATAAATGTTTGAAATGAGCATAATATATAAAATTTTGTACTTACAGATATTTATTCAAAATATTGCGTTATACGCACGGATCTTTTTGAAAATCTGCATTGTCTCTCTCTCTCTCTCTCCACCTAAGCTAGCATTTTTATTTCTTATGTAAGCCCAAAGAAAACGCACCCCCACCAGTTGCAAACGTTTTATTACAAATTCTGTTTTGTCTCTAAATAGAAGCGTGGAGTAAAAAAAAAAATGTCGCATTTTTTAATTTCTTTGTTCCTTTCCTCTGTTAAATTACATTGGTTTATTAGGACAGCACTATATTTAATTTATTTAAAGAGAAACACAAACTTGTGTTTGAAATCTTAAAATTTTACAAAAAAGAAATGTACTTTTTTCGGTGTCACTTAAATGGAATGTCCCTTAATAAGAGGTTAATATATAAGATCCATATTGAAAGAGACCGGTAGAAAAATTAATTGTACTTTATTCGGAGGTGTACCTTACAGGAAAAATTTGTATATTATTTAAGTCTTGGAAAATACAAATTAATTCGAAATTAAAAACATAATTACCTGTTACTATTTCAAACGAGTTAAATGTAAGAGATTGAATTGTGCCAATTTCAGCTGGCCTTTTATTTCGAAAACCAGTCTGTTGATGGTAGAGATTACAAGCGTTTATTTTAACTTCAAATAACATTCAAGATTAAAATGAAAAATTTCATGTGGCTCATCTTTCAAAAATTTTTATTGCCTCTGTCCCCTTTAAGTTAGCTGACACCGGACATCTTGTGGATCTACCATCTACCGGATATCCTTTGTGACCCACTCGCGATGGGGAGGAAGTTACAGAAGAAAATAAGAAAAACATATCAAATTTCATAATTTAACGTACACACCAGCCTCGAACCCTTCAAGGTTAAACACATAAGGAAACTGACTTTAAACGTACACAGTACAGAATAAGAAAATTGGTTACACGAAATGAGATATCAGATTGGCATTGCTAGAAACAAATGTATAACTGGAAATTGCAAAAAAAAAAAAAAAAATATTTAAAAATAAATTTTGTCAGAAAGCCAGTCAAATGTTTAAATGGGTATGTAAATGCAAGTAATTTATCTATATATATATAAATTAGAAAAGTGAACAATAGTTTTTAACAAATATAATTTTTAATTTTACATAAAATCAGAAGAAATGCAATTTGCCGAACGCTGCTCTAAACAAAATTTTGTTTTAGGCACATTTGTCACCCTTTTAACGTAATAATATCATATACAAAAGAAAATCGTTTTTACCTGTATACCGAGGTCGGGGGCCCATATACTTGCTACAACAAATCGCCATGCAGTGTAATTTTTATTTTTTAAAATAAGATAGCCACAAATTTTACTAGCCGTAGTAGGCATTTCAATTTAGTGTAAAATAAAATTCAAGTATTTAAATAAGGTACCAGTTTTTTAAATTATAAATAATGTTTCACACACAAAAATATTTTCATACCGATTTTTTCGTTACCAAAAAAAAAACAACAGTATTTTTCAAATTTGGTCCAATTGATTGAATATTAACGTCGCACTGTTCAGCTACACGAGGGCTTATGGCGACGGACCACGTAATTTTGAACCATGGTCAAGTGACGTGGACGACACCTGAGCTGGCACCCCCCTCTCCTAACTACCACACCACACCAACGGGAGGACGTTTCAGCTCTCGACAGATTTAACGTGCATCGCTGCCCTACACGGTGGGTCTTTAGTGATACTGGGCTCGAACTCGTGACAAGGCAAGCCACGGTCCGATACCTATACCACTCGGCTACCGCGGTCACTCAAATTCGGTCCAAATGCGGCCCCTAAAATTGGCCACCTCGGACATGGGCCCAGTTTCTCCGGCCCTAGAGCCGCCCCTGCTGCTAATATAGAAACAATAGAAAACACGGTAAGGGGCTAAGTGGCTTAGATTTTATGAAATTACTCTCCAACAAGGAGTATATATGTAAACGGGCATATATATATATATATATATATATATATATATATATATATAGATCAGGATTAGCTTTTAATATATGTTTTCTTTTATCTGTTTTTTTATTTTGCTATCTTGTGTGAATAACTTGATTCTTCTATTTGATTATATGGCATCTTGCAACAATTAGGACTTAAAAAAATGCATAAAACTAGCATTTTTTTTTTAACCTAGTACTGAAGTACCATTAAGTGCCAGTAACATAAAATTAAATTTAGAACTTCTTTAACTTAAATAATATTAAGTGAATATATATTGAAATGTTTTTCAAACAAGCTTTGTAATGAAAATCATTTACTCAAAAGTCAAAAGAAACTGCAAGATTTTTCCTCTAATAACTTAATACCAATTAAAACTACCTTTTGATAGAGGTATAACTCTCTCTAAAGGAAAACGAGCATTGTTTATAAGCGTTGTAAAACCATAGGCAAAAATCACTTCTTTCCCCTATTTTGTTTTTCTAAATTGTAAGTTTATTATGAAATTGGAAAATTTTCAACTTCCCGAAATTCATATTGAATTTAAACATTAAATTAACCGTATTACAGATATTTTCGTAAAGCAACTTTCGCAAAAAATTTAAGACGCCTTTATTAAGCATCGATCCACAGTGCGCTGCCACACACAGTGCCGCTATTAAACAAACAAAAAACCTTTTTAATGCGATATTGTCGGCACTACCACAAATTTTTCTATTAGATGAAGGATGTTTGTAAAGAGTAGACATATTTATGGACAATTGACCAACATACTGTGCACTAACATTCTATTTTTCTTAAACTATGCTGTGTTATCAGGAAATCGGGACTTTTATTTTGATTTTTCAATACTTAAAATTCAGCATATTTATTTGATTTATTATAGTTTTATTTTGAGAAATTCGTAAAAAATTTTGTTTGATTTATAGAACCATATACGGCCTACAGCCGCCCCCTGGTCTGGCCGCCTGCGTGCGGTTCACGCGCTGCATACCTACAAGGATCGGCCCTGTAACCATGAACACTTACTTGAATTATAGCCACGTGTTATCCATGGAAGGTATCGCGTGTTGAATTCCCAGTCACGCAGTGTTGGACGAACATTTACTAAAACATAACTTTTATTTATGCAACATTATTAATAAAACTAAACTAGAAACATCGACGGGGGGTGGTTAGTCGACCGAGCTAGATAAGAGTAGTAGTGAGAAGTGGTTAACAATCTACGTAAAGTTCAGGGGGCATCTGAGTTTCTAGGAACCTTTAATCCCGTATCTGGCAAAAAGTCTGTTAGAGGAAAATGACGAATGTGAAATTTTCATGCTAAAGTGTTGAACTGCATGGCTATTGGACGAGCGGCGGCGGGCCAGTGGACGGGGCTTCAAGGCTTGGAACTTGGCTTCAAGATGTTTTCTGGAGAATGTAGTCCAGCAAAGAGTCTTCCTATTAGTTGTTGTGAAGTGAGGATAATGGCTGCCCGGTGTGTTGTGACGTAATGTCCAGTAGGGGTGAAAAATTAAAAAGACCGAAACAGGCAACGGGCGGGTTTGCGAGGCGGTTCGCATTCACCACACTCGGTGCTGCTGTAGTTTGAACGAAAGAGCGGCAGACACTTAATGCACACCGCCACGGATTTAGTTATTGAAAGAGAGAAAATAATGAATAAAAAGGTATAAACAATTATGAATCAAAAGAATTAAACAATTTTAAGTACTATTCACAGTGAATTTAGGAATTAAATGTTAGGGAGGATTATACGAGTCCAGGAGAATTCTCCTGGATCGCTTCCTCTTAATATGAGCAGTATAATTTTCAAGATTAATGTTTTTTTTCAGAACTGTTTAGAGATTGAAAGAAGATAAATTTTGAATGTGCTTTTTAAAAGAAGGTATTTACGAATGGCGTCATTTCTTATGTACAGGCACCGATGATCATTCGTATTGATGTATTTTTAATGTTACTTTAAGCAGCATATCCCCATACCCCTATGTTATGATGGGGCGCAAAATGACTGTGTGGAGAAGCACTTTTTTGTGTTGATCGAAGTGAGAATTCCAGTTAATTGGGGGAGAAGATCTTAAGCATAACTTTTCGGACTTTGTCGCAAGTATAAGTAATGTGTTGTCTCCAAGTGAGTGTTATCAAAAATCAGTCCTAGATATTTTGTTTCCTGAGACCATGGTATTGTGTTGTACATTATGGGTGGTAGTGGTAGTGTTCGTTTGCTCGTAAAAACAACCGCAGCAGATTTTCAACGTTAATTTTTACTTTTCATTTATTAAAGTATTCGAGTAGTAGTGACAGGTGTTTGTTGAGTACGATAGTGACCGTTTTTGAATTTTTGAAACACGCAGAGATTGGGGTATTATCAGCGTACATATTTATGTTTGTGAGTGAATAAGATGGAATGTCATTTATGTATAAATTAAATAAAATTGGTCCAATTAAGCTACCTTGGACCATGTCGGTGGATGTATTTTTGGAGTCTGAGAGTGTGTCATTATAATGCGTACAGAGAAAGTGATTAGTGTCGTAGGAGTGAAGTAGGGGGTGAGAGGGGGAGGTAAGTTGTAGGAGATTAGCTTGAATGAAAGGCCGTTTATCCAGACCCCTATCAAAGGCTTTCTGGGTGTCAAGAAAAACGGCCCCGGTACATTTTTGTTTTTCAAAACCGGCAGTGATAGTTTGAGTTACTTTAAGAAGATGAATAGTGGAGAGATTTTTAGTAAATCCGTATTGGTTTGGGTTAATTATGTTATTTTGCGAGATAAAGTTTTTAAGTCTAGAGAGAATAATGAATTCGGTAATTTTACTTAAAGTTGATAGTAATGAAATTAGACGGTAAGAATCAGCGAATTTTGGATTTTTACTTGGTTTAAGAATAGAGAAAATCACTGCCTCTTTCCAAATGAAAAAAAAAACAAATTTCAGAATTTTGTTAATGAGAATTGTTAGAATAAGTACAGCTTTGAGAAGAAATTTTTTAGTCATCTGGTTGGTGGCTCCGTCTTTCCCGGCAGGGAGCTTTTCTGCTACTTATTTTTTTGATGTCAGTGATACTTTCCTCCGGTAGTACGGGGTTGAGGTAGGTAGTTGGGTTAGTGGAGAGAAAGAAATGTACAGTGTTATTTATATGATTATCGGAATCGCGTTGTTTGTGAGGTGTTTACCGTGAAATTATTTTTTAAGGTGTCTGCAAGTAAATGAGCTTTTTGTAAATCAGTGATGGCAGTTCCTGTCTCGCATTCGAGAGGTAGAACTACGTGCTGTTTGTTTTTGAAATTTTTTTGGGTATTCCAAAGGCATTATCAATGGTGTTGAGAGAGCATTTAATCTTTGGTTCCAGGAATCTATTGAGTATTGTTTGAGTGTGTTTTTAACTAGTTGTGCGCGGTTGTAAGCAGTTTTGTGAGCTCTATTTAATGTTCTGTGATACTGTTTCCTAAGTCTGTTTTTCTGCTGTATGAGAAGGTGAATGTGAGGTGGGGTGTTGCTGCAGTGCTGATTTCCTATTGGACGGGAGGTGTGGCTGTGAGTAGCGAGAATCGTGTTTGTGAAGTTTTGTATCTTGTTTTCTGGATCTGTAGTATTAAGAATATTACACTGGCCTCCAAAAGTTAAGGAACAACGTGTTTTTCGATGCTCACCATAAAAAAAATGACAGTAACAATAAATTTATAGTTTATATAAATGATAAAAACTAACTTTATACAAATTTATGCAAAAACAATAGCTACACTTTTTTTTAAAATTGGAAAGCAGATATATATGAGTAAGAGAAAAATAAGTATTTATAAAGCTTTCGTAATTACGCGTGTAACTTTTGTTGATTTTCAACTTTGGTTAGCAGATTTGTTGACAATAGGCAGGGGGGTTCGCAATGTCTGAGAGAAGCCGTTTGCCCGATTCGTTAGGGTGGAGGGCGGTCGGATGGATGGAAATAGGGTTATCACAGGCTGATGCTGCTAGGCGTCTTAATGTGTCTCTTAGTGTGGTTCACCTTCTCTGGAATCAATATCAAACCGAAGCATCTGTGTCCAGAAGACATGTTCCAGGCCGACCACGAGCTACAACACCTGCAGGAGACCGTTTTATCGCTCTTTCGGCCCGAAAGAGACGATGGATTTTTGTGCCGCAACTTGTTGTAGATCACTCTGTAGCACCAGGGAGAAGAATATCCGCTAGTGATGTTGTAGGGTTGACGGAGCACCTGATCTCCAAAGAGATCTAAATCTCCTTTCTGTCAGTAATTAGGGGAGTGACTTTCAATTCTATGATTTGCCCATTTTAGATGCCCCATTTAATTCGAAAAAATAAAAAATATCAGCTAGTACGGTGCGAAGACGTCTTTACAATTCAGGTCTCTATACAATGCGACCAGTTGTATGTGTATCGCTCAACAGATGACAGAGAAGAGTCCGCTTATCTTGGGCAAGAAAACGCGTTTCCTAGACCAGACAGCGATGAGCTCCTGTACTCTTTACAGACGAGTCCAGTTCACACTGGAGAGCGATTCAGGACGTCTGCTCATCTGGAGAGAACGAAGCACCAGATATCAACAATTCAACACTGTTGAAAGACACAGTTACCGATGTGGTGGAATAATGGTTTAGGCAAGGATCTCACTCGGGGGTCACACTGACCTGCACGTGTTCCAGGGAGGAACTCTTACTGGTGTGAGATATCGGGATGAGATCCTTGATCCATGTGTCCTCCCTAATGCCGGTGCAATTGGCAATGACTTCATTCTGATGGATGATAATGCACGACCTCACCGAGCTGTAATTGTTGAGGGATATCTTGAAGGTCTTGAGGGATATCTTGAAGGCCTTATACATTATTTTGAGCTGCTTTCTGATATTCTTTTTAATTTTTAAATTAATGAGAGGTGGGAGCCTGTGTTTGGGGGTTTCTATTGGTTTTTCTTCTGCTACAACTTGCGTGGCTTGCCTTGTCACGAGTTCGAGCCCAATACCACTAAAGACCCGCCGTGTAGGGCAGCGATGCACGTTAAATCTGTTGAGAGCTGAAACGTCCTCCCGTTGGTGTGGTGTGGTAGTTAAGAGATGGGGTGCCAGCTCAGGTGTCGTCCACGTCACTTGACCATGGTTCAAAATTACGTGGTCCGTCGTCAAAAGCCCTCGTGTAGCTGAACAGTATGACGTTAATATTAAATCAATCAATCTGCTACAATTTGCACTTGGTCATCCTCAGATTCGAGATCTGAGAAACTGTTAGTTATAGTGATTAGCTCACTTATAGTAGGAGAAACAGGCCTGACGGGTTTTTTTGGGTGGAAGACAAAGTCCTCCGAGGAATCCTTTTTAATTTTACGTTTTTTATTTTTTATTTTACTTTTAGGTAAATTTAGGTAGTGAGGATTTTTATGGAATTATTTTCGGCTTTGATATTTTCATCTTTTCATTTTACCGGAGTGTGTGGGTGAGTTGCATTTGCATAGATTACAATTAATAGTGCTTGGGGGGAGGGTTTGAAGCTCACTCACCAAAGCATCATTTCTTTGCGCTGACTCTTTGATGGCTTTTCGTTGGCTTTCATTTCCTGGTTTTTTTTATCATTCGGAGTGCTGTCTAACTGCAAATAATTAGAAAGAAGAATTTCATGTGCTTCAATCTCGCCTGTAACTCTCAATCGTTCATTGCATGAATCATCATTATTCGCTGGACTTGTGTCAATTTGTGACATCCTGAGTAAAAATTCGGTCAAAGGTCTCGGAGCTCAGACAAACAGGTTTGTTCTAGTCGACATCCTCGATGATCGTATCGTATATCAAGTGGTTAACAAGGCGTTGAATAGGCGTTTTTTTGTGCTTCTGGACTGTAAAACAGTCCTCAATCCCATTCCCATATTGGGCATGGCGAAAGTGGTGTTTTCCATTCTGCTGATGGCATGACGTCGATTGGTCGAACGATGGAATCCGGGAGGCGTGGCTATGGTGCTTCATCTAGGCGAAAAAGTTTAGAGTTTTTTGGCTTGTTTGAGAGCTTAGAGGCTTCTTTCTGATTGGTTGCTGGGTACAGTGAACAGTTACTCCAATTGGCTGCCCTGGGGGCTGAGATTTAGAAAATAGGGAATTGCAAGTCCAGTAGGGAAGAAAGAAGTTAAAAATGACAAAATCTAAAAGAAAGTAAAATTTTAGCTAACTATGATGCAATAAAAAGTTATTGCATGAAAAAATAAGTTTAAGGAGGATTATAAGAATCAAGAAGAATTCTTCTTGGTCTTTTAGTGTTATCATTTGGAATGTAAGGAATTATGTTATGCATACTAGAATTATTGGTTTCAGGTAGAGCGTTGAAAAAGTTAATTGCTATTTTCTAAATATGAGATTTAAAACTAGTAATTTTTAATGTGTTACGTGTGTCCTCATTGCGCATGCATATTGTGGCTTTGACAATCATACGTATAAGAGAATTTTGCAGAGTATCAAGAATTTTAATATTTGTATTAGCAGCATATCCCCATACTGGACAAGCGTAAGCTATAATTGGATGCATAACGGCTGTATAGAGAAGCACTTTGTTTTCTATACTTAAATGAGAGTTCCGGCCTATTAAGGGGTAAAGTTTAAACATAATTTTTCGGAACTTGTCGCGAGCGTATAAAATATGTTGATTCCATGTTAAGTGTGTATCGAAAATTATTCCAAGGTATAAAGTGGTTAACAAGCTTTTTTTTTTTTTCAAGTGTAAGAGGTTTTCCATCTCGCCAAGTTGCTGGTGCAGGCGAGAGTATCATGCACCGCAAATGTCATGGACAGCCATCAGAATGACTGATCAGATGCTGGTGTTCCTATCAGTTCAAAAACAATCAGAAGATTAGCAGATGTAAGGCTAAAAAGTAGAATTCCACGAAAAAAGCAGTATCTCAATTTACAGCATCACGAAAAGGGACTACAGTGGGCAATGGAACACATTAATTGGACAAATGATTATTGGTCACAAGTTAAATAGAGGGATGAAACTTAAATATCGTTATTCGCTATTGATAGCCTAAAATATGTAAGAAGTAGAATAGCAGAAATGCAACATCCTGATTGCATCCAGACAACTGTAAAGTACCTGCATAGTTTTATTAGTCATACATATCAGTAAATGGTATTGGTCGCCTTCATATCATGGATGGGACACTGAATGTCAGAAAATACATTGACATCGATCTTTCTACCATCCATCAGGTATCTATTTACCAACAATGCCTCATTTATTTTTCAGCAAGATTCTGCTCCTTGCCACGCAGTAAAGTAATCGAAAGACTGATTATTGTTCTAAAATCATTGAGTTGTTGTCCTGGCCAGGAAGCAGACTTGACTCCAATCCTATCGATAACTTGTGGCACCGTTTGAAAACTGTTGTCCAAATGAGGTGTACCCATGAAATAAAAAGGAACTAATTGAAGATATAATTGTTTCCTGGCATCGTGTAACAACGAATTATAGCTTAAAACTATTTTTAGCTCAATGAAACATCGATGTAATTAAAAATAATGGCTATCCCTCTAAGCACTGATAACTCACTGCTATCATCAGTATATAATGTATATCGATAGTTATTGTAGCATAACATTTTTGCGTTGCAAATATTTGAATTTTATTTTTTGTATTGAATTTAGTGTTAAATTAATTCTCTTTAAAATGTGAAATACTTTGCATTTTGTGCAATGTAAAATTTTCTTCAAGCATACAAACTTAAAAAACAATTTTAAAAAAGTTTCCACAATTTTGGCCACCACTGTTACTTATGACAGTATTTTATGAAATGCTTAGTGGTGGTTTTTTTTATGATCCCTAAGCTATTTTTTTGTTTTATCTATTTCAAGTTTTTTTGTCCCATATTCAGCAGAATTGAAGTTAACATTTACCAGATTTGATCCTCATTTTTAAAAAAATTATGCTTGCTAGTTGAGTTTCGTTCTTTAAAAATTTAATGTTCATGCAAAGAACAGGGGTATTCCAATTAGTTAAATTTGAAGTGCTATCTTGTCTAGATATACTTCTGGTCCCAGATTATGATTTTCTTTAATGTGAAACATTGTTTTGGGAGTGTATTTTCATAGTTTCACTCCTAGAATGGCTTTTCTATGTACTTAACATGTATTTACCATTTAGTGTGAAAAACAAAGTTTGATATTGTATGTTTTAGATGTTTTATGCACAACTCATATGTTCATTATAGAAAAAGCGACAAGTGAGATGAATACATCTGAAGACTGGCAGACAATATTGGATATATGCGATAAGATTGATATTTCTCCAAATGGTTCCAAAGAAGCATTGCGTTCCATCAGTAAGCGCTTAAACAGCAATGTGCCACTTGTAGTTATGCATACATTGACAGTGAGTTATTCATCACTTTCTACTGGATTGTTTAGTAAATAATGTTATATGGAAAAATCTCACTATTTAATTTTCATAAATTTGGAGAATTCTTTTGTTATGGGCATTTTAATTTTATTTCTCATGTTAAAAATACTTTTCAGTTACACCCAATTCTTTTTTTTACACCGTAGATACGTTCCTTAGAGAACTGTGCAGAAAGATGCATTTGACATATGGTAAGTTTGGGCATATGTTCCACAACTTTGAATGATCATGTAAGATGAAAAAATTAAATATTTTCCCCCAAAAAACATGCAAAAGAAGTAATAAAGAAAACCATGTTACATATTTATAGAACAAAAACAATTCATTTTTATAGAAATTCAAATAGAAAGAAGGACCTGGAGGGTCCGAAACTCGCCAAAAATGATGCCAACTTGGCTCTATCGCCAAGATTATTTGAACTTTATTGAGGTTATTTATATCTCATCCTACAAACTGAACACTTTAACACAAATTACAATTATACTGAAGAACAAAATGCTGCATTCAAACTGAAGTACAATAAAATAAAGAAAAAAAAAAATTCCAAAATTCGGGTATTCCTGATAATTTTAGAATACAAAGTGACCAAGCCAGATAATTGACCAAGTCACTATCACATGCGTGGGCATAAACTAACCCTCTTCTGATTACACTGTCAAAATTAGAATTAAGGGGGAAAAAATTTGGGGGGGGATTACAAAATTTGTTTAAAAATTGTTATTTCAAAATCATTTAAAAAAGACGTGTGAAAAAAGATTTGGGTGTAGTTTTTACAATGTATAGCAATGTGCTTACTGTTCTGTTACATGCCTAATCATGCCAAAAGTTTATATACAATTATAAAGGAGATTTAAAAACAACTTTGTATATATATATATAATCAATTTTAATACTATATTTTAATGTTTTATTTTTTTGCCTTAAATTTAACATATTGCACCTTTTATTCAAGATAATTATTTTTTTGTATTTCCATTGTCTTTAATTATCTTTGGACAGTCATCTGTCAAGGTACGCACTATCTCCATGGGAATTTCCATCAGTGCCATCCATAAATAGCATTTAAGACTGTTCAAATTGAGAAGCAATGTTTTGCATATCCTTTACCTCCAATACGATCACAATTTATGGCTAAATGGATTTAAATCCAACTTTCTGGTAGGACAATGTTTGTGTTTCATGGAGTCCTACACATTCTTTTTCAACCACTGCTGAGTCATCTTCACCTTATGAGCAGGAGCAGAGTCCTGTTGTAAAGTCCAATAGTTTCCATTGAGCTGGTTTATGCTTAAAGGGCTGGCTCATGGTGTTGGTCTTAAGATAGTGTCTTGGTAAATTTTTGCTATGGTTTTCACTCGTTTTTCCGAGAAATGAATCTCTGAGATGCCTTCATAGCTGACAACCCATTAAAATGATAGCGAAGCTGGATGATAATTTTTTGTTTGCGTTTTCTGTTTTCTTTAGCTTCTTGGACACTCCTTGCATGTACATAGTCATTCTGGCAGTTGAAAGATTCTTTAACATCAAATATTTTCTTATCTCTAAACAGAATTCATCTGTAATCATTATAAACATGCCACTGTAACAGTGCTTTTGCTATAAGGCTTCTCTGATGCTTTGATTTTTTTTGTAAGAAAATGGCAACTTATTCTTTGATATCCTCATAGTCTAAATTCTTTGTTTACTATGTGACTTATTTTTCTATTTTGACACATTCATCTACTTTGCAAGAAGAGTTTTTTTTTTAATGAATTCTGCTTTGACAAGAGCAGGTGTTCTCACTAAGCTTGGTTGATTGTTTCTAGTACTGTCTGCAATTTTATTGGTCCCAGAAAATCTCTTAATTCTTTGTTAAATGAGTAAGTTACCTTTTGATGCATGTGTTGAAAGTCTTAAAAATCTCCGAAAAGCTCTTCTTTTTTTGATATAGAGAAATAACTGCTGCACTCTTCTGTTTGATGATCATTCTGCTATGTTAAAGCTCTATCTCATTTAGAAATCATGCATGAAAGACTACAGTTTTTTGAAAAATATTGCAAAGGAACTTCAACTATGAAATTTGAAATTTTTTGCTGGATTTGAGTCTCTGCAGATGATCTCATATTTATGTATCAGAACTTTTGGCATGTCTAGGTACTTGAAATTTATTAATCATTCCAAATGCAGCATATTGTAAGCAAATTTAACGTAGGAACTAGCATTGCCATTCTTTGATATTTGTCTTATTTGTCAACTGAGATGTAACATAATAATGTAGGATTAAATTAATTTTCCTAGTTGAACAAGTTTTTTTGAGTTTTGGTACTTTTTATGATTTGAAAATCATTATTGTTTTAATTTCTAAGCACAAATATTAATCTATTAGTATTTCTGCTAGCATACAAAAATTGAATTTTGTTTTAACTAAATATTTTTCATTTAAATTATAAAAATTATATTAAACTAACACAATTAAAATAAATCAAGAATTAATTTGTTTAAAATCATTGCAACTAAATCTAAACTTAAAAAATATCTCCCTGTTATAGCTATAATTTTCTTAACAGTTTCTTAATTTTTATTGTTCCATCCTTAATTTTGGTATTGAATTGCCATAGTGTTTTATGAAATCCATATCCATCAGTTTTGTTTGTGTGAAAAAATTGCTATGGATGGTTTCTCACATAAATGAAGTTTTTTGCTGTTTATGATTTTCTAGTACATTTTAGATACTATAACTTAAAGCAATACACAATTGAGGTATTGAATTGGATGTTTTGTTATAAATTGTGCTATATGTTATTGTGATACTTGTTTACATAAAAGTTTTTTGCCAAAAAATAACGTCCTCTTAATCTCTTATAGTTGCTAGATTCATGTGTTAAAAACTGTGGTAGAAAATTTCACCTGGAGGTAAATTCTCGAGATTTTGAAGCTGAGTTAAAAAGACTTTTAAATAAAAAAAAGGTAAGAAGTTAGAAGTATACTCTTAAGGTAAAAAAGAAAAATGGTTGAACCAAGATTTGTCAGAATGCAATGAAATTTACGAGTTTGGTAAAAGGCTAATGGGAAAGGGTAAATGATTGAATTTAAGATTGAAATATGTAAATTTTTTGAGCAAAATCCAGAATAGTGATATCATTCGGTAATATTAAATAACCACCATTATTCTTAATACATGCGAAGAGCATGGGTTATGAGTCCACTCCATGTTACTTTAACTCTAGCACCTAGTTCTAGTAGATTATGTGGCACAGGTGGAATAGTAACTTCTTTTTCTATGGTATCTCATACATACTCGATCATGAATAGTTCTGATGAAAATGCTGGGTGCAGTAAGGTATAAACAAGCATTAGAGATGGTAGCAATATGTAGTGGGGCATTATCTTAATGGGCAAATAGTTCAAATTGTGAATTCAGGGATCAGATCAAGACCATCCATAAATTCAAAACCACTGAAGTAGTCAGGATTTCATGAGAAAGGCTTTCCTAACTACCACAAACAGAAAAAAATTCATTTCATAAAAGCCCAAAGCAATATATTTTCTTTTTTTTAATGAATTTTGGTAAATTTTTATTTTTTCTATTTGGTTTTGTATCAATGTAATCATTACTCTGAATTTTGATAGGTTATTTGTTTCTTTCCTCATACAGCTGTGTGTGAGTATATTGCTAATAAGTAATTACCATACATTCTTTTGATGCATGAATTCCTATTTGTCTTTTTTTAAATATTAGTGCTAAAGCTTTTTGGCTATAAAGCTTCGTTTCACCTCCTAAAAAGGTTAGGCTGAGTTGCTTTATGGTGCAATGAGGTAATCTGTTTTTCTTCTTAATTTGTAATACTTATCTGTAGCGTTTGTAGGTTTAAAATAATCGATGATTTTTTGACGATGATTTTTAAAGTCTGAGGTATCTAGACTGCACCAGCAGTCTTCAGCCCTCTATCTGGTTCTGCGATGTTCGTTGTGTTGAGACTTTGTTGGAGGGGTGGGCGTGACTTCAAGGGAGATCCAATATGATTGGACGTGAAACCAGTTTCTGTAGTATGGCTTTGATTTGCGAATGGAAGTGAGCTTTTGGGATTGATTGCATGATCTTGAATTTTAAAGAAAAATACTGAATATATAGAAAAGAGTAAAATAAATTTAAGTTAAAAATATTAAGGGTAAAATTTTAGGTTAATTATTATGAGTAAAATTAAGAATAAGATAAAGTTTAAACTTTATCCATAATTGCTTCTGCGAGAAGGCAGGTTTTTTCTTCATCTGAGTTAGAGTTTTTAAATTTAGAGAGTAGATCTAAAATTTTGGGGTTTTTCTTGACGAGATTTGAAATTATATGGAAAAGTTCTAAAACTTGGGTTAAATCAGAGGTATTATTATCATGACTAAGGAATCCACGGAGGGAATCTTCTTTTTGTCTTCGATAGGAGTCTGATTGGGGACTTCTCCGCTAACAACATTAGCGAAGGAAATTCCCTCTTTAATCCATTTAGTGGCGAAGTTTCTCTTTTTCTTGGGGTCAGCGAAAGGGGTTCCTTTTTTCGGCTGGGGGAATTTGGGGCATTTAGTATAGCATGCTGAGTGACCGTAGTCTTGGCAGTTTATACAGAATGGATTTTCCTCTCTTTCTTTGATTAGGCAGTTTCTCGTGGCGTGATTTTTTCCACATTTTAAGCACCTTGGCTTCATGTGACAATTTGCGGCGGTATGAAAAAAAGTTATTACATTTGAAGCATTGGGTTATTCCTCTAACAAGGTAACCCTCTACTTTCACTTGTAAATAACTTAGGTATGTTAAATCGAAAATTTTACTATTATGCGCGTTTCTCGGGAGAATTACTAAGAAAAAGGGGAGGGATTTTTTTGTTCTTTTAGAGATAAGCTGCATACAGCTTTCAATTTGGTAGCCTTCATCTGCTAAGTCGTTGGTTATGTCTTCAATTTTAGAGGAGCTGGGGAGGCCTTTAATTACAGCTTTAATTGGTTTTTCTTTTTTATTATCAATGACGTAAAATTCAAATTCTATATCAGTTTTTAAATATTGAACGAGGGATCTATATTCATCATGGTCGTTGGTAAACATTTTCACTACATCACCTACGGTTCTGTTGCGAAGTTTTGGGAATTTTTCGGTTATAAGTTTCATCTGTTCACGGAATTTCTTTTTTATTTTAAGCATTACGGGGTGGGGAGTTTAGTCGGGGGGAGTAATTTGTTCAGAATTTACATTTTTATCAGTAGGGAGTGGATGCTCGACATCCTGTTCTAGATCAGAAAAGTTGTTTTTCGTTTCTATCGGGTCCTGGGTTGAGGTGGGGGAGACGGGTCTAGCCATCTTTTTCGGAAAAATAAATTCCTCCGAGGATTCCTTGTTTTTATTTTTACGCTTTTTACTTGGTTTTTTCTTCTTAACTTTGATTAATTTCATCCGAAGTAGATTCATTAATGTTAGAATCCTCAACAATGAGGGAAGTAGGAATTTTATGTTCTTTGCAATCATCTCTTGTACATGGGAGGAAGGTTTTAAGCTCACTTACCAATTCGTCTTTTTTCCTGGCCATGGCGTGAGTTGTCATCTGATAGAGTTCCAAGAAGGAATTCTTACGTACACCCTCGAGCATAGAGCTATGCAGGGCTGAGATACCATGAACTGTATCCCTGAGCTTTTCACAGGCTGCAACTTGTGTTTGTCGTGTCGGCGAGAAGTCCATAAAATCGCTGATGTCGCTCATGATAGTATAAAGGTCGTGGAGCTCGCTGGTGCGTGGTCTCCTTGTACAGGCTATTCACGCCGACCTTTAAAATAATCGATCACATATTTCTACTATATTTTATTTACATCATGACACTTGGATTCATTACACAGGAACATTGACAGATGCACTTATTAAGTATGCATCTTTTTTTTACGCCCGCCATGCATCGCTTTTAATATTCCTTTTAAAGGATTATTCAGTTACAGTTCAGTGGCTGTGGTAGCCTAGTGGTTATGGTCATGAATTCATGGATGTAGTGTTGTGGGTTCGAATTCTGGTGCCTCTGAAGCACCACCATGTTGAGGGGGCCAATGCATGTTAAATCTGTTGAGGCTCAATGTCCTCTCATTGGTGCAATGTGGTAGTCAGGGAGGGGGACTCCAGATCAGGTATCGTCCTCGCCTCTTGACCAAGGTTCAAAATAACGAGGTCCGTCGACTTTATAGTGCAATGTTAATATAACAATCACACACTCAGTTACAGTTAAATACACATCTCCTTCAGAGATCAAATCTCTTGGATGATTGCCTGATTCTTCTGGAATCTAAATTACTGCCTCAATCTGTTTGAAACTTGTGGACTCGTCATTGAAGAGCAGTTTGACGACAGTGGCACATCTGGTTACATTAGTTGATGAATCTGGAACATTAGTTGATGGCATTGCTGGCATGGAAAATGACCTTGGATCCTCATTGAAGACTTCAGAAGTTTTTCCCCCTGTTTTCCCATATTAAAGATTTGAGTTGATTTCTGAACCCTGTGCTGTTGAAAATATCTTGGTGAATGTTTTGAATGACTGACTGATCACCCACTGAATAAATCGGATCAGCAGTCTGATCAAGTGGAGAGTACCATCCTGGTTGACAGTTGTATCTAATTTCCATCTGGTATCAACTGCTTTGTGACACCAAACTTAATTTCTATCTTGGAATTCGAATTTATCTTATTGTAGTCTTATCTAACCCTTTTTTATATCATGTAAAGGTAAATCTATATTAATTATAATATTTCTCTTTATTAAAAGCATGGCTGGGGACTATGTGTTTTAGTTACATTATAAATTTTCTGGTTATTGCAATAAAGGTTCTCAACTTCTGTTGTATAGTATTTTCATATTTCTGCATAATTCCTTAATGGTTGCTTTAGAATGGCAACTTATTAAAAGAAGGTTTGAAAGAGAGCTGCACTAGTTTTGTGTTTTATTCTAATTCTATATACAATACTATCAGAAAAACTTTCAGTGGTTTTCTTAGTTGTTGTAACTTTTATGGTGTATATTTTCAATTCTTTGGAATAGCATCAATAATAATAATAAGCATGTTTGAAAATTGGTTCAATAAAATTGGTGTGAATACGTTTCCAGGACTTCCTAGTTATAAATTTTAGCTTTTGTAGGATGTCTCTTATGTCTGCCACTGTTTGCACAATTTTTTATGGCTTCATTACCTTTACTTATATTTTTCAAATTAATAAATGACCTTGCTGTAGCCAGCATTTCTACTATTTGTAAGTACCCACTATGTAATTCTTGCAGAATATTTTTTGGAATACAAACCTTTTCTCTAAATATAATACAACTATTCTCAATGATATAGTTAGCTTCCCTAAGTTGTTTTTACCTTCCATTAAGAATTTTAAGAGTAGACTCATTTCGTCATCTTTCCACTTTCTTGTCATTATTCCTTTAAAATAACAGGTAATGTTCCAATCTGTGATGTCTGAAACATTGCAATGTCATATTTTACCTCCAGTCCTTCTGAGATTTTTGAGAGATACAATCTGGAAAGAAAGTCTATTCCCATGTTCAGTTGTTATACAAAATATATAAAACTGAAATGATTGTTTAGTTAATACATAATGTGAGAATCCGGCAACACTGGTAAACTTACTTTAATTCAAAAATTTCTAATAAGTGTAGCACCTGGGATCAGTGTGAATCTTCGAACTTTTTTATATAGGTAAAACTTTTTAACTGAATAAACTTACAACTTTATCAACATAAAAATTAACTAAGAAATTTTTTACTTCCTGAGATACAGGAGCATTAACCACTGCTGCATTTTTGTTGTCACTGTTATGTAGCCTGTTAACATCAATTTTATGTCTAAGAAAATTTGTTTCTTGTTTTTGAAAAACTTACTCTTAGTTAAATTAAGCTTTAGTCCATTCTCTTAATTTGTTTAAAATTTCTCTAAAGTCTTAAAATATATATGTAATATTTCATTGCTCCCAATTATTCTAGTATCACCCACAAATACTTTGGCCCCTTTCATATCCTGGACTTGTCCATCTACTAAATGCTGCCAAATTGCAGGTGCTCTATTTAAAATCCATACATGAATCCAGTGGTGCATACAGGAATTTTTCTAGATGTGGGGTCCAGGGTCGAAAGTCCACCATTTGTGTATCATGCTCCTATATGTTGTCCAACATATTCTTTTGATTTTGTCAATTTTTAAAAACAATAAATAGTAAAAAAAATAATTATTGTGTAAATAAGCATTAATTAATAAAAGTAGCTATTGATAACAAATACTTAATTAAATTTTATGTACTATAAACTTAAGACTATAATCCATTGAAAAAAAAATAAGGCCTATGTGGGATTTGGGGGACGCCACTGCATGAATCCCTTACAAACATATAATCCTTATGTATATTTAATGTCATTAATTTTTGACTTTCTGAATGGACTTTCATTTGTAAATGTTTCATAAATTGCTTTTCTTCATTTAAACTACCATATCTAGCAACGGATGCTGTGATGCAATAAAATTGGGTTTTAGGGTTGCTGATTAACTTGTACATAGTCTTCTACTGTAAAATCAGTTTTAAAAACAAGAATTACTAATGTTACCCATTCCAAAAGTTTTCTATGTATGCCTTTTTTTCTAGTCTGTCAATTTCGATTTGAACTCTACTTTTTAATACAAAAGGTAATGTTCGAATCGTAGAAAATAGAGCTGTCATTCCGTTTTAAGATCAACTCTAACTTTATATTTACTTATTTATTCCAAGAGTTTATCATTGAAAATATTTTTTATATTCCTTTTAAGTTTTTTTCAATTTTTGCTGTAACATTTTTTTAGTGCTTTTATGTTGAACCTTCACAGTAACGTACTCAATGAATATAATTGTATTACCTTTAAAAGTTTTAGGAGTTATTTGCAAGTTCCATCTATTTGAATTTTTCCTGAAATTCCAATTGCACTGACTCCTTTGTATTTGATTTCATCAAACATTTATTGGCCAGCCAGGGCTCTTCAGACTCCCTCTATGTTATTAAAAAATATTTGTGTCTTCTAAAAAATTACTATTCCTCTTTTTCTTTTCCCCCCTTTATAATTATCTATTGAAAAATGCACTGGTATTTATACGTTTAAACATCTGATTGGTTTCAAGCAGTTTTATATTTTTTCTATTTACAAGTTTTATTGAGAATCAGTGGAAACATTAAAATTATATAGATCTAAAAGTGTAAAAATCCATTTGACTGATAAAAATACCACCTCAAAATGCTTCTCAAAGTGATATCCAGAAACTTATTTGCTTTCATGTTGGTAACACGAAATGGACAAGATATACTTAAATCTCCAGGAGAAGATACAAAAGCACAGTACATATTTTGGATGTAATAATTAAAGTGCTGATATGATTGCTACATGAAAGAAACACTAATGTCAATTTTGAATATTGGTGTGATTATATACAAGAACTCAGAATAAAGCGCTTACAGTGTTATTGATACTGTGCTTTCTCTCAGAAGCTTGAAAGTTTAATTTCCATCATTACGATACTTAATGTTGGAAAATACTTATAATAGTTCTTGCTTTGAGCAACATTAATCAAAATATCTGATACTTCTCAGTTTCTGAAGGAATGGAAAATATTTCTTTGTTTAAAGCATTTTTTTTAAATATAAAAAATATTAATTTTAGCAGTGATCATTACTTGAGTCATCCTCCCCCCTTGCACTTGTGTATGCATGAAATTGAGTCTAGTACATTAGTTGTCTTGTTTTGTCACAAATGGCAAAAAGATGGATGAAGTGCACACTCTTTTTGCCGAGTGAATATTTATTTAATCAATCAGCCTGCCACCTCGGTGAAGAAACCAGATGCCGATGCAAACCTCTCGTTATTTCTATACTATTAACTGTTTTGATATAATTGTAACTGTGATCAATTTGAATGTGAAGTAGTTTGAATTTAGAAAGGATGAATAAAAGTTGAATTGAGCTAACCGGTGTAGTAATTCTTTGAGCACAGTTTTACAGTTTCATATAAAACTTGGTTCTTTTCTCTTGAAAGTTTGCCAGCTTTTGCCATGGAACAATTTGTGTTCTCAATTTTTTAGTAGGTTATTGGGGGTTGTTTCAGTTCTTCCTTGTATGTATTTGTGTAAAACACAATTGTGAATATTTAATTTGTATATTAGTATTTTGCTTTTGTTCTCAACTCTATCTTGAAGGGTCACCTGATTTCCGCTCAATGGGTTTTGTATTTGCTTTAACAGTGAAGCATGTCTTCTGAATGTGTCCAATCTTACCTCAGAAATTCTATTAAAATAAAAACACTACTTTTTCCTTCATGTGACTAGTATCTATGCATTGAAAGCAAAATAAAGGTTTCTTTCGGCTTCTCACAAAATTGGTTTCTTTTTTCATATGTCTACTCTGAATTAATTCCTTAGTCCATTATATTATTTGTCCCTTTAAAACCATCAAAGCCTTTTCCATAGCCAATGGTATCTGTAATGTTTTTGAAGATCAATGTGTTATCTTCCTCAAATAATTCTAAAATCATTTTATCATGTAACCCACTTATAAACACATTATGTAACATAAGATTTAAGATGTTATTATTATCACAATTCATACTTAAAGTTTTGAGCTCAGCAATGTTTGCCTCCTCATTCTGCCTTGATCTAAGAACTTATGCATAGAAGGTATAATTTTTGTAGTCAAATGTTTATTTAGTAGTACTTTTAACTTTTCTCAAGTTTGGTCAGAAGGAATGTCAGGTAACCTGCAAACCTTTTAGTTACTTATACAACTCAGCACTTACAGAACCCCCCAATTTTATTAGCTGCTGGTGAA
Organism: Trichonephila clavipes; assembly: GCA_019973935.1. Lineage (NCBI taxonomy): Eukaryota > Metazoa > Arthropoda > Arachnida > Araneae > Nephilidae > Trichonephila > Trichonephila clavipes. Next base: position 933,123 of record BMAU01020033.1, on the reverse strand, counting down.
TTTTGAACATCTCTTTCAAATATTTCAATAAAACTGGAAATTTTCATTTTCATCATTGAATTTTTGGAATCAAACAAATCGTCTTGATTCTGTCATTCTCAAATTAATTCTTGACTTGCTTAAATAATTCTTTTATTTGCTAAATGGAAAAACTAAAACTTTTTACCTTGAACCATCTTTAGGCAATGTCTTATCCAAAAGAATTTTTATTTATTGAATGATACTTGTGAACACATTTCACTAGAACACTAACACTTATACATTGATTATATATACATCTTATACCCAACATGCATTACCATTCCTATTTCTTTTAACTGAATTATTTAGTAACAATCACGGTTAAGTACATCACCTTCTGCACTACTTATTTGATGTTCATTCGACCGATTCTCGAATATGGATTTCCAATTTATTGTTGTGCCTCTAACTCTGTTTTAAAGAAGTTAGAGCAAGTCCAACTGTGTGCTGCACAGTTGCCCTTTAAATATTGTTCTTTTTGAGGAAGATTTACTACCTCTCTTCTGTATTGTGGACAGACTGGACTGGTCAAATACTTGATAAACTTTATAGCCTTGGCCAACAAAGCATCTACATACTTGGATAAACATTAAAAGGCTAAAAAAAAGCAGCCCCTTCAGTTAATTTGAGTCCCATAACTTTCTTACTGGAGATGTAGAACCCTCCTCTCTGCAATGTAGCTTGAATCCTTCGGAGGGATTCTCCAGGGTCCATTTCCACTTCATCCTAAGTTTCCCCATCATTAAGAAAAGTTTTGTCTATTGCTGTCTTAGACACTTAACATTGGAGGTCATTAACAACATCCCCAATGATACAATCAAGATTTATAGTGATGGTAGTAAAACATCTGACCAAGTGGGTAGCAACATCTATATTGGTACCCCCCTGGAAAAAATTGTCTCTGAAAAAAAACGCAATTCGGATTTGTGCTCAGATTTGACAAGTGAACTAATAGCCATTGGTTGGGGCCTTGAGGCCTTTTCATCTAAGAAACAGGGGGATCTTTGGATTATCTCTGATAGCTGTAATTGGCTTCCAACACCTTTACGAATGGTTTATTGTCCTCGACAAAAACCAGTGTCTGCATGAAACATATATCGCTGCAACATGATATCCATTTTCAAGGAATCCTATTTCATGTCGAACTTTATGACAATGAAATGGCAGACAAACTAGTGAAGGAGGGCTGTAATCATCCAACTCCTGCCACATCTGCCCTTACTTATCTGGAATTATACTCGCTGAAAAAAAATCTCAAAACTTGATGGAGTGAGTGGTGCTTCCTTTTTGTCATTGGTATGTGGGTAATACCCGGTCTAGCCGTAGCCCTCAAAAGTGACAGATGCTCCCAGACTACACTCTCTTGTGTTGCCAGTGGTCAAATCAAGTGCCTTTTATTTTTATCGAGGAAAAAGATCTCCGTCTCTGCAAGGTGTCAAGATCACCAGGCTTCTCTCAAGCACATAATGCATTGCATGGATCTCATAAGTAAATATATTTATACAGATCTCCTTCTTGTGCTCGACTTTTTGAGTAAATGATTGAATTGATCTTGTCTTACTTTGTCAGACCCTGGAAGATTAGCAACAATAATCAACATCACCTTCAACCTAGCATTTAGAGATTCACTTACTGCTTTTTAAAAATTGAGCAAAAAGATCGAGTTTTGAATTAAAATATTTCTAATCATATTTTTTTTTTAAAACTGTGTGAAAAACTGTTACCTGACAATGTTCCTTTAAGGATAGAGCATGTAATAAATTATGTAAGTATTTTCTTTTATAATATCTCTTATGTTTGAATTTTAGTTAAATTTTTGTAAATAAGTACTGTGGGTTACTTGTTAGACCTAGTGCAGCATTTAGAATGAGAAGCCTACCATTTAATTTATGATGTTTGATTGTATATGTGATGTGTGTCCATTTTATTATAAGGCTGTATGTGTACCTTTTTTTTCAAAAATTCTAATACATAAAATGGGCTTAAATGAACATCTCTGTATTACTTTCTTGGAATCATTGCAGCCTCATGATTAATGATCATAGACATAAGTTTTAATTCTTTTAGATTGTCACACAGAATAACTGTTAATACTTTCCTGGAATCATTGCAGCCTTCATGATTAATGATCTATAGAGATTAGTTTTAGATGTGTGCTCCCCAACCCTTTTATCACCTGAATTCGGTCAGTGTTTGACAATTTTACCGCAGTCTCTTGAGGCTGGGATGATGATCGTTTATATTTTAGATTGTTTTGATTTAATAATTTTAAGTTACTCCAAAATATGAATATAAAGTGATTACTTTGGAAAGTCACACAAACCCAAGATAAATGCACCACAGTAAATAAAATGGAAATAATTTAATGTTTTTAGTGATCTGGTACTGGTCTGCTACCCGGGGTTCAGGGACCACTGCTTTAGGTTTCTGCACAGATTTCTTGGAACCCTTTTATATATCAAACTGAATCTTAACAGATTTTAAATTACAAAAATCATATATTTTTTATTCCATTATGAAATGTAAGAAACTGAAACAAAACATTATAACAAGTTTTAAATCAAATTTTCAATTTTTTTATATGTGTAAAAAAGAATTTAGTTGAATAATCAATTTACTGCCCCGAAAAAAATTGGAGCATTAGCCACTGTATGATAGCATTTGAAATGTAACAGCTCAAAGTAATACTTGACATTCAGTGCACTGGTATCTGGTATCTGGTCTCTTTTCTTACTGGCTTACCTCTGGACTCTCTTATGAGAGCATAGAAGATACTGTTTCCTTAGATTGAGTTTTTTTTCCTTTGTGGTGGGAATAACATCTGAAAAATGTCTTGAGGTTTGCCTGAGTGGTAAAGGGCAAATGCTGGGTCTTTGTGATTTGGTAGGAAAACTTATTACAATGATTTTCTGCTGTTAGTTTTTCAATAACTTTTGTTCTAAACTGTTAAGTTGATCGTTAACTTCGTGACTTTACAGTATCAGCGTATTAATTCCTTTAAGCCAAATTTAGTAAATGAAAGAAAATCTTCCCATGGAAGCCTTTTTTCTTCAGTAAGATAAGGAGCTAAATACTGTCCAAATTTTATTATTTCAAATCAAGTAAAATTGTAAATAAAAAGTTGTAATCACAAATTTTGTTATGTTTGAGATAACAATTAATTACAACATAGACTAGGAATCGGCAGCCTAAGCCACAGGTGCAGTTCAATATAAGCTCATTCTGGACCCTGGGCGCAAAAGATCTACAGGCCCCCTTGGCACTGGAGGATCCAAATTTATAACCAGAAAATCTGGTTAACCCTCCAAGCGTTCCACACGAAAAATTCTGTCATTGTAAACATGCTTCGAAAATGCACTGCACGGGTTTTTCAGTAACATTTCAGTGCCTTCAAGTAACATTCTCAAAAGCGGTTGAGCCGTACTTTTCTGAAATCCGACCCAATAGCGACCCAAGAAGGAAGCTAAGTACAATCGCGAAACTTTGCAAATAAGTACAGTGTAATGTGATATGCAAATGATCCAAGTTTTGTGCCAATACGCATGCTCATGCACGCCGAGGTGGCGCTATAATCAAGAAGAGGTTGCTATATAAGCCAGCGCAAATTCGAAGATTCATAAACTAGACAATTACCCGCCGATTGTAGGAAGACTTGGGTAAGCGAAACATGCCAGGTAAACGTGCTAGAAGACATTTCTCACAGTTAAGCGAGTTTGAGAGAGGCCTGATCATCGGGATGAAAACTGCAAGCTGGTCGACGCGCCGTGTTGCTGGCCAGGTGGATCGTTCGGAGTGTGCCGTTAGAAATTGTTGGGAGCAGTGGACACGAGAAGGTACCCACGTTTGGAAAACCGGGTCTGGAGCGACCAGGAAGACCACGAGCAGAGAGGATCGAAGGATCGTGCGGATCTTGTGGACACCACAGTGACTTGTTCAACGATACGAGCAGACGTAGGCGTAGCAATTGTTCCACAAACAATTTCCAGACACCTTGCAGAAGCAAATCCTAAATCCAAGCGCCCTTTCCGTGCACTCTCTTTAACACCGGAACATCGGCAGCTGCGTCTACAGTGGTGCCAAGCCAGATCAATGTGGAATGTCACAGATTGGCAAAAGGTTGTGTTTAGTGATGAATCCCGGTTTTTTGGGGGGACAAATGATGATCGTGTACGGGTGTTGAGGGGCCCTGGTGAGCGGTACAATTCCTCCCACACTGTTCTAGGTCACACTGCCCGCACAGCTGGTATAATGGTTTGGGGGCCATAGCCTATGATAGTCGATCCACTTTAATTGTGATGCGTGGAACCTGAACGGGCCAACGTTACGTTGATGATATTCTTCGACCCCATGTAGGACCTTTCCTAAATGGTCTCCCAGGGGCAATTTTCCAGCAAGATAATGCTCGTCTGCATACAGCAAGAGTTGCTCAAGACTTCCTACGTCATTTTCAGACTCATCTATGGCCGGCCCGCTCCCCCAATTTGTCCCCTGTAGAGCACGTGGGGATCAGCTAAAACAGTAGATGCCATCGTGTCACTCTGTACATGATTTAGAGTTGGCTGTTCAAGATTTGTGGGCCCATCTGCCTCAGGACAACATAAGGTGTCTAATCAACTCAATGCCGTTCCGTGTGGCGGCATGTATTGCAGCTGGAGGTGGTCCAACGCGCTATTGAAGTTGCCCAGTATTTGTGTCGTTCCCCACCCTGTGTTCGTTTAATTGTCTTCTTTTTGAGATCAAGTGAATCCCTCATTTGTGTCATTATGTGTATTAAATTTCATTTAAATCCGATGCTTTCTTCTTCGGTCGCTATTTTCAATGTTCCTGAGTGTATTATGAATATTTTTGCAGTAAGATATTTATATTTCAGTTTCTTTACAATCTGAATAGAAGTTTTAAGCCACACACACACACACAGTTTTATATTGAATATAAACTCATAGGCTGTTTAATAGTCAAGTGTTTTATTTTTATACCAGCACACATTAAAATAAGGCTCATTTGCAGTTATATGATCAGCTTCAGTGATATTTAAATTTTTAAAAATAGTCTACATGTACGAAAACATTCTTTCAAAACCACACACCACATCTCTCATACTATGTCTTCCCTACAGCAGTAAATATTTGTGTATACTCAAAAAATTTAATACAGGATACATTTCCAAATGTTAAAATTGTTTTTAAAATTTGGTATGGATACATTGTGGAACTGTCGGTTAACTTCACTAAACAAAATTGTTTTAAGTGTACTGTTTTGAAAGACAAAATTAATTAGGGAGAACTTTTCTCATAATAGAATTTGTAATGATTGAATTGTGTGAAAATGTAGTTATCAATGTGTGACATTTTTCCTTGTAATAAAAGAAACAGAAAGATAAAAAATTAAATTTGTGTAGAAAATGGTTAGAAGTACTGTCATGCGCATTTGAAGTATATCCCCAATTAAAATTAAAAATTTTTACTGAATGTGTGTTATGTCCATCACAAATGCCGATGTAGAAAAGAAATTTTTATTTAATACAAGAAGTTCGAAAAGGAGAACACTAGGAAGGAAAATTTAAATTTTTCCGAAAATATTCAGTTAACATAAAAATATCTTTTTATATGATTTTAATTAAAATAAATTAAAAGTATTGAAATCCTTTTATGCTATTTTAAATTAAAAATATAATTGAATAGAGAAAGATCGGTTTTATTTCATAAATATAATCATAGTATGTATATCACCGTATGCACCATTTATTTTCTTTTTTTTTTTTTTAAAAATGAGATAGGGCCTTTGCTCTTTTTACCTCATTACTTTTTTAAAAAACAGGAAAGTGAGCGCGATTTCTTACTCTATATTCAAAAATGAATACAGGATGCGTTTTTTGGTCCAAATCGCAATACCAAAATATATTTATATTTTTAATTTTTAAAAAATGACAAAAAAATAAATTTTGTTTGAAGAAAATATAATTATTTTTCAACTTCTAACATACTATTTATTTCATTTTTTCCTCTTTTTTACCCTTCATTTTGTTTTAATTTTACTGTGACTGAACATATAGGAGAAAGAAACACCGAATTCTACTACAGCTTTCATACAAGATTGCCCAAGGCAACTTAACAGCTAGCTTTAAACGATTGATCTCTTGGTTCTTACTTGAAAAGGAACTGAACTAGGTCATAAAATTGTCCCCATTCTACCTCCCAAGTTTTAAAAGGGGGAAAGGAAAGAAGTCTGTTGCATTTTTAAAGTGGATGGCAAAATAAGAGTAAACGCTTTCGGAATAACTTTTCAGGATGAAGCTAACCAACCACCCAGAGGGTTAAGTCTAGCTTGGGCCCAGATAAGAACCCAATGGATAAATTGGCTCTGGTTCAATTCTTAACAGCTCACTACACCTCACTACAAATTGTCAACTTTTGAATAATTTGAATTGGAGCTTTTTGAACCATTATCTTCAGAATTATGGAAAGGAAAATTTACAGAATTATTAAAAAATCTTGGAAACTCTTAACAATAAATTGACAGTTATTTTTTAAATTACTGGATTTATAGATTTAATTGTTTGCATGTGCTCTGCTTCCCCTTTTGGTTCTACATATCTATGTGTGAACAAATCTTTTCTCATATAAAGATATTTTGAGTATCTTGAAAGAAGTTATTTAACTATTTCTTTGCAGACTCAGTAAAACATTCAAAATTGTGTGAAGTATTAAATCACAAATTATTTCTCTGATATTTATTGCAATGTTAAATAGAGATGTGCTGGGGCAAAAGGTTCGCTTTACAATACTTAACTATATTTAAGAAATACTTAAATTTTCAGTGTGTGTGTCATTTATTTCTGATTTTAATAATTAAGTTTAAAAGATATATTATACAAAACTAGCTGGTATACCCGTTCTTCGCATGAGTGAACTGAAAAATTAAACACAGATTGAAGGATAAAGAAGTTTTTAATGAGTTAATTTTATGTGAATTGAAAACTAAACAAAAAAAGCTTTTGCATATGTCAGTTAGCAAAGAAAGAAAGAAAAAAAAAACACCCTTATTAAATTTTAAGTATGTAGATCTAAGAGCTGATAAAAATATTTTTTTTTTAAATTTATAACTCCCCGTAACACTCTTGAGGGACGATCTTTGAAAATATCTTCCTTAGCTGATCTCTGCTCACTAAAAGTAACACATTGTTAAAAGTTTTGTGTAATGAACGCTTAAAATAATGTAAGTAATTTATATCTGAAAGTGTAATACATTAATATTACTTTCTGATGTATTTATTTTATGTTAAAATTGTAATATTCGCAACCAACGCCGTTTCTCAAATTATAATGGCGATTCAATGAAAAACATAGCGAAATGTTAACGATTGTCAAGTTGGCAATTGTCTAGCTACTTTCATAGCTCGGATTTCTAGAGCTTTGTAAGACCCTCCGTGTAGGGAAACAATGCACGTTTATACTTTATCCATCACATTATGATTTACTGCAGTTTTTTTCATACAATATTTTTTTTTATCACTACATTGAAAATTCAGGGATGTACATAAACAAAAAATACTCCACTTTGGAAAATTTAATCTGTTAGAGCTAATAAATTAAAGATATTCTACTGTAAAATTAACTATATACACCGTTCACTTAAAATAGTCAAATCGTTTTCTTAGGTCTTCATTAACATACAAAAACATAAGACACATAAATTTTGACATAAACTATTTTTTCGGGACAAAAATAATAATCTTTGCAATCCACTGAAAACGCAATATCTCCTACAAAACTATTCGCCTTCCCTTCTTAAATACTTATTATAGAACCCGTGTTACCATATATCTTGGAAGAGTGGATTTCAAAGAATATTCCTGCTAGGTATTGGTAGAATATTCCTTTTTAGTTGGTGTGGTGTGGTAGTTAGGATAAGGGGGTGCCTGCTCAGGTGTCGTCCACGTCACTTGATCATGGTTCAAAATTACGTGGTCCGTTGCCAAAAGCCCTTGTGTAGCTGAACAGTGCGACGTAAATATTCACTCACTCCAAAAAATAAAGTACAGTAGTTATAATTATTTTTATATTTAAAAATGCAATATCTGCCTTTCCAGTTAAAGTTATATCGTTATAATTAACTACTAACCACAAACAAATTTTGAGAATTTGTCCAAATGATGTAGTGTGATATAGAAAGTTTATTTCCTTTAAGTACCAGAACCAATAAAAGCATTTATTTTGAAAAAAGATCAATTTCTTACTACCAAACGTGCATAATAAAATAAAAAAAACATTCAAATAAAGAGAGATTTATAACAACCTCTCCCTTCCAAACTTAGTTTTATTGTGAAATAAAAAAAAGCTCAAACTTAAAGCATTTTTTCCTGCTTAAAGTATTCATTTTTATTTCAAAGCACTTTAAATTAAAATTTTTTCTTAATTGTTAACTATTTAAATTTTTCAACACTTTAATGCAGTTCTGGTCTAAGGTAAAGCCGATGTAATGCTCACCCAAAGTTTCAAGGATTGGAGGTGAAGTTTCTCTGCGGGAGAGACAGAAACTCTGTAACCATTCCACGTATATGAAATTAAAAAAAATTATAGGGATTATGCTGTCCACAGGAATTAATTAGAAGCGAGTGCCTTGCATAGCCAAAACAATAAGGGTTTCTTCAGAAACAAAAGATAGATATATGCTGTTGTGGGCTTTTTTGCAGCGCACGCCAGATTTGCTTGCAGATGCCAGAATTTTTTCCTACTTACTTGACATATATCGTTTTATTTTGAACACTTCACACAATATTTTTATAAATTATAGCCTATGTGTTATTCTGGTGTATAAGCTATATTACTGTAGAATTTCATTAAAATCCATTCACTTGTTTTTGCTTCAAAGACGGCTAAACATCCCCACAAACTTTCGCCTTTATAATATATCTAGATGTATGTGCAATTTTAAATTTTTTTATTTATACTAAAGGAAGTTATATTTTATGTTTATTTTTATGTTAAATATCTTTAAATAATGCATAGTTAATTTCTAAATCTATTTTTGATCTCTGTTCCCTAACTAAATGTGCATTGCGACAGGAATTGAATTGTTTCAAATATTTTCTACTGCATAGCATCCTGAATCATATTGCAGTAAGTTAATATGGTATGTTTGGAACTTCATTAAGGAAATTACCAGCTTGTATGTTATCATCATTAACCTATCACTCTTTGAAGTAGCTTCCCCCTCCCCATGCTAAAGTATGATGGTTATTGAAAGAATGCAATATTTTTGTTCCATTCTTTCATGAGTTCTTAGAATTTGTCAGGTTTATCCAATTTTATTCCTTTTTAATATTCTCGCTCTTCATCAAAAATAAGTTGGTCATAACATTGACTTTCTGACTCTATTTTCTCATTTATCCCTTTAATTTTTCAAAGTATAGGGTGTCCTAAAAGTATGGCTACACCTTCAAAAGTGAATGAAAAATAAACAAAGATTTTCACTTGCGATTTTTTTATGTTCCACAAAGAAAAGGTTAAAGTTTAAGTTTGATAAAATGCAAATTATATGCCGAAACTTCCACGTTCTTCAACATTCTCGTTTCAAAGTGGTTTCACTGCAAGAACAAGCGCAAGTTGTAGCATGGTTTATCTAATTTAAGTTTGCAACATGTGTATAGTGTAAATGGGGCATCATGCCACCGGAGATTGGAACTGAAAAATGTTTTATATATAAAGTTCCCTGGGCAATGGATGAGACGAGGAGGTCCAATACCATAGGCGCCTACATCTCTAAACATATAACTTTTGGGCTTCTTGTGCCAATATGTGAAAAACATTGTTTACCAATCTCCAATTCGTAATATTGATGAATTAATGGCACTTTTCCGTTAGCAGGGCACAAACAAAAAATCTCCATATAATGTAGAATTCTGCCAAAATTTTTACAACTATAGGGGAAATGTTTGTTTGGGGCCATGTGGCATTCTCTGAATTCATTCAAAACCAAGCACGTTTTCCTTTCTTCCATCTTAATTTTTATTTTAAAAAATGATGAAAATTTAGGATTTAGCAGGAACTGAAGAAGATGCTGCAGTCTCTCTCTTTTTTTTCAAGAGTAAGGTATATTGGCAGAGAATGCAGCATGCAATCAAAATGATGAAATGAAACTGTCATTTTGTGATGGAGTAAGTTGACAGGGGCAATCTTTCAACATGCCGCAGGAAGAGCATTCACAATGGTTTATGGTTCGAATAATTCAGGTTGAGTTTTCTAGCATATTGGAGATTTATTTATGGCTGGAGCAAAGAGATGACAGTCAAATGGTATGAATAACAACTGAATATGAATCATAATACAGTTGTAAATTGGAACAACTACTTAAGAGAGAAAAGCTTGTGTAGTAATAGTAGCAGAATGTGAGCAAAAAAAAAAAAATGGGTGGTTCCCTGAAAAATAGTTGAGATAGACGAGAGCTTACTTAGGTTATGAAAGAACAATACTGGTCAAATTCTTTGGCAACAGTGGATATTTGATGATGTTTGTTGTGACATGGACATTCTAGTTAAAAGTTCCAAACTGTTCTTTACCAGTGCTGTTAAATGCCATAACAAATTACATTGAAGAAGGGTCAATCATCTGTTCTGATTCTTGGGAGGATCTACTGCACAACTAAAATGGAAGAGGCTGTTCTGCAGCATTTTAATCACAGGTACAATTTTATTGATCCTGACACTGGTGTAAACACTCAGAAAATCAAACAACTTTGGGGCAGTGTCAAATGGAGGAATAAAAATCATCGGGGAACTACTCGGCATCATTTGGAGTCATACCCCACTGAATTTATGTGGAGACGAGGAGGAGTAAAGGATCCATTTGAGCAAATTCTCAAGGACATACCATATTCTGGAAAAACCAATAATTATAAGTATTCTTTTTGGGTAAAATTGTTTTGCTTATAATTCATTAATATTTGTTTATAGTTGAACTTGTTTTGCTTACTATTAATAAATATTTGTTTATAATTGAACGTTTTCAACTTTTATTCTGTTGACTGTTTTGTCATTTGCTTTGTTTGGTGACTTGGCTTGCATTTGGTTCAGAATTGGCGACAATGGAAAAGTACCAATTTAATAAGTCTACTTACATCCTCCATTCAAAGTGTTGATCCTGCAATGCTTCTTAGAACACAGCTAGAAAATTTGTATTGACTTAATGTGTTACACGCAAGTATTAGTGCGGACATTGAAATTGTGCAATAAAATAATATAAAAACTTTTTAGTATTTTCCTTATGAAATTTGAAAAACTGTAAGTAACCTTTGATCGTTTATTTGTAATTAATGGTTGAAATGTAGCCATACTTCTCGGACACGACATATTTTATATTGCACAATTTTGAGAATTGTTAGATTTGAAAATGTATGTAATATTTAATCACTATGGGATATACTCTTTTTTTAACTTTTTTTTGGTCTTATTAGTTTTTGTTTCTTATTTAAGGGTCATATTAAATGTGTTCAAAAACTCAAGGGATTGCTCAAGAAATGGAGTGAAGAAGACTTTAGAAATGACCCAGAATTAAGCCTGATTCCATCATTATATAATAGTATAAAAACAGTATCCGAGAAAGAAAGTCTCACCCAACAATCTGAGAAAGATACTCAGCGGGGATCGAAGGACACTGCTTCTTCAGCTATCAAGAAGGAGGAAGACGATCTTGCAAAAGCAATTGAATTATCACTGAAAGAATCTGGATCTCCAAAAGTTGCTAGCTCATTGTATCCAAGTACTGTTTCAACTACAAGTCAAGATCATCAGACCAAACCAGCTAAACAGTTGAGAAAAGTTCGAGCCTTGTATGATTTTCTAGCAGCTGAAGACAATGAGCTGTCTTTTAAAGCAGGGGAAATCATTCACATAATTGATGACAGGTAATATGTTAATGCACCTTATGCTTTCTAAATGTAGAGTTCCGATTTCCAAATTTAATTTAGAAGTATGTTGAAATTTGAGATTTTAAAATGAAAATTAAGCCGTTTTTTATCTGCAGAAAAACAAACTTAAATATTGTAGAAAAAGTTATTTGTTATGCTCTCTTTTTAAGTGATCCATCATGGTTTCTTGGCTCCAATCAGAATGGTCAGGGTTTGTTTCCGGCAAACTTTGTGACCTCAGATTTATCACCAGTCGAATCTTTACCAGCCCCCCCAAAAGAAAAGAAAACAGTTAAATTCAATGAAAAGGTAAATGTGAAAACTTTGGGAGATACAAATGTGCCAGTTGAAGAAGTTGTAATTGATGAGGTGTGTAAGCTGAATGTATTTTCATATATGTTATTGAATGTGTTTTATTTAATCCTTGTATTCCTTTTAAATATGAAATGACTTTCAGAAAAAAATTGATGAAATGCTTACTGCTTTACATGATGCTGACCCGACTGGGCAAATTCAAGATTCTGATGAATTGCTCGCTCTTGAGGGTTTGTAATTAAAATTACATTAATTTTATCATTTGAAAATTCATCTGAATTCTCAATATTTGAAATTAATATTTATTACTAAACTTTTTAGATCATTGCTTAGCAATGGGTCCTCTCATAGAGCAAGAGCTTGAAAGAATTGATCACAGACATGCTGCTTTAACAGATGCTAACAAGTTTCTTGTTGAAGCTTTGAAATCATATGAAATGCTAATGAAGTCTGCTATTCCTTATGCATCTTTTCAAGTACCATCAGATATAATGCATAGCAATATGTATCAGACACCAGCTCTTCAACTTCCTCAAGTAATTTTTTGAATATAAAATGCTTTAGAATGCTAAAATGCTCAGATTGCTTTAAAATGAAACATAAATAAAAGTTCAAAATCAGTCAAATCTTAGAAAACTTTTTTTCCTATCTACTACTTAATCATTAAAAGATAATAGAGATGTATTCTTGCCTATAAGTGAGCCTAATCTTCTATGTAATATTTTTCTCTCCACGCGTTACATATATTGTAAATGCCAAGTGACTAATGTATTGCTAAGGCTGTATTCGGTCAATGTTAAATAATAGTGATCAAACCATATACTCATTTGTAGTTAGGAAAAAGCTCCAATATTAATTAAATTGCTATGGTTATAGCACATAATTGTTTCGGATAACTTTGTTAGAATTAAAATTTTTGAAAAATTTTAATTGTTGCAAGTAAAATTGAATAATATTTTGGATGTTTGCTTCTCTATTTAAACTACAATGGGTAGAATACAATTTTGTGTTTTTATTAATTTTTTTAATTTAAAATTTATTCTGAATTATTTTTTATGTAATTAGGACTAACTATACTTGGTGATATTTTTTTCTAACGAATTTATTCTTGGTTATAAATATTTATTTTTGGCGATCTTCTACAATTTCACCCTGAAAGATAATCACTTCCTAACATTATAGTAACTTGTAAGTTTTGACAAATAGTGAAAAATGGAAGATTTAGGATTTACAGAGACTAAGCATCCCAAAACTAAACTCTCTGATTTAGAAATGTATTAAATGTTTTTTTGCATGTGTTTAAAGATATTTACTTAGATCTAATTGAAGAAAATTTCTGTTTAATCAGGTTTTGCATTTTGCATTTTTTTATGTTATTGAAAACATATCTATAAAAATGTTTAAATTGGAAAAATTACCATTCTTTAAAACTCGAATTAATTGTAATTATTATAATGCTAAAAAATGAATCATATTTTTTTGCATTCAAAGAAAAGAATTTTTCTTTCCCTGAAGAGACTTTATATTTGACATAAAATTTAAGCTTTGAATCACACATTGGAATTATTAAGAGATTCTTGTTTCCTAAATTTTAAATCCAGTTGTTTAGCAGAAACTTATTTTTTCAATTTTTTTTTCCCACAAAGTATAAAAATTTCTATTAGCTGAATTGAATTCGTTGCTTACTAGCATATGAAACTAACTCTAGGCCGTGGGTAGCCTAGTGGTTAGAGCATCGGACTCCAGACCGGAAGGCCTGGGTTCGATGCCCGATGCCACCAAACACCCTCCGAGTACACACGGAGTACGTGCTCGTTAAATCAGTGGGTTCGTAGTCTTGTGGGCTTAATCACGAGCGCAGGGACTGGAGAATATTTCCCTCCCCTTCAGTCTAGATGCAGAAATTGTGGAGGTGGAGATAGAGGTCGTGTCGCCATCTATCGTCCCTTCGGGGAACTTCGCCGAGCTAAAATCGTACTGTCACCTGTATGGTGCTCAAGGCCAACGACAGGCGTACCTCTAGCCCATGCCACGATGAATTTCGTGGGCCTCGATCTGACTGCGTCAGACAGGTGGCATCAGACAACAACAACAACAACGAAACTAACTCTAAATGAAAAAAAAAAGCATTGCTTCAATAAATTTTGATTTTTTTCTTTGAGCTGTGTATGTACATGAAAACATATCTATAAAAATGTTTAAATTGGAAAAATTACCATTCTTTAAAACTCGAATTAATTGTAATTATTATAATGCTAAAAAATGAATCATATTTTTTTGCATTCAAAGAAAGGAATTTTTCTTTCCCTTAAGAGACTTTATATTTGACATAAAATTTAAGCTTTGAATCACACATTGGAATTATTAAGAGATTCTTGTTTCCTAAATTTTAAATCCAGTTGTTTAGCAGAAACTTATTTTTTCAATTTTTTTTTTTCCACAAAGTATAAAAATTTCTATTAGCTGAATTGAATTCGTTGCTTACTAGCATATGAAACTAACTCTAAATGAAAAAAAAAAAAAAAAAAAAAAGCATTGCTTCAATAAATTTTGATTTTTTTCTTTGAGCTGTGTATGTACATGAAAAAAATTAAAAAATGGCATTTTTGTCAAGGAAATGAAAATAAAGCAAAATCTTTCAAAATCAACAACTATAAGAAATTTAAATGATTTAATCCATTTTATACAAATATGCAACATATTTTGCATACATTGTAATTTTTGAGTTCAGTTAAATCACATGAAATTTGAGTTGAATTAATTGATAATTAAACTAGACAATTTATTTTTAAACAGCAATTAATAGTGATTTTAAAGTTAAAGTCATTACATTCACTTTTTCTAATTGTTAAAAATTACTGTCTAATGTTTTCTATCACTGAACATCTACAATTTTGTGGTTCAGTCCTTGACTAAGTTTTTAATATATTAGATGCTGTGTGGTGCGTTATGCATATCAAATTAAGAGTTTTAGTTAATTCAAAATATATAAATTTTAGTTGAATTTAATATAAATTTTACACACACACACAAAAATAGACATTGCATTACCATAGCAACAATGAACAGATATTTTATGATCATAGTAGTTTTTTCTATTTGTGCTATATAATTAAAATATTATTCTTTTTTTGGTCAATTTTAATTTAGAAAGTAAATTATTCACTAAATGATAATTCTTTTGAATAATTGATCTTGTAATAAATCACTCGTAATTTATTAGAAAGTTCTACCAAAATAAAAAATGTCCTACCTTTTCTGATATTTTTGGGCATAGAGCATAGCATAGGGCATAGGTGTTGCAGCTAACTTCTTTATATTCCAAGAAAAAGACTAATACTTCTGAACTAAGTTTTAATTACAGTTATTGGCTTAAGAACTTATATACTGTTGCGTTTTCGAGGGTTCGAAATGATTGAAGCCGAAGAGCGGGATCCAAAACAATTTTATTCTTGGCCAAAACAGTCCTCCACAAATTGTAGAACAGTTCGAGAAAGTCACGTACAATCGATGAAATTACTGATAAGACAGATGTAATACACTAACAAAAGCAATAGTAAACACTCAGCACAAAAATAATAACTCAATAAAAGCAATAACACACGCACTATGCAATCGTCTCTCTGTCTCTCAAGCACAGAGAGGTATCACTTGCATGAAAGCTGAGATCTGACTGACTGACTAGCCGGCCTGGGCCCTTTTATACCTTTCGGTCAGAAACCTCTGGCACTTGCCAGAATAATCGAGAAATAGAAAGATCTAGCAAAATCCGGAAGGTATGAGAAAAGCTCAATACATAGTGTTACAATACCGCGATAGGGTTGCCAGACAGGGTTATTAGGAGCAGGGTTGCCATGGTCGCCAAGCTTATCGCCCACATTTGGCGATATATCGCCAAATTTGGCGCCAAAAATTAAGTCGCCAAATCCGTCGCCAACTTGGCGCTAGCTGCAATATTTGGCGAGTTTACCATTTAAACCAATGTTAAAGCATGGGGGCCGTGCAATGCAGTGGAAATAATATTACAGGTAAACAGGGTTAAAATCACATTAGATACGACAAATTAAACTGTAAAAATGAACACAAATGAGTAGAAACAATTAGAATAAGACTAAATTCGTAACAATACATTGTTATATTTACAAATAAACACATGAAAACAAGACATACGTTTAAATAGCGGTAAATATAGAAGTTCCTTTTTGGGGCGTATCCCCAAATCTACTGATGAAACAATCTTCTCTTATGCAGAAAGTTCTTGTTTTTATGTGACACAACTTGTGTCCTCTGGTGGGAGAAAGCATGATTTACAGTTGGTTAGAAGTTAGAGATTTTAACAGATCTATTTTAGGCTTGGAAAAATTAAAAATTAATTTTCTAAATATGTAAATCTTGTTTTCATTTCATATTTTTTTAAATATCTAATTTTTAATTTTAGACCTTTAAAAGGAATTATTTATCTTAAAAAATGAAGGAAAAATATAAGTATAAATTTCATATTAATATTTAAGTACTTTTTAATCTTGCAATTGCAAATCAAATAGTTTCATTCTTAACTGTTTAAGAAGTTTTGTATTTCTAATTTTTCCATTACACATTTGTTTTGTAAAACTCTATTACTCTTAACCATTAATGAACTTTCTATCTTGAACCATGGTACCCATCCATTAGAAAATTTATTTCACTTTTAATTATTATAAATCTATTTTACCTTAAATAACCACTGTGTGATAAATATACCTTTGTGCAGATTAGTCTTTATTAGTTGCACTCAAAAGCAATGTGAGGGTTATTAATGATGGGCCTTGTTACTCTGATCTGCAGTCAACAACAAAAATCATGTTAACAAATATATTTTTTGAGAGCTGATCCCTTACTTTTTCGGTATTATTAAATTAATATCATTGTTATACTATGAAATCAATTACTGTATTCAATTACTTGTATTTCAATTCGTGCTTATGCAACATAGAATATATCAGGTTTATTATTACAGAACACTTATATCAAGGTTGATATAATTCAGATATTGTACTGAGGAACTATGGGGAGGGGGGATGAATTTTGTAATATTTGTTCTTTTGTGTTTGCACTTTCTGTATTTTAAAAATAACTGTTGTGATACTATTCCAATTCATAAATTAGCTTTTGTTTAATAAAGCTAGCATTTGCTTAATTGTTTGAAAAATATTATAAACTATGTCTTTATAGATATGATTACCTAAGAAGAAAAGTTAGTTAAATTAATTATTTTGAAACTTCCATTTTTAAAAGGAGTTGTCCAAAGAAAGCAATCTAGCATATATATATATATATATATATATATATATATATTATAATTAAAAGATAAAATTAAATTACAATAAAAAACTAATTAGTACTAATATTTATGACAAAGGAGATGGATTTAACTTTAATGTTATTAAACAACCTTTCTGGGAATGCAATATACCATTAAACCTGTTTTTGTGTGGTAGATAAGGGACTGCATAAAAATAAATGCAGAAAAAAAATTTCTAGGACTCTAGGGGTCCAAAGCTTGAGTAATGCTAATTACGTATTTACCCAATTTATAAAATTTTAAAGCAGAAACCTGACTTTCAGGAAGGATAATATGGTCCTGGTAAATACATAGAAAACTGGTAAATAGATAGACGCCACTGGTAAATAGAATAATATTTTTCTAACAGCAAGCTATTTGCTGAAACTATGATGAGGTGCACCTTGAAACAATATTCTCATATTTTCTTTTGAATTCAATATTGAGCAGATTTTTTGTCATGACTTTGCTTCTGACATCTTGCAAACCAGAAAACTGTATCATTTGTGATAAGAAAAATGTTTGCACAGAGAAAAGATACACCTTGAAAAGATTTTCTCATATTTCCCTCTGGATTTTTTTAAAATTCAGTGTTGAAGTGATTTTACATCTCATGCCATTATGGTTTAATGTTGCTTTTGCCATGTATGATATATATATTTCAATTATCACTATAGTTATTTATCATTTTATGCACTCATTTGTTTGTTCTTTGCAATCAAATTATAATTTTAAGAGAAATATTGCAAAAAAAGTATTGTTTCAATAATTAATTTTTTAACAACATGGTTTATTATTTGTTTCATTCTGCACTATTTCAATGGAGACCTGTTTTATCTGTTTTAGGTTGATTTTAATTTTAATTCATACTAATAAAATTTTTTTAGTATTGAATTACATCTAAAACTCTATATTAGATGTATTACAGAGGTGTTAGACAGTATTGCACCCATACCTCATGTAATACTAATTTAATTTTTTTCCATTTGAAGGCTTAATATTTTTTATTTATGATAGCATTTATTGAATCAGTTTATCGTCAATCATTTTTTCTCTTTGTTTTGTCTATTGTAAGTTATTTTACCCATAGTTCTCACAGCAGAAACTTGCTACTGCTATCTCTTTTCTGTTATAATTTTTATTTATATTTGCATTCATTTATATCTCTTTACTCTTAAGCATGCTAATTTTCTCTTACATTGAAATATTTGTTTTTGTTAAATTATTACTTAATTTGAAGCCAAATTGCAATTTGTGTAAAATTTATAATGTGAACATATTCATTTGAAAAAAATATTTTTAATTTTTGGTTATACTACTTCATACAGGGTTTTACCCTCCCTAAAAAAATATAATTTCTATAATAGGCGAATTTTATGTTTTTAAAACTTAACCCGTGCAAAGAACGAGCATTTCAGCTAGTTTTCAATAATATTTCGCTTAGTATAATGAACAGGAAGGGGGAGGTTGGCTAGCTTCAAAATTGGTTAAATCAATTTTCTATAAAATTAAAAGCTGTTCTCAGTCAGCATTATTTATAATACTTCAGCATCTATATTTTAAAGTTTCTAATTCTTTTATCTTTAATGCTCATGACATTTCTGTCTGTAGTAGAGATTATTAAAAACTAGTACACACTATCTGGTCAAAAGTATCCGGAGACACCCAGTGCTATGGACTTAGAGCGTCCTGAGGCACATATTAATATGATTATGGTCCTCCTTTTGTATGGATGACAGCCTGCACACGTTTGGAAAGACTTTCCACCAATTTTTGATAGGCGACCATAGGAATTGCCTTCCAGGCGTCCATCACAGCTGAAGTGAGTGCTTGCAGCGAGAATGGTCGATTTGGCTGGCTACGTAATCTGCGCTCTAATTCGTCCCAAATGTGTTCTATGGGATTTAGATCGGGGCTCTGAGAAGGCCAGTCCAGTTTTTGAACACCCATTTCGTCAAACCACGTCTGTGCAAGCCTCGATGTGTGAATGGAGCAGTTATCCTGCTGGAAGAGAAATGGGCCTTCCCCAAAATATTGCCATAGAGTTGGGAGTGCAGCATTGTCCAGAATGTCCACATACATCTCAGAGTTCATGTTTTCAATCACAGGAACTAACGGACCCAGGCCAAACCATGAGAAACACCCCCACACCATTATGCTTCCACCACCAAACTTAACAGTCGGCACAATGCAGTCACTAAAGAAATGTTCGCCGGGCATCCGCCAAACCCAGACACGTCCATGCAACTGCCAGACTGTAAAGACAGATTCATCACTCCAAAGAAAAGTTTTCCACATGTCCACGGTCCAATGACGGTGAGCTCTACACCATTGTAATCGATTCTTTGCATTCTGTGGAGTGATGTTTGGCTTGTGAGCGGCTGCACGACCATGAAATCCCAAGTTTTTTAACTCTCAATGGACAGTCCTGATGCTAACACTAATTCCTGAGAAATTTCCACTAACGAGGACTTGCGATTTTGTTTCATTACCCTTTTCTGAGTTCTGCGGCTGCGTTCACGAAGTATTTTCGGCCTACCGTTTCGTTTTTCTGCCGTTTCACTGCCTCGACGTTTCCACTTCACAATTACACCACTGACAGTGGATTTAGGCTTCTGTAGAATATCCGCAATCTCATTAACTGATTTCCCACAAAGGTGGCATCCCACTATACAGCCACGATCAAACTCACTAAGCTCCTTTGACTTACTCATTGCCTCACAAACGCATAAATACAATCTGACAACCCACTACCAACACTTTTATAGCTTTGAATTACTTCTCCAATTGTGTCACTCTCCAGAACCACTTTTTTAAGGAATGTCCGGATACTTTTGGCCAGATAGTGTGTATATATATACACACACACACATACATATATATATGTAACTTGTAGAACAATTATACAAAATTTTCAATAAAAAAAGTATATTAATCACTTTATTTAATGTAAACTGCATAATGATGTGCATTACAACAATTTGCATTTATCCTACTTCAACCTTTATTAAAATTTATTATTTTATGTAAGTAATAATTGTACAAAATTTGGAATAATTCCTGTTGCATGCCGATTTGAAAATATATTTAATTATCTTTGTAACTCATCCAAAGCAAGAGATTGGATTAAAAATGTAAGAAGTAGTCAAAATGGTTCTTTGAAATGAAACATACAAACAAAAAATGCTATGGGAAGTGTGAAAGGTTCATTTAGAAATTCCATAAAGCATGTTTCTTTGTATATCTCGGTTAATTGGCAGTTTTCCAAGTTCTTGAACTAAGGAAATGGGCAATGTATGTCTAGTTGAAGAAAGAAGGGCCAGGTAAGTGTCATAAAAACGATTCTGCAGCCTGGGACCACTGATTGTCTCCAGCATCGGGATGCTTATTACACATCTGGTGTCATTTTCTTTCATCTCGACAGCTCTTAGAATGCAAATAACACTAGAAGTGCCATTTGGGTCATTTTGAGCCTTTATTCAATTTCACATGCTGTATTTAAACATTCAAGCGATCACCTCAGTTCATATTTTTTGACTTTTTCTAATATGCCTCCATGCCTCTTGTGACAATTTTTCATATTTCTGTTTTAATTATTAAAAATAATTATAGAAATACCTAAAAGAGCCAACGGGGGTCATTTTGACCTTCATAAGAAAAATTACTAATTGAAAGTCTATTTTTGATTTCCTAATATCTCATTTTTGTTTTTGTGTGGATAAGAAGATGTGCAACTCCTATCGTGATGGCTAGTAAGGGGTAAATAAAAACTCCAGTTTGGCTTAGTTTTGATCATGCATAATGATGAGAAAAGCTAATCTTCTTGCCATCTGACCATATCCTTCTTGTTTTCTTGCCATATGTGCACCTCAGTGTTACTCTAAGCATTGTAATTCTTTTCTGAAATGTGTAAGCCTCCTAGTGGTGTAGTCATGCTAAAGAATTTTTTGAGGGAAAATAGTCCTGGTAGAACTGCAGTCAGAAACTGAACTTGACACAACTCTCCTCAGCAGCATTCTCAAAGTTACAGATCACAACTAAAGTATAAGTAGAGGACTGAGTACACAGGAGTGTTTTGCTCTTATGAAGCAATTGATTCAGATATCTGTGGTAAAGGCAACAAAGATATTTGGGCTGATAATGTGAACTTGTGGAATGTGTATCTTCTGAAAGAAATAACAATTATGCTGTGGGACATTTTAGCAATATGATTTTTCCTGTTATTTGCAAATCAGGACATGAACTAAAGGTTGAGGCAATAATATACTAAATCTTTCAGTAACTATAAGTACTTGTCATCCATTCATCCAATTGTAACTGCATCAACGCCTTTGCTCTTCATAACATTGGGGCAAATCCTGTATCATGTGGGAGATGACAGCAACTGGTAAGTTACTTTTTTTGCCCTATTATATGCCTGGGGAGTACTAGACATTCATATCTTTATGCAGGAGATTGGTGGTGCAAAATTAGGACAATCTACAATGAAAGTCAATGACATGCAATTTTTTCCGTAAAAGTATGCAATACCCTCACATTTTATGATGATGTAGCTGAGCAGAGCACTTGATAGAAATGAAATCTGCTCTAGTTTGTGAAAACTGGTACAAGCTGATTGAAAGTTTGTTATTAATGCTATGATTCTGAAAAAATTCTGTGTAAATCAAGAAGCAGATTTATCCAATCTATGTTAAATAAACCGGACAAATTGGAAATCAAGTTTTGGCTAGGAATTAATGTGAAATCCAAATATTTTTTTAATGACTATATTTGGACAAGGAAAATTGATTTACAACTTGGGGAAGTGTAATACCATGTTCATGTTTTTTACAACGTTCTTGACATCTCTAAACTGAATTTTAGTATAATTTTCAAACAATCCTCAGACCTGAATTTCAAGTGGAGAATCTATTCTTGTGATCATGAAAAAACTATGAATCTGATTTGCGCAGCAGATCCCTTTTCCCTTTGCAAATCAATCCAGTACAGACCCTAAAATGAAACAAATGTAACTTTTGATGTTGTGAGGTGCAAAATAAAACTTCTGCAAGCTTCCAGAAACCAGTTTGTGATAAATGTAGCATTGTCACTGTCAAGCGTGCATATTTTTATATTTCTGCTAATGTCTATCTGTGGAGCATATTACAAACAAATTTGTGTTGTTTGTATTTGTAATTTTGCTTTCTTATCAGCTATACCTCTGCTAAAGAATACTGTGTTGTAAAATATATCACAGTATATATTGTCATATAAATACTGTCATTAAAAAAAACTTAGGATGGCGAAAAATGAACCAAAAAATGTAAGTAAAATAAATTAATAATATAAATTGATAAATCTTTTAAAAACTCTTGTACATTGTAATTTCAACTCAATTTAACAATAAATAGGTTATTTACTTTTAGTGAGAATGAATTTCTTATAAGGGTGAAATTCACTCCCAATGGCGGTTTTAGGTAAGTCCAAAATACAGTTGTTCTAGTGTTAATAGGAAGTGGAATAAAAGCAAAGTAAAACACAAAATTAAAAAATAATAAGCATTTATTTTGAAATCAAGAAAAATAATCAGTTTTAAAAAAAAAAAAAAAAAAAAAAGCAATCAATTTCATTTTTTGAAGGAGCTCAAAAATATTATACTTTAATAGGTTACCTGCTGAAAATTTATTTATATCAATAATGTAATAAGCGATTACTTTAAATAATAGTGTTTAGATGAATTGAATCTGTGCATGTATGGGCATATACATTCGAACCTCCATATTATGAACCTCTATATTGCAAATTTTTCTGTTAGCAAAATTTTTCCTGGAACCAAGAACATTTCACGATTTTCTTCATAAAATAACCTCTCTATAGCAAAGTGCATTTTCTATGTAATGAAATTTTTTCCTTGTGATTTAATTTTTTCCCCACCCTATTTCTAAAGTATTTCTGGACATTTCAAGTTATTCTGTCTTAACACATTTTATGGTGGCCATACATATTGAACTGGTTTTATTAGGCACCTAACTCGCCGAGAGCAATCGAATTCTTGGCGTTTAATTCAAAAAGTACAACCCTTTACCCCCATTATCCGTGGCCGCGGTAGCCGAGTGGTATAGGTATCGGATCGCGGCTTGCCTTGTCACGAGTTCGAGCCCAGTACCACTAAAGACTTGCCGTGTAGGGCAGCAATGCACGTTAAATCTGTCGAGAGCTGAAACGTCCTCCCGTTGGTGTGGTGTGGTAGTTAGGAGAAGGGGGTGCCAGCTCAGGTGTCGTCCACGTCACTTGACCATGGTTCAAAATTATCTGGTCCGTCACCGAAAGCCCTGATGTAGCTGAACAGTGCGACGTTAATATTCCACCAATCAATACCTCCATTATCCAGTTCACTACAAACATCTCCAATATCCCCTTTCACCCTCAGTGGAGTTATTTCGTGTCCTTGAACTAGTTTCCATTTCTTTGTAGTGATGATCAGTCTTATTGGTAGCTTCGTTTCTTGTAGCTCGGAAATGTCAAAGTACTTGAGCATCAAAGAATAAAAAATTCATTCTTCAGGAAGTGGATAAAGGCATTAAAAAAAAGCTATTGTGTCTACTTTAAAATTTGGTATTCCTCCTAACGGCTTATCAACTATTATAAAAAACCGGGATAACCTACAAAATTATCATTCATCAAATTCTTGTTTAAAATATTTAAGAACGTGTATCTATGAAGATGTCGACAAGGTAGTTTTGAAGTGGATACACACAATGTGAGGTAAAAATGTTCCAATCTCTAGAGCTTAAGTAATAGAGAAAGCTCTTCAATTTGTGAAGGAATTGGGATAGGACCCATTTCTAGGAAGCAATGGATGGCTAGAAAAATTTAAGAAAAGACAAGGAAAAATACGCCTGAAGGGATTTTTGGGGCGTTGCAAAGATATGAGGCGTATTATGAAACAGCATTTTTTCAAACAAAATTAACAGATTTTATGAGTAACTAAATTTACGGACGCATATAGTAATGTATGTTTAGAAATTCTAGTTTTAATATAATGTATTTTTAAAATTACTTGTAGGCTTTAAATTAGAAAATGTCCTTAAAATTCATTAGTTTTAATATAAAATATTTTCTTAATATTGAAAATACAGTGTAATCCACAACATTCTTTTTTCTTGTTTTCCTTGCAATTTTTCTTTCTTTCTTTTTTTTTTTTTTTTTTTTTGATGCTAAGATATATAAAATAAATAGATATTAATTTACAAGAAGTTGTGAATTATTATTTGTAGTGTTAATGAATTTAAAATTTGTTTCATGTGTTTTATAAAGTATATGGAAAGATGACCTCTATATACAATGAATTTTCCATATAACGAACTTTTTTATGGTATTTAGCGACTTTGTTATGTAGAGGTCCAATTGTATATATATGTGTGTGAAGGAGAGATATAAATTTAAATAATGAAGATGGATGTAGAATATCTCTAAACACTGTTTCATGGAGTTAAAAGTAGTTTTGTGGCTAGCTAATCTTCCACTTTCTCTTTATAAATCAATTATAACCAACACAATCACTGAAACACATAAAGTAAGGAAATTAGTTAGAATATGAGAAATCTTAGCATATTGAAAAAGAAATTCAAATGGGTCTCAGAATATTGGTGAACTAAAATGACGTGTTTTTACAGATACATCTTTCCATTTCATGATTAATATTTTGTTTTAATAACATGAATATTATTATATAGCTATATCCAAATTGAATGTAAGTGTATGTTATTAGAGCATGTAAAAAAGAATAAATATTTAATACAGATTAAATTTTCAATTTAATATTTAAAAAATCAAGTGGGTTAGTTCATGGGTTTTATTTAGAAGTATCGGAGAGTAAATAAGAAAGAAGGCATTCATAATATTTGATAAAAAAATTATTATATTTTAATGAAAAAAAGCAACATTTTTTACTATCCTGATACTTTTCTTATTGTACCATGTATTTTCTAAAGCTAATTAATGAGGTAATAAATTTCATACACTCTCACACACACGAAAAAAAAGTTCAAAATAATTTTTTTGTGAAAGAAGAGAAATAATATCAATAAATTTCCCCCCAAAATTCTCTGCACTCCTCAGATTGTTTGGAATTTATTTTTCCATGGGGGGACTTTTTAAAATAATATGAGGATCTATTTATAAAATATGTGTAAGATAGATTAAAAAAAATGGAATACGCAGTGCTCCATCGTAGTATATGTATTCAATATAAGTAAAATTATATCATAATTTATTTTCAGTGCAACAAATTAGAACTTGAAATTTACTAATAAAATTTTCACTACTTCAAATCATCCTATTTTTTGTTAAAAAATTATGCTGTCTATAATTCTTTTCAGCTTTCATATTAAAAAATGGGTGATATCTTCTTCGAGATCCAATGGTATTTTCACCCCCTCCTCCCCCACAAAAACAAAAAATAGATCAGAAAAAGTGTTTCCTTTTTCAGTTTTACAACAGTCTCTCACTCTCTCCCCCTTCATAGCCCTTATCCTTACAGTGTTTCCCTGTCACTGAAGGTTGAGTCTTTTAAAAGTGCTAGTGAGAGATATTTATTGCCTATTTTGGAAATCTAGATAAATATTCTTGGCTAAAGCCTTGCAATAATAACAGGTACAGTTTAAAAAATTCCTCCATATTATGTGCCCTTCAATTTTTTTTTTTTGCAAGATAGCGAGAGAGTCTATTTTTCTGCTGTAGGATTTGTGTTTATGAACTTTCTGTTAAAATGTTATATTTTTTATGTTAAATGTTATATAATTTCTGTTATATTTTCTTTTTAAAGATTGTGGTAAAAATTATCTGAAAGTATTTTTATATTTACTCTTTTGCATGTTTAAAACAACTTTGAAGTCGGTGGTAGAAAAATATATTAAATCCTATCCCCAATTTTATTGTTTCAGATGTATAACAGTCAGACATATCCTGGAGAACCATATCAATCTGTATCTGTTAGCTGTGATCAGTTTCCAGTTCCTCTGTCAGGTTCATAAATTATATATATATTTTGTTAGGAGTTTTTTTACATAATTTCTGATAAATGTGTCCCTATAAACAATTGTATCATATTATAGGAGCTGTACCTACTACTCTCCAGTCTTGCATGGCTCAAAATGTAGCTCAACCTCAAGTTCCCTATCCTGATACTTCAAACCCCAATTCTTATGGAAGGTAATTAATTTTTCCAGAATCACAAAGTTACTCTATTTCATAAATAGTATCTAATTTTTTATGTGGATTTTAGTTTTATTTGTATCGATTCTGATTGTGGCAAATACATGTTTTTAAAATAATTATTTGCCTACCTATCAATAACATTTTGTAAAAGTAATTATGTTACCAATATTGTAAAACATTACATTCATGTAAGGAACATATTTCTTGGATCAGGTAGCAATAGTGAGTTTTCCTGATTTTGAGTAATTTTGGATAAAAACCCCTCACTTTCAAACATCACAAGTATGTCATTATTGCTTATAATTTCTTTAAGGAATCCATTCCCCCTTCCCGTTTTGTTATTGCATAATAATGTTGACTGATGTTGGAGAACTTCATCTCCTATCTAGATGAATTGGTGGTTAATCATTGAAAAAGATATTTGTTATGTTTATTTTATACTGATAAAATATTCAAGTTAAAAATTATTAAAATTAAAATTTTCATTTAAGGACTGCACATTTTATCCAGAGAACATAATTTAAATTGCTGGAGCCATTGTGTTATTAGTGAGAAGTCTTTATTTCCTTTTAATTAGTTATGTACTGATTTTACCCCTCAGGGGCTCACCTTCTTTATGTGAGTACGGGTGTCACAATCCCGAGGTACCCTAGTGATCTTTTCCTTTTCCCAAGGGGTTTACTACCTTTGGTAAACACGGGTCTCACGAACCTGGGATACCCTAGTGATCCTTCTCTATTTTCGACCCTCTTTCTTGTCATTCAATTTATCCTTTCTTTCTTTTCCCGTCTAGATCACAGATTTTCACAAATGTTTGGCGCAGTACAGCCAGATTTGGCTCTTGCGCCATAAAATCTCACATTCACTCACTCACTGTACTGATTTTACATACCCCTGTTACTAGCTTAGCTTTCTATTGCGGGAACAGCAGTCTTGGTGGCCGGTAAAACTCAGCACCTCATCTGCTACTCCCTCCATTTGTGAAGAGCCAAAAAACGGCAGGCATTTTTGTGGCTTTCGGGGGGTACAAATGCCTTACCAATCAGGGAGCTGCTGCTCGTTTGGATATGTGGTCTGGGTGTTAGATTCTATGGGGTGAAAAGTTTTTGGATCAGAAGGAGAGGAAAACTTGCCTTCCTGTGATGAGTAGATTGTCTCCAATTGGAGGGTCAAAATTCTCGGAAATCAGGCTTTAATAATTTTACTTAGAAATTTTAAAAATGTTTTTAATTTGCTTGAAAAATTCAAGAAAAGGTAAATTAAAAAATGATATTACATGGTTTATTAAAGGAGTTCTGGGTCATTTTCGGAGTGTTATGTTATTGATATATTCAATGCTTGTAAATCACTTAAGGGTTAAAACTTAACTAATGATTGTAAAACATTTTCATGATTTCTTGAATGGTTTGGAGATTTAATGCCATGAGTTTAAGCCTAATACTGCCGAAGACATGCCATGTAGGTGGGCAATAAACATTAAATATGTCGAAGCTCAAAGGTCCTCCCGTTAGTGTGGTGTGGAAGTTAGGAGAGGAGTAGGGTGTTTTAGCTCAGGTGTCGTCCTCGTTACTTGAACATAGCTCAAAATTACGAGGTTCGTCACCTTTTGTTTTCGTGCAACCTTATATTGTGATGTTAATGTGTAACTCCATATTATCCTTTAAACTGAGGTATCTCCTGAATTCTTGTCAACCTTTTTACTTTCAACATCGCTTTCAAAACCATGCAAATTCAAATATTCACTTATTCAAAATACATTTTGCTTTTTCAATGAAACCTTCTAATTCCCTAGTATTATAAACTTTTCATTTTAGATTGTCTACATAAAAGGATCACTTCATTCTCTGAGCAACTTCATTGCATTCAGTTGGGCAATTTTCTGACAGATGATTTTCCAATAGATATGTGCTAGAACAAATCTCAAACACAATAGGACAATGTTTGTAAATTTCTTGTTCTTCCATACCTCAGAGTGGGGGAAGGAAGTCTTATGAAAATCCCTGTCTTAAAGAGCAACAAATGAGGTTGATTCACGACATTGAGATGCCTAGTCAAAATCATGTGACGAGGATACCAACATTCCCCCACGTTTTGAATCAGTGTGTAAATTTTGTATGCTTGATATGTTTACTTCTTGTGTGTGAAGCTTATTTCTGAAATTTTATTTATTTTTATTATATTTTTGCATTATCCTTGTTTAATAATTAGGTATGGAGTATTTTTCGTAATTTTTTAGCATAATTTTTTGTTTCAGTTTAGTATATTTATCATTCGGTGTTAGTGTGCGAATCCGCAGCTTCTTGCAGTGTTTGTTTATATATTTGTTAATAGTTCTAGATTATTTTTTAGCATCCTTATAATAAGTGCTTTGTTTTCATGTAGTTTATTATGTTTATTTACGCCTGAGAATGATTTACAATATAGAATTGAGACCATTTAATTTGGAAAAACTTCTCATATGTGTAAAATTACTTATTGGTACATAGTGTATCACTCCACATAAATTCATAAAATAGTGTAATTTATAAGAAACATGTAGATATGAAATGGTCCCATTTTGAAATGTTAATGTTTATACCTTTCATTGTCTGATTCCCTTAGTAATTACCAGCTACAAATATTTAATGTTTTTAGAAATACTATCTCTATAATTTCTGATAGAAGAGTATGGAACATTCAGAAACATGAAATGCAAGTAAATATAATTTTGGAAATGAATTTATACTAAGATTTGTCAATGACATGGATATATTTTTATTTAAAAATTTTCATTCCTATTTCTAATCTTTAACAAGAGATTTATACTTTTTGAGAGCAGAGTGTATAAAATAGTTGGTTAATAATGAAAATTTTTAAATAATAATTAGGAACTCTTCTGTGATGGAAATGAAATTGTTTTAACATCATTTAAAGGTTTGGGATATCTGAAATAATCCAATTATAAACAAACATTTGATATGTTTTATTGTTTGACTTCCTTTGTAATTATTACCCTTCAAAAGGTTTGAATTTTTTAGAAATGCCTGTCTCCAACATTCAGAAAAAAATGAACTTGACTTCTTAAAAATAAATTAAGAAACATGCTTAAAGAAATAGGCTTTTAAATAAAATTATTTTATAGTAGAACAAATTAAATTGTTTTCATGAAAATTTCTCGTATAATGAAGCAGAAAATTGTTATCGGACAGTTTTATTCAATAATCATACTCATTTTAATATACATTATTTATTGACACTTAATTTTAACATTACATGAATACACTATTAGTAAATTAAGCAGACTCTATGAATGTAACACTATACTATAAGAACAAATAGAGGATCTAACTGCCAATATTTAACGTGCATAATATCTTTTTATCATATCTCAATTTTTATATTATTGATAATATCTAATAAAATTATCTGAAAACCTTATAAATGGCTTTTTTAATTTATTTACAAAAAGAAAAAAATATTAAATATCATCAACCCAAACAAATAAAATGATTCTGTAAAAAAAATTAAAGAAAATCCTCTCCTAAATTACAGATTAAATAGCTCAAAAAAAGGTCAAATTATGCAGAGAATTTCTGAATTTTTCTCTCACTTTATTTATTTCATTAGGTTTATGACATAAAAACAAATTTTTAAACACCACCACGGGCAGTTAATAGTAAACAAACAAGTAATTGGGTTGTCTGTTCTTTAAAATTAATTAAATCTTCAAGAAAAACAACCAGCTATGTGACATTGGAACTAAAAAGCAAAAACAGGAGACTGCATTATGTTTGTAGGTTATCAACAAAACTTTTCATAGTATTTTTGAGAAATTGTATATGGTATGGATCCAGATTAAATGAAATATCCTAAGAATTTTAAAATTTCAGATCTTAAATCTATACAATCAACTTTCTGAATTTACATAAAAAAAATTAGAATACTTAAATCATGCAACTTATAGAAAAAAGTTTTGAATAAAAAAACACATATAAAATGGCAATGTAGCAATGTTTTTATTAATAAATCTTTACGTTGCATATCATAATAAAATCATAATAATTACGTTGCATCAAAATAAAATTGACAAAGGATTTTTTTTTAATTTCACACTAATTGCAAAATTCCTACAATCTGTTCCTTTAAAATATACGAAGCATTATCTTCTGTTTTAATGGCAATATTTGATTTTTTTACACTGAACATACCAACCTTTAACACATACCTATTTCTACCAGTTATTGTATGTATATTGTTAAATATACTTAAGTTCATCCAAACTTAAACTTATTTGGATTAATATATTGACATGTTATTTCATTATCACTGATTATTCATCTTAAGTATCCTTTTATACATAATTATATTTAAACTAAAAAAAATTGAAAATGAAACAACATTAACAAAATAGATTCAGAATTCTTGCTCTGAAGTTTGAGATGTTTGAAAATATATATTAACTTCAAATATAATATAAATTACTTCAAAGTTTGTCTAAGAAATGCTAAATCAGTACTCATGCCATTCCAAAATTTGGAACATACATATTAAACTGCCAACTAATTTTGCCAAGCAGAAAGACATCCGAATTTTAAAAAAAATTATATCACTATGATTTGTGTGTTCAAACATGAACATGAACAGTTTCCGCTATTGGTTATATATTGTAGCATTTGGCGGTTTGATGATTTGAAGAAATTAGTCGATATTATAATATACAAGCGCTCCAAATTTGCCCTTTCAACACACGTCACAAAAATATCAGTGATTGTGGACAATTAACTCCTTAACAATAATATTTTTAAAAAATTCTGAAATTATCTTTTTTTTAAATGAATTTTGCATGATTATAGATTATTGCAAACAGCAATTTGTCAAGTTATTAATTTAAAAGTAAATAGAGAATTTAAAAAGGTTATATTAAAATATTTTGAATATTTCTATTGCTTTTAGAAAGTAAATATCCTACAGAATCAAATGTCTATATGTAAAATCATATTTGGTTTCATGATCCTTAATTACTGATAAATATCATAGAACTGATCTAAGTACACTTCTTGGGTCAATATTTGTAAATAACTCAATACAACAAATTTATTCAGGACTTAAATTTATAAGCAGGATAGTATCAATACAGATGAACCTTTTAGACTTTAATACTTATGTAAAAATTAAAATCCAGAGTATTCTTATGCTTAATACATCCAGCTGAAGTTGCATAGATTTCTTCAATACACTGTGTTATACTTCAATAATATGTGTATAGTCTATATGTGAAACTTATCATCAAAATGAATGAATTTTACATTTTGATAACCCTTGTGCAAATATCAATAAATGTTATCCATAGTAAAAAAAATTGTGCATATATATATATATATATATATATATATATATATATATATATATATATATATATATATATATCTGTGTGACAAATTTATACCAGTCCAATTCTGAAAAACAGATGTTGTGTTAAGAAATCTCTGTACTACATAATAAGTAGATACACCACAAATATTTTATAATTTTTATTTTTTTGTGTAAAAGAATTATGGATTCAAAAAATTACTTGTTATTTTGACCATGCAGGAGAGAACAGGACTTTTTATATTCAATATATACACACAAATTTATCTTCTATAATATACACAATTTAATTAAAAAATTTTAATGCCTTAATTTTTTACCACATTCAGAATGAAATTCTCGATAAATAATATCTTTTTACTAAAATGGTGCTGCGAATGAAGGCTTTAAAAATGTTGCATAATATTTTTTTACTTACTTTTTTACTGTACAAAAAAAATATTTACATTCCTGTAGATATCTATCCAAATTCCTTTTTGGCAGAAGTTTCTTTTGTGAACACAAAAATAGTAGGAATAGAGCTGGCGGCGATTTCTAAATGTTTGGTATTGAAAATGCTTCTTTAAAGTGGTCAGAGTATATAATAAGTGTGATGGTTTTAAATCCTTACGCTTCATCATGTTAACTAAACAGTCAATTTTTTTTACCAGGATTTTAAAAAAAGATTTTTTGCTATACAATCATCTGATCTTTTACTGTAATCGAGTTATAATGTAAAAGAGCAAGAGCAAAATAGTACACAAAAGAAGTGTTAGGTTAGAGTTAAGTGGGAAACAAACCAAAACATATTCACGTGCCCTCCTCAACACGTGATCGTGAGGTCACGTGAATCAACCTCATTGCATAAAAAATGCCTTTTTTTTTATTTCAGCATTAATTCTAGTTGGAGACATCCTAAAAGATCAAGAATATTGAATCATTACTAGAAATTGATCCCTTTATGTAGACATTTATTCAAGGAGTTTCCCTCTGAGAAGCCGAATTTTTGTAGTATGGCTATCTAATTCTATGATTAGCCTATGATATGCTTAGTAACACCTCTTACTGTTCAATTCTATTTCTGGCCAATGCTCAGTTATATTTTCCTATTCCCTGAACATATTATGATAAAAAAATTCCCACAGTTTTAAAAATTTGTGATTTATTTTTCCATATCTGTTTCGAGTTAAATCACATAAATTCATACAATCACTTTTCCTTGGAAGTTTTACTTCATATCTTCCTTTGGGGAAAATTTTTCTTTAACAGTTTCCACATGTTCAGTTATTCCCAAAACTCCTAATTCCCGTAGATTATTCAAAGGAATATTTTCTACATACATTGGCAGTGTTGTAAATTCATCATTTCAATAAAACTTTTGTTTTCCCAATCCTATCCAACCCAATTTACTTTCAACAGCTGTTAACCCAGAATCTAATGTGATTACATTTTCTGTCAATAATTTTCCTTTAGCATCAGTCTCAATTAATAGATCTATTTCCTTCACAAGAATAATCAGTCAAATGCATCTTCCCTTTAATCCCTTAACACCTTTGATTATTAATCTTAAATATTAAGTGCAAATCTCTTTCAAAAGCACCTCAAAGTTGCAAGTGAGTGACTGACCTCAATAGTAAACACCTTATATTGTTTGGGTTCAGTTTCTCCTTCTCTGAAAAGTGCATAGCTTATGGTGGTTTGTGTTCTAAGGATTTCAACCTAAGACTGATTTATTAGTCTTCCTCTCATTTATATATATACACCATTAAAGTTTCTACACCAAGAAGGCAACATGCAACAGATGTGAAATTTAAAGATGCGGTGATATACAAATGACTTAACTTTTAGCGCATTCAGACAAAACAGGCACCGGTAGTGACACAATGTGTTTGATTAAGGAAATTATTCTGCCTGTTTCTCATACAAAAATTGCATTAGAACGTTGTTGCCTGGTGAAAGGTTGTTGTGATACCTTGTGCAAGAAGGAGAATTGCGTACCAGCATGTTTCTGATTTTGATAAAGGTCGAATTGTAGTGCACTGGAATTGTGTGCTGTTAATTGTATCGCAGTATTGCTTCTCATTTCGGTCGAGATCCAACGACTGTTAGTAGAATATGGAATTGATGTGTTCAGGACAGTAATACAAGATGCTTTGCTTTATCTCAAAGGTCCCCTAACACTAGCAGCCAAGAAGACAAGCGTTTTACCTGCTTGGCCTGAATGAATCGTGCAGCCACGTCACGAGCCCTGAGTCAAGAATTGGGGTCATTTGCAAGACAGTATGTGTCTGCATTAACAATTTCGTGACCTTTGCAGCAGCATGCACTTTCAACTTGGAAACATGGCTGAGGCTACCCTTGAAGCTGCATCACAGACAGGAGAGTCTTAAATGGTGTGTTCAACGACAGACTTGGGCGCACGAATGGCGAGACGTCATTTTTTTAGATGAATTCAGGTTCTATTTACAGCATCAAGAGTCATATTGGCTCATCACCTGGCGTTATGGTTTAGGGTGCTATTGGATACATGTCTTGGTTACCTCTTGTTCACATTGACTGCAATTTGAACAGGGCATGCTACATTTCTGGTATGTTATGACCCATGGCTCTTATCATTAATTAGAGCCTGGCATAACACTACGTTTCAGAAGAATAATGCACAGCTGCATGTTTCTGGTACCTTCCTCAATACGGAAAATGTTCGGCTGTTGCCCTGGCCTGCATGTTCACCAGATCTTTCACAAATAGAAAACGTCTGGTCCATGGTTGCCAAGTTAGTGGCTCGTCTCCATACGCCAGTCACTAGGATTGAGAAGCTGTGGCATCCTGTTGAAGCTGCTTATTCATCTGTACCTGTACATGTCAACAATCTCTGTTTGACTCAATGCCCGAGCATATAAGTGTTATTGTTACTGCCAGAGATGGTTGTTCTGGGTACTGATTTCTCAGGATCTGTAAACCCAAATTTCTTAAAAATTTAAATACTTGTTATTTTCAGTATAAAATATTTGTCCAATAAATATCATTTTGTTATCTACATTTCTTCCTGGTGTAGTAATTTTAATGGTCTGTAGAGTATATATATAACATATAACTAGCAGAGTCCAACAGCTCTCAAATTTTTTTCTCAACATCCTGTAACTTGATAAAAATGCACTATAAGTTCATAAAGATACTATTTCTCTTCTGCTGCTGTTAGATTAGATTCTCTAATCTAGCTTTTCCCCCCTAGTTTAGTTTTTGTAAATCTATTCTACACATCTTATGATAATGTGAATTATTAAATAGTGCACAATTAATGCAGAGAGCAAACTATTTTTTAAATTACAAAATTTACTTAGCTATCCAGTTCTAAAAAAAAATTTATTATTTTTGTTATTTAATGACAGTTTGTTTGCAGCATAACATTTTTCACTCAATTGGTTCTTATCACAAAAAAGAAAAGAAAAATCCCTTACTTGAATAAAAAATTACCAGAGCTGAGATGGCAGCAAGATCACTTTGCATTATATCCTAGAGGGAAAATCTCTTCCGGGAGTCCAGTTTTTGCGAGTTGCAAAAGGGATCAAAGTCTCCATATTACATTACTTCCTAGAGTTCTTCCCAAGCTTTCTAATGCATGTAATTTTCCTTCAAGTTCATCATAAACATATGTCAGGTCTGTCTTGGCCCGTCCTTTCACAACATTTTTCATCACTAATCCTAACATTTTTCTAATATAAATTTAAAGAAGCAAATCGTCACGCCCAAAACGCTCTCTCAACTGCTCTATCGTCTGGATATTTAGCCTGCAATTATGTGAAAAATGAGAACTAATCCTTCAGCTTTAGAGTGAGGTTCAACATTGCATTTTGTCTTTAGCAATTGAACAGTCATGAATCTTTTTAAATTTACTTAAGAATGAAAGGATATTCCAAGGCATGCCATTAAATTTCTTCAACTCTATCTTGGTCAGTTTATATGTTCTCTTTTCACATTCTTTAGGATGCGCCACGTATTTCAAGCTATTTTCAATTCTAATGTAATTATCTAAATATCTGTTACATTAGGCTTCAGCCTCATGAAAATCATTTGAAAATAGTTGTTCAACATTTCCCCTCTTCAATAATTGTTCAGATATTTCTGATTGACAGCTTTCAAGTCTATGGAACTTGTCAGTAATTTGAGCTCGAAATATTTGAAGTTTCGATTCGCATCTTCCTTACATAATTCAGTTTTCTCTCAAACTAATAGTAAAGTCTTGTCTAATATTCTTTCGTATCGTCTTTATCTGATTCAAAGCCATTTTTAATTGGACAGTTTCATGAAAATTAAAATTTCAATAAGCCAAAGCACCCTGTCCCACCGAAAATACCAATAGTTTAGGTTAACATAAAATAAGATTAAATTCTAAATTTCTTCATGGGTGCATCTACCCGATGCTAGGTGCTGTTGGTTTTCTAAATAAGTTCCAGAGTCCTATTTGTTTGAATACTTTACTGAAAGTTCGTGTGTCATCAGCAATGAATTTACTCTCGGCCTGTACAAATTTGGAGTGCCCGAAAGTTGCGTTTACATCAAAGGAAGTGGTGTGACGTCACTCTACTTCAGCATGGCTATTTTCATTAAATTTCACTTCACAGTAGCTAAAGTTGAATGATCTAAATTTCTGCTTTCACCTTAGAAAAATTTCCACCTTCACTTCAAAGAAATCCCCGGATGGAAAACATTTCAGTACCATGAACAAACAACCCTTTTTTTTAATACTAAATCTAAAAACGTCTGTATAAGAATTAAAAAATATGGACTGATTAAAAGGTAAAGGGAAAAGTATCACACCCCGTGCAGCATATGGGCTATCTAGATGCGGCCAATTTTCAGTAGCCTAATCAGGCAAATTGGATAAGGGTTGGAAGGATCAGCAATGAATTTACTCTCGGCCTGTACAAATTTGGAGTGCCCGAAAGTTGTGTTTACATCAAAGGAAGTGGTGTGACGTCACTCTACTTCAGCATGGCTATTTTCATTAAATTTCACTTCACAATAGCTAAAGTTGAATGATCTAAATTTCTGCTTTCACCTTAGAAAAATTTCCACCTTCACTTCAAAGAAATCCCCGGATGGAAAACATTTCAGTACCATGAACAA
Organism: Trichonephila clavipes; assembly: GCA_019973935.1. Classification (NCBI taxonomy): domain Eukaryota; kingdom Metazoa; phylum Arthropoda; class Arachnida; order Araneae; family Nephilidae; genus Trichonephila; species Trichonephila clavipes. The sequence goes on along the minus strand of BMAU01020033.1, from coordinate 895,910 downwards.
ACAACCCTTTTTTTTAATACTAAATCTAAAAACGTCTGTATAAGAATTAAAAAATATGGACTGATTAAAAGGTAAAGGGAAAAGTATCACACCCCGTGCAGCATATGGGCTATCTAGATGCGGCCAATTTTCAGTAGCCTAATCAGGCAAATTGGATAAGGGTTGGAAGGAATTTTGAATAATCTCTATATATAAATGAAAGAGTTTGTGTGTTTCAGCTGTTTCTTCCACACTAAGCAACCCAGAAATGTGAAACTTGGTACATCGAAACTATAGGCCATAATGCTATCAACCTCGAAGAGATTTTTTTCGAAATTCGCTTCTAAAATTCAATTTTTAAACGATTTTCCTATGAACTGGTGATATGATGTCACTCATGTATAACTTTGCAAAAATTAATGTTTCGAGCAGTTTTTTGGGAGATTACATGTTTTATTTTAAATATATTTATTTATTGTTGTATTTAATCGTTTTTTATTTCTTTATGGCGAAATTACAATTGTTTTTCGAAAAAAATCATCGTAAAAAAAATGCCTTTTTAAAATTTCTTTTTTCGGTTTGGCAATGTGGATTTGTTTACAGATGATTTAGCGATGTCGGCCGGTGTGAATCATGTTTTTTAATTAAGCTTATTTTATCCTTTTTCATAATTTCAAACAAGTGTTTTCGTTTTTCTCTTTTAGAAAGTTTTCAACTTTCATTAAGGCTAATATTATATGTTTTTTGTTGCTGTTGTTGCAAATGCTCTCAATAATGCTCTCACAAGCTCAATAAAGTCACCAAAAATAGTACAACAGGCTCCAAATGTAATATTCCCCCTTTTAATCTTACCACCACATTTGCCAAACCAGTCATGGTCTTATCTTATCAATAGCATCTTTTCATAATGCTTAAAAAATAGATGGAGAACTAATGAGAATATTTATTAATATTTTTTATATGTAGATTGTGTGTTGTCGCTAATAACGTCTACTTGGCAAGATTTGTGCTGACGAAACGGAAAAGTATCAATTTAATTACAACCAATTGTTTTTGATTATTTTTTTATATATTTTTGTGGTTTGTAACAATGTATGTTGACTATACTTGCAAGGCCTAATGTTATTTAGTACTGTACTAGCCGCTTTTATAAATATTTTCATTCAACTGATTCCTCTTAGCTTTGCTTTTAGCATCAAGAAGGCCTGAGGACACTCTCTTTAAATATTTAAGATGTATCTGAGAAATATCTCCTTTTCCACATTATTTATTAACTCTTAACTGTTGATTTTTAAAAGTCAATAGTGTGAAAAATTTGTACATTTTTTGGTAATTATCAGTTATAAGAACCTTGGGTCTGTGTGGTTTCATATGGCTACAAACCATATGATGTATCATGACACAGATAGTTGTTTGCCCAATAATAAGTAAAGCTTAAAAGTAAATCATTACCTGAATAAAAGTACTTTTTAGTGGTACTTCTTGCCTACTTCCATCTACATAGCAAGATCATTTGGTCAAAAGAGCTATTAGAGGACATTTTCTTCTGTTAAATTAGAGAAAAGGCTTTTTTATCAGCAAATTCCATGTTTCATCATTGTTGCAAGATAGTAAAAAATCTAGCTATAAGTATGACAACAAGAAATTGGCAGTCAATTCAAACTAACGAGAATGAACAGAATGCAAGTATTGCGACTTAAGTTAAAATTTTTATTTATGTATAAGATTTTCTGACATGTTTTTTTTTCTCTTTCATACTGAACTGTTTTTGATGGTTTTATCAAAATCAAACTTTAATTTATCTGTTTAAGATAGCTTTTTGGTCTGAATAAATGCCCCACAATTTCTTCTTAATGTAAGGTTATTTCATATTTATTTATGTTTATTTGATTCCTGTTTCAATTTTTTATACTCAAGATTTTCTGTTTCTGTTTTGTTTGTTCAGAACTGTTTATGGTAATTTTATCAAAATTAGGGCTTACATTTCTGTTTTAGATTACCTTTTAATTTAAATTAATGTTATAATTTCTATTTCAGTGTCACACAGTTTTATATTTATTTTCTGAACTATTCTTTTTACTTATTCACCAAAAAATCCATTACAAAGTTTGTTTCTGTCAGAAAAAAACATTGTTTTTCTTTGTACATTCCCAAGTTCAAAATCTTGCTTATTGTTACAATAAAGTAGAAAATCCTAGCTAGCAGTATAACAAAAAGAAATAGTAATAAATTTAAACTAATTGTTGTTAACAGATTGATAATATTTGAAAAAACTATCCACTATTTATGTCAACAATTGGTATTAACCAGAGTTTAGCATGTTTTTTGTACGAGTTGCTATATTTGGCCTCATAGTTATGATAAGTACTCATCTTTTGTTCTAATGTGGAAGAACAGTTAACACATCCTTGCTAATATTATAAGCGTGAAAGTTTGTATGGATGTTTGGTACTCTTTCATGTAAAAACAACTGAATGGATTTTAATGAAACTTTACACTAATCTAGCTTATACATCAGAATGACACATAGGCTGTAATTTATAAAGATATTGTGTGAAGTGTGATAGTTGTCAAGAAAGTAGGAAAAAATTCGGCCATCTGCAAAAAAGCTCGCAATAGCATATATCTTATCTTTTATGTGTGAAGCAAAACTTCACATTTTGTTTTGTCTACGCCAGGCGCCAGGAACTGCGAAAGCTTGAACAGGTGGAGTGTGGGGCTGATTACAATTTTAACATAAAATAAATAGAACAAGAAGTAATATTAATGTATTACACTTCCAGATATAAATTATTTATACTATTTTAAGCATTCATTACACAATAAGTGTAACAATGTGCTTTTTTTGCTGAGCAGAGATCAGCTTAGAAGGTGTTTTCAAAAATCGACCCACAAAAGAGTTAAGAGGAGTTATAGATAAAAAAAATCCTTTTTAGCAGCTATTAGATCTACATACTTAAAATTTAACAAACAGGATTTTTTTGTTCAGCTGAGATATGCAAAAAGCTTTTTTTTTGTTGTTAAATTTGCAATTCACATAAACTTAACTCATTAAAAACTTCTTTATCCTTCAATCTTTATTGTTTAATTGTTCAGTTCACCCATGCGAAGAACGGGTATAGCAGCTAGTTATTTATAAAGATCACTGAAACTATAGATGTGATTGAATGCACAACAAAGCATTTTTTTGCACTTTAAAATTCAATGTTAATGCAACTTTTGTCATATGGCATCATGTGTGTGGTTTAACTTTCCTTCTGACAATCTGTTCTTCATATAGATTTTTGAAAATTTAATACATATATTGTATACATTTTTATATATGCATGCATTTCTATGACATTTCCTTTGGTTAAAAAAAAAAGATTATTGCTTTTCTTCCTTCATCAGCAAATTCCATGTTCTCAATATTATAGAAAAACAGATCAGATGCTGATCAATGTTCAGATTTTTCGTCAGATTGCATCATGGTTTAATTTCGCTTCTGGCTGTCTTGAAATATTTTAATCTATTTATACCATTTGTAATCCTAAAATGTTTGTAGGAAAAAGAAGTAGTCTGATAGGATTTTCTCATACTTCCCTTTGGATTTCTTTAAAATTTAGTGTTGATGTTATTTTATGTCTCTTGGCATCATGGTTTAACTTTACTTCTGATATGTTCCTCATTTAGTTTTATGGTGATTATATACTTATACATATACTGTCCATATATGATATATATCTTTCAATTGTCACTATAGTTATTTATCATTGTAGTGTTATGTATCATTTGTTTGTGCCTTTTGCAACAGAATTACTATTTCTTTTTAATTGAAAATTGCAAAAAAGTATTGTTTAAAAATTTAATTTTTAGCAACATAATTTATTTTATCTTTCATTTGGTTCATTATGGTTTATTTTCATTATGGCTTTTTTTAATGTATGCCGATTTTGTACAGCTTATTGATTTTGGCTCTTATTAATTGAATTTTCTCTCGCTTTTGTATTAATTGTTATATAGATGTTAGATAGTATTGTATCCACATTCCTCATATAATATTAATTTAATGCTACAGAAAATTTAATTTAATTGTTTATATCTATGTTATCTGTTTTAGTTTGTACTAATTTAATTTTTTTTCCACTTGAAGGCTTTCTAATGTATTATTTATGATAGTATTTTAGTGAAACAGTTTATCATAATTTTTCTTTTAGTTTATCTGTTGCAGGTTTTTTTCATGCTTAGTTCCCATAGCAGAAACATACTACTGTTATTACTTTTCTGTTGTAATTTTTATTTACATTTTCATTCATTCATTTCTATTTACCTTTTTAGCATGTTAATTTCCTCTCTTACATTCAAATATATGTTTTTATGAAACAATTCTTTACTGGTAGGCCAAACTGTAATTCAGTTAAAATTATTTATAATGTGAACAATCATAATTTTTTTTTTAAATTTTGGATACACAGACTTGCAATGGCGCTATCCTCTTTAAAAAATATCATGTTTGCTATAAAAAGCTGAATTTTATTTATTTTGAAATTTAGCCCAAGAATGGGTACTTTAGCAAGTTATTGTATAACTTTTGAATTTCAGTCCAAAGTTGTATAAGTTATTAACATACTTGTGTTCTTCATTTTTTAAAATTGTATTAATAATGTATTTACAAAAATATAAAGGAACAATTTATTGTCATAAAATCCTTTTTGCTTCATTCTTGCATATTTCATCAACTGGTATCGATATTTTAAGTTAAGTATGCCTGAGTCGCATTTTATTATTATCAGTATAACATTTAAATACTTTTTTTTTCTTAATTCTTGTGTTGATGGAAAAAAATTTTATAAAATTATTTTAATATGTTTAAAATTTTTCGTGTATGTACTTGCTAAATTGTATGCATATATGTTTATTTTTTATGTTTATGTTGTGTGGGAAATGTTTCACTTTTTCATAAAAAATTACAATGTCATATTGATCATATAATTTGGAAAATTCTGTTTTTAAATTTCTTGTACTCTTTGAACAGATTAAATTTTTTAAATAACAGAAAAATTAATTTTTTGAAAAAAATAACATACAAAATGACCCATCTGCAGTTAGCACAAGAATTTAAAATGTGAATATCTGTACTTTGATTAAATATGTTGGTTCAGTCAGAGTAGAACTATAGAGGCTTATGTGTAATTTGGTCGTGTGTGTATATGTAATTGAAATATATTATTTTTTATGCAAATTCTTTTTATTAAATTTGTTTCAGCATCCCACCTAGTACTAATGCTGTCAATTACTCAACACAACTTCCATCAAGGGAAGCTAATGGATTGTATTACGGTGATTTAGCAAATTCTGTGCAGCATAGTACAACTCCTATATCTATGCATCAGCCTATGTTATGAAAATTTATCTTAAATGTCACACAAGATTTGTAAGTGCCCTACTTAGGAAAAAATGCTTCAGTCTGAATCATGTTCTGATTGTAAAATGCTAAATGTGAATACTCTATAGAATCATGTCTATCGTTTTTTAAAACTAGAATTGTTTTTAGTCCACCAATTGTATGTTTATATGTTTATGAAGAGATTATTCTCTTATGATGTACTTTATTTTGCATTTCACTTTGCTCTGTTATGCATGATAAAGATATTTCATCTTAGTCCAAAATAGTGTATTCTATCACAATTAATTTATATTTTTTCAACATAACTATAGATTTCAATTACGTTGAACTCTATTTGCATAACAAGTTACATGGTATATGTTTTAATATTACAGTTAAGGGCTTAAAAGGTAAAGGTTGAAAGTTATTCACATGATATGTTGAAGAAATTACTTTTTATATTGCTTTACTTATAACTAGAAACCATGCTTTACCAATTACGTTTTAAAGAAAATTTTATGTTGGTTTCTTACACATTTCAATACTCTTTTCACCTATGTCCAATATAACTCTGTAGTCAAATATATTTTTTTCTATTTAACCATCTTCATTAGTATTTGGCCCCTCTGCTATACCAAAAGCAGAAAACCTAAGAGTAATAATAGTAAGAAAGAAGAAACTACCAAATACCACAAAAGCAGCTATTGTAATTATTTGAATAATTTGTTACCTCATTACTGCATACAAATATGAAGTTAATTTTATTTTTAAAGGTAATGCTATAAGATATTTTATTGTTTGTAAAGATATATATATTTCACCTTTTAGTTGTATTGTATGAAGTGGTTTCATAAATTCTGTTTGGTTTTTAAGTCAAAATTTTCTTTTTCATTGTATTTATAAAAATTAGATTTTTGTTTCTAATGTCTTCTCTCTAATTTGTAGCTTAGCTTCCTTTGAACTGCTGAAAGTTTTCAAATTCTCTTTTGTAGTGTAGTGATTACATTTTATGTAGATGTGTAACTATTGTGTTTCACATTTAGATCTCATCTAGGTAACACAGTTTAGCTGCTGTCATTAAGTTATTATTCTTAAACTAAAGCAAGCTTTGTGTAACAAAAATAAAAATAATAGCTCTAGATATGTAAGATGTTTAAAAAATAGTTCAATTTCTTCATTCACTCAGAAGTTTTAATTGTTTTGAGAAGAATCATACACAATCACAATCAAAATTTTATGAATAAGAATTTGTTTTTGCCTCAAAATTGCTTTAATAAAATTTACTAAGATGTCTCTCACATAAATGGTTTTGTTTTAGTTTAAATTTTAGTTATAAGAGATAATTATTCACATACCTACTAGTAAATCTCTATTGTGTTTACATATATAAGGTGTTGCACCAAACTCTCTCTCTCTCTCTCTATATATATAGAATGTGTTTGGTGCAGCACCTTATAAAGAAGAACTCACAAATATTTTTAAATATTCATACAGCTGCATTCTTTATCAGGTAGGATTCTTAAGATTTAAATGCTCAAAAAGCATCCATTACTTGTAAACAATTTTCCTAGTTTTCAATTAGGTAAAATTGTCAATATCAAAATATTATCATTATAAATATTTGCAAAGTACTTTAGATAAATTGGGTACAGTTTTTATTCATTAGCTTTTTAATTTTATTATTGTGAGATGATGAACAAGTGAATGAATCCGGCTGAGGAAGGATAACTGCATAAATATTAAATTTATATAATGGTTAAATTTTTTCTAGGAAAATACTGATATTTTGATATATCCATATTTCAGGTATGTAGATGTTGTGACCATGCTAATGTATGAATGTTTAATTTTGTTCTGTACATATTTTTAATCTTTGTGTTTTTGTTCTAAATATTTCAGAATATGGTGTAAGAAATAAATATTTTCTAATATTCCTAGACTCGAAATAAATTTTTTCTTTTGCAGTTACTATTTTATTGATTCTTGCACAACTGAATTTTTATTTTGTTATTGCTACGTTTTACTTAGTTACACAGTACATGATATTGTTTATTTCTACATCAGTGGTTGTTAACATATTTTTAAGTCCTGGTACTTATAATGGTCCATACTGTTCACTGATTTATTAATAAAATGTATTATTTTAAAACTGTATTTTAGTAAATAATTTTCATTCAAAAATATATTTAAAATAAATTTTTCCATAGAGTAAAACCATTCTAAAATTTTGATTATACTCTATAGATTTTAAAACTGTGAATAATATAAACCATGCTATGTATAAAATCTATATAAAAAGAAGACTATCCGGGTTAAAACCAGGACTTAATTACAGTTAACCGGAAACTTTTTTGTAATGAGAAATATAACATAATGAGAGATGCTTCATGGAGTTATGTTAATTTATGGTCATCTTTGATTGCAATATTGAAATAAAGTCATAAATTCTGATTATTTCAAAAAGTACACCACAGTAGACGAGTAGTTAGTCATAGTTGTAAAATTCTGGTTGGTGTTGTGTTTTAGGTATGGGTTCTCTGATGCCACTGAAGCCCTGCCGTGTAAATAAGCTGTTATATGTAGAGGCTCAAAGTTGTGGTATGGAAGGTTTGGAGAGTGGGTGCCCGCTCAGGTGCTTTTGTCCCTCATGGTTCAACCAATATCCCTTGTATCGCTTTATTATGTGATGTTAATAGAACACCCACCATAGTTCACGGTTACGAGGTTCATCCCCAAAGCTTTTTGTAATGGATGGTCTATCCCATCCATTAGTGTAAGAGTGTCAGAAGGAAGATTATCCCTAGTCAATACAATCTCTGTTTAGGAATAATTCTCAACAACGACACAATTTCAACAATCCAAGTTAAGAAATGCACCAATTGATAAATATGGGAGCAATAGCGAGGTAGTCGAGATATTTGGAGATATAATAATAAATTAGGTCACTTACGCGTAGACATCCCAGCGATACACCTTTTTATGTTTGAATATAATTTCTAAAATAATCTTATTTCAAACCGACCGAATCCAATTTATCAACTAATTGACCAAATCATCAATATTAATAATAATCAAATAATATGCCAAGTGCACTCGTCTAGCTTTAGGTTAACTATTACTTGCTATCCTGTTAGCTTCTAACCTCCCTCTCCCCTTGAGCTTGAAAGTTAACCTTTAAATACAAGCCTTTTTTTTAATAATCACATCTTCTTCGGAGGAAAGTTTTCAATAGAATAATATTTAAAGACCTATTATTCCCAAAGAGGATTATTAGTAGGAAGAACGCGAATAGACCCGTTGCATTTTGAATGGCTTTTTGGTCTTAAGGTTAATGAACCATTCAAAATATATAAAGACTTTAATTTGGAATAAAGTATTTAAGGCATGTCTCAAAGTCCTTATAAGAAGCTTGTAGAAATTAGATTCAGATATACCTTGAAGTGCCCAAAGTAATCGAATTGCAATATATGTTTAAATGGACAGAGCATTCATTTATACTCAAATAATTCACTTAAAAAGTTTCTAACTTGATTATGGCTGCTCAACTGGAACTAATAAATTTTGTATGCAGAAGGAAATAAGACACATGGGACATTCTGTTTTGAAATTGTTAGATAAATCAATATTCTCCAGTATCGTGATAAGGACGAGTTTTTAGAACTTCAGGCATTACCTCCCACCATGCCAAATGTATTTGTCAACTGCATCTTTTCTTAATGATCAAGATCATGGACGTCTGTGTAAAGTAGACAGTGCTACCAAACAAGCAACACTGCATTAAATATCTATAGCAGTCTATCTAACAAGGGGAGGGCACGACTAAGGAAATTCATTTTGGGACGAGGCTTGGTGTAATAGTAGTACTTTTATAGAGTGTTCAACCCTCAATGTATTAGCGCCGAATGGTCAGTCATTTTGGAGAAAATAGCCTTCGAAATTCATGCTTAACTTAAGTTTTAATTAAGCTAAGTTTAAATTATAAGATTTTAAAAAAGTTCAATTAAGTTTTAGTTATCTCCAGCGACGCAGTGGCGTAGTTGGTAGTACATCTGCTTTCTACGCGGGTGGATAGGGTTCGAGTCACGCGATCAACTTTTTTTTCCAATTCATGTAATTATTAAAAAAATTAAATAAATTAATTTTAAAAAGTACTTATTAAATATTTTATATAATTATAAAATAATTAAATTAATAATATGTAAAAAAGACATTTTTATTGTATTAACTATAAAATAATTAAAAATAATATATTTTATAGATTATTTTACATGATATATAATAGTTTATTTATAATATATCATATTTCACATTTATAATTGTAACTAATTTTTATATAAATATCGTTTAACATTGAATATAAACCTCTCCTAAATAAATTTATTTAATTTTAAAAAATAATTACCGTATTTTCCTGTATATAATCCGCGGATTATGCGTTTAAAAAGTTTCAAATTTCGTTGTGCGGATTATCCGAGAAAAAACATTCTCCATCAGAAAGTTTTGAAAGAAATGCTGTTTATATGTTTTATAAAATAAGTAATAGATGGCGCTTTCACGACTCGGTTGACGTATTACGGCCATAATTAGTTTTTGTCCAATTACTTTCAAGAACGAATTCGGTTCCTCGGAAGGAAATAGCAGTTACAAGTCGCTGGCGTCATTTACAACTTTGTCTTGACTAGAGGTGTTGCATCCTTTGAAAGTTTTTATCATGATGAAGCGTAAGCGTGTGAGCTATACTGCAGACTTCAAATTAAACGCTGTAGAGAAGGCTAACGAAGTCGGAAATCGAGAAGCTGCAAGATTTTTCAACGTTGACGAATCGAATATTCGTTTGTGGAGAAGGAACAAGACTAACTTCGAAAATTGCGATAAACGTAAAAGGGCCGATCGTCGTGGAAAACCTCACTGGCCAGAATTAGAGGCAGAAATAAATAAATGGATTTTAAAAGAAATGGACGATGGGAAAGTTGTCTCGACAGTTAGCATCAGAATGAAAGCCCGAGTGTGTTATTGCATGCGAAATGAATATTGTTAATTTCTCTGGTGGGCCCACGTGGTGTTACCGGTTTATGAAGAGAAACAATTTAGTCGTTCAACGGTCGGATAGAAATTACCTGATGACTAGGGAAAAAAATCTGACGACTTTTTGACATTTTGCAAGCAAATTACTGTTGAAAATAATTTTACAGAGGATTTGATTTTTACTAATATGGACGAAGTTCCATTATTATTTGATATATTCCACCTACCAGGACCGTCGACGTTCAAGGAGCAAGTAGTATTCCTATAAATACTACTGGAAATGAAATAACGTCATTTACTGTAGTTTTATGCTGTGCTGCAAATGGTTTGAAATTGCCGCCGAGATGTTAATTTTTAAAAGAAAAACGCTCCCAAAAGAAAACTTTCCTAAATGTGTGGAAATTCGTGCGAATGAAAATGGCTGGATGAATGAGCAAATCATGTTGTCATGGCTGCAGACTATCTGGAGAAAACGCAAAAATTCTTTGTTTCGTCCAAAGGCATTTTTAATTATGGACTCTATGAAATCACATGTGAGTGAAAACGTAAGAAATGCTCTCAAGTCCGCGTCGGCAAAAATTGCCATAATACCTGGAGGACTGACAAAAAAATTGCAGCCTTTAGACGTCGGTATTAATAGAACGTTCAAATCCAAAGTTAGAAAGTTATGGGAACAGTGGATGTCCGATGGAGAAAAAAACTATACAAAAACGGGAAAATTGAAGCGGGCATCATATGAAAATGTCTCCCGCTGGGTCCTGAAAGCATGGAATGACGTCGCTGAAACTACAGTAAGGAACGCTTTCCGAAAATGTAATATTGTCAAAAATGACTCTGACGATGAAGAGTCTTTACTATCGAGTGACTCGGATGTGTTACGCGAAGATTTGATAAATTTATTCATTTCCGAATCTGATGAATCAGATTTTGAAGGCTTTTTTAACTGTAAATAAATGTTTTCATCATTCGAGATATTTTTATTTTGAAAGTGTATATAAGTGTAAAAGGGGGATCTTAATTTTTTAAAATTTTTTCCGCGTGCAATGTTTTGCTTAACTTAAAACACAGATGGCAGTAGCAGAGAATTTTTTTGTTTTATTGAGATTATCGTACAAAATATATTATGATACATATTTAAATAGATGTGTTTTATTATAAATGTTGTCCTCTGAACAAAAAAAATTTCTTCTATTTTTTATTTTATGTGTCTCCTTATCGGCAATTTATATTTTTTGGATTATTCGCCGCCAAAACTGCCGCGGATTATACGCCGCTGCGGATTATACGATGTTTTTATTTTACTCGAAAAAAAGGGCTCTGCGGATAATACGCCGCTGCGGATTATATACAGGAAAATACGGTAAATGAATTGGAAAAAAAGTTGATCGTGCGATTCGAACCCTATGCGCCCGGCAAGAAAGCAGGCATGTTACAGCTATACCACTGCGTCGCTGGAGCTAATTAAAACTTAGTTGTACAAAAATTAAGCATGGATTTCGAAGGCTATTTTCTCCGAATTGACTGGCCATTCGGCGGTAATACGTTGACTGTTGAACACCCTAAAGGAGTACTACAATTATACCAAGTTTCGTCTCAAAATGAATTTGCTTAGTCGTGCCCTTTCCTTGTAAGATGCTCATCAGAAGTGTGCATATGTGGTGGTATGAAATCTGATGTTGATGGCATATGGTTGCAGAACACAAGTTCCTTGACTATACACTATCAACTGCTGCTAAGCTTGTGGATGGAGTGGTTGAACCCTAATCAAAAATACGTTGCTGGGTCATATGAGTCAATATTCCAATTGGTAAGTGCTGGTGTCAAGATTCGAGTATTGGAATAGTGTAAATGTTTATTTCTGTTTGATAATAAAATGTATAAAATAATACATTTGAAGGAAGAACTTTATTCTATGTGCCTAACTGGTGAAGTACCATGTGATCTTTCTATTTTTGGGAGAACTTTGAAAAGATATTCTGAAACAAATTCTGTTGCAGACAGGAAGCGATCTGAACGACCTAGAAAACAACGTTATGTGAGAATGGGTATTGAACAGGATTTCACTTTCAAACAGAAAGCTTACATCACCATACATTTTGACTTTGACATCGAAAGTGAGAGGAAGACTACTGGTAATTGCACGAAACCATTAGTGACCGATTTTCAACGCTAGAGGCGATAGACGTTGGCAAGAGGAATCATTCATTATGAACTGTTAGATACTGGGAAAAGGTAATATTTCTATTATGAATGTCAGTTTTGTGTAGTTCTGGTAACTAAAGTAGAGAGTCATTTAATACGACGTATTCATGAGGAATTCAGCCCTCAGTGTCTGAAGTCGACAATAAAACACCTGATAAAAGTGATGATATGAGGCCTTCTCGTAATGTTGGAAGACTGCATCGTTAGTGGAACAGTGAAAGGCCATTAAAATACCACAAAAAAAAAAGCTGCCAATAGTGGGAGATCCTTTTGGTTATCAGGCATGTATTTTTCAGGACGACAGTGCTCCATGTTGTCGTCAAAAAGTTGTCCAGAAAATGCTCGAAAACAGTATTGTGAATAAGATGAACTGGGCAGGAAAGTTTTCTTCTTGGTCTTAGAAAGTCTTAATCCTATGGCACGAAATTGGCAATAGACTTATTTTAAAAAGGAGTTTCTAGTTGATTTATATGTGACACTTCCAGTCAAAATAGATGTATTAAATGAAGAATATATATTCTGGGATGTTACTTGTAATCGTAAAATTGAGAAAATTAATGATTCATTGATTCCCACTGTTCTCGGATTTACATCACAGGGAACCCAAAACAGGTTGTAAAACTAATATTTTGCAAGCTATATCAACCCCAATGTAATGACAACAAAATGTAAATCATCCTTAACCTTGGAAGTTAAAATTGCTACGACAATATGGTTGTGGCAACATCATCTACTGTTATCTATAATCGTCTACTTCGTTGACTCTTTTTACGCGAAAGTGACGTGTTTTTTTTTGTGATGCGGCGTTGTTCTAACTTAAAGTGCCTTATTGGCTAGAGGGAAGAAAACTCCAGTTAAAAAAAAAAAAAAAAAAAGATATACCTCGTGGAAAGCAATTGTTACAACCCCTACCCACAAAATGAACGTCAATTTAGAATGGGTAACCCATCATGAAATTACGTTAGAATTTAGCCCGATCTAGAGTTTTCGACAAAAAATATTCTTAGCTTGATTAAATAAATATCTGGATTTACTATGTAGAGATATGTATCTCTAACGAACCCTAGGTGTCGTCCTCGTCACTTGACCATGTTTCAAAATTACGAGGTTCTTCGCCAAAAGCCCTCGAGTAACTGAATAGAAAGTCGTCAAAATTCACTAATGAACCCCGGAAAAATTTTTTTTGCCGTAATTCAACAACTTGAACGCTGTGGGGGGAAAATGTGTTGTCTTGTACATACATTCAGTGACACACGCTGTTTAGAATTTTAGACTAGAGAAAGAAGCTGACATATTTATGAGATTTAAAAGAAACTCTGAAGCCCAGTAGTTGAGTGGTTAGTGCATCGCGCTTCCACATCACAGGTCAGAAGTTCAAATCCCAGACTGGGCAAGGCTGACTTAGCCTTTCATCCCTTCAATAGGGCGATAAATGAGCACCAAGCTTGCTTGGGAACGTAACACTGGAGGTTTTGCGCCAGACTGACCACCTGATCGGAACATCTGCTCATGCACCTTAGGGCCCAAGATCGCGTATACTGAGTTGGGCACAGTAAGCCTTGGCCCTCATGGGCTGTCGCGCCACTGAGTTAAGTAAAATGTCATATGTAATAAAAATAACTATAATAATATGTCAAATATATAAACATAGAATTACAAAAAAAAACATTTTAAGGGCACAGAGCAGGATCTTCTCAGTCAGTGTATTGGTAATTATCAACCTTGTAATTAAACCTTGGTAATTATCAAACTTTTAGGGTTAAGTACCCTAAAAAAATAATCGGCCTATTAATGCGAAGCATGTTTTATACATCGAATATTTTCATACAAAGCAGCTGTTAGGTATACAAATTGAAATATCTTATGTGCACTTGTCTATAGCGCTCTTAGTATTTTATTAGTTAATATGTTCTTGACTACACCATGGATAGAGACCAGGCTGGATTACTATTCAAAGGTATTTGCAACAGTAATATATATATATATATATTTGTCGCAGGAAGATGATGAAATGAGGGCTTTCATCCAATCCCTAAGGGAGATGATCAATTCACGCAAGATGTTAAACTAACGTCGCTTTGAGGTCATTTCCCTGATGTAAGTAAGTGATTTGATCAAATCCCGAACTGTTTCAGTGAAATGATGAAATGAACAAGTCAGCATTCGTAGAGCTCTGTTTTCGCTTGTTACCACTCCCTTTTACCTCTCCTCGTCCTTCCCAGGCAGCGCGGGGCTTCTGACGTGACGCACCAAAACAAAATGACCTAATTGTCATTTTTTAGTTTTATTTAGTTTTATTCTTTGCATTATTATCTTTCGATTGATATATCACTTTTGTATGTCTGAAAATTTGAAACTGGATAAAACTTAAATTGAAAAATGTAAACAAACAAATTAGGGAATTTGACCACGCCCCCTTTATAGATAAAAAAAAGTTTTTTGATGATAAAAAAAGCTACTTTAAAAAGGAAATAACTAAAAAAGGTGTTACAAATAAAGCAGGATATTTCTCAAGTACTACATAAATATATAATTTTTTTAAAAAAATGCTTGAAATTGTACTACAAATATCCTTTTTTTAAAAAAAATATCAGCTTTATTATCTAATTATTTTGTTAATTGATTTCGAATAAATAATTTGTAATTCAATCATTGAAGCTTAGTGGTTAGTGCAGCGCGCTTCCACGCCACAGGTCCGAGGTTTAAATCCCGTGCTGGGCACAGTTGACTCAGCCTTTCATCCCTTCAGTGGGTTGATAAATGAGTACCAAGCTTGCTTGGGAACTTAACACTGGGGATTTCACGTCAGACTGATCACCTAACCGGAACATCTGCTGATGCACCTCAGGGCCCAAGGTCGCGTATACCGAGTTGGACACAGTAGGCCTTGGCCCTCATGGACTGTCACGTCACTATGATTATTGTTGTATTAACTATTCTACTTTTAATAATGCACCATATTTGCTAAATAAAAACTCTTGTCAGTATTATTGCATCATTTCACTGAAACAGTTTAGGGATTTGATCAAATCACTTACTTGCCTTAGGGAAATCACCTTACAGACTTCTTATTTTAACATCTTCCTTGAATTGATCATATCCCTTAGGGATTTGATGAAATCCCTAGTTTAATCATTTCACTGTGCCATATATATAATATTATCAGCTAATTAAAGGTTTACCACAGGGTGGACCTGCTAGTATAATGTAGTAACCAATATTTACTTGCCTTTTTATGAAAATGAGAGTATTAGTTACGAATCTTGCTACTTTTTTTAGATACACAGATGACCTAATTATATTGAATAATATAGTAGATTTTGTTCTAGCTTTAATTATTATCCCCTCTATTTAAAAATATTAAAAACTAATTATAATAATGAGTCAGCTAACTTTTGGACCTTCAATTAAATGTTAAGAATAATTTGCTAATATATGTTTTTGATAAAAGAGACTCGTTTAATTTTAACATTATAAAAATGCCTTTCTGGTGTAGTAACCTACACCTATCAATATTTAGAAATATCTTAAATTTTATAAAAAAAACAATGATTTAGTGACTGATCATGTATTAAAATAAAATAATTTTATTGAATTTTGTAATATTTGTCTGGAATACAATTATCCAAGTAAATTTATTTTTAAATATATTTCTATGTTATATTAGCTCTATTTTTTAATATAGATTATTACTTTATTTAAAATATCCTATGATTAGTTTTTAATTTTAAAATATCGTTCGTGCTTAGTTTAATTGCAAAATAACTATGTAGATGGCGCCACTGTTTTTTTTTTTGTGCTGACACGTCCATTTTTCCATCAGTTTGTGCGGGACATTGGTATAAGATGCATGTCTGCACTTATTCTGAGATTCACATTATTACATATAAGTTTTTATATCCTAATTTTTTTCTGTATAATTTTTCTTATTATTTCTCTCTATGAGAGAAAGATTGTTCTCGTTTATTAATTTCATTTTACTTTACTGTCTGGTCTATCATCCCCGTGTGTTAGGAATAGGTTTAACTTTTCAACATGGCTCTGTTTTTTTTCTATTATGTCCAAAATTCCTGCTGTACGGGGAAGGTGAATTCAGAAAGCATTGCTTAACCGTAAATCGCTGGCCTAATTCAGCGACAGCTCTTGAAATCATAATAGGTCTCCATTTTATTCCAAAGACTCTTTGTATCTACATTTGTTGTCTCTTGAACTCCAATTTCTTTCATCTTTGGCATTGTAGGTTTTACAACTTTTTCACTTGGTATCATATTTTATTTCATTATATATATATATGGTACCGGCGGCTATTTCTGAGCCCCACCACAACTGCTAGGAGTATGCTCAGTGTTTTGGAGCCTAGCTGTCTGTAGACGCACCTTCTACCCCGACGTTGAAGGAAGACGTAGGCATGGACGAGATGACGGGCTGATAAAGACGGGAAGCAAAGACGCCATTTACATGGATTAAGACGTTAAAGACGAAAACGATAACACCTCGCATATTAATGACGAAGTGAACTAAAAGCCTGATGTATATATTGTAAATAATTTCGATTTATTTAAATCTATAATTATATATATATAATCATAATCTGTGTGCCAGCCATTTCCTGACAAGCATCCACCCACATTCAGAAGTGGGATCAAGGTACATGCATCCTTTTGAAAATGATTTTGAATTATATAAAACCTATCGGCATTGCATTAAAGAACTTTAAAACAGAAAAAGTGAAATTACTCTACAAACTAATATATGATGACGAGAGACGACGAGTTCAATCGTAAAAGATTGCGTAATTTTTGTGATTTTACTTTTACGATTGACACAGTGAGGAATTCTCTATTAAACTAAAAGATATATAGAAGAAATTCTCGTATAATGAAATAGTAACAATTTCAAACATACTTAATATTTCTATTGAAGGAAATAAATCTGAATAATGTAAAAGTATTCTATCCTTATTGACGAATCTGAATGAGTTATTAATGGCAGCGAGTGGTGCAAACGAGTCTGTCTCGGAAAACGAAATGAATGATTCTTCAATGCAAGCCGATAGCATGGGAAAAAAATCTTGATTTGGAAATAAATAAAATGCTTTTTGATAACGGAAATCAAAATAAAAGAAACTATGTTATTATAAACTATTCAGATATTGAAAATACAATTTCTAAATTTAATGCAGAACCACATGAAAATATAAATAATTGGATTCGGCATTTCGAAAATATAGCCAAAATGTTTTGTCTCTCAGATTTACAAAAATTCGTATTTGCAAAAAAATCGTTAGGTGAAATAGCGAAATTATTTATTCAGACGGAATTACAAATCAATTCGTGGGAAAAATTAAAGCAGGTGCTGTGATTGACGAGTTCTCTTTGGAGGTAAATTCAGCTTCGTTACACGAGCTCTTGCGCAACAGAACGATCAGATTGCGAAACCGCTTCGGAGTACTTTTTAAAAATAAAAGAGTTATGCTATTCGAGAAAAATTGATGATGCCGCTTTAATGCATTACGTAATCCAGGGTATAAATGACAGGCAAGACAGTAAAATAATTCTGTACGGATGTTATAATTTAGCTCAATTCAAAGAAAAACTTAAGATTTATGACGCAATAAAGAATGATTGTCAAGTGTAAAGACACAATTTCGATAAAATAAAACCAAGATATGTGATTTTTATAGATATAATTCTTGCGATAAAATGAAATCAAAGTATGATGAAAAACGTAATTTTAGAAAGGACGTTGTTAATACGATTAAAATGAGATATGCTAATAATAATACTGGGTATGAAAGTTATAAAAAGAAAGTTTGTTTTAATTGTGGAGATCGAAATCATATTTCTAGAAACTGTATGTATAAAAACGGAGGAATAAAATGTTTTCGATGTGAAGTTTTTGGACATAAAGCTTCGGAATGCCCAGACAATAACGATACTAAATTAGATGTTGTTCATTTAATTATTAAAGAAGAAACATTAACTAAGAAAGTATAATTGGTGGCTTAATATTAGATGCTTTTATTGATGATGGTAGTCGAGTGACCTTGATTCGAAAGTCTGTTTATGATAAAATAAATCATGTTCAATTGTTTCCATTAAATACAACTTTAAGAGGATTTAGTAATAGTAAAGTAAGACCGTTTGGTTAGTTTAAAGATGATATTTAAATTGATGATCTTAAGTGTAATGTAGATATATGTGTAATAGATGATGATGCTATGTTATTTGATGTTATAATTGGATTAAATGTATTAATACAAGGTGAAACTATAATTAATGAAAATGGTGTTATAATTAGAAATAAGCCTAAATGTACTGAAGAAGTTGCCACTTTATCTGTTTTGCCAATTAATTTATCTCCTGATGATATTGAAATTAATATTGCATCGGACATTCCGTAAACTTACGAGTCAAAGAACAAGACGATCACTCCAAATTTTGCGCCTGTAAAGAAAGATGGTTTACATGTGAAAGACGACCAAAGAACTGTGACCGTAAGCCCTGTTGTTTGAAACACTTAGAAAAATCTTACCCTATGATTCAATGTGTTACTGAAGAGCCTGATGAGTATATTGTTGCTGGTACTGAAGAACTTCATCTTGAGAATTGCTTGAAAGACGTGAAGGAAGACAATGCTTGTATTCCTTTAAAGAAAGCTGACCCAGAAGTAGTTGTTCCAAAAAGTATGCCAGAAGAAGTCAAAGGACGTACCCATGAGAAAAGACGTCCAAGAATTAAAGAAAACAAAGATTATTACTTCATTCCTAAACGCAGACAGATGATAGAAAATTCAGTTGCAAACTGTGAACATCGTGCATTGGTGAATCACAAACGAAGAAAGAAAGAAGGCGTGCCATAGAAAACATGCCATACTGATCACCTTGGACCGCACAGGATAACTAATTTTGATGCAGGAGTCATGGAACAAACTGTCCGATTTGAGCAAGATCTTCAACGGCTTATGACGAAAGACGCAGAAGATACGCCGAAAGACTTAGAAAATAAAAGGAAAGAAGAAAGACGTTAAAGATTAGAAGAAAGACGTGAACTAGAATCCTTTTGAGAACTGTGTTGCTACAAAGAGACTGAAACTTTTAACGTTTACTTTTCAGATACCTTTTTCCAGCCATTTTGTTGTTTTGCTTATTTATTTATTTATTATTTTTTTTTTTTTGCAGTGTCATCTGGAGGACCAGCCGATTCCAGGATGGCCGTGTGGTGCCGGCGTTTTTTTCTGAGCCCCACCAATAACTCCTAGGAGTATGCCAAGTGTTTTGGGAGCCTGGCTGTCTATAGACGTGCCTTCTACCACGACGTTGAAGGGATTCGACGCCATTGAAGGAAGACGTAGGCATGGACGAGATGACGGACTGAAAAAGACGGGAAGCAAAGACGCCATTTGCATGGATTAAGACGTTGAAGACGAAGACGATAACACCTCGCGTGTTAATAACGAACTGAACTAAAAACCTGATGTATGTATTGTTAATAGTTTCGAGTTATTAAATCTATATTTAATCATAATCTGTGTGCCAGCCATTTCCTGACAAGCACCCTCCATATATATATATAATGTTGTTACTGGGATTAATTCGTAAACTCCTTTGACAGAATAATCTGTTTATTTTTAAAATAAGAATAAATAAAAATGTAGAATAACAATTAATTAATTAAGTGAACATTTAAACGTCGTTACCTAACTGGCTTTCATTATTTTTAAATAAATATAACGGCTCTGTCGATATGCGTCTGCTTCCCTTGCGGTCTAAACGTACTCTCTGGTTTCATGTTCCTTCTTTCGCTGCTCCTTTCCCCGTCGGGGACCTTGCCCTCTCGTTTCCTGTCGAAACCATCTGCTGGGGGATGCTACGGGGGCTTGCAGTAGCGCGTAGCGCCTTCTACTTCACAATCGGCTATCCTGAAAATAAGCTGACCACAGCGAAAGAAAATCCAAAATGTTGTAAGCAAACCTATAAAACAAAAATTGAAAACAGTGAAAAGAAAAAATAACAAGTGCGATGCTTTCCAGTACTTCACACAGGTGTTGTTTTTCTGGAAGTGGGTCGTCATTGCTGCTCACAGCTATTAAAAAAAGCTATAAAAAGGGAAAGAGAAAAAGGAGTTCAGTTCGTTATTCAAAGTTCTGTTCTCAGAGAGTCATTGTGGGGTGTACTCAAATTGCAGTCGTAAAATCGTCAGGCATCATCTGTTGATCACCTCTTCATGAAATCAACAGCTGTAGATGTAAGATGAGGGCCTCTTCGTGTTGAACAACGTTTTTAACTTCATTTCTGTCAAGGGGGTTTGACGGTCTTAATTAGGTAGGGCTCGCAGAACTTAGGTCGTAATTTGAGTCGTGTTCAAAACTGGGTTCTTCTGATTGTCACTTGTTCGTCTTTTATGTGTAGTTGTTTGCCATTTTCAACGAACAGGACTTTATTCTTGTTTGGCTCTTTCAACTTCGTATCCAAAATGATGGAGTTAAGGAAATCAATCTGTCTAAGCAAATCATTTTTCTCTTTGGCAAGGGTTTGATTTTCATCACTATCACTTGTTTTATTATCATTTCTTCAACTAGACTTTAGCTTCTTAGTTTCGCGCTTGCTAGGCTTAAATTGTCGTTTTTTAGTTGACATCGATGTTTTAGGATGATCGTTTGATTCCGTTAGTGCGTTTACGATGAGTATTTTTTCTGTTAACGAAGCACATTGAATTTCTTTCTCAATAAGTCGCATTTCTGTAATTTTAAATGTTTCTTGTAAGATCTCGTACTTTTCTTCAAGTTTAACTAACTTGTCAATCTTTTCTAAATTTGATTCTTCTAATTCGTGCATTTCTAAATTTCTACATTTATCTTCTGCATTTTTTAATTTTAGTCCTTATATTTCTAGGGCATTATCGTTTAATTCCGATTGGTTATGTGCTTTAGATACAGTAATTAAATTAATAAAGTGATCCTTTTTCTTAGGTATTAATTCTATACCATTTGCAGTAATTTTAAGTTCAGTTTGTTTTAAAACATAAGTTCCAATAATTACATCAATAGTTGTTTTCAAATTGTCAATAACATAAATATCCGTCATAAATTTGTTATCTTCAATATCAATAGTGGATTTAAAAGATCAAAAGGTTTTAATTTCACTCTTACCGAAAGAAGTTAATCTTATTTTCGTAGGATTTATCGTCGGTCTTCCAAGAATTAATAAACACTTTCGCGTATTAAAGTAATAGTACTACCCGTATCAATAAGAGCATCAAAATCAAAGCCATTAATTTTAACAGTTTTACGCATTTCTGATGAGGAATTGATTTCATTAACAACTTCACTAACAACCTCATTAAAAACTTCATGTTTAACATCAGGTTTTTTAAATACACACAATGAGAGCTTTTATGATCAAGTTGATTACAATTAAAACATTTTAAACCTTTATTTTTATGGTAACATTCATTAGAGGTATGATTAAATAATCCACAATTATAACAACGTATACGTACATCTCTCTTATTAACATTAGCATCATAAAATTGATCTTTATTATGAAATTTATATTATCAGAACACATATTTTTATTAGATGTAGGAAAATCATACTGCTTAAATTTTGTACGCTTGTTTTCATTATCAATACAATAAGAATTATTTTGCTTAAAAACCTTTTCATATATTTTTAACTTCTCTTTAAATTCTGAAATACTTTTACATACATATAAATAATATCAATTTATTATGGTTAGAATCAGGTATACCACTTATACAATACATAATTAGGCTTTCGTCGTCTAAACGAAAGTGTGCTTTTGAAGCAATTTCACGCATTGCCAAAAATATTCAAATAGAGATTCCGTAGGGCGTAATTTCCGTTTTTGCATTTCCTTGTGTACGTCGTAAGAACAAAATAAATCTTCAAATTCTTCAATTAAAGCAGCTTTAAAAGAACTATTCTTTAATATGTTATGGAGTTTTTGGATAAAAGTCTTTGCAAGACCTTGAAACAAACGTTTAACACAAATAATTTTTTGCAAATCAGATATGTGTGGGATAAAAATAAAGTTTTCTTCCACATCGCGAAAAAAAGCTTTAACACTGTAGTTATCATTTCCCGTAAACAACCTGATAGTTCAAAAAAGGTCCTTTAACAAAAATGCATTCTCTTCTCGTTCCCTCTTTGGCTTTGATTTCGTTGTATTTGAAGGAGGGGAGCAAAAACATCCTATGGAGAAGGAGAGTGATAAATTGGCGGAGTGAGGGATTGTTTATTCGCGTCGTTCGTAGATTCTAGCGAAAAGGGCGCAGAATCTTCGTCTTCGTCATCCATCAATTGTTCGGTAAAATAATTTTTTTAAGATGTAAAGTCTGATAAATTTTTAAATTAATGCTCGCTTAATTCTTTGGCGCTTCCCGCGCAATTGAGTTTTAATATAGTGCAGACGGTAATAATTTCAGTTTTCGTAAAGTCCTTTAAAATTTTATCCTTTCGTGCTTCAATGTCGTAATTCTGTGGGAAACCCGCGAATTTTTTTAACTCTTTTCTAGAAGATTTACTGTAGAGTTCGTCATTTAAAATTTTGTGCAGAAGTTGCACCGTTGAAGCAGGGGCCGTCTTTAATATGTTCGCAATAGCAGCAATTTCCTCTAGACAGACCATCGTAAATAAATATCTTCAGAACAATAAAGGAGTAAATTGGAATGGACTCACCGTAGATGATTTCGTCGTTGTGGTTTGCGTTGCTGGTTCCGTCGTTGAAGCGTGCGTGGTCCACAAGTCTTGACTCGTCGTATTTTCTAGGGGTTTTTAATTAATTTTATTTAATTTGAGGCCGAGCTCCGAAATGTGTTGTTGTTACTGCGATTAATTCGTAAACTCCTTTGACAGAATAATCTGTTTATTTTTAAAATAAGAGTAAATTAAAATGTAGAATAACTATTAATTAATTAAGTGAACATTTAAACGTCGTTGCCTAACTGGCTTTCATTATTTTTAAAGAAATATAATGGCTCTGTCGATATGCGTCTGCTTGCCTTGCGATATAAACATATTCTCTGGTTCTCATGTTCCTTCTCTCGCTGCTCCTTTCCATCGGAGTCATTGCCCTCTCGTTTCCTTTCGAACCCACTTGAGAGGGGGATGCTAGGGGGCTTGCAGTAGCGCGTTCGCTGACCACAGCGAAAGAAAATCCAAAATGTTGTTAGCAAACCTATAAAACAAAAATTGTAAACAGTGAAAAGAAAAAATAAAAAGTGCGATGCTTTCCAGTACTTTACACAGGTGTTGTTTTTCTGGAAGTGGGTCTGTGATGTACCTCCCCTCGGAAGTACATCCCTCGAAGTATCAGCGTGAGCTAGAGGTGTAGGGTTAGCGAAAGAACTCGGATCAAACATTATCTTAATATGACTTTATTAAGATATTCAACTTAAACTTTTAACAAATATAATTATAATAATTAATATGAGTGAATCTACGATGACGTAATACGCAACACACAATGCATATATTTATATTTACAATATGATCAATTCTAATTCATCCCAATCTCAATAATCGAACTGCCTAATCCTCAATTCTAATAAAGTGTAATCAATCCTACCTTATATTATACCGTAATGCTACTTGTCTTTATCTGCAATAGGATGCAGCTTGACGGTTAATTTCTAGTCGAACACCAATATGTTTATCCACGACACGTAGAACTTAATCAGTCTTGAACTATGAACTGCAATAATCATCAACTGCCACAACGCACATCAATTGTCTAACATTCCTTTACATTGCCCTTCTGCTTACTCTAAGATCCTATATTTAAAGTCGGTTTATTTGCATTTCTTCTTCACATCTCGTTTCTTGGATTTGGTTGGAAAAGAGTTGCCATTAATTCTGGCCCAAAGAACCCAAAGGACTTGTTAAAGAAAAGACGCGTAAGACGTCACAATCCCTCCAAGAAACAAAACGTGATTTATTCGAGGGTCTTAATGGCCCTTAAGAAATTACGTGCCTAAAGTTTATTCTAACGGTTAATTTCTAATGCTTCACTTAAATTTTAAGTTTCATTATTCATCTTAAGTTTAATTTTTAATCTTTCTCCTTAATTTGTATTTTCCACAGCTTCAATAAATTTTACTTAATTAACTAGACTAACATCCATAGTCATGCATTTTAATCACGGTAGATTCTCACATGTACAGAATAAATAGACGTGTCCCATCTGGGTAACAGAGCCGGGGGAAAACCATATATGACTTAAATGGTAGAAAAAACGAGGCCCACACGTCTCTTAACTAACTTAAGTCTTCCTAAATGTTTACTTAAATTTTAACAATTTTTCTTCTTTGCAGTTTCTCATATCCGTCATGAAACATTAGCTCTGTTCTTTGTAGAAAGATAGACTTCAGGGTCTGTCACCCTGAAACAAAAATCTTTTAAGTGATTTGAAAAAAAAACAACAAAGTTTTACACATTATGATTAGATTTCACAATTTTTATATAGTACATATCACTTTTAATTAATTACTAATTTCTATACATATTTGTCTCATCTGGTTCTTTCAAAAACTTCCCCTCAAATCACGCAGCACTGGTTAAATGTTATGTTAGTATGCTATCTACGCCGCGTTTCCCAAAACCAGATGTTCCTTAATATGAAACAATATAACAACACATATATATACACTATACAATTACAAACATTTTTCAATAAACAAAACAAACAACCAAAGGAATTGTCGCATCCCAGCGAAGTCATAACAGATGTAAACAAATGCATTTTTACAGTTGTTTTCTCCAGATTTATACAAAAAATTTACAAGACAAAAGCTTTTTTCTTTTCTAGAAAAACACACTCATTTTAGTGTCTACTTTTGCTTGGTTTCTAAAATTTTAATTATCCGACCGTGACATGGCTTTATTGCAAAAATTCTTCCGACCACTTGTTCGAAAGAATATAAAAAGAAACGATACAACCTGGTTCTTATGACATGTACACTGGCCTCAAAAAGTTAAGGTACAACCGGGTTTTTGTGTCTAATTTGCAAATGAATGAATGTAGAAACAAAAAATTTGGAGGATATGTGCATTAAATAGTTTTTTATTGAATGCGTCATAGAAATTTGTATAAGTGTATTGCAAAAACGATTTATAACAAAAAAAGCAATCTCTGCGGAAAAGTCCATTCTTGGAGAAAACAGCACATCACAGTGTTATGTGGTAAAATGGCATAAAAACAATACAAAAATGGGTTCTAATAAGGAATGTGTCCACCCCTAACTTGAATGCATTGGCGGCATCGATTTCCCATGCTGTTTATTAAGTTGTCGGAGACCGGAATAGGAAGCGAAGACCAGACACAGAGTAAGCCTTGTTTCAGCTCATGTAACGACCTTGGAGGAGGATTTAAAGCAGCAACCTCTCTGCCAAGATAGTCCCAAAGATGTTCGATCGGATTCAGGTCTGGAAATCGAGCTGGCCATTCCATTCGTTCCAAACCGTGATCCTCCAGATACTCCTCAACAATCCGAGCTCGGTGAGGTCGTGCATTATCATTCATCAGAATGAAGTCGTTACCAAAAGCAGCAGCATATGGGCGGACATATGGATCAAGGGTCTCATCCCGATATCTAAGACCAGTTACGGTTCCTCCATGGAACACATGCAGGTCAGTGTGACCACCGAGCGAGATCCCTGCCCAAACCAGGATTCCACCACCTCTATAACTGTGTCTTTCAACAGTGTTGGATTGATGGTATCTAGTGCGCTGTTCCCTCCAGATCAGTAGACGCCCTGAATCACTCTCCATTGTAAATCTGGACTCGTCTGTGAACAGCACAGAAGCCCATTGTTGCTGCGTCCAAGAAACATGTTCTCTTGCCCAGCATAAGCGGTTCCTTCGCTGTCGTCCGTTGAGGGGAACGCACACAACTGGTCTTCTTGCATACAGACCTGCATTGTGAAGACGATTTCGCACCGTAGTAGCGGAGATTCTTCTTCCTGATGCTTGAAAGTGGTCTGCAACGAGCTGCGGCATAGTAGTGGTTCTTCTCCTTCGTGCAGAAAGAGCTAGAAAACGGTCTTCTGCAGGTGTTGTAGCTAGTGGTCGGCCTGGAACAGGTCTTCTGGACACAGAATCTTCGGATTGGTATTGATCCCAAAGTCGCTGAACAACACTACGAGACACATTGAGACGTCTAGCAGCATCAGCCTGTGACAATCCCATTTCCATTCATCCAACTGCCCGCCACCTTAACGAATTGGGTAAACGACGTCTCTGAGACATTTTCTAAACTCTATTGACTATTGTCACCGAAACTGCCAACAACTGTTGAAAATCAACACAACTTACACACAAAAGTACGAAAGCTTGATATTTGCATATTTTTCTCTCACTCATAAATATACGTTCTTTTCTATAAAATAAAAGTTGTAGCAATCGTTTTTGCATTAATGTTTTTAAAGTTCGTTATTATCATTCATGTAAACTATGCATTTTATTGTTACTGCCATTTTTTTTTATGGTGAGCTTCGAAAAACATGTTGTACCTTAACTTTTTGAGGCCAGTGTAGTTGGCGTTTCCTACCAAGACCTCCAGTGACAAGGATTTCTTTGTACACGTTCCTCTCCTTTCCTGGTCTTGCCGTTGTTGATCACCTCCTTGTCTGGCATTCTTGTTGCTTGATCTTGTTCGCTCTTCGATGTATGGACTATCGTTCCTTTCTCTGCCTTTTCTGGATCGAACTTGTCCTCCTTGTTGTGTCTTCCTCTCTATGGTCAGTCGGGACTCCTCTCTTTTCCCTTTTCTTGGTCTCAGATTGTAGCCGCTTGTGGTGGGTGTTACCGTCTCTTCCCTTCGGTTTTTCTTTCTTAATCTTGGCAACACACTATTATAATCATTTGATGACAAATCTCTTTTATTTACTCTACGCTCTGATCCCTTCTGAACCTTCCTTTCTGGTCCTCCTGGCCTAGATTCATTTGATCTTCTATATTCTAACCTTTCATTTTTACTTTTTTTAATCATTCTACCTTTCTCA
Organism: Trichonephila clavipes; assembly: GCA_019973935.1. Taxonomy (NCBI): domain Eukaryota; kingdom Metazoa; phylum Arthropoda; class Arachnida; order Araneae; family Nephilidae; genus Trichonephila; species Trichonephila clavipes. The sequence continues at coordinate 868,315 of BMAU01020033.1, read as the reverse complement.
GACCAAGAACTAGGTATTGATCTGATAAGTGGTTCGCGCTTATTGGTCTTATTTGTGTGTTTCTCACCTTGATTATTTCTAAAACTTAATCCTTTTTCCTCCAAATCACGCTTTACTTCTGACCCTTTCTTTTTACCATCTCGTGACTCATTTGATCTCCGTTGTACTTTGTCAAAACCACTCGATTCATCGCGCAAACTACCGTTATCCGAACTACCAGTTCCTATCTCCTCGTCACATTTCCTATGACGATATATTCGAACCTGATCTACATTAATCGTTAACCTTTTTCCCGCTTTCCATATCACTACGTTGTTATTCTTAACATCTAATACTCTATACGGACCTTCAAAATTTGGTTTAAACTTAGCTACTACTTTTCTTGTTGCCGAACTTAAAGGATGTTTTGCTACCAAAACCCAATCAATCACTTTAATTTGCAGATCACGCCTACGTCTATTATAATATTTCTCCCATTTTTCATGTTTAGTTTTTGTGTTTCGTTTAGTCTCCTCAAACAATCTTTCAATATATATCTCCTACTGTACATTCCGTTCCGTCTGATACCATCACTAATTTCTGAAAAGGCGTAATCAACTTTCTACCTGAAAATAATTCTGCATGGGTTTTTCCCGTTATTTCGTTTACAGCCGTACGAATAGCATAAGCAAACTCACGTAAGAATTGGTCCCATGTATCATGTTGCTCATTGACATAATTTGCAATCATTTGCACCAGATCGCGATTTACGCGTTATGTTCTATTTGCTTGAGGTCTATATACAACAGTCTTCACATGCCTTATGCCTAATCTTTCACTTAAATTCTCAAAAATATCGGAAATAAATTGGGGACCGTTATCGCTAATTAATTTTATTGGAGCTCCAAAACGCGATATATAATTATCAAAAAAATTATCTGCTATAACTCGAGCAGAGGCTTTTTTAAGGGGTATGATTTCAGCCCACTTGCTGAAATGATCTGTAATTACTAATACATATCGGTTGCGTCTTACTCTCGACACGGGATACGGACCTAACAAATCTAACGTTACTATTTCATTTGGATAAATTGATACAATTGGTATTAACCGACCAGCTGGTAACGCGTTTTTATAATTATTAATTTGGCACATATGGCATGTAGAGACATATTGATCGATAAATTTTCTCATATACTGGAAATAACAAACATCCCTTATTTTATGATAGGTTTTAACCCTCCAACCGGACAGCGCGGATTTTTCTGCCCTACTAGAGAGGCTTCGAAAACGGACCACACTGAATTTTTCGTAAGGCCGGGGACTCACAAAAAATGAACCAAACTGATTTTTTCCTCCTCAAGTAATGTGTTCAAAAACGGTAAAGTCGTGTTTTTCCGAATTCTTTCCCCCCTTTAAAGGTTTAGTATCTTGAAAGAGAATTAGATACGGTCGGTCGGGGACACACAATGGGCATTGAGGGGAAGTTTTATGGCTCACTGGGAGACCGGTTCTTTCCCCTGCAGCAATCGTAAAAAACTGGGAAGAATTTCTTTAAACCCTAAATTGTACGGAAATAATTGCAAGTCAACGAGTTGAGAATTCTCATTTTTTTCTTTACCTTAAAATTCTCAAATGGAATTAGGGGCTGTGGTAGCCCAGTGGTTAAGGTATCCAACCATGGCAGGCATGTCATGAGTTCGATCCCAGTACCACTAAAGACCCGCCGTGTTGGGCAGCGATGCACGTTAAATCTGTTGAGAGCTGAAACATCCTCCCGTTGGTGTGGTGTGGTAGTTAGGAGAGGGGGGTGCCAGCTCAGGTGTCGTCCACGTCACTTGACCATGGTTCAAAATTACGTGGTCCGTCACCAAAAGCCCTCGTGTAGCTGAACAGTGCGACGTTAATATTAACTCACTCACTCACTCAAATGGAATTAAGCTTTTACAATGTATGTCTAAGTTTTTAAAAAATATCTGTAGTATTTAAATTCAAATTATATATTAAAACATTGAGGATAATTTACTGTTTCATTTTTCTTATTTTAATCAATGCTTTCAGGGATTTTTTTAAAAATGATTATTTTGTTGTGTCAAAAAATAAAAAAAAAGGTTCAAAATTTAAAATCTTTTAAAATTTCGGACACTTCTAAACATGAATAATTTTTAAGCTTCTGTATTACATTATTTGCAAAAAATTTTTATGCATTGTTAAAAAAATCCGTATTTAAATCTTTTAGTTTTTCATAATTTTAAAGCCAGGTATTCAGGGCATCTTACATAGAATCCCTTGTTTTGTATTGTTCAGATAACAAATTATATTTGAATTTTGAATGTCTGAACATTAATTTCATTCAAAGAGAACTTTAACTGCAAGCTTATATTTTTAAACTTGAATCTTCAAATAAAGAGTATTTAAAAGCATCTGGACAAATTTACAGTTTACATTTGCGCATATAAATAAATATAAAGATCCTTTTTAAATTCAAGTTAAAAAGATATATATTTATGCATAATCCCTCATCATTCATGTTCCATTAGTGGTTGACTGAAGAAAAGATTATTAAAATTTGGACATTTTTATAATCTTAACCATGCAAAACTAGGAATTTTGTATTAGCTCCACTGAAGTTCTGCATTGGAATTTCGAAAAAGATATTTATACGTGTCTCACACATACTCATTTGAAAAACATATTTACCATAAATACTAATAATTCTTTGGATATTTAAAATTATCATTAGATTAATTTTTTAATATATATATATATATTCGACTTCTAATATTTTTTCAAGTATTCCTTAAATTTCATATAATTTAATTAAGTGAAGGGATATTAAAGTCACACTCTCTCTCTTCTCTACTCAACTACTTGAGGGCTTTTGGCGACGGACCTGTGGCCGGGGTACCAGGTGGTCAAGGTATCGAATCATGGTTGGCATGTCTCGAGTTCGAGCCCAGTGCCACAAAAGACCCGCCGTGTAGGGCAGCGATGCACGTTAAATCTATCGAGAGCTGAAATGTCCTCTCTTTGGTGTGGTGTGGTAGTTAGGAGAGGGGGGTGCCAGCTCAGGTGTCGCCCTCGTCATTTGACCATGCTTCAAAATTACGAGGTCCATCACTAAAAGCACTCGTGTAGCTGAACAGTGCGACGTTAATATTCACTCACTTGGCGACGGACCTCGTAATTTTAAACCATGGTCAAGTGACGAGGATGACGCTTGAGCATCGCTCCCTTACACGGCGGATCTTCAGTGGTGCTGGGGTCGAACTCATGACACGCCAGCTACGAGTCCGTTACTTTGACCATTAGGCTACCGCGGCCTCACAATGTGGTTGAAAACTGCATGTTATGAGTAAAAATATGCTGAAACATTTGATGTGAACTTATAATAGATTTTTGCATAGAAGATAGATGTGTGATATGCTAAAATGACAATATGTAAAAGTTATGAGAATATCGATGACAATTTTTGAAAAATTCAATTTAAGTTTCAGTTTGAAACTTATTCGTTTTTTTTTCGCATTTAATATTAAATAGTCGCGATAACAAATTAATAGTTTAACGCATTCATAGATTATAAAAAATAAAGGTATAAATGATATTGTTGGGAATAATAAATTTTTATATCTTTGAATTCAGGCTTCTCTTTGTAGGAGTGTAGACTATTAAAAGGCTGATGTAGAAGTTAGAAAACTAATATTTAAAATATATGGAAAACAATATCTGCAATTCCATGATCTTGACGAGCAGAAGACGGCATTTTTACTTAGTAGGGCAGAGTAAGCATAAGGTAGGAGCTTGTGGAGTAAACAACCAGGCCTCTGCAGTTTTGGCAGGTAATGAACTCCCATTTGTTGCTTTCAGTAAGGAATATAAAAATAACAAATACAAAAATAAGTCATGTAAAATGTTATATATTTTAATAACAATGAATTGTGAACTTAATTTCCAGTTCATTGTCACTAGTTGGCAGTAACTACGGTACTCTATCGACCGTACTTCTTATATTTATTTATTTTTATTTTACAAATGCCAGGCCATTGACCATCAGGTCATTAGGCAACGGCAATCGCTGTAGCAGATTTAGCGTTAACCAGGGTGCACCACAAGGAGGCCTGCTACGTTACACTCCTTCTTATATATATATATACACTGCTGGACAATTGCTAAGGACGGATAACACTATCATCCATAGCAACCACAAAATGAAAGGAAGCAAAATGTGGAAAATTAAAATAAGTGCGGAATATTAGTAAGAAGAAGTATGAGTATGCAAATTTTTTTTCCACGTCTGTTTATCACGTGATAGCGTTCATAATAGCTTTAAAGGTTTTGACGCGTGTGGACAGTTGTTGTTTCAAGTCAAAGTTTTACAGGAAAGATTTAATAGACGAACTTAAAATTTTTGGCATGTCTTCGCGACATCACATAGATGATTTTATGCGTGGCCGAATTATTGGAAAGATCGAAGAAAGCCGAAAAATAACAGATGTTGCCAGGCAGTTCGACATCGCTCACAGCGTTGTTTCACGGCAGTGGAAGTCATTTAAAACTACTGGAATGTGTAGTAGACGGCACGGGGGAGGTCGTGTTAGAAGTACGACGCCTGCAGAAGACAGATATATAACAGGCGCACCACAGCTCAGCAGGTGGCAAATCAGTTTCTTGCTGCCTCAGGAAAGCAGATCTCCCGAAAAACTGTTGCCAGACGTTTGAGGGGAGGAGGACTATATGCACGCAGACCTGTTGTGTGTGTCCCATTGACCAGATAGCACCGTACTGGCCGTTTGCAATGGTGTCGTGAGCATCACAATTGGACTGAACAGGACTGGGCATGCGTACTATTCTCAGATGAGAGTAAGTTCAGTCTGTCATCGGATTGTAGACGCCAACTGATCTGGCGCGAGAGTGGTACTGCTTATCGTCCAGAAAATATCCAGGAAAAGGACAGATATCCGACATGCAGTATCATGGTGTGGGCCGGCATCATGATCAATGACCGCACGCGCCTACATGTGGTTGCGAATGGGACTATGACGGGCCAACGATTCATTGATGAAGTTCTACTTCCTCATGTTCGTCTTTTCCGTGGTGCTGTCGGTGATAAATTTGTTTTTATGGACGACAACGCAACATGTCATCGAACACTCACTGTTCAGGATTGTCTAGACAGCGAGGGTATTCAACGTCTCGTATGGCCAGCGCGTTCTCCAGATCTAAACCCCATAGAAAATGTGTGGGATGCTTTGAGGAGGCAAGTTGCTGGTCGAAACTATCCTCCGACAAACAAGAACACCCTCATCCGTGCACTCACAGATTAATGGGATAAATTACCTCAACAGCTGCTGGATAATTTTGTGCTAAGTATGGTACGACGTGTGGAATGTTGCATCACACTCCACGGTGGACATATCCCGTACTGATACCTTTCTTTAAGGTGCCTGCTGACTTTTAGATGCATTGTTCCATTTCTCCGTACGCAGATCAAATGAACATTTTTTTCTTTCTTTCAGATGTTTCACAGCTTTTGTACATTCCAGAACAATAAATATTCTTTATTCTAATGTCTGAACAGTGTGGCAACTATATTTTATCCTACTAGGCCTCATGTCTCGCTTAATGTTATGCTACATAGCAATTTGTGATCCGTCCTTAGCAATTGTCCAGCAGTGTATATATATATATATATATATATATATATATATAAAAAGAAGTACGGTTGATAGAGTACCAATAATTTTAACGCAATTTTATATTTCGTTCTCGTAAACTTTACTCCTTTTAAAACATGTATTGCCAAAATACTCTCCTTTTGTATATTTATAAAATTTTAAAAATATAATGGTTATCTTACCCAACATTTTAAATCAGGGGCGGCAACTGTGTAGCTAAGACGTGCCAAACCAATCTGTCAGTATCATTCAGCGTGCCACATAGTAGGAAATTTTTGAAATCCTTCGATTCTTACGGTAATATTTGCAGATTTAAAGAATAGAGGTAAATAATTTAGATTTACAGTTTTATTTTATATTAATTATGGATCAATAAAATACATTTATTAACATAAAAATAAACAATATAAAATGTTACTATTTCTTCAACAAAGATAAAAAAAATTAAAAATGTATGTTTCCAACATATTTATTTAAATAAGAAATAGACAAAGTGAAAAATAAATTATTCCCTTCATTACAGTTAAATAAAAATTGTAATGCGAATTAACTCTTTCACCGCTCTTCTTTCATATCGCAAAACCAGGGGTATAATGCGTGACACGATTCTGAGCATTCAGTTGTTAAACAATTTCTTTGCGGAGTCGAAATATTTTTCATATTAGGAAAGATTTTTTACTTTTTGATATGCCGAATGATAAGTGGAAAGCAGAGTACATGCAATTTTCTTTTTTCAATAATTAAATCCCCTAGCAATAACACTCAATTATTTACAAAATAGCTGTAAATTTATCCTTAGAATTATCTTTCAGATTATTTTGTAGTTCCATAAATGTCCATAACTCAGATGTTTGTCAAATAAGGTCTATTATCAACTTCCATCCACTCAAGAATTGACAAATTTGTAGAGTAGTGCTGAGTGCCACTAAGAATTGTACCACGTGCCACAGGTCCATAGATTGCCGACACGTTTTAAATGTTCTTATTAACTAACCATCTCCTATTCAATCACAATTTATATGGTAAAAAAGGGTTTTCATTCATTTGATATGGAATTGTATTAGATTCAACCATAAGTAATTTTGTGTATCAAAAAAATTACATTGTTTCGGGGATCCCCTTAGAGCAAAATGAAAGGAATTTGACATAATTATAGTAAGTTTCTCTAAAAGGGGAAACGTTCACTTTCAAAATACACTGCATAAAGTGGTTTTAGGTGTACGAAGTTATATTCACTATTATTCCTAAAATAAATTTTGATATTTTGGTTTTTCGTTAAGTTTTGAAGTTATTTCTTCAAATATACTTCACTACATTTCTTTCAAACTTGCTATTTTCTTTTGCGGCCACGGTAGCCTGATGGTCATGGTTATGAACTCGTGTCCAGTGTTCGAGCCCTGGTACCGCAAAAGTTTAGCGTTGAAGAGGAGCTGATGCACGTTAAACACGTCGAGGTCAAAAGTCCTCACGTTGGTGTGATGTGGAAGCTTGGAAGGGGAGTTATCAGCTCAGGTATCGTCCTCGTCACTTAACCGCGGTTCAAAATTACGTAGTCGCTCGTCAGTAGCCATCGTGTTGACTTAGAATGCAATATAAACCCTTGACGTGTGCACTTGAGTTAATTCGAGTACGCTAAACAGTTCCAAATATGCACATTAGATATAATTCAAACGAGGTCGCATTTTATGTTGCTGTAATTTTCTCACTCAAATATCAGCGAGCGCCGTCTGCACTCGTGATATTTGACTGTTGTTTCTTATATTTACGATTTATTCGTGAAACATCAAAAACTTGGATAAAATATTTGTATAAAAAATTAAGGGAAAGGAAATACTTAGATTTTAGAAGCAAATTACTAGAAAATATGTTAGGGAATATTTACAAGATATTTCACGACTTTATCTTGAACAGGAAAAACGCCTAAGGGATTAGAATACACTCTCATCTTCAAAATTAAAAAGCTGAGAAAAACACATTTAAAATTTGTAAAGGCAGAAAAAAAATTCCAATGCCTGTAAAGCTTTAATTTTTCAATATGTTACTATCCAACTTATGTTCTACATGAAAATTCTACTTGAAATATATATATATAAATATGACTGAAAATATCTTTTCTAATTCAAAATTTTCTTCGACATAATATTGATAACAATTGTTAATTTGATCAATTATTCCATTTTATCAGAACCTTATATATTCTCAAGAGTTTTAAATGCAAAATATTTATACAGAAAATAGTAGTGATACAAACGTAATCCAGAAATCACCAAGATTGTAAATAATATTTTTTTCTCAGTTCCCCATCGTGGCAGGTAAGCAAGTTTAAGTTTTTGTTGCATGACTTTAAAATACTGTAATGTAGTACTACAATATACTTATTATAATGTAGTTTGTGGTACGTCAGGGAAATATTTAGTTCATTCTGCAACATTTGCATTCTGTAGTCTAATTGTAATATCACCTGAAAGCTGGATTTTAGATTTACCATTTTCAGTCATATTCCATCCCTTTCAAGTATTATTTATCACAGTAGCCTGCGTACATTTTGGTCATGGCATTTTTCAAAAGGAAAAAAAAATAATGAAAACAAAGTAAAGAGCTTTTAAATTGTATAAACTATGTGTCAAAAAATAAATTGGTTTTTAAATCAATCTTAATTAAGTAAATGTGAGAAAACTCAAAAACTTAAATCTTAAGCAAACAGAAAGGATTTTAGAAATTAAAATTGCAGTTAATAGACATTTCACACGAAATAATGGATTGTGTTAAAAAATATTTTTAATTAATTCAATCTAGGAATTCAAAAATGCTTTAAAATGAAACCGAATTTAAAATCAAAACTCAGAAAATTAAAATTTCTTAAAACTTAATTGGTTTTAGATCAGAAATTGAGCAAGTTTTCCAAATATATGAAATATATATTTGCAATAAATTGGGAGAAGTTTCTGTTGGCCGTGAAGTGGAGAAAATGTCCATTTCACAATCCTCGCCATAGGCCACAGCTGTAAATGAGAAACAACACAGAAACCGAACAACACAGAAACCGAAAAGCAATAAAATCCTCCCCTGCAAAACCATTTGAGGACCTCCCGCAGTTTTAAGGGAGGAAGGCATAAAACTGCGGTGCGCTTTCGAAGCAGTTCGCGAAATTCATCCGAAACGTTTTCGCTACCAATAGCTTTGAAAAAGTAGACCGCTTTCGAAGTGAAATTCAATTAGCGGGTCCTACACTCAGAGGGTTAAAACTTTCAAAATGACCTGCTAATGGCTTGTCATGAAATTCTCTCATAATTTCATTCCTTAAAGATTTTGGAATGTATACTCGCATTTCTCCTAATGACGTTGCATATTTCGCATAAAATAACAAGCCTTCTACTAGCCTAAAATCGCGAGACCAATTCTCACATATTGCCGCATTAACCGAGCTATCTTCTGGGTTTTCCAGATATCTATAGATATGACCTAATTCTGGGTCTGTTCTTCGCTCTTCTATTAACTGATCTCGTGACGAAAGCACCAAATCTCTGATTATTGCACAATTAACTTTCTCTCCTATTATATTTTCAATTGGGTTTCTCGACAAAACGTCAGCTATTGTATTCTGAGTTCCAGGCCGATGCTCCCATTCTATATTAAATTCTGCTAATTTTAATGCCCATCTGATCATTCTATTTGACAAATTTTTACCAGTCGTTCAATGTGTTAACGCAGCGTGATCTGTAAGAACCTTAATCGGCAAAGAACCTAAAAATGTTCTGAATTTATTCAGAGCCCAAACCACTGCTAAACATTCTCTCTCTGTTACCGTGTAATTCCTCTCCACAGCACTAAGCGTACGAGAAGCAAATACTACTGGTCTCTGTTCTTGGTTTAGAACCGCTCCTATACCTATTGAGCTTGCATCCGTAAATAATTCAAAAGGTTTTCTGAAATCTGGGAATTTTAAAACTGGCGCTTTGGTTATAGCCGCTTTGACCGCGTCGAGTGCTTTCTGCGCCTCAATCGACCAAATATATATAAATCTCTTTAATTTTCGTTTAAGATTATAAAGAGGTTCCCAAATATCGGCATAATTTTTAATAAATTTTGCGTATCATTGGCACATTCTTAAAAATTTCGACACCCCCTTGGAATTACGCGGAGGTTTCATTTCAACTAAATCTTGAACTTTTGTTTCATCAGTTTTAATTCTCTCCTTATTAATAATTAAACCCAAATATTTTAACTCTTCACAACCAAATTTACACTTATCTTTATTTAATGTTAACCCCGCCTCATGTAATAATCGAAAAACTTCTTTCAAATGCTTAACATGTTGAGTGAATGATGGAGATGATATAATTACATCGTCCATATAGTCATTCACAAACTTGCCTATCACGGGTTTGAGAATTATATCTATTGCTTTCTGAAAATTAGGAGCTGCCCCTGACAAGGCATTCTGTGGGAGGTGTATGTACCATTTTTCGTGATAAACGCGGTTTTAACTATATCACTAAGGTTCACAGCCATCTGAAAATATCCCGACCGAAGGTTCAGGGCAGACATTATGCCTGTGTGGAGTATGTTCATTATTAAATCGTCTGTTAAGGGTAAAGGATACCTAGGGTACTTCGGGATCGCATTTAGTTTCCGATAATCAACAGCAAATCTATATGCTTCCGGATTATCCGGCGGTAACCCATTATTCTTTCTACATTACACAAGTGGTGACGCGTACGGGGATTGAATGGGAATTATAGTTCCTTCTTTCAGCATTTTGACAACGTGATAATCGAGAATCTCTTGTTTAACCCTATCATATTTGTACGGCCGGGAAACAACCGGTGGGTTATCTCCCGTGTCAATCTCAAGATATAAAACATGCGTAAGCCTTGGTTTATCTGAAAACAATCCTTGAAAACTATTAAACAAATCTTGTAATTCCCGTTTCTGTTTTTCTTCTAATTTTGTCTTAGAAAGATCTAATTCTACTTTTTCTATTTCAACCGTTTTAACTACTTCATTAATCTGCGAATCTGGAATCGCCAAAGATTATCGATCAAAGTCCAAAATAATCTTTGATCCACCTATGAAGTCTATCCCAAGAATACATGGGTATTACAAATCTGCTAACACATGGAACAACCATGGATTTTTAAAATCCCGTATTCGAATATTTAATTCTAATTTCTCCCATATTTCGACATTTAACTCCTTGTGCCGTGATCACATGAGTACTCGATTTCTTTACTCGCTTATAAAAAAATATTTTTGGTATGTCTCTTCCGATATAAATGACTTCTCCGCTCCAGTGTCCCATAACGCTTTCGTAAAAGTTTCGTCTAATAAAATAGGTACATACGGAAGTTCTACCGGAGACATACATATTGATGAAAGTTTAATCGGTGACTGATTTATCGACTGCGTCTGATCCTCTTTAATATCACTCACTTTCAAAACATTTAATCGTCCCATTTGCTTTCTACTGCCTCGACTAAAATTTTCACTCGAACCCCTATTTCTATGGTCCCCTCTACTAAAATCGTCATTTTGACCTCGATTTCTAAATTGATATCCCCTATCGTTATATCTGCGATCATCGTTTTGAAACCTATTCCTGCTCTCGAACCACTGATTTCCTTGACGGTTGTTCTGATAGTTACCCCTATAATCATTTCTACCATTATTCGGTCTACGCTCCACTTCAGAATTTCTCCAATTTCCTCGATTATTACCAACATTAGACATCCTACGTCCATTCCAACCTCGTCCTTCCACGTTATTACTATTTCTCGAACCGAATGTTGCCTTGCACGAATATCTTTCCTCAAACTTAGCTAATACTTCTAATAATTGGATTGCGGTTTGTGGATTACGCACTTCCACGTAGTCCTGTACTTGCGGCTCAAGTCTAACGAAAATATGATCTACAAGGGTTTTCTCAGACATCCCCAGTTCTAATTTCTTGTTTAACTTAAGCAAATCGTAAACAAAATCTGTCGGCTCCTGGTTCTGTCTTTGTTGAGACGCGTAAAAACGTGTCTCTAAAAGTTTCCTATTTTGGATTGCAGGGAATGATTTCGACAATGCTGCTTTCAGCTGTGTGAAGTCTGTGGCGGTATTTTGCACTAACGTCGATCCGAATATTTGGTACCAATCCAGGGCTCTACCCAGGAGATGATATTTTAAATAAGCACACAATAAGTCACTGGGTATTTCAAGTAATTTAATTTGGTTATCTATACCCTCTAAAAATTCGGTGACGTTCTCCGACCCAGAAAAATATACTTCTGGCCAAACATTAAATTCTCTCGTGTTTCTCATCTCGGGGTCATATAGATTAAACCTAGTTGGGTGCCATTGTGATGTACCTCCCCTCGGAAGTACATCCCTCGAAGTATCAGCGTGAGCTAGAGGTGTAGGGTTAGAGAAAGAACTCGGATCAAACGTTATCTTAATATGACTTTATTAAGATATTCGACTTAAACTTTTAACAAATATAATTATAATAATTAATATGAGAGAATCTACGATGACGTAATACGCAACACACAATACATATATTTATATTTACAATATGATCAATTCTAATTCAGACCAATCTCAATAATCGAACCGCCTATTCCTCAATTCTAATAAAGTGTAATCAATCCTACCTTATATTATTCCGTAATGCTACTTGTCTTTATCTGCAATAGGATGCAGCTTGACGGTTAACTTCTAGTCGAACACCAATATGTTTATCCACGACACGTAGAACTTAATCAATCTTGAACTACGAACTGCAATAATCATCAACTGCCACAACGCACATCAATTGTTTAACATTCCTTTACATTGCCCTCCTGCTTACTCTAAGATCCTATATTTAAAGTCGGTTTATTTACATTTCTTCTTCACATCTCGATTCTTGGATTTGGTTGGAAAAGAGTTGCCATTAATTCTGGCCCAAAGAACATGTTCAAGAAAAAACGCGTAAGACGTCACAGGTCGTCATTGCTGCTCACAGCTATTAAAAAAAGCTATAAAAAGGGAAAGAGAAAAAGGAGTTCAGTTCGTTATTCAAAGTTCTGTTCACAGATAGTCACTGTGGGGGGTACTCAAATTGCAAACGTAAAATCGTCAGGCATCAGCTGTTGATATAAGATGAGGGCCTTCGTGTTGACACACCTTTCCCACTTCATATCTATCATGGGGTTTAATGGTCTTAATAGGTAGGATCCGTAGAAATTGGGTCGTAATTTGAGTTGTGTTCCGTACTGGGTGCTTTTCATTGTCACTGGTTCGTCTTTTTTATATATGTGTTGTTTGCGTTTTTTAACAAACTGGGCTTTACTCTTGCTTGGATCTTTCAACTTCGTATCCAGAATGATGTAGTTAAGGAAATCAATCTGTCTAAGCAATTCATTTTTCTCTTTGGCAAGTGCTTGATTCTCATCAATATCTCTTGTTTTATTAGCATTTCTTCCACTAGACTTAAGCTTCTTAGTTTTGCACTTGCTAGGCTTAATTTCTCGTTCTTTAGTTGACATCGATGTTTTAGGATGATCATTTGATTCCGTTAGTGCGTTTACGATGAGTATTTTTTCTGTTAACGAAGCAGATAGAATTTCTTTCTCAACAAGTCGCTTTTCTGTAATTTTTAATGTTTCTTGTAAGATCTCGTAATTTTCTTCAAGTTTTACTAACTTATCAACCTTTTCTAAATATGATTCTTCTAATTTATTCAATTTATCTAATAACGTCGTTTTTTCTAATGATAATGTAGATGTGTTACGTACATGCATTTCTAAATTTCTACATTTATCTTCTGATTTTTAATTTTACTTGTAATACATCTAGGGCATTATCTTTTAATTCCGATTGGTTATGTACCTAGATACATTAATTAAATTAATAAAGTGATCCTTTTTCTTAGGTATTAATTCTATACCATTTGCACTAATTTTAAATTCAGTTTGCTTTAAAACATCATTTCCCATAACTACACCAATAGTTGTTTGCGAATTGTCAATAACATAAACATCCGCCATAAGTTTGTTACCTTCAATATCAATAGTAAATTTAAAAGATCCAAAGAGTTTAATTTCACTCTTACCGAAAGAAGTTAATTTTATTTTCGTAGGATTTAACGTCAGTCTTCCAAGAATTTGATAAACACTTTCGCGTATTAAAGTAATAGTACTACCCGTATCAATAAAATCATCAAAATCATAGCCATTAATTTTAACAGTTTTACGCATTTCTGATGAGGAATTGATTTCATTAACAACTTCACTAACAATCTCATTAACAACTTTATTTTTAACATCAGGTTTTTTAAATACACACTGAGAGCTTTTGTGACCAAATTGGTTACAATTAAAAATTTTAAACCTTTATTTTTATGGTAACATTCATTAGAAGCATGATTAAATAATCCACAATTATAACAACGTATACGTTCATCTCTCTTATTAACATTAGCATAATAAAATTGATCTTTATTATGAAATTTATTATGAGAACACATATTTTTATTAGGTGTAGGAAAACCATACTGCTTAAATTTTGTACGCTTGTTTTCATTATCAATACAATAAGAATTATTTTGCTTAAAAACCTTTTCATATATTTTTAACTTCTCTTTAAATTCTGAAATACTTTTACATACATATAAATAATATCAATTTATTATGGTTAGAATCAGGGGTATACCACTTATACAATACATAATTAGGCTTTCGTCGTCTAAACGAAAGTGTGCTTTTGAAGCAATTTCACGCATGGCCAAAAAATATTCAAATAGAGATTCCGTAGGGCGTAATTTCCGTTTTTGCATTTCGTTGTGTACGTCGTAAGAACAAAATAAATCTTCAAATTCTTCAATTAATGCAGCTTTAAGAAAACTATACGTTAATATGTTATGGAGAATTTGGATAAAAGTCTTTGCAGGACATTGAAGCAAACGTTTAAATTGCCTCTAAATTTTGATATCACGCCAAATTGGTATGTTGCGGCCAGTCTAATGTTATAGTAATGTACAGAATTAGAGGTACTTATGTATTATCGCAAACTATTGGTGACATTATACAAAATGAAGCACATGATTGCTAATTCAACTCACACAAAGTTGGAATTGCCAAAGTGGCGAGTTGTCTTGAACGTTGGCGATTGTGCAATAATACGCCAGTACTACAAAAATTATCCAAAGTATATATATCCCGAGCATAAAAATAAATTGAAAAATGAAGTACAATACTAACATTAACCGACATAAAAAGAACTGAACTAACTTTATCAATGCAAAAGCATAATTTGAAAAAATAAGGTACTTGCATATAACCGCAACCTATTGGCGATATATGAAACGAAGCACGACTCAAAATTCGACATATATATATATATGACATGTACAATCGGGGTTTCCAACTTGACAAGTTATTTTGAATGTTGGCAATTGTCAGGATACTACATAAGTTCAAAAAATAATTTATCTTAGGACCACCTGCTTCCTCAACAGGTATTTAAGCCATTTGTCTGTTTTGCTCATTCTCTGATGCCTATTCCAGTTTGATATGTAATTACTACCAACACTGCTTTTGCTTGGGCAGTATGATTACCCAAGTATGATTTTCTGCATGGTAATTTTTAACACTGAAGCCAATAGTATACCCTTAAAGGTTAAAATAAAGACACATGAAATTGCAAAGAACCATATTATTGGATCAAGTGTAGTATAGGGGGGATACTTGGAGCAGTCCTTTATTTTGGTTACTAAAAGTGGTATCCAAGGTACTTTTTTCGGTATTATTTATTTTAGAATGAATTCGATATCTCACCATGACATTTAGATAAAAATCGAAAAATCCGAAGAAAAATCGCCAAATCTATACTACATTTGAACCGAACTGAAATATTACCCTTATCAATGAGAAGTTTTAGTTTGTCAAAATTATAATCTTCGCATTCTAAAGAAATAAATATATAAGTTTTAATTTGCAAGCAAAATCACACACATAAACATCCCGCGATAAAACCTAAATGTTGCCAAAACAACAAAACAAAATTTTAGTTGTTGAAAGAATAATCCTTAAAAAAATTATTTATTCCAAAAATAATCCTAATTAAATATCAAAGAATAGAAAAATTGAATAAATATTCCAACCGATAAACATAGCTACAGTAAAAATATGTAATAATCTTGAAAAACTGCATGTAAAGTATGAATTGTCCACTTAGTGAGAAACGTGACTACGTATGACGTCGTAACACTGGAAAATAAAAATTAAATTTTAAAAAATTTGGAAGGAATTATGAACGCCCAACCTATTTAAGAACCTTTCTCGTGGAATTTTGTGTACGTGTACCAAGTTTCACGTTATTTCGGTGTCTGGATCTCGAGTTATGAGGGGAACAGACAAACAGACAACAAATGCGTCTTATATATATATATATATATATATATATATATATATATATATATATATATATATATATACTAGCTGGTATACCCGTTCTTCGCACGGGTGAACTGAAAAATTAAACAACACAGATTGAAGGAAAAAGAAGTTTTTAATGAGTTAATTTTATGTGAATTGAAAATTAAACAAAAAAGCTTTTTGCTTATCTCAGCTAAACAAAAAAAGAAAGAAAAAAAACACCTTTGTTAAATTTTAACTATGTAGATCTAATAGCCGATAAAAAGGATTTTTTAAATTTATAATTCGTTGTAACACTCTTGAGGGTCGATTTTTCAAAATACCTCCCCAAGCTGATCTCTGCTCAGCAAAAGTAACACATTCTTAAAAGTTTTGCTAATGAACGCTTAAAGTAGTGTAAATAATTTATATCTGAAAGTGTAATACATAAATATTACTTTCTGTTGTATTTATTTTATTTTAAAATTGTAATATTCGCAAGCACCGCCGTTTCTTAAATTATAATGGCGATTCAATGAAAAACATAGCGAAATGTTAACGATAGAGTCAAGTTGGCAAATGCCTAGCTACTTTCGTAGCCCGAGCTTTATTAAAGCTTTGTAAGACCCGCCGTGTAGGGGTGCGATGCACGTTAATACTTTATCCAACCGCATTATGATTTATTGCAGTTTTTTTCATACAATTTTGTTTGGATCACTACATGTACAAATTAAGGGATATACATAAACAAAATACTCCACTTTGGAAAATTTAATCCGTTAGAGCTAATAAATTAATTAAAGATATTCCACTGTAAAATTAATTATGTACACCGTTCACTTAAAATAAGTAGTCAAATCATTTTCCAAGGTCTTCATTAACAGACAAAACCATAAGACACTTAAATTTTGAAATTAACTTTTTTTGCGACAAAAATAATAATCTTTGCAATCCGCTGATAACGCAATATCTGCTACAAAACTTTTCGCCTTCCCCACTAAAATACTCATCATAGAACCCGTGCTGCCACATATATCTTGGAAGAGTGGATTTCAAAGAATATTAATGCTAAGTATTGGTAGAATATTCCTGCTAAGTTGGTGTGGTAGTTAGGAGAAGGGGGTACCAGCTCAAGTGTCGTTCCCGTCACTTGACCATTGTTCAAAATTACATGGTCCGTCTTCAAAACCCCTCGTGTAGCTGAACAGTGCGACGTTAATTTTCACTCACTCACTCACTGCAAAAAATACAGTGCAGTAGTTATAATTATTTTTATACTTAAAAATGCAATATCTGCATATTCAATTAAAATTACAGCGTTATAATTAACTACTAACCACAAAAAAATTATGAAAGTTTGTCCAAATGATGTAGTGTGAAAGAGAAAGTTTATTTACTTTAAGTACCAGAAGCGATAAAAATAGTTATTTTGAAAATAGATCAACTTCTTACTACCAAATGTGCATAATAAAATCATAAAAAAACATTAAAATAAAGAGAGATTTATAACAACCTCTCCCTTCAAAACTTAGTTTTATTCTGAAATAAAAAAATAGGCATTATTCTGATCACAGGAATTAATTAGAAGCGATTCCCTTGCGTAGCCAAAACAAAAAGAGTTTTTCACAAACAAAAGATAGATATATGCTGACGAAAAACACAAAAACTTTTTTTAAATCCGTAATTTTTAAGCAATTTTTCAATTTTCAGACAGATTATGGATAATATTGTTCGACACATGGAAACAAAGTTTCGTGCGATTATCTTCATAAATGACGATGTTATTAAATGTTTAGTTTTTTTCAAGATGTTAAAAAAGTTTTTGGCGTTTTATTTTTTAAATCATTGATTCTAAAAGACCAAAGTATGAACTTTTTGAATGCAGAGTGTCAATTCATTACAACGGTAAGAAATCCATACAGAACGATTTAAAAATCATTTTCACAAAAAATGCATCGATTTTGACCATTTAAGAAAAAATAGTAAAAAATACAAAATATCATTATTTTGTAAAAAAAAAAAAATTATACCATATCGTGACGAAATAAATGATCTTTCCGATTCTGTAATTAATTTTTGTCTGATTTCGGTAAGAACAGAAAGATTGTAATTTTAAAAGGGTGGAAAAAGTCGTAACTTCTTTTCGTTGAATTCGGAAAGACGCTTGGCGGAATAAAAATCACACAGGATTAAAACAATTATGCGTTTAAGGTTTTTCATTAATATATTTTCAAGTGAGTGTAATATCGGAATATAAATAGGCAAAACGTGTGTGTGTGTGTGTGTCTTTCTCGGATCATTCCCAATCTTTTGGTACCTTCGGCGAGTTTGTGCGCTCAACGGTTCATGAGAAGATAGCCAGACATACATAGATAGATACGCTTGTTTACCTACGAGTTTTAATAATGTAGACATTTTAACAAATGTTTGGTGCAGCTTTGCCAAAATTGGCTCTTGTGCCATTAACCCCAACACTCACTCATGCTATGTTTCTGACACGCTATGACAAGGCTGCTACACATTATTCATCATGCTATATACTATCACTTTTACGTAGAAAAATCATGCATTGAAATGACTTAAAAATTGACAATTTTCAATTTTCTTTTAATTGGAAAAAATTTGATTCAAAATGAGATCGAAATAAAAAAAACCAATCGCTAAGAAGGATTGTAGTCAACTATAGAAGGTGATTCGAAAGACCACACAGTGAAGTTGACAAACCACTAAATGATATTACTTTGCCAGGAACAAGGAAAGTCGACACAAAATTGTAAATTGGAATATTCTTTCGATTATTATTCCCAAATATTATGTTCGTTGGCGCTTGCGCGCCAACGTCATGCGCACAAATGCAAATATGCTTCCTTGCCGCGCGGTGCCGGCAGTTGAGAACTTTCTGTGGAACGAGATAGACGAGAAAAAATTTCTCTTTAATACTCAGACGTGAGCATTAAAATATAGGACTCTAATACTCGAAGCTCACAATAAAAATTACTTAAAATTTTCTGCGCTTTTAAATAGCATATATATGTTGTGTGATATATGTAATGTGGTTAAATAAAAAAAGTAAAAAAGAAATAAGCGTGGCTGGTCCGTCGATGAAACAAAAACAACAAACTAAAAATAAACATTCTGGTCCGTCGAGCCGGAGTGATCAGTGGACTATGGATATACAAAAGAGATTAAAAAGTACCTTGGAAGGTAAAATTAACAGAATTGAAACGTTCATTGAAAGTGCCAACGAAGAAACCGATTCGGTTGAAATAAAAGTAAAGCTAAGAAGTCTGATTCAACTGAAAAAAACGCGGAGGAACTTCGCAACAACTATTACGCCATTCCGAATGTGAAAGATGCAGAGTTAACTGCCGTAGACGAAGATCTCCATCTTCTTGAAGTCCGCCTTGAGTCATTAAAGGTAAGAATTGAAACTATTCTTAATTCCTCTAATGAAAACAAATGATAATTTCGAAATAAAAACTAAAATACCTCCTTTAGTTTTACCCGAGTTCTCGGAAAAATACGAAGAATTTAGTTCATTTAAAATCCAATTTGACGATCTGATCACAAATAACATACTACTGAGTGAATCTCAGAAGCTATACTACCTCAGATCTTGTTTAACTCATGAAGTTAATTATTTATGCAGTAATTTTGATAATTTTAATTCCTTATATGAGTTTTTAGAAAATAGATACGAAAATGAACGATTAATAATCTATTTTCATATTCAAAATATTTTGAAGC
The DNA here is from genome assembly GCA_019973935.1 of Trichonephila clavipes. Taxonomy (NCBI): domain Eukaryota; kingdom Metazoa; phylum Arthropoda; class Arachnida; order Araneae; family Nephilidae; genus Trichonephila; species Trichonephila clavipes. The sequence continues at coordinate 848,532 of BMAU01020033.1, read as the reverse complement.
TTGAAAAAATACAAAATGAAAATTCCACAGAAATTAAAAACAATTATTTCAAGCGAAGATAGCAGTTTTGCTGAACCAGTAGATTTCTTGATTGTAGACAAAATAACTGAATTTACACCCTCCTCAAGTTTAGATATTTCCAATGTGGAAATTCCAAAGTTTTTGACGTTAGCTGACAAATCATTTTATGAAGCAAACGAAGTTCACGCTTTGATAAGCGCTGATATATTTTTTAAAGTTTTAAAACAGAATACGTATAAAGTAAATGAAGAGTTGTTTTTCAAAGAAAGCGAATTTGGGTGGATTGCGTGTGGTAAACTTGAAGAAAGACAAATTAATAAACAAGGACAGTGTTTTTTAGTAAACAATGACTCTATTCAAAATACTTTAAAATTATTCTTTGATTTAGAGGGTTTGGGGATACGAGATGATCCAGTTCTTCATGAAAGGGATCAAGCTATAGAAATTTTTAAAGAAACTGTTGAATTCGAAAAAGACCGTTATATCGTGCAACTTCCCTTTAGAAAATCCTATAATGAATTGTCCGTTAATTATCCCCTAGCTAAACAACGTTTCCAAAATTTATGGAGAAGATTTGGTCATGATTCGGAATTATATCAGCAATACCGTGAAATCATTCGCGATTACACAGAACAGGGTATTATAGAAGAAGTTAAAACCGAAATTACAGATAACAAATTAAAAAGACCTGTATATTATTTACCTCATCAGGCCATAAGAAAAGACGGTCGCTTAACATCAAAACCAAGAATTGTATTTGACGCTGGAAGTCATCAAAATAATGAACTCTCATTAAATGATTGTTTGTGGCCAGGAATTAATTTAAATCCCAATCTCTTAGACATATTAATTAATTTTAGATTGAATGCAATAGCCTTTTGTTCTGATATTAAACAAGCTTTCTTACAAATTAGTCTTGCTGACGAACACAAAGATGCCGTTCGATTTCTCTGGAGTGATGACGAACCGTGTGTTCATAAAAGGCCTAAACTACAGGTATACCGTTTTAATCGAGTAAATTTTGGTGTTAGTTCAAGTCCATTTCTTCTGGCAGCCACGATTAGGCATCATATTGAGAAATATAAACATGAATTCCTGACACTGTAGAACTTTTTAGATAGAAATTTCTACGTTGACGATCTTATTTCCGGTGGTAACGAATTTGAAGAAGCTCTTCAAACTTCACGAAGAGCAAAAAAAATATTATGGAAGCTGCTGGAATGGATCTCAGAAAATGGATTACTCATGATGCTAATTTAATGGAGCAATGGAAGAAAGAAAATTTTAATGTTCATCCTGTACATGAAACTGTAAGTTTAGGAGCAAATGGAACAAAGGCCCTAGCACTATCATGGAACACTAATGAAGATTACTTGACTACAGATACTAAAAGTCTATTAGAATTTGTTTCCTTAGATATAAAAATACGAAACGCTTCATATTGCAGGCAGTTGGAAAGATCTTTGACCCATTAGGGTTAATTTCTCCTTTCACCGTTAGAATGAAATGCCTCCTTCAAGATCTCTGGAAAGAAGAAATTCAATGGGACGACCCTTTGCCAACACATATTGAAAAGGAGTGGAAAAAATGGTGTGAGGAGCTACCCCACTTACGAAATCTAAAAATACCTCGACTAGTTCTAGATTCTACTTTGCTGGAAGATGATGTAGAGTTGCATAGCTTTTGCGACGCCAGCAAAAAGGCATATGGCGCAGCCATATATTTGAGAACAAAGTCAAGGAATGGAATTTCTGTTAAACTTGTGACTTCAAAAAGCCGTGTAGCACCATTAAACTGTGTAACCCTTCCCAGACTAGAATTACTTGGAGTTCTAGTCGCTGCTCGTCTGGCATCTAAGGTGAAAAAGATCGTGAATCTTAAAAGATCCTGTTTACAATATCACTGGACTGATTCCAAAATAGTTCTGTTTTGGATAAAGGGTAACAAGACCCGATGGAAGCAATTTGTTGCTAACCAAGTCAACGAAATAACCAGCCTAACAGATCCCCACTCATGGTACCATTGTGCTGGTAAGGAAAACCCAGCAGACTTCCTCTCTCGTGGACTGAGCGCTGACTGTCTGGTGTCAAATTCCAGGTGGTGGACAGGTGCAGAATTTTTATCCAATTCTGAATTTCCTAAAAACTTTCAGCAAGTGGTTCCTGAGTTAGACTACCTCACCAAACATGAGAAAGAGACTGTAGTTCAAGAAAGGAAAAAATTGCCTGAAGCTGACAGAAGTGAAGAGACTGTCTTGCTGAATAGTGATTCCTCTAGCATCCTTGACGAACTTTTAGAACTTTCTAATAATTATTTCAAAGTTATTAATATTTTGTCTTAAGGTTGGACCTCTAACTGTAGCCGAATTCAAGGAGTCAGAAATTAAATTGATTAAGCAAGCTTAAAGATCCTTGTTTGATAAAAAAGAAACTCCAAGTTGTATTTCTAATTTATTTCCATTTGTAGATGGGGAAGGAATAGTTCGCGTAGGTGGAAGATTAGAAAATGCTTCTGTGCCATATCTCCATAAGCATCCTGCGATTTTACCAAAAGGTTCAAAATCAAGTAAACTTTATTTTAACAGCTTGCATACAAGACTCTTTCACGTTGGTCCACAGGGATTGTTAAATGCTGTACGACAAAAATTTTGGCCTTTGAGCGGTCGTAGCATCGCTCGTAAAACCGTTCATTAATGTGTGACATGCTTCAAAAGCAGACCCATTCTCTCTTCACAAATTATGGGTAATTTGCCCAGTGAAAGAGTAAACATATCGAGCCCATTTACTATTGCTGGACTTGATTTATGCGGTCCCTTTTTAGTAAAATATAAAAATCAGAGAAAGGGAACTCTAAGTAAATTGTGTGTATATGTATTGCTATATTATATTTCACATTTGTGTAAAATTATTGATTTAACTTTATTATTACATTTAAATTGTTGTAATCATTGTAATTAATTATGTGCTAAATTTATATGTATTGTGCTAATTATGATATTTGTAAGTTCTTGCATGTGAACATGGCAAGGCCGGGCGGGATGTTGGCGCATGCGCGCCAACGTCATGCGCACAAATGCAAATATGCTTCCTTGCCGCGCGGTACCGGCAGTTGAGAACTTTCTGTGGAACGAGATAGACGAGAAAAAATTTCTCTTTAATACTCAGACGTGAGCATTAAAATATAGGACTCTAATACTCGAAGCTCACAATAAAAAATACTTAAAATTTGCTGCGCTTGTAAATAGCATATATATGTTGTGTGATATATGTTGTGTGGTTAAAAATAAAAAAAGTATAAAAAAGAAATAAGCGTGGCTGGTCCGTCGATGAAACAAAAACAACAAACTAAAAATAAACAATGTTTGCATTATTTTGAATTCGTTAAGTAAATGAAATTGATCATCTTCAATAGGTTTCTTGCAACAAATGGGCTACAAATAGTTACTGTAGATGCATCCATATAGAAAACTGACAATGATAAGGATTTCTAGGAATTTAAAAAATATTCTCATGGATGATATAAGAAGTAATCTATTGTGTGTATGTACTCAATGGGATTGAAATATATTGTTGTGACCAATGAAAACATTGATGAATTTTGTTTTGGCGTTTTACCTGACTAGCAAAAATTTTAAAACATTAAAAAAAAAATAACAAATTTGTAAAATTTGCTTTTTATTTCTTTTAATAATGAATTTTAATTGTGAATTAAAATAGTATACATTTTTTAAATATTCTTATATTCTCCCATGTTTCGTGAAACACAAAACTAGTGAAAACACATCATAACACACACATATCTACATTTTATCCTAAATTTGAGAGAATTTGATTAGATAGAAATAAATAAAAATAAAAATGGGAAAACTGATGATAAAATGTCCTAAATGTAAACACATTAAGAATCCTAACTTGTGTTAATAATGTTGTAATATTCTATTTCACGTTAATTATTACCTGCTCAGTTTCATGCTAGGAGTAGCTTGATACGAGAAATATTTTTAAAAAGTTAATTGAATCAATTCTTTGATTATGGTTAAAACATCTTAATTTTAACGACACAGATATTCTTTTTTTGACAAGTAGAATAATAAGACGGATGTTAACTTTGAAAAGATTTGAACTTTGAATAAAAGATTAAAAAAATAATTAATTTACTGGAATGAATTAAAACAAAATACTTTCAGACATAATAAAAAGTTCACTTTTACTCTGATATAATTTATAGGCGTGATATTAAGTCATCAAAAATAAAAACTTCTTCAATACTTAATTAGCTATCTTTGATCCTATAACCAAATAAAAAAACTTTTATTTGATTTGCTGCAATCCCATGATGAGAGGATTTTTTTATTACGCTTTTTTTATATAACCTAACATACTACTCTTTCAGAGAAAAAACAGATCCCAGACCCAGAATCGAGAAAATTTTGGAACATAAAAAATTCATCACTGTCATTATTTTTGAAATACTGCACAATATAGCTGTAATCTATTTGACCTTCTAAGTTATTGGTACAGTTAGTTATGAACCCTCTCTAATGTGTTTGTTTCTCATTTAGGGCAGTTGTAAGTAATGTATTTCTCTATTGCGTTTTTTTCCATGCAAAAGGGTTTTATGATATTTGGAAAACCACGGAGACCATGTGAAGGTTCCTTAGGACCTCACTTTGAGAACGAGAATAATTATGAGTCAAAGAAGAACCAGTAGCCATTTTTATAAATAACTTTCTTTATTTGGTTATCTTTCTCAAATAGAATCAAAGACTTATTAACAATTATTTCTAATATTATGAGGTTTTAAAGGTAATATCCTTTAAATTAACTTAATTAATTAATGATCCAATTAATTAATTTATTAAATAACGATCACGCAGAAATTACCACGATAAGAGATCCCAGAATTATATTTAATAATGTTCTTATTGAACATTTAACTTTAATCTCACTCTTAAAACTTTAATGAGACTTTAAATACAATTCTATATTTACCACTCGGATTCTCAATTCTTCATGAAATTAAATTATCTCCAACAATAAAACTTCAATTCAAATTCACTATAACTTTATGTTTCAATATCTATCTCCTACTCCTCTAACTTTACTATTTCGTTTGACTTAAATACTGAATTTAATCTGCATAACAAGGAATCCTGTCCGCTTTTTGGAGTTGATTGGAAATAGGTAGGGAATTAAATTTCCCTAAAAAGGTCGGCTTAGAAGGTTAGTGATAAAGTTCCGTATAGATTCGTCACAACCCCTCCAAAAAGAAAACGGGATTTATTCGAAGGGGACTCATACGTCCTGAAAATAAATTACGTAATTCCTATCTTTGTCTTACAGTTCCGATGATATTAATTTTTAACTGTATATTATTGAAACATCTTCCGTAATGAAAAAGGACAAAATTACGATTTAGAATTAATTGTCAAACCTCATAATACTTTACAAGTTTAAATTAATCCCTGCACTCTATCCATTTGGCTAAGGGGGCGTGGGAAAACCACCCTAGTGGTGGCAAAAACCAGCCCCATAGAGTATGACTTAGTTATTATACAAAAAAGAAATACAATCTTCTGTGGCACTGGAACATCGAAGACTTCAGGGTCAGCTACCCTGAAAGATTGATATCCATTTGAGAAGTAGGTAAAAGCAGATATGAATTTATACATTTGTTACATGAATGTCATATACAATAAATATCTGGTTCCTTTGCCTTCCCATTCGAAAAACTTGATGCGCTAGTTAGTGTTAATGGTTAATCCTATCTAACTTCGCCGCGCTCCAAGTCACCAGATGTGAAACAAAACATACATAGAAACACACATAGCATACAATAATAATCATTTTGTAATAAACAAATAGCACAAACAACCAAATGAATTGTCGCATCTTAGCGAAGTCATACATCGAAGTAAACAAATGCAAAATTTACAGATGTTTTCTCCAAAATACAAAAAGTAACACAAAAGCCGTTTTTTTCTGGTATAGAAAAAACACACACAATGCAGTGTCCACTTTTGTCAGTCTTCTTAATTTTAGAGTCCGCCCGTGACTTGCTTTAATTGCAAAAATTCTTCACTTGTTCGCATCGTGAAGATAAAGAAACAATACAACCTGGATTTTGTCTGTTAAATCCTATGCATTGGATCTCCATCCAACGCTTCCATACTGAGGCTTCTTCTGCGGAATGTGCTGCCAGGTATGCCGTTGATTTCGATGTTGCTCATCTCCTCAGGAATTCCGTCTTTTTCTTGTATACGGCTCCGTAGATAGTATGGGCAAGGTCTCCTTGTATTGGTTTGATTCGACCGGACTGGTTTCTCCGCTTGTTCGTTGCGTCCTCTCGTTGTCGCTCTGGTCTGACGGGTCTGGTTATCATGTCCACTAACTTCCATTCGGGATCCGCCTGTAGTCGTAGCAGTCCTGCGATCAGGCAACCTTGATGGACCTGCAATGGACTCTACTCCTGGTGAAGAGGTATTTTTGAAACTTATAATTCCTGGACGAGATCGAGGAAGGGATCGACCTCTTGACTCCCCGCCCTTGCTCAGGAGCGCGTCTTTTCCGGTCCTGATGATCAGATCCTTGTCGTGATCTCTTCTTACATATCTTGGATCGTTTTAAAGCTTGGTCCTTCGACGCAGTACTATTAATTTTACGTTTATTTCTGGGGATCTCCCGTGTGGTGTTACCCTGCCGTGATCTACACCCCTCACTTTCCTGACTAGAGGTTTTAATATGCTCTTTAAACTGTCCTTGATGTGATCTATTCGACCTATGACTAACTTCTTGTTCGTCATACAGAGGTTCTACCGGACTATCCGAACTAATCGTGTCTGACTGACGAGGCCGATACACTCGAACCTGATCAATATTAACAGTTATATTTCTTCCGTTTTTCCAAATAACTAAATTATTTCCTTTTATTTCCAAAACCTTATAGGGACCTTCGAACTTAGGCATAAATTTTCCCACCTGTTTCCTACCCGCAGCGCTTAAGAAATGTGTTTGAAGTAAAACCAAATCGTTCACTTTGATGTTAACATCCCTCCTTCTGAGATTGTAATGTTTTTCCCAAGACTTATGCTTTTTTTGCATATTTCGTCTTGTCTCATCGAATAATCTTTCGATGTTACTACCAGCATATTTCGCATCCTCCGTAACATTTATGAGCTTGCTAAACGGAGTTATGATTTTCCTTCCCAAAAACAACTCAGCCGGAGTTTTATTTGTCGTCTCATTTACCGCTGTGCGTAATGCGAAAGCGAACTCGTGTAGAAATTGGGCCCAGTTTTCATGATTTTCTTCAACAAAAGAAGCTATCATTTGAACTAAATTTCTATTCACTCTCTCCGTGAGATTAGACTGTGGTCGGTACGTTACCGTTTTTATATGTTTGATGTCCAACCTGTGACTGAGATGTTCAAACACGTCAGAAATAAATTGGGGGCCGTTATCACTTATCAAAAAATCGGAGCTCCGTTGATTGATTGATTGATTGAAAGGTTGAAGGGGATATAGAGCAACACAGGCTATGATCCCTCAAAAAAAAAAAAAGACAAGACAAGAGAAATCCTAATAGATTAGTAGATATTGAAAAATTTCATTTCCTTTAAAAAAACTCTGAAAGTTGATTTATTATTCATTGCCCTTTCCAAAACATCTCTAAATGTAATAGTGGTATGGGGATCAATACGAAGAATAGACCAGAGATTATTACGATGCGTAGTATATCTAATACAATTTAATATAATGTGGTCCAAATCATTTATACGTTTACATGTAATACACATTGCATTATCCTGTAAATTAAATCTATGTAGAAGGCCTGGAGTAATAATCATTTTACTGAAGATTCGAGTGCTTAAGATTTCTTCTCTTCGATTCTCTGTCCACTTTGAAATGATATCAATGGTTGGAATATTTCCCAATTTTTCAAAATATTTGCTTGAGTAAAATGTTTCATTGATTTTTCGAATTCTATTTCGATATATATTTTTATGAATGTCGTCTGAAGCAATCCAGTCAATGTAAACATTGGACTCCGTGACCGATCTTGCGAGATTATCCGCCTGCTCATTCCAAACAATTTTCGAGTGTCCCGGAGTCCAAAGCAGAATTAACTGATCAACGCAGTTAGATAGCATATAAATTTTGTTAGCAAGTCTATGAATTACCTTATTGGATTTGATCGAGAAATTTTGAAGTGCAGAAAGAACCGAAAGACTATCCGATAAAACAAGTAAACTTACATTAGATTCCACCAGATCATCTAAAGCCTGACAAATGGCCAAAGTTTCTGCAGAAAAAATGGAATTATAATTGTTGATCCTGTAAGCAAATGAAGATTTATTTGATATACCTGCTATCGATGTAATTTGGTCATTTTTTGAAGCATCAGTAGCTATAATGAAAAACTTCTGAAATTCCCGTTCGACCGTTTCATCAAATAAAACACTTATGGCAGGAATCGGTAGATTTTTATCTTGAAATTTAAACCTATTGGTATAAATTGTACATGGAAGGTCGAAAAGGTAATTAATCTGGGAATTGAAATAATTTGATCACCACCAATATTTAAATCTTGCAGCACACTAATGATATAATTTTTATCTTCTTCCAAAACATTAAGATTCATCGCCTCTGGGCTGTTGCAATAAAGAGGAGAGAAATCACTATTGGATATTTGTGTAATAAAGAACTTGTTTGCCAATCTTCTAATTTTATCTGACAAAATCTCTTGACCAGCCAACTTTAGTAGCACAATATTTGGGGTCCATTGAGGGAGACCTAATGCTATTCGGAGGGCTTTTGTTTGGATAACATTAAAGGGTTTTAATTGATTTTCAGACCATTTATTTATTATGTGACAGATATAATAAAAAACACTGCATATGCTGTTATTGACTAAATTAATGAGATCTCTTGATCTCGGCCCATAGTGTTTATATGCCATACCTTTTAGTGCATTGATCCTTCTCAAGGCTTTACTGCTTAGTTGATTTTTAATATATAAATTTTGACAACGTTTAGAAAAAAAAAAAATTCCTAAATATTTAATAGAAGTTTGCCATTGTAGGGGAAAACCAGCCAACAAAATATTAGGAAGAGTATAATTTCTTTTATTTGATAATTCAGCTATTGTACATTTCTCTGGGCTTAAATTTAATTTCCAATACTTACACCACTGGAAAATTCTTTCCAGAGTATTTTGTAGTTTTTTGCAAATAATAGCAAGGGATTTATGAGAGCAAAAGATAAAAATGTCGTCAGCATAAACCAGGCATTCAACTTCCGATTCTAAGGTTTCAAAAAATATCATGCATGTAGATAGTATATAAAATAGGAGATAGGACACTGCCTTGGGCTAGGCCTTGCGGAACAAGTTTCTTGGGAGAAAAATAACCCCTCCATTTTATTTGGAAGGATCGAGATGTGAGAAAATTATGAATCCAATTTGCTATATTTCCTGTAATACCAATTTGTAAACATTTATAAATAAGACCATCCACATAAACAGAGTCGTATGCACTTTTAATGTCTAAACTTATTCCTACAAAAAATTTTTCTGTAATTTTGCATTCATTATTGCTTTATGTACCAGATAAGTAGCACTTCTGCTATCTTTGAAAGGAACGAAACCATAATGTTGGGGATGAAGTTTTCTTTCTTTAGTTAAGTAGTAAGAAATCCTATTAGCCAAAATTCTCTCAAAAGTTTTTGAAAATACAGAAGTCAGAGCTATTGGTCTGTAGGAAGATATCTTAGTTTTATCTTTACAAGGTTTCGGAATCGGGAGAAGGATGGCATGCTTCCAAGAATCTGGAACGATTGCATTATCAAATAATTTTTGGAAATATCTTAAAATTACATCCCGTTGACCCTGATCAAGATTTTTAAAGAAAATTGCTGTAACATGATCCGCCCCAGGAGTTGTATTTTTGAATTTTTTATTGCACTATGCAATTCAAGAATATGGAATGGTTTATTAAGAAGGTTACTTTTGTCGTAGAGAAAATCCAAAGGAAGCGGTTCATGATAGGCATTTTTAGATGCAAAATAATCTGCAAACAAATCTGCTTGCAATTGAGGATGTGTGATAAACCTATTATTAAGCTGAAGAATATTAAGTTTTTGATCCGTGTCAGTAACTGTGGAAAATTTTTTCAGAATATTAAAAAACATCTTGGGATTAGAAATATTATTGCATATCTTGTCCCAGTACATTCGTTTGGCATTTTTAATGTAGAATCTAAGCTTGCTCGCATATTGTTTATATCTGATCCATAATTCAGATGAAATTTCTTTAATAGCTCTTTTCCTAAATATTTTTTTAAGCTTATAGAATTTATAACACGTACTATTCCACCATGGTGGGAAGGATCTATTTGAGACTTTAATTTCCCTAATATTATTAGCAATGACGTGCGATATCTTATCAGAAAGATTCTCAGAATCAACCTCAGGATTATTAAAAATAAAATGCGTTTGGGTCATAACTGCTTGCCAGTTTACTTTTTGAAAATTCGTTTATTTGAATTGAGGAGAGAAAGCTCTGTAATAATTGGACTATGATCACTTTCAAAGGAGCAATCTAAAACATAACTATTGCAGTATCCAGATATGCTTGAAGAACAAACTGTGAGATCTAGCAATGATGTTGCATCTGCTGAACTTCTATAGGTGGGAACAGTCGTGTTAAGAAGAACCAAATTAGAATCAGTAATCCATTCAACGAATTCATCACTATACCTTGAAATGTGATCCGATCCCCACATCGGGTGATGAAGGTTAAAATCACCAAAAATAATCATAGGAGCCATCAGGGATTCGAGAAAAGATTTGATTAATATAATATTAAATCCCCGTGGAGCGTAAATATTTACAATATAAAAATGAAATATTTCGAACATATATTTTAATTGCGAGGATTTCTAATTCTCTGGTTTGTTGAATCTGTATAGGAATCTGTTGTGCAGAAATATTGGAAGGAACAGCAATTAATAAACCACCACCTGATCTGTCTTCTCTATCTTTTCTAAAAATGATTTTATTTGGAAGATTTATATTATCGTGAATTGATAAAAAAGTTTCTTGAAAACCCAGATATCTGCTTCAGAAAAGGGAGGGATATTTAACCAAATGAATTTATTTTTGAGGCCTCTACAATTCCATTGAATTATATTCATAAAAACTGAAGAAAAAAAAAAAATTAACTAGAACGAACTATCCTCCCTTTGAGGAAAGAAAACCAAACTAATGAAGACAATAATTAGCCCCCAAAACAAAAACTTGAAGAAAAGAGACATATTTACAAAAACCCATCTTACTTCCGTAATTATCCCCTGTCCATGTTATTGGATGCGTCGCTTTCACTAGAAGCGCGTATTTTACGGATTGAGGATTTAGTACCAACAGCTTTTTTTTTCCGCAATGGGGAGTGACTCGATTTCCCCATTTCAAAAATCTTGCTAAGTTGAGTAAGTACAGACTCCATTGTTTTCTGAAAAGCTTCCATAATTAAAGTGGTTTGCTTTTCTAATATTGCTTGAAAAGATGTTAGCATGTTTTCAAGTTTTTTTTCCAGATAGTCTTGCATATCTAGATTAACTGTATTAGTCTGGATTACTGCAGAATAAGATGTCCTTTTATTGTCCCGGAACCTTCTGCGCGCTTCTCCCAATGTAAGATGTTGCTCACATTTCAATTCTAATATCTTTTTTTCTTTTATATATTCGGGGCAATTTAATGAGTTAGCTGGGTGATCGCCTTTGCAATTTATGCATCTTGAGTTATTAGAGCATTGTCCAGAATGTGGATCACCACAGTTGATACATATTGCAGTTTTTTGGCAAAATCTAGTAGAATGAAGAAAACTAAAACATGTTGTACATTGTCTGGGTTTATCGATAAAATTTTGAATTCGATGATTGATGAACCACAGTTTCACAGTTTCTGGTAGAGTGGTCCCGAGTATTGTAATTAATACTGGTGAGAATTGTTGCTGTGAACCAGTTTTAATAAATCTTCTCATCTCTATTATTTCAAAATTATTAGTTTCTTGTAGCTCTTTTGCTATCTCATTCAGAGATATATCAAGTGGTATTTCAAAAATAAGGAATCTTGACGTGATTCCCTCCCAAAGAATATTCGTTTTAACAGACACATTGGAAATTTTCTCAAGAGAGAGTATTTGTGCTGCACATACTGGGTCTAGCGTAGAGAACCTTATCTTTCCATTACGAGTAAAAGACATACTTTTTATGTTTTCGTGACGAGCAATTTTTTCTTTATTTCTGCATTTAAAAGCTGTGGGTTAGACTTGGGAATCTGAGAGGATCCTTGACTATTTTCAACCAAGATATTGATTTCGGATATAATTCTTTGTCCAGCTCGTAGAATAATTTCCGCGTCCCTCAGAGAAGATCTGAAAAATTTCGAAAATCCTGTTTCCATTGTTAAACTATTATCGATTAAGGGTTGTTCAACATCAGAAACGATGAATCTAGAGCGACTCAGCTTGAGTCTTTTTCAAATCAAAAAACCAGAGAATAGAAATTGGAAAATTACCAAAAAACAGAACCAAAAGTAGGAAAAAAAATCCCTTTTGCTCTGAAAAGGGAACCAAAAATAAAAAAAGAATGATACAACCTGTTAAGACTTGAGGAAATGAATACACCACCTTCAACCTTTCAACCGACCACCTTCCTCCGATCCTAAATTCGAATCCACCTCGAAATGACCATGAAACGGAGCGGAAAAAACTACACTTTCACTTTCCCTTCCTAACGTCGAAAACTCGGAGCTCCGTAACGCGCTATATAGTTATCAAAAAGCATTAGCTATTGCCTGGGCTGAAGCTTTACGAAGAGGAATTAGCTCACACCACTTAGTGAAGTGGTCAGATATAACTAATATGAATTTATATCTCTCGGGTCGGGATGCGGGGTATGGGCCTAATAAGTCTAGCGTTACAATTTCATTTGGATATTTCGAAACTATAGGCATTAAACGACCAGCTGGTAGCGCGTTTTTAATTATTAAACTTTTGACACCGGTCACAGGTTGAAACATATTCAAATATATATTTTCTCATAAATGGAAAATAGCACGTGTCACGAAGTTTAAGATATGTCTTCCTCTTTCCGAGATGTCCTGCCAGTGGCAGATCATGAAATTCTTTCATTATATCTTTTCGAAGAGAACCAGGAATATAAACTCTTAGTTCTCCCAGATTAGAAAAATACTTCGCGTAAAAGAGACCATTTATTAACTTGAAGTCCTGGGACCAACTCTCGCAAACCGTCGCATTAACAGAACCGTCATCAGGGTTTTCTAAGTATCGATAAATATGTCCTAATTCAGGATCTTCCCTCTGTTCCTTAATGAATTGTTCACGGGAATTTATTGCGAGGGCTCTAAGAGCTGCGCACGAAATTTGCGACCCCTCGACACTGTCTACTGGATTTCTTGATAAAAGATCTGCGACCACGTTTTGAACACCAGGTCTGTGCTCCCATTCTATGTTAAACTCTGACAATTTCAATGCCCATCGGATCATCCTACTTGATAAATTCTTACCATTGGTTAACTTCGTTAACGCTGCGTGATCTGTAATCACTTTCACAGGTAGGGGTCCAAAATAAGTTTTAAACTTATTTAGAGCCCAAATTACCGCCAAACATTCTCTTTCGGTAACCGTATAATGACGTTCTGCTTTATTAAGGGTTCGAGACGCGAAAGCAATAGGTTTTTGATTTTGTTGAAGCACAGCACCAATTCCGACCCCACTAGCATCAGTGAATAAATTGAACTGTTCAGAAAAATTTGGTAATTGCAAAATCGGTGCCTCCGTTAGTGTGCGTTTGATCTGATCAAAAGAATCCTGTGCTTCTCCCGACCAGTTATATAAACTTCGCCCCTTTTTTTAATTGGTACAATGGTTCGCATATATCTGCGTATCGCGGAATAAATTTTGGTACCAACCCGTCATCCCTAGAAATTTTGACACTTCTCTATTATTTTTGGGAGGTTTCCTCATTTCCGTAATTGCCCGAATTTTCTTATTGTCAGTTTCGATTCCTTCTTTACTAATAATCAGGCCTAAATATTTGAGTTTGTCACGAGCGAAGTGACATTTTTTCCTTATTTAACGTTAGCCCTGCGTCTCGTAATAAGGTAAAAACCTGAGTTAAATGATCGAGATGGTCTTTGAACGATGGAGATGTTATAATAACATCGTCCATGTACACTGACACGAAACGCCCAATAACAGGTTGGAGAATTATATCGATAGCCCTTTGGAAATTAGGCGCCGCCCCAGAAAGACCAAAAGGCATGCGTAGGAATGCAAAAGTGCCATTGCGAGTGATAAACGCTGTTTTTTCTATGTCCCTTGACTAATCGCCAACTGAAAATAGCCACTTCTGAGATCTAGTGTGGACATAACGTTGGTGTGAGGAATATTGGTGAGTAAGTCATCAATAACCGGTAATGGATATCGAGGATATTTGGTAATTCCATTTAGTTTCCGATAATCGATCGCGAAACGATACGCCTCGGGAGAATCTGGAGGAAGGTCATTTTTTTCTTTCGAGTTAGAACGACTGGAGATGCATAGGGCGAATTAATAGGACAAATTGTACCATCCCGTAACATCTTATCTATGTGATAATCAATAATGCCTTGTTTGACCCGGTCGTACTTGTATGGTCTCGACACTACCGGTCCCTTATCTCCAGTATCTATCTCATGATATACAACATGCGTTAATCTCGGTTGATCGGAAAATAACCCTTTAAAATTATTAAATAAGGCTTTTAATTGCCTCTGTTGCTCGTCATCAAGTTTCGATTCTGTGAGATCAATATCAACGAGTTTCTCCTCTTTAGGCGTTTGTTTGATCAGATGATCGGGAATGATCAAGGATTTCTGATCAAAATCTAATGTTAATCGCGACGCCTTCATAAAATCTATCCCCAAAATGCACTGATACTGCATGTTATCAAGTATATGGAATTCCCAGGGTTTCTGAAATTCCCTGATTCTAATTTGTAACTCGACTCTACCCAAATGACTGCACGGGGCTCCCTGTGCTGTCACGACTCTGTCTTTCGTCTTTTGACGAGGTCGGTATGAAAAATAATTGCGGTATACCTCATCCGAAATAAAAGATTTCTCCGCTCCCGTGTCCCTTAGTGCTGTAATAAAGGTTTCATTTAATAGAATAGGGACATACTGTAATTCGACTGGGGTCATTCTTATAGAGGATACTCTGATAGGCCGATGATCCCAAACTGGAGATTTTCCGTACCCTGCGATCGATTACCCCCATATTCACATCGATCGCTTAAAAGTTTAAATTTCTACTTCGTTCATTTTGACCTCGAAATGAACTATTTCTCGACCCACTTTGTCGACCGCCTTGACTGTGGAATGGTTGATCCGATTGTCCACTTTGGCGTCTACCCTCGAATCTGCGATTAGCGAAACCTTGGTTTTCGAATCGATTAAATTCCCTTTGTGGTCGGCTATTATTGGCGTATCTCTCATTATTTCTGTTTTCCCTCCAATTTTCCTGTCTATGCCGGGTATTAAAACGATTGTCTTCACGAGGGCCTGAACTTCTAAATCCCTCACTCGAACCTCTGATTTGTCTATGCATAAAACGTTCTTCGTATTTATCAACGATTCGTAGGAGATTGGCAGTATTTCGTGGATGTCTAACTTCGACATAATCCAAAATTTGAGGTTCTAATCGACTAAAGACGTGATCTATTAATTTTTCTTCCGACATTTCTAGTTTAAGGACTTTATGAATTTTCAACAATTCATAAATAAAGTCCGAAGGCTGTTGATCTCGTCTTTGTGATGAGGAATAAAATCGCGTTTCTAGTTCTGACCTGTTTCTGACCACGGGAAATTGTTCCGACAATGCCTGTTTTAAGTGCGCGTAGTCTGTTGTCTTATCTTCAATGACTCTATAACCTAGAACTTCGAACCAGTCGAGTGCCCGTCCTTTGAGATGACCCTTCAAGTAAGCACATGCCAGTTGTGCAGGTATCTCATAATACGCGAGATTATGATCAATATTCTCCAAAAAATCATCTATGTTCTCAATTCCCGAAAAATATTGTTCTGGAATGATTCTAAAACTGGATCCGACTCTATTCTCGGGATTTATTCGTTGGGCGTCATTGTGAAGGTTCCTTAGGACCTCACTTTGAGAACGAGAATAATTATGAGTCAAGGAAGAACCAGTAGCCATTTTTATAAATAACTTTCTTTATTTGGTTATCTTTCTCAAATAGAATCAAAGACTTATTAACAATAATTTCTAATATTATGAGGTTTTAAAGGTAATATCCTTTAAATTAACTTAATTAATGATCCAATTAATTAATTTATTAAATAACGATCACGCAGAAATTACCACGATAAGAGATCCCAGAATTATATTTAATAATGTTCTTATTGAACATTTAACTTTAATCTCACTCTTAAAACTTTAATGAGACTTTAAATACAATTCTATATTTACTACTCGGATTCTCAATTCTTCATGAAATTAAATTATCTCCAACAATAAAACTTCAATTCAAATTCACTATAACTTTATGTTTCAATATCTATCTCCTACTCCTCTAACTTTACTATTTCGTTTGACTTAAATACTGAATTTAATCTGCATAACAAGGAATCCTGTCCGCTTTTTGGAGTTGATTGTAAATAGGTAGGGAATTAAATTTCCCTAAAAAGGTCGGCTTAGAAGGTTAGTGATAAAGTTCCGTATAGATTCGTCACAAGCACACACACACACTTGGAAGGAAGTGGTCGAGCGGGACACATAGATTACGAAATCGTTAATTCTAGCAAAACTGTTTATTTGTTACCAAAGAAAAATTGAAAAGTCCTTGAAAGTAGGTAAGTAAACTTTCTCTTAATTAAATTATTCACTGGAATCACGATTTGTATCATGTACAATAAAATAATTATAAAAAAAAGGATTGGGGTGACTCAATAACCCCGCTCGACCGTATCGAGTGCGCGCCTCTCCCGGGTTAAAACATGTTGAAGTCTTTTCGTTTTAAATATTAAAAAATAATGCAATTATTCTTCATCGGAATTTTATAATATTGTTCATTATTTAACATCAGTGGCGCACACAAGGGGGGTCCGGACCCCCCAAAGCCCTTGACTTTTTCCAATTGATTATAATTCTAAGTATATAGTATGTAAAATTTAATTAAGTATTTGTTATTAATGATTAATTTAATTAATTAATGCTAATTATTTATTCAAGAATTAGTTTTTTACTGTGTTTTGTTCCCGAAAATCGACAAAATGTAAAGGAACCTGATACAATTTTGGTGAACTTTTGACCCCGCCCCCTCGCTTGAAAAATTCCTGTGTGCGCTACTGTTTAACATCAGTTATAAATACTAATTCTGTGAGGCTTAAAATTACAATTCGCTTAAAACTAATTATAATTTGAGCAACCATTTTAAATCATTTTACATTTTTGTAAACATTGTCGAGCACTTGGCTTTGCACTCCTTACAATTCAGCTATTATATCAATAATGTTTTATTTTCTTATAAATGAACTCGTGCAAAGAGCGGGCACTTCAGCCGGTATACTTTTAATGTATCAGTGTTGCACAGAGTATTTTATAACTAATTAATTAATACTAAATTAAGAACAAGTTTAATAAGTATTAACGACTTCCATGGGCTTGTCTTGCAAAGCAAAGTTTTTATAAGGAATGCTTATGATTAGAAATTGACCCCCTGAGTTATTTTTCTATATTTAGCATGTATCTATATTTTGTCTTCTAAGCAGCCACCGCATTTTGCAATATGTTCCATTTAAAAATTAGAGGAAGGAAAAATAACACATAATAACTATCCTATTATTTTACTTACTTATTTATTTATTTTTGCTTAAAAGTAGTATACAAAATTTAATACTTATGCTACTAATTTGCATGGTTTATAATTAAGATCGCCTATTGTAGCTTTAGCGTCAAAGTGCATTATTATTGCATTAAGTACATTATTAATGTATAAGGGGGGCGCGATAAAAATTGTGATCGAAAAGGGGGGCGTCAATATTGGAAGTTTGAGAAGCACTGAGTTAACGTTTAGAGGAGGGAATGGAGTGGAGGTAGGCTAGAAGTCTCAAATCTGGTTTCGTCAATTGAACGCTCAGCACCGAGTTGAACTTATCGAAACGGATCCGTCAAGAAAAAGCAAAGCCTTTCAAGACCCATGATGACCAGAGAAGATCGCCATTGATAGCTAGGCAAAATAGGGCAGCTCTCTCGTGAGTTGCATGCGGCCTCATGAATTCGAGCTTTCAGGAGAGTTTGCAGTTGTATCTGCCCCCCCCCCCTCAGTTCTACGCTCCTTTTAAAACGGAATTAATAGAGATCAGAGCCTGGATCAATCACTGATGAAATTTGGCTTAGCCTAACCAAAATTTTCATTTTACTTGCATATGGAGAGAACCAGGGATCCACTATCTACTCTCCAATGTCCGAGAAATTGACCCTTCCGCAGAGGAGACTTGATGGTCTGGGGAGACATCACGTTGGATGACCGCACACCTCCATTTTTTTAAAAGAGGCACTGTGACTGCTGTTAGGTGTAGGTTGTAGCCCTATGTTTACCTTTTTCAGGTGTACAGTTGTCCCTGATTTTCTTTTAATGGATGACAACTTGAAGCCAACTCTGGTTAACGAATTTCTGGAAAGTTAGATTATTCGTCGGATGTCAGATGTCTAGACCTCAGCTCTATTGAGCATGCCTTTGACGCTGCGTCAATTATAACTCGCATCCTCCCTCCAAGGTCTAAAAAAAGAGACGAGTGTGACCAATTGTCTTAGGAACACGTAAATTCTTTTTAAATAATATCTGTAAGAGGGCACAGTACCCCCTACTAACCAATTTGTTTTTTCTGCTGTATTCTGCAACTGCTGTTTCATACCTTACGATTTTGATTAGTGTTGCGTACTATCATGCAAGTGTAATTTATCGGTTGAATGATTATTATTACTTTTGTATTCTATCAACCCTATGTACATACCAAATTTCCTTAAAATATATCCAGTAGTTTTGTAAGTTCTCTTAATTTTGAACACCAGTGTACTTTTTAGAGGGAATAAAATGATTGTTCTTGAAAATAAGAGTAGTACTTGCTTACTCATTTTTTGGAGTTTACTCCTTAAGAATCGATTTTCATATAAGGCCCATGGTCTGGAAAAATTATGAAGAGTGAAATTTTTACAAGCGTTAACACACACCTACACACAAAAATGCGTTCTGCGCATGCGTCAAGTTGCTGTCGGAAGAGGAAGAAGGACTACTTTTTCTTTTTTTAAAAAATAATCATCATTCTTCTCTTACCAAAATCAGACAAAAAAATAAATACAGAATCGGAAAGATCACTTATTTTGCCACGATAAGGTATAATTTTTTTTTTTACAAAATAACGAAATTTTGCCTTTTTTACGATTTTTCTAAAGGGAGCCAATATCGATGCGTTTTTATGAAAAGAGTTTTTCAATCATTCTGTACGAATTTCTTACCATCATAATGTATCGAAATTCTGTACTTAAAAACAACTTCAATACATTTCAGAATTTAGTTGTAACATTCAACATGTATTGGGTAAAGATAATGTTGTTGCAGATGCCCCTTATCCAGAATTGATTCAATTTCTGAAATCAACTTTGAGGCAATTGCAGAAGTGCAAACTACTGACGAAGAGTTGCAACACAATTATTGCACAGCAATTCTCTAAAATTTAAACCTTCGACATTGCTATCTGGGAAAAAACTTTGGTGTGACACCTCAACGCAAAAAATTAGGCCTTACATTCCACAGAAATTTAGGTTTCAAATATTCCAACTAATTCATGGCTTAGCTCACCCTGGTATTAAATCTACAGTAAAACTGATGACTGAAAAATATGTCTGGTCAGATATTAAAAAGCAAGTCAGAGAATGGGCAAAGTCTTGCATTAGATGCCAAAAATGTAAAGTCAGCAGACATACAAAATCTAAATTCGAGAATTCGAACAACCAGATGAAAGGTTTAGTGTAGTTCATATAGATCTAATTGGAAAACTACCACCTTCAGAAGGGATGCAGTATTGCTTAACCTGCATTGACCGATTCTCTTGCTGGATGGAAGCAATTCCTATACCTGAAATAACAGCTGAAATAGTTGGGAGAGCATTTTATGAGAAATGGATTTGCAGGTTTGTGGAGTACCTGCCAAATTAGTCACAGACCAAGGTCGGCAGTTTGAGGCAGAACTATTTAGAAGCATAGCTGCAATATGTGGTGCTAAAGTAGCCCACACAACATCTTACCACCCTCAATGTAATGGGAAAGTAGAACGTTTGCATAGGACCTTGAAAGGTGCTATAAAAGCTCACAACAATATTAGGTGGACAGAGTCATTACCCACTGTGTTGTTAGGTTTAAGAGCTGCCATATAAGACCTGACATTAGTTACACAATTGCACAGATGGTCTATGGTACTTCCATTTAATTACCTGGTGAATTTTTTGATCCCCCTACTATTAACATGGATCCACAGAATTTTGTTGCCAAATTACAGCAACACATGGCAGAGCTAAAGCCACTGAAGTCTCCTAGCAACAGGAAGCAAAATATCTTTGTGCATAAAGATTTGAAATCCTGTTCCCATGTGTTTATTCGTATCGACAGAGTTAAAAGCATTAGAACCACCATATGAAGGACCATATACTGTACAAAAAAGTATGATAAGTATTTCACAATCTTAATCAAAGATAAAGCAGTTAATATCTCTGTAGATAGATTGAAACCTGCCTATTTGTTAGCAGTGGACAATCAAAATGAACAAACTAGTGTTGGAAAAAAAAATGAGATTTCAAATTGGAAAGAACTTTCCCATTGCCTGATGAACAACCTACTACCAGCTGTGGTAGAAAGATAAAAAAAAAAAAAACCAGTAAGATTTAGAGAATAAACAAAATAGCAACTATTATGTATTAAGTGTTAAAGTTTGAAATTCCTTTCACTTATTACTAGTAAACAGTTATTAAAAATTAGTAAATTTGAAAATCACCATTTATAAAAATGTATCTAATTGATTAAATATATTTCTTTTGGTAATGCTATTCATGTACATATAGTGAAAAAGTTATAGTAAACACTGCTTTAAATGTTGTAGATATTCTTATAAAATGACAATGTATGTTTATTCCTGGATTTTAGAATTGAAAATTGACTCTTAATTGGTTGGTTATATATACATGTATGATTTTTATGCTAGTATTGTGAAATTTAAAAATTTATTCTTCCACTATCCTGATATAACCTCATCAGTAAGTTGTAAGCAAAAGTAGAATTGTGTGTAATTTCATAACAGCGAGAATCTAAATCAAACAAAAGCTTTGTAAATAAAAAGAAATTAAAGAGCATGATGTAAAATGTTTCATATGTATTCTCGCATTCAAATTAATATAATACAAAGTTCAACTTTATGTCACAAATAATTATTCATTACTACTGTTTTTTACATTGTCGACAGAAATTCTCTCATTAGTATTACAATTTGTGGGCATCTCATCTCTTAAATGTGTTACAGAATGTGTTTTTTTCATTGGAAAGTATGTATTTTAACAAAATTATCTATTATGTATTTAATAATGAACATAAAGTTTTCAGGATATCAATATAAATAGATGTGTTAGCATCAAATTCTATGTGTATAAATAAATATGTGTTAGAATCAAATAAAATGTGTATAAATATATACTGTTTTGCATAAAAATGCTCAATTGTGGTAAATGGATTGTATTAGTGATTAACTGAGTTATAATTATGTGGTGAATTGAAACTAAACTTTTCTGTTATTCTTTCTTGTAAATAGGAAGTTTTCTGTATGTTATATATTATAAAATTACCCATTGTGTATGTAAATATGAAAATTGATTTTTTAACACTATTGGATTTGATATGTTTCATAATATATATATAGTCCACAAAAAAATTAAGGTGTTGTCATTGCAGAGTAACTTGAAATGTGTGTTTTTTTTTTAAATTGCATGTTAACTTTCAGTGGAATATGAATGATTTTTTTTCGCAAAATATTTATGTACTTCTTAGTTTCCCATGTTCAAATATTGACTGAGTTTTGTGTATTTGCAAAAGCATTCTGTAGTTTATTCTTTTTTGAGTTATTGAATATCTTATATGTACTCTTTTTTGACTTTGTTTAAATTTGATTATTGTTCAGTATAAATATACATTTAAAGAATTGCTGAACATTTTAGTTGTATTTTTCCATGTATTTTTTATGAAACAGGAAGGTAGCTGTGGTTAAATATTTTTAAACTTGTAGCATATTTTGTGCACTAAGACTTCTGTAGCAATTCTGTAGTAGTAATTTTGTGTTGTGTAATGTAATGATTGTGTTAAAAGCGGTTTGTATAAGTTTAACTTGTAAAAAAAAATTAAATTATAATCTGTTCAATTAGTCTAAAACTGTCCCTGCCATATATTTTTTTTCTTGTATCGTAACTTTGTTACTGGCAAGGGAGTAATGTAAAGGACAGTTTTTGTAGAGATTTTCTCTCACTAGATGGCTGCACCTGTCAGCTGTTTCCGAATCGGCGAAACGTGGTATGGTGCAAGATAGCCAAATTAATTCTATTCAAATAAATGTTAAACTTATTTTATATAAATGCACTTAATTTCTGTTAATTTTTTAAATGATCCTCATAATTTATATTTCAGTTTTTATATTTTTACTTGTGTACTTGTATCGATTATATTATGCTTAACTGCAACATAACTGTATAAAATACTGAAAACGTGGCATTTCTGTACAACGTGTAGAGATAGCTTTGCTGACGGTGTTGAATGAACACGCTTAATAAATTTCCAGTACATATTGATGAAGTCTGAATAATGAATTTAATGAAAACTCAACACTTGAGTATTTATTAGAGTGCTATGAAACAAGCACCTAATATAAGTATTAAATTATGAATAATTTAATAAAACTTTACTAAACTTTTTTTATAATTCCCAAATTATAATAAAGTTTTACTTTTTTATATTGATGAAATGTCCTGCATCGAGAAGCTTTACTAGGAAGAGTCTTTTTACATTTATTTTGTAATTTAAAAGTACTTGGAAAACTGTGTAGAAAGAGAATTCTTCAACTAAGACAGTCCTAAAGAATATGATGTAAATAACAATAAACATACAGAATATACTGTAAATTACTTTTTTTGTACGAGGGGGAAAATAGGAAATAAAAGAACATAGAAGAAATATTTACATTTAATTATGTATCTGAAAAAGTATGCATTAAAAACTATATGAGGTTTTTTTAATTACAAATTTAGTATACAGAATTATAAATTTGGCTAAAACTAAAACAAAGAACGCCTCAGAAATTTCGATTTCTAATAATATAGATTCGTTTATTCAGGAATTTAATTTTAAAACAACAGATATCAAATCTCAACAAACTGCAAAGACGTTTCTTACATTCAAAATCGAAAAACCATCAACTGAACATTAGTAAAGATGAAACAGAAAAGAATACACATGTAATACATGAATAAATATATTTAATCATATTTAATCCTTATTCTTTCAAAATTCATAACGTACTTTGTGTATAATTGAATGTTAAAAAACACTTTTTTTTCAATTACGTCACCGAACAATAAGTATGTTATAGAAAATAATGAAATGTGTTGCAAAACACGTCATTCAAAACTATAAGGAAAACTGTTTTAGGGAAATTAAAGTATATATTTAGTAGTTTAAAGAAAGTATATATTGTGCACACACACAACACTTAAAACAATTTTAGAAATCAAAGCTTTATCAGAAATTTAGAATACCATATTTTTAAATTTATTAAATTCTTTTAAAAGGTATAGTTAATATGTCTTTTTTTTATCAGAAATTAATTTTACGTGTATAATTTGTTTATATATTTATAAATAAACCATTCTCAGTAGTTTCATTTACAATTTCAAAATAAAAAAAGTTTTGAAATTACTTTTCTTTTTAACATTGTTTTCTGATATCGAAATAGAGAGACAGCAGTTTTTCTAGCTCTTATTATATGAGTCGTGGGATGAATAAGATTTTGTCAGAGATTCATTATGTGAAATTCTGTAACTATTACATGTAACCGGGTCTTAGAGATCTTAGGTGGTATTGTGTGTACAGGTTAGAAGACTATCTGCTAGCGTATCAGTTGATATAACTTAATCTGACCATATATAAATTATAACTGTAAAATATGTTAACGCAGCGATTCTCAAAATGTGACCCCTACAGGGGTGTGATAACCCTTCATGGGGGGGGGTCATATTAAGCTTTTAACTATTAAGTGTGTAAGAAATGTTTTCATGGTGAATAGAGAAAACAGGATAATATTCACTGATAATAATTAATTCTGTTTTATTCGAACAAACTATAGCTTATTTAACAATTTTCAACATCAGAGTAAAATATTAAATTAAAATAAACATAGAAATAATGGAAATATTTAATGCTCCAAAAGTTTTTTACCATTTTGAATTGGAATTTCAAAAAGTATCGATTTCTTAGAGAGTATGTAATTGATCAGATAAATAGTTTGAATGTGCTTAAAAACCAGCTAAGTTTTGCTAAACCAGCTTATTGCTTAAACAGCTTATGCCCACACACTCTAGAGATGCGGGGAATAGTTGAATTTTATAATCATTTTTATTCCTTATTCTGTTGTACTTCAACTTGAATAGAGCATTTCGTTCTTCAGTGTAATTTTATTTTGTGTTAACCCTGCTGTTCTGTTCACATTTACTACACGTATGTAGCGTTTGGGTCAATATGACCCGATTCAGAAAACTAACTTTCCTTGGTGCAAATGACGGGTGTTATTTAAGAAATGGTTGAAAGAATATTAATGTAAGTTTAAAAGTAAATCAAATAATATAAAACATCTATGAAAATAAAAGAAAAATATTTGAAATTGATACTTACAATAATAATATAAAGCATGTATAAAAATAAGAGAAAACTATTCGAAATTGAAACTGACTTTTATTTACAATTTGATTCCATGAGTTTTGCAAATGTGATCGTAGCATAATGTTTTAGTTTTGTTATCATTGCTAGATTGACAGAACTTGCACATTTGAAGTCTTCTCACCAGATTCGGATGGGACGAGAATTCCCTTTTTCTTTGGGAAAATTCCCTTTTTTTTCCTTACTGAATCCTCACTTCTTGTCTTTGTATGGAAAAATGAGGGATTTTTCTTCTAAAAATAACCTTCGTTTTGTCAATTTGTTTTCATTCCAATCACTATGTCCATGGAACAAATGTATTGTACGCAGAAGTATCAAGCGTGTTATAGAATACTATCATGGGCCAGCGATTTGTTTTTCTTTTACAGGTGGATGTGTTTAGAAGCTGATCAAGAGTATCCGCAGCCCCTTTAGTTGAATTATAATCTAAGACAATTAATGGTTTGTCAGGTCTGTTGCAAAGTGTTCATAAGAATGTATTCTTGTTTTTGGGGGGATGTAGTTTACAACTGCTGTGTCTTCTGTAAAATAAAATAATAAGCAGTGAACTTCGTTAATGGGAATTTTTTTAACAAGCTCTGGTTTATTTTTTCTAATGGTGCCAAACATAGTCATTTCCGTTTCAGTCCTAAGCTGTAAGATGTGAAAAAATTATCGCATGCAATATTGTGCCCCGGATACCCATAAGTGATATCACATACTACTCGCATTCCTTGATTTTTCTCTGGCCTTGACCCTTGTTCTTTTCCTGTATAATTTTGTGTTTTCTGTACATAGAAGTTTTATTGTCACATAAAGTCCACATTTTGACCCCATATTTATATGGCTTACTTGGTATGCACTGTTTGAAAGGGCATCATCCACGAAATCCCACTAATTGTTCATGTCCAGTAATATTTTCATTCAGATTCTTCAACTTTGATAGAATTTCTATCCACACTTTTCCCAGATATATCTTGATACCAGATATTCTCGACGAGTGGATTTATTATTAAAATGAATAACTCTGGATAGGTTGCATAATGTTTCAAGGGACATTGTCGCAAGAAATATATTTTTGCCAGTTTCTTTATCCCATAAGCTTTTTTCGATTCTTCTTATGATTTATAAACACCAGATAACAATAACAATACACTATATGCATGAAGAGTTTTACTTCCGATATTTTTCCACTTTTTTCCATAAACTTTTTCTCCTTCAATATTAGTCATTTTCATGATTTCGTTCTTAATTGTAGAATTGAATACCACCTCAAATGCACTTTTTACATTTGTCACTCTTGCCATTGCGTATGTTATGACCTCTGGAGTAGTTTTTATAATATTAGCAACTGTTGATTGAAAAGAATGTCGCAGTGGATTCAACTTCCCCTTTATTTCACGATTCTTGGACTGAACACTCTCAAATGTGGTTTTATTCGTCATAAGGATTAGAGAAATTATTTTATACTTTTTAGTCCGTTATAAAAACATGGTACATTAAATTTTTTTAAATTTCATTATTATTTTCTGCTTTTTAGGGTTATGTGAATGAAATTTTGGAATTGATTTTAAATACTTTGATGAAGTAATTACAGAGACATGCGATAAATTTCAGATTTATTTCTGTCTTTTTTTCTTCTGGTTATATCTGAAATGGAAAAATGTCATCTAGTTTCCAATAATACATCAAACTATTCAATTATTATTTTAGAAAAAATAACGAAGCAAGTGAAAATAATTTTTTTATATAAAACTTATGTTGACAAATATTAAAAGTACAATCAATGTCAAATCCGTTTGTCAAAATTTTAAATATATGACTATTAATGATGCTCGATGTGTTAATTGTCCCATACGTTCCATCTCCTTCATTGCACGGTGAATTTCGAGCAATCGTGCTCCACTCTTCTCAACCCATCCAATGATCTTAACGCGGCCTGTCCTTTAGCAAATAGTGCAGGTGGTCCGAGGTATACAACAGCATGGTCCACTGTACATCCTCCAATTTTATGGACTGTGCAGGCGCAGCATAATATTAGTGGTAGTTGTGTTCGCTCGATTGTTCCATAATTTCGAAGAGCTGAAAACTATTGATTTTAGCTTGATCAAATGCCATCTTTACCAAAGTAGATACAAACAGATGGAATGTCAGCATCGTAGATCTGATCAGGGTGAAATAACGGCCAATCAATTTCAGTTATAATACTCATTGCATCATTTACAAGTCCTTGTTCTATATTAATATTCGAGCGAAGCATCACTTTCGCTCCGTTGAAAATTTCTAATTGTTTTTGCAACCTTCCAGTCTTGTTGATATCACCTGATACAATGTTGTTCATGTTTACATTATATGCATTTCTCGTCGCATTTATCAGAACATCCTGAGATCGAATTTTAAAAACTCGCACTTCTCTTTCACGATATAGGTCAAGGACAGCTGTGTTGTGTGCATCAGCTTGTCCACGAGTTGGGTATATGCGGATAGCTCTATCCAAATCAAAATCGCCAGATGCCTTGTTAGCATTTTTGACTCTAGCAGAGTGAAATGTGGGGCCTTCCACTCACCGACAGGTAAAGCATTCAAGAGATCGGCAAATGTTGTATCCCCTTGTTGCCGCATGTTTTCTGTCAACTCAATAAGACTGAAGAGTCTCCACAAATGAGTTTCCGGATCGAATCTTTCAGGTTGGTGAAATGCCTGAGCTCCTCGAATAGGTGAAAGCTGAAACAAATCTCAAAAAACCCATTGTGTTGATGCCATCAAAAGGTTCACTTTCTTTCTTTTTTAGTTGTCGCAATCTGGAATCAATCATGCACAACATTTCGTATGGAACAATGGATATCTCATCGATGAACAGAAATTCTATGTCCTTCCACTAATTTCACAAGACTTTAAAATAGTTACCAGAGAGTGGTGCCAAATTTCCTACAATTTTCCCGTCTTTCTCAACTGGTAATTTAACTAATGTGTGTAGTGTTATTATACACCAACAAGTCGTGCAGCTACATCGGTTAATACACCAACTTTAACTGTCTTCTTACCGTAACAGCGATTGACCTGTTCTTTTAGTGCTTTAAATGAGAATGTTCTGCCAACTTCAGCACATTTCCGGTAACAAATATTCTAGTGTAATTTAGGTTTCCATTTATTTGGTCTTGGGTAGTGAGTTATGGCTTTAAATAATTCTTGCTATCGTAAATTCATTGCAACAGAACTTTTTACAATAATTCAGGAAATATAGCGTGGTTGTTAAAATGTAATTTTCTTCGAGTTGGAAAAATATACTAATGTCAGATGATTGACCTAGTTGTAAAATCTGAGTATTGAAGTTTTTTGAAGGGATAACTTGTTTAGGTGTGTCTTACTGAATTGAAATGAAGGTTTTGGTCCGTTACGCTACTCAGTTTTGATCAGCTCTAGTCGGAAATCGGGCTTAGTTTTGAATTGAAACGTTTTTAGGCGTTTTTTTAGTAAGAATTTCATCCCAGTGAAGTTTTATTTTCTTTCTTTAAACATTGCTGTCATGCCCACTTTCACTCAAGTTCAGCTGGTAGAGCGAAAATAATTGAAGGAAAAAAAAAGATTTTCTCATGTAGGAAATTAGAAGTGGGATTCTAGTAGCTATTATAATAATATTTTAAAGTTTATTATCAAGCTGCCACTTTCTGTAAGGTCTTAATGGATTATCTAGCAAAGGTGAGTTGGATTTTTCTGCTCAACATTGTAATGTTCGTTAATGTTGTTAATGTTACAAAAGTTGACGTGCAAGCTGTATTAAAAGAAATCGGTGAAACAGTACATAAATCGTTTAAAGTCATTGAACTAAAAGAAATACTGTTGAAATCCTCAGAATTCATAAAAGATAATGACTTGATCTTGGACTTACCCGCGACCACACTTGTGTAACGTAAAAATGAAGATGAGTTGTATAGGTTACGCTTGCAACAACAAACGGAATGAGTCAATTCAACGTATTATGTATTCCTTCATTAGATAAACTCCTAAAAGCTGTATAAATAACGATATGCCCTGTGGCAAGAAGAAGCGAAATAGGAGATCATTTTTTGGATTAAGTAAAAAGACAATTTAAGCACAAAAATGTGCCAAAAGAATTAAAATCTGAAATTTTAATGAAACTAATTGGCGATAAAGTTGCTAATATTTTGGTTTCTATTGGTGATGACAACGAAGAGATAACGAGGGAATCTCAAAGCATTCATTATAAAAGAGTACGAATCCTCTCCTTTTGTTTGATTAGATAATTTTAAGAAAAGTCAACGGCCCTCAGGGCCTAAGTTTTCCTAGCCTTACATAGTATTCGGCTTTATATAAGTTATATAAACGGTACTTAACGTATTATCGTAACGGTATTGGCGACATTATCCGTAGTATGGTCCAAAAGTTCGGGGAGTAGAAAACCTTACCCTGAATAGTTGACAGAACCTTCAAAGTAGTCCCCTTGGGTGACGATACACTTGAGCCAGCGTTCGTGTAACTTCTGGAAGTACAGCTGGAAGCCATTTTTCCCGTAAGACCTCCTGCGATGCTGCTTTCACCTCATTTGATGGCACAAAACGGCGTCCCTGTTAATTTTTTTTATTGATGTGAACAGATAAAAGTCACACGGAGCTGTCTGGTGAATAGGGGGATGTGGAAGCAAGTTTTGGCGAGGAACTCTTTTACCAATTAGGATCAATGTTCTGGTGCGTGGTCATGTAGAAAATACCAGTCGTCACTTTAGCAGAACCGAGGCCGTTTACGATGAATGGATTCTCTCAAACGACATATTAGAGAAGTGTGTAGCCTCAGAGAGTGTGTTTGGCGACCAACTTTTCGAACCCATTCAGACACCAACGCAACATTTCCCGTCAAGTCGAATGAGTCCTCTTTAAGACCAAACCTTGTATTTCGCCACGATAGATTCCTCATACATCTTACTTAGAATCTTCACTGGCTTATAAGCAAATTTAATGTTCAAGAAAAGCCATCTTTCTTACACCACCGAACAAAGCTAACTAGCTTTGGCAGATAATAGCTGCGAGTGAGGTTCGGTCACATGACATGGAGTAAACCAACCTGTCCCGATAAGGGATGGTTGGGAGAATCCATTTCTAGTGGTTGAACTTTAGATACTTGCTTTCATCGTCAGCAATGGTAGCAGTCCCCGAATTTTTGGATCATACTGCGTATGAAACTTAGCACATATTTGCCGATTCACCGCGTACGACACATGGAAATCAAGGTTGCTAACTTGACGAGTTATCGTGAACGGTGCCATTGCTGCGATTGTACGTAAGTGCCATATAAACATATATATTATATACATATAATTTACTTAAGTGATTCCCATATAAATGTTTTCAAATAATTAGACTAATTGACATTTATAAATCATATCTACTCATATATAAATATATAAGAATGCATAATTATTTAAACCATGCCCTTTACAGATAATTGATAAAATAAACAAATCACCCAATGAATGGCCCGAAAAATTGAGTTACGCATGCGAAAATATCGAAAAAGAAAACGTTATACATCTGAAAAATTGGATACACTTGCCCTGAATAAATCAGAAGTTTTCACTTCTATCGTGTGGTCATAAGCACACACACAAGTTTTTTTTTATCATAAGCTGTACGGTTTCAAATGATTTCTACCATCGCTTCTTACTATTTGTGGATAACATCATTCTCCTTTTAGGATGAAAACCTATAATTTTTCTCCATGGCATCCCAGGGAGAAGGAGCTAAGAATCTGTTGCAGCACTACGATGGTGAGATACAATTGATTTTCACAAATTAAATTAAGGACGGAGTTTGCCACTATACTAAACTAGTTTATTGGGAATTTATAGTCAAAGATTGATTAAGTTGAACTAAATTGATTACTTGCTCTTGTTCACTTAGGGTTTATTGCTTTCTCTATATCACTCCTAGGGAATTCATTTGGGGTTACTTGTTGATTAGTGTGCTTGAATACTAATAAATAACAATTATTGAGTAACTTTCTGGACATACTTAGATTCCTCCCATACCCTTAGATAGGCAGGACGGTGAGAGAGCGACTTCAGGGGGAAGTCGCTCCCAATGGCACCCAAAGGGTTTGTCCCAAGAGCGCCTTACTTTCCCTAACCCGGAGGTAGGAGTTGGATCTAGTTTTAGGGTCTTGCTTGAACTTTTTTTTTCCGGATCGGAAAATGTGAATGAATTCTTAGAATGCATAGAAAATAGTCAAGTTTTACGAGATACCTAGCAATTTGGCTTGTGCATATCTAAAAGGTCATCTCAGGGTACGTGCTTTGGATTGTTTTGAAATATTTGGATATTCTTTGGTGCAGGGGACAGCTAATGATTTAGTGCAATTAACCCTCTAACTGGATACCTTCCTCCTGAAAAGTTATTCCGAAAGCGTTTTACTCTTATATTGCTATTCCCTTCAAAAATACAACAGATTTCAATTCTTTCCCCATTTTAAAACTTGGGAGGTCGAAAGGGGACAACTTTATGACTTGGTTTGGCGTATTTGATCATTGAGAACCAGGATAGCAATCGTTTACAGCTAGCTGTTAAGTTGCCTTGGGTAATCTTGTATGAAAACCGTAGTTCTTTCTACTCTGTCGTTTTCCCCATAGATTCAGTAACAGTAAAATTAAAACAAAATGCACAGGGTAAAAAAACATGAAATAAATGGCGTGTTAAAAGTTGAAAAATAGTTATATTTTCTTCCAACAAAATTTATTTTTCTGTCATTTTTTAAAAATTAAAAAAAAATATTTTGGTATTGCGATTTGAACCAGAAAAAAGCCTCCTGTATTCATTTTTGAATATTAGAGTAAAAAACGCGCTCACTTTCATGTTTTTTAAAAAAAATATGAGGTAAAAAGAGTAAAGACCCTATCTTTTTTTTAAACAATAAGACATAAATGGTGCATATTTATGAAATAAAACAGATCTTTCTCTATTCAATTATATTTTTTTATTTAGAATAACATAAAAAATGATTTCAATACTTTTAATTTATTTAAATTTAAATCATTAAAATGATATTTTTATGTTAACTGAATATTTTTCGGAAAAATCTAAATTTTCATTCCTAGTGCTCTCCTTTTCGAACTCCTTGTATTAAATAAAAATATCTTTTCTACATCGGCATTTGTGATGGACATAACACACATTCAGTCAATAATTTTTAATTTTAATGGGGGATATACTTCTTCAAATGCGCATGACAGTACTTCTAACCATTTTCTACTCAAGTTAAATTTCTTATCTTTATGTTTCTTTTATTACAAGAAAAAATGTCACACATCGATAACTACATTTTCACACAATTCAGTCATTACAAATTCTATTGTGAGAAAAGTTCTCCCTAATTAATTTTGTCTTTCAAAACAGTACACTTAAAACAGTTTTGTTCAGTGAAGGTAACCGACAGTTCCACAATGTATTCATACCAAATTTTAAAAACAAATTTAACACTTGGAAATGTATCCAGTATTAAATTTTTCAGTATACACAAATATTTCCTGCTGTAGGGAAGATATAGTATGAGAGAGAGATGTGGTGTGCGGTTGTGAAAGAATGTTTTCGTACGTGTAGACTATTTTTGAAAATTTAAATATCACTGAAGCTGATCATATAACTGCAAATGAGCCTTATTTTAATGTGTGCTGGTATCAAAGTAAAACACTTTACAATATTAAACAGCCTATGGAATTATACTCAATATCAAACTATTCGCAAAATGGCTTACAACTTCTATTCAAATTGTTAAGAAACTGAAATATAAATATATCTTACTACAGTCAAAAATATTCATAATATGTAAGTATCCTATTTCTCCACTTATTTCTGTACATTTTAAAAATTGTAGCTGAATGCAATTTTTTATATTTATAAACGAGGCATAACAGCTCACACACTCGTAAAAATGTCTTTATCATTTTTAAATATACTGCTATAAAACGTATATGGATTGTAAGATCAGTTGTAAAATCCTAAAAGCTTTTAGAGGAGCTAAAAACATGTAATTTTGGATTGATCAAATTTTTAATATAATACACAAATATACTTGTTATTAAGCAAATACATTTGAAAAATAAAACTTCCTTCTGAAATAAACGTAATTGAAAGAAAAATGTTTAATTGCAAATGAGTGGAAATACATGTTTATCTAAGGGGTATCCCCAAAGTGAGGTAATACTCAAACTTAAAACTCAAACTCAGAGGCACAACAATCCATGAGGGCCAGGAACTACTGTGCCCATCATAATACACGTGACCATTGGACGCTGAGGTGCATGAACAGATGTCCCGATTTTGTGGTCTGTCTGAAGAGAGACCTTCAGTGTTTAAGACCCGAAGCAAGCTTGGTACTCATTTATCGACCCAATGTAGCGGGGATGAAAGGCAGAGTCGACCTTGCGCAGCCCATTAATAGAACCCCAGACCTGTGGTGTGGAAGCACTATACACTACCATTCGATCCTATTCGGTGAAAAATAAAATTTAATGTTAGAATCTTTTATAAATCCCTAATGAATGAGGGAGTCCAAACTTTTTTTCCCATGTAAACTGTTTAGACGGAAATGGTTAATTATGAACATTTTACAAGTTGCATAAATTAAAATTAACCGTTATAGTTT
This sequence comes from Trichonephila clavipes, assembly GCA_019973935.1. Taxonomy (NCBI): domain Eukaryota; kingdom Metazoa; phylum Arthropoda; class Arachnida; order Araneae; family Nephilidae; genus Trichonephila; species Trichonephila clavipes. The sequence goes on along the minus strand of BMAU01020033.1, from coordinate 814,785 downwards.
ACATAAATTTTTAAGGGTGCAAAAGGTGTATTTCGGCTGAACGAATTAATTTTAAAAGGAATACGGTTACGAAAAAGTAGTACAAATCTATCTAAAGTAGGGTTGGTTACCTTACATATTGTCAAAAACAACAATGTATTGTAAGCCAATTCCACAATTCGTTGTTATAAAAATGTATGGAACATTACAAGATTTACTTTTGAATTTGTAATTTATATATATATAATTTTTCCTGGGAACTTTAAAAGCTAGAGCGGCATGCATCAAAACCGCGGTTCTCTCTCTGTTTTTCCAGATCGCCCCTGACTAAGCTGGCTCTGCCATAGTAAGTGAAAGTGCCGGATTTTGTTTATCAAGATCATTTTATACCAGACTGCATTTTTCATGTATTTTAGATGGTCGTTTTATATTTTCTACATCAATATCTTAATGTCTGAATTTAAAATTACATAAAATTCTTGACATTCGCATCAATGACCATTATAATTTTTATTAGTATATGAATGTGTCATCACACGATTACATGACTGTTATTAACATATTATTTTAACCATTTAATTAATATTAAGTATAACATAACGCACACAAATTTTCTGAACTTTAAAATAAATATTTCGAAAACTACTTCAGAAATACTCAAAATTTTTCATTCCTACCCTTTAGCTTCTCAGTTTTGCTTCTATGTAAAAGTTTATTGTATATTCCTCGGTTTTTTTAGTATATTTTTTGCTCTTAGCATGCATTTTTCAACTGAATTGTATGAAATCTTCAAAATATATTAAAAAATACCAAAGAAGCTACATAACAAAAAATTTGAAATTTATATTATACTCAAAGAGTTGCTAGAACTTATGGTAAATAATTTTTAACTTTGCGATACATTTTTTTTTTCGAAATTTCAAATGGAATTTCTAACATAAAATTTCTAGCTTTATACGGTCGAGATTTCAAAAAATATCCAGATTTTAATTACTTATTCAGTTAGCCTTAAAAAAAGATAAATGTTGAGGTATTTTGCATAAATAGTAATTTTTGAAGAATAATTCGAATGTTTTTGAATAACTCGAATTTAAAATTGATTTTTATGTTTATTTATATGCATAAATGTCTACTGTAAATGTTTCCGTATATTTTTGATTACCATTTATTCAAACATTCAAGTTATAAAAAAAAAAAAAATGTGGAAAATCTTCATTCATGTTGTCTTTGATGTAAACTGAAGTTCAAGCAATTAAAATTCAAATATAATTCGGTGTATTTTAACAATATATAACTAGGCACTGTACGTAAACTTCCCTGAACACTTGGGCTTTGAAATCTAAAAAAAATTAATAGATCTTAATTAGTTTTTTTTTTGTTATTATTTTTATCAAAGTGTAAGAAAATGTTTCAAATTAGTTTAAATTTATTCATTCAAACAAGTTTAAATTTATTCATTGGAAAGTTGAAAAGATTTCAAATTTTAAAGTGTTTGGTGTTTTATTATTTTTTTGGGCATCTTATAATGAAATAATCATGTTTCAAAAACTGAAAGCATTGATTAAGATAAGAAAATGAAGCGAAAGAATATACTTTAAAAAAGATAATTTGTCTAACTATATAAAATAGCAGATTGCCCTGACACGCCCCAACTTGTTACAGTTTGAAATTAATATGAAACCAAAAGGGAATTGTAACATATTTTACTTATGCGTTGGGACTTTTGAAAACTTTTAAAATACAAGCTAGCAAACAAACACTTCTTGGGTTCTAAAGAAATTTCTCCCCGATTTTTTACGATTGCCCCAGGGTCAAAACACGGGGTTCCCTGCGAGCCATAAAACTCCTGCTGTGTTGCTTCCTCCGTCCCTCATTATCTTTCAAGATGTTAAACCTTAAAAGGGGGAAAGGATTTCAGAAAAGTGCGGGTAATCCGCTTTTGAAAACGTTACTTGAAGGCAGAAAAATCAGTGCAGTCCATTTTCGAAGCATCTTTACACTGACGGAATTTTCCGTGCTATCCGGTTAGAGGGTTAAAGGAGGCGTTAACGGAAAATTTCCCAGTAGTTAGGAATAAGACAGAATTAAAAGTCAGGTTCTATTCGTCGTATCAAAGTAGAGGTCAGGCTTCATCGGACTTTATTTACAACCTACTAAAAATACACAAAAGGCTGGAACTAAATATGTTGGACGAAGGTTTGGTGGAGCACATCATTGCTCGGCTAGAGCCTCAATTGATAGAATGCATTGAGTTTAGAAATCCAACTTCTAGATCTTAGGTCTTAAAAATGATCACGAAATAAGAAGATATGTATTAGAGAAGAGACACCCAGGGTTCGAGTAATAATAATAATGAAAGACGAGATTGGGATGTGCGTTGGAGCGTAGGAATAGAAATTAGCATGATGCATGGGTAATTGAAAGACAACATGACAGGAGAGAAGTTTATAGAAGTACATACGGAAATAGATCCCAGAGGAACCATGTTAACCAAGGGTTCGAGAGCTGGCACCGTATTGACAGAAAGGATCATGGGCTCGAGAATTGTGGTGGTCGAAATCAGTTCAGAAATAAGGGTTCGAGTGATAATTTTAACCGGGGTTCGAGTAATAATTGGACTAGAGGTAATAATAGAAATTTAAACTTTTAAGCGACCGATATGAAGGGGGTGATCGAACGCAGGTGGAAAGGAATCCTCCTATCATGCTTTCTGCTCTGCGGATGTCCCCTGTTGAACTTCCGTACGTACTCATTTTATTGAACGAAACGTTTACAAAAGCTTTATGGGGTACTGGGGTAGAAAAGTCGTTTATCTCAGAGGGCACATACAAAAAAGACTTTTTTTACAAACCAGTTAAGAAGTCACACGCCAACGTCGTGACGGCACAGGGTGCCCGTTGTAGGAATGGTAGAATTGCAAATTAGAATTAGAGAATTTAAGAAAAAGTTGAATTTTCATATATTGGTGGATTTAGAATATCCTAATATTTTAGGGGTCGATTTTAGTATTATCCTAGTATTTCAGGTTATTAGAGATACCGGGTTCGCAAATTGAAGAATTATCAATACATGAGGGGAATTTAGAAATTGATCTCTCAAAAACGAAACTGGAGGAAAGTCAAAAGAGAGAACTGAAAACGTTATTTAATAGTTTTAAGGAGCTGTTTTTGGATAAACCGGGGCTCACTCATGTGTATATCATGAAATTGACACTGGCGATAAACCACCAGTTTCGAGATCTTATTGGTACGATAGGGTAAAATAGAAGATAATCGATTATCCTGTTGACAAGATGTTAAAGGAAGCTAAAATACTACCTATTAAGTCACATTATGCGTTCTTGTAGTATAACGGACAACCTCCAGATAATCCAGAAATTTATAGATTTGAGGTAGATTATCACAAGCTTAATGCGATAACTAGGTACCCTAGATACCCCTTTCCACTCATTGAAGATTTAATTCTGCACACGACGATAATGAGTTCATTAGACATAAGGTCCGAGTACTTCCAATTGGCAGTAAATCCCAGTGATGTAGTTAAAACGGCTTTCGTGACGAAAAACGGCTCTTATGCATTTAAGCGCATCTCGGGAGCTGCCTTGAATTTTCAGAGAGCAATAGATATAATACTCAAACCGCTATTAGGGAAGTATATGAGTGTATTTATGGACGACGTTATTATTTCGTCTCCATCATTTTCACACCACGCCGAACATTTAAGGAAGGTATTTAAGTTGTTGCAGGAAACAGGGTTGACTTTGAACAAAGATAAGCGTAATTTTGGTTGCGATAAACTAAAATACTTGCGTCTGGTAATTAGCAAAGATGGGTTTACCACGGATGAATCTAAGGTTAAGGCAATAATAGAGATGAAACCTCCGAAGAATTCTAAAGAAGTGTCGAAATTTCTGGGCATGACCCAGTGGTATCAGAAATTTATTAAAAGTTACGCAAATCTTTGCGAGCCTCTTTATCAATTAAAGAAAAAAATTATAGGGAATTTATTTGGTTGGAGGAGACGCAGGTTGCTTTTGAGTCTATTAAGCGCGCAATTACGGAAGCAACGGTACTAAAATTACCGGATTTTAATGCGCCATTCGAGTTGTTTACTGACGCCAGTTGGGATTGTAGTGGTGCTTACATCAGAAACCTATTGCGTATGCGTCCTGCATTCTCAATAATGCGGAGAGAAATTGCACAGAAACCAAACGCGAGTGTTTAATGGTTATCTGGGCTTTAAATAAATTTCGCACCTACTTTGGTCCGCTGCCAGTAAAAGTGATAACGGATCATGCGGCATTAACCAAGCTAACTAAGGGTAAAAATTTATCCAGTCGAAGGATCAGATGGGCACTCAAGCTAACCGAGTTTGATGTTGAATGGGAACACCGTCCAGGAGCTCAAAATGAGGTGGCAAATGTGTTGTCTAGGAATCCGGTTGAAAGTATAGTGAGCGAAAATATTACTTGTGCAGTGATTAGAGATCTTGTACTTTCGTCCAAAAAGTAATTGATTTCAGAACAAAGACAGGACCCTGTGCTAGGTCATATGTATACATATCATGAAAACCCTGATGATAGCTCAGTTAATGTGACGATTTGGGGAAACTGGTCTCCTGATTTTAAATTAGTAGATGACTTGTTATTTTATGAGTGAAGTATACAACCACTCTTGGAGAACTGAGAGTGTATATTCTGCGATCACTGCTGGGTGAGATAATGCGCGAATTTCATGACAACCCCATGGCTGGACATTTCGGAAAGAAAAAAAACTTATTTACCCGTCAGGGATGCTTGTTATTTTCCCTATATGGGAAAGTTTATACACGAATATGTTTTGACATGTGACATATGCCAAAAGTTTAACTATAAAAACGCGTTACCAGCTGGTCGTTTAATACCGATTGTAACTAATTATCCGAATGAAATAGTTCCATTAGATTTGTTAAGCCCCTACCCAGCGTCTCGACCTGAAAGATACAGATATATTTTAGTAATAATGGACCATTTCACAAAGTGGTTGGAAGTTCTACCCCTCAGAAAGGCTTCCGATAAAATAATTTGCAAATACCCTGTTTGAGTTATATATCGCAGTATGGAGTTCCTGTAAAAATGATTATTGGTAACGGTCCCCAATTTGTATCCGAAGTTTTTGAGCATTTAAGTAATAGATTAGGCATAAATCATGTCAAAACAGTTGTGTATAGACCCCAGTCCAATAAAATGGAAAGAGTAAATCGTGATGTTTTGCAAATGATTTCTAGTTTCGTAAATGATAATCATGAGACTTGGGACCAATTCCTAAAGAAGTTCGCCTAAGCCTTGAGAACGGTGGTTCACGAGACCACGAGGAAAACCTCAACAGAGTTATTTTTGGGCAGAAAGCTTATTACTCCGTTTCAAAAACTTGTGGTGGTGACGGATGGTGCAGAATTTGTGGTGGGTAATATTGAGAAATTATTTAAGGAAGCTAGGCAGAATACTAGAAATAAACATGAAAAGTGGGCGAAGTGTTACAATAGAAGGAGACGCGAAGTTAACATTAAGGTCAATGATTTTGTGTTTGTTGGAACACATCCCATAAGCTCTGCCATTAAAAAGGTGGTGGCGAAATTCAAACCAAAGTTTGAGAGTCCTTATAGAGTCTTGAGTGTTTAAAGTAATAATGTTGTAATTTGGAAGGCCCGTAGAAGAACAACCGTTAATATAGACCAAGTACTAATTTACCATCAGAGAAAAAGGGATGAGGGTGTGGTGGACGTCGTTAGTTCAGTTAGAAGACAATCGGAATATCAGTCGAATTGTTTGGAGGCAGTGGCGTAACGTACACCCCCGCAACTCCCACATTGCGGGGGGCCAGGGCTCTAGAGGGCTCACAGCCTGACTATCACCAAGTACCTACCATTTGTAAAATCCAACTTGGGGGCCCAAAACCTGACTTTGCAGGGGGCCCAAGTGTTCTCCGTTACGCCACTTTTTGGAGGGGAGTAGACCTAGGTTAGATTGGTCACAGGGCTTTAGGAGTAGTGAGTCTGGTGAAAGACGGGTAGAAAAGAGGAAAAAGACAAGTGTTGCTGGGAATAAAAGTGATAGGAGAGAGCACAAGTGGGTGAATAAACGCAAAAGAACTAGTGGTTTGAATGAATCTTCAATAGGGCTTAGGCAGCAGCATTACAAAAAGAAGAGAATACAGGAGGTAAGGAGATGCAAGAGAAGTGTTCCTTCGTCACTGTCTGAGGGACAAGAAGAAAAAAAGACCACCAATCAGAGAGGCCCATGAGAGAAGGTCATCCACCGCATCACTTGAGCAAGTTAAAAAGAGAGGCAGAAGGACGTAAGAGAACTTTGGACAGGTTCCAGCAGAAGATTCAAGGCCAGGTGCAGAGGAGGAAAGGTAGCTTCAGTTAAGACGGACTCAGCAAGGAAGATCAAACCCATACGACCTCAGGAGCAGAGAAGACATCACCAGGAAAGCCGGTTCACGATCTTCAGGAAGAACAGTGCCAGGCCAGGAGGGACCAATCCGGTCCTGAAGAGACCAATTCAGAAGATCAAGCTCGCGCCACTCCAGACATCGTCGACAGACCACACAATGTCGCCAGGAGCCTGAGGAGAGTCTAAGAAGCAGAAGGTCAACATCACTAGAAGTCCATATTGGAGACATAGCAGAAATAAGATGAAATAGCTTTAGTCAGGTTGTTTCATTTATTTATTTGTTTACTGACAGGCAGGCAGGTGAATTTTTGCAAGAAGCAAGTCTGGTTTTGTTAAAGTTTTTACTGTACAAAAGTTTTACACTACATTGCAGTGCATTTTTCTGACTGTGTGAAAAATGAACTTTAGTATGCGTAAATTTATTCCAAAGTGTGGAAAGCAATTGCATGATTACATTTGTTTACTACTTATTGAGACTTAGCTGTGATGCGAGAATTCCTTATATTGTTTGTTTATAATGAATGCTTTGAAATTATATATAATTGTGTATGTATTTACGTATTGGTGTATATATTAGTATATATCTGGTTTTGGGTTGAGGCGTAAATAGGAAATTAACCATAATACTAATAGCGCTGCGTGATTGGAATGGGGTTTTTTGAAAAACCAAATAGTGAGTTTATATATTAAAAATAATTGATATTTCACATATGTGTGAAAGTTCAATGTTGTCTGTGTGTAATGTGTTCAATGTGTATGCATGTAGTGTTGAAATTTTTTTTTTGTACGTCCACTGATCCAGTTCTCATTTCAGGGTGGCCAAACCTGATGTTTTGCAGATTTTGTGTGTGTGACGAAGAGAGTGAATCATGTAAAACGACGAGAATTGTTTGACTTAGAGTTAGTTTTAAGTGTTATGTACGGTCGGGTTTTTCCCTTCCCTTGGGGGATGTTTTTCCTTGGTCCTCGTCCAAATGGGGTACACCTGAAATAATAATTGTAAAAATTAAGTTCTTATGAGTGACATAAAATTTTAGGGTAGTAGTTTGGGAGTGTTTTTAATGTAGAGTATTGTTATGAAGGAGTTAATGCTAATTTCGAGTTAGAGAATTCTTGATAGTTTAAGTGCAAACTTTTTTTCAACGTAATTTCTATCGGGTCATTAGGACCCTCAAATAAATCCCGTTTTCTTCTTGGAGGGGATTGTGACGGGTCTTTACACGACCTTCACAATTACCCTCTTGGGGAATCTTTGGGCTAGCATTCACGTTTAATTCATAGCCATCCCTCTCAAGAAGAAACCTTGTAAGTAGATTAGTTCGGGTATATAAAGTCAGAGTTTTGTTAAGGGAGAAGGAGCTGAGAATCTGTTGCGGCACTACGAAGGTGAGATAAAATTGATTTTCACAGCTTAAAATTAAGGACGGAATTTGTCACTATACTAAATTAGTGGACTGGAAATTTATAGTCAAAAATTGATTAGGTTAAACTAAATTGATTATTTGCGCTTGTTCACTTAGTGTTTATTGCTTTCTCTATATCACTCCTGGGGCATTCATTTGTGGTTACTTGTTGTTGATTAGAATGGAAATAAATAGAAATTATTATGGAAGCTACTGGTTATACTTTGATTCCTCCCACACCCTCAGGTAGGCAGGACGGCGAGGGAGTGTCTTCAGGGGGAAGTCCCTCACGAGTGTTTTACCACAAAAATGTTGGAGGGTTGGGAAAGCCATATGCTCCTAATAAAAGAGAAAATTTGAAAGTTTCAGAATTGATTTGATGATATCGAAAATATTTCCGCTCTTTGGCTTACATTGCGCAATTTGGCTTGCATTGCTCACTTTGGCTTACATTGCGCAATTGAAATGTAGGACCATTCGCCTTGTTTAAAATTTTCTTTTTGAGCTTTATACTCAGTGCAGGTGAAGATGAAGAGTTTGCGAATCTCCGAACTCAGTAGAGGATCAACTAGTTTAAATAAAAAATATAAAACATGTAATGCTAACTTTTTAAGGTCGTATTTTATTGATCAAAACTCCAGTAAATCTATTTGTGACGAATCTGTACGGAATCTTTCCACTAATATTCTTAGGCGTCTTTTTGGGGATTATAAATTCACGTATATTTCCAATCAACTCTGAGAGGAGAACGAGATATGCAAAGTAGATAGGGTATTTAAGTAGAGCGTGGTAAGCTAGCAAAGATGAAGGCTATTGAGCCAGCAGCAGTCGAGTCAACGTTTAGAGGATTCAATTGGATTACGATAGTGAAGCATTACTGCTAGTAATCTACGAAGGAATCTTAAAAGCTAATATACTAGTGAAGATATCAAAGTATTACCAGGTGATATACTATAGTTTATTATCGCTTAAAACAAGCGCTAGTTTAATAAAATTAGTTTAAATTAATTAAAGCTAATAATTCGAGTTGCGTGTATTTCTCAGACCTCCTATTTCGGTAGACCTTACTGATCTTACGCGTAGTTATTGATTAATTTCATATTTCGTGATTTAATTTAATATTAAAGGTAAATCCCTTTTGTTTGACGTAACATAGAAATATTATATGTTATTAGAGTTTCTAATATTTGAATCAAGTGAATAAATATAAGTTATTATTATACAAATGGTTCTTGGTGATTCTTTGCCTCAAATTAATCTTGGTGTCCAGGGTGGAACCCAGGGGAGGGGGTTCTAACATATTGTTTGCTGCTTGAGTGTTCCAATTTTCAAAGAAAATATAATTTTTTTAATATATATATATATATATATATATACATTTTCCCATTTTTCATTTTTACATTTATACTGCCTTTAGATATGAGCGAAGATCTTCCACTGGAATCCAAAGGACCTTGAAAAGCTTTAGCTAATTTCTACATTAATCTCAATAATTCTTTGTGTGCAGGGCCTCAAATAGATGGATAAATTTTAAAAATATCATGAAAGGTGAACCTTAAATTCAAAACTTGTATTTTCTGTTGATATTTCGTGGAAACGAATAAGTTGTCATTAGGTATAACATAAGAATTTGCCTCTGCTTCCGTAGCTCAATATCTTATAGTAGTCCATATATCAATAGCATGGGCTAAAAACTTTTAATTAAATTCTGTCAGTAAAAACTTCTTTCTTGGGGATTAAAATTCCTATTGATGCTTGGTTTACGAATTATAGACAGCGAATGAATTCTATGCAAATAATATTGATTTTAATCTCACTTGATGTATGTTAATATTTAAAACTATAATTAGGGAGAATTTTTGAAGAGAAAAAATCCAATTTATATTTGTGTGGCAGAAGAATAGAAACAAAAGGCATGGATGAAAGGAAATCGGAACTACCCCATAACTCAATAACAAACGAAATTTTGTGTGTAATTGTTAGAGAAGTTAGAGTGTTAAAATAAAAGCCAAAAATATTTTTCAATATTTTAATAAATTTTTCACTTTTTAAATGTCTATTGCAGCCATAATCTCTTGTAATGTTTTATCCCATTAATCCATATGTTGCGGCCCGTGTTAAACGACTGTCATATGCATGTAACCCGAAGGGCAAAAAGGTTGAGTATCTCTCATCTAGCATCTTAAAATAAAACTTTAACTAATCGATACAACTCACACTTGACGTCGAATTCATATTAATACTGAGCATTTTTTAAATTTAATCAATTATTCTTTTCCAATGGATAGTCAATAGACCAGAAATTGCCCGATTTCAGCCATTAATTGTAGTCAAAAAATTCTGTTCCCTTTTCTTTTATGCCTAAAGGGAATATATCTCTACTCTTATTTTTATTTTACTCCTAAAATTTTTCTTTGTTTTTCTTCTTCTTACTAGTATAGAATGAATTGGAAACAATATACAATTTCAATAGAATATATATTGCGATTATTCCAATTCGCCCATGGATATATCTAAATGTTGCCTTCCGAATACATAATAATTTGTACCTCTCCTAAACATGATTGGAATTTTCATTTTACAACATAGGGAACATATAAATTTGTCTTTTATATGTATGGTACGAACCTATATATATATATATATATATATATATATATATATATATATATATATATATATATATATATATATATATAATTCACTTTAATCTTAGTTTAAAAATATTTTTTAATTTGTAATGGTCCTGGCTCTTCTGGACTCTCGCCTAAATAATTAACTGTAGCCTGACGGGACACAATCGTAAGTTAATCTCATAAAAATTCAAACCTCAGTGTATCTCAAGTAATGTTACATTCTTTCCACCCATTACAAGATCCGTCCACAGAAGTCATGTGAATTTTGGAAGTTCTGGTTGCCACTACCGTTTCCAGGGGAAATTCACCCTCCGTGGCTTCCTTTGTATTGCCGCCAATGCTGTCCAGTTTTTTTTATTTGTGTGTGTGGGATCGTCACAATCAATGTTAAATGCAACTTAAGAAGATGTTTCTCTATTCTCTAAACGGTTCCTCATTACTACAATAACTGTTACAACCACAACCTTATCAATGAAAATATAAATAAATAAATAAAGCACTCCACTCTCACCCACCATTACACACACACACACATATATATGCATTTCTATTCCCAAAGTTGTACAATCTAATTTATTTTTCAGAGAAAAACTCATAGAAAGTGTTCAACGAGACGTTAACGCTCGTTGTTGCACAGCTCGGACCGGCAAATGAATGAATGATTGGCGCACCCTCTCGAAGATTCTTGGTGAATTTTGCTTGTGTCAACGACGATTCTTGCTTTGCACAGGTGCACTCCAACTTTGGTGTACTCCAGAAGAAAAATCCCAGAGGGCTTAGGTCCAGTGAGTGAGGAAGGCATTCAAGAAGTGCTTGACTGTACTAGGGTTCCGACGGGTGTCTGTCTAGATGCGGAATGGAACAGACAAACTGGGAACAACTTGTTCCAAGAAGATACAGTATTTTGCGTCACTTCAATGCTAAGATACAAAGGCACCCAAGGAGCACAGAGAACATCTGCCAAGATACTCATGAAAAACATCTGCTGGTATTCACGAAGTACAGTGCAGTGGGGATTGATGTCAAAAGAAACATATTGATCGCGCACTTTGAAAATGCCTTCTTCTCTTAATGCCTTATCATTAAACAATACTAAGAAGAAAAATCGGGAAGAAATGCATCAGTGTTTACTTGAGAAATTTTGGGTCCAAGAAGAAAAATATTTAATTAAATTTCTCAAGATTCTTCATTAGAATTTCACTATTGACACAACTTTTTGAAACAAAAGTTTTAGAAAGTACTTTATTAAAAAGTTTATGCATGTGAAATAGAGAAGGGATATATGTGAAGATATATTTATGTTTCTCTATTAATTACTATCGTTAAACATTCTTACTTTGTTTTATACTACTTAATTTATTTTACTCTAATGTATTATTCATATTATATTAATTTATTATTACGAAAATTACATATCTGGGTTTGAATCTCTTCTAATGATATATTATGAGAGACAGTCAAATATTAATATTTTACTTTCTATTGAATAATCCAATTATATTCTACTCTGAATCTATGACATTCTCTTTTCAGCCTTATTTTAAGTTTGTCCACTACTAAGATCATGCTGGCTCCGGAACCATATGGTCTGTCCTCTTTAGAGGTAAAAGAGATTTTCACCCGTTTCATTTTTTTAAGAAGAAAAACAAATTGAGGTATCAATCCCAGCGTCGATTACTTACTTAGGTGAATTCTAGCCACGAATACTTATTGAATAAATATTTTTTTTATCTTGTAATATTTTATCCACTAGTGGAATCTGTGAAGTCTCTTTTCCCTAATTGCTAAGAAGGGACGCCGACAAACGTGGGAAAAATCCTTTCGTTTCCCTAATTGCTGGGGAAAAAGTTTCACAAATGGGTGGTCAAAAATTCTGACCATTTTTCCCACGGCAGTCCGGGAGATTAAAAGAGACGCCGGTACAATGTGTTTTCGGTTTCTCACTGCCCTGTGACGACAGCGCGTCTGAGAGGATAAGACTCTCACTATGCGCCCAGACAGACCCCCGCTGTAAGCGCCCGACAGACAGGAAATCAAAGGGATAGGCGATGAGTTACCATGGGAACTATAGGTTTAAAAGGGAGAGTTTGGAAAAAGTCTTTGACTTGAGAGAATCCGGGATCTCTCAGTCAGCGATACCTGGGAGTTAATTTAAACGAAGGTGGATTTAGAACCGATGAGTTGAGCAAGAGCCCGGTGGAAATAGAGCCAGCTGTGGGGCGAAGACTCTCTCAAGTGAACTCTTTGACATTTCCAATTCTCGAAAGCATCTCTTGGACTAATATGTTGGTGCTAGTGGTAGAAAGAAGCGAGAGAGACTCTACATCTTCCTGTAGTTTGATTGGACGGGAATATTTATTAAATGATTTTCTTACTGTAATAAATAGTTTAACACAGAGCTGTTAAAGTCATTGCAAATCCATTATTTTATCTATATGAAACAATTTCACTTCATTAAGTAATGAGATTTTATTACAAACACAATAGAATTTAACAATGGAATGAATTCTCAAGGGTTAGGGTACATTTGTACAATATGATACCTCAAAAAACACTTTGTAAAAAACATTTTGAAATACTTACTTGATTGTTTACTTATTCCGTAAGTAAATTTTGTATCTGACGTATTGAAATGATTCCAACAGTTGGATTCAAAAAGCAGAAATATCATTTCGAGAAATAGGCTATTATTTGAGCCCCATTTGCCTTTCTTTGTTAAAATCCTAGCAGAAGCAACGGTGAAAGCGAGGTCTTGAAAATTTAAGAAACAAATACGAAAACAGATGACATCTGAACTGTTCTAATGTCGTCCTCACGGCCCATGCCTCTTCTACCCTCATATCATACTCCATTATTATTATTATGGGATCATTCATAGAACTCCAATGAGATAGGGTTACATTGATGTCACTATTTAAGAACCTTTAGTATTAGATTTCACTGTAGTTTTTAAGTTGATATTATTAAATTTGTTGTGAAACTATTATTCTTTGGTTTCAATATTCTTTTGATTTGTACTTGAATACCCAGGAGAAATGAGGCTATTGACGTGAACGAACTATTACTTGAGTACACGCTCCGTAAAGATAAAACATTATACGCGTTTCTTTTCTTAACGTAAAATGCAACTACACATTTAGAATATTCCATAAACTATCTTAACTAAAATTCTATTGCCAGATTCAAAATGAATAAGCAAACGCAAAGCAAATATAAAATAATATCCAACAGGAAATGTGTAACTTATTAGGAGAGGCAACACTATTCATATGTAGAGGACTCTTTGTAGAAGTATATGACTATTATTGGTGGCGTTGTGTGCTGTCTCCTACGATAGCAGGCTACATTAGTAGTCCTATGTAAGTTAATTGAACATCAAATTGTTACTTTGCCGTGAGCATCTCTACTCCACGTCCTCTTCGAGTCGGTTTTCTGCATGACAATATCAGGCTCACTTGACTTCGGATTGCCTTTTTATGCTCTTCAAACACCGAGAAAGACATTTCATCAGTTGAATATGTATGAAATATGATTTGACGCCACAAAAATAGGACTGAGAAATATGCCAGGAACAGTGGCGTAACGTACATCTCCGCACTGCAGGGGGCCCAAGGCTTCTAGGGGGCCCAAAGCTAGACTGACGCCATTAAAGTAGAATTTCACAAAATTAGCTTTACATTTTCTTAATCCAATTTTTAAGCGATTTTCAAATTGGCGATCTGACATCATTCAAAATCAAAACTTTGATCGCTTATTAGATATCTTAGATCCAATAACTAAATCAAAAACATTTTAATTTGCTGCAATCCCCGTGACGAAAGAGATACTTTTCTTTAGTAGGTTTTCTTTTCAAACCTAAATTACTAACAGATAAAAAGAAAGTCAGACGGAAAATTGGATAAAATGCTAGAAAGATAAAAAAATTTCACCACTGTTTTTTTAGTATACTTCATGTTAACGGTAGGGAGAAAAAAAAATGACATGTTACTTATTGGCGTCTTTAGCTCCCCCGCATGTATTTCATTTTCATTTAGCGAACTCGTAAATAACGTACATCTGTTATGCTTTTTTCATGAAAAATAGTATTGCGATACTTGAAAACGCACAGAGAGCATTTTAAATGGTTATGTGGTCTAGATTTATGATTTAGAAACCCATATGCCCACAGAAATTTCCGTAGATTTATGAGTATTCAATCAAATAAAGCATAATGAGAAATGTTTCACAAAATTGTTTTTAGAACATTTATATTTTTATATTCAATGCACTTCAATATAGGGAGTGTTCTTTCGCTGTAAAAACATTTTGATCCCACTTCTCTCTTGTAATATCAGAACTGTTTTTTGTAAACAGAATTAATTATTCTGGTTCTTATATTGTTATTTTGTTAATAAGACCAGAAGAAACGCAGCCCTAAAATGAGGGGAGTTAAAAAAAACTGAGTGGTTCTCAAAAACGAAAAATTCGAAAGGAAAAGGAGTATAATATTAATAGCAAATATGCAAAATTGGATAAATTTTTAATATCCGCAAGTTCATCATCTTGTGCAAGTGCTAGTAGTAATGTCAGGGAACTTGATGAACAAATCCTGGAAGTGAAAATTAATCCACAAGAAAAAAACACAGTTTCGGAAACTTCAACTAATAAGGATATATATATATATATATATATATATATATATATATATATATATATATATATATATATATATATATATATATGTATATATATACTCTATCTAAAGAAAAAAGTCGGAAAATGAAAACGAAGGAACAAAATTGATTAGAAATGATTTTGTGCATTATGTAAGTATGCCCATAGATGCAGATTTAAGAGAACAAATTTTAAAATTGGGCCCATACCAACCAGAAGGTAATTTCCAAAAAAGATGCTAAAGGAAGGAGCTTTGCATCATCTTATTATAGTTTCATATCCAAGGCAGGACAAAAGATCGAAAGGAAATGGTTGTGCTATTCAACACGACTTCATGTTGCTTACTGTCAGGTATGTCGGCTTTTCCCTGATAGAACAAATATGTATTTTAAAGAAGCCTGGTGTAAAGGTGTGAATGACTGGAATATCAAAGGAATATCAAAAAAAAAAAAAAATTAAAGAGCATGAAAATTCTATAATTCATATCCAAGCATGTCGCACATATGACATCTGGAAACAAAATAAAACGGTGGATTCATTATTGAAATGCAATTTTAAAGAAGAAGTTAATAAGGTTAGCCGAATCTTACGAAGAATCATAAACGTTACAATGACTCTAGCGATGTGCAATCTTCCTTTTCGGGAACATCGAGAAACTCGAGATTCGACTTAAATGGGAAATTATTTGAATATAATAGATCTCTTGGCTATAAATATGACCCTCTTCTCAAAGTTCATTTGTCAGAAAAAAGAATTCAAAAATATCTTAGCCCAAAAATTCAAAATGAACTTATTGCTATTATAGGCTCTAGAATAAAAG
The DNA here is from genome assembly GCA_019973935.1 of Trichonephila clavipes. Lineage (NCBI taxonomy): Eukaryota > Metazoa > Arthropoda > Arachnida > Araneae > Nephilidae > Trichonephila > Trichonephila clavipes. Next base: position 798,858 of record BMAU01020033.1, on the reverse strand, counting down.
AAAATATTATATATTAAAAATATAAGGAAATGTTCTTTTTTCTCTATTATTCTGGACACTATACAGGATATTTCAAAAAAGACCAATTAAGTATTATAATAAGGTATATAATAACTGATGTTAATGATAATAATGAGCCAGATAATATCAGAATTAAAACGAAACGTTCTTAGGCTTTATTGAGGTGGCAAATTAGACTGCAAAAAGTTTGGAAAGTGATGTGTTAAATTTTCTAAATACACTGGACATTAATTTGGCGAAGTGTCGAGGACAAGGATATGATGGGGAAGCCAACATGAGAGGAGCGTATGTGGGGGATTACAGAAATTAATTAAGGACAAACAACCAAGAGCAAATTACGTTCACTGTTCAACACACAACCTCAATCTTGTTCTAAACGATGCATGTAATAACGTGCAGCATCATGTAAGAGAATTTTATGACTTTTGTCAAAAAATTTATGCATTTTTTGGGCTCAGTATTAAAAGGTGGAGTGATCTGAAAATTGTGCAGAATAACGAGAACATTCAGCAGACTATTAAATCATTATGCACGACAAGGTGGTCATCTCGATTTGACTCTGTTATATCAATTCGCTACAATTACATTTTAATTTTAAAAGTACTTTCAAATATTTTACTAATCAGTTCTAAGCAAGACGAGAAACAGGAAGCTTTAGCGATTAAAAACCTATGGAAAAGTTTCAATTTTTTTTTTTTTTTTTTTTGCTAATTTTCCAATGTCAAATTTTACAAAGCATAAATTTAACTTTAAAAGCATTACAATTACCAAAACTAGATTTGGAAAACGCTAAGATCATGTTAAATTCTAGCTTAACGTCTATCGAGAATCTTCGTAACCATTTTGCTAATATAAAGGAAGAAGCTATTGGTTTAGCTAAAAAATGGGGTATCACTCTGGAGTTTGAAAAAAAGAGACATAGAAAAGTTAGATAATTTTTCGATGATTTCAATTCTGATGAAAAACTGCAAGACAGAGAACGATTGTTTGAGGCGGATGTTTTTAAAGCCAATGTTGATGTTATTACTACTCAATTAAAAAATCGTTTTGAGAGTATGAATGACATTTACAAATCATTCAGTTTTCTTTCTCCCAAAAATATTGTAAGCACTACAAATGATCTCTTATATAATGAAGCCAGTTATCTTCAAAAAGTATATAGCCTCGACCTATCTAGTGAATTTCCAAATCAAATTATGTCTCTAAAAGCAGTTTTTAGTGAAGATTTAATTAAGCTGAATTCGATAAAAGATTTAGGTAATTTTTTGATGATTCAAAATAAGTTTGCTGCGCCAAGTTTACCAGATGTATGTATTGCAGTTTTATTGTTTTTGACTCTTCCAGTTATTTCTGCAATGGCGGAAAGATCATTTTCTAAATTAAAATTAATAAAAAATTATCTACGTTGTACGATATCAGAAGAGAGGCATTCCTATTTGTCTTTGATAAGTATTGAACTACAAGAAGCAAGAAAAATTGAATTGTATGAATTAATAACAGACTTTGCTAAGAAAAATGTGAGACGTCAATCACTTTTTTTGTGATTTACTTCTTGAGTGTAGTGCTGTATATTAGCTAGTAGTGTGTGTTGCGAACTACCCAGCGAACTAGTTACTTTTGTAGTTCAACCTGAGTGGTACTGCGAGCGCATTCTTTTTTGTGTCCATGCTTTCTTATTAGTAACAGTAGTAGTGTCTTTGACTTTTTGACATTTTATGCTAGAATTTTTTCGAACTTAAAGGGTCAAGCTCATCCTGGGATTCATAAACGAAGAATTTGGTAAGTGATACCTTTTTTCTATCATAAGGATCTGAAATCGAAAATATTATTTTACAGTGTTTGTGTTTTTCTTAGTGTATCGTTTTTATTTAAGTTACCTGGTTATCAGTCAACTGTTGTTAGATTTTCCATTTTTTAAATACTATAAATACTCTAATGTTAAACGTTATTTACTTTGTTTAATCAGACACAGGTTGATTTTATATTCAGTTATAAGTTTAATAATTAAATATTTTTACGTGATGTATAAAGGTACATTATATGGTTTTGCAATTCTTTGTATATATATATATCCGGCTTGGGGCCAAAGATCTGACCTTGTGGGGGGCCCAATTATTTTCCGTTACGCCACTGGCCAGGAAAACTCTTAAGTTAAAAGCAAATTAGAATTCCTTAATTAGACGAATCAAAGTACACTCTTGGAGACTTCACTAGTTACTGATTCAGTGCGCAACTGCTAACTCTTAATACGCTTCAAGTTTGTGAAATTGTAATCATTTTTTTTCTATATGAGAGCTTTATACAAGTTTCGTTAGGAAGAAAACCTAGTACTTCAATTTTTCTTCCCTTCAAAAGGTAAATATTAATAAGAAATTCTGTATCTCACTTTATAAGGAAATAGTTCAGAACCACTGTAAAATAATCAATTCTTAATCCATTAAAAGAGACAAATACAGCGAACATTATGAATAGAGAAGGCTGTAGAATAATTTCAAATTATCAATCGATAGAAACACTCAACATCAGTGCACAGGAAGCATAAATAGTAATGTGACGAGATGAATATGTATGCATCGCTCGACATTTGTTGCTAATCTCTTAAAATTAGTTTTATTAGGTTGACAAGTATGAAATGGAGAAAAAAATGCACACACACATAATTGAATTCGATTTTTTTCCTATAAAAACTAAGATTTTAAGATCATCTGTTAATTTTGTTTTTCTAACTGAAATATAAGCTAAAAAGAAGAAAATATGGACTTTTCGCACGAAAAACAAATTATGCCAAAATACGGCGTCTAAATGAGGTTATCTATAAATGAAATAAATAACACACACATGGACTTTGCTCTATTTCATACTTGACAAAAAAATATTAGCAATGTGATTGTGCATGATTGACTAATACTTATCCCCTGCGTTACGACAGAAGCATTTTACTTTACTAATAACACAAGTGGGCTTCTATTCAATATGGCTCCAGCGTGGTAAGTATCTGACATGCAATGATTTTTAAAAGTTAAGAATAGTGGGAACTTTTTAAGTAAGATACGAATTAAAATAATGAAATTAAATTTGGTATACTTGATTAAACAATTATTACAAATAAAAGAATCAATCGAGGAACACCAAAATAGCAATTTATTATTTGGTTTATGTAAATAACATAAAAAGGAGAAACACCCAAAAGTTCTTCTGTCGCTGTAAGAAAAGAAAAAAAATTACTTAAATTGGCTATTAATGAGAATCTGGATGAATTCCAATGAAAGATTTTACCACACATACAACAGAATGCTTTTGAACTCAACAATGTTCCTTGGTGGCAGCTGGTGGACTGAAATCTTTTATACATGCAAATCCTAAACATGCTCAATCGGATGTAATGTCTACCTATTGCATACACTTGGTATCTGCACTTTCAAGATATTCCTCTACGAGGCGAGAACTTGACGTCATGTTACCTATAATAAGAACTGTGGAATCTGTAGCATTCTGGTAATGATGGACATGAGTTTTAGAACCTCATCTCTGTACCTTGTTCTACTTTCTATTCTGCTCTACTCTAGTACTTTCAGAACTTGCTCTGAAAACGTGAGGGCCCGTGCGCCAAGTAGATCCCACCTACACCATCTGTGAAATCATGAGGGTGGTTCTTTCCAAATGATGCTGCGATGAGAATTCCTCTGTCAATGGGATCCTCCGAGATTCATTCGGCAGACCACTGATTATGTGTACAGTCCCACATAACATCGCAAGCGGGCTCTTTTTTCACTAAAGTACACAAACAGATGGACATAGGATGCTCTCGCTCTTTCTTTGTAAATTTTTTCCCTGGAATCCGTGGTTTCAACAAATCTCAAGACAACTATCTGATACACATCGTCCAGCTATGCCATCAAATTACTCCGTTTTGTCTGGCTGTTGTTCTCATTTAACCTGTTACATTTTTTCTACTATCGTTTCAAAAAATTTGTTAGTTCCACTGTTTAGAAACTACAATATTTAAGACACTTCTGACTCTGTGATCCCTTTCTAACATTTCAAAGATTCTGCCTTTTAAAAACAAGATGTGATATTTTCTTCTTTGAACCATTACCAATACTTTTGGCAACAAACTGAGTTCATTGATTGCATAAACAACTAGAATCTGGAGCGTACAATCACATAACTATACTTGCAGTATTACTACAATACTATTACGTACCTGACAAAAAATACTTGAATGTGCATAACCATTAGTTAACATCAATCGATTGTGCATGGTCTATTTAAGGCTTTTATGTTTCATTTATACAGCTTTCTCAGGTGGTCAGTCTGACGTGGAAATTCCCAGCGTTAAGCTCCCAAGCAAGCTTCGTACTCATTTTATTGACCCACTGAAAGGATGAAAGGCTGAGTCAACCTTGCCCAGTCCGGGTTTTGAACCTCATACATGTGGCGTGGAAGCGTGATACAATAACCACTCAGCCACTGGGCTTCACATGGTTTTTTAATACTGCTAGAAAAAGTAAGATATCATGCTTGCACTTACTTTTGCAAGAGAGGGGGAAGGTGGTTGTTCTAAGCGAATTTGAAAGAAGGCAGATTGTAATGGCCCGAAGATTCGGAACGAAAGTCTCCGAAACAGCCTGACTGGTTGGTTGTTTGTAGGTCTGCTGTTATTAGTATTGGTGTAAAATGGATGAATGACGGTGAAACCAGCAGTAGACGCCAAGTTTTTGGCATTATCAAAGACAAAGAACGTCGGAGAAATTGAGTCAGATAAAAGCCCAATGTTTCGGAACACATATCTCAGCGGACACTGTTGAATACGGGGCTTTACAGCAAACGTTATGTGCCTTTGTTTACCAAACTACAAGTACAGTGGGACCGGGAACATTGAGACTGGATCATAGAAAAATGGAAGAGAGTTTCCTGGTTAGATGTTTCACGCTTTATCATTCATTACGTCAATAGTCGTGTTAGGGAAAGCCGTCTTCAACGGAAACAGTTTCTCCATCTTCAGAAGGTCATACACAGCCTTACGTATGTAAAGAGAGAGTTTCATTGTATACTGACTTTCATGGTGTTCAAATATTATTTATGGCAGTGAGTGTGTGTGTATGTATAAAAAATATATGTATGTATATATATATATATATATATATATATATATATATATATATATATATATATATATATATATATATATACACTCATGTCCATAAATTAAGGATAATTCAGAATCACACAGAATATGAACTCTAAAATAAAAATTTCACCTGTAGAATTATCACACACATCTTGAAAAAGATTATGCAAATTACAGGAAACCACCAGATGGCGTGGATAGTTCGTCAAAATGACGATAGTGTAAGAGAGGGGTATATAAGGAATGGTGGCAAAGAAGTAAAATTGTTCACAAGCGCTTTAAAAACCTTTCAGTGCAATAACCGCATAGTTATGGCACAAAGAAAGCATTTGGATGACTTTTTACGTGGGAGAATTATTGGAAGACTGGAATGTAGACGTACCCAGCTGGAAGTATCCGAGGAACTTGGAATCGCCCAGAGTATCATCTCCAGGCTTTGGCAACGATTCCAAGATGATGGTAATGTGAGTAGATGTTACAGCACAGGTCGCCTCCGAGTTACAACGCCGAATAAGTTACTGCCAAAAGATTCTGACGGAGCACAGCATCAGACCTGTCTCGTCAGCTCTCTTCAGCTACCGGTACGACAGTTTCAAGGCAGACCGTGTACAGATGCTTAGGGCACATTGGTCTATATGCTCGTAGGCCTGTCAGATGTGTTTCACTTACCGCAACTCACTGTTGCATGCGATTAACCTGGAGTAGAGAGCATGCATTGTGGGCATCACAACAGTGGTCTTGTGTAATGTTTTCCGACGAGTTGAGGTTTAGTTTGCAGCCTGATTCTCGCCGGACTTTAATATGGAGAGCGCCAGGTACCCATTACCAACAAGAGAACACCATTGAACGACCCAGTTACGGTGGTGCAGGATGGCTCGTTTGAGGAGGAATTATTCTTGGTTCCAGAACTGACAGGCCACATCTATCGGGATGTCATTCTAGAACAACATGTACGTTTGTTTCGGGGCGCCGTGTGTGCTGAATTTCTGTTTATGGATGACAACGCCCGGCCTCACCGTGCAAACATTGTAGACGAATGCCTTCAATCGGAGGATATCACCCGTATGGATTGGCCAGCATACTCACCGGACTTGAATCCAATACAGCATGTGTGGGATATGCTTGGCCGACGAATTGCAGCCCGTCAACCTCCTCCCACCTGTCTACCGGAACTTAGGAGGGCATTGCTTGATGAGTGGTGTAATATTCCCCAAGATCAAATTGATAATTTGATACTCAGCATGCATAGGCGTTGTAAGGCCTGTATTGCATCGTCCGGGAGACATACTCCGTATTAACCATCATACTAACCATGTTATACTGTTTTTTGTAAATAGGTTCTTTTTCGAAATTTGCTCCAGGGAGTAAAAATCGCAATTTTTATTAATTATGTCAAACATATAGCATCTTTTTTCTCTTTACCTTTTGTTTAATAAATAGACTTTACAAATAAGTCAAATTTGTTTTGCTTCTTTCTCTTTCTTTGCCTGAACTTCACTATCCTTAATTTATGGACATGAGTATACATACATACATACATACATACATATATATATATATATATATATATATATATATATATATATAGTACTCTCTGGCCACACAAAATTCAACTCCAAGAACCGGGGTATTATAGCGAATCTTATTTATCAGATAACATGTTGCACAAAGATCAAACAATTAAAATTACAGCCTCTAGGGACGTGTATTATATGATGACAAAATAAATAATTAGTGTAGCCACCATAGTTGGCTATAACCTCTGCCACACGTCACGGCATAGAATCAAAAAGGCCTTGAATGTATCATGGGGTACAGCAGTCCATGTGGCTTCCACAAAAAAGTTGATCTGGTGCAGCAACGGGTGGTGTATCCCGGTCCAATCGTTGTGCAAGCATGGACAATACGTTTCCGATTGCCGATGGATCAGGAGAACAAGCTGGCGAAGGAAGCAATTCAATCTGATGGGTACAGAACAACTCTTGAACACTGTGTGCCACGTGTGGTCGCGCATTATCCTGGTGGAACATGGTTGATGGCAAGCGTCGAATGTATGGGAGGACCACAGTAGCATTCAGTTTACCGGCAATGCGTACTAGAGGGGTGCGATAGCGAAATTCAATACCTCCCTAAACCATGATACCGGGAGCCAGACCACTGTTATGAAGCATAACGCAACAATTCATCAGCCTCTCACCACGGTGGCTCCAAACTCGAATCCAACCATCTTGATGTTGCAGACAGAAGCGGGATTCATCAGTCAGCACAATGTCGTTCCATTAAGTAGTCCATGTCCACCGTTTATTGCACTATTGGCGGCGAAAACGCCTGTGGTTTCCAGTCAAGATAAAACTGAGCAATGGATGCCTTAGGAACCTTTAACGCTGTTGAGAACGGCGTCGAATAGTGCGAAAGGACTCTGAATCTGAAGTGAATCTGTTGTGCTATGGTTCCTGATGTGGCTGCGTGATCCATCATTGCTATACACACAATCCGCCTATCATCACGTTCAGTGGTGCAACGAAGTAGGTGTGATCAGCCCCGTCTATCCTTCGTTTCCTCCTACATCCAGGGATGACAGATCCACATCACAGTTGTTTGGTTTCGTCCAACACGCTGACCAATTTCTCCGTAAGATAATCCGCAATCCTCAAAGATCAATTCTGAATTCTTCCTCTGTCGAATTCAGAAACGGTCAAAAGACGATCAATGTCTTCCATAAGGCATAGGTAAGCAGCTTACGCCAAAAACACGCAGAAAAAAATCGCCAATTTGTTCCCCCCTTATATAGCACTTGCTGGTAGCGCTACGGTAACCCGAGAAGTGCGTCTACTTTATAAAGCTAATGATTTGCATATTTCATTGCCGCCAATGTATGATGTAAATTTCATATGGTTTGCATGATTCCTTCAGGGTGTTGCTTTTCTGGGTCCAACAGTGTATAATATATATACAGGGTGATTATAAAGAAACTTTGCCAACATCTGCACTTCTAGCGCCTGTTCTATTTAACCGATCAAGATGATATTTCAAATATAGTTCTTTTGAGATATGCGCTCGAGATTCTGTGAATGGCAACAAAGTGGCGCTCGCGGTTACGGTTATAGTGACAGAAACTCGAAATTTTCGAATGGCAACGCCTACGTTTTACCATCGCAAAATGTTCAGCACATGCGAAAACCCTAAATAGCGTTGAAACGGCACCGATATGTCCGAAAACCGACGTGTTATACACATACAAACAGTTCTTCAAGGCGCACGGAGGAATAACGCATACGACAGAGACAAGACACTGCTCAATGATGAGAACACATAGAGAAAAAAAAATCTGTATTAATTTCAAACATTTTCCACATGAGTGCCATCACAGGCAATTACGCATTGCATGCGGGAGACGGTGGACAATATCGCTGCACGCAACATGGCACGAGGGATGTTTTCAATCTCACGCCGTATAGAATCCTTTAAGTCCGACAATGTTTGAGGATTGCACAGATAAACTGTGGATTTGAGATAGCCCCAAAACCAGAAATCCATAGGCGTCAGATCTGGGGATCGCGCAGGCCACGGAAAAGGATAATAGCGTGAGATGATGCGATCACCAAAATGCTGATCCAGGAGCCTTTTAACAGACCTCGCTATATGTGGAGGTGCGCCATCTTGTATCCAAACAATGTCATTGAGTGCATTCCGCCGACACAACTCCGGTAAGACATAAATTCTTCAGCATGGCTGCATACCGAGAGCCCGTTACAGAACATGTTGCAGGGCCAGTCGGGGTCGTTTCCTCAAAGAAGAACGGGCCCAGAACAAATGTAGCTGTAATGCCGCACCACACAGTCACTTTGGCGTCAAATAATGGTACTGGCGCCACAGCGTGAGGATTCGTCTCTCCCCAGTGCACACAATTCTTTGTGTTAATGCTGCCATTTAAGGTGAAATGCGCCTCGTCCGTCCATAGTATGCGAAGTGGCCAGTCGTTATCCGCATCATATCGTAACAAAAATTCATTTGCGAAGTCCAGACGTTGTTGTGGGTCACCCGGCTCCAACATCTGACGCGCTTGAACCGATAGGAAAACATGTGAAGTACCGAGCGCAAGAGCTTGCGGACCGTTGAGCTCGAATATCCAACACGCGCGCTATGCTCTTTGCGGTTTCTGTGTGTCCTGCAGTCACAGTATGGTGCACTTCCATGACAACGTCCTCAGAAATAGTTGGCCGTCCGGAGCGAGGTTTGTTACAGGTGCAGCCTGTATCTTCGAATTTCCGCACTAACTCACGCAGAGCTTGCAGAGTACCTGGGCCGCGTCGTTGTCGATGATTGCGGTGATACACACGCAAGGCTTCTGCAGCGTTCATCCCATTTTGGAATAGAGTTTGATCAATTCACCGCGAACTTTCCCAGGAAGAACCATATCGTCGGCATGTGCGAGTTCTCGAATGACGACTTCGCATACCCGCTTGGTATTTTATAGGTTTCCTACGCTGAATATCTGGCGACCGGCGTTCTGTGATTGGTATCTTGACTCTGTCATATGCAAATTTATTGCGTGCGCCCAGATCCTTTTTTATTGGCCGGTTTTCAGAACTCTTTTTGTGTTTGCATAACACGTCCGTTTGTAGACATATCGGTACCGTTTTAACGCTATTTAGGTTTTCGCATGTGCTGAACATTTTGCGATGGTAAAAAGTGGGTGTTGCCATTCGAAAATTTCGAGTTTCTGTCACTATAACTGTAACCGCGAGGGCCACTGTGTTGCCATTCACAGAATCTCGAGCGCATATCTCAAAAGAACTTTATTTGAAATATCATCTTGATCGGTTAAATAGAACGGACGCTTGAAGTGCAGATGTTGGCAAAGTTTTTTTATAATCACCCTGTATATATATATATATATATATATATATATATATATATATATATATATATATATATATATATATATATATATATATGATCTAATTAAAGAATTCTTTAATTTTAATTAGCTCATATTTTAGATGGTTGATGTTAATGATGAAACAGTCCTCTGTGTTAAAAGTAAATCCTGTTTATTGTACATGTAGACACGCCCAAACATGTACATCCTAAATAAACAATTAACACAGAAAACACAAAAAGAACACGCGTTACATTGTGACAAAGACAAAGGAGAAGAATTTCTTTAGCTTATGTATAAAGCGGCAATAGGAAGTCTTGGAATTCGCGTGATTTCCGTGGACGGAGACTATGATTGGTGGAAAGATATCTTTCGATAGATTCTGACGTAATCTTACTTTTTAAAAATGCAAGCTGTTTACTTTCAAGAGATACGGTTGCAATTATCCCGTTATGCGGGTAAGCTAGTTAATTGTTTTCGCTCGAGTCCTTAAGACCAGGACCATTACAAATTAAATAATTTATACGCGTCCTCACACTAATCCTCTTGGGGAATCTTTGGGCTAGCATTCGTGTTTAACTCACAGCCATCCCTCTCAAGAAAAAACCGTAATATTCAGATTAGTTCGACTATATAAAATCAGAGTTTTGTAATTATAGAGATGGAGGAAGGCAGCAGCTATATTCGCTACGCAGGTAAGATTGAATGATGTTTACTTTCGCATGTAAAGATTAAGAGTGGTGTTTTGCCACTGAGTTGAATGAGTAGATTTGAGGTTAGGAATCAATGATAGATTACGTTGAGTTAAATCAGTTCATTCCACACATTTGCTTACTAATCATTGCTATCTGCTCATTTGACATTCCCTTTGTGAATAGATTGTTGTTGGTTAGTTTGTTTGACTCAATAAATAATTGGGATTATGGAATTCTCTGTTTTTGCTTTCCTCCCTCCCCTCACCCTTAGGTAGGCAAGCCAGTGAGATTTCGGGAAGAAGTTGCTTAGAAGTTGCTTAGAGAAATTAAAAGGAATTATTACGTATACATACATTCACTGTTCGGAATGTGTGTGAAGAATTGATAATATGATGTTAGTACATATATCTCAAAGTATTTTATTAGAAACAAAAGATGTTCTTGAATGAATCCAGTAAAGTATATAAAACAAATTATTTTATTCTAAGAACTTATTCTAAGGTTTTTAACTACTACTCAGCCCCTTGATTTCCTTTCCCAATCCACTTGATGAACCCCAAACAAACCTAACAGCACAATAGTTGGATGTTAACAAGTTTTAGTTTTTCATTTTCTCTAGAAATCTTTTACATTGAATTGGGTAGAATTGAACCTCTTGCGAAGAAAGACGTGAAATTTATTTTGGCTTCAAAAATATTTCGGTAGTATAAAGAATTAATTTTGACATTTTTTTTCTATTCATCTTAATTTTATATTTCTGCTAAACTAGAAATTTACTATGAGCATTGAAACATAGTTAACACTTTCTTGTAACCAATTTTTCTCAATTCTTTTGTTAAACTTACTCAAATATAGCCACATCTTATCTAACATTACATTAGCCTGTGTGAAATGGTCTTCGAACCATTTTTGGACAAATATTTGCCATTTGATTTTCTGCAATGATTTTTCTTCATTTCCTTCAAATTCTTTTGTTCGGGATTATTTATTGGACTGTTAGATATCTTAAAACTAAGGTTCCTAAATCAATTTTTTAGAAATAAATGAGAATATTTCTCTTCGTAAAGTACAAAAGCATTCTTCCTTCGAAACTTCGCTTACATCAGCAATTTGAAACTTAAAAACAATTTTCATTGTGGAAGACAATATTTTAACAAAATATAATAAAGTTTTGGGGCAATTATTTTTAATTACTCATTTATTCTAAGAATATTTTATTCTTCCCTGTGGGCAAATAATGAGTAACAAAAGTATAAAAAGTGTAGAATACTTAAAGGGTTGAGTAGAAAGCTAATCAACTGGATGCAGGAAAATTATTATTTGAAAAATAATTACTAAAAGAGTGATCGAGGAAAGGCTTTGAGGAAAAAGAATTTCCTTCTTCGTCGTATTGTCGCTATATCCTGACAAGAGCAGACAGTATGCAATTTTTCTTTTTGAAGGATAAATTCTTCGTTGAATGGATTGAATAGAATTTTGAAAAAGGTCATTTGACGGTTCAACTTGCTGTCACTTTAAAAAACGAAAAAAAAATCCCATTTAAGTTGTCTCATCAGTTTTTGAATCTGACAAGCACTGATAAAAAGGTTTCTTTGGTTCACTCTAATATTTTTCAGTGAAATCATTATTTGACAGAGCAGGATTGGATAGAAACATTTTATCGATATATATTTTTTTTCGATTAAAAACACAGTATAAATTTTCATTTCCTCACATTGCATTTTCAAATATTATTAAAAGTCTCCTTCAGGTATTTTTAAATGTTTTTTTATTGAATGTCTCTTCAAAAAGGAGAAATCAATTAGAGATATTATTCTCAAAATAATTCCTGGTTTCTCAATTAAAGGCCTCAAAAGGTTTAACACATTACATTACACTAAATTTGCTTCAATGTTTAAAATAGATTGATAGATTAATCTTTTTTCTTTTATTGCAGACTTTATACATGGATGAGCAACTGCGCTTTTACTAACAAGAAAGTGAAAAAAATACTGTACGGAGATCTTCAGCCAATGATTTTTGAAAATAGAGACCTCCTTGTACACCACAAGATGTATTATCAACAACTCAGAGACAGTTCAGTTTTGAAGGTATTGAAATACATGGCATAATAATAGAGCTTAAAATCTCATCAACTGTTCAGTTTTGAAAAGTTCTAACATCCTAATTAATAGATGTAATGGAAATAATAACGCGATAGAAATAAAAATTCTGGCACCGAAAAATTTCTTTAGGGTGTTGATTAAAAAAAATCAAGAATCCATAAAAATTCGAAGTAAAATTTTCAAAGGAACATTTTATATCCATATTGAATTTGAACTTGATGGTTGATTCCGTTCATGACCACCGGGAGTTCTAGTCAATCCTCACCATATTGGCTTATCATGACATTATAATAAAAAGGCTTAGTTTGGTTGGGAAGAAAATCATTACAGAATTCCATGGGGGAGGGGGAAGAATCCAATTGAAAGATATATTGGCTTATTAGAAAAATCCTCTTAGAATCTCATTTCAAATAAAGTAATTAAGAACTTGAAATTCTGAAATGAGAGGAAACATTTTCTTGTAAGATGCAGACATTAATGTGAAACTTGTATAGCAGTGCACGGTGATCACACTCCACATTAACCTGAATTTTCTCCAAGTAGATGCTTTATCTCTGATTTATGATTTCCCACTTTTTGATATACCCTGTATCTTAATTCACTATTAAAACCTTTTCCATGTTGTTATTTTGCTATATTCTCTCTCACATACGTCTCTGTGCCAAATTTCGTGGTAACACAGTAAACATTTTATCCGTTTTCCCAGATTTTAGGTTTATGACTTTAATTTTGGACATGAGTGTATATTTGACCCCGAAAACAAAGAACCTAAAATATTTACCCTATCCAAGTCAAATGATTTAATCAGAGACTTTTTCAACTCCGAACTTATTTTTCTACAAGATAAGGACCACGAGGCACACGTCGTTATGAATTGCCATCAAGCTTTCTAAAACATTTCCTTAGACAACTAGATTTTCTGACCTATCCCTCATGTAGCACATTTGGGACCTGAAGGGAAGTCTCTATCCAGGAGCTTTTGGAGACACGTCTGGGATGACAGCTTGCATTTGGCCTAGAAGTGGACCAACGTTTCATTGATTTTTTCACTTTGTAAAATCTGGAATCAATTTGTTATCTTCCTTTTTCTAAGTATGCTTATCTTATTCATTTATTTTTGTCACTTTTAGAAACTAAATAGTGCATCGATTTGTACTTCTAGCAAGAAAGTATTGAAAATTTGCTTTATTGTTTTACTCATCCCCAAAACAGCAATTACTATTCCTTCATTCGAAAGTTGCACTAATTTACACTAACAACTCGAGCACATTGTCATTTAATGCATGCCGAAAAAAAATGAACCAAGAAGGAGTTGTCCGATTGCTATAAAAGTTGGTGGATGGGAAGAACATACGAGGGCATTTCGAAAAGTAAAGATACACCATACGCCAGAGGAAAAGAAAAGTTTTGGTGAGCAAGTTGGCAACACAGGCGTTAACCTTGAACCATTAGCTTTCTCCTCGCGGTCGTTCGGCATTTCAACGTTGATTCTGGTTGGAGTAGGTCGTGTTTAAAATGGCTGTGCTGATTCAGAATCCCGCCAAATGCGAAGTGTGCTCTATCATACGTTTTCTTCATGCAAAAGGTCAGCGACCAGCAGATATTCACAAAGAAATTGTTTCTGTTTATGGGAACATTATGAATCGACAAAATGTAACGAAATGGTGTCGTCATTTCTCTGTAGGTTGGACCGATGTTCATGATGAACAAAGAACAGGTCGGCCATCTGTGATCTCAGATGCCCTTCTTCAGAGAACGGAGGAAGCAATTAGTACGAATAGGCGTCTTAAATTGAAAGAATTGCATCAGATTATACCGGAAGTGTCAATGACAACTCTTTATGAAGTTGTGACTGTAAAGTTAGGGTACAGGAAATTGTGTGCGCGCTGGGTTCCAAAAATGTTAACAGAAGAACACAAAAAGTAAAGGATGGACTTTGCACTCGATTTCCTCACACACTATTCAGAAGCAGGAGATGAGTTCCTTGATCACATTGTTACAGGTGACGAGACGTGGGTTTATCACCATACAGCTGAATCCAAGCAACAATCAATGCAATGGCGCTATTCGAATTCACCCAAAGCCAAAAAATGCAAAACTTCGATTTCAGCGAAAAAATCATGGCTTCTGTTTTTTTGGGACAGATAAAGCATTCTTCTGTTGGAATTTATGCCTTCCGGAACGAGAATTAATGCTGCTGCATATTGCTAGACTTTGAAACGTCTTCGAAGGGAAATTCAAAACAAACGCAGGGGAATGCTGACAAATGGAGTCAGCTTGCTTCATGACAACGCTCGGCCTCACACAGCGCTCGTAACCAAAGCACTACTCCAAAAATTCAAATGGGAAGTATTGGACAATCCGCCATACAGCCCGGACCTTGCGCCCAGCGACTTCCATTTATTCCGTTACCTGAAGTCACATCTTGGTGTAAAATCATTCCACGACGATGATGAGATCAAAGATGAAGTTGAAATGTGGTTCCGACAACAGGCGGCAACCTTCTAAGACTGTGGGATACAAAAGCTTGTGCACCGACTTAACAAATGTTTGGATAACGGGGGTGATTATGTCGAAAAATAATAAATAATCCAGTTGATAAGATGTATTTGACGTTTTTTAAATAAATGTTTTTTTTTGGAATGCGAGCCATTGTATCTTTACTTTTCAAAATGCCCTCGTACATAGGAAAACAAACGATGAAATGTTCCAAATAATTAAATCATTATTTCAGAGTTTGACCATTACAAAGGGAGAAAGTCAATAAGACATAGGTCCATCTCTGGGCTAGATGCAAACTGTTGCCTGACGTGGCTTAGGTAGATAAAGTTCCCGGATGGTGTCTTGCGGTATTTTGAGTCAAACTGTCTCCAATTGTTATGGGCTAAATCGTCAACATAACAGGATGGTTGTAACTGTCTACCCATAACGTCCCAAATGCGCTCTCTGGGAGAGAGATCAGCAACACATGCCGTGTACGGCCGAGCATTATCGTGTTGAAAAGTAAGTCCTGGGTGTTACAAAAGGAACAGTAACACAACCGGCCACAGAATGCCGCCAAAGTGCCACTGTGCTGTCCATATACCAGGGATCTGGCTGTCAAAGGAGATGGCATCCCAGAGCGTAACGTCTTGTTGTAAGCCTGTGTGGTGTGCGATAGCCCCAAGCTGCCCTGGACTTCTCCAGTTGTCGTCAGGACACAGTTGGAAACAGGGCTCATCATTAAAGATCTTAGTCAGTGCAGTTCCACGTTTATCGAGCCCGACCAATCAACCTGACGGTGAACAAGCGTAAGAGATAAGAGGCGTAAATTCTGCTCTCTGTGGAGGGTCATGGTGGACATATGTGGAAGGGTTACACAATGGATAGTTGATAATGATGAATCCGATTCTGTGATAGCTGCTCTGACAATCACTCTGTTATGATCGATCGCTGCCGTTCTGACGCTGATATCTGCCGTTGTTGACCTACTCTTGCCAGTCTCGTCTGATTGCCGCATCGTCTCCACCTAGATACCAAACGGGGTTTTTCATTCTTCCAATCAACCTCTTTCAACCCGATCGGATGACCTCTTTGAAATTCTGATATCTACTCGTAAAGTGCACAAATCCCTTGGTAAGATATTATTATAACCGAAGTCCCAATCAAAATACAACCGAAATTTTGACCATCAGCTTGAGAATCCCTCCTTATATACACTTTCTGAGTGCACAGTTTCAATGCCCTGGAGCTTTTGCTATTCACACAAAACTTTAATCTAATATCTAATGTCTTTGCTAACGAAATTTCATTACAATCAGGCTACTCCTTCCTGGTCTGTTTATATATAGAGAGAGGGAATGTATATACACTGCTGGACAATTGCTAAGGACGGATAACACTATCATCCATAGCAACCACAAAATGAAAGGAAGCAAAATGTGGAAAATTAGAATAAGTGCGGGATATTAGTAAGAAGAAGTATGAGTATGCAAATTTTTTTTCCACGTCTGTTCATCACGTGATAGCGTTTATAAGAGCTTTAAAGGTTTTGGCGCGTGTGGACAGTTGTTGTTTCAAGTCAAAGTTTTACAGGAAAGATTTAATAGACGAACTTAAAATGTTTGGCATGTCTTCCCGACATCACATAGATGATTTTATGCGTGGCCGAATTATTGGAAAGATCGAAGAAGGGCGAAAAATAGCACATGTTGCCAGGGAGTTCGACATCGCTCACACCGTTGTTTCACGGCTGTGGAAGTCATTTAAAACTACTGGAATGTGTAGTAGACGGCACGGGGGAGGTCGTGTTAGAAGTACGACGCCTGCAGAAGACAGATATATAAAGGGCGCACCACAGCTCAGCAGGTGGCAAATCAGTTTCTTGCTGCCTCAGGAAAGCAGATCTCCCGAAAAACTGTTGCCAGACGTTTGAGGGGAGGAGGACTATATGCACGCAGACCTGTTGTGTGTGTCCCATTGACCAGACAGCACCGTACTGGCCGTTTGCAATGGTGTCGTGAGCATCACAATTGGACTGAACAGGACTGGGCATGCGTACTATTCTCAGATGAGAGTAGGTTCAGTCTGTCATCGGATTGTAGACGCCAACTGATCTGGCGCGAGAGTGGTACTGCTTATCGTCCAGAAAATATTCAGGAAAAGGACCGATATCCGACATGCAGTATCATGGTGTGGGCCAGCATCAGGATCAATGGCCGCACGCGCCTACAATTGGTTGCGAATGGGACTATGACGGGCCAACGATACATTGATGAAGTTCTACTGTTCGTCTTTTCCGTGGTGCTGTCGGTGATAAATTTGTTTTTATGGACGACAACGCAACATGACATCGAACACTCGCTGTTCAGGATTGTCTAGACAGCGAGGGTATTCAACGTCTCATATAGCCAGCGCGTTCTCCAGATCTAAACCCCATTGAAAATGTGTGGGATGCTTTGGGGAGGCAAGTTGCTGGTCGAAACTATCCTCCGACAAACAAGATCACCCTCATCCGTGCACTCACAGAGGAATGGGATAAATTGCTTTAACAGCTGCTGGATAATGTTGTGCAAAGTATGGTACGACGTGTGGAATGTTGCATCACACTCCACGGTGGACATATCCCGTACTGATACCTTTCTTTAAGGTGCCTGCTGACTTTTAGATGCATTGTTCCATTTCTCCGTACGCAGATCAAATTAACATTTTTTTTCTTTCAGATGTTTCACAGCTTTTGTACTTTCCAAAACAATAAATATTCTTTATTCTAATGTCTGAACAGTGTGGCAACTATATTTTATCCTACTAGGCCTCATGTCTCGCTTAATGTTATGCTACATAGCAATTTGTGATCTGTCCTTAGCAATTGTCCAGCAGTGTATATATATATATGGGAGTCCGAATAAAATCTTCGAATAAAAATCAGACCCTTCAGAAGGCGGGATTTTAGATTGGCGAGGTGGTTGTCTAGGGGTAAGTATTAAAGGGTGAGTGATGAATTAATTGAATCTAAGTCATTTAAACACAGATACTTCATTTAAGTAAAAAAGAATTTATTTAAAGTTAAAGGGAAATATCTACAAAGGGGAATATTTACAAAGAGAAAGACATGCAGGAATTAGGTTAATTGAAAGTTGAGTTATACCTTTAAAAGACGGGGAAATTAATTACCTTTCTCATGCTTGGACGTTAGGACTGGTATCGCGCAGGGCGCGAAATGCGCTAAAGACGTGATGTGTTGAACCGGCGGTGGTTAGTAGGCCTCTGCCTAAAAGTTATTGAAGCCGGAGCTCCGAAAGCTCACTAGACGGTGCTGCTTCGGAATGCAGTAATAAACAAAATTGACATTAATGGTCTTCTGAAAAGGATATGACTCACAACCTTTTAACAAAATGTTTCAAAGGGAAAATCCTACAAAATCACCCTCTCCTGACAGAGCTGGTCTCTCAGCTCTTACAAAATGTTGAGAGCTAAAGTACTTTAAATACAAACTATTTTTAGTTACAACTATAAATTTGATGATTATTGGAATGTGGATACAATAAAGACAAATAATACGGTTCTTAAAGATAATAAAATAAAATATTACAGATGAAAAGATGTATACCTAATATTCACAATTCCGGAACTAAAATAAAGCATATAAAAACAAAATATTCTATATTGTGATCTACAATTAACTAAACCATGGAAAAAAACCTTCGTATCAATAGAGAAATAAAGAATAATAGGAAATTATAATAAATGTTACAAGTGAATATAAAATGACTAATGGAAACGAGTGTTACCATAGAACATCTATTAATTTCTCAAGAGGGATATAGTATGAGAAAAATTAAAAATAACAACTAATAATAAAAATTCAATTAAGCATAAAAATGTTTCATCAAATTGGCTGAGGTGGTGGTTGAGTTCGGTCCTTCTTGCTGACCAACCTTTTCCACTTCATGCCTATCTTTAGAATTAACTTTCGTTACTTTGTAAGGGCCTAAGAACTTTGGTCTTAGTTTCAGTCCAGCTCCAAATTGGGTTCTTTGGATGGCTACTAAATCACCTTCTTTGTATAACGAAGCTTTCTTTCTTCTTCTGTTATACGTCTTTCTATTTTCAGACTGTAGGGTTTCGATGTTCTTTTTTGCATCGTTTCTTAAAACTTCGCGTTGTTCTAGCAATTCTTTCGCCATTTCTTCTAACAGTAAGTCTTTGATTAGGATGTCTTCCTTGTTACGCATTTTGGTTCCCACTAATATTTCGAATGGTGTCCATTTTGTACTGCGACATATAGTGCTGTTTAATATTCTCTGTAATCTGTCGACGTATTTGTACCATTTCGTTGAGTCGTCTAATGATAGCTTGGTGAGAACTGGAATCAAAGAGTTCGATGAATTCGTTCAACTTGTCCGTTTCCTCGAGGAACACCTGTTGCTATTTGTAGATGTTGAATGTTCTCTTCATCACAGTAGTCGTTGAATAATTTTGAAGTGAACGCTGAACCTCTATCAAAGATAATTCTGATGGGATTACCAAAGGTTTTCTGCTCTTGTTTTAGTTTTTCGAGGGCACTTTCAGCAGACACAGTTTTGACGGGATATAGCCAAGTAAATTTGGTAAATACGTCTACTACGGGGAAAATGTGTTGATAACTTTTGTTTGTGGAGGGTAAAGGAGCAATGAAGTCAACATGGTACGTACTTAGAGGAATGCTTTCCTTAGAAATAGGATTCAAAAACCCTTCCTTTTTGCCAGTTTTCTTATTAGCTAAGATACATGGAACACAATTAACTATTACTTTTTTAACGACGTTGGATAAATTTGGGATAAAAAATTCCTGTTTCACAATTTCTTCTGTTTTTCCTACTGAAAAACGACCATTTTTGTGAATCAATTTAATTAGTTCAGTTTGCATTGCTTTAGGGGTTACGATTAATTCACGACCATTTAAGTATTTGTAGAGTATACCGTTTCGCTCAAAAAATTCTTCTGATTCTTGCTTCTCTAGAAGTGATTTCAATGTTTGGAGGTTGTCATCTTCCTCTTGTGCTTTTTTAAGCTTTGAAGTTAATCTATCATCGCATACTATCATTACGGGATATTGGCTAAGAACATCAACATGCTTCATACGACTTCCAGCTCTGTGCTCTATTTCATAATCGAATTCTTCTAATTGAAGCGCCCATCTGGCTATGCGAGTAATTAGCTCCTTTTTTGCATAGTCTTCTGAAATGCTGAACAGTCACTTACTATTTTAAAGTGTTGTCCTAAAAGATAAACACGAAACTTCTTTAATACGTCGATAATTGCTAGTACCTCTAGTTCGTAGCTGTCATACTTTTCTTCTGTTCTACTTGTCTTCTTCGACATGTATTAAACGGGATGTAACTTTCCATCTTCGGCTTCTTGCAACAAAATTGCGCCGTTCCCTTGTTTACAAGCGTCTGTGTGCAGTTCTGTTTTTCTTCTATACTTGTAAATGTGCAAGATTGAGCCTTCGGACATGATGTTCAATTTTTCAAATGCTTCTTTTTGTTGAGTCACAAAAAAACAAAAAAAAACAAAGAGGTTTTCTTTTCTTGTTAAATCGCTAAGTGGTTTAGCTATCTTTGAATAATCTTTGATGTACTTGCAGAAATACCCAGTTAAACCAAGAAAACTTTGTATTTGTTTTATTGTTGTTGGTTCTGGAAATTTTCGGACAGCTAGTGTCTTCGTAGGAGATGGTCTAATAGTTCCGCTTTCTAAAGGGTGTTTTTTAGAAGTATAGAACTTTAAATTGCAATAAAACAACGATGTATTATTCGATTGACATGAATGTTTTTTTATTCGAAAGATAATCTTGTGGCATTTCATTTTAAATATGATTTCTGGCATATGACTGCCACGGCTGGATCGGATGTAGTCCAATCTGGACGTCCAATTTTCGATGACTTTTTCCAACATTTGTGGCCGTATATCGGCAATAACACGGCGAATGTTGCCTTCTAAATGGTCAAGCGTTTGTGGCTTATCCGCATAGACCAATGACTTTACATAGCCCCACAGAAAATAGTCTAGCGGTGTTAAATCACAAGATCTTGGAGGCCAATTCACAGGTCCAAAACGTGAAATTAGGCTGTCACCAAACGTGTCTTTCAATAAATCGATTGTGGCACGAGCTGTGTGACATGTTGCGCCGTCTTGTTGGAACCACAGCTCCTGGACATCATGATTGTTCAATTCAGGAATGAAAAGTTAGCAATCATGGCTCTATACCGATCACCATTGACTGTGACGTTGTGGCCTTCATCGTTTTTGAAGAAGGATTCCACCAGCCCATAAAGCGCACCAAACAGTCAGTTTTTCTGGATGTAACGGTGTTTCGACATACACTTGTGGATTAGCTTCATTCCAAATGCGACAGTTTTGTTTGTTGACGTAGCCATTCAACCAGAAGTGCGCTTCCTCGCTAAACAAAATTCGCTTATGAAAATCGGGAACAACGGCAATCTCGTTTTGGGCCCATTCGACGAATCTACGCCTTGCTTAATGATCGTTTTGATGAATTGCCAAACCAAACTGAGAATAAATCACTTGACAGCTGTTAAATCGGTCGCCATCTTGGAAAGTAATGCCAACTTAAACTTCTATACCTGGAAAAAAACACTCTTTATAATGTGACCTAGAAATTCAATTTTCTTTTTTAAGAACTGGCACTTCTTGAACTTAATTTCTAATCCGTATTTCTTTGTGACTTCGAAAATATTTTTAAGTTTTTCTAGAGATTCCTGTTCGTTTTTCGCTGGAATGACGAGATCATATAAATAACTTATTACAATTCCTTTCCGAGTAAGATCTCTAAATATACTTGATACGTAGCGTTGGAAAACTCCTGGACTTCTGCTTAGTGCGAAAGGAACTTTGTTCAATTCAAATTATCCGTCTGGGACGATAAAGGATGTATACTTTCTGCAATCTTCGTCAACATCGACGTGAAAGAAACCATTGCGTAAATCTAATGTAGAATATACCTTTACTTCTTGCAAAGTGTCCAAAACATCTTCGATGAGAGGTAACGGAAATTTATCTTTCACAAGCTTCGGATTCAATTTTCTGTAGTCAATGCACATTCTCGAAGATCCATCTTTTTTTTTACCATTACGATTGGACTTGCATATTCCGAAGAACTCGGACGTATAATGCCTTCGTTGTGCCATTCTTCTATCTGTTTGTTTACTTCTTGTCTTTCTGTGAAAGCCTTTCGACGAGGGGGTTGACAGACTGGTTCTTCGTCTTTTAGAATAATTCTCATTGTGACGTCGGTAGATGCTGTTTTTTCTGGCTTGTAGTCTTGAAACTTTTCAAGTTCCTTCTTGATTTGACGATTTTCAACATGACGTAGGTCTAGTTCTTGAAGATTTTCAACAGATATTTGCATAAGCTGTGCATGATTCTCATATTTGTTGAATTTAACTCCTTCTTTAGTGAAACTTATCGATGCTTGTTCCAAAAGATCTGATCCAATAACTGCTTCGAATTTTAATTTATCAGCCGATACAACATGCCAAGTTAACGAGTAATTTTCATCATCTATTTCGAACTCATGTTCAAAGGAACCGATAGTTGTCACTTGCGCTGCACCAATACCTGAGAGAAGCATCTTGTTCTTCGATAATTTTGTTGGATCCATTATTCTTCTGCTCGTGTTTTCTCGTAGCAAACTTACGGTACTACCACTGTCTATGAGCGCCGTGATTTTCATCTTTCCAAAAAATATCTCTTTAGTACGTAAACCTTCCTTAACGATGAGTGTGCAAGTTTCTTTTGCAGGTTCTTTGAATTTCTGTGATTTTGAATAGTTCGTCTGAGCATGCTTAGAAGCATTGTGATTAGAGTGTTTCTCGTAATTTTTGTTGTAATACCTTTTCTGCGCGCTGTCTTGATATCTTTGAACAGATTAGTACTTGGTAACAGGGGCTTCGTAATGTTTGTTGTAATTCGTTGACGCTGGAAACTTCTTATCTTTCCTGTTATACTCGAATTTTCCCGGCGCTTCATATCTGCGATTCTTTTCTTTGAATTTGAATTCCTGTTTCTTCACAAATGCACTACTCGATTTTTGTTTCAGAGTCCTTTTAAAGTCTTCGAATTCTTCTAGTTTTTCTGCTAATTGAACAGGGGAGTTCATATATGCCCATTCATCAAGATAATATTCCTTAAATTCAAAAGGAGTTTTTCGTTTTAGTTGATCTGTTATGATTAGATCTGATAACTTGTCGAAAGTATCTCAATCCATCTATCCATTCGTTGAAGTAAGTGTTTAACTCATGGTAAAAATCAATCCATGTTCTTTCAGGTGCTTTTTGATGAGTGACAAATAGTTGTCGAAACTTTTCTGGAGTTAGTTTAAAGCGTTTCAGCAGTAAATCTTTAACGTGTTCGTAAGAGTTGGCTTTATCTTCAGGCTCTCTCGCTATGATGTGAGATACTTCCGTCGGTAATAAGCCTAACAGATGAGAAACCCAGTTTTCTTGATTAATATTCAATCTCTGCGCTTGACGTTCAAATAATTTTAGATAAAGACTGATGTCTTCTTTCAAATCAAAACGATGTATAAACTTTGGAACCTCTTTGACGAGAAATTTAGTATCACTTTCTTTGGATGTATCAGCGCCTAACTTGGATTGTGGTTGGATTCTTAACTTTTCCAACTCAAATTCATATTCGCGTTTTTGCTCATCTAACCTCAATTGTTCGATGCGTAATTTTTCTTCTCGTTCTTCAATGCGTAATTTTTCTTTTTGCTCTTCAATGCGTAAATTTTCTTTGGCTTTGCGATCCTCAACTATCGTTTAATGCATGTTTTTGGTCAGTTCTTCGTCATAATTTTCACTACCAATAATTAGATCTTTGAGTGTGGCGATGGTCATAGATTTATCGAATTCTAAATTTAATTCCGTGGCTAAGACAAATAAATCTTCGCGTCGACCTTTGCCAAGATACGCTATTTTAAAATTTAAATTTAATTTTAGATAGTAACCAAAGGAATAAACAAAATTGTCACGCGTTCAAACAAAAACAATGATGTTGCTATTGGTAATTCTCGCTTTCATTTACAAAAATTTTCAAGTTAAAATGATATTACATCAAAATACACTAAATATATATTGAAACATTCAAATTCTATTCATTTAGAAATATTTTAAACCAGTAACGTGTAAGGCAACAGTGCGAGCTAAAATACGTAATGCTTAATTTGAAATAGTCAAATTATTAATTTCAACTAAAAACAAAACTTTTTAAAAACCATTTAATATATCAAATATCTCATTTCGTTATAATAAATGCAAAAAGAATTTGAAAGAAAAAATAAATTAATATAAATCGATGTTTAGAAACCGTGATTAAATTTATTGTGATATGAAAAAGAAGTTAATCATTTAAAGTTCTTTGCTGAAAAACGCAAACAATTAGAAGTTAGTCACTTTAAGAAAAATCTCATATATATTTTTTTATTACACCAATAGTCATCCAGCCAGTATAGTGGCTATGACCTTCGGCTTGTTACCGAATGGGTTCGGGTTCGACTCCCGAGTAAGACTTGGTTGTATCTTCTTCGGGAAAGAAGTCGGTCTTCTCGCCTGAAATGGATTCCCGTCTCGAAAGGAAAAGTAGCGCACCTCTTCTTGTTATATGCTGGGATCATCGTTTGTAATAAAAATCTGTATTCTTCTGTGGTTGTGTTGTATGTATCTGTTCACCTATCTCACGTCTTTCATATGTATACCAGTAATGAACACACGACAACAACATTACACCAATAAAAATAAAATCTTTTTAGGATCTCATCAGCGAATTTTAAGGATAAACACATGTTTCAATAGAAAGTATAATAATTCTGTCAAAATGAGCTCAAAATACTTATATATTGAATGATAAAATACACCATTAAAAATAAGATCATGTATAATCTTTCATCTCAATTCTAAAAAACATAGCATATTCTTTCAAAATATATTTCTGGAATACTCATAAAAATAATTAATTGCCAAACAGCTGCAAGAGAAATGTTACACTATATGAGTCATCGAAATTACCAAATGTTTAGGAATGGAAGAAATATTAATTTCTTAGTTCAAGGTTAATGACGCAATCGAAGGAAATGAAAGCTTTTCGCACATACATGAATGCAATTCAATTCGTTATTTAATTAGATACAAATAAAAAAAACTTGAATATTACGTACGACTTTCGTAATATTTTAAAAGATATACTTGTTGAAAATTTTCAATTGATACGATTTCTATACACAAATAGAAAAATATTACTTCAGAAAAACACACATGATATTTAAAAATATAAATTACTTCAGGAAATCGACTACAACATTTTTTAAAACAAATTGACGGTGGCTCACGCGTATTCCTTTCTGAAGATTCCTTTTTTCTCCTGTCCTAAGGAAAACGAAACGAAAAAAAACACAGTACCCCTGATTCACTGGACGACGTGTTCACTGATAATCTTGAAATATACACTGGACCTATATGAAGCTCTTGAAGTTGTTGCACACTGTAGAAAATAACGAGTTTTCGGCGAGCGAAGTTGTAGTTCTTGAGTTGTGACTCCGGGAGTCGTTTTATTCACCTAAATGTTAGTATGTTATGAGAGGCAATCCGCGCATTTTCGATTCAGTCCGTTTGTAATTTAGGCGTGCAGCCAAAAATGATTTTTTTTCTTTTCAAAGAAGAAGGTTAGGAGTTAATCAACTAACTATTTAGAGAAGGTTTTCGAAATCAAATCCCGGGCGATCCCCCAATTATTTCTGTGGGAGTCTGAATAAAATCTTCGAATAAAAATCAGACTCTTCAGAAGGCGGGATTTTAGATTGCGAGGTGGTTGTCTAGGGGTAAGTATTAAAGGGGGAGTGATGAATTAATTGAATCTAAGTCATTTAAACACAGATACTTCATTTAAGTAAAAAAGAATTTATTTAAAGTTAAAGGGAAATATCTACAAAGGGGAATATTTACAAAGAGAAAGACATGCAGGAATTAGGTTAATTGAAAGTTGAGTTATACCTTTAAAAGACGGGGAAATTAATTACCTTTCTTATGCTTGGACGTTAGGACTGGTATCGCGCAGGGCGCGAAATGTGCTAAAGACGTGACGTGTTGAACAGGCGGTGGTTAGTAGGCCTCTGCCTAAAAGTTATTCAAGCCGGAGCTCTCCGAAAGCTTAGTAGACGGCGCTGCTTCGGAATGCAGTAATAAACAAAATTGACATTAATGGTCCTCTGAAAAGGATATGACTCAACCTTTTAACAAAATGTTTCAAAGGGAATTTTTTAATTTAAAGAATTTTTTAGTGTTATATTTTCACAACATATACATTTTTGTATTTTTAGTTCTGTTGTTAAAAATAAGCCTATGCGTAACCTGTTTTTACTGGGGGTCAGGTTTTTTTTATAGAAGTTGCATCCATTTGCATCAAGATAGTTGGACGAAGAGGTCGACCTCCGAAAAAAGTTGGAAAACTTCGTGGAAAACAAGGTAATATGAATTACTGTGATCTCACAAAATGTCCCAAGAGTGTAAAAGGAATTTGTTGAGAACCAGTTGTGACAAATATATACGGAACTTTATCACTAACCTTCTGAGTCGTCCTTTTTAGGGAAATTTAATTCCCTACCTATTTCCAATCAGCTCCAAAGAGAGGACAGGATTCCTTGTTATATGCAGATTAGATAAAGTATTTAAGTCAAACGGAATAGTAAAGTTAGAGCATTAGGAGAGAGAGATTGAAGTAGAAAGTTATAATAGTGAAGTTAAATTTATAATTGAAGATTTCTTGTTGGATAATTTAATCTCAAGAAGACTTGAGATTCAGTGTGGTAAATATTGATTTATATTTGAAGTCTCATTAGATTTATATTAGGAGTGAGATTAAAGTTAAATGTTCAATAAGAACGTTATAGATTATAATTCTGGGATCTCTTTTATCGTGGTAATCTCTGCGTGATCGATATTCTAATTGTTAATTAATTGGATCATTAAATATTTAAGTTAATTTAAAGGAAATATCCTTGTTTAAACCTCATATAGCTATTTCTTGATATATTTGTTATTAAAAGTCTTTGATTCTATATTTGGGAAAGATTACCAAATAAAGAAAGTTATTTATAAAAATGGCTACTGGTTCTTATATGACTCCAATTTATTCTCGTTCTCAAAGTGAGGTCCAAGGGGACCTTCACACAGTGATAGGAAAAACGTACCGCTCGACGCTGAATATATCGCAATATTAAACTATGTTACATAGGGGTGCCCCGCGTTGTGCTTATTAAAAAAAAGCAATAATTAAAAAACAGTATCATTTTAAAATGACAAGAAATAGTGAATTTTGGAAATAATTTTCAATATTAGTAAAATTGAGATTAATTTCCGATCGATATTGCACAAAAAACGAGACTCCAATTCAAATGTAAGATGAGCATTTCGTAGAATACTCAATATCTACATGAATACGAAGAAAACAAAAAGTTTCGAATTCCTGCTTTTACTCAGAATACTTTCTCTCCTGAAAATCCGTATTTGAATACTCACTTAGATGATTTAGTTTTCGTTTATTTCTTTTATTTTTATTATGTGCTTTTTTTAAACATTACTATGCTCGTGAATGAATTTCTTTCCCTAATTTGCTTTTCAATGACAAGAATCCCAAGTTTGGGATGGTAAATTTTGTATAAAAATCAATTTATAGAGCTCATAAATTTATAACTTATTTGAAACATTCGATGTTTCACGATATGTAGGAGATTTTTCATTGTCTTTTTTCTCTCGCGCTTCCCATTCTTTTCGATTTGTTTGTTTCCCCCTCTCAAACATCATCTGTCGTCTTGATTCAAATCTTATTGTTTCTAAAAGACATTTTTGAATGTTACAAATTCTTTCAATGCTTTTCTCATGCAATGAATTAGAATGGCCCTTCATTTGAATAAGCACTTATTTCTACTTGAATACTTTCAAAAGATTTTTTTTTAAATTTGAGATGCATTCATTAATTCTAAGAAACTTAAAAGGTGAATTTTTCCACGAAATGGTCTCAATTTCTTTAAAGAATTCATCTGACACAATAATAGTAGCCACTTATTATTCCAAACTGTCCAAACAACTCTTCTTAAACATATAAATAGTAAAATTCTTATTTGATAGATATTAAAAATACTCTGCTCAAAATTAT
This sequence comes from Trichonephila clavipes, assembly GCA_019973935.1. Taxonomy (NCBI): domain Eukaryota; kingdom Metazoa; phylum Arthropoda; class Arachnida; order Araneae; family Nephilidae; genus Trichonephila; species Trichonephila clavipes. The sequence goes on along the minus strand of BMAU01020033.1, from coordinate 770,331 downwards.
TAGGGGAGATTATGATTTTGAATATAAATTTTGTATGGAGAAATGTTTATAGGGTTTATATGATAATCACACACACACAAGGTAATTAATAATTCATTTCAAGGCTTAGGAGAGCTATAGTAAAAACACTAAGACGAATACAGCAAAAACGAACAAATGAAAAAAATTCAAGTTTTATTAACATCCGTGCAATACCTTGGGCACATGGCATTCATAATGGGGAAGTCCAGTTCCACTCCACATGGTACTTATTTACTGCAAGTGTTATCCGAAAGCTTTTTCTAATACAGGGGTCGCCAACCCGCGACACGGTGGAGTTTTAAAAGTGGCACACTTATTATATTTGAAATAATAAATAATAGTAAATAACTTTTTTTTATAATTTGCAGTTGTCTCAGATAAAAAAAACTCAAAGCTAATTTTAAATACACTGAATTAATTTAATTACAATGGTAAATTATCTTGTAGAGAATAATCTTCAATGATGTGTGCGCTTGGCTCTCTAAAAAAATTAATTTCGTGAGGTTTTGGATTTTGAGGGAGCACGTTTTAAAATATCTGGAAAAAACAATGAGTTGCCCAGTGCCCAGATGCTACACAAAAATGAAGATTGGCTATGGGATTTTAATTCTCTTACCGATATACACTCTTGGATATAAAAATTATCGCACCAAGAAATAATTGCGAGATCGGAAATAAACTTGGCATGAAGGTACATGTCGGGGTGATATGCGAATGAATAGAAATGCAGCATGATTGCGCATTGCGTAGAGCCGGTAGAGTGCATTTAACTTCGTTTTCCGTGGAGTATAAAACAGGTACCCAAAGCTTGCTTGAGTATGTTGAATCGTTTACAAAGGAAGAGCTGAGGTAGACATGCCATTATGCCGTTTTCGAAGACAATATGAGCAGCCGTCGCAGTTTGAGAGGGGGAGAATCATAGGCATGATGAAAGCTGGGTGGTCAGCTAGGCGAGTAGCTCGTCGATTAGGCCGCTCTGATTGTATTGTGAGGAGGTGTTGGGACCAGTGGATCCGAGAGATATCATTTGCACGAAGACTAGGCTCAGGACGTCCTCGACAGACCAGTCATCGAGAAGACCACCACATCGTAAGAAATGCACGCGTACAGCCAACTGCTTCATCGACCGCCATTTGGGCACAGGTAGCAACTTCATTAGGGGCCCCTGTGTCTTCTCGAACCATACGAAGGCGCCTGGCTAAAAGACATTTGGGATCGCGGCGCCTATTACGTGTGCTGCCCTTGACGCCCACCCTTCCCCATCGACGCCTTCGTTTGGAGTGGTGCCGCGCACGAGGAAACTGGACTGCAGTGGAATGGAACCAGGTCGTCTTTAGCGATGAATCCAGATTCAATCTCAGCAGTGACATCCTGCAACCACATGTGTTGCCACTCATGCAACGGCTCCCAGGAGCTATTTTTCAACAAGACAATGCTCGGCCTCTCACGGCAAGACTCTCTCCTCACTGTTACAACGCTTCTTTGGCCTGCCCGTTCCCCAGATTTGTCTCCCATCGAGCCTATCTGGGATCATTTGGGATGGCGAGTTGGGCATCCCACGAGTTTGAACGAACTAGAGGCAAGGTTACAGCAAATATGGAACGAAATGTCTCAAGACATCCTACAGAACTTGTATGCCTCAATGCCCGATCTATCACATCGTGCATTCGTGGTAGAGGGGGTCCAACAAGGTATTAAATCCTCCATTCTTCAGCCTTTTTCTCTGAAATAATTGATCCTTTTTCTTTGATTTTCTAATTATTGACTTCTTTCAAAGTAGTCATTACGTATGTAAAATTTCGTTTCATTTTGACGACTTGGTGTGCTCATTTTTTTCTCCAGGAGTGTATTTTACATGTTATTAAAAATAATTTTTTTTTTGGATCTTTGGGCAAAATTTAACTTTAAACTATTTTATGTATCATTCCTTTTTTTTAAGTCCAAGCTTATGTAAATGAATTTTAAAAATGAATTAAAAAATATATCTTAAAAAATGAATGAAAAGAAAAAAACTGATTTATAACAAATCCAATGAAATGGGTGAGTTGAAAGACATCACGGAAATGTCCTTCTTTCCGAAAGAAATTGTATAGTTCTTGAGCTCATTTGAAATTGAAAATGCACTAACCTATTCTTTTCTCATCTGTTAGGTCAAGGTAAGCTATGGGAATTCCTTCGCGCTCTCCTTCTAAGCCCCACTACCAATCACAGTCTGTTCGCTGGGAAAGAAGAGAAGAAGGCAGTTTCAAATTTGTTCAGTCAGATCAAGTGGCTCGCCTTTGGGGAGACCGAAAGCAGGACCCCAGGATGACTTACGAAAAACTCAGCAGGGCCATGAGGTAAGGAAGCCAACGAGTGTCCAGTGAATGGATTTTTTCTTCTTGAAAATCATCCTATGTTCTTTTTGCGTAGGCTATGGAAATTCATTTTCGCAAGTTTCCAATCCCAACATGAATAGAAAAAACAGGATGGCTCAGTCAGATCAAATGGCTAGGGAGACTGAGCTTGAGACGAAAAACTGAGCAAGATGGATCCATCATGAAAATTATATAAGAGAGATCAATAAATCATGTTCTCAAGAACTGTCTAAATTCCTATGGATTCCTACTGTAGCAGGTTACATACAGACTAGAGCATTCAGTAAAGAAGTGCTTCTCAAACTTTCACTACCCAATTTTCAATCATAATTTTTATCACCCCCCCCCATACAATAATAATGCACTTTGTAGCTAAAGCTACCATACGATCTTAGTTATAAACCGTACAAATTCACAAGAAAGTATTAAACTTTGTGCATTTGTTACTTTTAAGTAATATTTATTTTAAGCAATTACTTTTAAGTAATAGGATCATTATTGTTATTTTTCTAATTTTTAAATTGGAACAGAGTGCAAAATGATGTAACTAAAAATTTATTTCCTCCATCATCCATTTCTAAAAGTATAAATGTCATTAGAAAAAGAGTAGTCTATGTTGCTCTCTATCATATCCATTCATTTGGCATTAATATTTAAAGCGAGAAGACTTGAAAATGTTTTAACCCGGCAGAGCAGGCGAGCACTCGATACTAACGTTAAAAGCCACGCGAAATGACTGAGTCACCCCAATGGTTTTTTTTACAGTTATTTTTATTGTACACGATCAAAATCACAATTCAAGAGAATAATTTAACTAAGAGAAAAAATATACTTACCTACTTTCATGGACTTTTCATTTTTTCTTTGATAATTTGAGAAAAAATCCATTAAAACTGAACTAAAATGTTTCAAAGGTACGTAACCTTAATATAGGACACAAATCACAAACACTTTTCGCTAACAGTACAGGAATGATATTTGCAAGCAAAACCGTCATATTTTGTTCAAATTATTGTAGTTCTGTATTTTGACTTTGACCCCGCGTGACAGCTCCCGGGTAAAAAGTGTATTCAATATAAAAATATGGATGTTAGTTCTAAAAGAAGAGTTGTGTAAAACGCGTATTTCATCATGCTTTATATATGTTTCAGAAATACCCATAAAAAAATAAATCTTAGCCAAATAATCCTTCAAATTGCTCTCTCTCTCTCTCTCTGTTTTTCCAAATATCCTATAACTCTTTCACATGGAAAAAAGCGAAACAGAAATACATGATTTACAACTTCCCTAAATGAAAAACAATAACATAAAAGAAGGGACAGAACTAATCATACCAATAAGTTCTAAGATCAAACCATGCTCAGCAAATCTGCTTCCTGGGTGAAAAGTGAATAAGTCCTCCTTTTCTTTCTACAGCATTTCTATAATAATAACAGTAATGAATTTTTTATCTTCCTAGAATTTTTCTCTGGGTCTGAGTTTTGTTTTTTCCCCCGAAAGAGTACTATTTTAGGTTTAAAAAGAAAAAGTAATAAAAAATCTGTCATCGTGGAATTACAGCAAATCAAACAAAATGTTTTTTATATTTAGTTATAGGATCAGATACATAGTTGATGAACGTATCAAAGTGGAAATTATTATTTTTGATAAAGTAATCTCACCAGCTGATATATATCAATTATATTAATGTAAATGCGTATTTCTTTCTATGTCAGAAAGTATTTTGCTTACTTCGTTCCATTAAATTAATTTTTAAACCTTTAATAACCTAGGGGGTGCGCCCCACCATTTGAGAAACGTCAAGTAAGAAAGGAACAAGACTCTCTTTCCTCAAGGCTCACAGGGGATGAATAATGCCCCATTAAGAAAAGAGAGTGGAGGGAAAATCCCTCCCGGTCCATTCAACTGATGGAGGGAAAGAAAGTGGTCTGGAAATAGACAATTTCAAGTGCCAAGGGCGCCGGGGAGGTTACAAACGGCCCTGTACGTGGACATACTAATTTTGAAATGCGTAGGTTTGCATCAGATTTGACCGCATGCCTTGATTGAATTGGATTCCTTACATGTACTCAAAATCGCCCCAAAATTCTAATTAATACTTTCGGACAAATTAAAAAAGATATTCGGGATTACAGAAACTCTTTTAATATACTGGCTACATATTTTGAACGTTGGGGCTCAACAACAAATTTAATTCTCTTAAATCTTCCGAACCATATTTCGTATCTACTACGCTACACTCGGAGGAACACATATTAAGATGAGTACTTCATTCTTTGTGTGTGTTGTTATATTTTACTTAACTGATTTTCTCTTATTTGTAAAATTAAAAGTATGATTTGTTTTTAATATAAGATAAGTTTAATATGTAGGTAAAATTATTAATTACACTCTCTGTATGGTTGAATGCCAATTTCGCGATATAGTAAATGTTTACATTATTTGCTCGGATTATTTAAAAAGCAATTTACTTGATTCATAAGTCATATTGTTTGATTTTGTCAAGTCAAAGCTAAATTCATTTGCAAGCAACATTCTAAAGAAACTCACCCTGAGTTTCAGTATAGAATGGGGGGCAAAGTTAATTTTTCAACAACCGAAATTAGCGCCAAGCAACTTAATTTAGCGATAGGTGTTAAGAGTGAAATTTTACAATACAAATAAAGAAAAAAAATGAGAAATAAAAAAATATTTATCAAGTTATCAGTTATGCCTTTTTAAATTAAGTTGTTTAGCGATCGATTTTGGTCACCAAATCCAAACACTTTAAAACCCCAAAGTGAAAAACTTTATCTATGTCATAACACATAAATAACTACTAAAACCTCATTTTAAATTCTGCTTTGAAAGGTGGTCAACCATTGGTCATTATGTTATATAAATAAAATTATTGTTTTGCAGAAAAATGTGCTTGTATGAAATGTAGCATTAACATGTTTCAGCATGCCTTGAATGTAGTATCTTGAAAATTTTAAAGTACTTTTATAGCTTATTAATTAAGTTATGGAAAATATTTTAAAAGTTCCCATACAGAAATTATTTATAAGAGAGTTTCAACAATTTCAATACACTTATATTTCAGTACACTTATATGAGAGTGATTCCTTTCACTCTCATTTTCGAATATTTAAAGAATCAAAATTAACTGTACAGAATGAGTAAAATTGAACATAATATATTTCAAGAATGATTTTTATTTTTTGGTATTGGACATTAAGTATAAAAATTAAATCTACTTAACTCAGTGCTTCTCAAACTTTCAATACTGGCGCCCCCCTTTTCAATCACAATTTTTATCGCGCCCCCCTTATACATTAATAATGTACTGAATGTAATAATAATGTACTTTGACGCTAAAGCTACTATACGCGATCTTAATTATAAACCATACAAATTAATAGCATAAGTATTACAGTTTGTATACTACTTTTTTGCAAAATAAATAAATTAATTAAGACAGTACTTCTCAAACTTTCACTACTGGCGACCCAATTTTCAATCATAATTTTCATCGCCCCCCCAATAATAATGTATTGAATGCAATAATAATGCACTTTGATTATTAAATTTTGTATACGTTACTTTTATATAATATATATTTTAAGCAAATTACTTTTAAGTAATAATTATAATGTTATGTTATTTTTCCTTTCTCTCATTTTTTAAATTGGGACAGATTGCAAAATGACATTTAATTAAAAATTTATTTCGTCCATCATGCATTTCTAAAAGTACAAATGTCATTAGAACAAGTAATATAAAAAATAAATTTTAAGTCAATTCCTACTTAGGCCAACAAAGAAAAACTTATTTTAGTTACTTTCTATTAAATAGTTTCAATTAATACAAATATGTAATACATATGACAGAATCACAATGTTAAGCGACAAAAGAGAAAGCGATTTTCCTTGCAATTTTTCCTTTTCTTTTCTATATATGGGGTATTGGAATATTCTTTTTCGTTACTATTTATTCATTAATTAAATTTAATTAGTGTAAGAAAATAGTAAAGTAAAGAAGAAATCACACACATTCTTAGAAATTAGGCCATCTCGGATGGAATTCGAACTACCGTCCTTCAGATTAGAAGCCCAGCGCGCTATCCATTGCGTTACAGGGGACAGCACGAAAGTTTTCCTTTCTATAAATGCTTTTGGACTATAATTTTTGTTTGTTACTATTTATTCATTTTTTTTTTAATTTAATTAATGAATTAAAATTTGAAAGAACTGTATTAACATGAAGTGTCACCCACTACAAGTTTTACAAAATGTATTTGAACTTAAATGAATGAATAGAAAGTATTTTATCAACGATTGAAAATTTGAACAAGATATATATGAGAGAGTGAACTTATAGTAGAAATTGAAAAATAGTGTACTTTATGTTGCGCTCTCTCATATCCATCACATCTGGCATTCTCGCGAGCGTCTGCGTGAGTCTGGCCAAACTATCGGACGTCTGCGCAAAACATGTAATAATGCTGTACCTCGTACAATTCCAATCAGTCTTGGTCTATTCGATGCTTCTATAGCTACCAAATCTATCTTGAATGTACATTTTATAATTTGCGCGTTAGTTGTAATTCACACTATTAAGTATTACTGCAGAAAATTGGAACAAAAAAAATCATGGATAAATTTTTAAGTCGTAAGCGAACATTCGACGATAATAAAGCATCAACAAGTGCACAGACGAGCATAGTTCCGAAAATTAAATCAAGGAAATATTCTCAAGAATACTTGAATTTTGGATTTACCATTAATGAAGTAAATGGAGAAGAAAAGCCCCTGTGTGTTATTTGCTCAAAAATATTGGCAGCAGACAGTATGAAACCTAATAAACTTAAAAGACATTTCGAAACGCTTCATGGTGAGTACATTAACAAACCTCGAGAGTTCTTTGAATCAAAATTAAAATCATATGGAAAACAAAAAACATTTTTAAAAAAAAAACTTTGTCAGTGAATGAAAAGCTTTACTTACTTCTTACAAAGTATCATATAAAATAGCCAGATGTAAAAAGCCTCACACTATTGCCGAAGAGCTTATTTTGCCTGCAGCAATTGAGATTGTAGAAACTATGTTTGGAGACAATTTTGCCAAAGAGTTGCAGTCCATACCCCTATCAAATGATACTGTTTCCCGTCGAATTGATGATATCGCTTGGCTGAAGATGTAGAGCAACAGTTTTTCGGTAAGTTGCGTGATAAATTGTTTTCAATTCAGCTTGACGAGGCAACGGATAGCAATAAAGATGCTCATTTCATTGCGTATGTTCGATTTTGGGATGGTATGTCAGCGGTAGAAGAACTACTTTTTGTAAACCAATAAAACTTAAAGCAACAGCAATAGCATTATTTGATATTTTAAATAATTTTATAAACGAGGCAAATATAGAGTGGAAAAATTGTGTCCGAATATGCACCGATGGTGCTCGTACAGTGTCAGGAAGATTTAAAAGTATACAAGCACTTGTGAAACAAAAATCTCCACTGTGCATCTGGACACATTGTATGATCCACAGAGAAGCTCTGGCTTCCAAAGAAATTAGTCCTGGCCTGAATATTGTGCTAATGATAGTTGTGACTGTAGTAAATTACATAAAAATGAGACCCCTAAAAATCAAGAATCTTTTCTGGACTTTGCAAAGACATGGGCACAGTGCATTCATCGTTGCTATTTTATTGTGAAGCAAGATGGTTATCACGCGGGAAATTTTTACAACGTGTTTATGAATTAAGAAATGAAATTACCATTTTTCTAGAAGAGGAAAACCTACCGGAAGCTGAGAAATTTCGAGATGGTTTATTTCTGATGAAGTTGAGCTACTTAGTCGATATATTTGAGAAATTAAATATATTGAATCTTCAACTTCAAGGATCAAATGTACATATGTTTGACACGAGTGATAAAATTATGCTTTTTGTAGAAAATTAGAATTATGGAGCCGAAATTTAAAGCAAAAAAAAAAAAAAAAAAAAAAAAACTAGAAATGTTTGAAAATGCGGATAAATGTGTAAAAACTTACAAAACTGAAGAACAACATGTGGAAGTTGTTTATAAAACTATTGAATATCATTTAGCTATGTTAGCAAAAAATTTTAAAAATATTTTTTGCTGAGGACAACTTGATAGCAAGTTACGAATGAGGGAGAGAGCCATTTCAAAATACCCCAGAAGGGCTCTCCACTACCGAAGAAGAAAGTTTCATAGATTTCACATCTAGTGGCGAAATTAAAGGACAATTTTGTAATAAAACTCTTTTTCAATTTTGGGCAGAAGTAGATGATGAATTTTCTGAACTGAAAACAAAAGCATTTCGTATACTTTTACCGTTTTCAACACCGTACCTTTGTCAAACCGAATTTTCTGCGGTGGCTGCTTTGAAGACAAAATATAGATCTCAGCTAAATATAGAAAAAGAACTCAGAGTGCCAATTTCTAATATTAAGCCTTCATTTGAAAACCTTTGCTCTGCAAGACAAGCCCATGGAAGTCACTAATAATAATTAAACTTGCTCTTAAATTAGTATTAATAAATTAGTTATAAAATACATTGTGCAGTACTGATACATTTATAAGTACACTGGCTGAAGTACCCGTTCTGTGATTATTTTTTTAAAAAAATAATGCATTATTCTTGATATAATAGCTTAATTGTAAGGAGAATAAAACCAAGTGCACAATAATGCATACAAAAATATAAAATGATTTTTTAAATGAATGCTCCTATTATAAATAGTTTAAAACGAACTGTAATTTTAAGCCTCACAGAATTAGCCTTTAGAATTAATATTAAATAAAAAACGAATGAAAAATTCCAATGAAGAATAATTGTGCTATTTTTAATATTTAAAGCGAGAAACCTTCAAAATGTTTTAACCCGGAAGCAGGCGCCCACTCCACACTAACGTTAATGGTCGCGCGATCACTTCACCAAGTCACCCCAATCCTTTTTTTTATAATTATTTTTTTCTGTGCTCGATAAAAATCACAATTGCAGTGAATAATTTAACTAAGAGAAAATATACTTACCTACTTTAAAGGACTTTTTAATTTTCTTTGATGATTTGAGAAAAAATCCAATAAAACTAAAGAAACCGTTCCAAATGTGCGTGACCTTAATAAAGAACATAAATCACAGACACTTTTCACTAACAATACAAGAACGTTATTTGCAATCAAAACTGTCATATTTTGCTCACGTTATTGTAATTTTTCTATTCTTCGATGATCTACAAATAGCATGTGTAACCTTTTCTTGCTTGTGTCTTTTTTGACAAGGCGAAGTGTTACATTTATGGCTTCTTAGTTTTCTTGATATCTTTATTTTCTTGATAGAGTTCTTTAGGCAGCATTTGAAAATTACAATTCAACTCAAACGTTTCATGTCTATCACTTTTGGCATATTTACTTTCGCTATCACGATTAATATGCATTATTTCATCAGGTTCTTCAATTGCTTGATCAGTTTCATCTTCCTTCAATAGAGAGATCACAGATGCCCATTTTTTATATTCTGCTCATTTACATTTATAAACCATAATAAGTTATACAACACAGCAATTAAAACCACAAAGTTAATCGTAGGGGAAAGTATAGCATATTCATAGAAAATATTTCTGAACAAAAGTGGTCGTGAAGGAAACTCGATCAAAACAAGTACCTTGATTGTAAAAAACCGTTTGCAACTCTCAAAAAAGAGGCATAAATGTGACAAATTCATTTTAGTTTCCATTAAGACTGTCATATCGGAGGATACTGTCAAGAAACTGTTAACGAATAAACAGTTTTACCAGAATTTTGAGTGATTCAGTGCCTCATGCGACCGCTCCCATGAAAAAAATGTATTCGATACAAAAACATCGATGTCAGTTATAAAAAAAATAATTGAGTAAAACGTTTTTTATAATGCAATTTCAGATTACTCATAAAATACATCTTGGCCAATTAATCCTTCAAAGTGCTCAATATGCTTATCCATACATCATAAAACTCATTTACATGGGGGAAAAGCAACAGAAAAATATTATTTACAACTTTCCCAAAAGAAAAGTAGACGGGGAGTTAAGCATACCACAGTAAGTTTGAAGGTCAAAGAGATGATAATCAAAAGTACTATTCTAGAGGTTACAAGAAACGTAATAAAAAAATCTCTCATCGCAGGATTACAGCAAAGCAAACAAAATATCTTTTTTTATTTTGTTTTGGGATCAAAGATAGCTAATGAGCGTTTGAAGTGGAATCTTTTGAAAGTGGAAAACCAGATGATATATATAATTTATATCAGTGCAAAATGTGTATTTTTTAATTTATCAGAAAGCATTTTGTTTTACTTCATTCCAAAAAATAATTTTTTAAGCCTTTTATATTTTCAAGATGCTCGCGCCCCCCTTGAAGGGTTATCGCGCCCCCCCCAGAGGGGCGCGCCCCACAGTTTGAGAAGCACTGACTTAACTACTAATACACTCAGGAACATTGAAAATAGCGACCCAAGAAGAAAGCATCGGATTGAAATGAAATTTAATACACATAAGGACACAGATGAGAGATTCACTTGATCTCGAAAACAAGACAATTAAACGAATACAGGGTGTGCAACGACACAAATACTGGGCAACTTCAATAGCGCGTTGCACCACCTCCAGCTGCAATATATGCCGCCACACGGTCCGACATTGAGTTGATTAGACACCTTATGTTGTCCTGAGGCAGATGGGCCCACAAATCTTGAACAGCCAACTCTAAATCATGTACACGATGGCATCTGCCGTTTTAGCTGATCTCACACGTGCTCTACAGGGGACAAATCAGGGGAGCGGGCCGGCCATGGAAGAGTCTGAAAATGACGTAGGAAGTCTTGAGCAACTCTTGCTGTATGCGGACGAACATTATCTTGCTGGAAAATTGCCCCTGGGAGACCATTTAGGAAAGGTCCTACATGGGGTCGAAGAATATCATCAACGTAACGTTGGCCCGTTAAGGTTCCACGCATCGCATTTAAAGTGGACTGGCTATCATAGGCTATGGTCCCCCAGACCATTACACCAGCTGTGCAGGCAGTGTGACGTAGAACAGTGTAGGGGGATTGTACCGCTCACCAGGGCGCCTCCACACCCGTACACGGTTATCATCTGTCCCCAAAACAAACCGGGATTCATCACTAAACACAACATTTTGCCAATCTGTGACATTCCACATTGATCTGGCTTGGCACCACTGTAGACGCAGTTGCCGATGTTCCGGTGTTAAAGGGAGTGCACGGAAAGGGCGCTTGGATTTAAGATTTGCTTCTGCAAGGTGTCTGGAAATTGTTTACGGAGCAATTTCTACGCCTACGTCTGCTCGTATCGTTGAACGAGTCACTGTGGGGTCCACAAGTGCTTGCCGCACGATCCTTCGATCCTCTCTCCTCGTGGTCTTCCTGGTCGCTCCAGACCCAGTTTTCCGCGCGTGGGTACCTTCTCGTGTCCCCTGCTCCCAACAATTTCTAACTTCACACTGTTAACGATCCACCTGGCCAGCAACACGGCGCGTCGACCAGCCTGCAGTTTTCATCCCGATTATCAGGCCTCTCTCAAACTCGCTTAACTGTGAGAAATGTCTTCTAGCACGTTTACCTGGCATGTTTCGCTTACCAAAGTCTTCCTACAATCGGCGGGTAATCGTCACGTCTATGAACCTTCGAATTTGCGCTGGCTTATATAGCACCCTTTCCTGATTGTAGTGCCACATCGGCGTGTATGAGCATGCGCATTGGCACAAAACTTGGATCATTTGCGTATCACATTACGCTGTACTTATTTGCAGTTTCGCGATTGTACTTTGCTTCCTTCTTGGGTCGCTATTTTCAATGTTCCTGAGTGTATTTAATGGATATTTTGGCTTATTAGTAATTGATCTGCATTATTTAAATAAAATTTATCACAGTACATACATATTATCACAGCTTTTTGGTAGCATTATATGACACGAAACACATGAGATTGCCAATTCAGCACACACAACACATCTGAAATTGGTATTACCAACTTGGTGAGTTATCTGGAACGTTTTTGCCATAATACGTAAGTACTGATTTATCTTATAAAGTAGTGCAGAAAGGCAGTGGCGTTACAGAGAACATCTGGGCCCCCAAATTGGATTTTACAACGGGTAGGTACTTGGTCGCTGTCAAAACACACTTTTGTGATATTTCTAAAAAGTCTTATTAATCTGGTATTTTTTATAATAATACAGCCACAAGAGCCAAGTGAAAGCAAGTTTTAATTCACTGTGTGTGCATATTGATCTTCTGATTTATAATACACCTTTAATGTGACCAAGGTTTGTTTATTTGGAAGAAAATAAATGAGATATATATCAGATTCTTGATATTAAACCCGATGAAGTATATTTTACGCTTTTATTTATTTATTTGTACAGGACCATGATTACTTCAGGGAACATGGTATATTATATTTGATTGCATTTTCCCCTTTCTGATTCCCATGATCATATCGGTGATGATATAAAAAATAAATCTACTTAGTACTAATATTTAATGGATATTTTGTCTTTTTACTAATTGATCTCATTACTTAAATTAGATTTATCATAGTACATACATATTATCACAGCCTTTTAGCAACATTATATGAAACGAAACACATGACTGCCAATTCAGCACATACCCCACATGCAAAATTGGTACTGCCAAGGCGAGTTATCTTGAACATTGTTGCCATAATATGTAAGTACAGATTTATCTTATAAAAAAGTGCAGAAAGGTAGTGGCATAATGGAGAACATTTGGGCCTCCAAGTTGGATTTTGCAAAGGGTAGGTATTTGGTGAATGTCAGGCCTTGGGCCCCCTAGGACCTTGGGCCCTCCCACTGCAATATGGGGCTGCATGTTACGTTACTGTAGAAAGCTCACTAAGTTTTAATTCACAACATTTTGATCTTCTGGTTTATAACACACCTTTAATGTGACCCTAGTGTCTTGTTTATTTGAATGAAAGTGAATGAGATGTATATCAGATTCTTGATATTTAACCCAATCAAATATATTTTACGCTTTTATTTAGTTATCCATTCAAGACCATGATTAAATGTATACGATCACTTCAGGGAATGATGTGAGATTGTGTTTTCACTTCTCTGAGTCCCGTGACCAACCGGTATTATCTGGATTTGGAATGATTATAATCCATAGATTTTTTTTGGCGTATTTTATTACCGAAATATTTTATATGAATTTTTAAATAGAGTTAGGCTTAACAGCGAAAATCAACTGGTCCTGAATGAAGTCAAGGAAGATAGAGAAATGTAGATACTTACATATTATCGCAACATTGCCCACGTTCAAAATAATTTGCCAAGTTGGCAACCCTGATTTTCCATATGTTGAAGATGCTAAATTGACACGACCATGTGTTTCATTTCATATAATCTCGCCAAAACAATTGCGATAATATGTAAGTACTAAAAATTAATACAGCTTTGGTACAAAGCTCTTGTAAGCAGGTATGTTGTACATGTGAGTAGAAATACGCAAGAAATCTGTTCAGTTTGACATACAAGAGGCACCATAAAAATAAAACAAGCAATTCTTTTATAGATGTTGCATTTTTTCTGGTAGACCAAGATTTCGGTGTTTTTATTTCTACTGCATTAATTGGAAAAATATACTTATTGACATAAATATTTTTTTAACAGATTAAAGCATAGATGAAGAAAGTTTCTTCTTTTTAGATAATAGGACGTTGAAAACTAATTGGCAAAGCTGGCCATCGATTGTTTCAGTGGGAAAAAAAAAGTGAAAGACTTGTATATCAGAAAATTATCATAATATTTATTCATATTCAATTATACTTGTCAGTTATTGGGATAATAGCTTTTGTCGCTCCATATCCCATAGAAAAAAGAAAAATTGTCAGCTATTAATGTCAAGTTTTCTTCCATCGAATTACAAAAGCAGAAAAACAAGGTAGGTAGTAGAAATCATCCTTAAATGACTTTTTTTCTGTATTTCAGGTTGGAGGGGAAAGGAGACAGCTTGTCGTGTTTAGTATTGAAATTAATGTTCTAATTTGATATCGGTAAACTATGTACCAAGTGTTGTTGTTGACAATTGTGAAGTTGGGCGATAACATTACAATATGGTTACCAATACATACCTTTAAATTTGGTTATGGGGTTGTCATCCATTATTTTTTCTATTATACTTTTTAAATTTTATTCTCTTTTGTAATTTTATTTTATTATCATTTATCATGTATATTTGATATTATTATTATAGTATATTAAAATGAATTTTTTACTAATTGATATTTATGGCAGTATCTTTATTAATTTCAGACATTTTTAAGTAGATTTCTTCCACAAACAAGCATCTCCATGTTTCCTGTTGTCTAGATTATAGTTTCAGTCTTCTGTCAGTTATTCATACTAAATTACTCCACTTTCAATGTTTATGGACTTAATGGTTTACTAAATTCGCATTTTATTTTCTATATATATATATATATATATATATATATATATATATATATATATATATATATATATATATATATATATAATCTTTTTTTTTTAAAAAAATTCTTATTCTTCATTGAGATTTTGCTTATTTTGGCCATTATGAAATGTGATAAGCATGGCAGCAAAAGGAAAATAGTTTACAGACAGATTATATCATTTAACAGCTGTATGTTTTATTGCACATGTTTACAATGTAAATTTGCATGGCCACGATAAGAAATCACCCCTCAGGGGCTCACCTTCTTTAGGTGAGTACGGGTGTCACAATCCCGAGGTACCCTAGTGATCTTTTCCTTTTCCCAAGGGGTTTACTATCATTGGTAAACACGGGTCTCACGAACCTGGGGTACCCTAGTGATCCTTCTTTATTTTCGACCCTCCTTCTTGTCATTCAATTTATCCTTTCTTTCTTTTCCCATCTAGATAACAGATTTTCACAAATGTTTGGCGAAGTATAGCCAGATTTGGCTCTTGCACCATAAAATCTCACATTTATTCATTCATTCACGATAAGAAATCTATCGTAAATATTTCTTTTTTCACCGCCAGCAAATTGTAATTTTACTTCAACTTAATTTTTAATTGATGCATTTTCAAATGTTCCTTGGTCAATAAAATTCACAAATGAGACTTAGAATTTTGGGATATATTGAAAATTATTCGAATTATTTTCAATACATTCAAATCCCACGAATATATAAAAAAGACATTTAAAGAGAGAATCGCGCGGATTTATAGCATTTAACCGTTAATATTTTTACAAAGTGATAGTAATTTCTTTTTTTTGGTTTGAAAATTTTTTAGTTTTTAATAGTTATTATTTTTCCATTTTTCTTCTGCTTCTTTTCCCGCCATTTCTAAATACCTTGTGTTCTATTTCTTTTAATCCTGGTACTCATTATTTTCTATAACTGGTTTACTACAATAATAGTACTTACATTTTTGCTTTATTTAAAATTAATGTAATTCCTCTTTTGTCAGGAATAAGCTATTCTTTTCAATTACTTACATGTTGAGATTTCTTAGTGCGAGACCACCTTCTTGGATTGAAAACTATTGGATTCCAAAATCTTATTTGCAGTGATTTCAAAACCGCATCTAAAAGACGTTTTGTACGTTGTGTACTGATAACAAATTAGCTCCCTACATGTATATATTGTTCCAACGTGTGATATTTTTTGAACAGTAGTTTTTATAAATGTGATATGGTAGCTTAGTGGTCAAGGTAACAGACTCGTAGCTGGTGCATCATGAGTTCGAGCCTAGTGCTGCTGAAGACCCGCACTGCCGTGTAGGGAAGTGATGCACATTAAATTTGTCAAGAGCTCAAACGTCCTGCTGGTGTGGTTGTTAGGAGAGGAGGGGTGCCAGCACAGGTGTTGTTCTCATCACTTTACCACGGTTCAAGATTCTGTCGCCATTGTGCTATGTTAATCACTTAGCAAGGCATGTGTACTAGTTAGAAAATCGTATTTTTTAAAACCTTTTACCTTGTTTCTAAATTATGAATGCTTTATTTTTAATTTACATTCATTTCATTTCTACTTGTAAGCTAAATCTTCATTTTTAATATTTCAATTCGTAATTTATTTAAAATTTTGTACATACTTCTGATTTTTCTTTTTTTATACTTTATGGATACAAAATAATTTACAAATTTCATACATTTTGCACTTTCTGCCAAAGACTATTTGATTCCCATTGTAGTCTTTGCCGTCATATTCAAAGCAGTCATACGGGGTAGCATAACACTAAATATATTATGCTAAATTTTGTAGATAGTCATTTAACAACTATATAATTATGAACAACATTCGCAGAGATTTTACTCTAATGAGGATACTTTTTAAGATTCCTCTCAGAACCAGCCATCCATAAATTCTTCAGTATATAATTTAGATCACTCGTGTATCCTAACAAGTAATTTACTTGAAACAACACTGTTTGAAAGGCATTTTTACTCATATTTAGTAACTCCCAAGACATGCTGTTGATTTGATAAAAATAAAAAAAAATCTGTTTAATTATGTACCTTTACACGTTAGAACTTTTTATATTTAAAATAATAATTTGATGTATATTAGATTAAAACATAAACTAAACAATGCTATACAAATAAGAATGGAGTTGACTATAATACGGATTATATTTATAGATAGTGATCATAAAAAAAATTCAATAAAATATAACTCTTATGGATGAAGGCCTGTTGTTTTAAAAATCACACTCATATCCTTGCTGTTTTGTTTTTTTCAATGTCTGATACGTATGTGTACAATTTCCGGAACAAATATTTCAAAGGTATGATTTGGTTTGTTTTATTTTTCTTGTTTACAGTAAGTCATTAAAAAAATGCTGTACGCTCATAAAATGGCTAGATTATGGTTCATCTGGTCCTTAGATGTTATTTTTTCTTCTAAATGGGCACTGAAAACTTCTCTAAAAACTCTTTCCAGTTGGTTAAAAATTTGTGCATTTTAAATGTTTTGTAAATGTAAAAATCTACTGTGTTTTAGTTGTTTTTACATTCTTCTAAGGACTAAACTTTTTAAATATTTTAATTTTTGATTTAAAGAAAACATTAACTTAAAAACTACAATATTTGTTTCCTTTGGTGATAGAGTATAAAATCAGTTAATATAAAAGTGAGCTTGATTTGTAACATATAATACAATGCATTTTTATTTCCATCTGGATGGATTAAAAGGGAGTCCCAATAGCTCGGTTGTTGAGTGTTGAGAGCAGAGGTTGTGTATGTATCGATTTAAACAAAACAATTGATACAAAAAATACTTCCTCAACTGGGGGCCATATGAGGCTTATTTTAGTCGGGTATCTAAGTTTTAGAAGTTTTATTTTTCATGTTACATAATATGTAAAGAAACTATTCCTTTCTTATTTTATGTTTAGAAATTTTCAATATGAAAAGTCTGTTATTCATTATAATGTTTCCAAGATACTTATTGGACTGATTTTAAATAAAATTTAATTTTCTCTTTGTATAGGATTTTAAAGAAACAAAATAGTGCTTATAGAAGTATAAATATAACTTTTAATGAACCAAATTGCTTACACATTTGTTTAACTATTGCATCGAATCTATTTTCGTTATTTTCAAAGATTTAAATTTGAGGTATAAGTTCAAAAATAATACAGTTTATGATCATATAGCAGTCACATTTTTAAAACCAAAAATTATATTTTTATTGGAAATTGCGTATCACCGCAAAAATATTGGCGACATTATATAAAACGAAGTACATGGTTGCTCATTCAGCGCGTACGAGATATGGCGAATTATCTCAAACGTTGGCACTTTTGTGATGATACACAAATACCTTTTTGTAACACAATAAATACAAAAAGAATTTAAATTTTCGAAGTTAAGTGGTAAAAACTTCATGAAATGTAAATTAAATAATATATAAGATAGAAAAAAATTAAATTTACAACTTAGGTATCACATATTTAGATCCCTTTAAATTTGATTTGATATATGTTAAAAATTCGCATTAGATACAACAGTATCAAAAATAAATACCATACATACCCATATTAGACCCATTATAAACTCGTTATTGAGTGCATTACATTCTCAAATTTGATCCAGTAACAGGTTCAAAAATGAGTATGTGCTTATTGACAAAAATGAGTATGAGCGTTTCTCAAATCTGAGTATGTTTTCATCGGAGTCATTTTGAGTATGTGACGTAGTCAAAAGTGAGTGTTTTGTACTCGGTTCTGAAGACCGGTTTTTCGCAGTGAAGATCTCCAAAATTATGGAAAATCACGAAATTTCTTAAAAATCGCAAAGATAACTCTAAAGATAAATTTACAGCTATTTTGTAAATTATTGAATGTCATTGCAGGAAAGATTTAATTGTTTGAAAATAGAAAATGGCACGCACTCTGCTCTCCGCTTTTTGTTCTACTTATCCAAGTAAAAAATCTTTCCTCATAAGAAAAATATTTCGAGTCCACATAGAAAATCAATAAAGAATTGTCTGAATTTTCTTCTTAGACAAATTCTTATCTACAAAATATAATAAAATATTTTTCAAACAAAAACGCGAATAATAATTTCATTACATTACTTTATAATGAAAAGCAGTATCAATAGCATCACGTGTTATTTCAAAAATATTCAGACAAATTTAAATGAAGAAAGTACAAACAGAAGTATAAATATTACAAATTT
Source organism: Trichonephila clavipes (assembly GCA_019973935.1). NCBI lineage: Eukaryota > Metazoa > Arthropoda > Arachnida > Araneae > Nephilidae > Trichonephila > Trichonephila clavipes. The sequence continues at coordinate 751,228 of BMAU01020033.1, read as the reverse complement.
TTCCCCTTCGTTTCTCAGTACAAACTCTGAAATAAATCAACTTTGATAAAAGCGTTGTATAATAACAGACATAATACATTTTATGCTGCTTATACATACACGGTGAAAAAAGACACACTCAAAAATGAGCATTTTGAAGTGAGTATGTTTGTATCAGATTTGACTGCATGCCTTGATCCAATTTAATACATTACGTGTACTCAAAACGCCCAAAAATGTTAATTAATGCTCTCGGACAAATTAAAAAAACATTCAGGATTACAGAAACTCTTTTAATATACAAGCTACATATTTTGAAAATTGGGGTTCAACAACAAATTTATAGTTTTCTTATATCTTTCGAACTATATTTCGTATCTACCACGCTACATGCGGAGGAACACATATTAAAATGAGTACTAGATTCTTTGTTGCTATTTTACTTAACAGTAGTAGGAAATGATGGCACCTGTATAACACCGCGAACATTTTCACTTCACCGATTAGAAGCTTCAATAGAAGAAGGGAAAACATTTTATCATTACGATAGTAAAAGCTGACTTTGTTACGCGAGCATTTTCACTTCGCCGATTAAAAGCTTCAATAGAAGAAGGAAAACAACCAACTTACCCCTTTTTCATCCTGTCTTTTCCTGAATTCATGCTGACGGACTGAGAAGAAAAACCTTTTGTAGGCAATTTACTGAATGTTAATCGATGACCTTCACAATTATGACTGGTTCAAGAAACAAGAAATGTTTTTTTCCTCGTGGCGTTGACCAAATTGTAAACACACGCTATTCCTTGATCCACTTTTTATTGTTCACGCTGAATTTAAATGATGTGATTACTTTTTTCGCTTGGTTAGTATTTTAAAATTGAAGGTAATGATTTAAAAACATGTTTTACTGTTTGCGCAGGGGGTTGTATTATGAAAAGTATTGTTACTTAAAAAAACTTAAAAGAACGTACATGAATTGCTTTGAAGTACTTTTCATGATAGAGTTTGCCTCGAAAGTTTTCACAGCATCAACAAAATTTTTGGTATCAAAAGACTCAGAAATGTTGAGACCATAACATTATTATTTTTTTTCAAAAAATTGAAAAGTTTACAATTTAAGAGTCCAGAGAGCCCTTAAATAACAGAGACTCGGTAGCACAGACGTCAAACAAGCCATAGCACATCTGTGTATCCGAGCCTTTTTTATTCTTTCTCAGTGTTCGAATCTGGTAACACAAGAAAGCTCAAAAACGTAAAATGGATGATATAAACAAAAGTTATGGGACTGCATTATCACACCTGTCACAAAATATTCAAAAATAAATGAAGAATTATTTACGGAAATTTTTCAGAATCTCTCTTCCACGATGGAATGACTATGATTAAAGTAGGATTTTTATTATCATTTTCAGAACATCTTATAAATAGAATTCTTGAGAAAAAACTTTCATTCTCGAACAGATGTTCAATGTGTTGAGTAAACATTTAACCTTCTAAAGATGGACAGACGTACAAAACATAACTATTTACACCTTGCTATCCTGTGGTTTGCTATCGTTATTCAGCTTGTAGTATTCATAAATTATTTGCAAGTATACACACCACCAGCGGTAGAAGTGAATATTACTGGAACACAGTGTGTATTTTCAAAACATATCGGTAGGAAAATATTCCTCCATATTTGTTATACAAACAGAGAAAAAGTATTCGATATTCGTTATTTCTGGTCACCGCAAAATACATCTGAACAGTTGAAACCAAAACCTATTGGCGTACAGTTAACAGCAAAAGAATTCAAAAAAGTTTGTGAAATCTGCTGAAAATGATAAAATTACACCACCCGTCAAATTTAATTATCTCGAGGCCTTCCCAAAGTGGTAAAACGAGCTTGGTGCAGAAACTCATATCTGAACAAGTGTACGAAGTTCCCATGAAAAATATTGCCTGGTGTTTCAAATACCCACAAAATTGGTTTCTGAACGAGGAAAATTTTAAATTTGTTTCAGGACTGTCTTCAGAAGCAGAAGAAGAAAATTGCGATTTGATTGTACTGGATGATATGATGAATGATATGATGTAACAAGCGAAATTTCCCAAATGTTTACTATGGGATTGCATCATAAGAAATACAGCATAATACTTATAACACAAAATCTTTTTCCGAGAGTGAAATCTATGAGAGATATTAGCCTTAACGCACATTACATAATTTTATTTCGTAATAATCGAGATGTATCACAAGCTGCGTGTTTTGGTCGACAAGCATTTCCGGGGCGCGGTAAATTTTTCATGGATTCATATAAAAAAGCAACTGAAGAACCATTTAGTTATTTGCTTGTCGATGTTCATCCAAGATCGCCAGAAGTACAACGTTTCCGTAAGTCTTTATTTCCCGATCATGGAATGATTAATTGGGTATTTGTTCCAAAAGAAAAATGAATCGAGTTAGCCGACATGTTCATTTGCTGCATGTGCTAGCTGCTGCAAGTCCTGCTCAACGAAAAGCGATTTTAAAGAGTGCAACAGATGATCAAATAAAAACTCTCTGTGAAATTTGTGACAATTTATTATCCGGTAACATACCAACAAAAAAGATAAAAAAATTGTGTAGTTACAAAAGAGTGATACGATTATTAGCCAATAGGAGCGTACCTATTTCTTGCAAACGTAAGCTGTTTACTACCAATAGACAAGTCGGGGGTTTCCTTGCTTTAATTTTACCAGGTGTTTTGTCTCTTTTAGGGGGAATCGCTGGAAAAGCGATCGGCAAACGCATATAAGAAACATGGCTCAAGAGATGGGTTTAGTCCCGAAAGGGTTAATATCACGTTACTTTGCAGAAACCCAACCAGAAGTTCGAATAGAAAATAATATTTCGAGTTTGTTGCATGAAAAAGAGACACCTGATGACATAAAAGCTAAACTGTTATCGGATTTGATACCAAAGTATCAGAGAGTGATGCAACCTCCTCCACCTCCGAAACCATTTGAAATTCCTCCAGAATTATTGACAGAACCAGAGCTTCCACTAACAAACAAATCCGAAGTACCATTAAGAATCAACATTCTGGCAAAATATATAGGATATGCTATACCCAAGACACGAAAAAAATATATATTGCCTATTTTAGAAACACTCAAAGATGCTAACTACACATTCAATGATAAAAACGAATTTGAAGTAGATGGCAAACCAGAATATCGTAGCAATGTAGTAGATCTCTTTAGCTATATGATGAAAAATGATCAACGTGTTTTAACTCCTCCTACAGGATTTGCAAAATTTTACGCAGCATTACGTCATGTGAATATTCCTTTGGAATGGATTGGCAATAAAAGATTAAGAGAACAGTTGCTTCTTTCAGATGCAAATCCTGCGTTCACAAAGATTACCCCGCGTTCGCCAGAAATTAAAAAATGGAAAAATTGGACCGATTAAGAAAATTATACTTTAATCCAAAGGAACCGTCTTCTTTCGGAGGCGTGAAGCGTTTGTCAAAGGCAAGCGGAGTTCACCTAAATGACGTTCAAAAATGGCTTTCGCGACAAGATGTTTATACATTACACAAACCTGTTCGTTATAAGTTTCAGAGACGCAAAACTATTGCATATGGAATAAATGAATTGTGGCAGAGTGATTTATTAGACATGCAAAAACTATCTCGTTATATATAACAAAGGAGATATCGTTATATTTTAACTATTATTGATGTGATGTCACGATATTTAAGAGCTTTTCCAATTAAAGATAAAAAAGCCAGTACAATAAAACAAGTATTGCAAAAAGTATTTAAAAAAGTAAAACCCAAAAATTTTCAAACTGATAAGGGAACAGAGTTTTACAATAAAATTGTACGCGCTATGTTAAAGCGATATAAAATTCACCACTATTCTACAAAAAGCGAAACGAAATGCGCGATTTTAGAACGCGCGCACAGAACTTTACGAGAACGATTGTACAGAGCCTTTACCTATCGTAATTCCTATAAATATTGACATTTTACCAGAACTAGTACATTCATACAATCAATCCATCCATCGCGCACATGGTTTTGAATCTACCAAATTGACAACAGATGACGAACCTGAATTATATAAACGTTTATATCATTCTAATGTAGATCCACAATTCAGTTTTACGGCAGGAGACATAGTCAGATTATCGAAAGCTCGCAAAACTTTTCGCAAAGGCTATTTACCCGGTTGGACTGAAGAAACATTTCGCATTTACAAAAGATATCCAACAATTCCTCCAACTTATACATTACAAGATTTTAATTCTAATGGAATTGAGGGTCGTTTTTATAACGAGGAGTTACAAAAAATAGACAAATCAACGAATGACTATTGGGCAATTGAAAAAATCATTCGGACTAAAGGTAAAGGTGCTTCTCGTCAGTTATTTGTTAAGTGGGTCGGATTTCCAGATTCTCAAAATTCTTGGATAAGAGCCGATCAAATCACATCTCATAATGAATCAGAACACGAATGATTTTCATATTTTGCTACCTTCTAATGCGAGTATGAATTATTTCCCCAATAACACTCCAGATCACTTCCAAACAAAATTGGCTTATCCAATAACTTTAAACGGAGAATGGGAATGTTGCTTGAGCGAAGTAACAATTCCCGAAAAGTATTTTACCATTCATCCTGATTACAACGATTCTTATTCGATAGAAACCATTGAAAATGTAGAGAGCACATCATTGACGCCTGAATTTGTTATCCCCCTCTACAACGAGGATTATCAAGAGTTTACAGAAGGTGTTAATGTTAATGTGAAAAAACTGATAAAAGACCCTCCAATTACTTTTTCGCTTATTGAAAACAAAACGAAAATAAAAATCAATATTAACCCCTATTGGGGAAAAGGCAAATAAATTTCTACGTCTTTTAAAATTAAATCCTAACAAAGATTATGTAGTACCTGGTTATCCAGCTGGAGCATCAATCACACGCAATTATAGCACTCCAAATGCTAATTTTTTTTTTTTAAATCAAGAAATTCTAGTTGCGCTCAAAAGTCCATTGACTAAGAAAATATATGAAATTTCACTTAAAGATTTGAATTCGAGCGACATATTTGATCAAATTACTGAGAAAATAATCTGTGAAACAGGAGATTTATCCGCTGTTTTAAAAAAGCAGAGAAATAAAGTTATTGTTACCTTGAATTCCAATATTGAACTAAGAATGAATCGCAATTCTTGTCCCCTACTGATGGACGCATTAAATATAAAAACCGAATCGCACAACATTCGCGATGCTATTTTTCCCATTCGATTTGACTTTTCCGAAATTACACGGAAGTTGGATGGAGAGAAATTTCATCTTATCGAATACGAAAATTTTCCTCTCATTCAAGAAGCACGAAAAATTTATAAGTTGAAAATTCGGAGTGGTATGTACCAACACGCAGTTGCTTTGTTTAAGGAATTTAAGTATATTGTTTTGAGAGAGTTGGTAGATTCTAAAGTCGAAATGAGTGTGCCGCTTCATACTAAAGTAACTTTCGGAGAAAAGTTGTCAAATATGCTAGGATTTCGTATGAATACTTTCACAGAAGGAAATTATACGTCGGATTATATTTTAGAATTGCGGGCAGGAATTACAGAGGCGTATGTGTATTGTGATATTATTGCTCCTTCATTGGTTGGAGATGTATCAGCATCTATCTGTTAAAAATAATACCAATTGCCAACGAATATAAGGAGCAAATCGCAAAACAGTTTACTGTCCCGTTATATTTCCCCATCATGAAGAACTATTTCGATACAATTGAAATCGAATTAGTAACAAGTAGTGGCACGCCCATTAAATTCTTATCAGGCAAAACAAACCTTGTCTTGTCGTTTCGAAGGAAAACTGCATAAAACAACCTACAAAGAGTTTTTATTGTTATATTCAAAACTGTCAGCCATGGAGAAACGTGGGCAAAGATTAGATCCGAATGATTGTATTGGATACTATTGTAAACATCAAATAGGAAGTGGCTCTTACTTTGCTTCAAATTATCCTATACAAAGAGGTTATGGGCTATTTAGTAATCTTAGGAGATATATGCAATGCCGATTATGATGAAAGCCGGTAAATATTTGGGAAAACATTTACTGAGCACAGGTCAGAATGTACTGGAAGATATGTCGCAAGGAAAATCCTTTAAAGAAGCTTCAAAATATCAATTGCGGCAAGTTGGTGAAGAGATTAAAAAGGATATACTTCACAAATTGAAAGGTGTAGGAGGTGTTAAAAGAAAGAAACAGAGTTCACGGCGACAGACCAAGAGAAAAAAGTCTTGCGAGAAAGACGTGTCTACTGATCTGTGAAAAAATGGAAAAGTGTTACTGCACCAAAAGTGAATTAGATTTGTTTACATCATCTCCAATACAATTGGCAATAGATCGATCATCGTTTGTTGAAATTCCTCCTGTTGCATCCATATCTGACAACAACACTATTGAATTCCTCATATCAGGTTTAGGCGAATCTTACTTCGATCTTTCACACCTTTTTCTACATGTTCAAGCACGAATTTTAAAAGGAAACAGGGAAGCATTTCAGAATGATGACAAATGTGGACCTATTAACTATCTATTGAATACTATGTTTGCAGAATGTCACATTTCGCTCAACGATCGTCAAATTTCGTCAGAAAACAATTATGCTTACAAAGCGTACATTCAAAGCATGTTATTTCATTCTGAATCGTCTCAAAAAAATTTATTGAGTGCCGGACTATTTGTAAAAGACACTGCTGGAAAATTTGACGATGTCACCCTTACACATGCGGGGCTTAATAAAGGACTAAGAAAAAGATGGGACCGTGTGAAAAATGGTAAAGTTTTTGACATGTGCGGTATTCTTCACACCCATATTGGAACTCAATCTAAGCTTTTAATAAATGGCACATCAATCAGAATTCGATTAATTAAGGCCAAAAATGAATTTTCCTTATTAGCTGCTACAGGGGACAATCGTCTTCAAATAGAAAATATAAGTATATATATCAGAAAATGTGAAATTTCAAGTTCAATTCTGGTGGCGCATGAAAAGGCACTTGAACAGTCGCTCGTACAAATGCCTTTTACACGAATTGAAGTGAAAACTTTCACAGTGAGCTCCGGTCTGAAGAGTGTAATAATCTCTAATGGATAAATGGCGTTTTGCCTTCAAGGATAATTTTAGGCCTAATTTCGAATTCTGCATTTAATGGAGATATGAAAAAGAATCCATTCAATTTTAAACATTATAATTTAAACCATATTTCGCTCAGTGAAAATGGTATACAGATACCCACTACTGCTTACACACCTGACTATGCGAAAGATTTGTATGCGAGAAACTATTTAAGTTTATTCACCGATTTAGCACAACATAAAACGAATGTTTCATACGACGATTACAAAGAGAACATATGCCTGTACGTTTTTGATCTCACACAAGACAAGTCAGCTAGTGAACCATTTGGAAATGTGACACGAAGTGGAGATATTTCGATTCACTTAAAATTTGATGCAGAGCTCCCCGAAACAGCTACGTTGATTGCTTACATGGAAATGCCCTCGCTTATAGAAATCGATAAAAGCCGAAACGTATTCATAGATTATTAAAAGCCAGCTCATTGATTCACTTGTTTTGAATAGATTATCTCTTTCAGACTCCAGACTACGGTATGGTTTCTCGGGGGTCTATTCTAGTGATAAACTTCCGAAACAAAGGAAACGTTATCGCTCCTTCATTGTGAATACAGATCCTGCTCATTTCAAGGGTCGACATTGGCAAGCTATATATTTTAGACAAGACAACCATTGTGTTTTTTTCTGTTCATATGGAACACGACCTCAGTATGATATTGAGCAATTTATAATTGAAAACTCAACCAGTTTCGAATGGAACGAAAATAATCTGCAACATCCAAACACAATGATATGCGGTCTCTTCTGCCTATATTTTTATGGCATATTTCTCGAGGGCTACCAATCAACCGATTGCGCAATGGAAATCACTGCGCTAATGAACGACTTGTTCAAAATTTTGTGCAAAGGTATTTTAAACTAGTTCAAGTTCCCCGACCTCTATCTCTTCAGTACTGCCAACCTCTGTCGACCAGTGTATAAAAGCAGAACCAGATTAGACTCAAGTTTAAAAGAGAACTGACAATGGAGAAATTTGGTTATCTGGTTTGCGATAGCTGTTCACCTGGAGAATTTCTCTACATCCACCCATCCTTATTTTTAAATATAATTGATTGTGTTCAGAATGTTGTATTACGTAAAGATATTAGCGATAAGAGAATTGTCTATTTTAAGATATTAAACAACAGTGAAATTGTGCAATACATTCACAATGATGCACAAGAAGAATGCTTTGTTTTTTGTCAACTACATCGAACTGATCCAAATGACAAATTTAAAGTGTTTTTTCCCAACAAGCACCAGTTTGTAAATCTATTAGATTGTGTTCTTGAAGCAAGAGATATCACTTCAGATGAAGGTGATTGTCCACGTTTTCAGCTGCAATTTGGCTATTTTAAACTGCTAACAAATGATGAACTTGTAAAATTATTTCATATACTGTAACCAAAATGTGACGTGTGTTTTTGTAAATTTCAAGTTATATTTTGAAAAAAAAAATGTTACAATATTTCTTGAAATAATATTACTTTTTTTGTATAACCATTTATTGATGAGTTTTTGTATTACCATGTATCATTTGTGTAACTCTAATAATATTACTTAATACATAACCATTTTACTGATGAAATTTTGTATTCTATGTTATGTGTATTGCCAAAATATTCAAAAAATATGATTTGTGTAACCTGTACCTAAGAATCGAAATAAAAGCTAATTTGTTTAACACCCCTCTTGACTTATTTATTTCCTTATACATGTTATCTAATTTAAATGTATCTTTGGGTTAAGATAATTTAAAAACATAAACACGATTTAAAAACAAGGTTAATGCCTAGTTTAAATATATCCTTGACAAAAGATCATCTAAACAACTTGATAAAAGAAATTTATATGAGTCTTTTTAATAAAAATTATATACACGAAAATGAGATAAATATTTCAAGGCAAAGCTATCTATAAAATTAGTATAAATACTGCAAACGAAACGTATCTTAACAATCGACTTGCTTAGCATCTCACCACTCGCTTTCCTCCTGAAAAGATGGCCAGCAAAGACGGTAAGCATATTTTCGAAAAATCCTTGGTTTTAGTTGTTTAAACATTAAGGGAGCCTAAACTTACTTTATTTTCTGTAGATAGGAAAAAATTAAAACGTGGGTTCGTGGAAGAAGAAGAAGAAGGAGAATATCCTAATGTTAGCCCAAAAAAAAGTGTAAAAAAGGAAAGCCTCAAATTATTTTTGATTTAGATTTAAGTCCTCCGTCCAGTGGCTTGCACGAAGTAAAAATTCCCCCGTATAACGTTTATTTGAGGAAAGGTGCTGCTATAGAGCTAAAGGAGTTTCGCAAAAGTTATTACATAGCTTTTAGCAAAACTGTTGACGTAGAAATTCGGAACAGGTTTAATTTACCATTGGATCAATTAAATGTTTTAATGAAAGGTGTGGAGGCGATACACGAATATGTAAAGGATTATAATTAGAAAAATATTTTTTATCAGTTTCATCAATTTTAAAATGAGGTTTAGCATTATTAGATCAGCTTTTAGAGGCTATATTCGAAGTTTTAGATCAGAAATAAACTATATTGACCCAGACTCTTTACATACTCTCTGCTGCAAGGAATTTAATTTATCAGTTAAATAATGATTCAGTGTCATTAAGGTTACGATTAATTATATGCTTAAGTGTTATTTTTACACGTGAAGTTGAGAATGAAGAAGTAACGCAAAAATTTTATTTCTGCTCACATGCAGAACGTATACTTTCGCATTATCAAATATTTAAAGCAATCGATAATGCTTTTAAAAAAATAAAACTAGACGTAGAAAATTTTATACAAAATGGAAGTGGATGGACTATAAAAAATATACAACATATTGATGTTTATCTCGGTAATTACAGAGGAAATCGAGGTGGTTGCGCAAATGTTATTTTACCTGATAAGTTAAGAAATAAAAAAGCACTTTTAGGCATAAAATGCACTCAGAATCGATGTTTCATATATTGCATTGCTGCAGCGCTCTATCCATCCAAAACTAATTCTAATTTACCTCAAAAATACAATCAATATTTATGTCGCTTAAAATATGACTTTTTAAATTTCCCTGTAGAAGTAAGTCAAATAAAAAAATTCGAAAAATCCAATCACTTACATATTAATGTACGAGGTATATCCAGAAACTAAGTTCCGTTTGGTAATAAAAATAAATTGTATACAGATACAGAAAAAACATTTATTGGACAAAAATGTAAAACTCTTAAACTACCTTTCCACATAATTGCCGAAATTTTGCAGGCATGTGTTATATCGTGGCACAAGTTTTTCTATGCCTTCTTCATAGAAGGTTGCCGCCTGTGTCTTCAACCAGTTGGAAACATTTTCTTTCAGCTCTTTGTCGTCATTGTTGAAGTGTTTACCGGCAAGGAAAGACTTGAGATGTAAGAAAAGATGAAAATCGCTAGGAGTGAGGTCAGGGCTGTACGAAGGATGACCAAACACGTCCCAGCCAAATCCTCGTAGGAGGGTTTGTCCGTAAATTCACAAATTTGCCGATAAATTTCGATTGTTTTCATTTTCTTAGCATTCAGAAAACGAATTACACTGGTTTCACTTTCTTAGCATTCAGAAAACGAATTACACATCTGATTTCGCAAGCAGTGGGATTTTCAATCAACACCGACATTGTAAATAAGCACAACAAAGCGTACGTGGCTGACAGTGATCTAAAAATGACGCATGCTTGTTCTCCTTGATACTGAGCGTCTGTCGGGCATGCGCGGAACTGCGATCGCTGCGCTGGAGCGGATATAAATAGAAACGGAACTTAGTTTCTGGATATGCCTCGTGTATAGTTTCAATGAAGATGTTTTTCCGATTTACACAAGTAAAAACATACACAAAAAAACAATAAATTTATTATTGTATAAACAACAATATTTTTTGATTAAAAATTTTAATAGCCTTTAACCAAAAAGAAAGGAATTGACAAGTATTGTGAAAACTGTTTGTGTGGTTTTCAAAGAGAATCTGCACACAAAACCTTGTGTCTTAAAAATAGCGCACAAAAGGTAACCATGCCTACAATCTATGATAGTAAAATACAATTTACTAACTTTCAAAATCTTTTTATTTATCATCCGTTGGTAGTTTTTACAGATTTTGAATGTATGTTATCATCACTTTCAAATACTTTACACAGCACAAGTCTTACAATTCCACTCGAAAAACACATTCCATATAGTTATAGTATATGTTTAGATATTGAAAATAAAATTATTTTTAGAAGGTTTTATTATGGCGAAAAACCGCCGTTGAAAACTTTATCATTTAAAAAAACTTTGCAGTGATTTAATAGAAAAAATGCATAATATAAAACCTATTGTTTCTACTACTAGATTATTAAAAGACCGATGTCACATTTGTGATCAGGTACTTAAAGAAACCGATATAATAGTTCGAGATCATTGCCACTTCACGGGGATATTTAGAGGTTTTGCCCACAATGCCTGCAATTTACAATATCAAAAAAAAAAAATATTTCATTCCCGTAATAATCCATAATCTTGGAGGATATGATAGTCATTTGATATATTAAAACAATTAAGTGAAAAATATACAAATTCAATTCGCATAATTCCAGTTAATTCCAATAAATTTACATGTTTTCAATTAGATGAAATTAAATTTCTTGATAGTTATCAATTTCTAAACACTTCTTTATCCACACTAGTTGAAAATTTACAAAAATCAAATCATCATTTTCCAATTTTTAAGCAATTTTATTCAAATGAAAAAACAAATTTTTACTGAAGAGAAAAGGCGTTTTCCCTTATTCTTACTTTTCTAATCCTGAAATCTTAAACGAAACATGTTTACCACTGTTCATGCTTGTCGCAAAAACCGTGCGCCAGACGGCGCTGTCTGTGTATCTCCAGTTACTATGTGTTTAGGTCAGTGCTTCTCAAACTTTCAATACTGGCGCCCCCCTTTTCGATCACAATTTTTATCGCGCCCCCCTTATACATTAATAATGCACTGAATGCAATAATAATGAACTTTGATGCTAAAGCTACAAAAGGCGATCTTAATTATAAACCATACAAATTAGTAACATAAGTATTAAATTTTGTATATACTACTTTTAAGCAAAAAATAAATAAAATAATAGGATAATTATTATGTGTGTTATTTTTCCTTTCTCTAATTTTTAAATTGGACTTATTGCAAAATACGGTGGCTGTGCTTAGAAGACAAAATATAGATATCTGCTAAATATAGAAAAAGAACTCAGAGGGTCAATTTCTAATCATAAGCATTCCTTATAAAAAAACTTTGCTTTGCAAGACAAGCCCATGGAAGGCGTTAATACTTATTAAACTTGTTCTTAATTTAGTATTAATTAATTAGTTATAAACTACTATGGAGTACTGATACATTAAAAGTATACCGGCTGAAGTACACGCTTTCATGAGTTCATTTATATGAAAATAAAACATTATTGAAATAATCGCTGAATTTTGTAAGGAGAGTAAAGCCAAGTGCGCAATAATGTTTACAAAAATGTAAAATGATTTTTTAAATGATTGCTCAAAGTATAATTAGTTTAAAGCTAACTATAATTTTAAGCCTTACAGAATTATCATTTAGAATTGATGTTGAATAATGAACAATAATATAAAATTCAGATGAAGAATAATTGTATTATTTTTAATATTTAAAGCGAAAAGCCTTCAACATGTTTTAACCCTGGAGCAGGCGCGCACTCGATACTAATGGTCCAGCGGGGTTATTTAGTCACCCCACAATCCTTTTTTTATAATTATTTTTATAGTACACCAGTGTTTCTCAAACTTTCAATACTGGCGATTCAATTTTCAATCATAATTTCTGCACTGAAAACAAAAGCACTTCGTATACTATTACCATTTTGAAAATCCTACCTATGTTAAACAGGATTTTCTGCGGTGGCTGCTTTGAAGCCAAAATATAGATCTCAGCTAAATAAAGAAATATAACTCAGTGTCAATATCTGAAACCTTTCTTAGAAAAACTTTGCTCTACAAGACAAGCCGATGGAAGTCACTGATAATTATTAAACTTAGATTAATTTAGTATTAAGAAATTATTTATAAAATACCTTCTTCAGTACTGATACATTAAATGTATACTGGCTGAAACACCGGCTCTTCGCACGAGTTAATTTTTTTTTAAAAATATAACATTATTCTTGATATAATAGCTAAACTGTAAGGAGAGTAAAACTGCGTGCACGACATTGTATACAAAAATGTAAAATGATTTTTTTTAGATAAATGCTATAATTGTAAATAACTGTTTAAAAGAACTGTAATTTTAAGAATCACAGAATTAGCATTTAGAATTAATGTTAAGTAATGAAAAAGAATATAAAATTCCTATGAAGAATAATTGTGTTACTTTTTAATATTTAAAGCGAGAAGACTTCAAAATGTTTTAACCCGGGAGCAGGCACGCACTCGATACTAAGGCTGATGGTAGTGCGGGAGAACTCAGTCACCCCAATCATTTATTTATAATTATTTTTACTCTACACGATACAAATTGGAAAAAAAAAAAATTCCAGTGAATAATTTAATTAAGAGAAAGTATACTTACCGGCTTTCAAAGAATGTTCAATCTTTCTTTGATGATTTGAGAAAAAGTCCAATAAAACTGAACTAAAATGATTGACAAGTGATAGACCTTAATAAAGGACGAAAAGCAAAGATACTTTTCACTAATATTACAGAAATGTTACTTTCTGGCAAAGCTGTCATATTTTGTTCAAGTAATTGTAGTTTTAATGAGCATTCATGATCGAGTGAGTGAATATTAACGTCGCACTGTTCAGCTACACGAGGGCTTTTAGAGACGGACCTCGTAATTTTGAACCATGGTTGACGAGGACGATACTTGAGCTGGCCTCTTAACTACCACACCATTCCAACAAGAGGACGTTTGAGCTCTTTACAAATTTAACGTGCACCTCTCCCTTTCACGACGGGTCTTTAGTGGTACTGGGCTCGAACTCGTAACACCTTTGGTGATCAACAAATAACAAGTTGAACTTTTTCTTTCTTGTGTCTTTTTGACAAGTCGAACTGAACCTTGGGTACACTTATGGCTTCATATTTCAGTTGATGGAGTTCTTTAGGAAGCCATTGAAAATTTTCCTTTCGTTTCATGTTCATCGTGTTTCTCAATCATGAATAATATGCATCAGTTTCAACTTCCTTCAATACAGATCACAGATGCCACCGCTGCCTGGTTATAAGTGTATTCAGAAAAATACGGATGCTCTAAAAAGTATTATGACGTTTCTCACTATGCTTTATATGTTTCAGATTACTCGTAAAAATAAATCTTAGCCAAATAATCCTTCAAAAATCAATCAATTCTTTCCAAATATCGTAAAACTCTTCATTATTTACAATTTCCCTATGCGAAAAACAAATACATAAAAGATGGTATGAAACTAATGTAGAAACCCTACCAGTAAGTTTGAAGGTCAATCAAATAAATGACTAGCAAATTTATTATGCTGCCTGGCTGAAAAGTGAATCATGTCTTCCTTTTCTTTCTACAACTAATATACAGTATTTCAATAATAATTAAAGTGATGAAATGTTTATCTTAGAATTTTTCTCAGGGTCTGTGAGTTTCGTTTTTTCTTTTCACGAGTAATATTTTATGTTAAAACAGAAGAACGCCAGATGATAAACATAAATTATATCAGTGTTGTTGTGTATTTCTTTTATTATGGAAAAAGTATTTTGTTTCACTTCTTTCCGGTTATTTTTTTAAAAAAAAATCATTAAATTTTCGATATGCTCGCGCCCCCCTTGCAGGGTTATCGCGCCCCCCAGGGGGGCGCGCCCCACACTTTGAGAAACACTGGTTTAGGTGAATAAAAATAGAGAGTGTTTTACAGTCCATGTGTGAGGTGTGTGTTATTGAGCTATCCCGGGTGTAGTGATCAAACATTTTGGTCCGACTTTCCCGGAGTTCAACAAGCAACTATGGTTTTGTGCTTTATTAGTTGAGTATTTGGTGGTGAAATTTTTGAATAGGTGAGTGTTTCTATTCTTAATGATGTTTTTAGGAGTTATTTGGTTGTGTTCGCTAAAGTTGGTGTTAATAGTTGAATAGTTTTAGCGGATATCATTGTTGAAATTAGTGTTTGTAGATTTGTGTTGATTGTGATATTCTTGTTGTGTGTTTTTGTATACTTTCCTATTCTCAATAGTGTAATTTAGGTGCTTACAAATGCTTTTTGGTTGAAAATAGTGTATATTGTGTAGATGTTGTGACAAAATAAGTTTAAAAATGGCGTTGAAATTAAATCTAAAGAAAGACGAGCTTATCTGGGTTGCTGTGGAAATGGGTTTGGAGATTCCTAGCAAAGCTAAAATAATAGATTTAAAAAAGTTAATTGAATCAAGTGCCGTGTATAAAAATGATATTGAATTTGTGCGTAGTCTTGTTGAAAATGCTTTAGAGAAAAGTAAACAAGAGGCTGAGAAAATGAGCGAGGCTGAGAAAAATAAGCGCGAGGCTGAAGTTCAATTAGAAAAAAATTAAATGATCTCAGATTGAAAAACAATTAGAATTGAGAAGGTTAGGAAGGAATCCGAAAAAATTCTCAATCTCTTGAAAGCGGAGAACCAAGCTCCATAACTGATAAATTGGAGAGTTTGGTAAAGAGCATTAAAACTTTGACAATTCAAGTACCGGTTAGGTCAGAGTCCTTTAATTTATTTTTTCATTCTGTAGAAAAGGCATTTCAAATCAAATCCGTGCCTGATGAGCTAAAAGCCGAAATTCTATTAAATATTTTAGGAGAAAGAGTCAATAATTTGCTAACATATGTGAGTCAAGAGGATTTAAGCAATTATGTTAAAATTAAAGAATTAATATTAAGAGAATTTGAACCGACACCTCAAGAATGCCTCAGTAACTTTAAAAAGGCTCGTAAACTACCATCCGAAAACTATGTTCAGATTGCTTCCCGCTTAAGTGCAATTTTCGATTATTATTGTCAGTTGCGTAAAGTTAATGAATTCCGCTCTTTGTGTGATCTAATAATTTCAGACAAAATATTTGAAACGCTAGATAGAGATACGATGAATCATATTGCAACGAAACAGGGAGAAACATATTTCAAGCCTCAACAGCTTGGGAGGGAATGTAATGTCTATTTATCCGCGAGAGGAAAGGTTTCGAATGATTTAATGAGCAGAAATCCAGGAGTGGAGTCAAACAGATGGGCGAAACAGACTGCAGACGGTTAGCACTTGGCGTCAAGAGAGAAACTCGTCGAATGTTTTCGTGGCCGAAACCAAAACAAATTGTGTTCTATGTAAGGGTAATAATTTTCATCCCCTTTCTAAGTGTTATCAGTTTAAGAAACTGTCAGTTGAGGATAGAGTAGAGGTAGTTAAACGGAATAATCTTTGTTTTCGTTGTTTTTTACCTCATAGATTGAAGGAATGCCGTTCAGAGAAAAACTGTTTTTGCCTTAGACCTCATAATAGCTTGATTCATTTTTCACGTGACAAAACGAGAAATCCCACTCCCACTAGTAATTTAAATTTGGATGCTCCTACTTTTGTTCCAGGGCAGATTGAAGGATCAGTTGAAGCAAATTCACAATCACAGTTTGTGGCGACTGGGTTTGAGAAAGGCAGACTAAAGAATGTGTTTTTGAGTACTGTTCGCGCGCTTGTTAAAAATAAATACTCTCAATGGGTGGAGGTCAGATGCTTGTTAGATGTAGGATCGCAGTCTTATTTATGTACGAGGGCATGTGCTGAGAAATTGCAGCTAAAAATGGAGAAAATAAATACAGTGGTTTTGTGCGTTAATGATGCTTCTATGGTTGTTAAAAATTGCGTAAAAACTTCAGTTGCAAATAAAGCCAAAACTTTTGAGAGTGAGTTAATGTTGTTAGTAGTTAATAAGATTACAGATCTCATTCCAAACAAGGTGATTGATGTAGATGTTAATGTTTCAGAGTTTGTGCCCTTAGCGGATGATAAATTTAATATACCAGATAGAATTGATATGTTACTTGGTGCAGAAATCTCTTACGAATTGTTAAAGCCTGGAAAATTTTATTGTGATAATTCGCATTTAGTGTTACAAAATACGGTGTTTGGTTATTTTGTAAGTGGAAGTGTAGATCAAGTTACAGAGAATCGCGTTCATTGCGGATTAATTGTTGATGACGATTTAAACAAAACACTGAAAAATTCTGGGAAATTGAGGGTGTTCACATAGAGCCTAAGGTTGATACAGAGGTGTCCTTGTGTGAGGATCATTTTGTGCGCACTCATAGGAGGAATTGTGAGGGTAGATATGTAGTATCGATGGCATTAAATAAAGATCCGTCTTGTTTAGGAAACTCCAAAGATATTGCTATTAGGCGACTTAATTCATTGTGGAAACGGTTATCTAGGGATTCTAGTTATTTATCGTTGTATGCGGAATTTTTGAAGGAGTATGAGGAGTTAGGTCATTTGGAAAGGGTAGTTGAGTCAAGTGAACCACCCACACATTACTACATACCCCACCATGGTGTATTACGCCCTGAAAAACTGACTACTAAACTAAGAATCGTCTTTAACGGTTCATCCCCCACCACAACAGGCATAAGCCTTAATGACATTTTATTGAAAGGTGAAGTGAAGGAAGATGTGTTTGAGACAATATCTCGTTTTAGAAGACACAAATGTGCTTTTACGACTGACATCCAAAAGATGTACAAGCAAATATTAATAAATCCTGATCAGCAGGATTTGCAACGTATTATATTGAAACATGGACCAGATGCAGAAATTTTAACGTACCGACTAAAGACTGTCACTTACGGGCTGTCCAACGCACCCTTCCTTGCCATAAGAACCCTGCAGCAGTTGGCGAAGGATGAAAAATCGAGATTTCCTTTTAGCTTCTGAAACCCTGTTATATGATACCTACATGGATGATATTGTGAGCGGAGCGCCGGATTTGGAGACTGCTCAACAATTGCAATCACAACTGAAAGACGCCCTGCAATCTTGTGGAATGAACCTTCATAAGTGGTCATCTAATTCTCCTGAGTTATTAAATAGTTCGTTGTCATCAGACGTCGAGCATTCATTTTCTACTGACATTGACTTATCTGTGAAGACATTGGGAATTAGTTGGAAGCCATTTGAAGATTGTTTCGTGTTTAAGGTATCTGTTTCAGCTAAACATATATATACAAAACGTGAAGTTTTAAGTGTAATTGTGCTAAGCTATACGACCCTTTGGGTTTCTTAGGCCCAGTGATTGCGAAAGCAAAGGTGTATCTGCAGCAATTATGGCAATGTAAACTGGATTGGGATGATGTGTTACCTAATTCAATTGTCAACGAGTGGAGAGAATTTGTGACAACATTAAAATGTATCGAGGAAGTGAAAATTAACAGATTTATTATGGCTGACAATAATGTTAGAATCGTTCTCCAAGGATTTGCGGATGCATCTAAAGCGGCCTACGGAGCGGTCGTTTACCTACAGTGCTTTCTTCACAACGGTGCTGCCAAAGTGAGCATTCTTGCCAGCAAATCTCGTGTTGCACCAATTCGAGTTATTTCCATACCTCGACTCAAGCTTTGTGCCTGTGTTTTATTAGCTCAACTCGTCAAGAAAATACGCTCCACCTTGAGGTTAAACATAAGTGATATTGTGCTACATATACGGATTCAACTATTGCATTGGCATGGTTAAATACACCTGCCAATCGTTTAAAAACCTTCGTGGCCAATCGTGTCGCCAAGGTGCAAGAATTGACTGAAGGATTCCAGTGGAACCATGTGCCATCTGTTCTCAACCCAGCAGATCTTGTGTCTCGGGGATTGCGCCCTTGTGACCTTCCAAATTTAAGGTTATGGTGGCATGGTCCACAATTCCTTGAAAAAGGTAAGTTGTCAAGTGAAGAAACAAGTTTGTCACCAGTTAAGGAATGCGAGTATTCTAAGGAACTGAAAACTGGTTCGAGTTCTGATATAATTACATCTAGTGTTTGTGTTTCAACTAATTGTGTATCTTCTATTTTATCTACTTTGTTATGTAAAAGTAATAGTTATATGAAAATTGTTCGTATATTTAGTTACGTGTTAAGATTTAGTAATAATGTAAACAAACGTAAACTAACATTGAGTGGTCCCCTTTCTGCTACAGATATAGACCAAGCAGAAACTTAACTGATCAGAATGGTCCAAGAACAGGTTTTTTTTGCTGAAATTAAGAGCTTACAAAGTAAAGGAGTTGTCTCACCTAATAGTAAACTTAGAAATTTAAACCCCTTTATAGACAGTGATGGATTATTGAGAGTTGGAGGCCGGCTGAGTAATTCAGATTTACCTTATGTTAATAAACATCCTGCAATTTTACCAGGAAATCATAATTTAACTGTTCAAATAATTGTCCATTTCCATAGAAAGAATCTGCATACTGGTGCTTCTTCTCTTAAATGGTCGTTCATTATGCAGAAAAGTAGTGCATGAGTGCCTTGTCTGTTTTAAAAGCCGACCCCTTGTTACTTCTCAGCTAATGGGTAATCTACCCCGTGATAGAGTAGTCCCAGATTACCCGTTCAACTGTTCTGGTGTGGATTTTTGTGGCCCATTCATGATCAGGTACAAAAATCAAAGAAAAGGAATTTTGCATAAAATTTATATTTGTGTATTTGTATGTTTTGTGTCTAAAGCGATTCACATAGAAATTGTGTCAGATCTTACATCTGATGCTTTTATTGCTACATTAAAAAGATTTTTTAGTCGCAGAGGTAAATGTGCTAAATTGTATTCCGATAATGGGAAAACATTTGTAGGTGCCAATAAAGAGCTCAAGAGATTTCTAAAACTTATTGAGGATTCAGATGATAATTTAGCAGGTTTCTTATCTGCTGAGGGTATAGAATGGAAGTTTATACCACCTGGAGCGCCATCCTTTGGTGGTCTTTGGGAAGCTTCGGTTAAGTCAATAAAGTACCATCTTAGGAGAGTTGTCAGTGGCTCAAATTTAATCTATGAGGAATTTTTAACTGTTTGTATCCAAATAGAGGGAATTTTAAATTCCAGGCCACTGTGTGCCCTTTATCGAGCAATTCGGATGACTTGAACGCTTTAACTCCAGCCCACTTTTTGATAGGGAGGTCTATGACTTCAGTAGTCGAGCCCAATTTAATTGAATTAAAAGAGAATGCCCTTAAAAATGGCAACGGATAACCAGACTAGTACAACTAATTTGGAATAAGTGGCACAGATGTTATCTTAGTGAATTACAACAACGCAATAAATGGCAATTTAAAAACAAAATGTTAACGTGGGTGATTTGGTAGTTCTCATTGAAGACAATATGCCAACCTTTAAATGGCCTTTAGGGAGAATCACTGAGATTTATAGTGGCAGTGATGCACTAATAAGGGTTGTAAAAGTAAAAACACAATTTGGAGAATATAAAAGAGCCATTTCAAGAGTTTGTCTTTTACCTATGCCAGTTTGAATTTTGTCTCTGAATATTGTGTATTAGAATTTTTATATGTACCTTAAATTGTTTTACGTAATCCTATAGTATTTTATCGTTTTATTGTAATTTGTGTTATTGTTGAATGTATTACATGTCAACGCGGGGGAGAATGTTCATGCTTGTCGCAAAAACCGTGCGCCAGACGGCGCTGTCTGTGTATCTCCAGTTACTATGTGTTTAGGTGAATAAAAATAGAGAGTGTTTTACAGTCCATGTGTGAGGTGTGTGTTATTGAGCTATCCCGGGTGTAGTGATCAAACAACCACCTAAAGCTGCATTTTTTAACAATTTATCAAGTACTCCTGTTAAGGATGAAGATTATGACTTTGCTTTATTGGTGTTTCGAACGTTTAAATGTAAAAAATTTGCAGACTATTTACAACTTTATCAGCAATTAGATGTAATTTTACTTGCAGAAGTTTTCACTTCCTTTCGTCAAAAGTGCTTACAATTTTACAAACTTGACCCATGTCATTTTATAACAGCAGCTGATCTAACTTGGAACGCAGGACTTAAATATACAAAAGTAGAATTAGAATTGTTTAGTGATATAAATATGTATCTTTGGATCGAAAATAGTATAAGAGGGGGCATTTGTTTTGTAGGTAAACGGTATGCTTTAGCAAATAATCCTTTTATTCCCGGATTTAACAAACACGAAGAAGAGAGCTATATTATTGCTGTTAATGCAAATAATTTATATGGATATGCGATGTCACAACCTCTTCCCATTGGACATTTTTTCTGGTTAACCAAAGATGAAGTAAGAAATTTGGATGTCTTTACATTGTCATCTACAGATACCGTAGGATATTTTTAGAGGTAGACATATTATACCCTGCTTCCTTGCACGACCTTCATGATTTCCCGCTAGCGGCTGACCATTTAACAATTACATATGATATGCTTTCTCCATATCAAAAAAAATTAATAGAAGAAGGGGAGATACATTTTCCCAAACAAAACCGAAAGCTTACACCAAGCTTTACCTTTAAAACTAATTTTGTTGTTCATTACCTAAACCTAAAATTTTACGTGCAAAAAGAATTAATCGTTAAGAAGATTCATCGTGTATTAGGATTTAAACAAGAGAATTGGCTCGAATCGTATGTGCGGTTCAATAATGAAAAAAGAATGTCTACAAGAAATAAATTTGAAAAAGATCTTTTTAAACTAATGAATAATGCATGGTTTGGAAAGAGCTTACAAAATCCTAGAAAACGAATTAATATTGAGGGAGCATTTAATTTAAATCAATGTAAAAAAAGACTTTCAAGTCCATTACTAGAGTACTTTGAAATTGTTAATGAAAATTTTGTAATATTTAAATTAATGAAAAAAAATTACATTTAGACAAACCAATTTATATCGGGTTTACAATTTTAGAACTTTCCAAACTTCGAATGTATGAATTGTATTATAACTATTTTAAACAATATTATGGCACAAAATGCACCTTACTTTATACAGACACCGATAGTTTGTATTTAGAAATTAAAGCACCTAGTGTTTATACTAATATTAAAAAAAAACCTTTCTGATATATAATAGACTATAGTAACTACCCTAAATACCATGATTTGTTTAATGTAAGCAATGAGGGTCGCTTAGGGGCTCTAAAAAATGAAACATGTGAACCCATAAAAGAATTTATAGGATTAAAATGTAAAATGTACTGCATGGTATTCGGTAACAATTCCAGCTAAAGGTATAAAAAAATCCTGCGTTGAAAATTTTGATGCTGAGTTATATAAATCTGTTTTAAGTGAAAGAGACTATTTTTACGACATAAGCAAAATATCTTAGTTACCAAAAATCATGATATCAAAACAGTAGCTCAAAATAAAATTGGGCTCACACCATTTTATGATAAAAAATATATGTTAGATGATGGGATTAATTGTTATCCCTTTGGACATTATGCAGTTGATGAAACTGATGAAGAACATTTTTTAATATAATCCTATTGGTATAATGTACTTATCATTTATGTATTTTTTTTCTGAATGTGTCTCCATGTAAAACACAGGAATACTTTGCACGGTGTTTATAATGTACTTATTTTGTTTTCCTGAATGTGTCTCCATGTAAAGCACAGGAATACTTTGCACGGTGTTTATAATGTACTTATTTTTTTTTCCTGAATGCGGCTTCATGTAAAAACACAGGAATACTTTGCACGGTGTTGGTATAATGTACTTATTCTGTTTTCCTGAATGTGTCTAAATGTAAAGCACAGGAATACTTTGCACGGTGTTTATAATGTACTTATTTTGTTTTCCTGAATGCGTCTTCATGTAAAAACACAGGAATACTTTGCACGGTGTTGGTATAATGTACTTATTTTGTTCTCCTGAATGTGTCTCCATGTAAAACACAGGAATACTTTGCATGGTGTTGGTATAATGTACTTATTTTGTTTTTCCTGGATGTGTCTTCATGTAAAACACAGGAATACTTTGCACGGTGTTGGTATAATGTACTTGGGTCTTCATGTAATTATATTTTAAATAAAAAATTTTTAGCACACGCTTGTTCTTTTTTTTTGCATTTTTTTCAAAATTTTATCATACATCGTAACAAAGTCAACTTTTTACTATCGTAATGATAAAATGTTTTCCCTTCTTCTATTGAAGCTTCTAATCGGTGAAGTGAAAATGTTCTCGGTGTTATACGGGTACCATCATTTCCTACTACTCTTAACTAATTTTCTCTTATTTGCAAAACTAAAAGTATATTATTTGTTTTTAATATAAGATAACTTTAATATGTTGGTAAAATTATTAATTACACTCCCTATATCCAAACACTTTATATAACCCCAAATTGAAAAACTTTATCTATGTCATAACACATAACCAACTACTAAAACCCCATTTTAAATTCTGCTTTGAAAGGTGGTCAACCAATGACCATTATGTTACATAAGTAAAACTATTGTTTTGCAGTAAAATGTTCTTGTATGAATTGTAGCATTAACATGTTTCAGTATGCAATACGGTTTTTCCAATTGACTGAACATAGTATTAAGTTTTTATCAATTAGCACTGCTAGTAGAAGGTTCCTTGAATGTAGGAATAAAGAATAACTTTAGACAACCCATTGTATCCAAATCAATACCAAAAAGATTCAGGATTTGTTTAAATTTTACTGCATAAGTTTTTGTTGACAATTATTAATCTTTTTAGGAGACTAAAATTTCTTGGAAATTTTAAAGTATATACTTTTTTAGCTTATTAATTAAATTATGGAAAATTTCTTAAAAGTTTCCATAAAGAAATCATTTAAGAGTTTCAACAACTTCAATACACTTATATTTTATGATTCCTTTCCCTCTCATTTTCATATACATGTCATGGCTTTTATCCTGGCTTGACATGTATAGCCATTTTTGATGTGTTTATGGCATTTCAAGTCCTCGCAAATGCAGATTTGAAAACTACGAAAGCAGTTCGAAAACGTGTCGTGAAAAATGCAATGGCTACTTATGCTTGTCAAAAACAAAAAAGATTTTTGCAGTAAATAAATAATGAATTAATAAAATAGTTAATTATACATCAATAATTTCCTTATTTGTAACAATTTTAGTTGAATTAAGATTGTTTCTTCCATCAACTTAGATCTAAAAATGTATAACTCGTAAAATTTCATGGGTGACCTGTTTCATAGATAACGCTCAACCTGCACGATCGTGCGGGTACCGTCTACATTCCAGGGGGAGAGCAGTAATTTTTTTAATTATTTTTCCCAAGGTCATTGGGGTCTATATAGTATTAATAACCAGAAGAATTTAATATTTGAAAATAAAAATAAGTCGGCCTTAAAGGGATAATATGTAAGTATCGAATTATCTTATAACATGGTGCAGAAAGGCTATACTTTCATGAACATAATACTTTGCTTTGATTGAAAACAACTGTGATATTTCTAAAAGATCTTATTAATCTGATATTTTTATAATAGTAAAGAGACAAGCCCAGTCAAAGTTAGTTTTAATTCACAACATATTGATCTTCTGGTTTATAACACACTTTTAATGCGACCCTAGTGTTTTGTTTATTTGGATGAAAATGAATGAGATATATATCAGATTCTTGATATTTAACCCAATTAAATATATTTTACGCTTTTATTTATTTATTCGTTCAGGACCATGATTACATATATGTGATCACGATATCATGTGTGAGATTGCGTTTTCCCCTTTCTGAGTCCCGTGAGTATACCGGTGTTATCTGGATTTGGAACTTATGGAATTTGGAATGTTTATAAACCATAAGTTTTGGCGTATTTTATTACAGCAAGGATTTTATAAGAATTTTGTAATGGAGTTCGGCTTAACAGCAAAAATCAATTGGTTCTGAACGGGTTAACCCTTTATCGACCGCATTATAATTTACTGCAGTTTTTTTTAATGCAATATTTTTTTTGAATCACTACATTGAAAAAACTAAGGGAAATACATAAACAAAATACTCAACTTTGGGAAATTAATTAGTTAGAGCTAATTAATTAATTAAAGATATTCAACTGTAAAATTAATTACACACACTGTCCACTTAAAATAAATAGTCAAATCGTTTTTTAAGGTCTTCATTAACATGCCAAAAAAAAAAAACAGTCTTACCTTTTGACATTAACTATTTTTTCTGAACAAAAATGACAATCTTCGTTATCCGCTGAAAACGCCATCAGCTGAAAAGGCAATTTCTGCTTAAAACTATTCGCCTTCACCGCCAAAATACTCATCATAGAACCCGTGCTGCCATATGTCTTGGAAGAGTGGATTTCAAAGAATATTCCTGCCAAGTATCGTCAGAGTATTCGTAAAAACGGTTATTCTATGTAATTTTAAAGTGAGTGGTACTTATAAATACCGTCGGTCGCGATAAAGAGTTAAAGTAAGGTAGAGAAAATTTAGGTACTTACATACTATCGCAACAATGCCAACGTTCAAAATAATTCACCAAGTGGGCAACCCTGAATTTCGATATGTTGTACTTGCTAAATTGACACAACCATGTGCTTTTTTTCATATAATCTCGCCAATACAGTTGCGATAATATGTAAGTACTAAAATTAATACAGCTTTGGTACAAAAACTTCTGTATGCAGGTATGTTGTACGGTTGAATCCTAGGAGGATCCACTTTTGGTCGCCAAATTTTTTGTCGCCAAATTTTGAGCGATAAAGGTTACAATATGGTAACCCTTCCATTTCATCAAAAAATTTGGATTTTCAAATCACCGAAAAAATGGCAACCCTAAAAAAAGTGCAACATTTTTCGCCTTTTCCGAAAAAACGTCATTTTGACATTTGACTTTGCTGGAGAAGGTTTGCTCTCCACCGGTTGTTGTTAAGAATGGCGTGTGAAAGGAAATTACTTGAAAGTGAGGCTACGATAGGTTTCTTTGTGCTCCTGGGCACATAGGGGAAGAAAGAGACGTTAGAATGGTGTATGAAAGCTAATTTAATTGCTTCTCGTTATGAATGTCCAAGGTGTAAAAAAAATATGCGTTTGCAAAAGCGAAAGGTTGACGGCTACGAATGGCGTTGCCGCAACCAGTCGAAAGATAATCACTACGACGTCGTTCGGAGTGTGAGAAAGGGCACTTGGTTTAGCGAAAGCAAACTTGCTATAACTATTATCTTGCGTTTGACGAGATATTGGTTTGGCAAGAGCATGAATGCGTTCGTGGTGAATGACTTGAAAGTTAATAAGAATATGACAAAGTTAATAAGACATGTGGCGGCGATCTAACGATCACAAGTTGGTGAATGAGAATTTTCATAAATTCCTTGCATCCATCGCAAGGGTGTATCCACCAACAGATGATGACGAAATGCAAGCGTAAGGTAAGTGCTTTTTAACATTTTTTAAAATGATTGATTTCATGTATTTCTTCGATTTTATCTTTGCGAAACGCCCCTTTCGTCCTTTTTTAAAAATGTAAATCATGTTGTACACACTGGTTTTAGAATGCTTTTTTAAAATGAATTTCATTGCTTTCTCCGTTTTTTTTCTTTATATAATGATTAATTTAATGTATTTATTCGATTTCCTCTTTGCGAAACGCCCATTTCATCCCCCTTCTCCCCCCCGCTGACGCATGCGCTTCCCAAGAGTTTTTCGTCATTGACGCCTTTTTCAAAACCTTCAATTTGGCGCTTTTTGGCGCCAAAAACAGAAGTGGGTCCTCCTAGGATTTTACCACGTTGTACATGAGTGGAAACACGCAAGAAATCTGTTCAGTCTGACATACAGGAAGCACCATAATAATAAAACAAGCAATTCTTTTTCCAATTATAGATTTTACATTTTTTCACGTAGACCAAGATTTTGGTGTTTTTATTTCTACTGTATTATCTGGAAAAATATATACTTATTGACATAAATACTTTTTATAACAGATGAAAGAATAGATGAAGAAAGTTTTTTCTTTTTAGATAATGAAATATTGAAATCTAACTCCTAAAGTTCTGTTCCTCGATTGTTTCAGTGGGTAAAAAGAGAAAAAGACTTGTATCTCAGAAAATTATTATAATACTTATTCATATTTGTTACACTTATTGGTAAACTAACCCAAATTTTGGCAAAGCAAGCAGTGAAATTTTTGTGTCGAGGAGGCATGAAGACGAAAGCAGTTTCTTAAAATTGGCTTTTAATAATCAATGATAAAGTCAATGTGCTCGTTACTGGAGCGATAAAAAAAACAATAAGTTCAAAAATCAACATTACCAGACATCCGATCCGAACCGTCTTCTTACAGTCTAATATTGTAAAATGAATTTATAATCTGAAAATGGTGATGCAACATACAGTTGCATTGCCAACCAGCCGCTCTCTCCCTCTAAGAGTTAAAACACTCACACACTTCTTATATTTCTTTTTCTCCTTCCCTCCTGAAAAACTAACATGAGCCGAGTTTAAATAGTCGCTCGATTTGCATTGCAGTTGCTGCCAACCACAAATCACGAAACTTGCAAAAAGATCGGGTTCGAATCGGTGTGTTTACTTTCATTGAGATCATGGAACGGGATTGGAAAAACAACACAAGATCATAAAAATTTGGATCTGAAAAATATTTCGAATGGTTTTACTTTTTAAATGTCTAACAATCGGCCCCCTTTTTCCAATTTCGTACCATTATCTCTTACAAATCAGTAAATTAATTTTAATCTATAATCACATGTTACAAAATTTAACACAAAAAAATACATTTTATTCACAATCTTTATTGTAATAAACAAACTAATATTTTAATCTTAAAGAAACAAAAAGTCTTATTCTCTAAAAAAAATAATTTTCTACAAAATTCCAACAATTTTTCCTTTACCATGGGTTTGGTAAAAATGTCCGCCAAATTATTTTTGGTACCTATATATTTAATTTGGAAAACCTTGTCGTATATTAAATGCCTTAGAAAATGATAACGAACATCGATATGTTTTGTTCTATAATTTTCTACCGGTGACTTTGAAAAAAACTTATAGCAGCTTGATTATCACAAAACATTACATTTTCACTTAATTCCAAATTTAAACTTTTATTATTAATTACATTCTTTAGCCAAATGAATTCCTTAGCTGCTTCTGTTAAACTAACATACTCAGCTTCCATGGTCGACAGACTAACGGATTTTTGCTTGAAAGTTCGCCATGAAATTGGAGTTTCGTCTATAAAAGTTATGAACCCTCCCATCGACACTCGATCATCCCTATTTGTAGCAAAATCTGAGTCTGAATAACATCTTAGTTTTAATGATTTAAATTTTGAAAGTTCTAATTTATATTCTTGAGTGTATTTTAAATAACCTAATAATCTCAATAAGCAATTCCAATGTTTTATTCCCGGGTTTGCTTGGAATTGAGATAATACATTTACTGCATACATAATATCGGGTCTTGTGCGTATAGCAATAAATGACAAAGATCCTATTAAATTTCTATAAGGAACTGTTAAAATTTCTTCGCTAGTTTTGGGTGAATCTAATTTGGAAAGAACTTGACCTTTTGATATAGGTAATGAACTTACGGGATATTTATATTTTTCGTAAATTTCACATAACCTTCGAATGTAAGATCTCTGATGTATAAACAGACTATTACCTAGTTCTTCAAATTCTATTCCTAATAATTTCTTTGTTTTACCCATAATTTTTAAATCAAAATTTTTCTGCAATAATTGTAATACAAAATTTACGTTTTCCATTTCTTTTCCAAATATAATCATGTCATCTACATAAAATAATAAAATTACATTATCTTCAAACATATATACACAATTAACCCACTCTAACTTCTTAAGTTTTAATTTAATTAATTTATTTTCTAATTCCAAAACCACTGGCGTCCACTCTGGTGGAGTCCATATATTGCTTTACGTAACTTACACACTTTGTTATTATCAATTTCATATCCAGTTGGTTGCTTCATGTAGATTACAGTATCTAAGTTAGCATATAAATAAGCATTAGTGATATCTACTTGAATATGCGTCCATTTCCACAAACATACACAGATAGTGAAAAATAATCTTACAATAGTAAAGTTAATAACTGGACTAAATACCTCGTCAAATGACTCGCCTCGTAATTGTGTGTTACCTCGCGCAACTAAGCGGGCCTTGTATCTAACAATTTTATTATTTTCATCATATTTAATGGTATAAACCCAACGGTTTTCTAAAATTTTTATATTATCCGGATAATCAACTAAATCCCAAACTTTACGTTCCATCATTACGTTAATTTCTTTATCAATTGCATCATGCCATTTAGATGCGTCTCTGGATCTTATCGCCTGTTTGTAACAGTTAGGAATAGTTACTTCAACCATAAGAGCTTCTTGTTGCTCTGACAAATCTGAAAATCCCTGGGATTCGGTATTATCTTTTCTAAAATTAAATAAACTAGGATCATACTTAATATTATGCCTCTTACAGTATCTCTCTATTTCGTTAAAAGATTTCAATCGGGTTGCTTCCCCTTCTATACTATAATATACGTTAGATCCAGTTACTTTCCTACCTATATTTCGAATCCACTTAACATCTGTACATGGGATCAAGCTATGATTATCGGAAGATACATCTGGTTTTTCAGATGTTGAGGGAGTTTCCGTACTTGTCTTTGAAACTAAACGACTCGTTAATGAATCTTTTACTCTATCAAAATCATCCTCATCAACATAATAATCAGGAAGGTTTAAATTATATATCCAAGGTTACTATTAACTTTTTGTCTAAAATTAATTCCCCTCTTATTTTCATCGAATCTTACATTAATAGTCTCGACTAATTTATTTTCATCTATCAACCATATTCTATAACCCTTAGTACGTTGTGCGTATCCCATCATAATTCCCATTTTCGCACGCATATCGAATTTTTTTCTAATTTGTTTTGGCACACCAGCATATGCCAAACATCCAAAAGGTATTAGATGCAATACCGATGGTTTTCTACCTGAATTTTTTCGATAGGCGTTTTGTTACTGTCTTTGTGACAAATTCGATTCCACGTATAAGTGAAACAAAGTAATGCTTCTCCCCAAAACTTATGGGGAACTTCACTAGACTTAAGCAATGTTTTGATGCCATCTAGAGCGGTTAAATTGAATCTCTCCGCGACCCCATTCATTTCTGGCGTATATGAATTTGTTACCTCATGCTTTATACACAGTTCTGTCAAGAAATTATCCATATCCTTATTACAAAATTCTAGTCCGCCATCAGTTCTAACTGCTATTACCTTTTTACTTAGAAAACGTTCTGCTCGTTTCTGAAATCTTATAAACGTATGAAATACGTCAGTTTTATTTCGGATGGGAAATACAGTCACCTTTCTTGAATAATCGTCAATTATACTCAAGAAATATTTATTACCGCCTTGGCTTTCAGTTGGCATTGGACCACAGAGGTCCATATGCAACAATTCCAATGGACGTTTTGATCTTACGGCCCCCGTCTTTTGAATGAAACTCTCTTGGACTTTGCTAATTTACACGGTATACAATGAGTCTTACCATTATCAGTTAAGCGTGAGACCTTTTACACTATCATTTTTACTAGTTTTTACCAAGTAATCGTTATTAACATGACAAAAGCGTTGATGCCATATTTCTATTGATCCGTTTTTTGTTTTAGCGGTTACATCACTAAAAACTAATTTCTTTACTCTTTTGTATAAAATAATGATCCGGCTTAAAAAAAATACAAATTTTCATGGCGTGTCGCCGAGAAAAATTTTATCCAGTCTTTATTAAAAACATTAATTTTACCTTTAGTACCCACAAAATGCGCACCTTTACTTTCTAATCTGGAACCGGATAACAAATTTCTCCTCAACTTAGGATTAAATAATACATCAGACAAAGTTATTTCATGAAAACTCCCCTTATATTTTACCCGAAATCTAAGTGTACCGATTCCTTCTACGGGACAACTTTTATCCTCCGTTGCTAACGACATTTTCATGTTAGTTATCGGTTTAATATCTAAAAATAAACTCTTGTCATTACAAAAATGACTCGTGGCAGCAGTATCTATTACCCAAACACCTTTATCAGAGTTTTCCTCAAATAAGATACAACGAGTTACGAGTTGTTTATCTAGTTCTAAAAGACTACATTCAGCTTCACAAAATCTTAAATTTATATTAAACTCTGTGTTATATAAAAGTTTCATTTACAGTTGAAGGAGATTTTTGTAGAGACTTTTTCTCTTTACAGTTTACTTTAAGATGCCCGTACTCATTACATACATAACACGGACCTATAGTCTTAATAGATTGTTTAACATTTTTAATAGTTTTACAGTTAAATACCTTACCACCTTTCTTTTGGTAATCATTCTTGCCATTTGGATCTCCATGAGCTGCAGCCGTAGCACCAGGTAACGTCTTCGACTTCTTCGAAGTGAAACTGCTCAAGTAAGCATTCTCCGCTTTCTCCAAATCTTGTTTCATCAACTGAAGACGATTGGCTTCTAATATCAGCTCTGCTTCAATTTTGACAACTCTGAAGTCCTCTTCTTTCCATCTGTAGATTTGTTGCACGGTAGACTGTAATTCCTGAGGAAGCCACCTTATTAATTGAAATCCTATGTACAGGTCGTCCAATTTATGACTCGCTTCTTGTAGTCTGGTTGCCGCTGTCTTTACACGAGATATGAAGATTCCAACATCTTCCCCTGGTTGGTATTTTGTTCCAAAAAAATGATCTAAAAGATGGATTATTCTTGCTTTTGTGACTGGTTCGAAGTGATCTTTTAATATCTTCCATGCCACTACTCCGTCAGTTGTTTCCGTTATCAGATTTTTCAAATCTAAACTGATGTTAGTATAGATCAACGTATAACATCTATCCTTACGAAGTTGTAGATCTAATTTTTCCTTGTATGTTGCCTCTTCATCAGGTTGCTCTGGCTTGGTCTGTATTATAAACTGCCAGCAACCATAATGCATTAACAGTACTTGCATATCATGCTTCCATGTGTTCCAGTTATTTTGAGTCAACACTGATATCTGGTTGTTAAACTCCATATCTGTTACTCGATTTAGCGTACTAGCAACAGAGTTCATAAAAAATAGTTCTAGACTGGAACAGTATTTAAATAGACAAAGTTCATGGCCTGGTTCAACTGCTTAGCCTGTCTCGACACAGTACATGGACTGGGCCCATAACCAAATTTATTACACTTATTGGTAAACTAACCCAAATTTTGGCAAAGCAAGCAGTGAAATTTTTGTGTCGAGGAGGCATGAAGACGAAAGCAGTTTCTTAAAATTGGCTTTTAATAATCAATGATAAAGTCAATGTGCTCGTTACTGGAGCGATAAAAAAAAACAATAAGTTCAAAAATCAACATTACCAGACATCCGATCCGAACCGTCTTCTTACAGTCTAATATTGTAAAATGAATTTATAATCTGAAAATGGTGATGCAACATACAGTTGCATTGCCAACCAGCCGCTCTCTCCCTCTAAGAGTTAAAAACACTCACACACTTCTTATATTTCTTTTCTCCTTCCCTCCTTAAAAACTAACACGAGCCGAGTTTAAATAGTCGCTCGATTTGCATTGCAGTTGCTGCCAACCACAAATCACGAAACTTGCAAAAAGATCGGGTTCGAATCGGTGTGTTTACTTTCATTGAGATCATGGAACGGGATTGGAAAAACAACACAAGGAGATCATAAAAATTTGGATCCGAAAAATATTTCGAATGGTTTTACTTTTTAAATGTCTAACAATATTCAATTATACTTGTCGGCTTATCGGTGAACCAAATTGCTTACACATTTGTTTAACTATTGTGCATCGAATCTATTTTTGTTCTTTTTAAAGATTTAAATTTGAGGTATAAGTTCGAAATATACAGTTTATGATCAAATATAACAGTTGCATTTTTAAAACCAAACATTATATTTTTGTTGGAACTTGAGTATTATCGCAACAGTATTGGCGACATTATATAAAACGAAGTACATGGTTGCTAATTCAGCGCGTACGAGACATGCGAAATCGGATCTGCCAACTTGGCTAATTATCTTGAACGTTGGTGATTTTGCGATGATACACAAGTACCTTTTTGTTACACAGCAAATGCAAAAAAAATTTTGATTTTCGAAGAAGTGGCAAAAATTTCATGGAATGTAAATTAAATAATATATAAGATGGAAAAAATGAAATTTACAACTTAGGTATCACATATTTAGTTCCCTTTAAATTTGAGTTGATATATATTTTTCTGTTAAAAATTCGTATTAGATACAACAGTATCGAAAATAAATACCAAGCACATTCATTTTATTCTTTCACTCATATTTGACGCAGAAATTAACTCAAAAATGGGTGCATTACGTACTCATTTTGTTGTTGCATTCTCTAATTTGATCCAGTAACAGGTTCCAAAATGAAGTTTCAATTTTGTGTACGTACTTGTTGCCAAAAATGAGTATGTACGATTCCCAATTTTGTGTATGTTTGCATCTTTTGAGTATGTGAAGTACTCAAAAGTGAGTGTTTTGAACTCATCTCTGTTTTCCCGTTTTTCGCAGTGTATATATTTAAATACAAGTTTTATATCTCATACAATTATTGATTTTAGTATAACAATAACATAAATTTAATATTTACACCGTTAGATAACCATAAGAATACTTAATTTTTACGCATATTTGGTAACAAAATAATAGTTACATTTTATGCAAGAATTCAGAAAATACGCCGCCTAATAAATTTTTATAACACTTATGTCACCAAAGAAAAAAAATTTCAATTTGAGAGATTTGACACAAAAAGTTGTGAGCTCTTTTAAATGAACTTACACCTGCGAATCGTTTTCTTTTTCCCTTGAAAATGAAAAAACTCAGTGAAAGAGTTGAAAAACAAATATTTCACTAATCAAATAAATTAAACATTATTTGATCATTGCATTATCATTATTATATTATCTATGTTTGTACACATAAAAAAATAATGAAAACAATACTAATAATTCGTTCTGTTTTAAATTTTTACTTCAATAATGTAATTAATCCAAATCTAGCATGGAGATATATATTTTTATCAGGGGTGGCCCGCGGAATTGTAATGTTTTTCCGGAGTGGCCCACAAGGTCATTTAGGTTGGCCACCCCCTAAGGCCTACGCAAAACCACATCAGAAAACTTCTCAAAAATCACCCAAATTCCTCTCTTTTGTGTTTTATTACAGAGTTTCCTATTTCTCCCCTTTTTTTGTACTTTTCTCTTCTTTCCGTATGTTAGGACTGAAGTGAAATTCCCATTGTAACAAATGGGGATATTTATTATTTATTTATTGTAATGACCACCAGATAGCGCCACCAGAGATAGTACTAGTTAAGTTTCCTCCTGGCGGGAAACCGGGTGAAAGAATTATTAAGACGGTGTAACTGCTAGTGTACGCATCGCGCGGGAAATCATTCTCCACGTGTTCCTGCATTTTATATATTTA
Source organism: Trichonephila clavipes (assembly GCA_019973935.1). Taxonomy (NCBI): domain Eukaryota; kingdom Metazoa; phylum Arthropoda; class Arachnida; order Araneae; family Nephilidae; genus Trichonephila; species Trichonephila clavipes. Next base: position 716,555 of record BMAU01020033.1, on the reverse strand, counting down.
TCATGTTCCTGCATTTTATATATTTATCTGAGAGCTGCATAAATGTGCAGTAAATAAACTGTATTTAGCCCTGAGGTGAATAAATTTCATCAAATGATTTATCCATTCATCCCAGCGTGTTAAACCATGAGATATTGACATGAGGAGATGCCTTTGGTAGGTCGCTAAACGGTTTTGTGGATAACAAGATGGCAGTGAAACAAAGTAATTTATCATATAGTGATTATACTGAATAACAGATAGTTTGAAAACAATTTATGGTAAAACAGCTTTGTAATAATTAGATTGACATTTCTAATGGGTAGATTAAATATTCCCTCAAAAAAGGATGTAAATAGCTCATAACTGATTATGAGTTTTTCTGAGCAAATGAATAATGGAAAAAAAGAGAAATGTAAAACTTCTTAACATTTGAAAATCGAGCGATTCGATTCGCAATTGCGAGATCAAGAAAGCAAATATTATTAATTATAACAGTTATATTTTTCTTTCGTTTATAAAATAAAACTTGGATTTTAAAAGTTTTCGAAAATTAAAAATTATGTATATTTGCGTTCAAAAATGAAAATACCAAAATTAAGTTTTAATTTTTTAAAGCTATTTTTTTTTAAAGTTTATTCAGCAGATTATCGTTTTGTGAATGCTTTATTTTCTTATTTAAAAATAAACTAGTAATAAAAATCACTATTTTAACAACAGAAAAACTCCAATGAGCAACAAATATATGTTCATTGTTCTTAGGGGAACACATTTCTTTTTTCATAAAAAAATTTTACTACTTAAAAATTGTATCCTCTATTTCTCTAAGATGGATAGATATTTGAAATTATATATATATATATATATATATATATATATATATATATATATATATATATATATATATATATAACTTTAATTCTAAATTTGATAAGTGTAAAATGTATTGCGCAAAAAAATCACAGCGTCTATTATATTAAAAATTTAGTCAAGAACTTGACCAGGTTATTGAAAATGTTCAATGATAGAAAATATGCCAGACAGTAAATTTTAACAGAAAAAAAGGCAAACTTAAAGATTCAAAAAGACTCGCGATTTATTCGAATCTAAACCGCAGCCCCCGATGTTTATGCTACTAAAAATCGGGTGCAGCTTAGAATTGAAGACGGAAAAATTGAACAAGATACTGTCGGATAGAAAAATTACAGGTTCTCGTTTATTTTTAAAAGATTTTAAAGTTGGTAAAATAAGTTATAATAATTCGCTTCTTATTAACTCACCTTTATTTATTTTTTTCGAGAGTGATTGATTGAAAGGTTGAAGGGGATATAGAGCAACACAGGCTATGATCCCTCAAAAAAAAAGACAAGAGAAATCCTAATAGATTAGTTCGAGAGTGATTATTAACCTCGCATTGATCAGCTACTCGAAAGCCTTTGGCGACGGACCTCGTAATTTTTAACCATGGTCAAGTGACGAGGACGACACCTGAGCTGGCACCCCCTCTCCTAACTACCACACCACACCAACGGGAGGACGTTTGAGCTCTGGACAGATTAAACGTGCATCACTCCCCCAAAATGGCGGGTCTTCTGTGTTATTAGGTTTGAACTCATGACACACCAGCCCCGAGTCCGTTACCCTGACCACTTGGCTACTGCGGATACTTTTTATTTCGTAAATCCTTACTAATATTATAAACGCGAAAGTTTGTATGGGTGTTTGTTAGCATAATTAATTGAAAAAATAAGTTTCAGCTCATTAAATCACAAAACAAGATTTGATTAATAATTGTTCCAACGGTTAAATGGTAACATTTTACGTCTATTCGATGGAAAAAAAATTCTTTGTTAGTTAATAATAATAATAAAATAATTAGATTACAATAATTAGATTAAAATTTTAAATCGAAAGCTTCAAGGAGTAGTAATTTGTGTTCTTAAGGCTGTTTTCACATACTTACGAGAGAGTAAACTTAACGTGAACCACATTATCGGACAGAAAAAAAATAACTCAATTTTTATATATATAAAAAAACTAGCTGCATGGCCCGGCGTTACACGGGCTTTCTCTACTTTTATAAATTTTCCCTTTCCTTCACAGAATCAGCACTTCTCTAATACTCTTTTTCAAAATGAATTTGTTTAAGTTTTAATTTTTTTAGGGCTTTATTTTTAGGTTAATGCCTTCAAACTCCATATATCGGTTGCAAACAACGGTAATTTTTAAACAAAAAATGTAACAAAAATAATGCTTAAATGTTTCTCGCAAAAAGGAAAAAAAACGAAAAACACAATTTTAAAAAAAAGAACGTAATTTTTTCAATCTTTGTACAGATTATGGATAATATCGTTCTACACACGTAAAAAAAAAGTTTCGTGGGATTATTTTTATAAATAAAGAAGTTATTAAGTATTTAAAGAAAATTTTGAGTATTATTTGAAAAATCGTAAAAAAAAGTTTTTGACATTTTGTTTTTTAAACGACTGATTCGAAAAGAGAATAGCATGAACTTTTTAGTGTAGAATATCATTTCATTAACGCGAATGAAAATGCAAGCGGAACGGTTTAGAAATCCTTTTCATAAAAACGTATCGATTTTGACTCATTTTAGAAAAAATCGTAAAAAAATAGAAAATACCATTATTTTGTAAAATAAATTGTACCGTATCGTAAATTATACCATCTTTCCAATTCTATAATTATCTTTTGTCCGAGTCTTATAAAAAAATTAGACCGTGTTTTAAAAACGTCGAGGATAAAAAAACGTCGAAAACATGGAGCTTCGCCACTCGGCGGTAAAAAATGCCAACTGGGGTAAAATAATTATGCGTTTTAAGGTTTTTAATTATCTTTTTAATTAATTGCAACATCGGCTTCCTCAGATCATTCCCGATATTTTGGTACCTTCGGCGAGTTTCTGCGTCGTGCGGTTCGTGAGAAGATAGATACACGTAGTCAGATACGTTTGTTTACCTACGAATTGTGTCATTGTAACTCATGCATTTGTTTATAATATAGTGTTTTTAAAATTTCAAAATATATTTCATAAATAATTAGTTTTTTCTCTTAAAATGTAAAGGGATAAAAAAATGCGAAACAGGTTTAATAAAAGAAAAAAAATGTGTCAACTAGGATAAAAATGAGTGATATGCTGAAATCAGTGATTCTCTACAGGATAGTGAAGCCAGAATATAATATTAATGTTCTAAAAAAATATTCCGAATTTGTCTTATATTCTTTAACATTAGCCGATGATAGCCTAAAGTTAATTTACAACTTTCGATCAAGTATAAAATAAGTATATCTTCATTTCATCATTTAGTGGCTTCACGGAATTTAAACGTTTTTATAGACATTTTTTCAATAACAGGCACAAAAAAAAAAATGTGTGTAAGCAGCGTAATTCTAAATTATCTATATAAATGATTTTTTTTAAAGCACACATGCAGAAAATATTTCAAACATTCCTAAATGGGAAAGTTTTATCAAATTTGAGATGTTAAATCTCTGTACATCATAAATCTTTTCCATTATCTACTATTTGTTACAATTTGCAAGTTACCATAATTTCAACAAGCGACTTATTTTAGAAAGATATCGCCAAAAATAAGTACTCGTAGTTCGTTAAAATAAGTTTACTATTTAACTCTACTCGAAAAAATCAATTTTTTTCTGTTAAAATGTGCTTCCCGTTTTCACCTTCTATACTTTAACATAGAAAATTCAAATTTCATTTTGCAATAAAGCTGAAAAATGCACATTTTTTTTCAAAAGTCAAAATTCAAAGAACACTATCCTTAAAACAACTATTTGCTTTATATCAATAGAAATATTTATTATGATTGGAACTTTTTCCTGCCCACAAATGTGTTTGCCGTTTGATTCCTATCCTTTAACATTGACGGAAAACAGCTTTAAAGGAGCTGCTGTTAGCATAAAAATTTTAACTCCTGATTCAATGGCTGAAAGTACTTCAAATGAATCTCAGAATAACAAGGTTAAAAGGGTACAGTGATTGGAAAACTCGTTTTTGAATGAGATCATAGTTTTATTTACATTATTCAATAAACTCAAAACATAAATAATTCAAGAAAAATATTCTGATGATGGATTTTCAGTCTCGGAAAAATGAAGACTGTTCGAAACCACTGCGCATTGTTTGTGGAGGATGTTAGTTTTTTTAGCGGCTACTGCATAAATCTAATCTAACATCTTGCTTATTACCTGCAAAGTCAAATGAGAAAATACAGGGAAGTACGTTTAACACAAAAACGTCTAAAACGAAATATCGGTTAACACCAAATAATACAACGGTCCTGACAAACTACACTGCTGGCCATCGTAAATGCAACACCAAGAAAGACAAGAGATAGCGCAACAACACTTATTTTGCAGATAACATGTTGACCAAGTTGTAATCTGGGTCAATCGTTGAGCAACCATGGACCATCCATTTCTATCGACGAAAGATCCGGAGAGCGAGCCGGCCAGTGAAGCAATTCAATCTGGTGATTGACGAAAAACCTTTGGACAATACGTGCCCCGTGTGGTCGAGCATTATCCTGTTGAAATATGGCTGTGGCCAAGCCCTGAAGGTAAGGAAGGACAACTGGCTCCAACACCTCGGAGATGTAGTGCTGGTAGTTTAAAGTACCGGCAATTGCGTACTAAAGGAGTGCGAGAATGATATCCAATACCGCCCCATACCATAATACCTGGTGCAGGACCAGTGTGGCGGTGCATAACGCAGCTGTTCAGCATCCTCTCTCCACGGTGTCTTCAGACTCGAATCCGACCATCGTGGTGTTGCAGACAGATGCGTGACTCGTCAGTAAAGACAACTTCATTCCATTCTGCCACCCACATCCTTCTTTCATCGAACCATTAGCGGCGGAGACGACTGTGGTTCTGCGTCAAGGGTAGACCAAGCAATGGACGTCTTGCGGACAGACCACTCTGCTGTAAACTGCGTCGAATGGTACGCGCAGGCACTGAATGATACGTTACAGACTCAATGTGCTGTGCTATGGTTAGTGATGTGACTGAGCGTTTCATGACTGCCATGCGCACAATTTACCTGTCCTCACGTGAAGTGGTGCATTGAGGTGGATGCGATCGACCACATCGGTCCGTCGTACCCTCCTGCATCCAACGGTCACATATCCGCATTACAGTTGTTTGGTTTCGTCCAACAAGACTACCGATTTCCCTGAAAGATAATCCACTATCCTTCCTCTGTCGAACTGGGATACTTGATCAAAAGCTGATCGCTGTTTTCTATGAGACACAACTAATCGTTTTTTGAAAAAACCACAAGAAAAACACAATTGCCGAACTTGAAATCGTCGAAATCTCCAAGCCTTAAATAGCGCTTTGAGGTGGCGCCACAGACGCGCGTGATGTGTGTCTGCGCTGAAATTCTAATCATTTGCATATTTCACCTCCGCTGATGCATGTTGTAAATTTCAAGTTATTTGCATGTTTCCTTCAGGGTGTTGCATTTATGGAGGCCACCAGTGTACTATGTATTTTTTTCTCTTCGAGCGAAAAGGTTTCTCGCCTGGGAATGAGAAAAATACGGAAAACACCAGCCGCGCAGGCGGGACTTAAGAAGGGTGTAAAATTTAAGAGGTGGTTTTACATGTTTCGTAAAAAAGAGGCTAACTTGGCTTTGAAATACCCTCGGAATAGTGTGACACAAGCCAATTTTGTTAATCTAAGCTTCTCTCACCCTCCACCCCAACAAACTCCACATAAAACATCTCCTCTCTTATTAGTTGGCTTTGGAATTCAGCGATGAGTAGATTGCAGTGTTAGTAGTGCGTAAAAATCAGTGAGTTTAGTTTGAGGGTTCTCCCCCCCCCCTTTTAGATGGAGCTTCTTAAGGCTGTTGATCAAAAACAGAAGATGAAAACGAAAATCTCTAAAGATTTTGGTATTGCTAACTACATCATCAAGAATAACTTTAAAAAAAGGGAACAAATTATGGAAATATTTGAATGAAGTAAGTTTGAGCCAGAATGAAAATGGATGAGTACGCCAAGCACGAGGATATAGAGACGGCATTACATGTTTGGTTCAAAGAAGTGAGATCTAAAGATGCTCCAATATCAGGTTCTTTAATGCTAGAAAGAAGAAATGAGCTTTCTAAACAAATGAGTATTGCATCTTCTGCAAATCCAAGATGGTTGGAACGTTTCAAGAAAAGAAATGGCACAGTACTAAAAATGTTTGAGAAGATCGTTTTACCGACCATGACAGAAAATTTGTTTCAGTTTACATTGCCTTCAATACTTGAAGAACATAAAGCAAAATATGTCTTCAACGCAAACGCCAATGGTGAAAAGAATAACAAAATAGACATCGAACAATTTGATACTAAAAAAGTCAATGCGAAGAAAAATATCAGATTATTTTCCAAAAACTCGCTGATTTCAATTTTAAAGTTTATCAAGTTCTTGAGATGTTTTTGTTTAATTTATTTTTATTAAATACATGCATGTGTACATATGAATGTAAATAAAATGTACCCTAATAAACTTAATTTTTTGTTGAATATACATTCTTTTTTTTTTTTTTTTTGCAATATCCTTTAACATTAAAAAATATTTCACTCTCCTCAGTTTCGCGTTAAACGAGTTTCACTGCAGTTGAAACATTGTATTAAAAAATTGCATTAATGAAACAGACAAAACTAACACAGCTGATTAATGTTTGATTATTCGCTTGAATTAAAAATGCTGTTCAATGAAGACTATGTTCAAAATATTATTCTCATTCCTTTCTCAACATATGATTTTCCAAAAGTCAAGAGCATGTCTGATATTTCTTTTAAAAAAACCATTTCTATACACAAGCATGAAAGGACTGACAATTCTAATTTAACAATTTTAATTTTTATTCCCAGATATTTAAATTATAATAGTCTTGGAGGAAATATTTTATTTTGCTATCTTCTTGTGTAAAAGTTAAGAGAGGAGTTAACAAGTTTGATCCAGCAAAGTGTGAATTCTGTGAAGAAACTGATTATTGAGGTGTATATTCCTGGAAAATATACACAATTACATCAGTCTCCGTAGTTTGAAATCATTCTATTCACAGACAAGGCCTACTGTCCACAATCCCTAATAGTTTCACAAAAGAAGTACTTGATATGTTAAAGTTAATTGATGAATATCAATTTGATGAGCTCTAGACTCTTCAAATATTTGTATACAGGGATCAACATACAGCATTTGTATGAGATTACATTTACATGCAGGGTAACTAACGTATTCCCAAAATTGCTTAGATTATAACATGGAATTCTAGACTTTAGAGTTAAGATCCAAGTTTCAAGTTAATATCCTTAGCTACTTGTTTGAAAAAGTTTAATGTTAATCTGATATTCTTTCAAAATAAATGAGGAGAAAATAATCACTAAATAGTTTTATAACTACTTTCAGTCTGACAAAATCTAATCTGTGATTTAAAAAAAAAAAGTATTTTGTAGGTTAATATATATCATAACTGATCATGGTGAAGTTTTTAGTCAGAAATTTCTAACCAAGAATGAAATGAAACTATCAAAATCAAAAAGTAAAACAGTTAAAATTAATATTAATTCATCGATTCTAAATTCAGCATATTTTTTTAGACTGAAATGTTTCAACATTATTACTACATTTTAACTTCATTGTTTGATTGAAAGAGCACTATATTTTTTGTACTAAATTGGAATCAGTCCTTTTTCCCAGTATAAAATATGGTTCATGTTTCATCTGCTATACACCAATACTAAATTGATATTTAATTCAACCTGTTAAATTTTTTTTAAAAAAATGTCCTATTTGTGAAGAATCTCAAAATTTTATAGATGCTGTATGGCAAATGTGTGTATGAATATACTGATTATAATCATATAAACATATCTTAATATTAGAAAATTTTTCTTCTATTTCATCAAGATATTCAAGTTAGCAATCTGATTTGAAACAGACAAAGCTTTCAGAAATCAAACCAGATGGTATTTTTCATAGCATTATTTCAAATCAATTCAATCATTTTTTCAACCAATTATTTACAATAATCTGATTTTAAAAGAAGCTGCATTTGCTTCTGTGTAATAGAGGAGCATCAACATAATAATATAAAATATTTTTTATGAACACTAAGCTTGTTGATGAAACAATTCATCACATTCATACAAGAATGGTTACCAATAAACCAAATTATTCTTTTTATTTCAAGTTGTATCCTACTTCATTTGAGTTTGACTTAGATTCCTGAAATCAAATCTACAATCACACTAATTATAATGGGCTTTGATGAAAAACTATATACCAAGGTGTTTTTAATCATAAATTGATATAATTTTTGTCTTACATTAGACACTGTTATACAAAATGGAAATAAATTGCCAAGTACATGCTGAGTTGAGTGATTAGACACACAACACAAATAAAAATCAGTAACAATTAAAACTGATGCAGACACCAAAATTTGCACTTTAAACTCAATTCCTGGATGAATGAGATAAAAATAAAAAATGCAAGTGCTTCAAGTTTTGGATAAAAATAAGTAAAAGAGATACAATTTTAATTAATTTACAAGTTAATTTATTAAACAGAATTTTTTTTAAAAGAAAGCACACAAAAAACTGATTATGCCAGCAGTTTTAGTGATATATTTTTATAAAATAAGATCAGACAATTAAAAATTCACATTTTTTTCTTATATTTTACTAAATTATTTTCATTTGTACTTTTAATACATCAAAAATGGAATCTAATAAACAAGAAAGAGCAAATAAACTTCAAACTTTCTTTTCAAGATCAATAGTAATTTATTTTTAAATCACAGTGCTAAATCATAAAACAAATAGTTTAAATCAAAACTTAGCTAACAAGTAAAGAGAATTCAAAACTTGATTTTTCAGTAACTTAAGAAAAAATACTTAAACCACATTATTGATATTTCATATTTATAAAAAATTTCAACAGAAAAAACATAGCTCATTTTATACTTTTTGTTTTGCATTGCTCTTAAAATTATCATAATTAAAGAAAGGTGAAATCTCTTTTAGATTATCTTCTATCCACAAATCCATTGATTGACACATTTCAGAAGTGAAATAATTCTTCCAATCTCCTATTTCACCTACAAAATGAAATTTTGATAAACAAAATGTAAAATAATGCACTCTACAAATGAGAAAGATTATACACATTATCTACCATGAAGCAATTGGACACTCATGCAAATAAGGTAATCTACAGTCCAGCAATATATGTCAAACCTTCTGCCATTATATATTGAGTGAGAAATAATGCTGCAATCATTTGCAAGCACAATGACACACAGTTCAAAAGAAGTTGTAGAAAAGCAGTTCAGAAATAGGCATAATCATCAGCTATTGCAGAAATTATTGATGTATATGTAACATTGCCAGTAAGCTGAAGTACCCTAAATCGAAAGTGATCTACATGATTCACAAATGGAAGGTGAGTGGTGACCGTCAGAATGTAGCCTGACCTGACAGATGCACACAACTGGATGTTTCAGATTGAAGGATGTTATCCGGATGAGCCCCACTCTACTGATAGCTTACATCCACAAGGAGTTTCAAAGGGCAACCAGAGCTGTTGTTTCTGCGAATATCCATACAGAAAAGCTCATCTGCTCAGTTACCATGGTGATGAAGCCACTCAAAAGCCTTTGATTACATAGTCTAACAGTATGGCTTGGTTCATGTGATACAAAGCCTGGTGGTATTGAACTCTAGAACAGTGGAAACAAATTCTCTATAGAAACAAATCAAAGTTCACCTTATTCCAATGCCTCCTTCTAGAATGTATTGGTATCAACAGTGAAGTTCAGTAGATTATGTCCTGGGGTATTTTTCTTGGAATGGCCCAGAACACATGGTCACAATAAGATCTACTATATCAATTTTGATGACTATGATAATACTGCATTGAGGTAGTTTTTTGTGGATGAAACAGTTACTTACACAAAGGCAACTGGTGACAGACCTCATAATTTTGACACAGTCAAATGATGAGAACAACACCTGACCTGGAATTTTGCTCACCAAACTTAAATACAATATCAATGTGAGGACTTTGGGCTGTAACAGACTTAACATGTATTCATCTTTTTATACATCATTTTTCAATGGCACCAGGACTCAAACTCACAACTTGCTGGCCTTCGAGTTCATGATACTTGGCAATTGTTGTCATTGAGTTTTAACATCAACTGAAGGAGTGCCCCCATCCAAAAAATTGGTGAGTGAACTGACCAATTTTCTCTAAAACAAGCAGAAATAAATACTGATTGTTAACATACAACCATCGATAGAATATATGCCCTTGATAGTTACTGCTGCAATTGCTATTTATGGAGACTTCATCAAATATTGATGGTGAGCAATGTGGTGTACTAAAGGGGGGGGAAGACCCCACCCATTGAGCAAATTTTTAATTTTTACCATAGAGATTATGCCTCTGTGCTTTTGTTAACGTGTTTTTTAGAATATGTAACCCCCATCCCCCAAAAAAGAAAGGTCTATGTATGCCACAGATTGTAAGTAAATTTCCTTCTCATTTTTCATCCCAGGTGTTTATATAATTTTTTGATAAAAAGTGTAAAAATGATACTCAAAATTCATATTTCTTACTGTATCACAGGAGCAAAATAAAAAAAAAAGAAAGATATGTAACTAAATCATGTTCTAAAACGATATTAGTAAGATTTTCCTCTCTTCTGTGCCAGATATTTTGAAAAACAAAAGGCTTATACCAATAGTTAAAATATTTAGAATGTTGGTATGTTGTAGCAAAAATTTAATGAAACATTTCTCAGTTAAATTACCTCTCAGTCAAAGTCATTGGAAATTTAACTAATTATTTCTATTCTTTAATATCATATGCAAGAAGTTGCTACAGTAGCCAAGTAGTCATATTCGGTAACTTGTGGCTGTCCTTCGGTTGAATTGTTTGTAAGAGAGGTTGGGGTACCAGCTCAGGCATCACCTTTGTCACTTGACTGTGTTTCAGAATAACAGTCTATCAACAATAGCCCTAGTGTAGTTTCAAAATGTGATGTTAATAAAACAATCAATCAATCATCGGAAAGAAATATATGGATAATTAGGAAAAAACCTCAGTTAAATTTGCTTTCAGGCAATCTTGAAAATTTCAAGTAAATAATTTATTTAGGTTTAATTTGAATTAATATTATCCTACATACATTAAGGTTACTGATGATGGACATTTCTATTAAATCAATTACACACAAATAATGACGTCCAAGCTAGTACCTCAAAAAGTTTTCAATTGCTTTGATTAGGTTTAGTTTCTTAACATCACTGTTAGCAATGGACCTTGTAATTTTAAGTCGTAGTTAATTGACAAAAATGAAACCCAAACTGATTGTTCATTCACCCCTAACTTGCATATCACACTAAGCTAAAATTCATTTGAAAAGCTATAGCTACAAGGAGCTTTCTGTATGTATTTTAGTTCATCATTTAGTGGTTAGTGATGCTGACTGCAGTGCCAATGGGCCTGGGTTCAAATCCCAGAGAAGGCATGCATGTTTGTAAATGTTTAGTATCTTTGCGACATAGGGGACTAAATAGCCGTCAAGCTGCAAATCCTCTCATGAGGTTGGTGGAAGGGGAAGAGAGGTAGGGGGTCCCTGACCACCACCAGAGTGTTCTCCCTCAAAATTGGAGTGATACTGAGCCAAATCGTACTGTCACCTGCATGGTGCTCAAAGCTACAGCTAACAACAGGCATAAATTACTAGCCTCTTGCCACGATGGATTTCGTGGGCTTCAATCTAACACTGTCCGACAGCTGGCATTAGAAACAACGTGTTCATCATTAGGAATTTAAATGCTAAGCAGTTGCTATTTTCTAAATTAAAAATTCAGTTATTGACCTTCATATATGAGAACTTCGCATTATTGACCTTCATATAAATTAGTCAAAAAATTCTCCTTTTGAGAATGATAACCATTTTAAGAAAGATTTTGCAAGGAAAAAATACTTATTTTACAGAAAAGTTGTCCTTTACTATATTTTGAGAGCACTGTACTAAAAATTAATGAAAAGGAATAAGTTATTTATATAAAATTGAAGAAAGCACAGTGAGTCAAACCTGCAGTAATGAGTATAATATATCTTGATTAATATTCTATTAAATGAAGTTTCAACTAAAAATGTATCAAATTACTTTAAACGTCTTTTAATCAATTCAGGTTCATTTTCTTATTTGTTACAAATACATTTAAGAGATAATTTAGGATAAAAAATATTAGCAAAAAGTTTTAAAAAACCAGAAAGCATTTCAATATTAAATTTTGTGAATTACAATATACTTTTATTATGCACCCAAAAATGTAAAATATCATATATTTATTTTTAAAATTATTCAGAAGTTTTATACAACAAAAATATACTTCAAAAGCCCAAACAGTATTAGTAAAAAAGTATATAAAGGCAAAAATTAAGTACCTTTCCTCATAAACTTAGCTTCATGTATTTTTCTAATACCTAAATCATCCCAGTGTTGATAGTTGACATTTGGATTTTGAGCCATGTTATGAAATGAACAATGGTCAACAATATCATTTATTTCTTCATCAGAGACATCTCTATCTAGGAAGGTAGCAATTTTCTTTATAGTTCCCTGAATGTCCTAAAAAATTCGTTTCGAGAATCTTTAAACTACAGGCTGCAGCATAACTAGTCAAATTTTTTAGCTATTCAGTTAAGAAAACATGAAATTTTAATCTGTAATGTTTGTCAAAAGTTGCATTTTAAATAAATACCTTGTGAAGATCTTCATAAAATAATATGAAAATATTTGCTTCATTTAGATGATCCCACATTTCTTGATAATGTTTCCATATAGGTCCATAGGGCACTATGTTCAGATTCAAAGAATTAGTTCAATTCTTTAAAAAAAATTTCAATTAATTGATACATTAATTAAGTTTTATGCTTAATTAACTAATAAAGTTATTCATAAAACACAATTTGAAAATTCAAAAAAACTTGGATAAAATACCAGATTTGAACTGTTTTTTTAAAAATCAGGAGTAAAACACAAAATATGTACATAAATGAATAGAAATTTAAGCAAAATTTTTTAAACATGAATTCCTATATTTTAAACAGTAAAAACTAAAATTAAAATTTTTTAGAAAACGAAAATTCCAGATCAAAAGGATCCAGATGAAGTAACATACAAATAACCCATTCTAATTTTTAAAAAAGACAAAAATTCTAAATTAAAGAAAAAATAATTACCTTTATCAGATAGAAATTCTTGAAAAAAATTTTCAAAGTTACCCGAATAATCTGAAACTGTCATCATTCGAACAAAATGGTAGTATGAAACCACAACATCTTTCGGATTTCTCATTATATAAAATATCTAAAAATATATTTCAAAAATAAATAATGCTCATTTGTTTGCAAAAGCATCATGCATAAAGCATTACAAAAAAAAAATACATTCAAACTTTTGGTTACCATTATTTATGATTAAATAAGCATATATATAATGTATTATACTTTTCATTTAAAACTTAAATATAAAACATGTAATCAAAACTCTAGATTATAACAACAATCCTAAGAAGGAATATTAAATTTCATAATGCAAAAAATTTAGCTTCAATTTATAATAGCATTTTACTCACCAAGTAGCATGCAAATATCGGGTTGAGAAAAAATTTTCCGCCAAAGGGGAGTACCTCCGCACTAACAGCAGCCATTCCAGTGGTAGTTAATCTTTTTTCAAATGAGATTTTGCATTCTAAATCTGAAAGTTGGAACTACAAGACTATGTAATTTGTTTGTCAAAACTTTATTATCTTGTACACAAAAAAAGTGTTTAAAATAAAGCTATCACGTCAATAGATCAGAACGAATATGAACTATGAGTTTCAAAATAAACTCAGTAAAACTGAATGCTACAAAAAATGTGTGAAAGTTTAGGTTTCAATACTTTTTTACTATGATACAGTAAAATTTTGGTTTTGAAAGTTTAAAGTTGTGATTTTCGACATTAAAGATGAAACATGCTCTGGCCGCCCTATTGAGGTTGATAGTTAAAACAAATCATTGATCAAAACAGAAATGTTTCAACACTAACTATTGTGTCAGAACTTGAAGTTTGTCAAAAAACAATAGTTAATGCTCTCAAACACATAAATCTAACATTTAAGTTTAACAGATTGACTGCTGAAGACAAGAGCAAGAGTAAAGCGAGATGTTTGGTTCTGCTCAGAGATCAAAAGGAAAGAGAACATTCTGGACAGAATTGTGACCTGTGATGAAAAATGGGTGAATACTACAACAATACAAGCCTTAAAGGAGGGTGATCAGCAGGTTCAGTTGCAAGACGAATGCTAACTAACAAACAGGCACTATGTTAATCAAAGTTAGAGATGTCATTAGAGAAAAATGAAAAAAAAAAGTTCAGAAGGAAGGTGGTTCTCTTTCAATAAGATAACGCTCCCACCCCCAGATGTTAGTGCGATTAACCGGCTGGACACTCTTCACGCTAGAGTGGTATTTAATGCAACATCTACCATACAGCCCAGACACGGTGCCTTTGGATTACTATCTGTTTTCACATTTGCCACTGCATCGTGATGGCACAATCTTCCATTCAAATTATGAGGTCAATCGCTTTCTGGACTTGTGTGCAGGCTACAGTTCTTCACAAAACAGAATGAAAAGTTGCGAAAAAGCTGGCAGACCAATGGAAATTACCATCCTCATTAGCTTTTCAGATTTTGTATGTTTTTATCATTTTACAAGATTGTTTTTTCTTGGCGGGAAAACCTTTTACTCACCATAATACAAAATATAGTTATGTCTTTAAAAATAATTTCAAATTAAATTGAGATTATAATGAAATAAAAACTCACGAAATACATATGTTCACAAATTTATATATATATATATATATATATATATATATATATTACAATCCCTCCATTTAGTTTTAAATTTAAAAATATTAATCTTGAACAACAATCTTCAGCTTTTTTAAGAAAAGTATCCATGTATTTTCTAAAACAGTTCTCAGAGGTATAAAAATGTTGCATCATTTTCAAAATTTGTTTCTGGTTTGGTTTGAATTAACATTATTGGAAGCAACACGAGCAATTGGAAATGGATCTTATAATTTTGACGACCACATTCAAATGAAATGAATATACTAAAGCTGGCCCCCACTCATGTAATAAAGACTTAGAGCCCAGAGCCCTTAGATCTTTAACATACCAAATGTTCTGATACATTTGGAAATATAAAGCCTAAACTTATGTTTCAAATTCATTACTTTTAACACCTCAATTTAATTTAATCTGATTGATTTATTAATACTGAAAGCAAAATGAAGGTGATGGACCTCATAATTCTGAACTTCAATCAAGTGATGAGGATGAGATCTAATCTAGCAATCCTTCTCTAATTTTTCACACCCCACCAACTTGAGGACTTCAAGCCTTAACTAATTTAATGTGTGCATCATCTCTCCTAAAAAGGTAGTAATCAATTACAAGTTACACAGAGGTGCTTTTTAAAAATATCTCCAATTGTAATAAACTAAAACTCCTAATATTTAAGTAAGTCAATTTTATGGTTCTATTCAGGGGTATTTTAATAAAATTTAAAAAAAAGGGTAAATTACATTGCATGAAACATTTAAATAAGTTTATTGAGGTTAGGTCTTTAAATACACTATTCTTTTCAAAAGACAAGAATATATATATTGCTATCATAAAATACTTTCAGTGTAGTCAGTCACAAATAAAAATTGGGCAAGTTCAATTAAAAATATTATTTAAATAAAACAATAATTCAAAAATGAAATATTCATAGGCCATTATCAAAAAATAATTTCAGAGTTAATTTATTTTGAAACAATTTAAAGTAGTTCTGATTATTTGCACATCCTTAAAATTTTTACTAATTCATTGGCAAGGCATTTTATATGAAACAAGACATTTTATGAGGAGAGAAAGAGTGGTGTGCGTGTGTGTGAAATGCAATTTTAAAGGGTACTTTCTAAAAAACATGTAGATGAAAGCTCTAAGGGGTAATCTCTATGGTAAAAATTAAAAATCTGTTGGTCTATGGGGTGATCCCCCCCCCCATGTATATATTGCAGGGAGATGTCGAAATTAGGAATTTCATCAAATCCATAAGGAAGATAACTTGACAGTAGATGTTAAAATAATGTCTCTTCAAGGTCATTTTCATGATGAAAGTAAGTGATTTTATCAAATTCCTGAACTGTTGAGGAGGTTGAGTCCTTGTACTTCCTAACCATACAGGTAGTACTATCGATCCCCTAAATATGAACCCCATATCTTTAAAAAAATGGCACCGTAGGATTAACATAGGGATTGATATTTTAGAGCGCAAGCAACCGAGAGGAAAGATGTCATACAACAAAAAATACCAGCCTAATTTTCTAATTATTTGTTAATTAGTTTCGAATAAATAATTTGTATTTCATTGACTATTACTGTATTACTTACTTCTATGTTTAATAATGCACCCTATTTGTTAAATAAACACTTTTAAACTCTTGGCAATATCATTCCATCACTTCACTAAAACAGCTCAGGGATTCGTTCAAATCCCTTACTTTTATCAGGGAAATCACCTTGAAGAGACGTTATTTTAACAGCTAGCGTCAAGTGATCATCTCCCTTAGGGTTTTGATAAGATTCCTAATTTCATCAATTTCCTACGACATATAGACACACACACACACACCACTGTCATATTTCTGTACTATGACTATTCAAATGTTTTCAATAAATGATCAATGTTTTAAACTAAAGAGCAATCAATGATCCCTTCAATGCTAAAAACTACTATTTCAGGCAATGAGGTTAGCACCATAATGGCAAAAATCGGCTTCACAAGCTAATCAGATATGGCCCTATTAGGATTAAAATATTAATGGTGAGCCCCCCCTACTCACACAACCCAGCAGGATTTATACTTTATTAACATTCTACTCTGAAGCAATATGAGGTATATAAAAGTCCATCTTGAATCAAATATAGTGGAGCTAATTCTAAAAAAAAAAATGACAGTTACATTTAAAGCAAAAAAAAAACCTTTTTAAAGGACTTAAAACACATTTGATTACAATTATATCAATTTCTATGTGAACAGGAAAGTCAGGTTTGGGGGTTTAAACCACAGCCACATACCAAGATTTTAATTTTCAGCATTAGTGCTGTTTTTTTTTTTGGGGGCTTTTGTTAATATGTTTTTCAAAATATAACCCCCATAAAAGAAGTCTATAATTGCCATTATATGAGAAAATCATTTTAAATTTATTAATATTTTCAACTTTTGGCATAAATAAGAAAAGTATATGCAAATTCATTTTATAATTGAATGAATTACAACTGCTATTACTATGAAATGCATGTACACTCCAAATCGTATCACAATGAACATTTCTCAAACTGCATACTTGTTACCATTTTTGTTGAATGACATTTAATAAGCAATCCAGTATATTTTATTAAAAATATATTTGCTTTTTTTTTTTCTCAAATTTTCTTGAAATGGGCCATTAAAAATCTTGTCATCCTAAAACTGGGGGAGGGACTAATAATTCAGGAAAACTACATGTGTACAAATGAAAAATATCATATTTTGGTCTACAAGTACCAAAGTTAGTGTTCACCAGTCACTCTTATCTATACCTTCCACCACAATTCCATTCATACACACACACACAAGCACACTAGTCCCCCACATAATATAATCAAACTATTTCAGTAGTATAGAAATTTAATATAAATGTAATTTAATACAATTTTTTATCCATTAATTTAATATAATTTTTTTCCCATGTTCCCTGAATTTTGGAATTTATAAACTGATATAAAGTTCACAAAATTATTTTGAACAATTTAGCCAAAACAAGCCCCATACATACCATAATAATTACTCAAAAAATTAATTTTGCCTATTTTACAATTTCAAAAGTTCAGATAGCAATTTTGCGAGAAAAAGCTATTTTAATCTGTTATTTCTTTTAAATATGCAGCATGAAACCTGTAATGCACATCAGCTCATGTATATCCAACATTTTATGTGTACAACTTATAATGTTAACACCAACTTCTTTAAGAAAATATTACTTCTCAGAAAAAGTAAAATATTTGTCAGTTTGTCATGTTAATATATCTACCTTAAAGCATTTTTAAGCCTTTATCACAGCATATTATAAACTTTGCTTTTGTTACTTCATAGAAAATTGTAATATTATTACATTTTCCCCAAATATTTCTTGTTCATCTGTATACGGTAATTTTTATAACACAGAAATGTTAAAAACTTCCCTAAAAAAAGTTTCTTCTGGGCTACTGATCAGATCACATGCATGAAAAATGCTCAAAGCAAATACCTTTACATTTTTCTTGTGAATATCTTCGGGCAAAAGCGAATAAGGTAAATGAGTCTTAATCAGACGCTGACCCTCCATTTTTTGGATTGATTTAAGACCAGGATATATAAATTCTAAATATGGAAATCTGTCTTCTAAGCTTTGAGACGAAGTTTCATCCACTCCATTTAAAATACTATAAATAATTTCTTGCAACCATGTTGTGCCTGAAAATCATAAGATATGATTATGAGACAGTCAATTCTTAAAAAAATACAGCTATATTTACATAAAACAATGTATACAATGCAGAATAATAACATAAAATATACATTTCCCAAATAAAATTTAGTAAGAATCAGATACACTGTTTTAAAAGAGCAGCAATATTAAAGCATTCAGACATGCTGACTTTTTAAATATTTATAACTGTTTGCGAAACACGAAAATGGACGTCAGGCAAACATCTTGTGTGTCAATAGATACTAATGCAATAAAAACTTTTTTCATTTATACAGATTCATAATTACAAAATAAATCAATTATCTGGATGTAGCTCAGACATTAAGCAAACCATTTAAGATACATAATTATAGATGTATTTAAGTTATTTATCCTTTATCAATAAAAGGGAAACATTTTTTTAAATACCTTGAATGGAATTTAACACAAGTTATATATAAACTTATGCATACAAATTCAAATTAGCCATAACATTTCTTCACTTATAAGCAATTCCTTTAAATATTTAAGTAAATTCTGTTATTAAAAAGGAATATCACAAAGACTACTTTCATATTGTCTCAAAATCCACGTTCGCGAATTTATGAAACAATATTAAAAAATTATTTACATACAGTAGAACCTCTTTTTGTGCGGTTTTCTTTAAGTGATTTGTTTTGTGCAATCCTTTTTTATGTGGTATATAAATTTCAACAGGTTTGGCGCCACTGTAATGTTTTCTATCAATGTACTAGTGGCATAACAGAGAATGTTAGGATCCAGCTGCAAAAGTCAGGGGTTTTGTCTTTAATATTTTATAGAGTACACATGTATGCATTAGTAAGGCCTTTCCCTCCCACTGCAAGGCGGGGAATGTGGGGGTGTACATTACGCCACTTTAAGATGCTCTGTTCATTTATTATAAACAGTCTACTGACAATGCACGTTCAGTTGCTTCCTCTCAATGGACCAATAGCCCCAGCTTGATTGAAGACGAAACTTTCAGTGACATTATCAATAATTTGATAGATTATGAAAGACGGACAAGAGAGAAGAACCGTATTCTTTGAGAGTGGATAAAATATATGCAGGGATACAGCTTTCCAACAATCTGGAGAAGCATTTTCTTAAAATAGATACCAATTTCCAAAGTATGCAAATTCAGAAAGAGCTTTGATCATGCATATCTGATTATCGTGACATTTACAAGCAACTGACCAACCAACCTTCATTGCAAAAACTTATCTCATACTTAATGGTGCCAAATAATAAATCAAATGAAATTTTATCTTCAAGTGACAAAAGTGATTTTGAATTTATTCATCACAGGAAGATGAGTGCTTTGGATTACAATGAGTAGCAGTGAATAATGCATGTGCCTTTTAAAAACTTCTCCTTGTATACAATGAGAAACTAAATGTTTTCAAAATGTTTCCATGTGCAATTTAATTATTTTGTTAATGAAGTACTTCCTCATAAATTTTGTAAATAATAGGCGTATTTTCTAAGTGCGACTTTTTTTTTATGAGCGGTCCCTTTCCATTGCATAAAAAAATTTCTGTAGTATTCGACAAAGTTGTTTGTTATATGCAAGCATTTATGAAATTTTCGAATATTTTTTTCTCCGGTTTATTTTTATGCGGTCCCAATCTATAGCACAACAACAGATTTTATTGTACATAGAAATTTTAGTAAAATGTCTAGTTGTCTTAAATTATAACAGCTTAAATTAAATACAAGAAATAATTGTCACATTTAATATTACAATATTGTAAAATAAAAAAATTTACCAGTTTTGGGAAAAGAAACTACTAAGATATCCTCATCTTTAAAAGTAAAATTTTTAACATGATCTAAATTATTCATAACAAATGAAGGTAACATAAACTCTTTGTATTCATACAACTTAAAATTCTTTTGGTAATTGGAATTCGAAACCAATTTTGCATCATCAAAAACATTCACACATTTACGATTTTTCGCCCAAACTACAATCAGAAAGGTGCCTCCAAATAAAAGAGTAGATGCAAGTCGTTTAATACGTTTGAATTTCTTTATGTTGTGTTCATTTGAAGCACTTTCATAAATAAATCTACCGGTTGAAATTCTTTTCAAATAAATGGGAACAATATTTCGAAATCTTAGATTTCTAAGGAAAACTGAATACATTATATTCCTGTGAAATTTAAAACTGAAAAATTTCTTTTTTACATGGGTTTTACAGCATTTTACGTAAGTAAGTATAATCATCCACTACACAATAAGGGAATTCGTTAAATAATTTCTCGCCAATGATTGATTGATTGATTGATTGATTGAAAGGTTGAAGGGGATATAGAGCGACACAGGCTATGATCCCTCAAAAAAAAAAAAAAAAAAAAAAAAAAAAAAAAGACAAGACAAGAGAAATCCTAATAGATTAGTAGATATTGAAAATTTCATTTCCTTTAAAAAACTCTGAAAGTTGATTTATTATTCATTGCCCTTTCCAAAACATCTCTAAATGTAATAGTGGTATGTGGATCAATACGAAGAATAGACCAGAGATTATTACGATGCGTAGTATATCTAATACAATTTAATATAATGTGGTCCAAATCATTTATACGTTTACATGTAATACACATTGCATTATCCTGTAAATTAAATCTATGTAGAAGGCCTGAGTAATAATCATTTTACTGAAGATTCGAGTGCTTAAGATTTCTTCTCTTCGATTCTCTGTCCACTTTGAAATGATATCAATGGTTGGAATATTTCCCAATTTTTCAAAATATTTGCTTGAGTAAAATGTTTCATTGATTTTTCGAATTCTATTTCGATATATATTTTTATGAATGTCGTCTGAAGCAATCCAGTCAATGTAAACATTGACTCCGTGACCGATCTTGCGAGATTATCCGCCTGCTCATTCCAAACAATTTTCGAGTGTCCCGGAGTCCAAAGCAGAATTAACTGGTTAACGTAGTTAGATAGCATATAAATTTTGATAGCAAGTCTATGAATTACCTTATTGGATTTGATCGAGAAATTTTGAAGTGCAGAAAGAACCGAAAGACTATCCGATAAACAAGTAAACTTACATTAGATTCCACCAGATCATCTAAAGCCTGACAAATGGCCAAAGTTTCTGCAGAAAAAATGGAGTTATAATTGTTGATCCTGTAAGCAAATGAAGATTTATTTGATATACCTGCTATCGATGTAATTTGGTCATTTTTGAAGCATCAGTAGCTATAATGAAAAACTTCTGAAATTCCCGTTCGACCGTTTCATCAAATAAAACACTTATGGCAGGAATCGGTAGATTTTTATCTTGAAATTTAAACCTATTGGTATAAATTGTACATGGAAGGTCGAAAAAGGTAATTAATCTGGGAATTGAAATAATTTGATCACCACCAATATTTAAATCTTTGCAGCACACTAATGATATAATTTTTTATCTTCTTCCAAAACATTAAGATTCATCGCCTCTGGGCTGTTGCAATAAAGAGGGAGAGAAATCACTATTGGATATTTGTGTAATAAAGAACTTGTTTGCCAAATCTTAATTTTATCTGACAAAATCTCTTGACCAGCCAACTTTAGTAGCACAATATTTGGGGTCCATTGAGGGAGACCTAATGCTATTCGAGGCTTTTGTTTGGATAACATTAAAAGGGTTTTAATTGATTTTCAGACCATTTATTTATTATGTGACAGATATAATAAAAAACACTGCATATGCTGTTATTGACTAAATTAATGAGATCTCTTGATCTCGGCCCATAGTGTTTATATGCCATACCTTTTAGTGCATTGATCCTTCTCAAGGCTTTACTGCTTAGTTGATTTTAATATATAAATTTTGACAACGTTTAGAAAAAAAAAATTCCTAAATATTTAATAGAAGTTTGCCATTGTAGGGAAATCCAGCCAACAAAATATTAGGAAGAGTATAATTTCTTTTATTTGATAATTCAGCTATTGTACATTTCTCTGGGCTTAAATTTAATTTCCAATAATTACACCACTGGAAAATTCTTTCCAGAGAGTATTTGTAGTTTTTGCAAATAATAGCAAGGGATTTATGAGAGCAAAAGATAAAAATGTCGTCAGCATAAACCAGGCATTCAACTTCCGATTCTAAGGTTTCAAAAATATCATGCATGTAGATAGTATATAAAATAGGAGATAGGACACTGCCTTGGGCTAGGCCTTGCGGAACCAAGTTTCTTGGGAGAAAAATAACCCCTCCATTTTATTTGGAAGGATCGAGATGTGAGAAAATTATGAATCCAATTTGCTATATTTTCCTGTTATACCAATTTGTAAACATTTATAAATAAGACCATCCACATAAACAGAGTCGTATGCACTTTTAATGTCTAAACTTATTCCTACAAAAATTTTTCTGTAATTTTGCATTCATTATTGCTTTATGTACCAGATAAGTAGCACTTTGCTATCTTTGAAAGGAACGAAACCATAATGTTGGGGATGAAGTTTTCTTTCTTTTAGTTAAGTAGTAAGAAATCCTATTAGCCAAAATTTCTCAAAAGTTTTTGAAAATACAGAAGTCAGAGCTATTGGTCTGTAGGAAGATATCTTAGTTTTATCTTTACAAGGTTTCGAATCGGGAGAAGGATGGCATGCTTCCAAGAATCTGGAACGATTGCATTATCAAATAATTTTTGGAAATATCTTAAAATTACATCCCGTTGACCCTGATCACATTTTTAAAGAAAATTGCTGTAACATGATCCGCCCCAGGAGTTGTATTTTTTGAATTTTTATTGCACTATGCAATTCAAGAATATGGAATGGTTTATTAAGAAGGTTATTTTGTCGTAGAGAAAATCCAAAGGAAGCGGTTCATGATAGGCATTTTTAGATGCAAAATAATCTGCAAACAAATCTGCTTGCAATTGAGGATGTGTGATAAACCTATTATTAAGCTGAAGAATATTAAGTTTTTGATCCGTGTCAGTAACTGTGGAAAATTTTTCAGAATATTAAAAACATCTTGGGATTAGAAATATTATTGCATATCTTGTCCCAGTACATTCGTTTGGCATTTTTAATGTAGAATCTAAGCTTGCTCGCATATTGTTTATATCTGATCCATAATTCAGATGAAATTTCTTTAATAGCTCTTTTCCTAAATATTTTTTAAGCTTATAGAATTTATAACACGTACTATTCCACCATGGTGGGAAGGATCTATTTGAGACTTTAATTTCCCTAATATTATTAGCAATGACGTGCGATATCTTATCAGAAAGATTCTCAGAATCAACCTCAGGATTATTAAAAATAAAATGCGTTTGGTCATAACTGCTTGCCAGTTTACTTTTTGAAAATTCGTTTATTTGAATTGAGAGAGAAAGCTCTTGTAATAATTGGACTATGATCACTTTCAAAGGAGCAATCTAAAACATAACTATTGCAGTATCCAGATATGCTTGAAGAACAAACTGTGAGATCTAGCAATGATGTTGCATCTGCTGAACTTCTATAGGTGGAACAGTCGTGTTAAGAAGAACCAAATTAGAATCAGTAATCCATTCAACGAATTCATCACTATACCTTGAAATGTGATCCGATCCCCACATCGGGTGATGAAGGTTAAAATCACCAAAAATAATCATAGGAGCCATCAGGGATTCGAGAAAAGATTTGATTAATATAATATTAAATCCCGTGGAGCGTAAATATTTACAATATAAAATGAAATATTTCGAACATATATTTTAATTGCGAGGATTTCTAATTCTCTGGTTTGTTGAATCTGTATAGAATCTGTTGCGCAGAAATATTGGAAGGAACATAGCAATTAATAAACCACCACCTGATCTGTCTTCTCTATCTTTTCTAAAAATGATTTTATTTGGAAGATTTATATTATCGTGAATTGATAAAAGTTTCTTGGAAAACCCAGATATCTGCTTCAGAAAAGGGAGGGATATTTAACCAAATGAATTTATTTTTGAGGCCTCTACAATTCCATTGAATTATATTCATAAAAACTGAAGAAAAAAATTAACTAGAACGAACTATCCTCCCTTTGAGGAAAGAAAACCAAACCTAATGAAGACAATAATTAGCCCCCCAAAAAAAAAAAACTTGAAGAAAAGAGACATATTTACAAAAACCCATCTTACTTCCGTAATTATCCCTGTCCATGTTATTGATGCGTCGCTTTCACTAGAAGCGCGTATTTTACGGATTGAGGATTTAGTACCAACAGCTTTTTTTTTTTTTCGCGCAATGGGGAGTGACTCGATTTCCCATTTCAAAAATCTTAAGTTGGAGTAAGTACAGACTCCATTGTTTTCTGAAAAGCTTCCATAATTAAAGTGGTTTGCTTTTCTAATATTGCTTGAAAAGATGTTAGCATGTTTTCAAGTTTTTTTCCAGATAGTCTTGCATATCTAGATTAACTGTATTAGTCTGGATTACTGCAGAATAAGATGTCCTTTATTGTCCCGGAACCTTCTGCGCGCTTCTCCCAATGTAAGATGTTGCTCACATTTCAATTCTAATATCTTTTTTTTTTTTTATATATTCGGGGCAATTTAATGAGTTAGCTGGGTGATCGCCTTTGCAATTTATGCATCTTGAGTTATTAGAGCATTGTCCAGAATGTGGATCACCACAGTTGATACATATTGCAGTTTTTGGCAAAATCTAGTAGAATGAAGAAAAACTAAAACATGTTGTACATTGTCTGGGTTTATCGATAAAATTTTGAATTCGATGATTGATGAACCACAGTTTCACAGTTTCTGGTAGAGTGGTCCTGAGTATTGTAATTAATACTGGTGAGAATTGTTGCTGTGAACCAGTTTTAATAAATCTTCTCATCTCTATTATTTCAAAATTATTAGTTTCTTGTAGCTCTTTTGCTATCTCATTCAGAGATATATCAAGTGGTATTTCAAAAATAAGGAATCTTGACGTGATTCCCTCCCCAAAGAATATTCGTTTTAACAGACACATTGGAAATTTTTTCTCAAGAGAGAGTATTTGTGCTGCACATACTGGGTCTAGCGTAGAGAACCTTATCTTTCCATTACGAGTAAAAGACATACTTTTTATGTTTTCGTGACGAGCAATTTTTTTCTTTATTTCTGCATTTAAAAGCTGTGGGTTAGACTTGGGAATCTGAGAGGATCCTTGACTATTTTCAACCAAGATATTGATTTCGATATAATTCTTTGTCCAGCTCGTAGAATAATTTCCGCGTCCTCAGAGAAGATCTGAAAAATTTGAAAATCCTGTTTCCATTGTTAAACTATTATCGATTAAGGGTTGTTCAACATCAGAAACGATGAATCTAGAGCGACTCAGCTTGAGTCTTTTTCAAATCAAAAACCAGAGAATAGAAATTGGAAAATTACCAAAAACAGAACCAAAAGTAGAAAAAAAAATCCCTTTGCTCTGAAAAGGGAACCAAAAAAAAAAAAAATGATACAAACCTGTTAAGACTTGAGGAAATGAATACACCACCTTCAACCTTTCAACCGACCACCTTCCTCCGATCCTAAATTCGAATCCACCTCGAAATGACCATGAAACGGAGCGGAAAAAACTACACTTTCACTTTCCCTTCCTAACGTCGAAACGATTAGACTTTCTCGCCAATATCGGCGCTTGCTTTGAATACGATGCCAATCATTCATTTCAGTTCAGTTCAGTACAGTGATATCACTAATAGTGGAGACTTGGCCAACGCCTTATGCTCCGATAAAATTTTGTGGTGTGGTAGTTAGGAGAGGAGGGTGCCAGCTCAGGTGTCGTCCACGTCACTTGACCATGGTTCAAAATTACGTGGTCCGTCGCCAAAAGCCCTCGTGTAGCTGAACAGTGCGACGTTAATATTCAATCAATCAACCGATAAAATTTTGATTAGTTTTTAACCTAAGTTGTAATGTACAACTCGTGATTGCTTTGTCCATCAGTAAGGAGTAGATCAAGACAGCGCTCTGCACCCAGATAAAGTTTTTTGTAATGCAGTGCTATGGACAAGAGTTCTACCGTAAAGCTTACTATGGGGGCACTGATTTCATTGGAACCCTTTTTGTTTCCGGTTTCAGCAAAATAACATTGTTTTGTATACGTTTGTATGAGGAGGCAGTTTTAATTTCGCTTAGATTTCGTTAGAAATTTTTTTTATCAATTTAAATTTAGTAGCTCAAGAAACAGCAAACTTCGAACTGTCTGTTCTGTATTTGAATGCAGCATGAGAAGCGATACAAATTTGCTATCTACAGGTTAAAATGTACTGTTTTCCTGCAAGTTCATCTAGAAGGCTGCAATGGGAGGCTGCTTTGCAACGAAAAAATTGGAAAGCAAATCCTAAATCTGTGTTTTGTAATAAGCATTTCATTACAGGTTAGTATTAAAATGATTCTATTCTAATTTTGTTGTATTTCATCGAAATAATCTTATGTATTTTTTTTGTTGCAAACATTGCTCGAGTCTTGTTTATGGTGACCTTGGCCATAATTTTGGCGACCGTTTTCATAACAATACTATAAAGTAGTTTTCTCGACTGATTTTATTTATATATTATTTACAAAATCCCTTGTATTTTTTAAACATATGTTAATCCTATAAATAACCTGTTTTTGTTATTTTACCCGAATATTGTATGAATTCATTGTTTTTTGTGTTGTAAAGTGTAGTTACGTAGCGTTTAAATCAAAATTATCCAGACACTTGTTTTGTATGAATTATTAAATTTTAAGTGTACATTTAATCTGTTGTACTGAAAAATTAGTGTAATATGTTGTACAACGTTTTATGATTGTGGTGATTTACTAATTGAAATGATAATTTCAGCTAAGCCTTTGTCTTAGCTATTTATTTTGATCTTGCACATAGTAATCTATAATTAACATAGATCTCATAAATTAAGCATTGTTCATTATTATAGGGATTGTTATATTTATAAAAAATTTTAGACTCAAATAACCTAAAGAATTTGTGGTGCTCAGAAATTAAACTGTTTTCTAGGGAAACTCTAAGGATTTACAGTATCCTGATTATGTTCAGAATATTTTCCTGTGTGGAGGATGAAGGTTCTTCAAGCTCTGTGAACTGATAAGATAGTCCCACGAATTGTCTGAAAGTGTTTATTGCTCACTTATTTTTGTATGTTCAAATTTTATTAATATTGGAAAATAATTGTATTTATTTTTATATTTATTTAATTCATGCATATTTGTTAATCTGAAGAATATAAATCTAATTGTTTTCAATTTATTCTAAACATAGATTGCATTATGAATTTTTTTCATTTATAAATTTTTCTTTCATAAATTTTTTCCAGAACTTTAAAGAATTTGGAATGAAGTCCAATGTAGTTTGAAGCTGGATACCAAAGAGCAAGGTTGTTTCGTAAATGTGTGTTTGTATTTCATGTTAATCATCCAATTTATTTCTGTATTATGTGTTTTTTTCTGCCATGTCAAACATTTTTCTCATAAATATGTTGTAACGAAGACCTTTTATAGCTTTGCTGAAGTTTTGAAGATGTTCTGTGCAAACTTTTAACCAAAACTCAAGATCTTCTCATTCATATCTGTATTTTAACATAGAATCTGTTAATAGTTCAATCAGCTTTTTTTTTATATTGAGTTCAATGGACTAAATTCATGGAATGACTGGGTCAGATGAATATGCTGTTTGTTTACTACTAATGCTTACAATTATTTTGCTTTTAAACTTTTACATTTTACTTTCTAAAGTGTCTTATTTTGCTGAAATGGTTGGATTTTGGATAGGTGTAGACTTCTACAAGAATGTAAATATTTCAAAGCAAATTTTTATTTATTTTAAATTAAGTTATATTGAGTACATATAATGTTTAGTTAACATAAATTTTACTTATTTTTCACATCTTCAGAGTAGTTAACAGAGATACTTCAGCATTTAATTATCTAAAACTAGAAGCAAGAATTTGATATATAACCATGTCATATCAAAAACAAATATATATATTTGTAAAACTTATTTTACATAATAATTTTACAATATTACAGGGCAAAAGAAAAAATTTCGAGAAGCATTCACTACAGAAATGGGGAAAAAATTTTTTTTTTGAGAAGCATTCACTATAGAAATGGAAAAATATCTTAATTTACTACAGCTCTATGAATGTTTATACTAGATGATGAATCAAATACCCCCATTTTCAAACAATAGAAATCAAAATTGTCACTTTTTCATTTCTAAAATTACATGTAAAAAAATTGTGCAATATTTTGAAAGTCTTTATTCACTGCACTATTTTAGGTAAAAGATATGATTTATTGAGAATTGAATTCCAAATATGGTAATAAATTAAGGCATTAAAATTTTTAAATTAGAATGTGTGTATAACAGAATATAGATTTATGTCCACATATATTGAATATAAAGTCCTGCTCATTCCTAGCAAAATGAAATAGTCAGTTTTGAATCCATAATTCTTTTACAAAAAAATAAAATTTGTAACATATTTGCTTGGTATTTATTAACACGTATGTTTTTCAGAGTTTGCTGTATGGTATAAATAAACCTATCATGCAAATGTACAATTTTTTTTTACTATGTATAACTAATATGCATTTATTGGTATTTGCACAGTTTGTAGAAGATTTATCATTATAGATTAGATTTATTTCTACATTTTTTTTCCAAATAAGTTTGCATGAAATGGAACTGGATTATTTAAAACTAAAAACACATACAGTAACTTCTCAAAAGACATAACCGGTACAAATAGATGTGCATTAAGTGTTGGTATGTTCAGTGAGTTAAAAAATCATATATATGTAGAAATTTTATAATTAGTATGAAATTAAAAAAAGAAAACCCTTTGTCAATTTTATTGTTTGTTTCCATCTCCCTCATTTTGATGTAGTTATTAATATATGCAATATAAATATTTATATATATTAATAAAATTCAATGTAAGGAAAGTTAGGTGGTTTAAAAATAAATATAATTATAACAATCTTTACTATTTAATATGTATATTTACAGTTATGGTGAACAAATATTATAAAAAAGGGTTTATTGTATTTTTAGGACATGAAAAAAAAGTGTATGGAGATATTTTACAAAAAATAATTACGTTGAACATTTCCATATGTGTATTTGTTTCTTTTATTCAAAACTCCTTTCTAAAAATTGCATAATTTCAGTATTGTAATTTGTTTAATGTAAATCCAAAAAGTTGATTGCATAGACATGGATTTTATTTATAACTCTGCCAGTTTTTAAGATCTGAAATTTCAAAATTCTCACAATAGTTCATTTAATTTGGATCAAAAACACTATGAAAGGTTTTGTAGATAACCTACAATAGTAAAGAAGAGTTTCCTGTTTTTACTTTCTAGTTCCTACATGTGATATATTTCACATTTTATTTGAGTAAATTAATTTTGATAGTGCTCAAATTAGAGCAAATAAAATTCAGAGACTTTTAAGAAACAAATATTTTTTTTTAAATCCTTCTTTACTGTTAACTGCCAAATCATTAGGTGTTCAAAAATTAAGATTTTATGTCATAGATCTAATGAGATATTTTCAGTTTAAATTTATTGCAAATATTAGAAATTCTGTATAATTTGACTCTTTATTAGTCATTTTATCTGTTTGGGTTAATGACATTTAATACTTTTTGTAAATATTTTTAAAAAACAATCCTTTTTTGTTGTAAATAAATTTAAAAAGCCATTCATAAGATTTCCAAAGAATTTTATTAGATATTATCAGTAAGATATAAGAATTGAGTACAATAATTGTATAAGATATAAACCTCTTGTTAAACATTAGAAGTAGATGTCAAAATTTTTAAATAAACAAAAATACCCATGTTATCGATGAATCTTATTACAAATTCATTTCCTAAATTGTATTTACATGCATTCCATGTTCTTGATTTTTTCATGCTCTTCTATATGAGAAATTATAGAGATAGCATTTCTAAAAATTACACTTATACAATTACATGCAATACACATTGCATTATCCTGTAAAATTAAATTTATGTAGAAGTCCTAGAGTGATAATTATTTTACTGAAGATTTCAGTGCTTAAGATTTCTTCTCTTCGATTCTCTGTCCACTTTGAATTGATATAAATGGTCGTGTTTCCCCTCTTCAGTAGGTTCGTCCCATAAACATGCTGCGTGGGAATGTGCGCAGATTTCGGGGAGGAAAGTTGCGCGAGATTATGCGCAGATGACAAGGGAGGAAAGGAGTGGATCAAGACAGCGCTACTGCACCCAGTTAGATTTTTTTAATGCAGTGCTATCGCCAATCTGTTGTCCAAAATATTATTTATTTTTCTGAATATATCTCATGATTATTTATCAAACCTCAGTTTAATTTGCAATTTATTTAGTTAATGAAAATAATTTATTGTATTATAAAATAAATATAATTGAAAAAGCCAGGTTTTTTTTAAATTATGTAAATTTTATTAAAGTATCTAAACTTTTGCTTTGCATAAAGAATCTGTTTAAATTTTTCATATTTAGTGTTTTGTTTGTTCAGAACTGTTTATGGTAATTTTATCAAAATTAGGGCTTAAATGTATGTTTTATACATAACCTTTTAATTTAAATTAATGTTATAATTTCTGTTTCAGTCTCACACACACAGTTTTATATTTGTTTATTTCTTTACTTATGATTGTAGTGGACATAAGTTATGTGATACTGTGACTCAAAAGTTAGTTTTTCAGCTAAACAATAATTTGTGAAGCTTTTCCTAACAGAATCTTAGATCATGATTATTTATTCACCAAAAAATCTTTTACACAGTTTCTTTCTGTCAGAAAAAACATTGCTTTTCTTTGTTAATTGACAAATTCTAAATCTTGCTTATTCTAACAATAAAGCAGAAAATCCTAGCTAGCAGTATAACAAAAAAAGAAAATAGTAAAAAATTAAAACTGATTACTATATATTAACAGATTGACAATATTTGAAAAAAAAACTACCCTCTGTATGTCAACTGGTGTTAACTAGATTTTGCCATTTTTCCTACATGTTGCTGTATTTGGCCTCATGGTTTTGATAACCGATAAGTCCTCATGTAAAGATAGTTAACATTGTTTATCAAGGAGGTTTTCACTGAAACTATCCATGTGATTGAATGCACAATAAGTTATTTTCTTATGCACTTTAAAATTCAGTGTTAATGCAATTTCTGTCCTGTGACATATCATGATTTTTCTTTCTAACAATCTGTTCTTAATATAGATTTTTGAACATGACATTTCCTTTGATTGGAAAAAAAAGGTTATTTCTTTTCTTCCTTCACATACAAATACCATGTTCCCATCATTACAGGAAAACAGATAACATTTTTAGAAACATAAATTCTACTTATACCATTTGTGATCCAAAAATGTTTGTAGAAAAAAGATGCAGCTTGATAGGATTTTCTCATATTTTTCTTTGGATTTCTTTACAATTCAGTGTTGATGGGATTTTACGTCTCTCTCATGTCATCACGGTTCTACTTTGCCTCTGATAATATGTTTCTCCTTTAGTTTTATGAAGGTAATGATTACAATGATTTCATATTGAAATGTTGCAAATAAATATTGTTTAAAAAATTAATTTTTTATCAACAAAGTTTATTTCACTCATTAGGTTTTTTTTCAACGTAGATCTGTTTTAGAGTTGTTTTTTTTTTATTTTGGTTCTTACTAATTTAATTTGATCACTATTGTATTACACTTAAATTTTATATTAAATGTAATACAGATGTTAGATAGTATTACATCCATTCCTCATACAATATTAATTTAATGCTACGGAAAATTTAATTAAATTACAATGTAGGCTTATTTTATCTATTTTTTAAAATTTTAGTTTGTACTAATTTACTTTTTTCCAGTTGAATGCTTCCTAATATTTGTTATTTATGATAATAATTTAGTAAAATGGTTTATCACATAATTAATTTTTTCTTTTGGTTTATCTCTTTCGGGTTATTTCACTTATAGTTCCCATAGCATAAACATACTTCTGCTATAATTTTTATTAATATTTTCATTGATTCATTTCTATTTACCTTTGTAGAATGTTAATTTCCTCTCTTACATCCAAACATATATTTTTATGAAATCATTCTTTCTGTAAGGACAAATTGCAATTAAATTAAAATTATTTATAATGTGAACACTCATTAAAAAAATTATTTTTAATTTTTGTCTTGCAAAGGCTCTACCCTCTTTAAAAAAATATCATGTTTTCTATGAAAAGCTGAATTTTATTTATTTTAAAACTTGAAAAAGCCTGCGCACCGCCCGGCCATGCAGCTAGTATAAAATAAATATGACCGAAAAATCCAAATTTTTTTGAATTATGTAAATTTCATTAAAATATCTACACTTTTGCTTCGCATGAAGAAAAATTAAAGCATAAAATATATTAGAAATATAAAACCTTAATTTATATATAACATGCAAATTAATTCACCTAGATTTAGATTCCATTTTTTTTTTCAAAAGAATTAGGCAATATGTTAACTTATCAAGTAATTTTTTAAAAGCATCCTTTAAGAATAACTCTTAAGGATACTTTAAAAATATAATATATATTAATACATATAGTAATACAATATAATATAAATACATATAGCTATTTTCTTTTCAACACACACATAATGATATATTGAGATAAAATATAATCACCAGAATATAATATTTTAATTGCATATTTATGCCAGTAGTTAAATGTGTGTGACTTGAAAGAATAAAGAATCACAAAAATGAAAATAAATTAATCTTATTTATTAACTAAACTAAGCACAGGAACCACCAGTTAGGAATTATTTATTTTGATTGTAATAGGTATGGTCAAAATCTGTATTGATGGATGTAATTTCTTGTGAATTTAACAGTAATCCTTCTTTAATATTGTTTACTTCTTCAGTAGTTGGATTTTTGAGTATACTGGCAGTGAATCTTTTTCTTCGTGTAGAGAAATATCCAAGTTGTTTTTCAATCTTCTTTTTTTATATTTGTTGTCGAGGATTCCATCATTTTAATTCTTTTATTATTGTGCTCTTTTTTTTGTTATAGAAAACATTTAATATACTATCTAGGTTCCTGTAAATTTTATTACCTTCTTCTGGTGTACACTCGTGTTCATCAATAGGAGCAAGAATGCTTTCAATTTTTCTTTTTTTGGATTCACAGCCATCATTATTAGCAGATTTAGAGCTACATGGTAAAACATCAAATGTTTCTTTTAAATTATCATTTTGATTTAAATTTTCTTGTATTTCTTCATTATGTGTATCATCATTTAAAAACATTTGGGCAACTTTATGAATGTGCTTGCAAATATTTCCTCTTATTAAACTGTCTACACAAGTGCATGTATAGGAATGAATACAAATTTTGTAAGCAGTACATTTAATGTTACATAATCTATGGCCTTTTTCTTCTTTCTTGCATATTAAATAGTTGGAATGATTAGATACAATTTTCCACTTGTTATCTGCTAATTTTTCAATTCTATTGCTTTGAATCTCTAGACTTGATCTGTGGCTATTCCCAATTTTTGATAGTTTATCAGAGGAAATGGTTTTTTTTTTTTTTTTTTTTTTTTTTTTTGTAATTTGTATTAAACGTTGAAATATTAAGTCTCTTACAAGTTTTAAGAGACCATGTATTGCAACATCTAATCTCTTGACATGTTTTCCATCAAAATAATGGTACTTAATTTTTTTTATGAAGAGACTCCAAACACATGTTTGCATTTATGCCCAGGCCCTTTCTGTAACAATAGGCCCTGTTTAGTTTGCACCGATTCATTTACACACATTAATTTAAAAATCTCTAAAAGATTAATTACACCACACACAAAATGGCGAGACTAAGATAAAAGGAATTTTATTAGAGCGTTCTCC
This sequence comes from Trichonephila clavipes, assembly GCA_019973935.1. NCBI lineage: Eukaryota > Metazoa > Arthropoda > Arachnida > Araneae > Nephilidae > Trichonephila > Trichonephila clavipes. The sequence continues at coordinate 682,014 of BMAU01020033.1, read as the reverse complement.
ATACGCTCTTGTTCTCTGTCTACACATACACTGTTTACACACTGTTTTTTCACACACTAGCGCCCTCTCGGAACAAATATGCACCTATTGTTGTGGGCGTCACAAAAACCATTTGTTCAACACTGAACATCCACCCCCGGGTTGAATGACACATTCAACAACTTTCACATAACACAATAATGCACAAAACCAATGATACACAAAATACAAGACAATAATACTCAATACAGAAAACACTAATACTCAATAAAAGTAATATCGTTCAATACACAAAAGATAAAGTACTCAAACACACAAAATTGAATTGAAAAAACACACAAATTTGAAATTTTCACATACATTATTCACTTGAAAAGGGTAAAATACAAAGTTTAGTTATTGGACGTTTAAAAATTCCATTTTTAGTTTTCACTAACACTACTCGAATTTTATTATCTTTACCATGATACACTTCAAGAATTCTACCAAGAGGCCAATTACACACGGGTAAATTATCCTCTTTCAGAATTACCATATCATGTATTTTTACATTATTCTTTTCAAAATACCATTTATTTCGATTCTGAAGTGTACTCAAATAATTATTTGACCAACGTTTCCAAATATGTTGCACAATTTTTGTTTGTTTTTGCCACACCTTTAACCTATTATCAGACACTTCAGTTAAACTTGGCTCCGCAATGGTTGTGATGGGACGACCAACTAGGAAATGACCAGGAGTCAAAATCGCCAGGGTCACACGACAAGGGGTAGAGGGGACGTGAATTGAGAACTCCCTCAATTTGGTTAAGAATGGTTAGAAATTCTTCGTATGTAAATCTTAAATTACCCATTACACGCCTGAGGTGATATTTGACGGCTTTCACTCCAGCCTTCCACAGGCCTCCGTGATTTGGAGCTCTTGGGGGAATAAAGCTCCACTCACCACGTTCTTCACACAAAAATTTACTCAAATTACTAACACAATTACTCATAATTTCTCTAAGTCTTTTTAACTCTAACTGTGTGCCAACAAAATTGGTAGCGTTGTCTGAAAATATACGCTCCGATTTTCCTCGTCTGCTAGAAAATCGCTTTAACCTTGCAATAAAAGCCTCACTAGATAAATCAGTAACTATTTCGAGGTGACACGCCTTTGTCACCATACACACAAAAATGCACACATAGACTTTATTTAAAATTCCCTTTCTTTGATTAGGATATTTAATCCAGAAATGTCCACAAAAATCTATTCCCACCTTGTTAAAGGGAAAACTCTGAGAAATTCTCTCGGCTGGTAATTGACCCATAATTTGTGAACAAGTAACGGGTTTTGCCTTAAAACAAATTATACAGTTATTTACAAGTTTTCTACACATATTACGACCATTTAATGGCCAGAACCTTTGTCTAACAATAGACAGTAAGGTTTGTGGACAACATGCAAATGTCTCTAGTGAGTCATTTCAAGAATTAAATTTGTTAATCTGTGATTATTAGGAAGAATTATATCTGGTGTTTTTTATCAAAACACAATTTACTGTGGGCCAGTCTACCTCCTACTCGGAGCACATTTTTAAATCTAAGAATGGTGAGAGATTTCTAATCTTACTTTGAGGGTTAACCATACCCTTACAGGACAAATCTTTTATTTCCGAGTTGAATTCCATTTGCTGGACCAGCTTCACAAGGGTAATTTCAGCTCGTTGAATTTCACACATCCTTAGTGGCCCAATTTGTTTGTTGAGGGCCTTTTGCAATTATTGATGAACCTGTAAATATAACTGAAAATACACAAATTTTTCTGAAAATTATTAGATACAGTGAGGATATGGTTCAAAAGGTTGTTGTCTAAAATCACAGTCAAAGTTTTTCTCTCAGTAGGTTTTAATTCCTCCAAATAGGCACTTTCATCACTAAGTAGCACATTGTTGCTCACAGGAACAGTATTTCCTTCTTGTAGGAAACTCGGTCCTTTCCACCACTTTTCACAGTTTATCAGTGAATCAGCACTGATGCCTCTCGTTAGAAGATCTGATGGATTGTCCTTTCCAGGACAATGACGCCATGAATCTTTGTCTGTTAAAGATCGTATCTCTTTCACTCGGTTGGCGACGAAAACCTTCCATCTGTTGCTGGGACCTTGAATCCAACTCAAGGCTATAGTCGAATCTGTCCAAAAGTAGTTGGTTGTAGATATTTTCTCATTGAGAACACGTGAGACTTCTTTCGCCAGCCTCGCAGCAAGCAACGCTCCCATTAGCTCCAAACGTGGAAGGGTTAATACCTTTAGAGGAGCCACACGGCTTTTGGAAGCTAAAAGATGTACCGAGATTTTGTCAAAGGTTCTCAATCTAACATACGAAACAGTTCCATATGCCTTAATACTAGCATCTGAGAACGTATGTATTTCACACTCCGGACAGTTCACACTATCACATTGCAGGGCATATGGAGGAATCTGAAGTTCACATAAGAAAGACGCCTCCGAACACCATTGTTCAAACTTCTCTCTAATATCAGGCAGCAACTCTTCGTCCCAGTCCGTTTTTCTCTGCCATATTTCTTGGACAAAATTTTAAATCTTATGGTGAAGGGGGACGCAAATCCCAAGGGATCAAATATCCTGCCTGCAGCCATCAACAAAATCGTTTAGTGTTCTTTTTCTTTTTTTTTGAAGGAAGTCTAAGAGACTGGTCAGACGAAGACTGAGATAGTCTTTTTGAGGATGCCATAAAAGCCCCAAAACACGATGTGGATGGTTCACGAAATCGTTCATATTTAAATGATCAAAATGTTCCAACTGCCATTGCTTCATTAACTCACAGTCATTTGAAATCCACTTCCGCAGGTTCATTCCTGCTTCACTCATGATTTTTGCCGCCTTGCTCGACAAATCGAATGCTGATTTTGCATTATCTTCACCAGTGACGAGATCGTCCACATAAAAGCAATGATCAAGTGTCCGCACAGTATCAGGATACTTTTCCATGTACTTCCCTATATGCGTCTTAATCGTTGCAGCCAAAAGAAACGGAGACGCGTTCACGCCAAAAAGAACTCGATTAAATCTGTACACCTGCACATCATTTTCGCCGTCATCTATAAGGAACCGTACTACATTTCTATCCTTTGAAGCCAAAGAAATTTGAAGAAACGCTTTTTCCACATCAGCTAAAACAGCTATTTTGTTCGAACGGAAGGAGATCAATAGGTCTAAAATATTAGGGTTCAAATTGACTCCATGGAAAAGGCAGTCATTTAATGAAAGTTGTTTTTCTTCATGAGCACTAGCGTCAAACACTAGTCGCAGTTTCGTTGTGAGAGATTCGTTTTTAATTATCACTTGGTGAGGAAGATAAAACACAGGGTTATTCGTTGGAATAAAGGGATTTGTTACCTTCTCAATTATTCCCACATCCAAATAATTCTTCAAGACCTTACAATACTCAGAATACAACACCTTATCCCTTTGCATTTTTCTCATAAGGCTTCCAAGTCGTCTTTTCGCTAAACTAAAATTATCACTTAACTCATTACTATCTCTTTTCCACGGGAGTTCTACCTCATATCTACCATTTTTAAATGTACTCTCTGCTTAAACATTTCAAAGCTAACGTCCTCCTCACTACTACAATTCTCGTTTTTGACACCAATCGATTCTAACTCCCAAAAAGACCTTAATGTTGTATTTAAATCACTATCTCTGATTAATCCACAATGAATATTGTTATCCCTCACCTCATCTCCTACACTTCCGCTAACTACATATCCAAAAACAGTATTTTGTAAAAGTAGTCTTGAATCTCCACAATAAATTTGGCCTGGTCTCAGTAATTCGTAAAATATTTCCGCACCTAACAACACATCAATTTTACCAGGAATATTAAATTTGTAATCGGCTAGTTTAATTTCGTTTGGCATATCTAGCGACACATTTATTATTTGTGACGGAGTCAAATCGGTTATCCTTCTTACAACTAATAAATTTAGCTCCTTTTGAAACTTAAATCACCGTTAAATATGAAGGTCGTAACTCCTCCATTTATTGTCATTGTTGACTCATTTAAACAAGATATTAGCAAATTAATTTTCTCATTTTTTAATTGTAATCTATCTGCACAGTCTTTCGTAATGAAGTGTGACTGACTCCCTACGTCCAAAAGCGCTCTTACCTCATGTAAAAGGCCATATTTGTCCCTTTAAGAAGCACTGGACGCTACTCAGTAAAACGGTTCGCGTTTTATTCTTTAAAAAGCTGGTTGCTACGAACGACTTGTTTTCTTTCATTTTCACCTTGGGGTGGAACGACGCAATTCGATCCTCCCGGTCCCCCGAACACATCTGCGAGTGGGTTGAGAACTGACCTTTGAACTGTTTGGTTGAGGGCGACAGACTCCGGCTTCAGAAAGTGAATCAAGCGATGGTGCGGTTTCCCACAAAAACAATTTTTCGCACAGCAGGTTTTCACACTACAGTTAGGGAAAAGCACTTGAAACACAAATGATTAGCCTTTACGAAATCCACTCTTTCACTGACGCTGAGAGATTTAAATTTTGAGCATGAATACAGTGGGTGAAATTCTCGTGATTTGTAACAAAAACATTTCACATTTTTAACAGAAGACAGATTTACGCTTGAAATATTTTTTGCTCCACGATGATTATAGGTCTCATTACGTTTAAACTTAGGAAATAAATTCTGTTCTCTAATTTTTCCCTTGATGATATAAAAATATCACACTCGCGAGCTAGATCTTGTGGCTTAAACCACATTTCGCCCTGCTTAATGCTAATATGCGTATTTAATTCTCGGTCTAATGTCTCTATTATCTTATCTGAGATTACTAACTCACAAACTGACTTGAAATCATTGACCTCCCGTAATTGGCAATAGTAATTAAAATTCGCACTTAATCTAGACGCGAATTGAACATAACTCTCGCTAGGTAGTTTTTGGGCCTTTTTAAATTGATTTAAACATTCATAGGGGGTCGGTTGAAATTCTTTAACACAATTGCTTTCAACTTATTATAGTCACTTAGATCTTCATCTCGAAGATAAATCATTAAGTTATTTGCCTTTTCTCCTAAAATATTCAAAAGAATTTCGGGTTTTAATTTTTCAGAACATTTTTAGTTTTAAATGCCTTTTCTATAGATTGAAAAATAAATTAAATGACTCTGCTCTTAGTGGTACCGGGATTGTTAAGGTTTTGATACTTTTAATCAAACTTTCAATATTACACTCGGTTGTAATTAATTGATTTTCATTTTGTAAAGGTAAACTTTTGCCCGATTGATTATGTAATTTCGCTATTTCTAACTCCTTCTCTAACTGTGACAGTTTAATTTTTTTTTCAATTTCTAGTCTATTTTCGTTTTCATTTCTTTTATCATTTATCTCCTCCAATACACAATCAACAATAGCCTGATACGTTTCCTTATCATTTTTATAAATCTCACTCTCCTGTATTAATTCTCTTAAATCTAGAACTTTAGCATTGTCTGGAACAACTAATTTTAATTCATCCGCAATACTCCTAAGTTCATCCTTTTTAAATTTACCTATACTCATTTTCACAAAGTAAAGTTATCTCAATCACCAATGAAAACAAATAAAACCACAATTTAATTATCTAAGCCACAAATCAAAGTTAACTCAACCTCAAATTAAAGTTATCTTAACCACACATGAGACACATATAATCACAATAATTATCTCAAAACACAATTAAAGTGAACTCAACCTCAATTTAACACTTATAAATCACAAAAACTATCTCAAACACAAATTAGACACCTATAAATCACAAAATAACTATCTCAATCACAAATTAGACACCTATAAATCACAAAATAACTATCTCGATCACAAATTAGACACCTATAAATCACAAAATAACTATCTCAATCACAAATTAAAGTTATTTTAACCACTTATGAAACACATATATTTTTCTCAAAACACAAAATATAGTTAACTCAACCACAAATGAAACACTTATAAATCACAAAAACTATCTCAAACACAAATTAGACACCTATAAATCACAAAATAACTATCTCAATCACAAATTAAAGTTATTTTAACCGCTTATGAAACACATATAATTTTTCTCAAAACACAAAATATAGGAAAATTGAAGACTGACCTCTCACCAAGTGACAACTTTCTCTCCACACTAAAAGGACGCTTCCTTTCTTTTCATTCGTGATCGTTGAGTATGCTACAATTCCTTATTTTCAGTCCCGGCCATTTCGGGCTCTGACGGACCATTGTTTAGTTTGCACCGATTCATTTACACACATTAATTTAAAAATCTCTAAAAGATTAATTACACCACACACAAAATGGCGAGACTAAGATAAAAGGAATTTTATTAGAGCGTTCTCCATACGCTCTTGTTCTCTGTCTACACATACACTGTTTACACACTGTTTTTTCACACACTAGCGCCCTCTCGGAACAAATATGCACCTATTGTTGTGGGCGTCACAAAAACCATTTGTTCAACACTGAACAGGCCCATTTTTCAGGTATCTGAGCATAATTTTGCTGGAAATATTTTCCAAATTCAGAAGTATCTGGGTCATTTAATAAATCTTCTATGAATTGATTCATTAGGTTAGAAAATGTTTCTAAACATAGTTAATCTTTCACTGCCTTTAATGCTTTATTAACATTTTTTCTCTTTTCAGGATTTTTAATTTTGTTTAAATTTTTGTGCCAGTTTCTTGTGGCATGTCAAACACACACAATAAGACATTTTTAACTGTACCCATCACATAACTCAAAGCATTATAAAATGCTGGAGCATCATCAGTCATAAATGTTGTAGTTTCGATTTTACCCACAGCATTTTTAATGGCACTAAAATAAATCCTGAATACATCTTCAGAACTTCTGTTGGAAAAACAAAATGCCACAGGTATTCCATTTTTATGTTCATCAACTACCAGAACTGAGTATAAATTAAAATCATAGCTGTGTGTGTGTGTGTGTTTAGGCCATGTGTTCCATCAATACAAATTTTGTCCTTTCCATATTTTGTAATCATTTCTTTCTGAAAATCTGTCATGATTACGAGGACAAAATCTTCATCTTTTAAACAATAGTCATTCCCTGATTGTCCCTGCTCTTTGAAAAAAAAGCAATGCAATTTTCTCCATTATTTTTCATTTCTTGAGACCATAGCTTGACACTAACTGCATATATTTCATGCCTTTTAACATAACCATTAATATTGAAGTCTCTTTTAATATTATGGATATCCTTTTTTTCGATAAGCATCTTTCTGCCACTGTCAACAGTAATTTCTTCTCTAATATCCTGCAAATTTTTTTCCGCTAACACCTTCTTTTAATCTTCTTGAAAATAAATAAACAAAACTAGCAATAGTAACTAATAATAATAAAATTAAAAACAATGAAACTCTAATATAAATAAAATACTATACCAGCAATAGCTGACCTATCGGACTCTGATAACCTTAAGTGCTCCAATTGAGTTTCATGATTTTGATGCTTCGGAAAATAATGCACTACTACATTTTCAGTACTCTGTCTAACTTTTATTACTGCTGGGCAACTAATTCCAATTTTGGCAGAGCCCTGAGACTTTAAATTCTTGAGACCTTTCCCTTTTGGTTTGTATGTCCCACTTCGACAACATTGATAATTCATCACTATTTCTCCATTTTGAAGTGTTTTACAGCCTCTTTGTCTAACATATTTTGACATAGTTTTGTTTTCTTCTTTCCATGTAACAAATTCTATAATGTAAATTAAAAGAAGGTTTACATTTACTAATATAAAATTATGTAAACTTCAGTAGAAAACATTTATACGTAAATGTATAAAATTCAGCCTACCACAGTGAAAATTTATAAACTAAATGTTTTTTAAATGCAACTCTTCATACCACTGAAAATATTGAAATCCTTCAAAATCTCTTCATTTACATCACACTGTTGGTGATCATGAATATTTTTTTAAATGCCTTTTTAAACAGAAGGGGCGAGTGAAGACTTGATTACAAAATGAGCAGATTAAGTCTCTGCTATGCACATTCATTTCAGAAAACAATAAGTATGCTAAAATTGATTACAGAAAATGAAAAAACAGATTGACTAATTAAAATAACAAGAAAGATAACAAAACAATTAACAAAATAAAGCAAAAAAAACAAGAAACCAAAAGAAAAATTATTAAAAATGTAAATAAAATGCAAAAATACTTCCGCAAAAATCGTTCGACTAATACAGGGATACAAAAAAAAAAAAAAACAAGGCAATCAATTATTTTAATTTCCATATTTCATAACAGATGGCGTTAGCACTGCATTAAAAAAATCTAACTGGGTGCAGAGCGCTGTCTTGATCCACTCCTCATCAATAGTTTGAATTATCGCCTTGTGCTTCAACTGAGATTGATGAAAGTAAAGTATTGGAAAATTATTAGCAGGAATTTTAGAATCTGTTGGATGATGTCAAAAATTTTTCAACTTTTTGAACATGCTCTATTGTTTTACATTTCGCTATTGAGGAATAAGACCATTCATTCTCCATGGTTGGAGATAAAATTTTTCAAAATTTCACGCTGCGATTTGTATTTGATACAGTTTAATATAAAATGCTCACTAGTTTCTGGTACTTTACAATCTGCACACAAAGGAGAATCTGTTTGTTTAAAAAGGAAATATATATCATTTAATGGTAATTGTTTAGCTCGCAACTTATTGATTAAAACTTCTGTATTTCTATTTTTTGCTGCCTGTCTGTTCCATTTTTCAAGATGAGAAATATAAAAATAATTTTTGTCTTTTGCTCTTTTTCCATATTTCTTCACTTTTATTTTTGTGTTGTTTTTTGAAATGTGTATGTAGGTCTTCCCAAGTTATCCAAGAAATAATATTCCACGGCTCTGGACAGGCTGTAATATTCTTATGTAATCTGGCATCACTTTGTTTTCTAGATTGGCAACACCCTGTACAGTCATTGTGTAAACAACAATCATGCAACCTCACTTCTAAGTCATTAAAAGCTAAGTTCTGTCCATTCAACTCCGTTTACTTCAGTACAATTTTAATGACTTAGAAGTCTTCTTGAATCGTTTCTGTTTTTAAATTTGATAATGGAACAATTGCTGAAACCTGGAAGATTTAATATAGATCCTACGTGTTCTAATTCGGAAACAAAATGGCGCCATTGAAAAAAACTTCTGAAAACTTTTTAGGAGGCATAAAAACCATTACAGAAGAAAATAAACTTCCTTTGCTATGTAATTACATAATCTCAAATGTTTATCAGTTCATTAAGGATTGCACAACTTATGCTCAAGCTATTGCGATACATGATTCTCTTTTTATAAAGGAACGTAACGTTACATTCGCTAGACATTGCTTGTCAACGCGAAATCAACCAACTGAAGAAACTGTCAGTGAATATTTACAAATTTTAAATCAATTGAGCAAAGACTGTGACTTTACTGATGCAAAGGCTGAAGAGTACCGAAAAGAGTATATTAGAGATGCTTTCATACGAGGATTAAAATGTCCTCGTATTCGTCAACGACTCCTCGAAAATACATCGATGACTCTCGATCAAGCTTTTGAGCAAGCTAGAACACTTGAATCAGCTGAAGTCCATGCAGCTTCTTATAAGGGAAGTTCATTTCCTGTACAATCCGCAGCTATGAAAACAGAAGATTTTTCAGAAGAAACCGTAGCATTATCAGCAGCTTCCTCCTCCTCCTCAAGGTCTCAAAAATGCTTCTTTTGTGGAAATGACTTACACTCACGAACCCTTTGTTCAGCTAGAGATGTTACTTGCAGAAACTGAAAAAAAGGGACATTACCAGCGAGTGTGCAAATCTAGACCTGGGAGAAACTCTTCAAATGTGGTGGCTTCTTCAAACACACTGGCAGCTATTTCGGGATCTACTCACTGTCTCCAGAAATCAATAATCAAGGCATTGGTTAATAATATTCAGCTCAGTGCATTAATCGATACAGGAAGCTCTCTTAGTTTTCTTAACGAAAAACATGTAGCGAAATGTAAATTGAAAGTTGAACCATATTTGGGAAAAATATCCATGGTAAACTCCTCTATGGTGACTGAAACAGAGGGTGTTTGTAAAAGTTAATTTGAAAATTGAAAACTTCATTTATCAAAATGTGGAACTTTTAGTTACGAAAGATCTTTGTAGTGATGTTTTGATTGGCCATGGTATTCTAAACAGACATTCATCAGTAGAAATTGGATTTGATGGTAATAGACCTACACTAACAATTTGTTCTTTGGCTGTAGCACAAGTGCCTCCTGTTTCGTTATTTTCTAACTTGAATCCAGACTGTAGACCTTTGGTTACAAAATCGAGACGTCAGACTGTTGAAGACAATATTTTTATGGCATTGGAAGTTCAGAAACTTCTCCAGAAAGGAGTCATTGAACCAAGTAACTCACCATGGAGGGCTCAAGCCTTTGTCATTAGAGGAGAAAATCATAAGCCCAGAATGGTGGTTGACTACTCTCAAACAATTAATAAATACACTTTGCTGGATGTCTATCCTTTGCCTAAAATAGAAGAGGTAATTTTGGAAATTTCAAAAATAAAGTTTTTAGCAAAATTGATCTACAAAGCACCTACCATCAAATTCCTATCCAGGATAGCGAGAGACATTATATAGCTTTTGAAGCTTGTGGAAAGCTCTACCATTTTTTGCGTGTTCCTTTTGGGGTTACTAATGGAGTAGCTTGTTTTCAAAGAGTCATTGACAAAATTATTGAGGATGAAGGACTCACCCTTACATATACATTCATTGATGATGTTACTGTGTGCGGAAAAGATCAGAAAGAAAATGATGACAACTTAGGAAAGTTCATGACTGTGGCAAAGAAGTATAATTTGACTCTAAATGAAGATAAGTGTACTTACTCGAGTAATTCTGTCCATTTGCTAGGCTACATTATTCAGGATGGTATAATTAAACCGGATCCTGAACGACTAAAACCTTTGCGAGATATGCCTGTTCCGAAAGACTCATCTGCATTGCAACGTGCTTTAGGAATGTTTGCCCATTATTGCCGATGGATCCCGGGGTTTTCTAAGAAAATACGTCCTCTTCTAGGAAAGAAACAGTTTCCTCTTTCTAGAGATGCTGTATTGACTTTTAATTCACTGAAAGATGATGTGGCAAATGCTGCCTTGGCAACCATTGAAGATGACATACCATTTAGAGTGGAAACTGATTCATCTGATTTTGCGATTGGAGATACCTTGAGCCAGGCTGGACGTCCTGTTGCCTTTTTCTGAAGAACCCTACATGCATCTGAATCGAGACATTCATCCCCAGAAAAAGAAGCATATGCCATTGTGGAGTCACTTCGTCATTGGAGACACTTCTTGATGGGAAAGCATTTTGAAGTATTCACTGATCAACAAGCAGTCGCATTTGTATTCAATCAGCGACATGGTAGTAAAATTAAAAATGAAAAGTTAATCCGTTGTAGACTTGAACTTGCTAGTTTTAAATTTGACATTATTTATCGTCCAGGAAAGCAAAACGTGATTACTGATACATTATCACGTACAACTGGTGCTATAACTCCCAGAGTCAATTTATACAATCTTCACAACTCGCTTTGTCATCCTGGAGTGACACGAATGCACCATTGGGTTCGTTGCAAAAATCTCCCTTTTTCTTTAGAGGATATAAAGAAAGTCACAAACTCCTGTTTAATATGTAATGAATTAAAGCCAAGGTCTGTTAAAAATGTTGGAACATTTGTGAAAGCTACTGCTCCATTTGAAAGGTTTGAATCTTAAATTTAAAGGACCTTTACCTAGTGTCTCAAGAAATCACTATATTTTAACAATAGTTGATGAATTCTCTAGATTTCCATTCGCGATCCCTTGTAGTGACATTTCTGCTAAAACCGTAATACTGCATTTGAAGAACATTTTCTCTATTTTTGGAATGCCATCATTTATTCATTCTAACATAGGATAATCTTTCCTGCCTCATGAATTAAAATCATTTCTAACCCTCTAAGCGGATAGCACGGAAAATTCCGTCAGTGTAAAGATGCTTCGAAAATGCACTGAACGGATTTTTCTGCCCTCGTTTTCAAAAGCGGATTAGCCGCACTTTTCTGAAATCCTTTCCCGTTTTAAAGGTTTAACATCTTGAAACATAATTGGGGACGGTGGAAGCAACACAGCAGGACACTGATAGGAAGTTTTATGTCTCGCAGGAAACCCCGTGTTTTGACCCTGGAGCAATCGTAAAAAATCGGGGGGAAATTTCTTTACACCCCAGGAAGTGTTTGTTTTTGAGCTGGTATTTTAAAAGTTTTGAAAAGTCCCAACGCATAAGTAAAATATGTTACAATTCCCTTTTGGTTTTATATTAATTTGAAACTGTAACAAGTTGGGGCGTGTCAGTGCAATCTGCTATTTTATAAAAGTTAGACAAATTATCTTTTTTTTAAGTATATTCTTTCGCTTCATTTTTCTTATTTTAATCAACCATTAATTAACCTTCAATTAACCATTTCCGTCTAAACAGTTTACATGAAAAAAAAAAGTTTGGACTCCCTCATTCATTAGGGATTTATAAAAGATTCTAACATTAAATTTTATTTTTCACCGAATAGGATCGAATGGTAGTGTATAGTGCTTCCACACCACAGGTCTGGGGTTCTATTAACGGGCTGCGCAAGGTCGACTCTGCCTTTCATCCCCGCTACATTGGGTCGATAAATGAGTACCAAGCTTGCTTGGAGTCTTAAACACTGAAGGTCTCTCTTCAGACAGACCACCAAATCGGGACATCTGTTCATGCACCTCAGCGTCCAATGGTCACGTGTATTATGATGGGCACAGTAGTTCCTGGCCCTCATGGATTGTTGTGCCACATAGTTTGAGTCTTAAGTTTGAGGATTACCTCACTTTGGGGATACCCCTTAGATAAACATGTATTTCCACTAATTTGCAATTAAACATTTTTCTTTCAATTACGTTTATTTCAGAAGGAAGTTTGATTTTTCAAATGTATTTGCTTAATAACATGTATATTTGTGTATTATATTAAAAATTTGATCAATCCAAAATTACTTGTTTTTAGCTCCTCTAAAAGCTTTTAGGATTTTACAACTGATCTTACAATCCATATACGTTTTACAGTAGTATACTTAAAAATGATAAAGACATTTTTACGACTGTGTGAGCTTTTATGCCTCGTTTATAAATATAAAAAATTGCATTCAGCTACAGTTTTTAAAATGTACTGAAATAAGTGGAGGAATAGGATACTTATACATATTATGAATATTTTTGACTGCAGTAAGATATATTTATACTTCAGTTTCTTTACAATTTGAATAGAAGTTGTAAGCCACACACACACACACATTTTGCGAATAGTTTGATATTGAATATAAACCCATAGGCTGTTTAATATTGTAAAGTGTTTTACTTTGATACCAGCACACATTAAAATAATGCTCATTTGCAGTTATATGATCAGCTTCAGTGATATTTAAATTTTCAAAAATAGTCTACACGTACGAAAACATTCTTTCAAAACCACACACCACATCTCATACTATGTCTTCCTTACAGCAGGAAATATTTGTGTATACTCAAAAAATTTAATACAGGATACATTTCCAAGTGTTAAAATTGTTTTTAAAATTTGGTATGGATACATTGTGGAACTGTCGGTTAACTTCACTGAACAAAATTGTTTTAAGTGTACTGTTTTGAAAGACAAAATTAATTAGGGAGAACTTTTCTCACAATAGAATTTGTAATGACTGAATTGTGTGAAAATGTAGTTATCGATGTGTGACATTTTTCCTTGTAATAAAAGAAACAGAAAGATAAGAAATTAAACTTGAGTAGAATATGGTTAGAAGTACTGTCATGCGCATTTGAAGAAGTATATCCCCCATTTAAATTAAAAATTATTGACTAAATGTGTGTTATGTCCATCACAAATGCCGATGTAGAAAAGAAATTTTTATTTAATACAAGAAGTTCGAAAAGGAGAACACTAGGAAGGAAAATTTAACTTTTTCCAAAAAATATTCAGTTAACATAAAAATATCTTTTATATGATTTTAATTAAAATAAATTAAAAGTATTGAAATCCTTTTATGCTATTTTAAATTAAAAATATAATTGAATAGAGACAGATCGGTTTTATTTCATAAATATAATCATAGTATGTATATTACCGTATGCACCATTTATTTTCTCTTTTTTCTTTAAAAAATGAGATAGGGCCTTTGCTCTTTTACCTCATTACTTTTTAAAAAAACAGGAAAGTGAGCGCGATTTCTTACTCTATATTCAAAAATGAATACAGGATGCTTTTTTCTGGTCCAAATCGCAATACCAAAATATATTTATATTTTTAATTTTTAAAAAATGACAAAAAAATAAATTTTGTTTGAAGAAAATATAATTATTTTTGAACTTCTAACATACTATTTATTTCATTTTTTCCTCTTTTTTACCCTTCATTTTGTTTTAATTTTACTGTGACTGAACATATAGGAGAAAGAAACACCGAATTCCACTACAGCTTTCATACAAGATTGCCCAAGGCAACTTAACAGCTAGCTGTAAACGATTGACCTCTTGGTTCTTACTTGACAAAGGAACCGAACTAGGTCATAAAATTGTCCCCGTTCGACTTTCTAAGTTCTAAAAGGGGGGAAGGAAAGAAGTCTGTTGCATTTTTAAAGCGAACTTCAAAATAAGAGTTAACGCTTTCGGAATAACTTTTCAGGAGGAAGGTATCCACTTAGAGGGTTAACTTCTCAAGGAATTGCAATAAGTCGTACTACTCCCTATAATCCAGCAGGAAATGGACAGGGTGAACGTTATAATGGAATAATCTGGAAAACTATACAACTTGCTTTAAGATCTAATAGTATGAAAACTGAACAATAAGAAGAAGTTATCCAAACAGCTCTGCATTCCATTCGCTCTTTGTTGTGTACAGCAACAAATGCCACGTCTCATGAATGAATGTTTTCTCATCCTCGAAGATCCCATAACGGCTGTTCCATACCTACTTGGCTTACAAAGCCTGGTCCAGTTCTTATGAAAAATCAGATGCGTGCTAACAAATATGAGTCAATTGTTCAAGAAGTGGAATTAATTGAAACTAATCCTGACTATGCGCATGTAAAACTTGGTGATGAAAGGGAAACAACTGTATCTATAAGACACTTGACTCCAAGAGGGGAAACTACCAGATCTGAAGACAACAAGGGTGCAGAGGAAAATGTTCAAGCTTATCCAGATCTGCAGCCAATATAAACTCAGCCATTACTTTAGAAGACTCGACTGAACAGAACATGTACACAGTAGCATTGCGTACTACAGCTCGTCACAGGCAACCTCCTGCATACTTGAAGGACTACATCAGGGACTGAAATAACTAGATTAAAATTAAAGGGGGTAAATGTAATAGTATTCTTATGTAATCTGGCATCACTTAATTTTGTTTTCTAGATTGGCAACACCCTGTGCAGTCATTGTGTAAACAACAATCATGTAACCTCACTTCTAAGTTATTAAAAGCTAAGTTCCGCCAATTCAACTCCATTTACTTTATTTATAGTACACAGGCTTTAGCTAATTTATCAACTTCTTTATTAATCCCTATTCCCTTGTGAGCTGGTACCCAAATGAATGTAATTGATTGTGCTATTTGGAGGCACTAATGTAAAGTTGAACTTAAATTTAATATTACCGTATTGGATTTTCCATTAATATTTTGGATACTTTTTAGGACTGATAAGCTGTCCGTCAGGATGATATAGTTTTCTGTTTCAGAAACCCAATTTTTTAACGCAGTCCATATGGCTATAGCTTCAGCAGGGAAAATTGAAATCATTTCTTTTAGTATGAAATTTTGTCGAACTTTTTTCTTAGGGATCAAAATTCCTATTGATGTTTGATTAGTATTTTTTGAACCATCGGTTGCTATTATGATATTGTTATTAAATTTTGGCTGAATGTAATCATTAAACATATTTTGTACTATGTTATCTGGAAGATCCTTGTTTTGAAATGGAAGTTCATAAGTATATTTTGTTATAAGTATAAGTATGTTTATTTTGCGATTTTCGTAGATTGGAGGAGGAGGGATCCATTGAAGAATATCTACTTTAGAGATACATAATTCTTGGAGCAGGTGGATCGTCTTTTGAAAAATACTAATCTGTCTTCTCTATATTTATAAAAAGTGTTATTTATATTCCAAAATAATCTTGCATTCGGTGACCAGTTTTTTAATGCAATTTGTTTAGTTAGAAATTTTTGGCAAATGAAACTATGGCGATTATTAATACTTTCATTCATAGACTCTGCGCTTAATAAATCTAACGGGGTGTTTCTTGGGAGACCTAGGGCTAAACGTAAGGCAGCATTGTAAATCGGTTCTAGTTTTTGTCTGTTGCTATTGCTAGAAAAGGAAAAAAGTTGCCTTCCATAGTCAAAGATAGAACGGATTGTGGCATTAATAATATTTAAAAGATGATCAGATCTTGTTCCTATTTTCGGAGAAGATAAGGCTTTAATGGCATTTAAATATTTGAATCCTTTCTGACGTAGGTAATTAATATGACTTTTCCGGGTGATATTGGGGTCGAAGATGATACCCAGGGTTTTAAGACTTCACTTCGGGAATAGGTTTGTCGCATATTTTAAGTAATGGAGGTATTGTGCTTCTTTTTCTGGAAAAGTCGATTAGACTGCTTTTTTTTGGAGAGGTGGACAATTTCCATTTTTTACACCAGACTGAAATTTTATTTAAAGATTCTTGCATTTCGCCTATTGTTTTATTCCAATTTGTCCACTATTGTATAAAAATATTTCGTCTGCATGAACCACACAGAAGATGGCTGTCGTGTTGAATTTCAAAAATATCTGCCATATAAATCATAAAAAGGAAAGGACTTAAGATACAAATCTGGGGTACACCATAATTACTTTTAACGATTTTTGAAAAAATGTTCCTCAATTTGATTTGAATTGTTCTCTGGTGTAAGAAGTTTTGTATCCATCGTAGCAATCTACCAGAGTATCCAACTTTGTTTAATTTAGAAACAAGGCCATTTGGCCACACTGAGTCATATGCTGCTTTAATATCTAACGCTACCAAAATAAAATATTCTTTGCGTTCTTTAGCCAGTATAATGTCATGTTGTAATTGAAGTAATGTATTATTGCTGCTTCTGTGAGGATAAAAACCATGATGATTAACATGAAAAGTTTAGTTTTGAAAACTGAAATCTAGCATTCTATGTAGAATCATTCTTTCTAATAATTTGGCAATTACTGAAGTAAGAGATATAGGACGGTATGACGAAACTTCCTTGGGATTTTTGTGAGGTTTTATGAAAGGTAGAATAATTGCGAGAGTCCGATCTTTTGGTATTTGACTTGAAGACCAACTGTCATTAAAGGATTTCAGGAGATTTCTTGCTTTGATGGGGAGATAGTTTATTGTTTGGAGAGAAATTTTATCATGCCTTGGACTGCTGATCTTTTGTAGAGATATTGCTATTTCTAATTCTTTAAAAGAAAAAGGTTTTTTTAATATCCTGGCTAATGTCCGGAATAGAGATATTTGGAATACTATCGTTGTTTTGTTTTGCGTAATATTGTAAAAAACAGTTTGCTTGGGATTGTTCGTTTGTTAATATGGTTCCGTTATTTTCAATAATATTAAATGAAGAATAGTTAGGATTTGTTCTATTTTTGATTATCCGGATTGTTTTAAAAAGAACTTTAGGACAAGATATTTTTTCACATGTCTTGTGCCAAAAATTTTCTTTACAGGCTTTGATTGTTCGCTTAAGTTTTGCGCTTACTTTATATTTTATCCAGTCTTCTTTAACGTTTTTCCTTGCTTTATTAAGGAGTTTTCTTTTTTTTTTTTTTTTTTTTGCTCTTAAATGCCCGCATGCTTCTGTCCACCATGGAGGTCTTGAACTGATCTGTTTTTTTTTTCTGATTCTTGAGGTAAGATTTGAGCTTTTTAAATTTCTTTTATATCATCTATATATATTTTTTCATTTAAATTTAAATTTTGTTGAATAATATTGATAAATTTGTTCCAATTTGCTTTTGTTCAAAATTATTAGTTGCTGAGCTGTTTGTTCTTTTGTAATTAAAAATTATAGGGAAGTGATCACTTACAAAATTATCGGTATTTGTGGACCAGGATCAATCATAATTTAAATCTATAGAAGCTAAAGAAAGATCTATAGAGAGAGACGTAAAAATTCCCGATGAATGGAGATAAGTTGGACTTTTATCTCGTTTAATAATATTAAGTCATTTTCAATAATCCAGTCAAAAATCTTTTTTCCAGAAGCACTGCAATTTTTTGATTCCCATATCTCATGAGATGCGTTGAAATCTCCCAATATCAAACAGTGATTATCAATATATGATGCTATTTTAGATAAATTGATGTCTTTAAAGTTACCCGGTGGGATGTATATATTAAAAATTGTGATAGGAATTTTATCTATCTGAACTCCAACTATTAAAATTTCTAAGTTTTCACTAATTTCTGAGAATATTTCTATTGCGCTAATATCTTTATTTAAAACTTTCACTAGGCCTCTTCCTCTTTTGATTTCCCTATCAATTCTGAATATATTCTTATTGGGAATTTTGAAAATATCATTTGGATGTAACCAAGTTTCTTGAATTATTAAAATACTTGCTTTTTGAAAACTTGGCGCGAAAAGAATATCTGACCTCTTGTTTTTAATTCCACGTGCATTCCATTGGATTATATTCATGATTTAAAACGAAAAAAAAGGTGCGATACTACGAATTAGTTTAAATATTCACACAAAAAGGAAAGTAGATTAATATTGAGTTTTTAGCGAGAATATAAGAAAATGTGATTATTCATTTAAGTTTCTTTATTTTTTTCTACTACACTTTCTAATGTATTTTCTCTCTGTTCTGATATTTTCTTGAATCTTTTTGCTTTTTCATTCAGTTTTCTATTTATTAGAAAGTCATCATCTTTTGGAATTATTATATTGGATGCAAGTTTTTTCAAGCTGTATTCCATTCATTAAGGATGAAAAGCTCAAATTTATATATTTGGGCTACCACGGTATTCAGTTCTGTCGTTAAGCGTTGTACAATTTGTTCTAATTTCTTTTCAAATATGTTATTGTTTTCTTCAAATTTCAACTCTAATTTCGCAAACTTTTTTTCAAGATTTTCTATCTTCTCTGTTTGATCATTATACCTTTTGGCCGAGTATGATGTTTTTTTCCCTTTGGAATTTCTCAACTGCTTTGTTTCTCGAGATTTGTTGCTGTACTTTAATATTTTTAAGATTTCAACTTCCTCTTGATATCTTTCGCAACCTTTATCGTTAGCTTCATGCTCTTCTCCTCAAGAGCTACATTTTTTTTATTTCTTTGCAATCGTTTTCAGAGTGGTTTAGGGAGAAAATTCAGCATTTTATTGAGCTTCTATAAAATTTTTGAATGTGTCCAAATTTCCAACAGTTTGTGCATTGCCTAGGTTTTTCATAGTAGAGATTAGTTTTAAGCATCTCAAATCCTATTGGAACTCTTTCGGGAATACTGCATCCAATTTGTGTAACTTTAATTGTTTTGATAGGTTTAAATCCAGATTCTGTTTTTTTTTGGTAAAACGTTGAATATCAAAAATTGCATAATTGTTATTTTCTAATTCCGATTTTATGTCGTCTATTGTATATTCTGTGTCTATTCCTTGTAATATGTAACTACTGGTAAGGCCAATAAAGGACAATCTTGTAATTATTTTTACACCATTAATTTCTTTAATTTTTAAAGCTTCTTTGGCGGTCTCGCAATTATTTGTTTTAATTATGATCTCGTCGTTTCTTGTTTTGCTTATACTCAGAATACATTTTTAATTGTGAACGCTTTCATTATACTTTCTTTTAGTTTATGTGGCTTACCATTCTGAAAGTTATTTTCTGATTTTAAGAAAATTGTATTATTTGGACTCGTATTTAAATTTTGTCTTTCCGCAAACTTGGTCAATAATTCTCTATATCTGTTAAATTACATCTATATTTATTGAAGGAAAAATTAGAGTTTGTATTTTCCACCTCCATTTTATTATCTGGGTGAGGGTAGTCTCACATTTTGTCTTCCCTATTCCAACACTCAAATTTGTATAAATACACTATCTTGTGTAAATACTTAAATTAAAAGCTCTTATCCGAAGATAGAATAAAAGTTATATGAAATAAATTTCAATACAAAAAAAAAAAAAAAAAAATTCAAAACGATCTCACCGTCTCGAATCCGCTTGAAAAGTCAAAATTATTCAATACTTTTAGCACACTCTACAGTCACAACCGCTCGAATCCCAGTCCATCATTCATTTTCGCAGTGGACGTGGACCTGTTCTCCCGGTTAAAGCTGGATTCTTATCGAAAGCATAAAAAAATATCTAATCATCTTTCGAAATAGCAAGTATAAATACATGGAACAAATTTATTTTAAATGAAAATAAATAATTTATTTGTTCATTATTTTTTTAATTAAAAGTTGAATTATGTAATTGCAATAGTAAGTAATACGATTGCGAGCAGAAAGCCCTTACATTATTGTTTATGATTGTTTTTTGTAGCTCTGGGTTTTAAACGAAACGATACTGGATTTATTTAGATAATACGATTACTCATGACACGGAAATTAAAAAAAGAAGCAGCTCCTCTGTTGTACATTTTATAGATGTTACGAATAAGTATTTTAAATATAACCAATAAGTTAGTTAGTCGGATCTTTTACAAATATTATTACTATAAATCGAAAAGGTAAGTTTTTTTGATACAGAATAAAAAGCGTTTATTAAAGTGATTTGAAAAGCTTTTATTTTCGTATTTAGTTTTCTATTCTACAAA
This sequence comes from Trichonephila clavipes, assembly GCA_019973935.1. NCBI lineage: Eukaryota > Metazoa > Arthropoda > Arachnida > Araneae > Nephilidae > Trichonephila > Trichonephila clavipes. The sequence goes on along the minus strand of BMAU01020033.1, from coordinate 661,075 downwards.
ATATGATGTTTATTTATAATTTTAGATATTTTGTGCACTGAATATTCATCGATAGATTTTTATTAAATCGGTTATTTGTTTCGCTCATTCTGTGGGTCATCAAATTACATTTGAATAGTTACGTAATCGTAAATACTTGTTTTATTAATTGCAATTCAATATACATGTAGTATATTCATAATGATACAAGTCGAATGACGGATTGACCGGAAGCTATGCTTTTCAGTCTGACAATGAATCGAGTTTCTCTGATATTTTTGTTTAATATAAAAGGAAAATTTTTGAAAGCTTAATATTTTATCACCCTATATCCAACTCTCTCTCTGTAAAATTAAAAAAGCAGACATCCAAAATTAACTAGAAACAATTTTTTCCTCATACTTGAAAGCTAGATCAGATTATAAATTAAACTCATTTTCTCTATTGGAAATTAGTATATATCCTTCCATAGTATAATCATATATCTACACATATAATGTATAAACTCGACTCAATTTGTTACTAAATTTATGCCAAATAAACTAATGAAAAAGTGGATTTCAATTACATGTTACTGCTAAATGTAATTATTCATATATATAGAGAGTGACAACGGCCAGATTGAGTTAGATATACATTTATATTAAGGTGAATTATTTACAAGGGAGGGCTAAAAGTTAGTAAAAAGTAATCGAAACATCATTAGATCGTTGGATTCCACGAGGCGTTTCGTTCCTGCGCCCTCGTCATCGCCTCCTCGCCGTCGTCCCTCTCAGTCGTCTCTATTCGAGTCTAGTTTACTCGTTATCCTCGAACCGCCTTGTCAGATAGGTGGCGCTCTCTTGGCATTACGTCATTGAGGAATATAGGAGGGATACAATATGTGCACATCCATTCCTACATCGGCCATCATGACCAAGCATGCGTCCTCGCATGTAAAATACAGTGTATTTCGAAATTTCATGAAATAAAACTGAAAAGCTAGAGGAAATAAACTTACAAGTAAAATAATTATTAAAACAGACAAATATGTATCAGAAAATCAAAACTAATAATAAAGAATAAAAAAAATAGGTATACAGATGGAAAGAAGACAAACAATACAAAGCAATCTTGAGTATGGTGATAATGTCAAAAAAAAAATGTTAAAGTAAAAGTTTTCGTTCGTAATGTAACATTCATTTGTTTGGCCATGGTTTCAAGTATTCGGCACAAGTACTTGTTTTGGTTGGACCATCAAAATTTCCACATTTTTCGACGTTGTACGTATCGTTAGGTTTTTCTTATGTTATTTTATATGGACAAATAAATTTATTGCAGAGTTTTTGTCCAGGTCCTTGTTGCGTTTTTTTAATAGCAACTAAGTCCTTAACACTATAAATAAGAAGATTTTCGTCGAAGATTATAAGACTTTTTGTTTTCATTTTGCACTTTAATTATTTGCGTTTTTGCCGTTTTACGTAGGAGTTCTCTGTTTTCATTAAATTCGAGTTGTAGTTGTTCGTAGATTAATTGTTGAATGCGCAAATCAGTCTTGTTATTGATTTGTGTTCCAAAGAGTAATTCAAAAGGAGTGGTGTTAATGCTTCGTTGGAATGTTGAGTTTAAGACTTCTTGTAGTGAAGGAACATGTTTGAACCATTTCATGGGATCGTCTTCTGACATCTTAGATAAGACAGGAATAATTGTTCGATTAATGCGTTCTACTTGACCATTAGCACGTGGCAAACCTGCAGTAATATGATGAAGTGTAATTTTTTGTTCCGAACAATAAGTGTGGAATTCGTCAGAAGTGAAAGTAGTTCCACGATCAGTGATAAGAAAACGAGGATTTCCAAATGTAGTTTTTTGAATGTCTAATTTTTTTATTACCTCAGAAGTAGATGTAGTTTTTGTGGGGTATAACCAAACAAATTTAGTGAAAGAGTCAATGACAGCTAAAATGAATTTGTAGTTTTTACTTGAAGTTGCTAAAGGACCAAGATGATCGATATGGTATGTATTTAGAGGTATATCATCTTTGACAAGAGGATGGAGAAATCCTTCTTGTTTACAAGACTTTTTATTTTTCAATATACATGTTACACAATTAGAAATATATTTTTCAATTTTGGATTGAAGTTGTGGTATAAAATATTTATTTTTTATGTGTTCTAGAGTTCTTTTAACTGAAAAATGTCCTTTGTCGTGAGCATTTTTGATAAAGTGATGCTGCATCTCGTCGGGAATAACAAGGACTTCGGCACCGTCAATAAATTTATCTAGTACATTATTTTTAATACAGTAGTTATCATATGGACCATTTTGAAGAAGAGCTTTTATGGAAAGAATGTGTGGGTCCAGCTCTTGAGATTCTTTTATCCTATGCACAATAGAATCAGTACACTGATTTGTTAAAACCTGTATTCTACTTAAATCGTCGACATGGGCCATTTGTGAGCCAGAGCGATGTTAAAATGGTGTAATCATAATCTTGTAAATTCAGGGCCCAACGCGCGATTCAAGTGTTTAGGTCTTTCTTACTCATAGTTTTTGTAAATGCATTACAATCAGTAATTATTTTGAAAAGCATCCCTAAAATGTACACTTTAAATTTTTTGAGAGCTTCTATGATTGCTAAAACTTCGAGTTCGTAGCTGGTATATTTTCTCTTCGTTTCGGACGTTTTTCTAGACATGTAATATATAGGATGTAAGGAATTATCATCGGGGGATCTTTGTAATAAAACAGCAGCAAGTCCGTCCATTGATGCATCAGTATGTATTTCAGTTTCACAATTTTGTCGATATATACCTAAGACAGGTTTCTGACAGAGCAAACGTTTTAACTCGTCAAAGAAAGCCTTTTGTTTTACATCAAAATTGAAAGGAGTATCTTTACGTAAAAGATCACTAAGTGGCTTAGCAATTACAGAATAAGCAGGGATAAATTTACGAAAATATCCAGTGAGACCTAAAAAATGTTGAACTTCTTTAGTTGTTTTTGGTTCGGGGTAATGGACAACTGATTTTTAGTTTTAGAAGGGGAAGGAAAAAGTTTATTATTTTCTATAATATGGCCTAAAAATTCAATTTTCCTATGCAGAAATTGACATTTATCAAAATTTATTTCCAATCCGTTATCCCTGGACACTTTAAGAACTTTTTTGAGTCTATCAATAGCCTCAGATTCATTTTTAGCAAGGATAACTATATCATCCATGTAAGGGAGAACAATTCCTTGAACAACTAAATCACGAAAAACTGTATTGTTAAAACGTTGAAACGTTGAAGGGCATGTAGAGAGTCCGAAAGGCATTTTAAGGAACTGAAATTGACCATTTTGTGTTACAAAGGAGGTATATGGGTGACTCTGTTTGTTAACAGGCACATGGAAAAAACCATTACGTAAATCAATGGTACTGAAAACTCTAGTATCCTGAAGTTTATCTAAAATATCCTCAATGAGGGGCAGAGGATAGTGATCCTTAACTAACACACGATTTAATTTTCAAAAATCAATGCAGACTCGTGGACTGCCGTCTTTTTTGTGGACTACTAGGACTTGGCTAGCATAAGCAGATGAACATAGTTCAATAATACCATTTTGTGTCCATTCATCTATTTGTTTATCTACTATATCACGTTCAGTAAAAGGTAACCGTTTTGGAGAATGATAAATTGGCTTGTTGTCCGTCACGGTAATGCTTAACTCAGTATCCGTCGTTTTAATTTTATTTGGCCTATAAGATACGAGTAATGCCTCAACATCATTACGAGTTTGTTTTGGAATTTCAGGGCCAATATCAAATTTAGGAATGTCGTCAGTAATTGCGAAAACAAATGGTTGTGGAGAAGCGTCAGATACTTCGATTTGTGGCTTAGAAAACATAACACTATCAGGGGTGATAGTCAAATTAGCTTGTTTAATTAGATTACAACCAATAATAATATCAAAGTTCATTGAGTGGTTGGGGACAACATTAATTTTAACAGGAAAGTCTTGGTTGTCAATTGAAACAGTTGAGTTGAATGAACCAATTACATGAGTTTTTGAAAGGCCAAAACCAGTTAGTATATTACCACTATTTATTAAAGAAGGGGAGCCTAATTGATTCCATACACTTTCTTTCATTAAGGTTACTTGACTTCCGGTATCAACTAAAGATAATATTTTTTTAGATAAAATTTTAACTTCTTTACACATAGTAGTTAATGGGGTAATTTCATCTACATTATTAGAAGGGATATTTTTTTGAGGACAAGCATCAGATTTATGGCCAAAATTTTCGCATAATATACACTTTGGACCACGATGTTTATCTGGGCAAAATTTAGAAATATGACCGGATCCCGAACAATTAAAACAAGTTACGTGATACCTATCTCTAAAATTTTTATTCTCAAATTTTGAATTAGGCTTTGGTGCATTGAATTTTGGACATCTATCATATCGATGTTTATGAAGTGTACTTTCAACATCACGACGTTGGTTACTAAAGTTTGGATTACGCGACGTATCATAAGAGCGATTTTTGCTTTTATTTTGAAATATTTTGTCATAAATTCCTGAATTGTTGTACATCCATATAATATTAGCTTATTTGAAGGAGAATCGGGGATTCCATTAATACAATATTCCATAATTGAAGTTTCGTCGAGAAACCCTTGACCTCGATTCGCTAATTCCCGAATAGCGACTAAATATTGGAATACCGTTTCATTAGGCCGCATTTTTCTATTTTGTAATTCCCTATGCAATTGAGCTTGATTTATTTTTTTTTCCAAATTCCTGAATAAATAGTGTTTTTATAAAACTGTAAGAGTTTATACCACGCTGAGATTGAATAAATAATTTTGCAGTTCCTGTCAAAAGCCGTTTTACAAAAATAATTCTTTGTTGTTCGGTTATTGGGCAAAACGTTAAATTTTCTTCCACATCAGAAAAAAAATGTTCGATTGTGTATGAGTCATCTGCACTGAAATTACGAAGAGTTTGAAGTAAATCTTTAACAAAAAGCCACGATAAATCGTTTTTCGAAATAGAGGGAACAGCTGACTCATTAATTTGGCTAAAGGCCTCAGCCGATTTCCAGTCTGTAGAAAGTGGGGGGAAAGCAAAGGAATTTTCTGCATCCCGCAGGGAGCATTCTTCTACACCTCGTGTATTTAATTTATTATGAAAGCGGATAAATCAGCTAGTGAAAGCAAAATATTATTACAAAGTTCTTCAGCAGTTCCATTTGTTTCTAGTTGTAAAAAATTAGCTAAACAGGTTAAATCGGGTAGGTTTAATTTTTTTAAAATAACGGCGGAGTAGTCCTCAATATCAAAATCTGGTGCGAAACCCGTAAATTTTCGCAATTGTTCTCTAGAGGTCCTACTGAATGAGTGATCGTTAAAAATAACAGAATACAATAATTTTACATTTTGAGTATTGCCAAATTTCAATGCTTGCGCAATAACTGGGATATCATTCAGTGTTAAGTAAGACATAATAAATCACTTAAATTGAACCAAAATACGTAAAATATACAAATATTTGCAGATCACTTAAAATGATACATGAGTAAACTATTTCAACATAGAAAAAAAATTAATACGTTATGAAAGGATTAAAGTTTAGAATAAAATGTCACTAGTAGCAGTTGTACAGGTTTAAAAAATATCGTATCACAGTCACATTAGCAGTTTCAAAATATATTTTCACAATCACTGAGAGTTTGTAAAAACAATGGAAATAAAAACTCACGGTAAACTTTTGCACACAACATCTTGCTTGTTGAATATTACTTTCATAAATGTATAATAGTGTTGAAGAAAATCTTGATGTCGGCAAAATTATCGAATAAATATCTTCACAATCGTGAATTTTCATACAACACTTGAAATTGAATGAAAGCGTCAAATCATAAAAACGCTTTTAAGAATAAATGCACTTGAAATGGAAGAAAATCGTCAAATACACGTTGAAAAACACTTTGAAGAATAAATGCACTTGAAATTGAAGAAAATCGTCAAACACACATTGAATAGATTCACTTCTCTTGCATCGTCATCGTCCTTTTGCTTCGGTTTTCTAGGGGGTTTTAAGTTAAGGGAAAGGCCGAGCCCCCATATAGAGAGTGAAAACGGCCAGATTGAGTTAAATATACATTTATATTAAGGGGAATTATTTACAAGGGAGGGCTAAAAGTTAGTAAAAAGTAATCGAAACATCATTAGAACGTTGGATTCCACGAGGCGTTTTGTTCCTGCGCCCTCGTCATCGCCTCCTCGCCGTCGTCCCTCTCAGTCGTCTCCCGCGCAATTGTTGTATTTGAGTTTAATTTACTCGTTATCCTCGAACCGCCTTGTCAGATAGGTGGCGCTCTCTTGGCATTACGTCATTGAGGAATATAGGAGGGATACAATATGTGCACATCCATTCATACATATATAAATACATATTTGTGGAAGCAATTCTTTTTTTTGTACCTAATGAAATTCGAGTTCGAACAAGACAAAAATTGAATTACACACTGCCTGTGTTATAGTTTTTAATTAAATGGCATGAAAGGCCTAAATTCTCTCTCTACCCGCTATGCTTAATTTACACGCAATAAATTTTCTTATAAAGAGAAAGTTAAAAATTCTCAAATTTAAAATGCAAGAATTCTCGTTCCATAAGAAACCGTAGGATGCTCTCTTATGGTTTCCTCTTCTAAAATAACTATATTAAACGCCGAATTAAAAATAAATTCCCTTATTTAAATGCCTATGAAATGAACGAAAAGGTTTATTGGAATATTTTTTACCTTAGCAACAATAGAAACCACAATTTCACACAATTGTTTCTTTACAGTAAATTATTTTTAATACAAGCCATGCATTTCTCTACTATGTTAAAAATCCTACGGCCATTTATTTACAAATTACTAAGAGCACTTCTAAATTTATATTAATTTATGTATACAAAGCATGTTTTAATTTTTTTTAAGAAAAAGTGATTAGAATTTTTTACGAGATTTTCTGGCCGTAATTTTATACCCTTGCTAATTTTAAATAATTTAAATAGTGTTTATCCATAGAAATGTATCTAATTATAAAAATAAAATTTTATTTCTAAAAATGTCCCTAAAATTTTAAGACACGTTTACCTATATAATGGGCATCATACTTAAATTCTTGTTTAATTTAATTATTGAGTTCCAACCCTCCTCCTCCTCCCAAACTTTTTAGACAGTCATAAAAGCGTGGTTCTTCCTGATTAGTGTGGGGGGATAAGGATGATAATCTTATTTTTTCTGCTTCTTAAATCTTCAAAACATGCATTTACTCTGAAAATAGTTTATTTATTCAACCATATAATAGTATTACTTCTATTTGTTATTCTCTCTTCCGTGTTCTTTTTAATAAATTCTGAAGTGGGAAAAAAATTACTTTTGAGTCAAAGATAATTTTCACAGTCCTCTAGTGTAAATCAATTACTTTCCATTTAATGTTAAATACAGTAAATTGTGCCAATGCTAGTTCATGACGTATAAAAATTTAATCACGCAAAGTGAGTGAGATTATGGTGAAGCATTGAATATCGCAAAATGGGTGATGCCACAGATAATTTTTATCAAATTGCAACTGTAGCATTTTTTGCTGAAATAAAGTAATTATATATATATATATATATATATATATATATATATATATATATATATATATATAATAATTACCCTAGCATCTTTTTTAATTAATTCTTTTAATAGTACTGCAATAATCTTTTAATTATTTGATTCTACACTAACACCCTGATTTTAATCTTAATCGAGTACTCTTATTGCATCAGACATCCCAATCCCGCCCATTCTATCCAATCAGAGCTGTTATTACGTCATAAGTACTTGTACTATAAAAGCCGAAACCTTGTGTAATCTCTCTCTTCTCTCTTCCTTCTGTCTTCTTCTACAGTTAACACATCTACACTAATGCATCTATTTTAATCACCACAAATTTAAATTCTCATTTTACTACACCCAAAGTAAATTTCCTTAATAGTCATTTAATTATTCTCAATGTCAACACAAAATTATTTAATTAAGCAACAATGGGCTAAGTGAAAGCTGAACTCATGTAACTCATCCAATTCATTATGATAGGAGATTGAGCTTCCCTGCGGGAAGCAGGTATACTCCAGTAATCCATCAACTTATATCTCTTCCTTCTTGCCGTCATCATGTAAAACTGTACATAGCTGCTCTTTGTGTTTTTGTGTTGTGCCCTGCAAGATGTTGCTATTGTTTGTCTCCTGTCCACTTTGCTTTAATATCGTTGCAAGTTTGTGTATCTCGTCAACGTGGAAATGTACCGTAAATATGTCCTAAGCTTTGATGTGTGCTTCAAAATAAAGAAGATGTCTGTTAACTGAAGATGTGTTTAATGAAAACCTACAAACACACTCGACAAAATATACCACTCGGCCAATATTTTACAGAAAGTCGGCAGGATAGTTTCCTACCGTGAGTATATGAAAGAAAATGAGAAATAAAGTTTTCGTCGAAAGTTTACTAAAATTCCTGATGTTTTCAACTACTTCGTGAAACGGGGAAATCCCCGTTCAAATGGTACCTACTTCGTTAAACAGGGGGAATCCCCTTTTCAAATTGTGCGAGACGGCTTCGTTTTCATCACATTAATCCAAAAAAAAAAGAAATTAAGTAAAAAATCCTATAACAGGTTCATATTTTGTCGAAAAGTGCAACCGTCAACAGAAAAGTGAAAAATTTTAAATGTGCTTTAATAAATGCTGAGCTCAGCGGGGTTTTCTTTTTGTTTCTCAACGGTGGTGGATCCTGTGTTTTTTGGTGATTTATTTTAAATTGTATTTTATTAATTAAGAAATTTTGTCTTCAAAATTATTTATAGTGCAAATTTTATACGTATTATTTTTTTTCAAGTGATTCTGATCTTTGATATTTTTATGCTTAATATTTCATGAAAAATTATTTTACATATTTTTATAGTGTTGCTATACATGTTTTTAATTATGATAAAACAATATATATTGAAATACGAAATTTAAAAACTTAAATGTTTGATATTTGAATTTCTAATTAATAGCTGCAACTGTTTTGATTTTGTTGAAATTTCAATTTTATATATTTTGGTATTTTTATTTTTGATTATTCAAATTTTTAAGTAAAATTAAAATTTTAATTTCTGTATGATTCTCAGATCTGGTTTTAAAATGGCGAATAATGAGCAAACCAATTTGGCTGTAATAAGTAATACCAACCAAACCCCTAATGAACCATATATAGTCCCTTTTGATTCTGAAAATGGAATGCTAATAGAAGCTTGGTTAGATTATTTTAATAATGCATGTAAACTTAGTAATAAAGATGATAGTTGGAAAATTGTAAACATATCAAAATATCTAAAAGGGTCTGCATTAACTCAGTACATTAACTCTTGTCTTAATATTTCAAATTTTGGAGAACTGTGTTCAATTCTTATTGAAATTTTTTTAAAACTTAATGTTATAACTTTATCAGATTTCTCACAACTTCAATTAAAAAAAAGATAACTTAGAACAATATTTTCATCAAAAATTAAATTATGGTAGACAATTAGGATTATCTCCTCAACTCATTTTGGAAGGACTTACGGATGGAATGCCCACCAGTATTAAACAACTAATGACAGTAAATCCCCCTACCTCACCTACCGAAAGGCTCATGGTAGCTACACGCTTAATGAAAACCCAAGCCCCAAAACCTGAACAAAATACTTTCAGACAAAATGTGCCCATTCGCGACCAAGACAAAATACTTTTGTACCTCAAAACCGCTACTTTGTTCGACCCAACTTCCAAAATTTTAATAGAATGCTTCCCCAACATCTCCCAAATCAGCATGCTCATAACTTTAACAATAGAGGTTTTAGGTCCAACCACCACACACATTTTCAACACATGGACTGCCACCATCTCCATGTAGTATTTGCACACAGCAAGGAATTCCCAATGCTTATAATTGGAAACTACAATGTCCTTTTAATCAACATCAATTGAGACAAACCCCATTTAATTGCGACTCATCTTTGGCTACTAACACTGTTTCTCAGAGCTCGGAGAACTCTGTTAGCAGTCAACAAATTCCTAATCAGAGACAACACCCCTCTACTGAGGCCTCTTGCCCAGCATATTGACAATTACAAGTGTCCGGACACATCTCATCATTGCCAAGCCTAGCTAACTTGGAAAATTTACCTAAACATAACAATATGAATATTGTTATTGATACTGGATCCACTCTATCTTTAATTTCTGCAGATATTGTAAATAAACTTAGGTTACAAAAACAAACAACTAGGCCTATACAGATTAACCACAAGCCCATGGCAATTTTCAATTAAACAAACTATGCAAAGCTTATTTAACAATTGGACAGGTAGAAAGAAACATAAATCTGTATATAATTAATAGTAGTCTACCTTACATTATTCTAGGACTACCAGAATGTAGTCAATATAAATTTGTTATTGATTGTGAACATAACCAGTTACTACAAAATGGACAAATTATTGTAAATAATCAGAATTCACTCACTAAACCAATTTCATTACATATACAGGAAGAGTTAGTAAATACCTCAGAGGAAGTTTTTTCACCTCTGACTGTTAAAGAACTATCTCCTAACCTGATACAACTTCTTTCAGAATACTCTCATGTTTTTTCTAAAAATAAATATGATGTACGTAAAATAAGAATGGAACCCCCTAGAATTAATTTAACATCAGACCTCCCAATTTCTCAGCGAGCCTATAGAACTTCAACCACTTCAGAAGCTGAGATTAATAAACAAATACAAAATTTATTAGCTGCAGGTTTAATTAAAGAATCCAATAGCTGTTATTCTTCCCCGGTTACTTTAGCTTATAAGAGAGATGAAAAGCAGAAAACCAGATTATGTATTGATTACAGAAAACTTAATGCCATTTGTAAAACAGATGCAGAGCCATTACCTCGAATAGATTCGCTGCTAGATAAATTACGCTTGACCTCACAAGTGGCTACTGGCACATTCCGTTGCATGATAAAGATAAAGAAAAATTAGCTTTTGTTACAACTAAAGGTTTATATGAATTTCAAGTTCTTCCTTTTGGCTTTCGAAATACCCCAGCAATTTTTAATCGTACTATTCGTAAAATTTTCACTAAACATAAGTGTTCAAATTTTGCTTGTCACTATTTTGACACTATGTCACACTTGTCACTATTTATAGTTAACTTTTCAAATTCTTTAGAGGAACATTATGCTCATTTAAGAAAAATATTCCAAATTTGTGAGGAGGAAAACATTAACCCTCCAAGCGGATAGCACGCAAAATTCCGTCATTGTAAAGATGGTTCGAAAATGCACTGCACGGGTTTTTCGACCTTCAAGTAACGTTTTCAAAAGCGGATTAACCGCACTTTTCTGAAATCCTTTCCCCCTTTTAAAGGTTTAACATCTTGAAAGATAATTAGGGACGGTGGAAGCAACTCAGCAGGACACTGATAGGAAGTTTTATGGCTCTCAGGGAACTCCGTGTTTTGACCCTAGAGCAATCGTAAAAAATCGGGGGGAAATTTCTTTACACCCCAGGAAGTGTTTGTTTTTCAGCTGGTATTTTAAAAGTTTTGAAAAGTCCCAACGCATAAGTAAAATATGTTACAATTCCCTTTTGGTTTCATATTAATTTGAAACTGTAACAAGTTGGGGCGTGTCAGTGCAATCTGCTATTTTATATAGTTAGACAAATTATATCTTTTTTTTAAGTATATTCTTTCGCTTCATTTTTCTTATTTTAATCAAAGCTTTCAGTTTTTGAAACATGATTATTTTATTATAAGATGCCAAAAAAAAAATTAATAAAACACCAAAGTCTTTAAAATTTGAAACCTTTTCAATTTTCCAATCACTAAAAATGAATAAATTTAAACTTCATGAAATAATTTGAAACATTTTCTTACACTTTGATAAAAATAATAACGAAAAAAAACTGATTAAGATTTATTAGCTTTTTTTTTAGATTTCAAAGCCCAAGTGTTCAGGGAAGTTTAAGTACAGTGCCTAGTTATATATTGTGAAAATACACCGAATTATATTTGAATTTTAAGTGCTTGAACTTCTGTTTACATCAAAGACAACATGAATGAAGATTTTCCCACATTTTTTTTATAACTTGAATGTTTGCATAAATGGTAATCAAAAATATACGGAAACATTTACAGTAGACATTTTTGCATATAAATAAACATAAAAATCAATTTTAAATTCGGGCTATTCAAAAACATTAGAATTATTCTTCAAAAATATCTATTTATGCAAAATACCTCAACATTTCTTTTTTTAAAGGCTAACTGAATAAGTAATTAAAATCTGGATATTTTTTGAAATCTCGATCGTATAAGCCTAGAAATTTTCTGTTAGAAATTCCATTTGAAATTTCGAAAAAAATGCATCGCGCAGTTAAAAATTATTTACCATAAGTTTTAGCATTTGTTTGAGAATAATATAAATTTCAAATTTTATTATATAGCTTCCTTGGTATTTTTTAATATATTTTGAAGATTTCATACAATTCAGTTGAAAACTGCATGTTAAGAGCAAAAAATATACTAAAAAATTGATGAATATACAATTACAATAAATTCTTACATAGAAGCAAAACTGAGAAGCTAAAGCGTAGGAATGAAAATTTTTGAGTATATCTGAAGTAGTTTTCGAAATATTTATTTTAAAGTTCAGAAAATTTGTGTGCGTTATGTTATACTTAATATTGATTAAATGGTTAAAATAATATGTTAATAATAGTCATGTAATCGTTTGACGACGCATTCATATACTAATAAAAATTATAATGGTCATTGATGCGAATGTCAAAAATTTTATGTAATTTTAAATTCAGACATTAAGATATTGATGTAGAAAATATAAAACGACCATCTAAAATACATGAAAAATGCAGTCTGGTATAAAATGATCTTGACAAACAAAATACGGCATTTTCACTTACTATGGCAGAGCCGGCTTAGTCAGGGGCGATCTGGAAAAACAGAGAGGGACCCGCGGTTTTGATGGATGCCGCTCTAGCTTTTAAAGTTCTCAGGAAAAAAAATTATATATATAAATTACAAATCCAAAAATAAGTCTTGTAATTTTCCATACATTTTTATAACAACGAATTGTGGAATTGGCTTCCAATACATTGTTGTGTTTGACAATATCTAAGGTAACCAACCCTACTTTAGATAGGTTTGTACTACTTTTTCGTAACCGTATTCCTTTTAAAATTAATTCGTGAAGCCAAAATACACCTTTTGCACCCTTAAAACTTCATGTAAACTATAACGGTTAATTTTAATTTATGCAACTTGTGAAATGTTCATAATTAACCATTTCCGTCTAAACAGTTTGCATGAAAAAAAAGTTTGGACTCCTTTATTCATTAGGGAATTATATACGATTCTAACATTAAGTTGTATTTTTCACCGAATAGGATCGAGTGGTAGTGTATCGTGCTTCCACACCACAGGTCTGGGGTTGTATTAACGGGCTGGGCAAGGTCGACTCTGCCTTTCATCCCCGCTACATTGGGTCGATAAATGAGTACCAAGCTTGCTTGGAGTCTTAAACACTGAAGGTCTCTCTTCAGACAGACCACCAAACCGGGACATCTGTTAGTGCACCTCAGTGCTCAATGTCATGTATATTGGTTTGGGCATAGTAGTTCCTGGCCCTCATGGATTATTGTGCCACTGAGTTTGAGTTTTAAGTTTGAGGATTGCCTCACTTTGGGGATACCCCTTAGATAAACATTTCCACTCATTTGCAATTAAACATTTTTCTTTCAAATATGTTTATTTCAGAAGGAACTTTGATTCTTCAAATTTATTTGCTTAATAACATGTATATTTGTGTATTATATTAAAATTTTGATCCATCCAAAATTACATGTTTTTTGCTCCTCTAAAAGCTTTTATGATTTTACAACTGATCTTACAATCCATATACGTTTTATAGTAGTATATTTAGAAATGATAAAGACATTTTTACGACTGTGTGAGCTTTTATGCCTCGTTTATAAATATAAAAAATTGCATTCAGCTACAGTTTTTAAAATGTACTGAAATAAGTGGAGGAATAGGATACTTACATATTATGAATATTTTTGACTGTAGTGAGATATATTTATATTTCAGTTTCTTTACAATTTGAATAGAAGTTTTAAGCCATTTTTCGAATAGTTTGATATTGAGTTTAAACCCATAGGCTGTTTAATATTGTAAAGTGTTTTATTTTGATACCAGCGCACATTAAAATAAGGCTCATTTGCAGTTATATGATCAGCTTCAGTGATACTTAAATTTTCAAAAATAGTCTACACGTACGAAAACATTCTTTCACAACCGCACACCACATCTCATACTATGTCTTCCATACAGCAGGAAATATTTGTGTATACTCAAAAAATTTAATACAGGATACATTTCCAAGTGTTAAAATTGTTTTTAAAATTTTGTATGGATACATTGTGGAACTGTCGGTTAACTTCACTGAACAAAATTGTTTTAAGTGTACTGTTTTGAAAGACAAAATTAATTACGGAGAACTTTTCTCACAATAGAATTTGTAATGACTGAATTGTGTGAAAATGTAGTTATCGATGTGTGACATTTTTCCTTGTAATAAAAGAAACAGAAAGATAAGAAATTAAACTTGAGTAGAATATGGTTAGAAGTACTGTCATGCGCATTTGAAGAAGTATATCCCCCATTTAAATTAAAAATTATTGACTAAATGTGTGTTATTTCCATCACAAATGCCGATGTAGAAAAGAAATTTTTATTTAATACAAGAAGTTCGAAAAGGAGAACACTAGGAAGGAAAATTTAACTTTTTTCCAAAAAATATTCAGTTAACATAAAAATATCTTTTATATGATTTTAATTAAAATAAATTAAAAGTATTGAAATCCTTTTTTATGCTATTTTAAATTAAAAATATAATTGAATAGAGACAGATCGGTTTTATTTCATAAATATAATCATAGTATGTATATTACCGTATGCACCATTTATTTTCTTTTTTTCTTTTAAAAAATGAGATAGGGCCTTTGCTCTTTTTACCTCATTACTTTTTTAAAAAACAGGAAAGTGAGCGCGATTTCTTACTCTATATTCAAAAATGAATACAGGATGCTTTTTCTGGTCCAAATCGCAATACCAAAATATATTTATATTTTTAATTTTTAAAAAATGACAAAAAAATAAATTTTGTTTGAAGAAAATATAATTATTTTTGAACTTGTAACATACTATTTATTTCATTTTTTCCTCTTTTTTACCCTTCATTTTGTTTTAATTTTACTGTGACTGAACATATAGGAGAAAGAAACACCGAATTCCACTACAGCTTTCATACAAGATTGCCCAAGGCAACTTAACAGCTAGCTGTAAACGATTGATCTCTTGGTTCTTACTTGAAAAGGAACTGAACTAGGTCATAAAATTGTCCCCGTTCTACCTCCCAAGTTTTAAAAGGGGGAAAGGAAAGAAGTCTGTTGCATTTTTAAAGCGAACTTCAAAATAAGAGTTAACGCTTTCGGAATAACTTTTCAGGATGAAGGTAACCACTTAGAGGGTTAAATTAAAATTTTCAAAATGTGTTTTTGCAAAAACTAAGATAAACTTTTTAGGCTATGAAATTAAAGAAGGCTGCATTACTCCTGATAATCAAAATATTGAAACTATTAAAAAATTACAACCTCCCATAAATGTTAAACAACTTCAAAGTTTCCTTGGTTCTGTAAATGTTTATAACAAATTCATTGATTCCTATGCCAAAATTAGGGAACCTTTAAATCAACTACTAAAGAAAGATAAACAATGGGATTGGACTGCTGAATGTCAAACAGCATTTGAATTGTTAAAAGATAAATTAATAACTAAACCTGTATTACAATTATATGATCCTAAATTACCTCTGCATGTTTTCTGTGATGCCTCGCTGAAAGCTATTGGAGCTATTTTGAAACAACCTGATAATTCTGGTACTCTTCAACCAGTATCTTTTCATTCTAGAACTTTACGTGAATATGAAAAAAATTATTGTATCACAGAATTGGAATGTTTGGCCATAGTAGATGCTCTTGATAAGTTTTATTATTATTTACACGGTAAAAAATTAATAATCCATGCTGCTCTTGTTTGGCTTAAAAATGTGAAAAATTTAAGGGGTAGATTATTTCGTTGGTCATTAAAATTAAGCATGTTTGATTATGAAGTAAAATATTTAAAAGGAACTAATAATGTTGAAGCTGACATGTTATCAAGACATCCTATTGCTCAATATATCCAACACTCAGTACATTTACTTGAATTAAATGAGATAAAAACCCATCAAAATTTAGATAATGTAAATGATCCTAAATATAAGAAAGTTGATGATGTCTTTGTTCTTAAAAAGAAAAATCTGTTTAAAATTGTTGTACCTTTTTCAGTAAGAAGACAAATTTTGCAAAATGCTCATGAACAATTTGGACATCCTGGTACTCAAAAAATGATAAATTTAATTACTCCTCAATATATATATATATATATATATATATATATATATATATATATATATATATATATACACTGCTGGACAATTGCTAAGGACGGATCACAAATTGCTATGTAGCATAACATTAAGCGAGACATGAGGCCTAGTAGGATAAAATATAGTTGCCACACTGTTCAGACATTAGAATAAAGAATATTTATTGTTCTGGAAAGTACAAAAGCTGTGAAACATCTGAAAGAAAAAAAAATGTTCATTTGATCTCCGTACGGAGAAATGGAACAATGCATCTAAAAGTCAGCAGGCACCTTAAAGAAAGGTATCAGTACGGGATATGTCCACCGTGGAGTGTGATGCAACATTCCACACGTCGTACCATACTTTGCACAACATTATCCAGCAGCTGTTGAGGCAATTTATCCCATTCATCTATGAGTGCACGGATGAGGGTGTTCTTGTTTGTCGGAGGATAGTTTCAACCAGCAACTTGCCTCTCCAAAGCATCCCACACATTTTCAATGGGGTTTAGATCTGGAGAACGGGCTGGCATTACGAGACGTTGAATACCCTCGCTGTCTAGACAATCCTGAACAGCGAGTGTTCGATGACATGTTGCGTTGTCGTCAATAAAAATAAATTTATCACCGACAGCAGCACGGAAAAGACGAACATGAGGAAGTAGAACTTCATCAATGTATCGTTGGCCCGTCATAGTCCCATTCGCAACCACATGTAGGCCCGGGCGGCCATTGATCATGATGCCGGCCCACACCATGATACTGCATATCGGATATCGGTCCTTTTCCTGGATATTTTCTGGACGATAAGCAGTACCACTCTCGCGCCAGATCAGTTGGCGTCTACAATCCGATGACAGACTGAACCTACTCTCATTTCAGAATAGTACGCATGCCCAGTCCTGTTCAGTCCAATTGTGATGCTCACGACACCATTGCAAACGGGCAGTACGGTGCTGTCTGGTCAATGGGACACACACAACAGGTCTGCGTGCCTATAGTCCTCCTCCCCTTAAACGTCTGGCAACAGTTTTTCGGGAGATCTGCTTTCCTGAGGCAGCAATAAACTGATTTGCCACCTGCTGAGCTGTAGAGCGCCTGTTCCTTTTTGCTGATAGGACGATATATCTGTCTTCTGCAGGCGTCGTACTTCTAACACGATCTCCCCCGGGCCGTCTACTACACATTCCAGTAGTTTTAAATGACTTCCACAGCCGTGAAACAACGCTGTGAGCGATGTCGAACTCCCTGGCGACATCTGTTATTTTTCGCTCTTCTTCGATCTTTCCAATAATTCGACCACGCATAAAATCATCTATGTGATGTCGGGAAGACATGCCAAAAATTTTAAGTTCGTCTATTAAATCTTTCCTGTAAAACTTTGACTTGAAACAACAACTGTTCACACGCGTCAAAACCTTTAAAGCTCTTATGAACGCTATCACGTGATGAACAGACGTGGAAAAAAAATTTGCATACTCATACTTCTTCTTACTAATATCCCGCACTTATCCTAATTTTCCACATTTTGCTTCCTTTCATTTTGTGGTTGCTATGGATGATAGTGTTATCCGTCCTTTGCAATTGTCCAGCAGTGTATATATATATATATATATATATATATATATATATATACTATTGGCCTCATATTTACTTAGATATTTCAAAATTTGTTAAACATTGTAATGTATGTCAATTAAACAAAAGGAAAAGGCAAAAAAGATTTGGCCTTTTACAGACTGTACCCCCCACAGATCAACCTTTTGAGTATATCTCTGTTGATACTGTTGGTGGATTCAACTATTATAATTCTACTAAAAAATTTCTTCACTTAATAAATAATCATGCAAATCGCTATGTTTGGGCTTTTGCTTCTAAAAGTGAAACAACCGAAACATATGCAAATTGTTTAAAACAACTTTTCCAAATTCAAATACCTAGTAAACCGTTAACTGATAGAAATGGTGCTTTTACCTCATCCAGATTCAAACGCTTTTTAAGAAATTATAACGTTAAACAGTTATTAACTACTTCTCATCATCCCCAGACAAATGGTAAATGTGAACGTGTAAATCAGTCTATTGTAACTAAATTAAGATGTAAAGTAAACTCTTCTCCTACCAAAATTCCTTGGACCAAATTTCTAGAACAAGTAATCAATGAGTATAACTTAAAAACCTCATTCACAGTCACAAAATTCCCTCCTGCATATTTGTTATTTGGCACTTTACCATATACTCCTCCATTAGCTCAAAATCAAGTTTACCCTCTAGTTGAAGAAGCCAGAAAATTAGCAAAAGCGAACACCATAAAATACCATGAGAAAAATAAAATTAAATATGATGCACGTTTCATTGATTCTCCTTTTGAACCGGGTGACCTCGTAATTTATGAAGAATTCAACTATCCAAATCGAAGAAAATTATCCCCAATTTTTTCAGGCTCCTATGAAATAGTACAAAAGCTGTCAGATGTCAATTTAAAATAACCAAGCCTAACGCGTTAACTAAAAAACCTACTGAAATTGTGCACGTTTCAAAATTGAGAACTTATTACCCTCCTGAAGAATTGAAATTGAGTCACACATGAATAATAATAATTACACCAAACACACACACACAACTACACAAAACCAAGTCATTGTCCTTTTACCCCTCTTAGGTGGACCCCTCCTTTCCACTCTTGAGATATTTTTTTTCTTTTTTTTACTGTTGTTGTGAAATATCACAATAAGAAATGATTACAGATCTTATAATGTGCGAAACATGGGTCCACCTTCCAATCCATTTCGGATTTTTTCCTGTTTTCATCTCGAGGTACTGTTCAGTTTTGGAGAAGAGTACTCTCTTGGATGGAAGCAGGGAAGAGTCTGAATTAAATTCCCCTTCCTTAATAATCTCGGATTATTAAGTTTACTTTAGACGAAGACGTCAAATTTTTTTTTTATTTTTGAAACAAACTTAGATGTTTCCATGATGTTTATCATTGATGATATTTTTATATTTTAGGCTACAATTATTTTGAATCTTATTTTATTTGCATTCCATTTCAAGTGTTACTTATTTTATTTTTGATATTGTGTATTTTTATGATGTCACGTTTAGTGGTGTGAACATTATTGCAGCAGCTACTCAAGAAAATGTGAACATTTTGGAGCAATACTTTTGATTTTTATAGCATTTTGAATTTTATGTTTTGAATGTCATTTATGGGTACCCATATTTTACAATTTAACAATATATATTGTTGTTTTATATTTTTCTAATATCTACTTTCTGTGTTAAGAGATCATGCTATGTATGCCATTACCAGCAAGTGCAAGAAATTTCATAATTCATAATAATCTTATTCAAAATTATAAATTTAATATCTCTGTAAGATACGGGTCGGTGTCAGGGTCCCTGATGCACACACGCGTCTTACGGAGGGGGGAAATGTAATAACTCCCCTAGCATCTTTTTAATTAATTCTTTTAATAGTACTGCAATAATCTTTTAATTATTTGGTTCTACACTAACACCCTGATTTTAATCTTAATCGAGTACTCTTATTGCATCAGACATCCCAATCCCACCCATTCTATCCAATCAGAGCTGTTATTACGTCATAAGTACTTGTACTATAAAAGCCGAAACCTTGTGTGCAATCTCTCTTCTCTCTCTTCCTTCTAGCCGTCATCATGTAAAACTGTACATAGCTGCTCTTTGTGTTTTTGTGTTGTGCCCTCCAAGATGTTGCTATTGTTTGTCTCCTGTCCACTTTGCTTTAATATCGTCGCAAGTTTGTGTGTCTCGTCAACGTGGAAATGTACCGTAAATTTGTCCTAAGCTTTGATGTGTGCTTCAAAATAAAGATGTCTGTTCACTGAAGATGTGTTTAATGAAAACCTAAAAACACACTCGACAAAATATACCACTCGGCAAATATTTTACATATATATATGAAATTTTTAAAGAAGCGTGCAAATAACCAAATATCATACAAAAAGAGGATAACCTAAATGAAATTGGGACTTGTAAAACACATGACTTTTAACAAATTTGGTAAATTCAATGCAAAAACTACGTTATTTTTTTAAAAACACATTTAATACAACTGATCACATACACGAGTACATTTGTTATTTTGATAAATAGTTTTAAAATGAGACAATCTAAAACATACACTGGTGTGCAAAAATTAAGGACGAAGTCGAAAAATTAGCATATCAGCTGAACGAAGAGGCAGAGAGGACAGAAAGACCAATCATGAGATTAAGTAAGGTGATGTACAGTAGCACATGCGCAGATATGCAGGTAGACGTAATGGGGGAGTGTCTGAGTAGTATAAAGCATGTTGTCGCTGTAAGATCAGTATTTCTGGCAAAGAGATTGCATGCCGTATAGCAGTTAAAATCACACCGAGTTGCTGCCTCAGCGAGAAATGGCGAATAATCAATCTGTTAGACGACATCTGGATGCTTTTACCCGAGGTCGAATCATTGGGAAGTTGGAGGAAGGCCGCAGTGTGACAAGTGTGGCTGCAGAGTTCGGAATTGCTCACAGCATCGTTTCACGACTTTGGAGACAATTTCAAACTACAGGAACAGCTATCCGGGGGTTCAGTAGTGGTCGTCCACGAGGAACCACACCCGCAGATGACCGGTACATTGTCTTACAGGCCAGAAGAAACAGGCGGCAGACAGCGGGAGAAATCGCTAGACACACGACACAGGCGACTGGACGACCGATATCGCGTTTTACCGTGGCCAGAAGACTGCACGGTGGTGGTCTGTTTGCACGACGCCCTGTACGGTGGGTACCTTTAACGTCTGCCCATCGGAGAAGGCGTTCTCTGTGGTGCCGGGAACACCTAAATTGGAGAGACAATGAATGGGGACGAGTACTCTTTACAGATGAGAGCAGATTCAGTTTGAGTAGCGATTCTCATCGCATACTCATCTGGAGAGAGCGGGGAAGCCGCAATCATCCCTCGAACATCATTGAAAGGGACAGGTATGGAGGTCGCGATGTTCTTGTTTGGGGAGGCATCATGCTTGGTAGTCGTACAGACCTTCACATCTTCGACGCAGGTTCAGTGAACGGGAACCGTTATTGTAACGAGATTCTTCTTCCATATGTGCGTCTTTTTAGAGGCGCTATGGGTCTGCAGTTCCTTTTCATGGACGACAATGCACCATGTCATCGCACAGTAGCTGCCGAACAGCTCTTAGAGAGTGAGGATATTGAACGTATGGATTGGCCGGCACGATCTCCGGATCTCAATCCCATCGAGCATGTATGGGATTTTCTAGGCAGACGCTTGGCAGCTCGTACCTTACCACCAGTAACGATTCGGGAGCTTCGATTGGCGCTGCAAGACGAATGGGCAGCAATGCCTCAACAACTCATTGACACCCTCATTCTCAGCATGGGCAGACGCTGTGAAACCTGCCTAGCAGTCAGGGGGGATCATATCCCCTACTAAAGACCGGATGTTTCTTGCTGGACACCCATCACAGGGATGTTTCGGCCTTCAGTCGCATTGCGCTCCATGCTACTTTTTCAATCAAGCTTCTTTTTATCCCTCTGATTTCTCTTTTAGTAAGTGTTGCTTACATATTACACATGTCCTTACGTATTGGGGATCTTACGGTATTAAATGCGTTGATTTGGAAAGCTTTTGTACAAAGTTATATTGAAAAAACCGTCTCGTCCTTAATTTTTGCACACCAGTGTAGTTTAAAATTAGAATATAATACATTGTTGACTAATTGTGATATTGGTTGCTAAATAACACGGAAACATTAGATTTGTGGTGCCTCAATTTCAATAGTATGCGACTGCATTAAATCTGGTAAAACACCATTTTCAATAATTTGACCGAAAAAACGAAGTTTATTTTGCTTTTATTTCAACTTGCATATTATTCTATTCTCTGTTTTTTAATGTTGGATCATATCTGCAAGCAACTGTATTATTGGCTGAGATTTATTTTTGTGATAATTTAGTTAAGAAAGAAAAAATACAGCATTATGTAACAAAATTTGTTTCAAACGTATAGAGAATGTATTTGATGTAGCATGACTACGATATAAACCTGGATCCCAATTTAATTAGTTATAATTGTAAGGGGTATATCTCAGGGTGTTGACTCATAATAAAATAAATTCTCATCGAAAAACTTGATCAGTTCAAACTTAATAAGAAATAAAAAGTAAAAACAAATCTTTCTTTATAGCCTTGACTTTCTCTATAGCCTGTGTGACGTATATTCAATAGCACTACGGATAACCAAAGATCTCCCTCCCTCTGACCTTTCATAGAAATTTAGGGGCCATAAAAGAGAGACATTTGTTTCGCTTTGCTTCTTCCCCACTCAGTTCAAGGTCATTAGTTTGAAACGTGGTCGAAAATTGAAAACGAGTTCAAGCATCTCTCTCCCTCCCTGGAAGTGACGTCATTCCTGTTCCTGCTCTTCAGAGGGTAGCTCTCCCTTCTTTCGCCTTTGGGGGCAATTAACTGCGCCTCTTTTACAGAGCTGCACTTGTATTTTTCTCTATTTTCAGATAATTTCTTTGCTCAAACGTGAATAGGATTTTAAGCGCTATTTTTTTAAAATTTAGCTTAATTTTATATACATAAGGCAATGTTTCTCATACTTTCAATAATGGCGACCCAATTTTCAATCATAATTTTTGTCGCGCCCCCCTGTACAACAATAATGTATTTACTGCAATAAAAATGCACTTAGAAAGAGAGACGCCAAAGTTACAATACGATCCTAATTATAAACCGTCCAAATTAATACTATAAGTATATTAAATTTGTATATGTAACTTATAAGTAATATATATATTTTAAAAAATTACTTAAAATATTTATTACTTTGTGACAAATCTATACGGAACTTTATCACTAACCTTCTGAGTCGTCCTTTTTAGGGAAATTTAATTCCCTACCTATTTCCAATCAACTCCAAAAAGCGGACAGGATTCCTTGTTATGCAGATTAGATAAAGTATTTAAGTCAAACGGAATAGTAAAGTTGGAGGAGTAGGAGATAGAGATTGAAGCAGAAAGTTATAGTGAAGTTAAATTGAAGATTTCTTGTTGGAGATAATTTACTCTCAGGAAGAGTTGAGATTCCGTTGGTAATTATTGATTTATAATTAAAGTCTCATTAAAGTTTTAGGAGTGAGATTAAAGTTAAATGTTCAGTAGGAACATTAATAAATATAAATCTGGGATCTCTTATCGTGGTAACCTCTGCGTGATCGTTATTTAATTGTTAATTAATTGGATCAATAATTAAGCTAATTTAAAGGATATTACCTTTAAAACCTCATAATACTAGTTAGATATATTTGTTAATAAGTCTTTGATTCTATTTGGATAAGATAACCAAATAAAGAAAGTTGTTTATAAAAATGGCTACTGGTTCTTTCATGTGACTCCTATTTATTCTCGTTCTCAAAGTGAGGTCCAAGGAGACCTTCACAACTTACTTATTATTATGTTATTTTTCTTTCTCTAATTTTTAAATTGGAACAGATCGCAAAATGATATATTTAATTAAAGATTTATTTCCCTCAGCATTCATTTCTCAAAGTACAAATGTCATTAGAAAAATAGTCTAGTCTATGTTGCTCTCTATCATATACATCACATCTGGCATTATAGGGTACGTTTGCGTGAGTCTGGGCAACCGTAAAAATGCTTTTCCTCGTACAATTCCGGTCAGTTTTGGTTGACTCGATACTTCTATAGCTACCGAATCTAGCTTGAATGTACATTTTTTAAATTTACACGTTAATTGTAATTCACGGTAATTAAGTATTTACGGCAGTAGATTAAAACAAAATGTATTATGCAGCCTAGCTGAAAAGTGAATCATGTCTTCCTCTTTTCTTTTTCTACAACTAATGTACGGTATTTCAATAATAATTACAGTGATGAATTGTTTATCTTCTTAGAATTTTTCTCAGGGTCTGTGGGTTTCGTTTTTTCTTTTAACGAGTAATATTTTATGTTAAAACGTAATAAAAAAAATCTCTCATTGAGGAAATACAGCAAATTAAACAAAATGTTTTTTTTTCAATTTGGTTTTGGGATCAAAGATAGCTATTTGATGACGGAAAAACGCCCGAGGATAAACATAAATTATATCAGTGTTGTGTATTTTTTTATATTATGGAAGAAAGTATTTTGTTTTACTTCTCTTACCGGTTATTTTTTTAAATCTTTAAATTTTCGATATGCTCGCGCCTCCGCAGGGGGGCGCGCCCCACACTTTGAGAAACACTGACATAAGGAACTGAGGAAAAATATTTGAAATTATAGTAGGATCATGGAATGTACATTAAGTTTTCAATAAACATCAAGTTTTATTATTAACTGTAGTAATAAATTTTTTTTGGAGGGGCGGGTGAGTTTGTGTGGAATTAATGATTTTTAATATGCAATAACGCCTGCTTTTTTTGCTTGGATTATTTCAAATGCGAAAGTTATTTTTTGGCATTAAGTCATCTTAATGCAACCTAATTGGAAAACAAAAGAGATGCTGACATTCAGTTTCAAGCTTTTAAAAATTAAAATTTGTTGGATTTGGGGAAATTTGTTTCAAGATGCGAAAATTTCTTTATATGACAAAAAAAAGAAATTATAACCGATAATATACACTTTACTTATTCTTAAGATTTTAAAGACTGTGGAAACATTTACCACTTTGTAATAGAAAAAGGAAGATTAAGAGAAATTTTTTATATAAGTATTAACATTGATTTTGATGCTATAAAATGTAGTCAAAACTTTATAAATTTTAGAGATGACATACAGATTCTGAACAAAATGTTAGTTTTCAAACACGTTGAATCACACTCAAAGTAAAACATTTTAAAGATGTTAAATGTTGATAAAAAGTATAAGCTGATCACACATACACACAGAAAATATATTATTTTAGGAATAATATTGAAGCCGAGTAGTAGTGCATCACGCTTCCTCACCACAGGTGCGAGTTTCAAACTCCGGGCTGGGCACGGTCGATTCAGCCATTCATCCTTTCAGTGGGTTGATAAATGAATGTCATGCTTGCTTGGGAACTAAACACTGGGAGTTTCGCGTCATATTGACCACATGACCGAAGCATTTGCTCACACAACTCAGCGCCCAAGGTCACGTATACTGAGATGGGCACAGCCAGTCGCGCACACAAGGGGGGAGGGGCGTTGATTTTTTTTCCGATTGATTATAATTCTAAGTACAGGGTGTTTCATATTGAATGGTACAAAAAGAATAGCGCAGTGTGACTGCCCCACATTGGAATAAAAACGTACGTGAGTTCCTGAACGAACATCTACGCCATCGCTGGATTGGCCATGCTCGGCCACGGGAATAGACATGTCTTCATTGACCGCAGAGATCACCAGATCTAATACCCTGTGATTTTTTTTCTCTGGGGTTTCGTTAAAGACAAGGTGTTTCTGCGGCCTCTTCCTCGGGACTTAGAGGAACTGAAGCAGCGGATAACTGCAGTGTTGAACTCCATCACAGGGGATATACTATCCCGAGTGTGGCAAGAGCTTGATTACCGTGTAGACATTTGTTGTGTCACCGGAGGGGCACATATTGAACACCTGTAGAAACATGAATAAATGTAGTTTTGAGGTAAATTTGATTTTTATAAATATATTTATTACAACGTTCACAATAATGTTTTCTTTTTGTACCATTCAATATGAAACACCCTGTATATAGTACGTAAAATTTAATTATGTATTTGTTATTAAGGGGTCACATACCTTTTAAAAAGTTGAAAATGGTTAAAAATAGTGAGCTCTTTAAAGCTCTATAATTTTTTTATTGTTTCCTGGAATGTAAATTTTGGAGGAATAAACAAATAGATATTACTTTACTTAAAACATAACCAACAAACACATTGCTAATTAGGATAAATTTTTAATTAGATAATTACAAAAAGAAATTTTTGTTTTCTTTTCACAAGTGATATGCATTACGCGCAGCTTTATAAAAAAAGTTATCAATATTTTTTGATGAAATTTTTGCTCAGTGTTGGAAATTGTGTGTGTTATCTTTAAAATGACGAAGCATGAAACACTGATTTAAAATTTTTAGTAAACTATAACAATTTAAAATTTAACTAAAAAATTTTTAAAAAATTTTCGCTATTTTTTATTTGTAATTTTAAATTTTTTCATTAAAAATTCAAACCGGTTCGTTATTTTAAGTACAGATATGATCAGAATCTCCAGTAAAAATTTTATCATTTTCCATGGAACGGTTTTGAAAATATCATGCGCGTAATGAGAAAAAATGACATTCTGAGAAAATTGACATCAAACGTAAAATTTACCACAGTTATATATATATATTATTCTGGTTACTCTCAAACAACAACTAAACTTAAATTAAAACTAATGTGAAGTTTTTTAGTCAATAAACTTCAATTTATTAAAATTATTATAACTAAAAACATATATTATACCAATGCAGTACAAGCATCGAAACGATATCAAAAGCTACAAAATAATCAAAATGCAACAAAGTGATTCATTTCTCCAAAATAAAGTTAAAAATTTATAAATATTACTTAAAAAACAATCAATATCTTAATTAACAACTACTTATTATAAATATTAAATAATTTGTGATATGAATGCAGAGTATTACTATGATTCTAAAATGCTAAAATTCGCCACATGCATATGATGTTCCCTCTTTTTCATTTAATTGTTTACAAGTAGTTTTAAATTGCATTCTTTTAGCCTGTCGTACTTCTTTTGTACGGAGATTAAAATGTCGTTCTGCAGTCTGAATTCTTTTTATATCTACAAATGTAACAAATTTTTGTGCAAATTGACCAACAGTCAGACCAAGCGATTGCTTAATTTTTAGTCTGCCTTGATTGCCATCATTAAAAATGACAATTGCCTCATTTGTAGATATATCAACAATCTTTCTACCACAATCTTTAGTTTTTGGGCATAATTTCCATATTAAAGAGTTAATGGATTCATTATTATTTTGGGTTTTACCCCCTAGACATTTTTGTAGGAGTTTAGGTTGTGATAGATCATTAAACACAGGTTTTATGGCATCCATTACTGCCACTGGCAATTTGTTACTGTGTCTAAAAGTTTTCACACTGCCCTCTAATACTTGATTTTGATATTTACACCAAGAATTAGGACCTACAGGACAAAAACTGTGCAATGGTTCTTCGTCGCTTGAATGTATATGGAAATATACAGCGCAAACAGCTTTTTGCATATCTGACAGGCATGTTTTATTTTGTCGGATTGCATTTCCATAGTACGTTGTAATTAAGTCGATCATTCTGTCGGTCAACCTTCCCTTTCCCCCAATCGACTTCCCATCACTGAGTTTGGAGCTCATTTGTTTTAATTTTCGTAAACGAGTTCCCATTCTTTTTTGAACATGTCCAACACATTCAATTTTTGAAACTGTGATATCTTCTCCATACGGATTGGATGCAGTAATAGATGAGAATGTTTTGGAATCGCCATCCCCGATGTAAGATGTATATCTCACAGAACGATGACTTAATGAACGCTGAAATATACGAACCATTCCCACAGTCTCCATCATGCCAGCTGAACCATTGTGCTTTTTCAAACATTCTTTAACGTGAAGAATTTTCCACTTTTTGTAAGCAGGTGACCCTTTTCTTCGTTTCCAAGAATCACATCCTTTACAGAAAGAAGACATCACTTCCGCATCAATACACTTTCCTGTTTTGTCTCCTATAACAGCACATACACCAACACGAGAAGAATAGCCACGGGTTTTCCACGTTCCATCTCCACTAATTATTATATCGGAAGAATTTGTCAAAGTTACCTCTCCCAAAGCTACACTTTGCATTGAAGCTTCTGCAACTTCTTTACTACACAGTTGTAGTTTGTTTATAATGTTATTATAGGATTTTTCAGCAACTGGTGGAGGAAAGTCTATGGCACCTCAGAAAGTTGTCATTGCTGCATGACCCTGTCCAATTGTCCTCATTGCGTATACAAAACGTCTGTTTATTTCTGGGATATTTTTCCTTTTATCCAGCATTTTTGAATTTCTAAGCGAACACAAGTCTTTACAGTTCTTGCATTCAATCGAAAAAACACTAGAAAAACCTCTAACACATTTTTCTGATAGTTTAATATCACCACCACATTTTTTGCAAGAAGCAAAGGGTGAAATTGTCGAATCGGGCGCCTCTCCGCCAAATTTTGAAAAATCGCCAATTTGGTGCGTTTTTGCGTGTTGTGTTTCGGAGTTGCAATCCTACCACAACACGCAACGCCGGAGCGCGAAATTCAAGATGGCGGAAGGAAAATCATTAAAAAATAGCATTTTAAAGTTTTGAAACCGAAATTCGCTGCAAAAATCAGGCATTTAAAAATGGAAATAATTTCACTTACTTTTAAAAAATGCTGCTTTTTCCCACATTTATGATGACGATGTGTTGCCTACTGAAATTATACCAATGTGCTACTGTATATTTCTGAGAGAACCTTCCAAAACATTTTTATTTTTGCATCACTAACAAAATGGTGCACAAATCCATATTACTCAATTCAAACCAAAACCATTTCTTTACACTCCTAAACACATGATGGGTATCCTCTTTCACACTGGACTGAATTTTGCAGTACCATTCAAAAACCATCATTCACTTTCTTACCCGTTCTTTCTCTCAATTCCATACTTTTTCTACATTTCGGACATACATACGATGATCCAATCAAACCTTCTTTCACACACACACATGCACCATTCTAAAACAGCTTTCTTTCCAAGCACAAGCAACATGGCAAAAAAACCTTTAACAAGAGTAATCGTAATTTTTCATGCATTCATTCAAATTAATCCTATGAGCATCGCTGGACATCATGGCAATCTTTTGAAATTTATGTGGAGAAAGAAATAAAAATATTACCTGTAAAAAGTAATTCCCAAAACGAAGAAAACGAAGCCGAACAACTGACCCAACCGGAGAAAAAGAAATAACCGTTTCCTCATTAACGGAATTTTTAAAGTAATAAAAGCTTTCTGCTCCTGCGCGAGAAAGACCGTTGAAGAATTAAACTGTTAAAATAAAAAAAACGAATTATATGAATGCGCTAACTTGCCGCGATATCGTTAAAACTGTTAAAATGAAAGAAATCTCTCTCTCTCTCTACTGCGCATGCTCAAAATTTCGCCAAAAAATCGACTCTCCTTCATTGGAAAACAAATTCAGAAGAGTTACCAGATTTGGTGCATTTATCTATTTGGCGAGAAAACACTTGGCGCGAGAGGCGCCCGATTCGACAAATCAACCAAGTTTTGAATGTTTGTAAATATGATAGTTTTATCAAACACTCTATAGCCATCAAAACCGTCATCATGTTCAGTAAAAGATGAATCAACGTCTTGCAACTAAATCTTTTTTCCAGATGCACTGTTGTTTAGTGATTCATCCACACTGTGTACAGCTTTGCATCTCGTATGCATATATATATATATATATATACATATATATATATATATATATATATATATATATATATATATATATATATATATATATATATATATTACCAGTAAACTTCCTTTTCTTACGACGCGTTTACCAGATAATCTTTTGGCAGATTCAGTCGAATTCATCATTCAAAAGTTTATAAAAAAAATAATATTTTTCCTAAAACTTATCTTAGAATAAGATACGGTATGAAAATCAAAAACGAGCGAGTATAAATTCAAGATTCACTTTATCAAAACAAAGTAGAAGTAGAAGTTTATAAAGTTAGTAGAAGTTGTAGTTAATATTCAGAACAACAATAATAATATTTGAGGCTTAGATTCAAGCATTTGATAATAATTAGAATGAAAATATTAGAAACAGAGAAATGCAGCTGTCACCAGCGACATGACAGCTGTCACCCTGGAGCCAAAATGGAAACAATATTTAAATCACCTTTTCTACACTTTTTATTTTATTAATAACATCCGTTCTATTGGGAATATCTGCATGCGGTTTCTTTTAAAACACTCAGAAAGGTTTACTCTATAAAATAAAATAATAATAAAAAAATCGATTTTCCGGAAATTTTAAAAGGTATATGACCTCTTAATATTAATTTTATTAATTAATACTAATTAATTATTCAATAAGTTTTTTACTGTGTTTTGTTCCCGAAAATCGACAAAATCAAAAGGAGCATGATACAAGAATGGTGAACTTTCGATCCCGGACCCCCCCTCCTGAAAACTTTTTGTGTGCGCTACTGGGCACAGCAGGTCTTGGCCCTTATGGACTCTTGCTCCACTGAGTTAAGGAATAATATTTGATTACAAAATGTAAACGATCAAATTAGAAAAAGCAGTTGAAAGTACAGAATTTAATGTACAAAGAACAGATCTTAAGGAATAAATATTTTATCCCCTTTAGTATGAGCAAAAAAATGATTATAATGCAAACAATAGCATTATTATATAATAAATTATCACCTTTATATAGAGATATTTTAAAATCGTTTATAGAATTGCAAATCGATGAAAATCTCAATAACTGGAGAGAGATAGTGGCAATTAATGACGCTCTGTTCAGCTACACGAGGACTTTTGGCGACGGACCTCGTAATTTTGAACCATGATCAAATGACGAGGAAGACACCTGAGCTGGCAACCCAGTCTTAACTTCCACACCACACTAATGAGAAGACGTTTGAGCCTCAATAGGTTTAACGTGTATCAATACTTCTACATGAATGCTAATAACTAGATGATAAATATCGAATATTCTTTTATTTTTGGAATCTATTTCCAACTATAATCCCATTTAGTTTCTATACTGGTTGAGAAAACTCTCTACCAAATTTTCAATAAATATAAATCCACCTTTAGAATTAGATTCAGTAATTAATTTTTAAACTTTTTCATAATTACACGATAAATCTTTTTTTTTTTTAATATTTTCTGACACAAATACAAAATTATTCATTAATTAAGAAAAAAAGTTTTTCAAAAATGTAAGTCTGAGTATTTTGTTCTATACATTTCTTTATAACTAGCCTATCCATTTAAATTCTAAAAAAATTGGTGTAATTGGGTAAAAAAAAATTCTGATATAAAATCTGAATCCCCACGTAACAACTCAACATTAGAATCATGTGTTAAATTGAAAATCGCAAACTATACCCCTGATATTGCGTTATTAAGTATAGCTTTACAAGGGCAAAATTCTCATTAAAATCTTAATTTTTTATTTAACTATATTGAAGGAATGCTTATATTTTATGTTGTTTATTTCTTATTTAATTCCTACTGCTAGTTCACTCTTTTTCAATCGTTAATAAAATACTTTCTATTCATCCATTGAAGTTCAAATACATATTTTTTAACTAGCAGTGGATGACGATGTTAATACCATTGTTTGTTTGTTTTTCAAATATTAATTCATTAATTAAATTTAAAAAATGAATAAAAAGTAACAAAAATAAGAGTCCAACAGCATATATAGAAAGAAAAATTTTCGTTGTGTCCCTGTTGAGCAATGAATAGCGCGTTGGACTCTTAATCCAAAAGACGTGGGATCGAATCCCTCCTGGGATGGCCTAATTTCTGAGAATGTGATTTATTTTTTACAATACTATTTTATAGGAATAATTAAATTCAATAAATGAATGAATAGTAGCAAACAAAAAAAATAGTCTTACACCATATATATAAAAAGGAAAATGAAAAATTGCAAGGAAAATCGCTTTCTAGTTTGTCACTTAATATTGTAAGTCTGTCATATGTATATACATATTTATATTAATTGTATATATTTAATAAAAAGTAACTAAAATAAAATTTTTTCTTTGTTGACCTAAGAAGGAATTAAATATCCTAAATATCATCCAAAGTATAATTTTCGAACACATATCCTCGCTGAAAAACATTTTTCTTTTAATTAATCTGTCAGAAATGTGCATTTTTTATTGATGAGTTAGTACACTAAATAATAAGTTATTATGAAATAATGCTGCTCTCTCTGTTGTTACTAATGTCACCTATCTGACGATGTCAGAGTGAGGCCCAAGAAATTCATCGCTGCAAAGGGCTACAAGTACGCCTGTCGTCAGCCGTAGCTTTGAGCACCATTCAGGTAACAG
Source organism: Trichonephila clavipes (assembly GCA_019973935.1). NCBI lineage: Eukaryota > Metazoa > Arthropoda > Arachnida > Araneae > Nephilidae > Trichonephila > Trichonephila clavipes. The sequence goes on along the minus strand of BMAU01020033.1, from coordinate 628,364 downwards.
TACGTTTTTGCTCGGTTCCACCCCAATTTTAAGGGAGAACATCTTAGGGGTGATCAGGGTCCTCCCAGCTCTTGGCAGCTCTCTCTTAAAATAATTAATTACATGTGGGAAATAAGCAATTCATATTAGAAATATTTATGATATTGATCCCGTTTCTACATCACCATGAGGTAGGAATCTCGATGCGTTTGTTTTTATAGAGGTATCGCCAGGAGCCATATCCTCTTCATCGCAATCTTTTACTTTATAGAACAATCTGGACAAAGCTAATTTTTAATTTTTGACCCATTCTTAAAATTGATGCATTTCCAATGTTACCAGTAACTGCAATCATCACACTGAACCATATTTTTAAGAGAGTCGTTGCACTTTCACAATGATTGCAACGCCAAAAGTTTTGTTTTAATGTAATTATTTTTTCTATTTCTTCCCAAGCTTGTGTAGTATATATAAATAATTCTTGTATACATATGTCAAATCATGATTTATAATAGAATCCGTAATTTCATTATCAGGTTTTAAATCCTTTTCACTAAAAAGAAAAGTTTTAAATTTTCACTCCAATAAATGTTTTTTTTTGTTTTCAAATTTGATATAAAGGTACATATTTTTATGCGTGGCCCGCAAGGTCATTTGGGTTGGACACCCCTGGACTAAGGGTTTAACCAAAGCGCTCTTATGCGTTTAATGAACTTGGAAGTCCGAAGTTCTGGAACGAGCCTCTCAAATAAACAATCATAAACCATGTCATTATTCCCCTCCACCACAAAACAGAACAAAAATAAAAGTTCCTTCTGCCCCGGGCATCGTAAGAGAAATCCGATGTCAGAACACCCCGGATCAAAATCCTTTTCCATCACTGTGAATCGCATAGAAGCCGCAAATGTTTATACTGCAACAAAGGACATGAACTCGAGGCCTGCCATTTCTTACGCGCTAACGAAAAGAGAAATTTTAAGAAAAAAGGGGATGTTATTTGAGCCTCATGCCCGGTCATAAAGCACAATGGAATGTGCGAAAAGAAAGTCATGTCCTATTTGTAATGGCTCCCACCATTTCACAATATGTTTTCGAAATCGGCATGGTGACGATTTCTCTCTAAAAAAGTGACACAAACAATATAGTTTCAGCAGTATTTAAAACAGAAGTAAATAGTGTATTATTACAAACATGTGCTGAGTTAATAGATGACAAAAATGAACAAGAAGTTGTTAGATTATTCTTATTTTTAGATAATGGTGTGTTCATAAAGAAGTTTCGTTTTAAAGAGTACTTCTGAGAAATTTAACTTTCCAATTCTTAGAAAAGAAAACATTTCCATTTGCACATTTGGTGCTAAAAAAACTGAAATAAAAACCTTAAATATAGTTAAAATAAAATTGAAAATCAGGGATGATCCAAATTTGTACATTGCAATAGAAGCGGTCGAGACAGAACATATTTCGATTGCACATTTACCAACCCCTGATAAAAAATTTAGATATTTAAAAAATGTATAATTAGCTGATTCTTATGAATTTAACGATAAAGAAATATCAATTCTTATTGGCGTGGACTATTATTATCAAATAGTTATAGGTAGAATTACACGTCTAAACAAAAATCTTGTAGCAATAGATACATTATTTGGGTCATATCGGGAGAAACTTTTAACAATGAGTGTTATTGTTAATGAATCCAATATTTAGAAACAGCTTAGCAAATTTTGGAATTTAGAGAATTTAGGAATAGAAGCAGAGCTGACATTCTGAAGCACTATTTGTTTATCACATATCTTAGTAAAATATTTATTTACTTTTAAAGTTATAGTGAGAAATTTTTGTATTTAACAATACTTGTCCGCACTCTAAAATTTTGTCACTCTGCCTAAATGCGACCCTGTGTGTGTATGTCTACATAATGGATATAAATATTCTCTCTTAAAAATTATAGATGGAAAATTTATATGGACTAGCAATTTTTTGTGTGTGTGTGTTAGGGAATATAAATTTTTTTAGTATGTAATTTTATGTCCAAATTTGTATTAAAATTATAAAAGTGCAGAAATTTTTTTAAAAAATAATTAAAAACTTTTAAAATTATTTTTCCTTAATTGATTTCGTTAAAATATAAAAGTTTTATGGCCAAAAAATTATAGATTTTTTTTTCTGAATGTATCTTTTGGATTAGTTAGTTCGAATAGGAAAAACTGGTTTCACTGTGAAACCGTAAATTTTTCAAAATTGAATAATGCTAAATTGTTTTCTTTGTATATTTATGTTCATCATCATGTCTAATGGTGATATTTAAAATTATTTTGTAAAATTTTCAAAGGAAATATGTAGTGAACTTTAACCGCTTCCCTGGTTATCCCGAGTTATCTCGGGTTAGTATATATTACAGCTAATTATTATCCTGAGCAGAATTTGTCAGTACGATTTGTTTTATCTCGGTTTTACTCGGCCTAAAGGAAATGAAAGGAAACGTTCAGCTTTGGTTGGCAGTTTGGACAATTTTTATCCCGCCCGGTTTGGCTGATACGTTGGTTTAAAGGAAGATTGAAGAGAGTGGAACTTTTCGATTGAATAGAAAAGATTTATCTCGAGATCTAAAGACAAAGAATTTTTTTAAAAAAGGAGAAATTATTGGGTATTAGAGAAGGAAAGTAAAACTGTAATGACATGGAAAGATAAGAAGGATGTTAGTCTAATTTCCACAACACATACAATCGAAATGCAGGATGTAACAAATGAACGGGGAGAGTCAAAGTCCAGGCTTAAATGTGTAGTTGACTACAATGACCAAACGGGTGGTGTAGATAAAGCTGACCAGCATTTAGCTCCTTATTTTACATCCAGAAGTGGCCGCGGTAGCCGAGTGGTATAGGTATCGGACCGTGGCTTGCTTTGTCACGGGATCGAGCCCAGTACCACTAAAGACCCGCCGTGTAGGGCAGCGATGCACGTTAAATCTGTCGAGAGCTGAAACGTCCTCCCGTTGGTGTGGTGTGGTAGTTAGGAGAGGGGGGTGCCAGCTCAGGTGTCGTCCACGTCACTTGACCATGGTTCAAAATTACGTGGTCCGTCGCCAAAAGCCCTCGTGTAGCTGAACAGTGCGACGTTAATATTCAATCAATCAATCAATCAATTTACATCCAGAAAAGAGAGGAAAATACTAAGATTTTCTTCCATTTATTGGATTTGGCGTTGTGAAATTCCTTCATTTTGTACTGTAAATCAGGAGGTTCATGATCACCTAAACAATTTAGAATGAAATTGACTGAAAAACTAATCTTAAAAAAATCATCGTGACGAGTTTTCTGCCACATCAGGAAGACCCAACATTAGTCCTTCACTACTCAGGTTAACCTCAATGCATTTTCTAGATGTTATTCCTGCATCTGAAAAAAAATCAAATCCAACGAGACAGTGTTCCCGTGACTGTGCTCCCGTAATAGAGATTCCAGAAATACGCTAGTAAGAAACGAGACCAGATACCAGTTTATAGAACGTCAGGTATCACTTTCTGTTGTCCCTTGTTTCAAAATCAATTACATACATATTAAGACTAATATTAAACTTTTTTCCCACATGCCAGAGATAACTTGGGATATAAACTAATATTAAAACGAAATGCTTTTACGCCTGTAAAAAATTAAAAACTCAACTTAAAACCTACATATTTTGTTTTGTTTCGTTTTATTGTATTTAATAATAAAATTTAAAAAATGTGATGATTTTTTGCAATTTTTTTTCAAAAAAATGTGTAAGGGAAGCGGTTAAAGGGAAGGAAGGATTTATGGAATGAGACAGGGGAAAAGTTTCTACTGTTTATCAAAAAATATATATACAGTCGAACCTCCATATAACGAACCTCTATATTGCAAGTTTTTCTACATGGTGTTTTCCTGGAACCAAGCGCATTTCACGATTTTCTTCATAAAATAACCTCCCTATAGCGAAATGCATTTTCAATACAGCAAACTTTTTTCTTGTGACTGGATTTTTTTCTCCTTATTTTTAAAGTAGTTCCTGACATTTTAAGTTATTCTCTCTTAACATATTTTATGGTTCTCATAAATCTTGAACTGCTTTTTTTGTGTTTAGCTCGCCGAGAGCAATAGAATTCTGGGAGTTTCATCCATAAAGTACTACTTTTCACTAGAAACATCTTCGATATTACATTTCACACTCAGTTGAATTATATCGTGTCCCCGTGTCCTTGAACTAATTTCTGTTAATTTGTAGCGTTGATCAGTCGTACTGGTAACTTCGTTTCTGATAGCTCGTAAGTGCTTGAGCATGAAAATATTTAAAAAAATTTCAGGAAGTAGATAAAGGCGTCAAAAAGAGGACAGGTCTTTAAAATTTGGTATTCCTCCAAACAGCTTATCAACTATTATAAGAAGTCGAGATAGCTTCAAAATTATGATTCATGGAATTCTTGTTCAAAACGTAGAAGAACACGTGTCTATGAAAATTTCGACGAGGCAGTTTTGAAGTGGATACATACAATGCAAGATAAAAATGTTCCGATCTCTGAACCTTTCGTAATAGACAAAGCTTTTCCATTTGTGAAGGTATTGGGATAAGACCAATTTCTACGTAGCAATGGATGACTAGAAAAATTTAAGAAAAGACACGGAAAATTGCGCTTGAAGGGATTTTTGATGCATTGCAAAGATATGAAACGTATTATGAAACAAAGTACTTTTTCAAATAAAAAAAACTCAAACAAAATTAACATGTTTTATGCGTAATTAAATTTAAGAACGCATGTGATGATGTAAGTTTAAAAAGTCTTGTTATAAAATAATGTATGCTTAAAATTACTTGTATGCTTTAAATTAGAAAATGTCCTTACAGTTCATTAATTTTAAAATAAAATGATTTTCCTCAGCATTCTTTTTCCTCTTTTTCTTTTTTTTTTCGATAGGTAAGATATATAAAATAAATAGATACTAATTTACAAAAAGGAGTGAGTAATTACCTTTTTTAAATATAGGAACTTAAAATTTGTTTTATGTGGTTTATAAAGCATATTGAAAGATGAACCTCTCCATAGCGAATTTTCCATGCAACGAACTTTTTTCGGGATTTAGCGACTTTCGGGGTCCGACTCAGTGGTGCACACAAGGGAGTGTCATAGGGACTCCCCCGTAGCCCTTGATTTTTTTTCCGATTGTTTACAATTCTATGTATGTTACGTAAAATTTAGATATGTTTTTGTTATTAATTATTAATTTTATTGATTAATGCTAATTTTTTTATTCAATAATTAATTTTGTATTGTTTTTGTTCCCGAAAATCGACAAAATCAAAAGAATATGTTGGGCGGCATATTGAAACAGGATACCAAAAGGGTGAACCGCCTTCCTCCAAATAACAGAGGGCTGTCCAGGGTGGACCCTGGACCGCCCCCTTGAAAAATTCTTGTGTGCGCTACTGGTCCGACTGTATATATATATGTAATAATAATAATAATACTCTTCCGTTTTAGATTTCTTTTGAGATTCAAGAAAAAATTTTCCGTTGAATTATCGAGTGGCTGTTTAAAATGGATTTCATTTTATAATTAAATATACATATTTGCTATGCGTTTATAATTTTTACATTTTTGAAGAATTTAATTTTACAAAAATAAGTGCTTAGTAACTGAGTTCGCGCTGTATGCATCACAAAAGAAAATAACGGAACTTGGTACAGTTACTATTGAAAAAGATTAATTTATAGAAGAAAAGACAAAATTGAAATCATAAGATTTAACTGTTTAAAAAAGAAGATTAAAAAAATTTTTTTTCTGATTGTATGATTATTTTTTGATGGAATATACATTAGTATTTTTATAATGCTCCAATATTCGGATAAATAAATAAAAAAAGAGTAAATAAATAATCACTCGCATGAAGTTAATAAAGTTTTCAACAATTCTGTAGGATATCACTCATTATAACTACACTACATACATACGGCAAGAAATTATTAGATATATTTTAGAGCGAGTAACAATTTATGAATCAATGAGCAATAACACTTCTAATAAGAATATACTTATAAAATCTATAAGATATATCTATATATCTTAATCTATAAGAAAGAGAGAAAAAAATCTAAAAATACGTTTTTTATATTGACTTAATCATGATGATTCAGAAAAAGGATTCATGATTGATGATTCAGGAAAGAAAAATCAAAATTTACAATAAACAACAGACAAATGAAACACAATTTTTTTAATACTGGGAAACAATAAGGCAGGTTGCGTAATGTCTCCTTTCGGAAGTTGAAGATAGAGTAAGAAGACATGATTCATAAAACAAATTGTAAACTAAAAACATTAATCATAGATGAATATAAAATCGATGCAGAAATTACAAAAAAAAAAAAAAAAAAAAATATGAAATTTGTACTAAGAAGTCTATAAAAGTTGTGGACACTAAAAGATATTTTACCAAGTATTCTACTTATAAAGGGAAAAAAATACTTAAAACCATACTGAAAGAGAGAGAGATTTTATTAAGTATACGAAGGCTTTTGTGGCCTAACTTTTCAGCAGTTTTTTGATTATTAATTTTTTTAAATAACAGTTATGCTAGGTTTTAAAAATTATGTTAAATATGTTAAATAAGAACAAGTAGCAGATATTGTAAAAAAATTACAGTTCCGATTTATTAATTTTTATTTGCTGAAAACATTAAATCTTATAGAAAATCGCTAGTGCAAGAACACGTTTGAAGAAATTAAAGCTGTAATTTAACAATATTTAATTCTATCGATGTATTAATTTAAGTAAAGGGATGGTAAGACAAGTAGTTGATTGGAAGGAAAGGAATCTAGACAGTGGCGTATCCCACTGCCTAGAGAATATTAGAGCCCCCTACAAAGTCAGATTTTGGACCCCAAGCTTTAATACGTACGTGGCGTCATTAACGATTGGGGCACCCCACAATGCGAGGATGTACGTTACGCCGCTGAATCTATGTCAAAACCTTTAAAAAGGGATTTAATTAGAGGATTTTTATCACATAATCTCTCTAGCTGACAAGTGCTTACTTTTGTCACTGTATGAAATTTTTTACATGTCCAATGCTGCAACGTAAGTTAATAACAAACAAATATAATATCTAAAAAAAATTTTAATGTTCCATGTTTTTATAACAGACTAAAAGACTAAAAAGCATAGTTTTTTTCGTCTTTTTTGGTTTCTTCATCTTTCTCTTCTCCTTTTCGTTTTTTTAATTCTTTTTTCTCATTTTCATGCTTTGTCATTCATTTTTGAGCTATGTGGTCCAGATTTCAAGCTGATCCGGAAATTAGTTTAAAATCAATTACAAAATTCCACCCGGACAGACATACAAGCCTCTTTGGGGGCTCGAGTTCACGACTAGAACTTCTTTTTCTGCATTGTCATCAACTTCTGAGATGTGGTCCAAATTTCAAGTCTGCAGCTCATCGGGAAGTTAGTTTCTAATCAATTACTACCCGGATAGACAACAAAGCGAGTTAATAAAAACATGGTAATTAGTGATTATTTTATTTATTTAAATGATTTCTTATTAAAATAACGACTAACTGGTAATTGGTAATTAATATTTAGAAGAAATATTCTTACTAATATTACAAACGCGAAAGTTTGTATGTGTGTATGTATGTTTGTTACTCTTTCACGCAAAAACAACTGAATGGATTTTAATGAAACTTTCCAATAATATAGCTAATACATCAGAGTAACACAAAGGTATAATTAATAAAGATATTGTGTGCAGGGTCCAAAATATAACGATAATTGTTAAGTAAGTAGGAAAAAATTCTGCCATCTGCTATTCTGGCATGTGCTGCAAAAAAGGCCCATGACAGCATATATCTCTCTTTTGTGTGTGAACCAAAACTTTCCCTTTTTGTTTTGTCTAAGCCAGGCCCTCGTTTCTAAGTTATTGATCTGATCAGTGTAAGCAGTGAATACCAAAGTTTCATTCGACAAGTGACGGGCAGGACATGATACAAAAAATATGCATCAACAAGAAAATAATACATTATTATAAGAGTTTAAAAAAAACACTTCTGAGAAAAACAGAGGAGGGGGGCATGAATAGATTGGTGAAATGCTGAAACAGGAAAATATCTTATTATGAATCATATTGTTATTAAAAAAATAAAATGACCTAGAAGGAATAGCTTCCTGTGTAGGTCTAGTTAAGATATATGGTAAGATTTTTCACATTTGGAAGTTTATTTTCAAGTAACAGTTAGAAAAATGAAAAAATTGAATAATAATATAAACTCTTTTCAATAAGTCAAGTTCGCAACACCATACAAAGGAAATAATTTTAGGGAATTCTCAACAAGTTCAAAATTATTTTTAACTGAGTTGGCCTGATTACAGTTATGTTGTAACTTTTTATATTTATGTATTAAATGTGGGAGAACTTATCGCAAGTTCGACTTGCTTGGTGGTCAGGGTGCGAGGGCCCCGCTTGAGGTTGACGGCCCTAGTGCGCGGCACCGCTTAGCCTATTGGTTAGGTACACCACTGTGTTCACTTTCTGTTTCAGTTCTTGATGCAACTACGTGTAGAAATCAAATTTAATTCAGTTGAATGAACTTATTGATGACTTTTTAAGAAAAAATAAAGTCTTCCAAATTTTGATAGAATTAATTTTTTGTTTACGATAGAATTATATTTGTAGTACAAATAAGGAGATATACGTAAAATAAAATTATTCATTCAGATCTGAACCGAAAACCGTTATTTTAAGCAGAACGGAAATCGGAACAGAGACGATATATATATTTTTATATAGTTGAACCAGAACAAAAAAAAATACGGTTCCAAGTCCTGGCTCTATATGCTTTGAAATCACTTATTCAAGGTATTATTCCGTGATTTAGAAAAAAAAAAATAGTGTACTCTCTTCCAAATCTACATTTGATGAGGAATTTGATTTCTTTTAACTAAACAGTATTTCGATATAGTATGTAGAAGTCTACTTTTTTTTCTAGGAGTTTTTTTCTTTTTTTTAAAGGTAACATTTTTTTCCCTAGAATATAATGCGCACTCATGAATTTCGATTTTATTTTTTGTGTTCAAATTGTGCGCTATACGCCGGCTTTTACGGTAATTAATTGCTTCTATAACTGTTACGGTTATTTTATTTCAAACGTATATGTTTAGTTTGTTGGGTTAACTTACAAATAATAATTTTTTTAAAAAAAATTCTTACATTTTCGTATAATATTAGTGTTGTTTCGAAAATTTACAGATGGCGTACTTTATACTTATAACTCCATTGTGCTCATAAATAACGAAATAAAATGGAAAGAAAGTACAAATACATTTTAAAAAGGTACCAGAACACACGTGAATATAAAGATATATATTTCTCAAGCCCATTTCTGGATATTTTAAAATAAAAAAAAACTAAGGACTACTGTATATAGTCTAAGAATGGAAATGTTGGAAAAAGAAATTTTTCTAAATGATTTCGTTAAATTTTTTCTGCTACGTATTATACTTTCTTGATTATCTCTAATTGTAGCTATAATAAAGTGAATAATTAGTGTGTGAAAATTCTTGTAAGATAGTATGCAAAATCTAAATAAGCTTTCGGAAATTATAATTTAATAGCTAATTTTTATTTTTGCTCAAAAACATATAATTTTATGTCATTTTCGAACAGTAGCTTTACAGGAGGAAACATATTTTAGGAAAGGAGAAAATTTATGTGCTTCGAGTGAAACAACACCGATCAGTAAACATTTCTTAAGATGAATTAAAATTCCATTAATGACTATATCTTCATTAAACTTGCCTGTTATAAAAACAAACTATTCTCTATAACAAACCACTGATGAAGGGATTCACACACACACAAGTGGTACTCTATTTAAACTATTTATTTCTATTCTGAATGAAGATTTATATGTGTGAGCATGTTAGAAGAGAAAACCTTTAAAATAATTGGAAAAATTGAGAATTATGTGAATTACTGTGTCGATGATTACTTGAACGAATAATATGGATGTGATGTGGAAGTTAGAACAGTGAGGTGTTTCTTATGCAATAGCCACGAATCACTTGATTTAAAGTATTTTATTAAAGATAGAAAATAAAAATTTAAGCATGAGTTTATTTACATAGTTAAGTTTATAATAGCTAAAACTTTTGCAGTAAATTTAATTCTAAAATTTAAAAGGAAAGAGTATTGGACGAATTTTTTTAAAAATGTTATTAAATGAGTCTTTCACACATACACAAAAAACAAATAACTAATTAGAAACATGAAATTTAGCTAATAATTTAAAATATCACTTGCCTGTACAAATTCAATCTGATATAAGAATGAATTCATTTGCCATATTAAAATGTACAATAATATTACCAATAATTATATATTATAAAAAAAAACATAAATTTTCTTTATTTATAAGTGACTTCTTTTTTCTTACATAAGGATAAAACTCGAAACATGTAATTCATTTTCAAAGTATTATTAATCACAGTAAATGGATTATTAAAAGCTTATCTAACAATTTTTTTTATTTGTAATTAAGTTCCCCATTTACTAAGCTCAAATACACTCTGTCGCAAAAAAATATATGCACCCAGAAGAAATCAAGCTACAATCACGAAACTCGGCAAGAATGTAGTCTGGTAAGAGATATGCAAATGATTAAAATTTCGAAGCCAATGAGACAAGGCTAAGTGTGTTACGCGCATATTAGTTGCGCAACTGGGAGAGTTTAAAAGCATGAGTACGAGCGCCGTACGGCTATCCAAACGAATCTGATGACTTTGATAGACGATATTGAGACTTAGGATGCCTCTAAGACGTAACCGGCGGCAGTACGAGCAGCTGACGGACTTTGATAGGGGCCGTATAATAGGCCTCAGAGAAGCAGGTTGGTCGAATAGACGTATCGGCCGCCACCTCGGTCGGAGCGATATGGTAGTTGCTCGGTGTTGGCAACAGTGGATCACAGAAGGTAGAGTGTACCGTCGCAGAGGGTCAGGACGTCCCAGGAACACAAATGATCGCGAGGATCGTGCAATCAGAAGAGTGGCCACTTCGGCACCAACAACGTCGCTAGCATCGATTCAACGCCACTTACCTCCTTCCAGACATCCAGTGCCATCAAGAGAAACCATAAGGAGACGACTGACCGAAGTTGGCTTGAGGAGCCGACGTCCGCTAAGACGCTTACCACTGACCCCACATCATAGGCAGTGTCGACTGGATTTTTGCCGACCTCGGGCAACTTGGAGTGTGACAGACTGGAGACGTGTCATCTTCAGTGATGAATCCCGATTCAGTCTCAGTGCTGATGACCACCGCACACGTGTCTGGAGGCGCACCGGCCAGCGGTCCGATCCGGCATTTATTGTCGAGCGGCATACAGCAATTTCACAAGGTGTGACAGTGTGGGGAGCAATTTCTTGGGACACACGATCATCTTTAGTGGTCCTTCAAGGCACTTTGACAGCTCGCAGATACGTGGACGATATTTTAACGCCGATTGTGCTACCCATGCTATCAAGTCGCCCAGGTGCCATTTATCAACAGGATAATGCTCGTCCACATACTGCACGACTCTCCCAACAATGTCTTCAAGGATATGACGTCCTACCATGGCCTGCCAGGTCACCAGATCTTTCGCCAATAGAGCATGTCTGGACGCGCTGGGAAGGCAACTGCAGCCGTCCTGAGATACAGGAGAATTAACTGCGCAGATGCAAAGACTATGGCAGGATCTTCCACAGGGGGTCATAAGTGATCTAATTGAATCGATGCCACGCCGAATTTCGGCTTGTATAGCTGCCAGAGGTGGCTTTACTACTTACTGATTTTTAACCTTTTGCAAGCTGTAACCGCTTAATAAGATGATATTTTGTTCTGAATTTTTAATCATTTGTTTATTTTCATATACACTACATGCATACCAAATTTCGTGAATGTAGCTCAATTTCTTCTGGGTGCATATATTTTTTTGCGACAGAGTGTATATATTTCTTCTACAAAATTAAATCCATTAAAAATATTTTGATTTACGTGAATGAAAAAAAAAACAGATTGTTATTTTTACAGTGAAAATCTCATACGCAAGGGAATTTAACTATTATACTCAAGACACGGAAGAAAAAACTGCCTGAAAAACAATCTGAGGGGCTAGACTCTTATCTTTCAGGTCAGTCTAGATAGCTTTGGTTATAGCATCACCCAGGGCCGGACCGTGACTTTTGGGGGCCCTGGGCAAACAATATCTGAGGGTATAATTAATAATTAAAGTTTTTGCCATTTTCCTAAAAAAAAACGTTTTGTGTGGGAAAATTTAAAATATACGAAATTTAAGGTTTTCTTTTTATTTCAGACAGTTTAAATACGCGCACGTTATAAACAATAACATAATTTACAAAAAAACCCCTTTTTTACTCTTTTGTGCTGCAAATTCTTTTATTTTTCCATCACATTTTAAGTCTTTGGTGAGAACAGTATTAATACAAAGAATTAATAAATAACTAAGCCTAGTATTTGTCATTGTTCTATATACTTGTTTTCTATATAGGACATTTTAGAGAACGCACGCTCCGCTTCACAACTAGTAATAGGGAGCGCTGGTAAAACGGTATACAAATTTGGAAAAACTTCAACAAGTTTCTTTTTAAAAAATTACATTGAAAGTATCAGTACAAATATAGGACTCTAGCTCAGTTTGTTTTGGATAAGTTTTTTGAAGTGTACACCTTCATTTACTAAATGTTGGCCTAAGTCATCTGATTAGTAAACAATAATAGCGCGTGCATTCTCCAGGCCGACGTTCTTCTTACTTTGATCTTGCAAATCCATCATAAATTTTGATTTCTTACTATATCCTTCTATTTAAATCAAGGATTAGCTTGTGCCTAACGCAACAACACACAATAAGCGTGTCTCTTCTAAATTTTTCTGTCCTATACACAGCTTTTTCTGTGGATTTATCTGCACATTTTGAAATAACCCGTCTCTTGTTCATATCGCTATGTTCTGTTTCTGTACTTGGATTTAATGTTTTGGCTGTGTCTTGATACTCCTTTAGTTTTTGATACGATTCAAATCGTACATTGCTTATAAACGTTTTAAATGACATAATTAACTTTGTGAAGACCCTCTGGATCTCACTCTGGACACCAAGATTAATTTGAGGCAAAGAATCACTAAGAGCCATTTTGTATAATAACTTGTATTTATTATATCAATTCAAATCTCAGAAACTCTAATAACATATAATATTTCTATGTTACATCAAACAAAAGGGATTTACCTTTTATGTTAAATTAAATTACGAATTATGAAATTAATTAATAATTATGCTCAAGATCAAGTAAGGTTTACCGAAATAGGAGGTCCGAGAAATACACGTACTCGAATTATTAGCTTTCATTAACTTTAACCAATTTTACTAAACTAACACTTATTTTAAGCGTACACAAATTATATTTACCGCTGGCTATATCAGCTTTCTTGTTCTTCCGTAGAATAGCAGCAATAAGTCTTCTCTAACGTAATCTCCTGGAATCCTCTAAATTTGAGGTTACTGTTGCTGGCTCAATAGCCTTCATCCCTGCTAGCTTACAACTTAAATACCCTATCTACTTTGCATATCCCGTTCACCTTTTTGGAGTTGATTGGAAATATACGCGAATTTATAATCCCCCAAAAGACGCCTAAGAATATTAGTGGAAAGGTTCCGTACAGATTCGTCACAACTTATTCCCTTCAGAGATGTCCAAACCAGGAGCCTGTAATTTTTTGTTAACTGAATTAAATCTTTGTAAAATTTCTTACCAAAATATAATTAAAATGACAGTTTTAAGTTTTGTTAATTTATTGAAAAAATTCACTGCCTCTTTTTTAAAATCAATTTTTTCATTTTATGGTTACTAAATTTCTTAAGAATATTCATGATATTGCCATAATTATCTTTTAAGGCTTCAATAGCACGGTAAAGACAAGACCATTTGGTCTGACAAACTTTTTCAGGTAAATTTCAGTTTAATTTCACGATTTAGAAGTTCCCACCTATGGGTCGAAGCAGAAAAGAAAAAATATATTTGTTGCAATAAACCAGATGTTCTCAAACATTTCATCCTCTTCCTTGCCAAGTTTTTCGATTTGGGGGTCACCCTTGCTTACCTAAGATAGAACTTTTCTAAATTATTGTTGCTTCTAATGCCACCTGTCTGACGTAGTCAGGTCGCGGCCAACGAAATTCATCCTGGCTAGATGTACGCCTGTCGTTGGCCTTAGCCTTGAGCACCATACAGGTAACAGTACGATTTAACTTGGTGAAATTCCTTAAGGGAAAGGAATTAATGTTGCCAAAGCCTGTGAGACAGGTTGAACTTCTTTACGATAGATGGTGACACCACCGATCTCCACCTCCACAATTTAGACATGGGACTGGAGGGGAGGGAAACATTCTCCAGCCCCCTGCACTCGGGGTTTCAGTTGCGACCGCCCACTGATTTAACGAGCACGTACTCCATGTGTACTCGGAGGGTATTTGGTGGCATCGGGCATCGAACCCAGGCCTTCCGGTCTGGAGTCAGAAATTATCAACTTAAATGTCTTTTTGACTGCTGATATAGAACTACTTACTTTTTAAGATACTTAATTAAAAGATTTAAATGTCTAACTGTAGGGAAGTGTAATGTTTAAAACTTAAACACATACTAATTAAATTAATATTTAATTGATACAAATTGAACAAATTTTTATTAAGGGAAGGATGAACCTGGTTCTTTAATATCTAATTTTTAACATTTGGCTTCAATCTCGTCAGGTATAACCCGAAATCTCCTCGGTTAGTATAGTGTGTGTGTGTCCAGTCTTTTTCTTTCTTTTATTTTAGAGCTTAACAACCGCACTGAAACTCCTTTTCACTAGGAAAAGCAATTAAATACTCCATAATTCGGAATAAATAGCAGGCATGTCTTTTTAAAGCCAAAATTACTGACATCCCTTTTTAAACTTGTGATGTACTTCCCCTTGGAAGTACATCTTTACTGTAAGATCTCAATTACTGCCTATTTTGATCAGTTCCTCTTGTAATATGACTTTTTTATCAATAGGACCCTATGTGTTTATTGCCTACTTTGGTAATTACCATAGTCAAAGCATTCTCAAACCTAGTTTCAGAATTTGAATGAAGGGCGTTTAAATGTCGAACGTAAATTAAAACGCCATTTTCCTGGCAGATTATCCGTGGTCAATTGAGAAACTGAGAAAACTTAGGAAGTAAAATATACTCTTTAGGCTTAACTCTGGCACATATGAAACGCTGAAATGATGGTCTTTGTTTTAATAAAATTTATACTGTCCCCTTGTAACTGCAAATTAACCTCATTAAATCTTGTAAATAAATCTGTTTAATATCTAAATTCTGGTTTCCATTTGATTAAACTTTCTTTTGACGTTTATATATATATATATATATATATATATAAGTCCCGATCTGATTTAATGAGAGCAACTATAGTAGACCCCCAAATTATTTTTTCGCCGACGCGGACCCTTTATATGTCGTCATAGACCCCTGGGGTTCGATAGAGACTACTTTGGGAATCACTGCACTCAACCAAAGAAGTTCAAGATTTCAGTCGCAACCTTAACGGATTCTGCACCAACCAGATTAAGAGAATGTGAAGCACACGGCACATCATTATAGCACATTTATTTTTTCTTTTAGAAGTTGCACACCATTATATCGACCGGAAATATTGGCAGCGTTGTCAAATGACTATCCCCTACAATTACCCAATAACAATTCATTGGTTTCTAAAAATTCTTGTAGAGAATTAAATAAGTATAAATCAGCGTGACTATTAATCTTAATTAATGAGACACATCTTTCATACACTTTTTCTCAAAAAAATATCGTAGTACAAAAGCAAGTTGGTCATTGTGGACCCAATCTGTTGTTGAATCCATCACAATTGAATAGTTCTTTGTGTCATCGTTATTTACTTCAGTTGTAATTGTTTTAATGATTTTTTTGCCAATAATCTCAATTATTTGCTCATATATTTTGATAAGTCCGATATTAATGATTTTGGTTGTAATTCTCGCACCGTTCAATGTGTTCACGAATGAATGGGTCAAACTCTGCTAGTAGTTCCAAGGCACTCATAAAATTACCATTATGTGAAGAACCAAAAACTTCTTAAATGCTAAACCTCTCTTATAGCCAAATACTTTACTACCTCGATAGCATGTTTGATGACATTGTGGAAATATTCTGTATCTTTTTAGTTGGTCCTGTAACTTTTTATCTAAAACAGACTTATTTTCTTTTAGTGTCAACCAAACTAACATTAAATCTTTATGCTCAATAGAATTTTCATGATTTTTTAAACAACTTGTTACTTGTTTCCAATCAGATAAGCCGGTTGTGTATTGAGAAATTTGTTTTAGAAAACCTAAAACGTACCTAAAACGCTAATTATTATTATTTATTGGTTCATCTATTTAAAGGGGCTTTTATAAAAATAAACTTAAGGATGATATGCCCCACTTTAAATAAATATTGTTTTTCCGTTGTCACCCATTATTTGCTGTTGCTACCTATACTTAAAAACCCAATTTATTACGAAAATCAAGACCACTTTATTTTACTTTTATTATTTTATTTATCCATAATATTCTCGGAAACTGTCTATAATTCACATAAAATGATTGCTATTTTTTCCATGCTATAGAAGTAATTAAGTTACTCACGTAAAATTTTAAGATAAAATACATATTTATGGGAAATCCTGAAAGTTCCAATCTTTGAAAAATTGAAAATACAGAAAATACTTAATCATAACTTCAATATCTTCCTACTTAATAATTTAGAAATGTGTATTGGTACTTAAATTTTACTTGAATAAACTGGTACCTTTTAATTTCAGGTATTATGTACAGGTCACAGCAATAAATCAATATATTATTGTAACTTAGAATTATTATTGCACAAAAATAAATGGCTGCAGAAAAAGTGTCACTACGTTTTTATAAATGCTCGATGTTCGTCGGCACCGCTCTATGAGTGAGTGAGTTAATATTAACGTCGCACTGTTCAGCTACACGAGGGCTTTTGGCGACGGACCACGTAATTTTGAACCATGGTCAAGTGACGTGGCACCGCTCTATGATAGAGTGTATGTGTATTATTTATTAATTTCCGCGTATTTGGTGGTAAAGCGGAAGGACAAAAGTAAATTGATCTTGCAATCGAAAATAAAAATAACTTTCATGTTGTGATGTTCCTCCCCTTGGAAAAACATCTCTCGAAGTATCAGCGTGAGCTAGAGGCGTAGGATTAACGAAAGAACTAGGATCAAACATTATCTTAATATGACTTAATTAAGATATTCAACTTAAACCTTTAACAAATTAAATTATAATAATTAATATGAGAGAATCTACGATGGTAAAATACGCAACACACAATATATATAAATATTTATAATAAGAACCGCTAATCTCCGATTCTAATATTAAAAAATCAATCCTACCTTATTACAGCTTCGAGCAACGATCAATCTTGTTATATGCTTAATCCTTTCTTTGTATGTACTGGTGTGCAACTTGGCCGTTTCATATATTCGATCCCTAATAACTTGTATTCACGTCACGCAAAACTCATTCAGACTTGAACAGCGAACTGTAATAACCACCAACTGCCGCAAACTAACTTCAATTGTCAAACATTACCTTACATTGCCATTCCACTTACTCTAAGATCCAATATTTAAAAGTTTCTTCATTTGCATCTTTCATTCACACTTCACTTCTTGGATTTGGTGGGAAAAGAGCTGCCATTAATTCTGGCCCAAAGAACCCAAAGGACATGTTAAAGAAAAGACGCGCGAGACGTCACAATCCTCCAAGAAGCAAAACGTGATTTATTCGAGGGTTTTAATGGCCCTTAAGAAATTACGTGCCTAAATTTTATTCTTCTACTACTAACTTTCCACGCTTTAAAATTTAACTTCGAATATTCATTCTAACCATTAATTTTCAATGCTCCACTTAAATTTTAATTTTCACTATTCATTTTAAGTTTAATTTTTAATATTTCTCCTTAATTTGATTTTTCAACAGCCACCATAAATTTTACTCAATTAACTAGACCAACATTCATAGTTATGCATTTTAATCACGGTACATTCTCCCATGTACAAAATAAATGGACATGCCCCATCCGGGCGAAGGGACCGGGGAAAAACCATATATGACTTAAATGATAAAAAAAAAAAAAAAAGGTCCGCATGTCCCTTAACTAAATTCAACTTAAATGCTACTTAAAGTATAACAATTCTGCTTCTTTATAGTTTCATAGACTTCAGCTTTTTCACAATCTTCTTGCCCTCTGTACAGATAAATATCAGTTTGAAGTCCTTAGCTAAATGAAAATTTTCTATAGACTTCAGGGTCTGTCACCCTGAAACAAAAACTTCCTAAGTCAATTGGCAAAAACAAAGTTTAACACATTATGATTACATTTCACAATTTTTATACATTACATATCACTTTAAAATTACAACTAATTTCTATACATATTTCTCTCTCTCTCTCTCATCTGGCTTTTTCAAAAACTTCCCCTCAAATCGCACCGCGCTGGTTAATGTTATGTTAGTATACTGTCTACGCCGCGTTACCCAAAACCAGATGTACATTAATATGAAACAATGTAATAACAACGATACATACACTATACAATTACAAACATTTTTCAATAAACCATTAAAACAAATAACCAAAGGAATTGTCGCATCTTAGCGAAGTCATGCGCAGAAGTAAACAAATGCATTTTTACAATTGTTTTCTCCATATTTATATAAAAAATTTACAAGACAAAAGTTTATTTTTCTTTTCTAGAAAAACACACTCATTGTAGTGTTCACTTTTTCTTGGCTTCTTAAATTTTAAATATCCGACCGTGACTTGCTTCATTACAATAATTCTTCCAACCACTTGTTCGAAAGAATATAAAAAGAAACGATACACACACACACACTCACAACCTGGTTCTTATAACTTGTAGTTGACGTTTCCTACCAAGACCTCCAAGGATATAGACTTCCTCGTACAGGATCCTTTCCTGGTCCTGCCGTTGTTGATCACCTCCTCGTCTGGCATTCCTGTTGTTTGGTCTTGGTAGCTCTTCGATGTAGGGGCTATCGTTCCTTCCTCTGCCTTTTCTGGATCGAAATGGTTCTCCCTGTTGTGTCTTCCTCTCTATGGTTGGTCGGGACTCCACTCTTTTTCGTTTCGTGGTCTGAGGTTGTAGCCGCTTGTGGTGGGCGTTACTGTTTCTACTCTCCGGATTTTCTTTCTAAATTTTGGCAGATTATTATTAGTCCTATCTTTAGACGACAAAGCTCTTTTAGGTACTCTAAGTTCTGAACCCTTCTGAACCTTCCTTTCTGGTCCTCCCGACCCAGATTCATGTCATCTTTTATAACCTAACATTTCATTTTTGCTTCTTGTAATCATTCTACTTTTTTCAGACCAAGAACTAGGTATTGATCTGATAAGTGGTCCGCGCTTATTGGTCTTATTTGTGTGTTTCTCACCTTGAACATTTTTAAAACTTAACCCTTTTTCCTCCAACTCACGCTTTACCTCTGACCCTTTCTTTTAACCATTTTGCGGCTCCTTTGATCTCCGTTGTACTCCGTCAAAACCACTCGATTCATCGCGTAAGCTACCGTTATCCGAACTACCAGTTCCTATCTCCGTCTCGTCACATTTCCTATGATGATATATTCTAACCTGATGTACATTAATCGTTAACCTTTTTCCCACCTTCCATACCTCTACGTTGTTATTCTTTACATCTCTTACTCTATACGGACCTTCAAATTTTGGTTTAAATTTAGCTACCACTTTTCTTGTTGCCGAACTTAAAGGTTGTGTTGCTATAAAAAAACCCAATCTTTCACCTTAATTTGCAGATCACGCCTGCGTCTATTATAATACTTCTCCAATTTTTCATGCTTAGCTTTTGTGTTTCGTCTAGCCTCCTCAAACAATCTCTCAATATCTCCTACTGCAAATTCCGTTCCGTCTGATACGTGATAGTATCAGAAATAGTTTCTGAAAAGGTGTAATCAACTTTCGACCTAAAAATAATTCTGCAGGCGTTTTTCCGTTGTTTCGTTTACTGCCGTACGAATAGCATAGGCAAACTCACGTAAGAGTTGGTCCCATGTGTCATGTTGCTCATTGACATAATTTGCAATCATTTGCACCAGATCGCGATTTACTCGTTCTGTTCTATTTGCTTGAGGTCTATATACAACAGTCTTCAGATGCCTTATGCCTAATCTTTCACTTAAATTCTAAAAAATATCGGAGATAAATTGAGGATCGTTATCATTAGTTAATTTCATTGGTGCTCCAAAACGTTATATATAATTATCAAAAAAAATTATCCGCTATAACTCGAGCAGAGGCTTTTTTAAGTGGTATGATTTCAGCCGACTTGCTGAAATGATCCGTAATTACTAATACATATCGGTTACGTCTTACTCTCAACACAGGATACGGACCTAACAAATCTAACTTAACTATTTCATTTGGATAATTTGATACAATTGGTATCAACCGACCAGCTGGTAACGCGTTTTTATAATTATTAATTTGGCACATATGGCATGTAGAGATATATTGATCAATAAATTTTCTCATATACGGGATATAACAAACATCCCTTATTTTATGATAAGTTTTAAAACGTCCAAAATGACTTTCTAATGGATTGTCGTGAAATTCTCTCATTATTTCCTTCCTTGAAGATTTTGAAATGTATACTTGCATTTCTCCTAATGACGTTGCATATTTCGCATCCTTCTACTAGCCTAAAATCCCGAGACCAATTCTCACATATTGCCGCATTAACCGAGCTATCTTCTGGGTTTTCCAGATATCTATAGATATGACCCAATTCTGGGTCTGTTCTTCGCTCTTCTATTAACTGATCTCGTGACGAAAGTGCCAAATCCCTGATTATTGCACAATTAACTTTCTCTCCTATTATACTTTCCACCGAATTTTTATCTGAAACATTAGCCACAACATCTAACTTCGTTTCTGACACATCAACGCGCAAATTCCCTTCATCTACCTTAATATCTTCAACTTGCGAATCTTGAATCGCCAACGATTTCCGATCAAAGTCCAAAATGATCTTTGATCCACCTATGAAATATATCCCAAGAATACATGGGTATTCCAAATCTCCTAACACATGGAACAACCAAGGTTTTCAAACTCCCTTATTCGAATATTTAATATTCCTCAACTCCAATATTTTGACATTTAGTTTCCTGTGCCGTGATCACCTGAGTACTCGATTTCTTTACTTGCTTATAAAAAAAAATATTTTCGGTATGTCTCCTCCGATATAAATGATTTCTCCACTCTAGTGTCCCATAATGCTTTCGTAAAAGTCTCGTTTTATAAAATAGGAACATATGGAAGTTTCACCGGAGACATGCATATTGCTGAAAGTTTAACCGGTAACTCATTTATCGACTGCGTCTGATCACCTTTAACATCACTCACTTTCAAAACATTTAATCGTCCCATTTGTCTTCTAACGCCTCGACTAAACTTTTCACTCGAACCCCTATTACTTTGGTCTCCTCTACTAAAATCGTAATTTTGACTTCGATTTCTAAATTGATATCCCCTATCGTTGAATCTTCGATAATTGTTTTGAAACCTATTCCTGCTCTCGAACCATTGATTTCCTTGACGGCTATTCTCATAGTTACCCCCATAATCATTTCTACCATTATTCGGTCTACGCACCACTTCAGAATTTCTCCAATTTCCTCGATTATTACCAATATTAGACATCCTACGCTCATCCCAACCTCGTCCTTCCGCATTATCACTGTTTCTCGAACCCCGTATTGCCTTGCATGAATATCTTTCCTCAAACTTAGCTAAGACCTCCAACAATTGGACCGTGTTTTGTGGGTTACGCATTTCTACATAATCTTGGACTTGTGGTTCAAGTCTAACAAAAATATGATCTACAAGGGCTTTCTCTGTTTTCTCTACACTTCTGGCCAAACATTAAACCCTCTCGCGTTTCTCATCTCGGGGACATATAGATTAAACCGAGTTGGGCGCTATTGTGATGTTCCTCCCTTTGGAAGAACATCTCTCGAAGTATCAGCGTGAGCTAGAGGCGTAGAACTAACGAAAGTACTAGGATCAAACATTATCTTAATATGACTTTATAAAGATATTCAACTTAAACCTTTAACAAATTAAATTATAATAATTAATATGAGAGAATCTACGATGGTAAAATACGCAACACACACAATATGTATACATTTAAAATAAGACTTAATCTAATTCTGACCACTATCAATAAACGAACCGCCTAATCTCCGATTCTAATATTAAATAATCAATCCTTCCTTATTACAGCTTGGAGCAACGATCAATCTAGTCTTTGTATGCACTGGTGTGCAACTTGGCGGTTTCCGATGTTCGATCACTAATAACTTTTATTCACGTCACGCAAAACTCATTCAGATTTGAACAGCGAACTGTAATAACCATCAACCGGCACAAACTAACTTCTATTGTCAAACATTACCTTACATTGCCATATCGCTTACTCTAAGATCCGATATTTAAAAGTTTGTTCATTTGCATCTTTTATTCATACTTCACTTCTTGGATTTGGTTGGAAAAGTGTTGCTATTAATTCTGGCCCAAAGAACCCAAAGGACTTGTTATAGAAAAAACGCGTGAGACGTCACAAATTCTTTAACTGTTTGAACATGCTCTACTGTTTTACGTTTCGCTATTGAGGGATAAGACGATTTTCCGTGTTTGGAGATAAAATTTTTCAAAATTTCACGCTGCGATTTGTATTTGATACAGTTTAATATAAAATGTTCACTAGTTTCTGGTACTTGACTATCTGCACACAAAGGAGAATCTGTTTGTTTAAAAAGGAAATATATATCATTTAACCCTCCAAACGTTCCACACGGAAAAATACGTCATAGTTAAGATGCTTCGAAAATGCACTGCACGGGTTTTTTTTGCCTTCAAGTAACATTCTCAAAAGCGGTTGAGTCGTACTTTTCTGAAACCCTTTCCCCTTTTAAAGGTTTAACATCTTGAAAGATAATTAGGGACGGAGGAAACCACAAAGCCGGACACTGATAGGAAGTTTTATGGCTCGCAGGGAACCCCATGTTTTGACTTTGGAGTAATCGTAAAAAATCGGGAAGAATTTCTTTAGACCCCACGAAGTGTTTGTTTGTGAGCTTGTATTTTAAAAGTTTTGAAAAGTCCCAACGCATAAGTAAAATATGCTACAATTCCCTTTTGGTTTCATATTAATTTCAAACTGTTACCAGTTGGGGCGTGTCAGGGCAATCTGCTATTTTATATAGTTACACAAATTAGCTTTTTAAGTATATTCTTTCGTTTCATTTTTCTTATCTTAATCAATGCTTTCAGTTTTTGAAACACGATTATTTCATTATAAGATGCCAAAAAATAAAAAAAATTATTAAAACACCAAACACTTTAAAATTTGAAACCTTTTCAATTTTCCAACCACTAAAAATAAATAAATTTAAACTTCATCAAATCATTTGAAACATTTTCTTACACTTTGATAAAAATAATAACGAAAAAAAAACTAATTAAGATTTATTAGTTTTTTTTTTTAGATTTCAAAGCCCAAGTGTTCAGGGAAGCTTAAGTGCAGTGCCTAGTTATATATTGTTAAAATACACCGTATTATATTTGAATTTTAAGTGCTTGAACTTCAGTTTACATCAAACACAACGTGAATGAAGATTTTACCACATTTTTTTTATAACTTGAATGTTTGAATAAATGGTAATCAAAAATATACGGAAACATTTACAGTAGACATTTATGCATATAAATAAACATAAAAATCAATTTTAAATTCGAGTTATTCAAAAACATTCGAATTATTATTCAAAAATATCTATTTACGCAAAATACCTCAACATTTATCTTTTTTTAAAGGCTAACTGAATAAGTAATTAAAATCTGGACATTTTTTGAAATCTCGACCGTATAAAGCTAGAAATTTTATGTTAGAAATTACATTTGAAATTTCGAAAAAAAATGTATCGCGCAGTTAAAAATTATTTACCATAAGTTCTAGCAATTCTTTGAGTATAATATAAATTTCAAATCTTATTATTCAGCTTCTTTAGTATTTTTTAATATATTTCGAAAATTTCATACAATTCGGTTGAAAACTGCATGTGAAAAGCAAAAAATATACTAAAAAAATTGATGAATATACAATTACAATAAATTATTACATAGAAGCAAAACTGAGAAGCTAAACCGCAGGAATGAAAAATTTCGAGTATATCTGAAGTAGTTTTCGAAATATTTATTTTAAAGTTCAGAAAATTTGAGTGCGTTATTTTATACTTAATATTAATTAAATGGATAAAAAAATATGTTAATAATAGTCATGTGATCGTTTGACGACGCATTCATATACTAATAAAAATTATAATGGTCATTGATGCGAATGTCAAGAATTTTATGTAATTTTATAAATTCAGACATTAATATATTGATGTAGAAAATATAAAATGACCATCTAAAATACATGAAAAATACAGTCTGCTACAAAATGATCTTGACGAACAAAATACGGCATTTTCACTTACTGTAGAAAGAACCGGCTTAGTCAGGGGCGATCTGGGAAAACAGAGAGGGACCCGCGGTTTTAATGGATGCCGCTCTAGCTTTTAATGTTCCGAGGGAAAAAAATGTATAAATTACAAATGCAAAAATAAGTCTTGTAATTTTCCATGCATTTTTATAATAACGAATTGTGGAATTGGCTTCCAATACATAGTTGTGTTTGACAATATCTAAGGTAACCAAGCCTACTTTAGATAGATGTGTACTACTTTTCCGTAACCGTATTCCTTTTAAAATTAATTCGTGCAACCAAAATACACCTTTTGCACTCTTAAAAATTTATGTAAACTATAACGGTTAATTTTAATTTATGCAACTTGTGAAATGTTCATAATTAACCATTTCAGTCTAAACAGTTTACATGAAAAAAAAAGTTTGGACTACCTCATTCATTAGGGAATTATATACGATTCCAACATTAAGTTTTATTTTTCACCGAATAGGGTTGAGTGGTAGTGTATCGTGCTTCCACACCACAGGTCTTGGGTTCTATTAACGGGCTGGGAAGGGTCGACTCTGCCTTTCATCCCCGCTACATTGGGTCGATAAATGAGTACCAAGCTTGCTTGGGATCTTAAACACTGAAGGTCTCTCTTCAGACAGACCACCAAATCGGGACATCTGTTTGTGCACCTCAGTGCTCAATGTCATGTATATTGGTTTGGGCATAGTAGTTCCTGGCCCTCATGGATTGTTGTGCCACTGAGTTTGAGTTTTAAGTTTGAGGATTGCCTCACTTTGGGGATACCCCTTAGATAAACATGTATTTCCACTCATTTGCAATTAAACATTTTTCTTTCAAATATGTTTATTTCAGAAGGAACTTTGATTCTTCAAATTTATTTGCTTAATAACATGTATATTTGTGTATTATATTAAAATTTTGATCCATCCAAAATTACATGTTTTTTGCTGCTCTAAAAGTTTTTAGGATTTTAGAACTGATCTTACAATCCATATACGTTTTATATTAGTACATTTAAAAATGATAAAGACATTTTTATATCTGTGTGATCTTTTATGCCTCGTTTATAAATATAAAAAATTGCTTTCAGCTACAGTTTTTAAAATGTACTGAAATAAGTGGAGGAATAGTATATTTACATATTATGAATATTTTTGACTGCAGTAAGATATATTTATATTTCAGTTTCTTAACAATTTGAATAGAAGTTGTAAGTCATTTTGCGAATAGTTTGATATTGAATATAAACTCATAGGCTGTTTAATAGTAAAGTGTTTTATTTTGATACCAGCGCACATTAAAATAAGGCTCATTTGCAGTTATATGATCAGCTTCAGTGATACTTAAATTTTCAAAAATAGTCTACACGTACGAAAACATTCTTTCACAACCGCACACCACATCTCCTACTATGTCTTCCCTACAGCAGGAAATATTTGTGTATAGTCAAAAAATTTAATACCGGATACATTTCCAAGTGTTAAAATTGTTTTTAAAATTTGGTATAAATACATTGTGGAACTGTTGGTTAACTTCACTGAACAAAATTGTTTTAAGTGTACTGTGACAAAATTAATAAGGGAGAAAACTCTTTTCTCGCAATAGAATTTGTAATGACTGAATTGTGTGAAAATGTAGTTATCGATGTGTGGCATTTTTCCTTGTAATAAAAGAAACAGAAAGATAAAAAATTTAACTTGAATAGAAAATGGTTAGAAGTACTTTCATGCGCATTTGAAGAAGTATAACCCCCATTAAAATTAAAAATTATTGACTGAATGTGTTTTATGTCCATCACAAATGCCGATGTAGAAAAGAAATTTTTATTTAATACAAGAAGTTCAAAAAGGAGAACACTAGGAATGAAAATTTAGATTATTTTCCGAAAAATATTCAGTTAACATAAAAATATCATTTATATGATTTTAATTAAAATAAATTAAAAGTATTGGAAATCCTTTTTTATGTTTCTTATGTTTAAAAATATAATTGGTTTTATTTCATAAATATAATCATCGTATGTATATCACCGTATGCACCATTTATTGTCTTATTGTTTAAAAAAAAGAGATAGGGCCTTTAATCGTTTTACCTCATTACTTTTTTAAAAAACAGGAAATTGAGCCCGTTTTCTTACTCTCATATTCAAAAATGAATACAGGATGCTTTTTTCTGGTTCAAATCGCAATACCAATATATATATATATATATATATATATATATATATATATATATATATATATATATACTTTTTGAAAACTGACAGAAAAATAAATTTTGTTTGAAGAAAATATAATTATTTTTCAACTTCTAACACACCATTTATTTCATTTGTTCCTTTTTTACTCTTCATTTTTTTTTAATTTTACTGTGACTGAACATATAGGGGAGACGACCGAGTTGCACTACAGCTTTCACATAAGATTGCCCAAGGCAACTTAACAGCTAGCTGTGAACGATTGATCTCTTGGTTCTCACTTTACAAAGAGACGAACTAAGTCATAAAATTGTCCCCGCTCGACCTTCCAAGATTTAAAAGGGGGAAAGGAAAGAAGTCTGTTGCATTTTTAGAATGAACGGCAAAATAAGAGTAAACGCTTTCGGCAATTTTTTAGCTCGCAATTTATTGATAAAAATTTTTGAATTTCTATTTTTTGCTGCCTGTCTATTCCATTTTTCAAGATGAGAAATATAAAAATAATTTTTATGTCTTTTGCTCTTTTTCCATTTCTTCGTTTTTACTTTAGTGTTGCTTTTTGAAATATGTATGTAGATTTTCCCAAGTAATCCAAGGAATAATATTCCGCGGTTCTGGAGAGGTTTTAGCTAATTTATCAACTTCTTCATTAATCTCTACTCCCTTGTGAGCTGGTACCCAAATGAATTTAATTGATTGAGCTATTTGGAGACACTCATGTAAAGTTGAACTTAAATTTAATAAAGGGTGCTTTTTGAGAGGTATAGAACTTTAAATTGCAATAAAACAACGATGTATTATTCGATTGACATGAATTTTTTTTCATTCGAAAGATAACCTTGTGGCATTACATTTTAAATATGATTTCTGGCATAGGACTGCCACGGCTGCCTCGGATGCAGTCCAATCTGGACATCAATTTTCGATGACTTTTTCCAACATTTGTGGCCGAATATCGGCAATAACACGGCGAATGATGTCTTCCAAATGGTCAAGCGTTTGTGGCTTATCCGCATAGACCAATGACTTTACATAGCCCCACAAAAAAATAGTCTAGCGGTGTTAAATCACAAGATCTTGGAGGCCAATTCACAGGTCCAAAACGTGAAATTAGGCCGTCGCCAAACGTGTCTTTCAATAAATCGATTGTGGCACGAGCTGTGTGACATGTTGCGCCGTCTTGTTTTAACCACAGCTCCTGGACAT
Source organism: Trichonephila clavipes (assembly GCA_019973935.1). Classification (NCBI taxonomy): domain Eukaryota; kingdom Metazoa; phylum Arthropoda; class Arachnida; order Araneae; family Nephilidae; genus Trichonephila; species Trichonephila clavipes. The sequence continues at coordinate 600,251 of BMAU01020033.1, read as the reverse complement.
CATGATTGTTCAATTAAGGAATGAAAAAGTTAGTAATCATGGCTCTATACCGATCACCATTGACTGTAACGTTGTGGCCTTCATCGTTTTTGAAGAAGGATTCCACCAGCCCATAAAGCGCACCAAACAGTCAGTTTTTCTGGATGTGACTGTGTTTCGACATACACTTGTGGATTAGCTTCACTCCAAATGCGACAGTTTTGTTTTTTGACGTAGCCATTCAACCAGAAGTGCGCTTCATCGCTAAACAAAATTCGCTTATGAAAATTGTGTGACCATTATTTTCGAAATAAAATGGCACAATTTGAAAGCGTTGTTCAGGCGTGAGTCTATGCATGATGAATTGCCAAACCAAACTGAGAATAAATCACTTGACAGCTGTTAAATCGGTCGTCATCTTGGAAAGTAATACCAACTTAAACTTCTATACCTGGAAAAAAAAAATATGTATTATCGTGTTGGATTTTCTATTAATATTTTGGATGCTTTTCAGGACTGCTAAACTGTCCGTCAGGATGATATAGTTTTCTGTTTCAGAAACCCAATTTTTTAACGCAGTCCATATGGCTATAGCTTCAGCTGTGAAAATTGAAATAATTTCTTTCAGTATGAAATTTTGTCGACCTTTTTCTTAGGGATAGAATTTCCTATTGATGTTTGATTAGTATTTATTGAACCATCTGTTGCTTTTATGATATTGTTATTAAATTTTGGCTGAATGTAATCATTAAACATATTTTGTACTATGACATCTGGAAGATCCTTGTTTTGAAATGGTGGTTCATGAGTATAGATGTTTATTTTGTGATTTTCGTAGATTGGAGAAGGAGGGATCAATTGAGGAATATCCTCTTTAGAGATACAAAATTCATGGAGCAGGTTGATGGTCCTTTGAAAAATACTGATCTCTTTTACTCTATGTTTATCAAAAATGTTATTTTTATCCCCAAATAATCTTGCATTCGATGACCAGTTTTTTAATGCAATTTGCTTCGTTATAAATTTTTGGCAAAGGAAATTATGGTGATTATTAATACTTCTATTCATAGACTCTGCTCTTAATAAATCTAACAGGGTTTTTCTTGGGAGACCTAGGGCTAAACGTAAGGCAGCATTGTAAATCGGTTCTAGTTTCTGTCTGATGCTATTGCTAGAAAAGATGATCAGATCTTGTTCCTATTTTCGGAGAAGATAAGGCTTTAATGGCATTTAAATATTTGAATCCTTTCTGACGTAGGTAATTAATGTGACTTTTCCGTTTGATATTGGGGTCGAAGATTATACCGAGGATTTTAAGACTCTTCACTTCGGGAATAGGTTTGACGCATATTTTAAGTAATAGAGGTATTGTGCTTCTTTTTCAGGAAAAGTTTATTAGACTGCTTTTTTCTGGAGGGGTGGATAATTTCCATTTTTTACACCAGACTGAAATTTTATTTAAAGATTCTCGCATTTCGCCTATCGCTTTATTCCAATTTGTACCACTATTGTACAAGAATATGTCATCTGCTTAAACCAGAAGATGGCTTTAGTGTTGAATTTCAAAATTGCCATATAAATCATAAAAAGAAAAGGGCTTAAAATACAAGCCCTGGGTACACCATAATTATTTTTAACTATTTTTGAAAAATTGTTCCTCCATTTAATTTGAATTGTTCTCTGATGCAAGAAGTTTTGTATCCATCGTAGCAATCTACCAGAGTATCCAATTTGGATACAAGACCACTTGGCCACACTGAGTCATGCTGCTTTAATATCTAACGCTACCAAAATAAAATATTCCCTTCGTTCTCTAGCCAGTATAATGTCATGTTGTAATTGAAGTAATGTATTAATTGTGCTTCTGTGAGGATAAAAACCATAATGATTAACATGAAAAATTTTGTTTTGAAAACTGAAATGTAGCATTCTATGTAGAATCATTCTTTCTAATAATTTGGCAATTACTGAAGTAAGAGATAAAGGACGGTATGACGAAACTTCCTTAGGATTTTTGTGAGGTTTTATGAAAGGTAGAATAATTGCGAAAGTCCGATCTTTTGGTATTTGACTTGAAGACCAACTGTCATTAAAGGATTTCAGAAGATTTATTGCTGTGATGGGGAGATGGTTTATTGTTTGGAGAGAAATTTTCTCATGCCCTGGACTGCTGTTTTTTTATGAGATATTGCTATTTCTAATTCTTTAAAAGAAAAAGGTTTTTTTAATATCCTGGCTAATGTCCGGAATAGAGATATTTGAATACTATCGTTGTTTTGTTTTGCGTAATATTGTAAAAAACAGTTTGCTTGGGATTGTTCGTTTGTTAATATGGTTCCGTTATTTTCAATAATATTAAATGAAGAATAGTTAGGATTTGTTCTATTTTTGATTATCCGGATTGTTTTAAAAGAACTTTAGGACAAGATATTTTTTCACATGTCTTGTGCCAAAAAATTTTCTTTACAGGCTTTGATTGTTCGCTTAAGTTTTGCGCTTACTTCTTTATATTTTATCCAGTCTTCTTTAACGTTTTTCCTTGCTTTATTAAGGAGTTTTCTTTTTTCTGCTCTTAAATGCCCGCATGCTTCTGTCCACCATGGAGGTCTTGAACTGATCTGTTTTTTTTTTTCTGATTCTTGAGGTAAGATTTGAGCTTTTTTAATTTCTTCTATAATATCTATATTTATGTTTTCATTTAAATTTAAATTTTGTTGAATAATATTGATAAATTTGTTCCAATTTGTTTTTTGCTTAAAATTATTAGTTGCTGAGATGTTTGTTCTTTCGTAATTAATATATAGGGAAGTGGTCACTTACGAAATTATCAGTATTTGTGGACCAGGTTTAATCATAATTTTAATCTATAGATGCTAAAGAAAGATCTATAGATGCAAAAATTCCCGATGAATAGAGATAAGTTGGACTTTTATCGTTTAATAATATTAAGTCATTTTCAATAATCTAGTCAAAATATTTTTTTCCAGAAGCATTGGAATTTTTTGATCCCCATATCTCATGATATGCGTTGAAATCTCCCGATATCAAACTGTGATTATCAATATATGATGCTATTTTTGATAAATTGATGTCTTTAAAGTTATCCGGTGGGATGTATATATTAAAATTTGTGTGTGTGTGATAGGAATTGTATCTATCTGAACTCCAACTATTAAAATTTCTAAGTTTTCACTAATTTCTGAGAATATTTCTATTGCGCTAATATCTTTATTTAAAACTTTCACTAGGCCTATTCCTCCTTGGATTTCTCTATCAATTCGGAATATACTCTTATTGGGAATTGCGAAAATATCATTTGGATGTAACCAAGTTTCTTGAATTATTAAAATGCTTGCTTTTTGAAAACTTGGCGCGAAAAGAATATCTGACCTCTTGTTTTTAATTCCACGTGCATTCCATTGGATTATATTCATGATATAAAACGAAAAAAGATGCGATACTACGAATTAGTTTAAATGCCAAAAAAGAAAGTAGTTGAATATTGAGTTTTTACGGTAATATAAGAAAATTTGTTTATTATTTAAGTTTTTTATTTTTTTCTACTACACTGTCTAATGTATTTCCTCTGTTCTGATATTTTCTTCAATCTTTTTGCTTTTTCATTCAGATTTCTATTTATTAGATAACTATCATCCTTTGGAATTGTTGTATTGGATGCAACTTTTTTAAAGTAGATTCCATTGTGTTCATCAAGGGAAAAAATCTCAAATTTATTTAAGTCACCACACCGTATTCAGTTCTGCCGTAAACCGCTGTACTATTTGTTCTAATTTCTTTTCAAATATATTATTGTTTTCTTCAAACTTTTGTCCCAAGTTTTTAAATTTTTTTTCCAAATTTTCTATTTTCTCTGTTTGATTGTTGTATGTTTGAGCTGAGTATGAGTTTTTTTTTAAATTTTGAAACTTTTCGACTGTTTCATTTCTCGAAATTTGTTGCTTTACTTTAATTTTTAAGATTTCGACTTCGTCTTGATATTTTTTGCAAATTTTAGAGTTGGTTTCCTGCGCATCTGCACATGAGCTACATTTTTTTATTTCAGTTTCTTTACACTCATTTTCAGGGTGGTTTAATGAACATATTCGGCATTTTATTGAGCTTCGGCAGAATTTTTGATAGTGACTGAGTTTCCAACAGTTTGTGCATTGTTTAGGTTTTTCATAGTATAAATTAGTTTTAAACATTTAAAATCCTATTGGGATTCTTTCGGGGATCATGCATTTAATTTGGGTAACTTTAATTGTTTTGATAGGTTTGAATTCTGATTCTGTTTTTTTTTTTTTTTTTTTTTTTTTTTTGGTGAGACGTTGAATGTCCAAAATTGCATGATAATTTTTTCAAGTTCCGATTTTATGTCTTCTATTGTATAATCCGTGTCTATTCCTTGCAAAATGTAGCTACTGGTTAGGCCAATAAAGGACAATCTTGTACTTATTTTTTTTTCCATTTATTTCTTTAATCTTTAATGCCTATTTGGCGGTCTCGCAACTATTTGTTTTGATTATAATCTCGCCGTTTCTTGTTTTGCTTATACTCAGAATACATTTTTTAATTGTGAACGCTTTCATTATAATTTCTTTTAATTTAAAAGGATTACCACTCTGAAAGTTATTTTCTGATTTTAAGAAAATTGTAATATTCGGACTCGCATTTAAATTTTGTCTTTTCGCAAACTTGGTCAATAATTCTATATCTGTTAAATTACATCTATATTTATTGAAGGAAAAATTAGAGTTTGTATTTATCACCTCCATTTTATTATCTGGGTGAGGGTAGTCACTAATTTTGTCTTCCCTACTCCAACACTCAAATTTGTATTAATACATTATCTTGTGTAAATACTAAAATTAATATGTGTTATCCGAAGATAGAAGAAAAGTTATACTAGATAAATTTCAAGGGGAAAAAAATCAAAACGGTCTCACCACCTCGAATCCGCTTCAATTGTTTTGCACAGGCAACAACCTTTTCCAGCAGATACTCCGACCTCCCAATTTTGCTTTTTCCCAAAAATGCCCAACTCTATAAAAAAATATAATGCTTATCATGAATATTTGTACGGTTTGTAGTTGTATATTTACGTCAAAGTGCATTATTGTTGAGTTCAATGCATTGTTATTGCTTGGATAGGGGAGGAGGGCGCGAAGAAAATTATGACTGAAAATTGGGTCGCAAGTATTGAAAGTTTGAGAAACACTGCTGTAATGCATTTTACTATCACTTTAATTAAATAGTTTTATACTACTAGGAGCAACTAAAAAATATTACCTATATTTTTCAACATTTATTATTGTTCTGTAAAAATAAAACTTTCATTAAATGCTTTTTGTAAGAAATTTCTGCCTTATTGTTCTGACATTCTTATTGTTGCCTCTTTTAAAGATTTTAAATATTGCTCTAGATTGTTATAGATGAATTTTGATTAACGTTATTAGAAGCATACAGAATGCTATACAATATTTTACGGAAATTATACGATTTTAATGTATTTTTATAATTATTTATACACATAATTAGGTTGCATTAAATATTCTTTCAAATTCTCTGGGCGAAAGATCTTAATCAAGAAGGTACCATGCAGATCACTTTTAAAATAGCAATAAGTACAAAAAAAAGAGAATTTGTGCTTTTTAAATTCAATCTTACACAATAATGGTTCTCTTGGCAGTCTTAGAGTATATTAGAAAAATTATGTGTTTATTTCACATGTTACCTTAATAAAAAAAAATATTTAAAAATGCATGTGTATCTTTAAGTAAACTTAACATACTTTATTTCTTTGAAAATTCTTTTCACAGTTTGAAGCAATTTAAATTAAATATTTAGGAAATTATAGATTGGTTCATTTATTACTAACAAAATTTTCGTAATACGTTATGATTGCAATCAGAATCATCAAAATAAATATAACTACGTTTTCATTCAATTTCGCGCTATCGTTAGGATCCTTTTAAGTATCGTAAATAAATAATGAATATACTCAGACTCATTAGTGTTTTGCATTTTAAATACACTACTACAATGTGTTACTTTTGCTGAGCAGAAATCAGCTTAGGGAGGTATTTTCAAAAATCAACCCTCAAGAGTGTTACGGGGAATTATAAATAAAAAAATCCTTTTTTATCAGCTATAGATCTACATACTTAAAATTTAACACAAATGTGTTTTTTTTTCTTTCTTTTTTTTTTTTTTTTTTTGTTTAGCTGAGATATGCAAAAAGCTTTTTTTGTTTATTTTGCAATTAACGTAAAATGAACTCATTAAAAACTTCTTTATCCTTCAATCTGTGTTATTTAATTTTTCAGTTCACCCGTGCGAAGAACGGGTATACCAGCTAGTATTCAAATAAAGGACTTCAAAACACATCATTGCGCTCATGCACACATTCCAGGTTTCTTCGTAAAAAAGGGTGTGCGTGTCACACGGCGAATTTGTGTAGGGGCACACATATTATACGCCAGATTTTACTGTAACTATAAAATAACTTTTCTGGCTTTCTGAGAGACAAATTTGTTAATAGTTTCGGTTAAATCAGTTTTTTCTGAGATTTCGGATTCAATTGAGACTACGGCCAAATCTGAAAGGCTTTCTCTTGTGTCATATTATTTCTCAAGTAATTTTTAATTTACTGAAACGTCTTTCATCGGAAGCTACAGAAACAGGTTAGGTTAAAAAAAATTCTTAATGCTAGAGCGAAATTGGGAAAACAGGGAATAAAATTATTTTTCACTATAATTTCTAATATTTCTCAGTTGATTGTTTTTTACCAGGAAAAATATCTTTGAATGAAGTTATTTCATTTAAGAGCTGTATACCGTCTATGTCTTATTTTGGAACTTGTTTTTTATTTTCTCTTATTATTCCAGCAATAAGTTTTTTTTTCTTTTCAAAAATTCATCTGAAAGTAGATGTGTTCCAGTTGTCTCCATAAAAGTCAAGTTCTTCCCTAATGTTTATGTGTCTATACATATAAAACATTTATTTCTAACTGTATCTTCCTCTTCTAAATCTGGATCGATTTCAGTGGAGGAATCATACTTGCTGTTATATTCTTCATCATTTGATTCCTCCTCATCATAATCACGAACAGAATTTCTTCATCCGAAAATACGGTTGTACTATATATATCTGTTAAATACTGTATCTATTAAATTACTTAAATATCCCATTTCTTCATCATTACTACAATAATACGCCATTGTATAAGGAAGATTTAAAACGTGCTCATGCATTCAGAACTGTAACAGCGATTCACGCGCAAGGTATGACATAGCCGAAGAGGCGGTATCCAAAAATATATATTTAGAATTCGCCTACAAGCTAAGGCTCCCTCAAAGGATATGACCTTAAAGTCAGCTACACAAGAAACTATCAATTTTTCAAAAAAGGTTTAGAAGGAGCGTTGAAAAAATGTAGACGGTGGGTCTTACGCGGGAAGTGACGGGTTTAAACTGAGAAAGATCTCTGACCATTCTATATCGGTCTAGTTAAAAATATTTTTGAAAGTATCTCTACATTAGGGAAAGTCGAGTCTTTTGCAACTTGGATGCATGCACAAAGCCTTCCCTAGGGACGATTTCTGAGCCATATAATGCATTTCTCTGTAGCAGTGGGGAAGGAATTTCTGTGAATGCTTGAAAATAAAGTTATAAATTTTGGATTCAAAAATAACTAAATTCTTTTTTAATTGAATCTAAATTTTCAAACTTTTTAAAGTTTTCTATTTATTATTGCAAACTGTAAATTTTTTCCATGAAATATTTAGAAAATTAAAATAATAATCTTAAGCTTTTAAATTTTTTTTCCAAACTCTCAAAAAATTACATTTCATCTTTTTTTCATATTTTCTGACTGAATTATGAAATTTCTGATTTAATACAAACATATTTTGTTTAATTAATTGTTTGTTTAAACATATTAATTTCATTTCTAAACAAAACTTAGCTTGGTTTCAGATTACTTATATCAAAATTATTAAAATATCTGCACCAAAAGTAAGCTTTCAAAAATTCTAAGGTTTTTTAAAAAAAAAAACTAGGAGCTCAATTACAATACTCTGTTATTTTGTAGTTTCTTTTTAAAGTTTCTAAATATAAGTTAATAAAACATTAATATTATTATTATACTTGTTTGTTTGTTTTTTCAAATATCTTAATACTTTGAGACTAAACAGAACAATAAAACATTTCTAGAATAATTTCAAGTTTCTAAAATAACTGAAAACTTTTTGTCAAAGGCCACAATATCACAAAAGAAATCTAAAATTTTTTTAACTAAATTTGTATCTTAATTACATTAAAAATACTCAAGATTATACAACCTTACTGCTTATTAAATAATTCATCACATTTCTGTTTTGTTAGAAATGACTTATCTACTTTATGAATTGTGTTTATCATATTTTTATTTCTGTAATGCATTTTGCTATCACTTTAATTAAATAGTTTTATACTACTAGAAGCAACTAAAAAAATATAACCTGTATTTTTCAACATTTATTATTGTTCCGTAAAAATATACCTTTCATTAAATGCTTTTTATAAGAAATTTCTATCATAGTTCCGACATATTCTTATTGTTGCCTTTTTTAAAGATTTTAAATGTTACTATAGATTGTTATAGATGAATTTTGATTAACTTTATTAGAAGCATACAGAATGCTATGCAATATTTTACGGAAACTATACGATTTTTATGCATTTTTGTAATTATTTATACACATAATTAATTATTAGGTCGCATTAAATATTCTTTCAAATTCTCGGGGCAAAAGATCTTAATCAAGAAGGTATCATGCAGATCACTCTTAAAATAGCAATAAATACAAAAAGAAAAAAGAATTTGTGCTTTTTAAATTCAATCTCACACAATAATGTTTCTCTTCGCATTCTTAGAATATATTAGAAAAATTATGTGTTTATTTCACATGTTACCTTAATAAAAAGAACAAAAAATGTGTGTGTATCTTTAAGCAAACTTAACATACTTTTTTTCTTTGAAAATTCTTTTCACAGTTTGAAGCAATTTAAATCAAATATTTAGAAATTATAGATTGGTTCATTTATTACTAAACAAAATTATCGTAATACGTTATGATTACAAACAAAATCATCCAAATAAATATAACTATGTTTTATTTCAATTTCGTGCTATTGTTAGGATCCTAATTAATGAATGTACTCAAAGGCTCATTAGTGTTTTGTATTTTAAATGAACTACTACCGTTTTTCATAAGTGACTACAGAAATTATTTTTACACTAGAGGCAAATAATATTCTTTCATTTGAACAACAATGCAAATTGAAAATGTTTTAAGAAGATTACGGTAGATTCAAGATACGAAAACATACACTTAAATAAGTTAATCAACATGAATGTAGTCTAAGAAACTGATGTCAGTTATTTATATTTATTTATGTAAAACGAAAATAGTAATAGCACAAATGCAACAAAATATTTTTTTTCACTTTATCTTTCGCAATGATTAAAATACCTGGGCATTAAATCTTAGAAATCGAAAAGAGAATTTAAAAGTGAAAATATAGTTACCGTTTTTGTTGTTCCGAATTTTTTCTTGTCTGTATAAGCGCAGGAAGCAAAAAGAAATTAGTTCGGAAGTCAAAATGACGCAAAATTTCCTGAGTTTTCTTCGAAAAGGGGTCTTTTTTCTGAGGGTCATTCTGCCTCATTCTTTTCGCATGTCATAAATCTTGATCGTGCTTTACATCACTTTTGTCCGATGTGTCGAAATTCTTCCTTAATGCCCCCTCCTGCTTTCTCCATGGAACCAGGGTTGAGAACTCAAGAATACTCGTTAAAAAACATAATTAACTATAGCCTTGGAGGGTGACAGAAAACTTCTTGCACTTATGGGCCAGATATTTCTTGGAACGGAAAGCAGAACCCTTGCTGACTGAATGCACATTCGGTCTTTTGGTTGTTACTGAAATAAAAGTGAACCGGGATAAATAAAATCTAATATTCTCTTTCACTGGACTACTTCTGAATGAAATTCCAACTGCCAAGCCATCGTGTAGCTTCTTAGAGCGACGTTTATTACAGTCAATCAATCAACAGACGAAGGGGGTATTTCATTTATAAGCAAATAACATTCTGGATGGATTTTTCCCTTTCCAAGTGTTATCTGTATTTCACTCCAAAAGATCTTTTTGACGAACCGCTTTGATTGAGAAGTTTTCCCTGCTTTCTGACCACATACCACTCCTTTTTTTCTCATTATTTTGAGTAATTTTACCAGATTTTTAACTTTTTTACTGTGGGTTTTGAGATTCAGAATTTACACGGAAAATTTATATCCTTTGAAGCCAGTGACATACTAAATTATAATCATAGAAATGAACTCTTAATAGGACCATTAATAACATTTTACGACTTTTTGCTTACACACGTCCGGGGCCCCTGCAGTTAAGGGGGCCCGTATCATTGACAAGCGCCCCCTCATAAGGTAAGCTACACCCCTGATGAGAAGGAATGTTCCTCAGAATTTGAAATCCATTCTTATTTTTCTCGAACTATGTTATATGCTATCGGGACTTATTTTGATTTTTCAATAACTATTTAAAATTCAGCATATTTATTCAACTTATCATAAATTTTATTTTGAGAAATTCACAAAAAAATTTGCTTGATCGATAGAATTATAGGTGGCCTTTTGCCGCCCGCGTGCGGTGCACGCGCTGCACATCTGCTAGGATCGGCCCTGGTTAAAATTGTACTATTCACAAGCAATGCCGCCCCTTACGTTATAATGGCGATTCAATGAGAACTTTACGAAATCTTGGCGATAGAGCCAAGTTGGTGGCCAATTTAGTGACCATTTTAGCGTCATTGGCGACGAAGTTGGTGAGTTCGGAACCCTCTTATAAGATAAAAAGATGTAGAGAGTTGATAGTTTAGAAGAATGTTTAACTATTTAAAAAACAAATAACATTTAATAACAGCGAAAAATTATGTTGCGGTACAATACAGTCACTTCGGCATAGCGTATGTGTATCTGGTATTGCCAGATTACATTACATAAAATACCCTAAATCTCGTTGCCACTAATTCTAACAAAATGGGAACCTTACATTCGGCCCTGCTCAATGAGAATTTTTTTTTGAAAAGACATAAAAAATTTGAATTTGTAGCGTAGTTAAAAATTAGAGTCTTAGGAAACGTATTGTTCAAATCTTTTGGGAGGACGACGATTACGACGCAAGTGATTTCGACTTAATGAAGGTTCAGTGGTCACAGAAACTGCTTGATGATCTTCTGCTGGATCCTGTTTTTCTGCAGATGAATCATTTTCTTCATCCGAGGTGTTATTCTGCATGACATCTGCATCTCGTTTGAAGTAAGGGCGAAGATGTTGCACATGGACAACTTTGATAAACTTGTTTTGGAGTGTTCTAGATTTAATCTCGTAGCACACGGCCCCGACTGGACGAACAATCACAAATGGTCCTTTGAAGATAGGAGAGAGTTTGTGATCTCGTTGTTTCGGTCAGTCGTATAATACGAGATCTCCTGCTTTGAACGAATGAGATCTACGATGAAGATCAAATCTATGTTTATTCTCCAAATGTGCTTCATATACATTATTTGCAGCTTCTTTCCAGGCGAGAATTAGAAAATCAAGTTGATCTTCGCGAGGTGTGTCATCTATAAATCTCCCAATGTGAAGTTCACGGGGAAGACGAGGCTCATATCCAAAAAGCAGATAAAATGGCGAATTTTTTGTTGAATTTTGTTTTGTTGTGTTATTTGCTAGTAAGGCGTTTGGGAGCAATTCATCCCATTTATCTGGATTTTTGTCAGTCAATTTTTTCAAAGTGGACACAATTATGCCATTTGCTCGTTCAACGATGTTATGTGCTTGTGGTGAATAAGGTGGTGTCATTAATTGTGTGATTCTATATTTTTGTAGGAAATGCTGAGTGTGGCGTGCAGTGAATGCAGTCCCTCTGTCAGATATGTACATACTTGGTGGACCATATCTAAGTATTATGTTATGGTACAGGGCATCAGTCACTGAGTGTGCACCAAGGGATGCAGAAGGTGTTGCTACTACATAGCGTGTAGCATGATCAATGTGGACAAGCATGTTGGTGTTTCCTGCTCCTGTTTGCGGTAAGCAGATCACGTGATCAGCGAATACAATTTCCCATGGTATAGTTGAAATCGGCAATTGCTGCAACAGACCATAAGCATTAGCAGTACAGCGGTTAACAACTTGACATTTGTGACAACTTCTAACATAGTTTTTATAGTCCTTTCGCATATTTGGCCACCAATAGTGTTGTTTTAAATTGTGAAGTGTTTTCTTTGCGTCCATATGTCCGCCATCATCATGACAAGCAATCAGCGTTTGTTCCCTCATTGCCTTCAGTATCACAACTGCAAAAGATTTTGGTTTTTCCTTTACTCGCATAAGAGTGTTGTTGTCGATGTTATTATTGGATATGATTGACATAGTCTTTTTGTTGGGATTTTGTTCTTTAAGTAAGCGAAAAATATATTGACAAAAATCATCTTGTTTTTGTTTTGTACAGATTTCTGATTGATGGCTTGCAGTCACTGTTAAACAAACAGGCTGTGTTGGAAAACGCAAAAGATAACCAGCAATAACATTTTGCTTTCCAGGTCGATGTACAGTTGTAAAGTCAAATTGAGCCAGATCTACTAAATATCTCGCAAATTTTCGGTTAACTGCGGATTTAGCATAACATAACAACATAAGCTGTTGTGTAGTTGTCTGTGATGAGTTGAAATTTATGACCAAGTAGATAAAGACGAAACTTCTCGGTGAGGGCCCAATGTACAGCAGTACATTCCAGTTCATTACGGTGGTAGCGTGTTTCAGCATCTTTTAAAGTACATGATGCGTATTCGATGACACGACGCTTTCCATTTTTATCTTGAGATAAAACTGCTCCTAATCCTGAATATGAGACATCAGTTTCTAAAAAAGTTGGCAGTCCTTGTTTAAAATATGCAAGAATGGGAGCGGTGGTAATAGCATTTTTTAAGGTTTCAAATGTGAGCTGTTGGTCATCTGTTAAAATTATGGTAGCATTGCTGGTCTTTCTTTCTAAACCTTTCAAAACACTTGTGAGTGGCTTAGCAATAACAGCATAATTTTGTATGTGCTTTCTAAATTGATTGGCAAATCCAAGAAAACTACGAACTTCATGAATAGATTTTAGAGTTGAGTAGCGTTGAACGGATGCTGTGCGATCAGGATCTGGGCATTCACCATCCTGAGAAAGAATTCTACCAAAGAGAGCAACTTCTGATACTGCTAGTTGTGTTTTCCCTGGTGCCAATTTGAAACCAGCATTTCGAGTTGCTTCAAGGATTTTGTAAAGCACTTTTAGATGGTAACTGAAGTTGTCATGGGAAGTTGAGATGTCATCAATGTATGTATTTACATTGTGTGGTGCTAGGATGTTCATAGGCCAATTTAATTGCTCTTGTCATTGTAGATGGGCCATTAGTGACACCAAATGGCATTCGAAGAAATTCATAATGTCCATCAGGAGTGACAAACTCAGTTTTGAATATGTCAGTCTCTCTTATACGAATGGTGTTGAATGTAGATTTTGCATCCATTTTAGAAATGTAGCACTTTCCTACGATACGTTTAATAACATCTTCCATATGGTCAATTGGGTGTGGATCAAGCTTTGTGATGGAATTAATTGTGCGTGAATAGTCAATGACAACTCGTCTTGGAGTGCTTTCATGGAATGGCTGCTCCACAATGAAAGCAGGTGTTGTGTAAGTTGAGTTGGAAGGGCGACAAATTCCTTGTTTCAACCATTTCTGGATTTGCATGTTAAGAAACTGGCGATCAGGTTCTGAGAGTCTATATGGTAGACATCTAATGGGCTTATGATGTTGCAAATCAATTTTAAATTCGATATATGGACATAGTCCAATATTATCATCATCGGAATAAAACACGTCAGAAAATTTTCCTATTACTGCATCGAGTTGAGCTTGTTGAATTGTAGATAGTTTGGCAAATTTTGGGATGAGTTGTGCTTGAGATGGAAGTATTTTTGTGTTTAAATCTGGTAAAACTTCATCCTTTAAAGGCGATAATGAGACTTCATTAGAAGCGATGCAGTTAATGCTAGGTTTTGATGTATGAATGCACTCGTATAAACGCAAAGAAGATGGAATAGAAATGCATAATGCACCATTAGAGTCGTAGGTGCATCTAGCTTGAACTTGTTGCTGCCAATCAAATCCCAGAATAAGAGGAAATGGGAGATGGGTACAGATTCCAAGATTCGATTTCTTTTAATAATTCTGTTTTATCAGGAAATATTCCATCATCATTCTTTTGTGACTGCATGCGAAGAATAATTAAGTCATTTAAAGAGTTCCTTCATTATTTCTTTCATTATTGTCCTCCACAATGCACGAAATTAATTCAATTTTATTTCCATTTGTTGAAAGCTTTCTGAAACGCAATTCATTCTTTAGGTCGGCGATTGTTAGATTATGAAGCGAATGTGGTTCAAAAGAGTTCAAAATATCAGCGGCTGTTGACATTTTTTTGTTTTAACCCTCTAAGTGGATGACCCGCTAATTGAAACTCACTTGGAAAGCGGTCTACTTTTTCAAAGCTAGTGGTAGCGAAAAGGTTTCTGTTTAATTTTGCGAACTTCTTCGAAAGCGCACCACAGTTTTATGCCTTCCCCTCTTAAAACTGCGTGGGGTCCTCTAATGGTTTTGAAGGGGCAATTTTATTGCTTTTTCGGTTTCTGTGTTGTTGGAAAGGGGAGGTTTCTCATTCACAGCTGTTGCCTAGGGCGAGTATTGTGTGATGGGCATTTTATCTACTTCACAGCCAACAGAAACTTCTCCCAATTTATTGCAAACAAGCAAATAAAGGGTAAAAAATAAAGTTTTAAAGAAATGATTCATTCAAAGTTGAAAAAATATTTTTAATATATATAAAAGCAAAAGAAAATTTATTTTTTTCTCCTGTTACTTTTAAGAGCTTTAAAAAAAATTTAAAAAGAACATTTTTATTTCGGTGTTACAATTTTAACCACAGAAGCTCTCTGTAATCATTGTTGAATATCAGACGAAGAAAACTGAAGAATATTTTCCTGTTATTTTTTTTAATTATGAGGTAAAAAGTAAAAGAGATTATTTTTTTATTTAACAAAATTATAATAAATGTAGTATCATTATACATGATGAATAAATTTGTAAAATAAAACTGGGATTTCTGCAATTTATTATATTTTTAATTAACAATAACATAAAAAGTCATTTCAATACTTTTAATGTATGCAAATTTTAATCCTTATCTTTATATTTTTCTGTTGAATGATTTTTTTTGCTATAAATCAACATAACAACTTGCAATGAGGGAAAATACCCTCACTACGTCAGCATTTGCACACATAATACACATTCAATCAGTGGTGCACACAAGGGAAGGGATTCTTGGGTCCAGACCCCTCAAAGCACTTGATTTTTTTTCGATTGATTATAATCCCATATATATATATATAATAAGTATTATATATGCATAGTTTGTACAGTAAGTAACTGTAATTAATAATTAATTTTATTAATGCTAATTATTCATTCAATAATTAATTTTTTAATGTTTTTTGTTCCCGAAAATCAAAAGAATGTGTTAGGTGGCGAATTGGAGTATAGGAGAATAGTGGACTTTGACCCTGGACCCCCTCCTTGAAAAGTTCTTGTTTGCGCTGCTGCATTCAATCAATTAAAAAATATATTTTTCTTAAAGTGTGCTGGCGAAAGTGTTTCTAACCATTTTCTATTCAAATTTAAGTTTTAATCTTTCCTTTAGTATTTCATCCTTTAAATGCATATTCGCACATATCTATAAATGGTAACTATATCTTTCTATTCAGTTATTGCAAAGATGTATTGCCAATTAATTTTGTCTTTTAAAACAATTTACATAGGTACAATTAGCTGATAATTAATAATATAAGTAATTTTATAAGCAAAAAATTTTAACACTTAGAAATGTATCCTTAATTCCAGTACTAGACCCTACAAATTGTTATTTTATTCTTAAATATTAACACAATAATAATTCATAATCATCATCATAACTCGTTCTATATTGCAAAAAATCCCTACCTTTTGCTTCTGAAATACCATTATATTAAAAATTTTGTGTAATTTTAGAAAAAAAAAATTTCACCTGTGGAAAACGGATCATAAGTTTTGGTTTTTAAATAATTTTCTCGTAGGTATAGAGAATTTTTCTAAAGGCATAACAATAGCTTGAATATAAAAAAAAATCGGGGAAGGGGATGAATTTTTTTAAGGAACATATATTTGGAAAACTTGCTCCAGAATTTCTGATCTGAAAACCAATTAGGTTTCAAGAAATTTTAATTTTCTGAGTTTTGAGTTTAGTTTCGGTTTCATTTTAAAGCATTTTTGCATTCCTAGATTGAATTAATTAAAAATATTTTTTTAACACAATCCATTATTTCGTTTGAAATGGCCATTAACTGCAATTTTAATTCTAAAATCATTTCTGTTTGCTCATGTTTTTAAGTTTTTGAGTTTTCTCAAATTTACTTAATTAAGATTGATTTAAAGACCAATATATTTTTTGCCACATAGTTTATTTAATTTAAAAGCTCTTTACTTTGTTTTCATTAATTTTGTTTTCCTTTTGAAAAATGCTATGACCAAAATGTACGCAGTCTACTGTGAGAAATAATACTTGAGAAAGGGATGGAATATGACTGAAAATATATGGTAAATCTAAAATCCAGCTTTCAGGTGATATTACAATTAGACTACAGAATACAAATGTTGCAGAATGAACTATAACTATTTCCCTGATGTACCACAAACTACATTATAATAAATATATTGTAGTACTACATTACAGTATTTTAAAGTCATGCAAGAAAAACTTAAACTTGCTTAACTGCCACGAAGGGGAACTGAGAAAAAAATAGATATTATTTACAAACTTGGTGATTTCTGGATTACGTTTGTATCACTACTATTTTCTGTATAAATATTTTGCATTTAAAACTCTTGTGAATATATAAGGTTCTGATAAAACTGAATAATTGATCAAATTAACAATTGTTATCTCTCTCAATATTATGTCGAAGAATATTTTGAATTAAAAAAGATATTTTCAGTCATATTTATATATATATTTCAAGTAGAATTTTCATGTAGAACATAAGTTGGATAGTAACATATAAAAAAATTAAAGCTTTACATGCATAAGAATTTTTTTTACGCCTTTACAAATTTTAAAAGTGTTTTTCTCAGATTTTTAATTTTGAAGATGAGAGAGTGTTTTCTAATCCCTAAGGCGTTTTTCCTGTTCAAGATAGAGTCTTGAAATATCTTGTAAATATTCCCTAACATGTTCTATAAAAGTTAATATGGATTTAGGTCTGAGAGCTCAAGTTATTTTTTAAAAATATCTTAATGTTATTTTTAAAAAAAATTGTTTTCCCAGGTTCAGCCATACAAATAATTATTAAAATTCAACAAGGAGATATATTTTAAATTTTATACTTTTTGTTTGCAATAATCTAAGAAATATACATCACTTACAATAATTAAATATTTTTAATAATTTAGCATTTTAGAAAGGTTTTAAAAACTTCAAAACTGTTCAATGCTTTAAAATTGTGAAATAATGGCTTGTCAAACTAACCTATTGTTTTCAGAATCAATATAATAGTATAATCTGAATATAAAACAAAAATTAATTTTACTGTGACAAAACTGTTTACGACGTCTACTCATACTGTAAAAAGAATGAAAGATAAATATGTAACATAGTGGCAGTCAAAAACACATTCATAATAAGTAAAAATTCTGTCCCGCTACTAATTCCAATGCATTTTCCAAACTGTAGCTAAAAACAATTATATGTTTATTAGGCCAGAAATTATTTATATTTAGATATATTTTTCCTTATAAGTACATAATGAATAATGGCCAGATAATTTGTAAAATCCTAAAAGATTTTAATGGAGAAAAAAGCCAAACATAATTTTAGATAGGAAGAAATTTCATTATATAATACACAAATATGCATGTTTTAAAACAAATAAGTTGGCTAAGAAAATGAAATTTACTTAAAAATTTCCTGAATAAAGTAAATCAGATTTCATCCTCAAATACATATAATTGTAAGAAAATGTTTTATTCAATTTACAATCAATTACAAATAAACTTTTATAAAAAATAATTTTAACAGGTATAAATAGCAAAAAATATCAAAGAAGTATAAGAAAGACACATACATGTTGTTTACAGAAATGCCACAGTGTAATATTTTTCAAAACACGGCACTGCACACTGTCCAACATTACAGTCTTTACATTGAAAACGAGTTTCTCTTCGAATACGTTTTCCATTATCATTTATCTTAAGGTTGCATACCACACATTTTCGTGATGGTTTTTTTTTTTGAAGAGTCTTTTAATAGTCTATACTCCTGCAAAGAGAAGTCTGAATTCAAAGCTATAAAAACTTACTATTCCCAACAATGTCATTTATACCTTTATTTTTTATAATCTATGAATGCGTTAAACTATATTAATTTGTTATGGCGACTATTTAATATTAAATGCGAAAAAAACGAATAAATTTCAAACTGAAATTTAAATTGAATGTTTCAAAAACTGTCATCAATATTCTCATAACTTTTACATATTGTCGTTTTAGCATCTCACACATCTATCTTCTATGTAAAAATCTATTACAAGTTCATTAAATATTTCAGCATATTTTTAAACATAACATGCAGTTTTCAACCAAATTGTGAGGCTCCGGTAGCCTAATGGTCAAGGTAACGGACTCGTAGCTGTCGTGTCATGAGTTCGACCTCAGTACCACTGAAGATCCGCCGAGTAGGGGAATGATGCTCAAGCGTCGTCCTCGTCACTTGACCATGGTTTAAAATTACGAGGTCCGTCGCCAAGTGAGTGAATATTAACGTCGCACTGTTCAGCTACACGAGGGCTTTTGGTGATGAACCTCGTAATTTCGAAGCATGGTCAAGTGATGAGGGCGACACCTGAGCTGGCCCCTCTCTCCTAACTACCACACTTCCCCAACGGAGGAGGTTTGAGCTCTCTACGGATTTAACGAACATCGCCCCCTACACGGCAGGTCTTTTGTGGCACTGAGCTCGAACTCGTGGCATGCCAACCATGATCCGATACCTTGACCACTAGGTTACCCCGGCCACAGGTCCGTTGCCAAAAGCCCTAGAGTAGTTGAGTAGAGAAGAGAGAGAGCGACGTTAATATTCCCTAACTTAATTAAATAATATGAAATTTAAGGAATACATGAAAAAATATTAGAAGTGGAATACATATACAAGTATTAAAAATTTAATCTAAATATATTTTTTAAATATCCAAAGAATTATTAGTATTTATGGTAAATATATATTTTTCAACTGAGTATGTGAGACACGCATAAATATCTTTTTCGAAATTCAAATGCAGAATTTCAGTGTAGCTAATATAAAATTCCTAGTTTTGCATGGTTAAGATTATAAAAATGTCCAAATTTTAATAACCTTTTCTTCAGTCAACCACTAATGGAACATGAATGATGAGGGATTATGCATAAATATATATCTTTTTAACTTGAATTTAAAAAGGATCTTTATATTTATTTATATGCGCAAATGTAAACTGTAAATTTGTCCAGATGCTTTTGATTACTCTTTATTTGAAGATTCAAATTTAAAAATATAAGCTTGTAGTTTACGTTCTCTTTGAATGAAATTACTGTTCAGACATTTAAAATTCAAATATAATTCGTTATCTGAACAATAAAAAAACTAGGGATTCTATGTAAGATGCCCTGAATACCTGGCTTTAAAATTATAAAAACTAAAAGATTTAAATAGGGTTTTTTTTTAGCAATGTGTAAAATTTTTTAGCAAATAATGTAATACAGAAGCTTAAAATTATTCATGTTTAGAAGTGTCCAAAATTTTAAAAGATTTTAAATTCTGAACCTTTTTCTTTCTGTTAATTTTTGACACATAACGAAATAATCCTTTTTTAAAAAAAAAAATCCCTGAAAGTATTGATTAAAATAAGAAAAATGAAGCAGTAAATTATCCTCAATGTTTTAATATATACTTTGAATTTAAATACTATAGATATTTTTAAAAAATTTAGACATACATTATAAAAACTTAAATCCATTTGAGAATTTTAAGGTAAGGAAAAAAAATGAGATTTTTATCAAGCTATCCCCTAATTTTCTCAATTCGTTGACTTGCAATTATTTCCGTACGCTCTTGGGTTTAAAGAAATTATTCCCAGTTTTTTACGATTGCTGCAGGGGAAGAACCGGTCTCCCCGCGAGCCATAAAACTTTCCCTCAATGGCCATTTTGTCTCCCCGACCATCTCTAATTATCTTTCAAGATGTTAAGCCTTTAAAGGAGGGGGAGGGGGGAAGAATTTGGAAATACACGGCATTTCCGCTTTCGAACACGTTACTTGAGGAGGTAAAATTGCGTTTGGTGCATTTTTGGTGAGTCCCCTGCCTTACGGAAAATTCAGTGTTGTCCGTTTTTGAAGCCTCTCTAGTAGGGCAGAAAAGGCCGTGCTAACCGCTTGGAGGGTTAATTAGCGAAATGAGCTTGGCGCTGTCTTTGATGTTGGCGAGGTCTTTTTGGCAGGGCTCGCGAGACAGAGCTTGACGATACTGGCGAGAAACAAGGAGTAATTGCGGCTGAAGATCTTGGCGAAATCGTGTTCCGTCAACTCGGCGATTTTTCGAATAATCCTTTAGGCTTAACGTGCACGGCGACGAATTAGGCTTAACGTCGCTGCATGTGAACAGTTCTATAGCTTGGAATATTTCACAGTTCTTTTGAAAACCGGCTGCGCCATATAAGATAAAAAGATGTAGGAAGTTGATAGTTTATAAGAATGTTTTATTTAAAAAACAAATAACATTTAATAACAGCGAAAAATTATGTTGCGGTACAATTAGTCACTTCGGCATAGCGTGTGTGTATCTGCAATTGCCAGATTACATTACATAAAATACCATAAATCTCGTTGCCACTAATTCTAACAAAATGGGAACCTTACACTCTGAATTCTTCATGAAAGTAGTGTCTAATCTCCACTAATGTTACGTTCAATGACACAAGCGGTTATATTTCTGGAAGTTTCTGTCGAGCCAATAAATAAAGATCCTTGCCGGTACGGTGATCAGCCTGATTTTAATCAACGAGTAGTGAACACTGTTTTGAATAGCGATTAGCTCGGCTGTACTTGTGAATAATCTTTTACTTACGTGTATTTTTAAACACTGATGACTGAGTTTGATTGCTGTTGAACGTGTGAAGACCTTCGGAGATTTACGCTCTGAATATTGCTGCTGAATCCTGTATGTAAAGGATTGGATTTTTGATAATAAATTCGCATCGCTCCTAAAGAACTGATTATCTTTTTTATGGTTGTTTTGCATAAAATCCTCGGATCCGGATCTACGTAACAATATTTTTATCAGATGATTTTATTAAATATCTAACCATTATTACTTACTGAATGAAATATTTTTTATTAGTTCGCAGCAATACAATCTCATAAAAAAAATATGCAGATTGGATTATTTCACAAATCTTTTGATTTGTGAAATAATCCAATCTACAAACTACACACGCCTGAAGTTAGACGCCTGAAATAGTCGCGACCCCCTGAACTTCTTTGACAGCCCGAAAAGAAGTATCTGATTGGCTAGACCATAGTTTCCCAAACTTTTTGTCTCGTAGACCCCTTGTCATGTTTTCAGGTTTGGGGTAGACCCCCTGCTTACTTAATATAGAATTTTTTGCAAATTCATCAACTTTAAAACATCGGAAATTCATGTTAATTTTAAACGTTTATTAATTAAATTAAAATCACAATTAATTAAATAAAAATCACAGTTAATTAAATAAAAATTACAATTAAGCTAAAATAACAATTAGGTTATCACAATTAATTAATTTAAATGAAATAATTCGTTACATAAAATAACTCAGCAAAAAAACAAATGCTTTTAATGTAATGAATGAACCTGATGCTGTGTAATAACAATTTTTGAATATTTGGCATCAATTTGATCAGGTTTAGTCATTAATCTCCTCGGTTAGTAATGTCCAGTCTGTTTCGTTTTTTTAGGAGATCGGCAACCGCGCTGAAACCTTTTTCCACTAGGTACGAGGATGGAAAAGCAAATAAAAATTTTCTCGTGATATTATGTAATATGGGATAAGTGTAAGAGGTATATCTTTTTTAAGCCACAGTTTTCTGATATCCATTTTTAAACTGTACTTTAAGTTCTTCGTTTGTACTTATTCCAATCAGTTTCTCTTGTAATACGACATCCATCTCTTCATTGTCACCATATCGATTAATTAACCACTGTGATATTACCATATATATGTGGGATTATTGTACAGTTCTAGGGGTATTCAATAATCACACTCTCGTTTGTTTCTAATCTAACGTTTAATTACACAGTTCTACTCACTAAGACAGACGTTTACACATATAATACAGTATTTACAATTCGATTAAGCCCTCGTGCTGAGAGTGACCTGCGCGTCTCTCTCGTGAACAACGGATTGGTGGGTCCCTACTCGGCCACCGTTCTCGTCACTTCCTTCAGCCCCGGATCATCGACCTCCTCGTCTAGAGTCCGCTCGCTGAATCTGATCTTCACAATAATACTGAGGTACAGGAGTGTTGAGAGTGACCTGCGCGTCTCTCTCGTGAACAACGGATTGGTGGGTCCCTACTCGGCCACCGTTCTCGTTACTCTCCCTTCAGCTCCGGATCATCGACCTCCTCGTCTAGAGTCCGCTCGCTGAATTCTCTCTCCTTCGTTAACTCCCGGTGGCTGCCTTGACAGCGCCCTCTATTGAATGTTCATGTGGAAATTTCCCATATATATATATATATATAGTCAAAATATCTTTATACCGAATTTCAAAATCTGAACAGAGGGCATTCAAATGCTGAATGTAGGTTAAAATGTCATTTTCCTGGCAGTTTGTCTGAAACAAATTGAGAAACTGGAAAAATTCACGTCGTCCAATATTTTGCTTCATTAGCTTAATTCTGGCAAGAAACGCTGAAATGGTGGACTTTATTTTAATCAAATTTAAGCTATCACCTTATATAACTGCAAGCTCTAACATCATTAAATTTACTAAGCAAATCTGTTAAGCAGGCAATATCTGTTTTCCGCTTCATTAAATTTCCTCTTAAAATTGTATCTTTAGAATCCAAAAACTCTAAAACAGTCTCAAAAAGAGCAAAAATTCATATCAAACACAAACCTTTTGACAACCAGTGGACTTCCGTGTGAAGGAGTAATTGATGAATATGTTCGTCATTTACTTTACGTTACTGAAATTGAAAATATCAGTTGCACAGATTTTTTTCGAATGTCTAAGCATTGTGTCAGCTTTAGCCCGCATTTTTATTTCTCATGTAAATCCAAATAAAAAACACACCACCACAAGGGGCAAACGTGTTTTGTCTATAAATTGAAGAGTCGAACCGATTGCATTGTAATTACTTGTCTCTCTGCTTCTTTTCTCTTTCAAAGTTACTTTGATTAACCAGGTCGTCAATATTTGATTTATTTAAAGAGAAACACAAAGCTATCTTTTAAATCTTAAAATATTACTATTAAAAAAATACAAAAAATAATTAGAAATTAAAAACAATTACCTGTGGCTATTTAAAGCGAGTAAATTGTAAGAGATGGAACTGTGTACTTATATATATATATATATTTTGAGCTGCCCAATTTCTTTGAAAATGAGTCTTTTGATGTAGCGTTAAATAAAGAGCACTTTTTGAGTTCCTCACACCCTCGGGCATTCCTCTTCGGCACGGTCAAAGGAAAAGAGGTTGCTTGTCATTGGTAGATGAGCAATTACGTCATTATTCTGGGTTGCCTGGTTTGGCGTTATAACATTTTTCTATGCCGTAGTGGTTCATTGAAACATAAAAGTTTTGTCCCAATTTGGGAGATTGTTTTTCAGGCAGTTTTTTCTTCCGTGTCTTGAGTATAATAGCTAAATTCCCTTGCGTATGAAATTTTCACTGTAAAAATAACAATCGGTTCTTTTTTTTTTTCATTCAAGTAAATCAAAATATTTTTAATGGATTCAATTTTGTAGAAGAAATATATATTTGAGCTTAGTAAATGAGGAACTCAATTACAAATAAAAAAAAAAATTGTTATATAATTTTTAATAATCCATTTACTGTGATTAATAATACTTTGAAAATGAATTACATGTTTCGAGTTTTATCCTTATGTAAGAAAAAAGAAGTCACTTATAAATAAAGAAAATTTATGTTTTTTTTTATAATATATATTTATTGGTAATATTAATGTACATTTTAAAGGTAAATGAATTCGTTCTTATATCAGAATGAATTTGTACAGGCAAGTGATATTTTAAATTATTAGCTTAATTTCATTTTTGTAATAGTATTTGTTTTTTGTGTGTTTGTTTTTTGTGTATGTGTGTGTGTGTGTGTGTGTGTGTGTGTGTGTGTGTGTGACTGTGAAAGACTCATTTATTCACATTTCTAAAAAAAATTCGTCTAATACTCTGTTTCCTTTTAAATTTTAGAATTAAATTTACTGCACAAAAATTTTAGCTATTATAAACTTAACTATATAAATAAACTTATACATAAATTTTTATTTTCTATCTTTAGTAAAATACTATAAATAAAGTGATTCGTGGCTATTGTATAAGAAACACCTCACTGTTCTAACTTCCACATCACATCCATATTATTCGTTCAAGTTATCATCAACACATTTATTCACATAATTCTCAATTTTTGCAATTATTTTAGAGGTTTCCTTTTCTAACATGCTCACACATACAAATCTTCATTCAGGGTTTAAATCAAAAGTCCTGAAATAGAGTACCACTTGAATCCCTTCATCAGGGGTTTGTTATAGAGAATAGTTTGTTTTTATAACAGGCAAGTATAATGAAGATATAGTCATTAATGGAATTTGGATTCATCTTAAGAAGTATTTACTGATCGATGTTGTGTCACTCGAAGCACATCAATTTTCTCCTTTCCTAAAGTATGTTTCCTCCTGTAAAGCTACTGCTCGAGAATTAATACGAAAATATGACATAAAATAATACGTTTTCGAGCAAAAATAAAAATTAACCATTAAATTATAATTTCCAAAAACTTATTTAGATTTTGCATATTATTTTACAAGAATTTTCACACACTAATTATTGACTTTCTTATAGTTACAATTAGAGATAATCAAGAAAGTATAAAACGTAGCAGAAATTATTTAACGAAATCATTTAGAAAAATTTCTTTTTCCAACATTTTCATTCTTAGAATATATATATATGTATATATATAGTAGTAATTTAAAGTTTATTTTAAAATATCCAGAAATGGGCTTAATTTTCGAGAAATATATATCTTTATATTCACGTGTATTCTGGTATCGTTTTAAAATATGTATTTGTACTTTTTTTCCATTTTATTTCGTTATTTATGAGCACAATGGCGTTGGAAGTATAAAGTACGCACTCAGTAAATTTTCGAAACACCACTAATATTATACGAAAATGTAAGAATTTTTTAAAAAATTATTATTTGTCAGTTATAACCCAACAAACTAAACATATATGTTTGAAATAAAATAACCGTAACAGTTATAGAAACAATTAATTACCGTAAAAGCTGGCGTATAACGCACTATTTGAACACAGAAAATAAGATCGAAATTCATGAGTGCGCATTATACTCTGGGGAAAAAATGTTAACTTTAAAAATAAGAAAAAGCTCCTGGAAAAAAATTAGACTTCTACATATATCGAAATATTGTTCAGTTAAAAGAAATCAAATTCTTTATCAAATGTAGATCTGGAAGAGTACACTATTTTTTTTTTTTTTTTTTTTTTTATTGGAATAATACCTTGAATAAGTGATTTCTAAACATATAGAGCCAGGACTTCAAACCGTAATTTTTTTGTTCCAGTTCAACTATAAAAAAAAATATATATCGTTTCTCTTCCGGTTTCCGTTCTGCCAAAAATAATGGTTTTCGGTTCAGATCTGAATGAATAATTTTACTTTACGTATATTCTTATTTGTACTACAAATATAATTCTATCGTAAACAAAAATTAAATTCTATCAAAATTTGGAAGACTTTTTTTTTTTCTTAAAAAGTCATCAGCAAGTTCATTCAACTGAATTAAATTTGATTTCTACAAGTAGTTGCATCAAGAACTGAATCAGAAAGTACTAGTGAACACAGTGGCGTACCTACCAATGGGCTAAGCGGTGCCATGCACCAGAGCCTTCAACCTCAAGCGGGGCCCTCGCACCCTGACCAGCAAGCAAGTCGAACTTGCGATAATTTCTCCCATATTTAATATATAAATATAAAAGGTTACAACATACAACTGTAATCAGGCCAACTCAGTTAAAATTGCACAGTAGTGAATAAGTTCAAGCTAATCAATCACTTAAAAACGGCAGATACCTGTGGAGGCCTTTTTCACGTTTTGAGTGTAAATTATTGGAAGAGGGGATTGATCTTACATTGATTTTCAAATGTAATGGTTTTTATTGCTATGTTAATAAAGAAAATTCGATTATTGTGAATTTTTCGATTTATTTTTGGACTGGGGCTAATTTTTTTTTCTGAGCTGCACATTTGGAAACTATTGTATTACCATACGTCCTAAAAGGGAAGATTGTGTTTAGAATTAGAATGACGCGTGCATTATATTTCTTAAAATATTTTTGAAGTTTATTTATTTTCATCACACAGAGATCAGAGCATTTATCTTAGAATTTCAGCAATGTTATACTAACTGATACATCAAAAGAATTATAATTTATTGTAACTTAAAAATAAGAAGCTAACAAGTTTAACTTCTATCCATAAAACTAATAAAATAACCTTTTTATATGAAAGATGAAAAAGTAAGAAATAAATGTGTTGTAATTAGTCATAAAAGAACAATTAAACACGAATAAGAATAGTTTTTCCTTATATAAATAAGTTTACCAAGATACATGAATGATTTGCTCCTTGCTGACTTAAAGATATGTGTAGTCATAATTTTGTCTTATGTCAACTAATTGTTTGCGTTTTACTAATCAAGAATTTTTCTAAAAATTCAAAAGGATTTGATATTTTATGCTAACGAAAGCAGTACATTACAGTTGGAAAAAATTTTAATTTTACATTTATTCACTTGTGTATTTAAAGGATTTATTTTTAAGAACATGCAAATAAATCGATAGTTTATTAATGTCTCATTCAGAGGAAACATGAGGGATATCGCAATGAGACGGACCTCATTATTTGAATAACAATCAAGTAACGAGGATGATATCCGACCTGGAACCCAGTCGATTATGTTATGACGGCAATGAAAGTACTTTAAGCCTTTAGAAAGTTAACGTGTATTAGAGCCCTGCTAGATGATGGAATCCTCAATTGTGATCACTCGGCTACCACAGCTGTAAAAACATGTGGAATCTACAATGTGATACTGTTTAACAAGTAACATTTATTTATGATTTTGAGATAAAGTATTAAGTTAACGCCACATTCCTGCCATTTATCACATTTACCTGTCATTGTTAATCGATTATCATAATTTTCAGCATACATAGGAACAATTAGATCAAAGATGAACATTATCATATAATTTTAATCCTTGAAAAATGCTTGGTGTAAAAATCTAAACTTAATCTTAAGATTCAATAATTATTATGAAATCTAATGCATCAAAACAGAATGAATTATCCAGGCAATAAAAAATGACATTTATCAATGTTTTTATTCTTTTAAGAAAGTAAGTATACAAAAATTCTTAACAGAGTGTTGTATAAATAACTAATTAATTCTCAGAGAAGCAATTATAAATTGATTAACCACAATATAGCTTAGTTGAATATTAACATGTCTATTGGTATACAGATGTTCAATAGTTATAAGATTTTTTTTAACTCACATATAGTTAATGTAATTTTGTTATTTGTTAAAGAATTATATATGTGTCTTAAAGCAAATATTTTCCATTATAAAAAGATAGAGAGCTTCAGAGTACTATATGATTATAAAATAGCCCATTATC
The DNA here is from genome assembly GCA_019973935.1 of Trichonephila clavipes. Taxonomy (NCBI): domain Eukaryota; kingdom Metazoa; phylum Arthropoda; class Arachnida; order Araneae; family Nephilidae; genus Trichonephila; species Trichonephila clavipes. The sequence goes on along the minus strand of BMAU01020033.1, from coordinate 572,055 downwards.
GATTTGAGATTTTACATTATGACATAGAGAGACAGGCAAAAATTTTGCTTTTTCTTTCCATTTTTTAAATTCATTGTATGTATCTAAATGTTCAAATAATTATATTATTTGTTTTTCAAAATTAATTAATTTAAGAGTTAACACGATAATTTGAGTTTGTATGTACGAAATTACTGCGTTTAACAGAATAAAAATAAATCTATAACATTTTCAACATTTACTGAAAATCAAAATATAAATAAATTTTACCTTGATAAATTAATTTAAATTTGCTTTAGGTTATTATACCTTTGACTGAAATGAAATAAGCGTTTCCTTTTTTGTGCAATAGTTATCATTGTGATTAGTGTTTTATATAATATAATCAATGTTTTATACTATTTCATTCAATGCCTTTTAATAATACTAAAAAAAAAAAAATCTTGGTGGAATGTGGTTTAAATTCGTAGGAAATGTCTCCTTTAAAAGGAAAAGAAATCTTTTGAACTGAAATCAGTAGTAATTATCACAGGCGATTTCCAAACACAAGTTTCTCTAAGAAAAGGAAAATGGGGACTTTCAAACTTAGAAAGTTCTACAGTATTGGATAATTTTAAAAAAAAATTATCCAATCCAAAGTATCTGAAAAAATAAATATAATCTGAACGTAGTCGAACAGATAGTTACATTTAAATTAAAATAATATGTTCGTTCTCTTTTTTTTTTATTCGTGTTCGCCTATTTATTCGTGAGTCACGCATTTTATGTACAATAGTACAAAAGCAAGTCGTAAAATCTTTTATATCAACAAAAAATGCTTCTCCCCGTTGATTATTGTTGATCCTTCAGTTTTTGGTCATTGTTGATTATCATATGCCTATTTGGTGTAAGAAAACCTAGAAATGCACACATCTGCCTTCTTATAGATCTTCTAAGGTTACTTTCAAGTAGCCGGAAAACTATTCTCCCTCTTATTGCCGTAATAAATCTTTGGAAAGGGCATTTCCTTTTCTGTTAAATTGTCGGACATAGGATAAATAGAAACTATGCCGACAAAGCCCTCTAAAAAGGCTCTCTTCTACTTACCCGGTCACTTTAGGGCAGTGCTTCTCAAACTTTCAATACTGGCGCCCTCCTTTTCGATCACAATTTTTTTCGCGCCCCCCTTATACATTCATAATGTACTGAATGCAATAATAATGCACTTTGACGTTAAAGCTACAATAGGCGATCTTAATTATAAACCATACAAATTAGTAACATAAGTATTAAATTTTGTATACTACTTTTAAGCAAAATAAATAAATAAATAAAATAATAGGATAATTATTATGCTATTTTTCCTTTCTCTAATTTTTAAATTGAACATATTGCAAAACGCGGTAGCTGCATAGAAGACAAAATATAGATATCTGCTAAATATAGAAAAAGAACTCAGAGGGTCAATTTCTAATCATAAGGATTCTACTTATAAAAACTTTGCTTTTCCAAGACAAGCTCATGGACGTCATTAAATACTTGTTAAACGTTCTTAATTTAGTATTAATTAATTAGTTATAAAATATTCTGTGCAGCACTGATACATTAAAAGTATACCGGCTGAAGTGCCCGCTCTGCACGAGTTCATTTATAAGAAAATAAAACATTATTGATATAATAGCTGAATTGTAAAACGAAGCAAAGCCAAGTGCTCGACAATGTTTACAAAAACGTAAAATGATTTTTTTTAAATCGTTGCTCAAATTATAATTAGTTTTAAGCGAATTGTAATTTTAAGCCACACAGAATTAGCATTTATAATTGATGGTAAACAGTAGCGCAATGTTGCATAAAATTTTCAGGGGGCGCGAAAGTTCACCTTTCTTGTATCAGGTTCCTTTTGACATTTGTCGATTTTCGGGAACAAAACACAGTAAAAAACTCATTCTTGAATAAATAATTAGCATTAATTAATAAAATTAATCATTAATAACAAATACTTAACTAAATTTTGCGTACTATAAACTTAGAATTATAATCAATCGTTTGAAAAGTCAAGGGCTTTGGGAGGGACCCCCTTTTTGTGTGCGCCACTGATGTTAAATAATGATCAATAATATAAAACATCGATGAAGAATAATTGTATTATTTTTAATATTTAAAGCGAAAAATCAACATGTTTTAACCCGGGAGCATTCAATGCCACTCGATACGGTCGGGGTTATTGAGTGGAATCCTGGTTTTTTATAATTATTTTATTGTACACGATACAAATCATGATTCCAGTGAATAATTTAACTAAGAGAAAGTTTATTACCTACTTTCAAACATTTTTCAATTTTTCTTTGGTAAGAAATAAACAGTTTTGCCAGAATTAACGATTTCGTAATTTGTGTGTCCCGCGACCACTTCCGGGTAAAAAGTATATTCATTATGAAAAATAGTATGTATGCTACTGTGCTAAAAATTGTGTGAAACGTTTTTCGTTATGCTTTATACGTTGAGAATATTTATAAAAATATGTCTTGGCCAAGTAATCCTTCATGTGCTTGTGTGTGTGCGTCTCTCTTCGTGGTTTTACAAAACATCATAAAACTCTGTTTGCATGGAAAAAACAACAGAGAAATGCAATTTTACAACTTCCAAAATGAGAAACAAACACATAAGATGAGTTCACAACAAACTGTACCAATAACTTAGGGTCAAACAGATTACAGCTTTAAAATTTCAAAAATAATGAATGATGAATTATTTACGAATATGATGATTTTTTTTACCCCGTAAATTTTTTTCGATTATGGGTCTGGGATCTGCTTTTTGGTCAAAGGTTGTTATCATAAAAAATTTGGCGTAATAAAAAAATCTTACTCATCACGGGATTACAGCAAATCAAATAAAAGTTGTTTTTATTTGGTTATAGGATCAAAGATAGCTAATTAGGTATTGAAGAAGTTTTTATTTTTGCTGATTTAATATCGCGCGCCGCTACCTAAAAATTATATCAGAGTAAAAGTGCATTTTTTATTATGTCTGTAATAGTATTTTGTTTTAATTCATTCCAGTAAACTAATTTTTTTTAAATCTTTTCTTTTCGATATTGTTTTCGTACATATCGATTAAAAACTATGAACAAAGCCCTCTAAAAAGTTTCTAGAAACACTGCTTTAGGGGACTGTTCAAACGAAGAGGGGGGGGGATGATATTTGAAGCTAAAGTCTTTCTTCGTTTTGAAAAAGTAAAGAAAAATTGTTGTCACAGTTATCTGCAACTCGATTGAGGAGTCAGTGCGTTGAGAAGGAAATGTTTTTGTAATTGTTTTGAATGTTGATCGAAGGAGTTGTCTTCGTAGGAATGTTTTGGCTCTACCTTACGCACAAAATCAGTTCATCATCGCACAAAAAATCAGAGCAGTAATCTTAGAATTTAGGCATTATGCAATTCTTTTGAAATTTTAAATAAAAAGTAAGGATTATCCAAAGGCTAAGAATATAACTCTTTTTGTACAAAAGTCGAAAAAAAATTAAGAAGCCCAGTATTTTGTCATTACTCGCAAAAGAAACAATTCAGTACAAAGAAGAAGAATATAATCCTTTTATGTAAACAAGTTTACCGAGATACATGAAGCTCCTCGGCAAATTAAAAATGTTTGTAGTCATAATATTTTGTCTTTGATACCAGCTTATTGTTTGTACTTTACTATCAAGTATTTTAAAATTCAAGAGCATTTCCTCTTTTTACAAATGAAAACAATTTAATACTGTTGAAAAAAATATAATCTTAAATTTCTTTTGTGTATTTAAAGAATTTATTTTTAGGAACACGTAGATGCACCACGAAAGGAATCCGCTTACCAAATTTTAAGACTGTACGTCTAATAGTTTAGAAATGGAAATATTTATCAATAACGCCCCTTAAGCCCCCGCAACGCCACTTAGGAAGCTATTTTCACAAAACCCATCTTATAGCAGATCTCTACTTAATGAATGGAATCTGCTTACTCAATTTCAAGATTTTACGTCTAATAGTTTAAAAAAGGAGTTAATTGCCTATAACGCTGCTTAATTCTCCGCAAACTTGGGGTCGATTTTCACAAAACCCATTTTGTAGCGGATCTGTACTCTATGAAAGGAATCCGCTTATCAAATTTCAAAACTGTACTTCTAATAGTTTAAAAATGGAAATAATTATGCATAACGCCCCTTGGAGGTCAATTTTCGTAAAAATCATTATGTAAGGTATATCTACTTTATGAAAGAAATCTGTGTACCAAGTTTCAAGACTGTACATCTAATAGATTAATAATGGAAATAATTATCTATAACGCCCCTTAAGCCCCCGTAACGCCCCTTGGGATTAGATCTTTGCAAAATCCGTTCTTAGCTGATGTCTACTCCATGAAGGGAACCTACCTACCAAATTTCAAATATGTAGGTTTAATAGTTCCGGAGATATCGTGGATTAGTCAGTCAGTCAGTGAGTGAGTCGCTTTTCTCCTTTATATATATAGATGGTACATTAAAATTTTTTTTAGATAATATACTTGTTTGTTATTAACTTACGTTGCAGCATATCTTACCCATCGAAAAAAATAGAAAGAAAAAGAGAAAAAAGAATGTTGAGGAATATACACTGTATTTACAAAAAGAAAATTTTATTTTAAAATTAATGAGCTTTAAGGACATTTTCTAATTTAAAGCATACAAGTAATTTTAAGCATACATTATTTTATAACAAGACTTTTTAAACTTACATCACCACATGCGGACTTAAATTTAATTATGCATAAAACATGTTAATTTTGTTTGAGTTTTTTTATTTGAAAAAATACTTTGTTTCATAATACGTTTCATATCTTTGAAATGCACCAAAAATCCCTTCAGGTGCAATTTTCCGTGTCTTTTCTTAAATGTTTCTAGTCATCCATTGCTACGTAGAAATTGGTCTTATCCCAATACCTTAACAAATGGAAAAGCTTTCTCTATTACGAAAGGCTCAGAGATCAGAACATTTTTATCTTGCATTGTATGTATCCACTTCATAACTGCCTCGTCGAAATCTTCATGGACACATGTTCTTCTACGTTTTGAACAAGAATTCAATGAATCCTAATTTCGAAGCTTATCTCGATTTCTTATAATAGTTGATAAGCTGTTTGGAGGAAAACCAAATGTTAAAGCCATGTCCTCTTTTTGACGCCTTTATCTACTTCCTGAAAAATTAAAAAAAAATTTCATGCTCAAGCACTTACAAACTATCAGAAACGAAGTTACCAGTACGAATGATCAACACTACAAATGAACGAAAATTAGTTCAAGGACACGGAGACACGATGCAATTCCACTGAGGGTGAAAGAGGATATCGAAGATGTTTCTAGTGAAAAGTAGTACTTCTTGGATGAAACTCCCAGAAATCTATTGCTCTCGGCGCGCTAAAAAAAACAGTTCAAGATTTATGAGAACCATAAAATGTGTTAAGAGAGAATAACTTAAAATGTCCGGAACTACTTTAAAAATAAGGAGAAAAAATCCAATCACAAGAAAAAAAAAAAAAGTTTGTTGCATAGAAAATGCACTTCACTATAGGAAGTTTATTTTATGAAGAAAATCCTGAAATGCGCGTAGAAAAATTCGCTATATAGAGGTTCGTTATATGGAGGTTCGACTGTATATATATTTTTTGATAAACAGTAGAAACTTTTCCCCCTGCCTCATAACTTAGAACCATAAATCTCTCCTTCTCCTGAACCCTTTAACCACTTCCTTTACACATTTTTTTGAAAAAATTGCAAAAATCATCACATTTTTAAATTTTATTATTAAATACAATGAAATGAAACAAAACAAAATATGTAGGTTTTAAGTTGAGTTTTTTTTTATTTTTTACAGGCGTAAAAACATTTAGTTTTAATATTTGTTTACTATCCCGAGTTATATTTGGCAAATGGAAAAAAAGTTAAATATTAGTCTTAATATGATTGATTTTGAAACAAGGGACAACACAAAATGAGATACCCGACATTCTGTAAACTGGTATCTAGTCTCGTTTCTTACTGGCTTATTTCTGGAATCTCTATTACAGGAGCACAGTCACGGGAACACTGTCTCGTTGGATTTGATTTTTTTCAGATGCAGGAATAACATCTGAAAAATGCATTGAGGTTAACCTGAGTGGTGAAGGACTAATGCTGGGTTTTCCTGATGTGGCAGAAAACTCGTCACGATGATTTTCTGAAATTAGTTTTTCAGTCAGTTTCATTCTAAATTGTTTAGGTGATCATGAACCTCCTGATTTACAGTACAAAATGAAGGAATTTCACAACGCCAAATCCAATAAATGGAAGAAAATCTTAGTATTTTCCTCTCTTTTTCTGGATGTAAAATAAGGAGCTAAATGCTGGTCAACTTTATCTACACCACCCATTTGGTCATTGTAGTCAACTACACATTTAGGCTTGGACTTTGTCTCTCCCCGTTCATTTGTTACATCCTGCATTTCGATTGTATGTATTGTGGAATTTAGACTAACATCCTTCTTATCTTTCCATGTAATTACAGTTACTTCCCTCTCTAATACCCAATAATTTCTCCTTTTTTTTTAAAAAAAAATTTCTTTGTCTTTAGATCTCGAGATAAATCTCTTCTATTCAATCGAAATGTTCCACTCACATCAGTCTTCCTTTTAACCAACGTATCAGCCAAACTGGGCTGGATAAAAATTGTCCTAACCAAAGCTGAGCATTTTCTTTCATTTCTTTCAGGCCCAGTAAAACCGTGATAAAACAAATCGTACAGACAAATTCCGCTCGGGATAATAATTAGCTGTAATATATACTAACCCGAGATAATCAGGCAAGCGGTTAAAGTTCACTACATATTCCCTTTGAAAATTTAACAAAATAATTTTAAATATCACCATTAGACATGATGATGAACATAAATATACAAAGAAAAGAATTTAGCATTTTCCAATTTCGAGAAATTTACGGTTTCACAGTGAAACCAGTGAACCTTAACGGTCCATTTTTCCTATTGGAACTAACTAATTCAAAAGATCATTCAGAAAAAAAATCTATTATTTTAAACCATAAAACTTTTATATTTTAACGAAATTAATAAAGGAAAAATATTTTTAAAGTTTTTAATTGTTTTTTTAAAAGTTTTCTGCACTTTTATAATTTTATACAAATTTGGACATAAAATTACATACTAAAAAATTTATATTCCTTAATAAAAAATTGCTAGTCCATATAAATTTTCCATCTATAATTTTTAAGAGAGAATATTTATATCCATTATGTACACACCCACACAGGGTCGCATTTAGGCAGAGTGACAAAATTTTAGAGTGCGGACAAGTATTGTTAAATACAAAAATTTCTCACTATAATTTTTAAAGAGTAAATAAATATTTTACTAAGGTATGCAATAAACAAATAGTGCTTCAAAATGTCAGCTCTGTGTGCTTCTCTATTCCTAAATCCCAAAATTCGCTAAGCTTTTTCGAAGTATTGGATTCATTGACAATAACACTCATTGTTAAAAGTTCCTCCCGATATGACCCAAATAATGTATCTATTTCTATAAGATTTTTGTTTAGATGTGCAATTCTACCTGTAACTACTTGATAATAATAGTCCACGCCAATAAGAATAGATATTTCTTTATCGTTAAATTCATAAGAATCAGCTAATTGTACATTTCTTAAATATCTAAATTTTTTTTATCAGGGGTTGGTAAATGTGTAATCGAAATATGTTCTGTCTCGACCGCTTCCATTGCAATGTACAAATTTGGATCATTCGTGTTTTTTAATTTTATTTTAACTATATTTAAGGTTTTTATTTCAGTTTCTTATTATAAACATTGACAGCGTGATTTGTATTAAATAACCGTATTGCATGCGGACAGTGAGTATCTGCTTCATGAACAGTACATAATCGTGATTCTATTAGTTCTATTTCCTGGCTTGCTAATTGGTCACCATTACCAATTTTTGTCAGAATCGAAGAAAATACTGATTGGATTGCCTCATAACTTCTTCTAACTCGTAGAATTTTAGATTTCTCCATAGAAGTGGACTGAATATTTTTTGTTTTTGTTGCTTATATATCGGTGTCGCCCTTACTGGTGGTAACTGACGCAAATCACCAATTAAAATCATATCCAAACCTCCAAAATTAGTATTATAGTTTCCAGTGATTTGTTTTAATCGTGAATCAATGTGCCCAAGTAATTCAGCACTAATCATGCTAACTTCGTCGATGATTATAACTTTTATAAATTTGAAAAGTGCTCGATATTGATGAGCTACTTCAATACTTAAAGGAAGCAACCTTGAAAGTGTGATCTTGAATGCTGTATGTACAGTGGTACCATCAATTGCCACAGCGGCTTTACCAGTTGAAGCACATGCTATGTATGCATTGCAAAAACCATCGGTATTGGAAAACGATTATAAATTTCCATGATAAGCTTAATGACAAATGTTTTGCCACAACCAGCTGGACCAGTCAAGAAAATTTGTAGTGGATTTCCATTTGAATATAGTAGATGCGATAATACATGATGTAAAAGCTCGCTCTGCTTATTATTCGACATCCTCATTACATTACAAAACTCGGCATTTTCCATTAAATTTTCTTTTTTTGCTATCGGTCCAAGCTTGTTTAACACAGCTGCACGAATATCAGCATTATTAATTTCAGGATTCGCGTTTTGAAATAAATTTTGATATGGATCCGGCTCAGGGTATCTGTTTGCTGCTTCTTGGTCATTTTCATTATCGAGAATATCATCATCACGACATAAGCAACGACAAATTTCAATAGTCTTACGAATGTCTAGATTTGATTCAAAATCTTTTCGACGACTTAAAATCAAATTTTCATTCTCATCATATATCTGAATGAATTTTAGCTCAGACAGTATTTCTGCGTCTTCGTTACGGAACGGAAAATGTAAAGATACCATCTCTTTTATATTCATTTAGATCTTGCGCCATATCAAATTTACGATAACGTATGATGCGTGGTTTTCTTTCTGAGTGAATAATTTCCGTCGTTCTTTACTGTGTAATTTGCAACAAATTGAGCAAGTGTGACATCATTTAAATCTTGATGTCGCTTTTCATACTTGTCAAACCAATTATCACGCCAAATATTAGTTGAATCCTCTCCAATACCCATTTCGTCTAATGCCTTTTGAGTTTTTCGTATTCTTTGTCGATCAACAGGCCACATTGTGGGAATAGTAGTTACAACAGTCGAACATTTTGACATTGGCTCTCGTAGAAGGTACCAAGCAGCTTCCTGACTTGTAATTTCTACGTGATTTAACATATTCACTCCAATTTTTCTAGTAACCTCAACAATATCAAACTCAGGGTTTTCATTCATAATTTCGATAATTAAACGTTGAAGATGACTTACTCCTCTATTTGTTTTATTTACATACTCAGCAACGTAAGCAGCGCAAGAATACTCCTCCGTAATGAATTGAATATCCATGTTAGATTTAATTTTATTTAAAATGAATGGATTAAAGGAATTGTTCCATTTCTGACGTGGCTGGCGTTTAAAAAAATACGCTCGGTCTATTTATCCCAGCTCGTAGAATATTATGATAATGGTCATCTGAAAGTATGTTATTGTCTTTATAAAAATCATCCATGTCCAGATAATCTTTATTTTCTAGTTTCACCCTTATGCTTTTGTATTGATTGAAGTAATCGCGAAAACCAGGTTCCTCTTTTGCATAGGTGATAATATTATTGTAGATCTAGACGGCATGAAAGGCGCCTCGAATCTACACTTCTGTGGTCCGTTTGCGCCTATTCTTTTGTAACACGTAAATGTATGTTTGTGAGTTTGAAGTTTTATATTACCTGATGCTTCTTCAGATGAAACAGAAATTAAATTATCAATTAATGTTATCGCATCAATTTTATCGTTTCCCATGGCATCAATTGGAGCATTGTTTAACCACAATAAGATATGAGCGTGTGGACTTCCACGATGCTGAAATTCAATCCTCTTGAAGTACTCGACAACGTAATATTTTCCGAACGGACTTAATTTTTCGACTGTAGGATAGACATTAAAACATTTACTAATTTATTGAAGTAAATCGCGCACGTTACTGCGTCTTCATTAATTAAAGTAGTTTTTTCAAGGTAATGCAAGTTTTCAGCAGCTTCCGTTGAAATTTCAACTCCACTATGTTTCAATGTATATAATATTTGTATTAGATCTGTCCAACCAATTTCATTTGCACTTAATGTTAAAAAAAAAAATTGTTGGTTTACCTAGTTGCCTTATCATAGCAAAAAGATCTTTTTTACGATTCGACCAATACCATGTTGAATTCGGAATTGATCGTAAAAAAGCAAGATTTGTTTCAATACAATTATTGATGTAATGTTCGTCTTCAATTTGTTGTCGAGTGACCGTTGTATTTTTACCAACATGTTTAAAAGCAATCGTCAGGGAATCCCGAACTCTCAATCTCATAATTTTCATTGCTACGTATAAAAGATGATGCGGTGTCACAGCTCGTCGATCAGATCTTCGTAATTCACTTGATGCCATCATGAATGGTGTTGCTTTAATTCCTTCTCTGAATCTCCGAAATTCACCCAAATAAATTGACGGAAATGAAAGCTCTTCTGCATGTTCATCGAACAGTAAGCTCCGTGGAACATTTTGTTCTCCAGGTGCAATACAAAGATATTGTTCCTCATCCCATGACAGTGTATGTTGTTGAGCAGTTAGACTTTCTTCAATAGGTATATGTTCACTAATATCTTCTAAAGGAATTTCCGTTGAAATTGAATTATTGTCAAAAAATGATTGATCCATTTTAATTTCATACATAGTATAAAGTGGTGTAGCTAATAAAAATTGTAGCCAGGTTTTTATTGTGCGTTTATTAATTATGCCCTGCAAATAGCTTGATTTATGAATTTGTTTTCGCTTGATATGTACATTAATACAATAATCATCATCTACGTTTCGTGGTAGACTTTTAATCATTGTATCAACATCAACAGGCACATTAATGATTTGCCCTAAAATTCCATATTGACCGTTGACATGTCTTAATCTTCTGATCTGCATGAAAGGTATACGAGGTGAAATTAATCTTTCAGATAAAATATCTAGTGGTGGTAAATGACTTGGAAACTGTGGATATTTGAACCCATTATATACAGCCATTATTGGAATGTTATTTTTGTTTAATGCGTTAAGACATGTGTTGCATAAAGCAATTTTGTCGTTTGATACATGAGGAAGAATTATATTTAATATCTCTTGGTGTTGAATAGATGCATATTTTAAATCTTCTTTAAACCACAATCTCTCACATACTGAGCAAACATGCCCAAACGAGTTATTGATAAATTTTTCCTTAAATTCCTTGTGAGCATTTTGATGCCTGTGAAAAGTAGGATAAGGTACTCGTAAATCATTATCTTGAATACGTCTCGTATTATTTGTAATATTGACATGATTCTCATCATCGATATTATTATTATTAATATTATTATTATTATTATTAATAATAATATTATTATCACCATTATTATTGTTATTATTATTATTAATATTATTATTATCACCATTATTATTATTATTATTATTATTATTGTTATTAGCATTAATAATATTTGATGATGTTGGAAAATCTTCAATGATGTTTTCTGAAAGGCTTGTCAATGATTTTTTTCTTGCTCTAAACTCACGAACACGTTCTGTTGAAGTTTTTTTTTCTTTTAATTGGTAAAGTCGAAGTCGAAGGTTGAGAATTGTCTTGTTCTTGATGTACTTCAACTTCAACAGTGATTCGCGTCAAATCATTTGACTCTTGATTTTCTTCAGATTTTTGTCTTTTTCGAGCTCTGTAGTCACGACTACGCTCTGCTGGAGTTTTTGGTGTAGTTTCTGTAATGATGGACGATGAGATATTCAACTCTTGGCTAGCTGCATTTTTTAAAGCCTTTTTTCGCTCTCTAAATTCTCGTGAACGTTCTGTTGATGTTTTAGCTGGTCGTCTAATAGATATTTTATTTTTAAGTGTTTCACACTCTCGCACCACAATTTTTGGCATTGCAATCTGAAAATGAAAAGTTATTTGAAATCAATATTTAATAATAAAAATAATTAAAGAGAATTATTAAAATAAATTTATTTTATATTGTTTGAAAAATAATATAGTCAAATCTCAGATGTTGAATATTAAATTAAAATTTCTCGTGATTTTTTGTAAATATTAAAAATACCTAATCCAATTTAAATATATACAAAATTTTTGTAAATTAATGATAACTCTAGAAATTCCAATTTTTAAATTAAAATTTCGTCAAAAGAATTTATGAAATATTGTTATTAGTATTTTATGCACAATGATTTATTGAAATCTCAAATGACGAATTGTAAATAAAAATGCAACGTGTTTTTGTCAATATTTGAAATTATTAATTAAGTTTTGTTTTTGAATTCAAAATTTAGAAAAGCGAATTTATGAAATATTTTTATTTTATGGTAAATGATTTATTAAATTATCAAATGACGAGTGGCAAGTTGAAATACCACATGTTATTTGTAAATATTAAAACTACCTAACCTTCAAACCAATTATCATAAAAAATTGTAAATAAACAAAAAGATAACAGATATATTACTTACTTCGAATAATTGCTTGATACAGGACAACTTACAAATTTATTCACAAAGTTTTTTCACAAAGTTTTTCACAAAGTTTTTATTTATAAAATTCACTTGCTGTTTATTCACTGTAGAAGTGTCTAATAATATTGTAAATATTACGCTATGCGACAGAAATGCCATCTAAAGTTCTAATAATTAACTAGTAAACGAATACACAACCAATAGGGCGTGTATTCTTTCTCGATATCCCGTATTCTCTCTCTCTCTTGTTCAATCTTTCTCACCTCGCCCTGTCTTACTCTCTCTCAATCGGTCTCGATCACTCTCTCTCTTTTCCGACACTTCCGTTGCATACCGGCGTGACGTTTCATCTGTAAAAATTTTACCCTCATGCGCTTAAAGAAGTTTCACTTCAAAATAGCGCTTAAAAAATCCCATTCACGTTTGAGCAAAGAAATTACATCGATTAAAAAATGAAAAAGAGGTATATTAGCTGATTTAAATGTAATCATAAACAAGTATTACAGACATGAAAAATTAAAAACAATATTACTTTAGAATATCACTAATTAGGATTGATATCAATGAAGTTTAAAAAGGAAATGTAAATTTTTCTTAACCAATTCGTAAGAAAATAAAGATAAACTAAATTGCATTTAAGGTTGATTAGCATTATAGTTATTTTTCGGATCTTAGGAAATAAAAATTTTGGCATATCCGGTCTAAAGGAAATGGGTGGAGTCGGAACTTCCTCAAGAATGCGTTGGCCGTCTCTTGTCCCTTCCCCCTAGAAGCAAAGGGAAGCAGATGTCTATCTCTTTTATGGCCCCTAAATTTCTGCCAACAGAGTGAGGGAGGTCTTTGGTTATTCGTAGTGTCATTGAATATATGTCACACAGGCTATAAAGAAATATTTGTTTTTACTTTTTTTTTCTTACACTGTGATATACCCTTTACAATTATAACTAATTAAATCGGGACCCAGGTTTATCGTAGTCATGCTATATCAAATACATTCTCTATACGTTTGAAACAAATTTTGTTACATAATGCTGCATTTTTTCTTTCTTAACTAAATTATCACAAAAATCTCAGCCAATAATACAGTGGCTTGCAGATATCTTCCAACATTAAAATACAGAGAACAGAATACTATACAAAAGTTGAAATAAAAGCAAAGTAAACTTCGGCATTTTCGATAAAATTATTGAAAATGGTGTTTTACCAAATTTAATGCAGTCGCATACTATTGAAATTGAGGCACCACAAATCTAATGTTTCCGTGTTATTTAGCAACCAATATCACAATTAGTCAACAATGTATTATATTCTAATTTTAAACTATGTTTTAGATTGCATCATATATATATATATATATTCCAAAACTATTTATCAAAATAACAAATGTACTCACGTATGTGATCAGTTGTATTAAATGTGTTTTAAAAAAATAATGTAGTTTTTGCATTGAATTTACCAAATTTGTTAAAAGTCATGTGTCTTACAAGTCCCAATTTCATGTAGCTTATCCTCTTTTTGTATGATATTTGGTTATTTGCACGCTTCTTTAAAAGTTTATATATATATATATATATATATATATATATATATATATATATATATGTGTGTGTGTGTGTACAGTAGCGCACACAGGAATTTTTCAAGGGGGTCTGGGGTCGAAAGTTCACCATTCTTGTATCAGGCTCCTTTTGATTTTGTCGATTTTCGCGAGCAAAACACAGTAAAAAACTAATTATTGATTAAATAATTAGCATTAATAAAATTAATCATTAATAACAAATACTTAATTAAATTTTACGTACTATATACTTAGAATTATAATCAATAGGAAAAAAAATCAAGGGCTTTGGGGGGCGGACCCCCTTATGTGCGCCACTATATATATATATATATATATATATATAATGCAATTATTTATGAAATTAAATGGCCTTTTATTTCAGAAAAATGCTACAGTTGCAATTTGATAAAAATTATCTGTGTCATCACCCATTTTGCGATATTCAATGCTTCACCATATTCTTTATCACTTTGCGTGATTAAATTTTTATACGTCATTATGATCTAGGATTGGCATAATTTACTGTATTTAACATTACATGAAAAGCAATTGATTTACACTAGAGGACTGTGAATATTATCTTTGACTCAAAAGTAATTTTTTCCCACTTCAGTATTTATCAAAAAGAGCACGGAAGAATAACAAATAGAAGTAATACTATTATAGGGTTGAATAAAGTATTTCAGTATTTATCAAAAAGAGCACGGAAGAATAACAAATAGAAGTAATACTATTATAGGGTTGAATAAAGTATTTTCAGAGTATATGCATGTTTTGAAGAGTTAAAAAGCAGAAAAAAATAAGATCATCCTTACCCCCCCCAGACACTAATCAGCAAGAATCACGCTTTTATAACTGTCTAAAAAGTTTGGGAGGGTTGGAACTCAATAATTAAATTAAACAGAAATTTAAGTATGATGTCCATTATATAGGTAAACGTGTCTTAAAATTTTAGGGACATTCTTAGAAATAAAATTTTATTTTTATAATTAGATACATTTCTATGGAAAAACTCTATTTAAATTATTTAAAATTAGCAAGGGTATAAAATTACGGCCGGAAAATCTCGTAAAAAATTCTAATCACTTTTCATAAAAAAAAAATTAAAACATGCTTTGTATACATAAATTAATATAAATTTAGAAGTGCTCTTTTTAGTAATTTGTCAATAATTGGCCGTATGATTTTTAACATAATAGAAAATGCATCCCTTGTATTTAAAATAATTTACTGTAAAGAAACAATTGTGGTTTCTATTATTGCTAAGGTAAAAAATATTTCAATAAACCTTTTCGTTCATTTTGTAGGCATTTAAATAAGGAAATTTATTTTTAATTCGGCGTTTAGTATAGTTATTTTAGAAGAGGAAACCATAAGAGAGTATCGTATGGTTTTTTACGGAACAAGAATTCTTGCATTTTAAATTTGTGAAAATTTTTAACTTTCTCTTTATAAGAAGACTTATTGCGTGTACATTAAGCATAGCGTGTAGAGAATTTAGGCTTTTCATACCATTTAATTAAAAACTATAACACAGGCAGTATGTAATTCAATTTTTGTCTTGTTCGAACTCGAATTTCATTAGGTACAAAAAAAGAATTGCTTTCACAAATATGTATTTATACATGAATAATTACTTTAACGGTAACATATAATTGAAATCCACTTTTTCATTATTCTATTTGGCATAAATTTAGTAACAAATTGAGTCGAGTTTATGCATTATGTGTGTAGATATATGATTATACTATGGAAGGATATATACTAATTTCCGTTTGAAAATGAGTTTAATTTAAAATCTCATCTAGCTTGAAAGTATGAGAAAAAAAATTGTTTCTAGTTAATTTTGGAAGTCTGCTTTTTTTATTTTTACAGAGAGAGTTTGATATAAAGTGCTAAAATATTAAGCTTTTAAAAATTTTCCGTTTATATTAAACAAAAATATTAGAGAAACTCGATTCATTGTCAGAGTGAAAACCATAGCTTTCGGTCAATCCGTCATTCAACTTGTTTCATTATGAATATATATACATATTGAATTATTAATAAAACAAGTATTTACGATTACGTAGCGATCAAAATGTAATTTGATGACCCACAGAATGAGCGAAACAAATAACCGATTTAATAAAAATCTATCAATGAATATTCAGTGCACAAGCTATCTAAAATTATAAATAAACATTATATTTTGTAGAATAGAGAATTAAATACGAAAATAAGCTTTTCAAATCACTTTAGTAAACGCTTTTTATTTTGTATCAAAAAACTTACCCTTTCGATTTATAGTAATAACATTTGTAAAAGATCCGATAAAATCACTTATTGGTTATATTTAAAATACTTATTCGTAACATCTACAAAATGTACAACAGAGGAGCTGCTTCTGTTTTGAATTTCCGTGCCATGAGTAATCGTATTATCTAAATTAATCCAGTATCGTTTCGTTAAAAACACGGAGCTTCAAAAAACAATCAAACAATAATGTAAGCGCTTTCTGCTCGCAATTGTATTACTTACCACTGCAATTACATAATTAAACTCTTTATTCAAAAAATAATGAACAAATTATTTAATTTCATTTAAAATAAATTTGTTCCATGCATTTAAACTTGCTATTTCGAATGATGGTTATATATTTTTTTGCTTTCGATAAGAATATTGCTTTCACCGTGTGAACAGGTCCACGTCTAATGCGAAAATGAATGATTGGCATCGTATTCAAAGCAAGCGCCGATTTTGGCGCGACATTTGCTAAGCTCTGTAACCCTGCAGACTGTCATCCCCCTGTTTCCTTCCCCTCTCCTCTTCTAAAATAGTCCTCTTTATTTAACGACTTCCCTCAAAACGTACTCTCTATAATTAATCTTATATGGTTTTTTGCACTTTCCAAGAACATCACATTACACGGCCATTAATGAATTTGCTGTTGATATTTAAGCACTATTTGCCTTTGCGTCTTACACGTTTCATATAACTGAATCAATCAACAATATCTTTCTTTTTCGAAAATGGCTCGTTCATCTGTTATAATAGATTCCGTAATCGAAGAAAAATGCAAAACGACTAGACGCTTAGATAGGGATAACGTATGTTCATATTTTCATTAATTTCTTTGATTTAGAGTGATTTTTTATGAATGAAATTTAACGCTGTGGTGGACTTTCGTAAATTGGAAACATGTCACCTGAATTGGTATATCACTCATTTAACTGCTGTTAAGAGGACTAGGAACACCTTTGAATTTTTGTACAGCATTTCTCGTTTATTCTGTGTTATGGTCTTTGGCATAGGTAGAACGAACGTACTTTCCATTGACCACTAAGCATCCTTCTCTTATAATTTCACTTTAAAGAAATGCTACTAATCAAATTGTAAATTAAGGTATTTTCCAATTTAAGAAAAGCTTAAATGTATATATATATCTTATTAACATAATATTTAAAGACAACAGTGATATGATGCTTGAATAAAATTCAGTTATTTGCATATAGATTTTTATATGTTCATGGTTAATATTGTTATGTATAGTGTTTAATCCTCTTTCCCCCCCTTGCTGATGATGCATTAAAATAATATTTTATGTGAATTACACACATTAGGTAGAAGTATTGATCTTTATTGGAAAGTTAATATTTTTATTTAAGAAAATTCACCATTATCAGGTTATGAATGATAATTTTTGTGTTTCTTTAATATGAGCATTTCTTTTGAACCTTTGTATTGCTGTTGCATAACTAAAACAAGTGCCTGTGAAAAGAAATTTTGCAGTTTGTCAACTGTATTTGGCCATTCTTTTTTTTTTCAAATGTATCAAATGTCCCAAAATTTTTTAAATAACGAGGTCTATTTTTTGGTACGTATTGGTTATAGATACGATGAAGCCAAATACAAAGCAATAGGTAGGAAGTGCCCAAATTCTGTTCCGTTATTGTACATGTAGTATATGTCTTGTGGAATGACATTGCCAAAGTCTTGGGATAGTAATTGCGCCAATTCATGGCACTAATAACCATTTAGGGGATCACATTACAATTTAATTGACAAAGATGAGTAAAAAAAATCTAAGTTTTCTCAGCCTAAATTATTTATATATAATCCATAATCTCAAAAAATTTGAAAGCTCTAAGTTAAACAGTTAGGATAACTTTTATGTTAGTTTTTATTCACATCTCAAAAGTAAAGAACTTGACTCATTTATCTTGGGAAAAAAAAAAATTTTTATTTGAAATGCTACAGTTTTTTTTTTCTGTTGAACCAAATGATTTCATATTTTTTCTAACTGTTGCTATGAAAAGTTGGTATGTGTTTTTGAATCATAAAGCAATATTTATTTTTTTTAAATAATTGAATTTAGAACTTATACATTTTTTAAGGAATTATCAATAAGCTTTCATTGAAGAAAGCATATCATGTATATCAATCATGTATCTGAAATCCATATCAACTTTTGTTACTTTTAGTTTGATTTACTAGTAAATCAAATTTCATGCATGTCAGCTATTGTCGGAGTAGTAGCATTTTAAAATCATTTGATGAATTTTTAAATTAAAAAAAATTAATTGGTTAACTTTTTATGGTATTTTGAGCACACAAATTATGTTTTATGAAATATATATAGTATATAGGAGCAACCTAAAAATTTATAAAAACCATTAAATCTGGTTTTTTTTTATAAGTCATACAATGTTTCCTTCAATACCATGTTTCAAATCATAGTGATAGTTTGAGAGGATTCTGACATTTAAATCTATAACAGAACTAATTTAGCTTTTTTAAAAAATTGTTTAATATGTTTGAGATTAAGAATTTATTTTTATCTTATAAAAAGTCATGTTCTGAAGCAAAGCAGTATGAGATGAAAACTGATGGGTTAGATAATAAAAGTATAATTTTTGTCATGAATCATGATTTAAAGCCGGGGTGGGCATTAAGTTCATCGCAATCAACTGGTGGATCACCAAGGCATTTTGGTGTTACCGCATGAAGATTAGCAGTTAGTAATTTATGTGGAAATATTCAAGATTGGTTGACTGTATGCAGACTAAATCTTCTGCTGACTTTAATTACGAGAAGAAATTATTTCTAATATATATTTTGAATTGTTTGCTAATAAATGCATCATTTGGTATTATTGTATTTGTGACTATTATTATGTTTGTAGCTTGCGTTTTCCTTTTAATGTGGTTTTCAAAGCATGAGTTTATTGTAGTTATGTAGATGAGTACATATTCCTTATTTATTAAAATATAATAGATATTGAAGACCTTTTTCTTGCCTCACTACACCTACGCCCCTGGGTGGACTGCAACACCTTAAAAAAAATTAGAAGTAGCCTGTACCCTGGAAAAGTCTGCCCATCCCTGATTTAAAGGTTAGAAAATGGATTGGAATTACCTTCTTTGCTCTGAATTCTTTTATTTTATAAGTTTAATTTTCTGTCATTTGTTATCCACCACTTGATCATACACTTTTTAACATTCAATAAGGACCATTGATGTTGGTGTGAAGTTAATATACTTTATCAATAATAAAATTTTTTAAAGAAAACATTCGTATTGAAAGTTGTTTTATTTGAAATGTTTTATGCATTTAAGTAAAAATAAGTCAAGCTTAACACCTCTGTCTGTATATGAGAGAGAGTGAAAAAAAATTACAGTTTATATGTAAATTATTAAATTAGTTGCCATGAACACTTAACAATATATTAACTTTAAAATTAGTGATATTTAATGTATGAAAGCTTACTTGTCCAAGGTGACTTCTTGTTATCATGGTAAAATATATAAGGTTGCAAAACAAATTTCTCTGCTGTGAAGTGCCGTGAAAGCTGGTAGCTACTTTCTGCACCTTCATAGTAAAGGATGAAAATAGAAGGTGGGAATTTCTCCTTAATTTTTGACAAATTATGAAAAAACAAACTAGAAAAACAGTTTCAGTGTATTATAAAGAATAGTAACATGAAAAGTATTATGGAAAAATGAATGTCATTCATAAAACTACTTGTATATTAATCTTAAAACTATTAAAGCAAGTCAGAATTCTAATGAACATAAAATTAAATTAACATAATAAATTAAACATAAATAATGAAAATATTAATCAAATATAAGCACAAGAAAAAGGGAGGGGGGGATATTAACATACGTGTACATATTACAAAAATTAACTTACCCACAATACTGGATACATGAAAAATTGTCATACAAAGATAAAAGAAAAGCACTTATGAGCCTGAATTATAATTTGATATTAATAATTAAAGTAAATAAGTATGACAATAAAGAATTTTCATCCTAAAATATATTGAGATTTCAAGTAATGTTATAATAGCTGAAAATCCTAGAGTTATAAATAAAGATCATGAGACTTATATTCTGAAATTCTATGCAACGGACTGCACTTTAATTGAATTCAGTAATCTGATTGGAAAGCCAGAAATTTCTTTTGGGGAAAGGGTAACCAGAATTTGGCAAAAATAGCCCAGAAATTTTCCATATCAAAAATACATATTTTAACTAAGCTGGTTCTTATTCAACAAAAGTCAAATTATTGAGTTTATACTTCAATAGTCACCAGATGAGCAAAGAGCAACTGAATGTGTACTTTATAAAACATTTAAATATCTAAGCTGCTTAATCTAATATTGATTTTAAGGGGAGCATGGCCTTCATAGTCTTTATTTAGTTTAATACAGGGTTAATGATCTGAGGTCAAGTGTTTTTTTTTCTCTTGAGGTGTTTGCTAAATTTGATAAACATAGTCAATGTCTTAAGGATCGTATTCAATTTTTGACTCTTTCCCCTTTTGTTATCCTATCCTCACAGTTTAGATCAAATCTTGAGTATTGAAATTTTTGGTACTTATGTATTTATGTTGCCAGTCAAATTTGTGCCATGTGAATCATGCTATGGTATAATAGTGGAAGAGAACAAGAAAGATTTTTACTTAAAAGAAAAAGCAACCAGTGAGATTTTGGTGGAAAATGGCACAATTTGTGTGGTGCAAATTTGTCTGAGGACAATATGTCAGAATACCTAAGTTCCCTTTAATCTACCAATTATTCTTTATCTTTACAAATTTCAAGTGGCATTTGGATGATCATGAGACACACATTGCTGAAAGCGTTTTTAGCAGTTATGATTTCACTAGTAAATAAAATAAACTCTATAGACAAATAACTAAAAGATAAAAAAATAGGTCTCTAAAGTTTGTTGTAGTTTTACATACTATTTGTGTATCAATGACTTTTGGAGAACATAAATAATGTTAATTAAAAAAATATCATCTATTATTTCTGTTAAGAACATAGTTTTTATGAATAAGTTTTTAAAAATTTTATTATTTTTTTAAAATTTCCATTTTTTCTTTAGACTTGTCCATTTTTGTTGAGAGTATTTTTTAATGATGGAAGGCATAATTTATTGACTGAATATCAACGAGGGCATACTCCTAAGAATGAACAGCAAATCTATGCTTGGTAAGAATTCAGGCTCTCTATATAACATAGTTAATTTTTTAAATATGGTTAATTTTATGAATTTTTCCATTTTAAATTGTTTCCTGAAACTGAACGATTTTGATATATTGGAATCAAATATTTCAATTTCACAAGTTCTTAAGTGCTATATTAAAACTATATATTTTTTAATAGAATAGTCTAATTTTAAAACGAAATAAGTTGTTAATCTAGTAATTTGATTATATTAGAAGCCGAGAAAGATTATTACAATTTATGTTGAAACTATTTTATGACTTTTTTTTTGTATATGTGTATTTCATGCAAGAACAATTTGCTTTAATGAATATTTGATTTTTGATCTATGTTATGCTTAACATGTATCACAAAATGCATGTACATTAGAAGTGACAATACTGAAAATATTCATGATAAAAGGAGGACATCCTTCTGGACCCGCTTCTGTTTTTAGAATTTCATGATTTTTTTTTAGATTCACACTCATGGAGATTGTCTAGCATTGCTAGACAATCTGGGATTAGAAACAACAACAACATATTGAAAATATTTTTAATTGAAACAAAATTGTAATCTTCTAGTGTTTTAACATCATAGTTTATAACTGGTCATATTCTGCTTATTTTCCTCTTGGAGGTAATAAGCTTTATTTACTAGACTGTAGATTGATTAGAGAGAGGGAAAAGTTTATTAAATGGAATTACTTATCTGACAGGGTCAATTGTATATTTAAATTGACTGTCTGAAATTAGATCTCTCGGGCACCGGCACGCACCCATATATCTTTAAATTAATCAGGGTAAAGAAGTTGGTTAAGGGTGATATTTTCTTACAGTAAAAGCTCTTTATAAAAACTAAATTTCATAAAACTTTTTAAAAAAATGAAACTGAAAATAAAAAACAACTTTTATTTAAAATATATGAAACACCTTATCAAAAACTTTTTAATATCAACACAAGCTCAAAGACACAAAATAGTATATCTAAATTCAATGATCAGATTGAATTTTAGACAAAACCTGTGTACAATATTGTAGGTATTAAAGCAGTAAAACAATCTCTTGTACAGAAATAAAAGATGAATAAATATGAAGAAAGAATTTTATTCTGTTAATAGCTGGGACTATTGACTTCTAGTATTTCAGAATTTTGTAGTAGCATCCTTTCTTCCTGTCCTTTTGGTGGAGTACCACCATTTCTTTATGTTTTTTTATGTATGTGCTAATCCATTGGTGGCCAACCTGTAGCACACATGCCACAGTGTGAAACATGAAAATTTATTGAAAAATTAAAAGATTTAAGAAATAATAGACATTTTTTAAAATATTTCTTTTGAAATGGGGTTGTTTGAGAAAAAAGTAACCCCAAAAATTTTATTTTAAATATGCTTAATCAATTGAATTACAATAGAAAATTATCATATAGAGCGGGGACAGCGAACCTTTTTGTGATGTGGGTCAAATTTTGTTCATATTTTTTTTAGTACTAGCTCTTGTGTGACTAATGCCCATTTGCAGCACAGTGAAGTTTAAAAAATTTTAACTGAGCATTTTTAAAACTAAACATCTTTAAAATTCAATTGGCTTCTTGGGTAAAAAAGGTGTGGGTTTGACAATTTAAAAAATTTTAGTGGGGTTAAAAATTCTTAATTGTTTGGTGCAAATGGCAATAAGTTTTTGAACAATAAGTTTCGAATATTACATACAATATATATGAAATATTATTTTTTAGTGTATATATATATATATAATGTACATATTTCTATATTTGGAAATATTATTAATTATATACAACACACAATAAATCTCTAGTGTCAAAAAAATCAGAAATAATAAATAACTATAAACATTTTACTAAATATTGCTTAAATCAGAAATACCCAATTCATTTTATTAATAGTTATATGAATAAAGCTATTCAATATTGTAAGGATTAAAAATTCTTAGATTAATTATAGTTTAATACTATAAATTTACACATTTCATAGTTATAGTTACCTCCATATTCTATTATTAGTTAAAATTAATTATTATTATTTAATTCATATATACTCTAGTGTCTCTAAAGTTATGGTTTTTCATAACTCTTTTATTAATTTTTGTTTTCTATTATTTTTATGCTTTTGTTAAGTGCTACATTTCAGCCATTCACATGCTTTGAATCTGCATTAGGGTCCAGAATCTGGCAATAACTTTTTTATTGCACTCAGATTTAGCGCAGGCTCTGCATTTTCAAGTGCAAATTTTAGGTAAGTTATCTCTATTTTGTAATGGATTTAGATATTCCTATCCATTACTTTCAATAGGTTTTTGCTCAATATTATTTACATAAAGGGGGAAGGTTGGCTGGCCAAAAAACATGTTCAACCCCACTTTTGTATAATTTGTATATTAGCTGTCCTAAGTCAGCAATATTTATAATACTGCAGCATCCATTTTATAATTTTTAATCTAGTGTCCTTCATTATATGTTCTCTTTACTGTCTCTGTGTTTTTTCGAATGTGATTGGTGAATGTTTATCTCTTGTCTGTAGAGAATTAGACTATATGTACATATATATATGACAGGCCCCAGGCCTGCTGGTAAAATAAAGAGGGCATCATCTTCACAATATTCCTTTATTACGCTTTCATCATATATGATCTAACATGGCGGACCTTTTGCCGCGCCACCGGGCGTTACCAAATACAACATTGCAGCGAGGAGACACCAGCCAAGTCCTTCCTAGTATGCGTTCGCCTTCGTCAGCGCTCGTTGCTCCTTTTAACAGGCTTGTTTACTCATAAATCCTTACGCGATGGTAAAGAGTTCGCTCTATTTTCATTTATTACTTCCTTAATTTTGAACCTAAACTTTTCAAACCTGACAAATTTCCCCCCCTCTGCTGAAGTCTGGCACAGCCAGATTGGCCAATTCTGACTGGCAAGTCCCCAGGGAAAAAAATTATATTTCAATTATATCAAATTCCCCAAATGAAATAAAAAATCTAGAAGATATAATAATTGTGTAAAAGAGTGGGCTGGTGAATCCTGACATGTACAAAAAAATAGCAATAATGAATAACAAAGTATCAAAAATTTGGTATAAAACTTTGTGTTACATAGAATTGTTTTCTGAAAAATATCACACATCTAATACTTGCACTATGACTATAATAATAATGAGGTTAATAAAAAACAACATAAGATAAAGATAGTTCACATTAGACATTCAAAAATATAGTAGTACTAAACAACATAACATAGGATCAAGTGAAATTCTCACTAAATGTGCACCAATAGTAAACAATGTTAATAAAGTGATAAATGTTGAAAAGTTACAAGTACTTCAAAATGGTATTGAATGTTGGAATAATGAGTACATAAATACATAGAATGAATAGGTATAGAGTAAATAACATGATTTTAGGAATAATGGTAAAGTAAATACATACAAAGAATAGATATAAAATAAGTAATAGCAAAATGAGTTTAGGAGCTCCCAAAAAAGAAAAGATTACATAACTATAACACAGAAATTTATCAAAATAAACACGACATCAACATTATATCAAAATATCACTAGAAATATAAAATGCAAAGAAAAATAAGGGTATTTCAGATATATCAAGTACAGGTAAAAGTTCAATCAATGTAATGTAATGTTTCACAGTCCTGTCTTGGAAAAATCATAGTTCAATGTTCATCATCCAATTATTGTTTATCTCACAGTCCTTTTGTTTATTATTAGAATCTACTCAATCAACTGATTTAAAAAAATACAACCATAATAAAATCTTCATAACATCACATACTATATTTTAACTTTCAGAATATACTTATCACAAATAATCACAATGAAATTATTATAACACAATGTATCGTAAAATGACCTCATCACAATGTTTTCATACAGTCCATAATTCAGTTATTTTTTTTTAAAATAGTCTTCAATATTGTGTTCATTATGAATAAAGATACAATACAAATTCAATTACATTAAATGTGGATTTTCATAATGTAAACAAGTCTTAAATTCAAATTTTAAACAACTTTTATTATTATTTTTTTTTTTTTACATAACAATGCACTTCTTTTAAAATTACAATACACTTCTAAAATTACAATGCACTTCTTTTAAAATTACAATGCACTTCTTCTTCCCCCCCCCAAAGTTTGAGAAAACAAACTCTATAACAAATATAAATAAGAATTTAGCATAATTGGAAATTGGATTTTGAATGAAATGGTTTTAATCTTGTAGAATGAACAATATCTGTTAATTTTCCTGTATATTGATTTGGTTTATCTATTTCATAAGTAACATTTGAGAGTTTCCTGACAACTTTAAAAGGACCATTATAAGGAGATTGAAGTTTACTTGAATTAGGGTATGAGAAATTTTGATATAAGACTAAATCTCCAACTTTAAATTTTGCATCAACATAATGTCTATCATACCTTTGTTTATTTATCTTATGATGCTTAATTGTTCTGTTTACTGCAATTTGTCTAGCTTGTTGTATAGGTGGATAGTTTAATTTTACTTGATTAGGTAATGGCGAATCATATGGCAAAGTTCCAAACATTAAATATGCAGGTGGAAAGCCAGTAACATCATGTGGCGAGTTATTGTATTCATATGTAACTTGTTCTAATAATTTTGTCCAAGGAGTTTTTGTAGTTGAATTAACTTTACATCTTAATTTTGCTACTAATGTCTGATTAACTCTTTCATTCATTGCATTGCATTGCATTGTGGTCTATTTGCTGAAGTTAGTAATTGTCTAATATTATGATGTTTTAAGAATTTCTTAAATTTAGATGAAGTGAATGCAGCATTTCTATCACTTAAAAGTTGTTTTGGGCATTGAATTGAAAAAATTTGTTTTAAGCAATTTGTATAAGTTTCAGAAGTGACACTTTTGGATGGAAATGTCCAAGCATATCTGGTAGCATGATCCAGAACAATATGCAGGTATTTCTTTTGTGAATTATGATAATTAAATCCTCCTACAGTGTCTAGTGAAATCATTTCAAATGGTTCTTCTGCTACAGGAACTTCTTGCAATAATCCATACTTTTTTGTGTAGACTTTTTATTCATTTGACATGTTTCACAACATTTAACAAAATTTGAAATGTCTAATATAATGTCTTTCCAGTAGTAAATTGGGGAAATTAATTTTAACATCTTTTTTTACACCTGGGTGACCAAATTGTTCATGTGCAGTTGTAATTACTTTTTCTCTCAAAGATAACGGTACTACAATTTTAATTAAATTCTTTTTCTTAACTGTTAATACATCATTAAATTTTATATATTTTGGATCATTAATGTTCTCTGAATTTTGGTATTTAATAATTTCATCAGTATTTAAAAAATGACAAATGGGTGATATATAATGGCATACAGGGTTCCTCGACAACATGTCTGCTTCAACATTTAATTTACCTTTTATATAAACTATCGAATATTCATACATATTACGTCTATCTACAAAATTGCATGTCTACCTACACAAAAATGAATGTGTGTGTACAACAAAAACATTTTATAATTAAGATAACATAAAAAAATCATTTATTTTGATCAAATATTTTTCAATTTGAAAGATAAAAAAAAAAAAATGTGACAAATATCAAATAAAAATTTTAATGAAAGTTATATTCTATAACTACCTTATGTTTTCAAATGTTATTCAAAACATATCTACAACATTAATTATCACTTAATATATCAAAAAAAAATTGTAAATATACAGATTTATAAAAATATATGTGCATAAGAATTCAAACATCGGAAAAAATTGATACACACCTGCAAGAATTATACATCATTTCTCATCAAAAATTATTTCTTTCATATTTTGGAATATTTAGATGATTCCAAGTCTTGACTTAGAGACTAATCAATGATAAGTTCAGTATCTTCTAAATCAGAAAAATGTTTATTCATTTCTTCGATAAACTTATCTACTTTTGTCACAGGACGTGTCTTTTTCTGTTCACCTTTAAACTTTCTCTTAAGCCCCCAACGTTTTATCTGGTTAGGAGATGAAAAAGGGGTAAATTTCTCTGGTGATGAAAAGAATTCCTCATCATCATCCCACTCAAATTTTGCTTTTTTCCATTGTTCTTCTTCTTGATATTCCAAACATTGTTGATCAAAACAGTCCAAAAAACTTTTACAACTACTAAACTTATTAAGATCAAATTCAGGAAAAAAGAAGGGTTCTTTGGATGTGTTGACTGGTGATTCCTGCCGGAAAGAGTCGTCCTCCATGGTAGTATCGTTTTCAATGCAGTCGCTCGTTCGAAAAAAAATTTGTTGAAGTTCATTCCATTGGTTTCCTCGCGTATTTTGCAATACTTTAAATCATCCTGCCGGCTCTTGACAGGCCCCAGGCCTGCTGGTAAAATAAAGAGGGCATCATCTTCACAATATTCCTTTATTACGCTTTCATCATATATGATCTAACATGGCGGACCTTTTGCCGCGCCACCGGGCGTTACCAAATACAACATTGCAGCGAGGAGACACCAGCCAAGTCCTTCCTAGTATGCGTTCGCCTTCGTCAGCGCTCGTTGCTCCTTTTAACAGGCTTGTTTACTCATAAATCCTTACGCGATGGTAAAGAGTTCGCTCTATTTTCATTTATTACTTCCTTAATTTTGAACCTAAACTTTTCAAACCTGACATATATGTATAACAAAATTAATTGTAGAGTATTCAATGAGAAATCTGTTGTTTATTTTCAGATAGTTTTTAAATATTAGGTTCATATTTCATATTCATTAGTTTAACACATTTCTCTGTTAATTCCCTGTCAAATCTATTTCTATTAGAAGATTTTACAAAGTTCATTGAAGAAAAAAAAATTTTTAATTACTATGTGGACCCAAATATCGTTAAAAGAGCATTAACTAGTGTTTTCATTGACATAAAGTTATTTGGTAAAGAATCAATACATTGAATATAATATTTTCAATTTTTACTGTGGGATCAATATTATGTGCACTACTTTCACACAGTTTTCCTTCTACTTCAGAAATTATATCTTCACATTTTGTTTTCCACACACTACACTACTTCAAAATTCAACTAATTCCATTTCTAAATTATCAATAACTGGCTACATAAAGTCGGTTAACTCCATTATTTCAAATTCTGTTTGTAGGGATATAAAATGAAGTGAAATGTATTTTCCTAACCTTTTAATTGATTGAATCTCTCCACAAAAGCTTGTTTTATTTTCCTGCACAGTCATTAAATATTTTTAATTGCATTTTCTTGAATGTCAATGGAATTTTCAAAAATATTTGTTTTGAAAATGTTTTTGCAATTGAAAATATTTCATTATTTTCATTTCCAAATCTGTAGTAAAAATGTCAAGTTTCATCATAAATATTTTAATATGTTCAAACATCGCTAAAACAATTATTCAGTTCATTTAAAATACTGAGAGATGTCACATAAAAACATTAAATCATTTAACCATTGTATTGTTACGAATTTAGTCTTATTCTAATTGTTTCTACTCATTTGTGTTCATTTCTACAGTCTAATTTGTCGTATCTAATGTGATTTCAACCCTGTTTACCTGTAATATCATTTCCACTGCATTGCACGGCCCCCATGCTTTAACATTGGTTTAAATGGTAAACTCGCCAAATATTGCAGCTAGCGCCAAGTTGGCGACGGATTTGGCGACTTAATTTTTGGCGCCAAATTTGGCGATGTGTCGCCAAATGTGGGCGATAAGCTTGGCGACCATGGCAACCCTGCTCCTAATAACCCTGTCTGGCAACCCTATCGCGGTATTGTAACACTATGTATTGAGCTTTTCTCATACCTTCCGGATTTTGCTAGATCTTTCTATTTCTCGATTATTCTGGCAAGTGCCAGAGGTTTCTGACCGAAAGGTATAAAAGGGCCCGGGCCGGCTAGTCAGTCAGTCAGATCTCAGCTTTCATGCAAGTGATACCTCTCTGCTTGAGAGAGACGATTGCATAGTGCGTGTGTTATTGTTTTTATTGAGTTATTATTTTTGTGCTGAGTGTTTACTATTGCTTTTGTTAGTGTATTACATCTGTGTTATCAGTATTTTCATCGATTGTACGTGACTTTCTCGAACTGTTCTACAATTTGTGGAGGACTGTTTTGGCAAAGAATAAAATTGTTTTGGATCCCGCTCTTCGGCTTCAATCATTTCGAACCCCCGAAAACGCAACAATTGGTGTCAGAGGTGGGGTTGAATGCCAACAACAAGAGCGATGGAGGCCCAGTTCCAGACTCTTCTAGAAAATTGACCGCCAGCATGAATGCCAATATGGGCGAAATGAAATCGGAGTTGACCGCATGAATGCCAATATTGGCGAAATGAAATCGGACTTGACCGCCAGCATGAATGCCAATATGACTGAAATGAAATCGGAGTTGACCGCCAGCATGAATGCCAATATGACTGAAATGAAATCAGAGTTGAAAAGTGATTTGAAGGGCATTGGCGACAAATTGACGACTATGGATAAGAAATTTGAAGAAATGGAAGGAAGAATCGAGTCGGTGGAAAATAAATTCAAAACAAATTTGTGGATATAGAGAACAAATTTGAAAATAAATTCGAAGATATGGAGAGCAAACTAGAGAAATTGAAGCAGAAAGTCATGACTGGTCAAGGGGATGAATTTAAGTTTCAAGCTCCTTATTCCAAGCCTTCCATCAAGCTTTCTACATATGACGGAAAGTCCTCTTGGCAGGTGTATAAGACCCAATTCTCCATAGTGGCGGATGCAAACCAGTGGGACTCCCAGACCAAGGCCTGCCAGTTAGCTGCTTCTCTTCGAGCCGACGCTGCTGACATTTTGCAAACTTTGCCGGAAACACAGCGGCTGGATTTCGACGCTCTCGTTAATGCTCTGGAGTTACGCCGGAGAGAAATGTGTGAAGGATTACAGCAGACTCCAGCTGAAGTCACGGCAGCAGAAAGTGTCCGAAACGCTCCAAGAACTGGCGACGGACGCCGAGAGGCTTTCTCACTTGGCGTTTTCTGACTGTCCGACTGAAGTAAGAGAAGTCCTGGCGCTGCAACACTTCATCGACGGGGTGCGTGATCCGGAAATCCAGAAAGCTCTCCGAATGGCGGATCTCAAGGACTTAAAGGGGGCCCTAGTGTTTGCTATGAAATTCGAGGCAGCCCAGCAAGCAACACGAAAGGACAGACACCCCATACGAGCCGTCAACGAATCGGACACGTCGAACTCAAGTGTGGAGCGGTTAGAGCGACAGATGAGAAGCTTCATGAATAGAGTTGAGTCTTTGATGTCCCAGAAAGCAGACGGGAAGAAGACCCTTAAATGCTGGACCTGCGGTCGAGAAGGGCATCTGCAGAGAAGCTGCCGGGCACGCCAAGGCGCTGAAACTAATAGCGCCTCCCAGAAGGAGGTGTCGGAAAACTAATTAATGGCCATCTCGTGGGGCGGAGGTTGCCAGATTTTGGAAAGCCCCATTTTCAAGTGTGTCAAATTTCGACAAAGAGTACCGGTGAGAATGGAATTTTTATAATAGGACATGTTAACGAGCTTCCCTGCAACATGATCATCGATACAGGAGCCAATGTGTCTATCATTCGAACGATCTGGCTCAAAAAAATTAAAAGAGAAACTCCTCTGGACCCCGCCCGCGTGGTGCTACAGACCGTGACGGGGAAAAGATTGATATTCACGGAAAATTAAAAGTCAAGATCAGGTTTGGAGACACTACCTACCAACATGCTGTGTATGTCGCAGATATTGCAGACCCTTTCATTCTTGGACTGGACTTTCTAAAGGAGCATGGTTTCACTCTAGACTTCAACAAGAACGAATTACGTTCCATACACGAAGAAGTCACTATATTCAAAATTGAACACAGGTCAGAACCAATTCGACAGGTAACCGCTAACGAGAACATTACCATTCCCCCAAGGACTGAAATCATAGTACCTGGATACATCGGTAACGATGTGAGTTTCAACTCTGGCCTAATTGGATCTGCGGAAAATAAAGCGAATGGATTGCTAATAGCTTCGACGCTAGTGGACCTTTCCAGAAAAACTATCCCGGTAAGAATTTGCAACGTAACTGAAAAATCTAGAGTGTTCCAGAAAGGTGAACTGTTGGCTTCCTGCAGTCCAGTAACGTGTGTCTGCAAAGTTCGAGCTTGCTCCTATCCAACTCGCCTCAACAGTTGACTCCGACCTTCTAGAAAATGTTGAATTGTCCCCCGAACAGAAAAGCTCCGCAGAAAGACTGTTCCAAGAATTTGAAGACGTGTTTTCTAGAAACAGTAGCGATATTGGCCATACTACTGTGACACAACACAGAATTGATACAGCAGACCATCCGCCGATTAAACAGCACCCAAGACGCTTGCCGTTCGCTAAACAGGAAGAGGTCGGAACACTACTACGAGAGATGCAGGAAAATGACATCATAGAACCGCTTCTTCGAGTCCGTGGGCATCTCCAATCGTCTTGGTTCGTAAGAAAGATGGCTCCACAAGATTTTGCGTGGACTATCGAAAACTTAATGACGTCACCAAGAAGGACAGCTACCCTCTTCCAAGGATAGATGACACCCTGGATACCCTTTCCGGTCATAAATGGTTCTCGACTTTAGATTTAAAGAGCGGATACTGGCAAGTGGAGATCCATCCCGAAGATAGAGAAAAACAGCATTCACTTCCGGCCAAGGACTATGGCAGTTCAAGGTCATGCCGTTCGGGCTCTGCAATGCGCCAGCTACTTTCGAGCGCCTGATGGAGACCGTGCTAAAGGGTCTGACTTTTGAAGCTTGCCTTATTTACCTGGATGACGTCATAATAGGAGGGCGTACGTTTGAAGAACATCTTCAAAATATCCGGAAGGTGTTATCAAAATTAAGGGACGCTAACTTGAAGCTAAACTCTTCGAAATGCAAGTTCTTCCAGAAAGAAGTCAATTATCTGGGACACATCATCTCTGCAGAAGGTGTTCGTACCGACCCCGATAAAGTGTCCGCCGTAAAGAATTGGAAACGCCCTGAAAACCTCCGTGAGCTGCGAAGCTTCCTGGGACTATGTACTTATTACCGAAAGTTTGTGAGAGGGTTCTCTAACATCGCAAGACCCTTTCACAGGCTAACAGAAAGTAAACAAAAGTTTCAGTGGACAAAAGAATGTGAAGATTCCTTCCTCCAGCTTAAAGAAGCTTTGACGTCTTCACCGATCTTAATATATCCACAACCGGACAAGCCATTTATCTTGGACACTGATGCCAGTAATGAGAGTGTCGGAGCAGTATTATCTCAGGAAATAGATGGCCAGGAACGAGTCGTAGCTCATTGGAGTAAGTGTTTATCGAAACCGGAAAGAAATTATTGTGTCACTCGAAAAGAGCTACTGGCTATTGTGAAAGCCATCGAGCATTTCCATCACTATCTCTATGGCCAAAAATTTCTTCTACGCACCGATCATGCCTCTTTAACCTGGCTAATGAATTTTAGAAATACTGAAGGCCAGGTAGCCAGATGGATACAACGCCTCAACGAGTATTACTTTGACATCAGACATCGTAAAGGCTCCTCGCATGGAAATGCTGATGCCCTTTCAAGAAGACCATGCCCAGAAAATTGTCGTCATTGTTCCAGAGTAGAGACCAAATATGACTATGCTATACGCCAGATAACAACTTCAACAGCGACGCCACCCGATCCCTGGAGTGACGAGAAAGTTCGAGAAGACCAGATGGCGGATCCTGATATTAAACCCCTTATAGAGTTTATGGAGTCTTCCAGCAATAAACCAAGTTGGCAGGACATCTCGGCTTATAGTCCTACAACTAAGCAGTATTGGGCCCTCTGGAATTCTCTACATCTCAGGAATGGTGTTCTATACCGAAAATTGAATCAGAGGATGGAAAGACATTCAGGTGGCAATTAGTACTTCCTCGATCTCGTATCCCAGAGGTACTCAAAGAATTGCATGGCAGCCCAACAGGAGGTCATTTCGGCGTCATGAAAACTTTGCACCGAGTTCGAGAGCGATTCTGCTGGGGTAAAGTGAGAGCTGACGTGGAACAGTGGTGCAAGTCCTGTGATGCCTGTTCAGCTCGGAAGGGGCCAAAGATACGTAGCCGAGGGAAGCTGCATCGCTACAATGTTGGAGCACCCTTCGAATGTATCGCTTTCGATATCCTGGGACCTCTGCCAAGGACTGCGTCTGGTAATAAGTACCTACTTGTTGTCATGGACTACTTCACGAAATGGCCCGAAGTGTACCCCATTCCGATCAGGAAGCCCCCACCGTAGCGGAGGCTGTAGTGCAGCACTGGATATCGAGATATGGGGTACCTCTTCAACTTCATTCCGATCAGGGAAGAAATTTCGTCTCTGCGGTATTGAAGGGGGTCTGTGAACTACTCGGAATTGACAAGACCAAGACCACACCTTTGCACCCACAGTCAGATGGCATGGTGGAGAGGTTTAATCGTACCATCCTGAATAACCTCTCACTGATGGTCTCCAAGAACCAACAAGACTGGGACCAGAAAGTTCCTCTCTTTCTGCTAGCGCACCGCAGCGCCGTTCACGAGACTACCGGATATTCACCATCCCAGATGCTTTTTGGCCGAGATCTTCGTCTCCCTTGTGACCTGCTGTTTGGTCGCCCTCCGGATACACCTTCATCGCCTGAGGAGTACATGCAGAATCTCCAGGCACGTTTTTGAAGATGTACACCATTTGGCTCGAGAACGGATCAACCTGAGGACGGAGAAGATGAAGACTCGGTACGACACAAAAGCCACAGGACATCAATTCAAGGAAGGTGACAAGGTGTGGTTCTACAACCCGACTCGACGCAAAGGACTTTCTCCTAAGCTACAATCGCATTGGGACGGTCCTTATACAATTTTAAAGATAATAAACGACGTCGTAATCCGGATCCGTAAGTCAACGAATTCAAGCCTAGAGTCGTTCATTACGACAGGCTTGCTCCATATTATGGCCATAATTCTTAGTGTGTCAATTATCGTGTAATTTATTTTGACCATGGTCTTGTATAAATAAGTTAGTGTGTAAATAATCTTGTAAATAATTTTGTTTATTGTTTTGTAAGTGTTTATTTTCTACTATGCATTACGTGTTTATTTTGTACTATGCATTAGGTGTTTATTTTGTACTATGTATTACATGTTTATTATTGCATATTCATTTAATTGTTTTTAATCAATTGCTTTATTATTATGTTAACGCCTGATGAAGGGTTCTACTGCACGGGACGTGCAGTTCTTGAGAGGGGGCAATGTTACGAATTTAGTCTTATTCTAATTGTTTCTACTCATTTGTGTTCATTTCTACAGTCTAATTTGTCGTATCTAATGTGATTTCAACCCTGTTTACCTGTAATATCATTTCCACTGCATTGCACGGCCCCCATGCTTTAACATTGGTTTAAATGGTAAACTCGCCAAATATTGCAGCTAGCGCCAAGTTGGCGACGGATTTGGCGACTTAATTTTTGGCGCCAAATTTGGCGATATATCGCCAAATGTGGGCGATAAGCTTGGCGACCATGGCAACCCTGCTCCTAATAACCCTGTCTGGCAACCCTATCGCGGTATTGTAACACTATGTATTGAGCTTTTCTCATACCTTCCGGATTTTGCTAGATCTTTCTATTTCTCGATTATTCTGGCAAGTGCCAGAGGTTTCTGACCGAAAGGTATAAAAGGGCCCGGGCCGGCTAGTCAGTCAGTCAGATCTCAGCTTTCATGCAAGTGATACCTCTCTGCTTGAGAGAGACGATTGCATAGTGCGTGTGTTATTGTTTTTATTGAGTTATTATTTTTGTGCTGAGTGTTTACTATTGCTTTTGTTAGTGTATTACATCTGTGTTATCAGTATTTTCATCGATTGTACGTGACTTTCTCGAACTGTTCTACAATTTGTGGAGGACTGTTTTGGCAAAGAATAAAATTGTTTTGGATCCCGCTCTTCGGCTTCAATCATTTCGAACCCCCGAAAACGCAACAGTATATTAGATAACTCATCAAAGCTATTGTCTTTTTAGATTAAAAAGAGCTTAATTTATTCTAATAATGTTACAAAGTGATTATGGACTTGACCAAAACTAAGCCATCGCGCATTGTTGTATGTCAAAATCCCTAAATATTGGCACTCAATTTCCTCTAAGAAATATGCAAATTGCTGTTCATAAAGAGCTCTTGTGTTTATAAAGTTGATCATTTTTATTACAACTGACATTACACTTGAAAATGTTTTTAAATCATGCTTCACTCATAGAACTTGCTGATTATTATACAATGGAATTCAATCAGAGAATGTGAAATATTTTATTTTAGATACTGAATAAATCTAATTTTTTTCCCTAGGTACACCATCTGTTACAGAAACTATTTTCTTAAGATCCGTATCCATTCCTTTAAATGCAATATCAAATTCTTTAAAAATATCAAGACCGGTACACTTCTCTTTCAACGTTATTAGTTTCATTTTTAGAAATGATGCAGTGGCCACCATCATTTAGCAATTTAAGGGTCTCATTATCGATTCTGACGTGCTACTCCTTTTGGTGCCCAGTTAAATTCTGGGTACCCAACTGCAAACTTCTATTTTCATGTGTAATTCTTCATGAATAATTTTGTGTATGGCTGCAGATCCAATGTTTAGTTTTTTCTGTATCATTTGGCAGATACAGCGATTATCATCCATTAACATTTTTCGTGAGACTAACACATTATCCAGGATTACTACTGACCATGGCCTTCCTGTGTGTTCTTCATCCTAAAGAGAATTGCGACCCTTTCAAAATTCTTTAAACCATCTGAATACAGTAGCGCATGACATGGAGATTCATCACCAAATGCTAATTGCAGCCATTGAATGCATTTGTCTTGATTTAATTCCACTTTAAAATCATAGCACAACAATGTTTTCGCATCAACTCCATTTTCTCTTCTGTCTGAAATTTATTTCACACTAAGCAACTTGAAGTAAGGCAGTAAAAAATTATCTGTTGAGTTCAAATACTTTGTATTTTCAAATTAAACCGTTAATTTTTTTGGTACTTTCTCGTTTGCTGTATCTCAAAAATTTCAGAGTTACTGTCATATCGAAAAGAACAGACATGTGTGTGTGTGTGTGCGCATGGTGCCCATTGGCGTCTCACATGAAACAGAGAGGGGGCAATACAAGTACTATAGAAATCTCTTTCTTCAAACATAGCTGAACATAACCTTACAAAAGTGCATTTTATCTAAAGAAAGTGCTTTAAATATGGTTATTTGCTTTGGTCTGCTGATTTTTTTTCAGCAAACAAAATGTGTGTAAAGTTATACACTTAATTTGATATTTTGTAAATACTTTTACTTTATTTCAAATACTAGGGGAGACCTGTGTACCTAGGGCCACTTTTTTTTCAATGCACAAAAACATAGCCAGTGGCCTCCTTAAAAATGTGAAACTAATATGCATTCATCATTATACTAACTACCATCCAATAGGAGTTAATATTACTTAAAATAATAAATTCTGTGAAATAAAAGGTTTTTAAAAAAATTCACAAATTGCCCTAGGTACAATGATGTCATTGTACCTAGGGCCTTTCCCTGGAACTTAGATTTCACTCTGTAAACAATAGAAAACAAACATACACGCATGAATTTAATAAAAAAATCTATATCAGCTAATATATTGATTTATCATGCAACTATTTAATTTGCAATGCGCCAAATTATTAATGATTTACACGTATTTTCATTCAACATTATAATTTAAAAAACTGGTTTCAAAAGTATGCTGTATACATTGTCGCTCTGAAGCACCAACAGATTGTGGTTTGGGCAATTCGAACACAATATTTCTGTTGTCAATTTCATAAGTTTCTTTATCATAAAGAAACTTATTTGAACGTGCAATATTCTTCAAAAATTTAACACTATAGTGTTCTTTAACATCTATTATTTCTGCCACATAAAAATGTTCATTTTTTTGCCTTGTATTTTTGTTAAACAAAAAAAATCCCCTTTTTTCAATAGTATTCCTTACATCAGCTACTGTAGAATTTGCATTATCAGTGGAATGAGAATCTTCAATATCTGATAATTCTTTGGATGAAGTTGCCTTAATTTCAAACTCTGGTTTTTTTCACAAGTTTTCTTTTTCTTTTTTTTCCTGACAATTTTAATTGCATGATGTTTTTGATTTCTTCCTTTTCTGGAGTGTCAGTCAAGATTCTACCTCTCCTTGGTTTTCAGCCACCTCTTTTGGATTTACTTCGAGAATTATGCTTATTAGAAATTATTTAGAATTATGCTTCTATTTTTATAATTATAAAGAATTTTTTTATTATTTATTTATTAAATGAATTCTTATGTTTGTGTAAACAAAATAATCCTGAATAATAATAATGGTAGCAAACATATTTTTTATAAATCTAGCATATTGAAAGTTTCAGAATAAAATATACACTCTTCTCATTTAAATAACATCCAATTATAATAAAAAACTTGACTAAATCAAAATGGTTCAGATAATTAAGGCCACTTTCCTCCTTTTATTATAAAAACATGGCCCTAGGTACAAGGCAACTATGTGGCCCTAGGTACAAGGTAATTTCATACAAAATGTCTTCTGCAGAAAAACCCACATGGAGAGGGGATTTATTTAAAATGTAATTTTGTATTTAATGTTACAAACAAAATTATGTGCTAGAATTCAAAGAAAAATATTTGACTTGTTTTTGTATTACAATAAAAAGAAACTAGGTGCAAAATTTTACTTTAGACCATGTAAAACTGTTTTTCATTTATAACTTGCCACATCTTTTTTTGCAAAATTTCAAAATGAATGCCAATGTAGGAATTGGTGATGTCACTCACCCAACTGAGTTATAAAATTTAGAACTAAATATTATTCAAAATGGGGTGGCCCTAGGTACACAGGTCTCCCCTACAACCCAAATTTATTTGCATCTTCAACAGAGGGAGAGAGAATTAATCCTAATATAGATTATTTAATAATAATAATAATAATAATAAAAACATATGAAGCAAGTACTAACTGATCAATATTTATTTAGAATTAAATGTTTCAAGTCATTCATTTTTATTTTATTCCTAACCTGAATTTGTGAGCCTGTAAAAAGTTAATTAACAATTAATCTAAGTTTCTATTTATTAAGTTATTTTTGAATTTCTATTACTAAGACTTGGATAAAAAAATGTGATATTTACAAAAATCTCCCATATTAAGCCTTTAAGTATTTTCATAATTTTCTGTTTCTTGGAAAAGTTGGAAGGGGCAAACATAGTTTTTTTTTATCCAATAGTGGCACTCTTCTTAAAAGATTTAGCCACCCTTGCTGTAATCATTTGCAAACAAAGAACATTTTTTTTTGTATTTTTGTACTCTATTTGAAACATCTTTTGAAGAAATGTCATTCTTACATAAATCATTATGTTTATATTCTTTAAAAATCGTGCCTTGTGTGTTTTAGTTTTTATGTGAATTCTGAATACTTCAAAATGTTTTATTTTTGTTTTAATTAATATGATTATAATTTCAATTATATTGCTGAATAACACGATAAACTTTCTAAAGAAGGCATTGTAAGGTTATGTTTTGTGAGAATTTTGTAATATTGCATTTTAATCTTTTTTCTTTTCTATTTAATATCCATAGTTTTTTTCCCAAATGTATTTATTCGAATACTACATATTAAAGTAGTAATTTTATATTATTAGTCAGACTAATTTCTGAATTTGAATAGTTTCATAAAGACATTGATGAAAAACAAGTAATTTAATTTTTATGATTTGGAGTTTTGTTTGTATTTTTTGTGCAGTTTGTTTTATGTCACTAAACTATTATTCTTTTTATTTCAACTATTATGCTTTTTTATATATACTTTAAAAATTTCTTCATTTTTCTGACTAGTAGTCCCCCCCTTTTAATTCCAGGATCATATATTTTTTTATTCTACTTTTCTATATTATGTTAGGAATGCTAAATAATTTTTCCATTTACCCCCTATTTACCCTTTCTAAAAGCAGGATCTCTCATGTCCTAACCTGACTCTCCTTTGGCTCTGTATAACATCAAAAGACTCATTTACAGTAAACTCCAAATTAATGGAGTCTCCCATTATGGTGACGCAGCTGCAGGTAAAAAATGGAACATCTTGCTTAACAAAAGTGGTAGAATCCCTAGTTCCCTGTCTCAATCAGTTGGAGTTGCATGCTTTTGTTTACTTACTGGACATGACTATTTGCAGAGGCATTTACACTGCATTGGAGTAAAGAATTCTGCTTGTTGCCCTCTGTGCTACCAGAGTGAAATGAATGATGACCATCTCAGACACTGCCCTATTGTTTTGAAGTTTTTTTTTGTAGACAACTCTGTGTAGGCAAATTTTAATTATTTTTTTGCTTTGTCATCATTTTATTGGGCTGCTTGCTGACTAATGGCAGAAATACTGATGATGGGCATAGGGTAAAAAAAAATTACCCCCTTTTTTTTGTATTTATCACTTGTATGGACCCCTTGTTGGTTTTTGTCGACCCCTGGAAGTTTATACAAACCACTTCAGGATTCAAGAATCATAAGGTTTAATCAATGACATATTTGAAGTTTCTTTCCCCAAATTGTGTGATGCTGCTATTTACAGCTCAAGATCATTCTGTGAACTTTTCCTGTTCGTATTGTAATAAGTGCACTGCTTCATATCTTTGTATCATATTTTTTTGGAAATAACAATCTTAAGTATTACCTATGCATTACCAAATTAAAAATTATGCAATCAATTCATTTTTGTGCTCATTGGCTAAGTCCAATTTTTTTTAGCATAATTCCAGAGAGAGAAAATAATCTGTTAGGAAATATTTATGCAAATAAAGACCTTTCAACAAAACATGCATTTAATGAATGGACAGCTGAGGCTTTAATAATACTGAAACTAAGCATTTTAAAGATATTAATTATGAGCAAAATTTTCTGTAAATTGTGATTGTTGCAATTTGTTTCAAGTTTGATAGTTCACTTTTCATTTATTATGAGCTCGTGTCATAATTTAAAAGAAGCAAATTAAAAAATCACTTAACATTATGATCAGGGTGATGTTAGCAGAATCAGATAAACAGTGGCATTTTTTTGTTATGAGGAGATCAGTTATTAGTTTTTGATATTAATTTTATACTATTCATGACATAATTTAGTTTCCAGCATACTTTGTCAAATGTGGTGCTAGTTTATCTAAGCAGTAGTGCTTTGTTGGAGCAATCTGGAATTTTGTTAACAACTATCATTTTGAACTAAATTCCAACAACCATAGGAAAAAGTATTGATATTAGAAGTGTACTCAAAACTGTTCATTTTACATAAGTATCAGTAAATTACTTCTAGTTTACGCAATAAGTTCCAATATTCAATTTCTAGAACATAGACTATATACAACTACCCCCTGTTTCTATCATATAGCATGATTCTAATGCATTTATTGCATGCTCCATAAACCTACCTTAGTAAGAATGCTTTCCATAATTTCTGAAAAAGATATAATATACACTTTTTTAGCATGTATATTTAAAATTGTATTAAAGTGTACCCACTTATTTTTCTAAAAATATTTGTTAAGAAATAAGATCACCTGAGAAAACTAGCATCACATCGCATTGCAATCATTATAAAATGCATTACTTAACATTTTGTAAGCAATGATGCAGGGTTGAATTGTACAGTCCACAATTTATTTGAAGATACTAAGGCAACGATACTCAACCTATGGGCCGCATGCGGCCCACCAAACCTTTTTAAGTGGCCTGATCATGGCCCATTGCTCTGAGAAATTTCCTTATTTAAGAACATTGTATTAAAAATTTGTTGGGAAATTCTTTGTCAAGACATCAAATATATCAATTTTGCTTTTTGCTGTCTGTGCCATATGGGCATTAATTGATATTCCTTTTTTACTTGGAATGGTTACAGTTAGTGATAACAGGCAACATTGGAGTAGCGATAATTTTATGGGTGAAACTAATTTTTAACTATCTTTCATATCTTGCTACTGAAAAATATTCGAAAAAAATCGTTTCAAGGGGCGATTGGAAAGTAAACTATTTTGTAGTGGAAAAAACAAGCATGGATCAGTAATTGTTTGATTTGTCTCAAAAGTGTTGTATTTAAGAAATACCAATAAACACACAAATCACATGCAATGTCACTTTTCCTCAAAAATCTATTTCAAGAGGTGATAAATAAGCTTTCTTGAATAATCTTTGCAACAGCAACAAAGTGTTTTGTCAGTGGTAATATTATAGCAGGAATAAGGACATGCTATGAAGTTTGTTATATTATTGGTAATCATATGAAACTGTTTACTGATGCACAAATTGTGAAGGAGTATTTCTTAAATGCTTTTAATTTAGTGTTAGTGACAAAAATAAAAAAATATAAAAAAATGTTCCAATGTTATGTTGGTCTTAAAGCATTTCTCCCCTGCCCTCCCCATTTATCCTCACGTTGTGGCCCGCATGAAATAGCTGACCTATGTATGCAGCCCAGCAGAAAAAAAAGGTTGAGTACCCTTGTACTAAGGGATAAAAAGTTATCTGAGTGAGAAAGAAGTAATTTTTTTATTTATTTAATAAGAGTGCTGATAAATTTGAAAAAGAAATAGATAAGTTATTAAAATTAATAAGAATAAATTAAAGTTGTTATTCACAATATCATTAAAAAAGATGACTAAAAAAATAAAGTAATCTGGTAGAAAAAAGATTTTAATAGCACAAGATGATTGACTAATTTGTGTGTAATTATTTGACTTTCAACAGTAAGAAGTCTTTGAACCTGTGAAGCTTTTCAGTGAGAAAAAAAATTATTTTACAGTTTAGAAGAGTCTTAAATCAAATACTAATGAAAGATTAATGAAATTGAAGAAAACACCAAAATTATATAGGAAAACGTCATCAAGAGGAAAGACTGAAATGAACAAAAAATATAATGTCTTGAACATTAAATGGGGAAATGAATTATATTCCTGATTAAATTACCTTTGGTTACAAACATTGGAATAACTTGAGGAATGAATTGGATAGAATGGTTCAATCACAAATGGAAGGAGGATAATTGTGGTTTAGGGACTCTTAACTCAGTAAATTGTGTGATTTATGGAGAATTTTGAGACATGCATTCTGTCCTATATCAAGCTAGCTATGTTATAGTCTTTTATTAGGTGGTGCTAACTGGTTAATTCAGCAGGACAATACTTCTTGCCATATATTTAAATCCCCCCTCCCCAGGAATGATTTAAAAAATAAAAGGTCAAGACTTGTGCTCGTGGTCCTTTGGAGTATATTATGCCATGAAGTTTATGTGAATAATAAGCAGTTTTCATTTGCCAATGAACTATATATATTAAAAAAAAAAAGTTCAATATTTTTGAAATTGAGCTTAACCACCGTGTAATTTCAATGAAAAATAGTGTTTGAGATTATTAGGATAAATGAGGGCCCAATATCGTATTAATTTCCTTATTTTTCTTTTTAGGTAAGTGTTCTTATAATTTATTAAGAGTATTTTCATTTACTTATAATATTTCGTGAACTAAATCATTTATTACATTATTCAAAATCATTGAATCTAAATTATAATAAATATGTTTTAATATATTTCATGTATGTAATTATAATTCAAACCTTTATTTTTTAATATCTGAAATGAAAATGGTCTTTTAATTTTTTAATGATTTATATTTTAGAGTATATTGCATGATACGATTCCTTTTTGAATGCCGATATTTTTAAGCAGATTAAGTTTTGTTTTACTTTTGAAGTTGTTTGTCGTATGATTTAACAATAACATTACTTTGGATGTAGAAAGAATATTCAACTTTCAGTCTAATAAAAATTTACAAATGAAATTGTTAGTTATTTGAGCATTGCAAATTGCATAGTTTTAGTGCTTTTTCAAAAGCTATAATTAATATCATTAGAAAATTAAAAATAGCATTTTTACAGTTAGTTGAAAAGTTAGAATTTCTGGACTTAAAATATTTTCAGAAACTCAAGAATATGTAGTTAAATTCTGAGTTCTTTGGGAGTAATTTATAAATAAGTGAAATCTCATGGTTTCTCTTAAATAATATAGGTTTCTGTGGAATAATAGATTAATTAATATTGGTATCACATTAATACATTAGTATCCAAAATTAAAATTGCATACAAAATTTTTTTTGCAAGAAATAGAAATATTTATTATTTTGAAAAGTGATGTTATGTAGTATAATTTAGGAAACTATTTCAATTTATGCATCTAGTGTCTGTTAAAGATTGAAAAGAGTAATTTTTTAAAAAAAATGTGTGCTTATGACCACATGGTAGACGTGATAACTTCAAATTTTGTAATGTTATTTCAGGGGTTAGTTAGGTGAATAAAAAACAAGATGTTAGTATTGTTCTATAAAATTATTTATTCATATGTCTGTACTCATGAAGTAATATTTTTGTGTGAAATATACAATCGTATTTGGGAATTAATTGTATTCTAAGAAGGAAACAATTGGTTTATGGTAGCTGAAGTAGGTTATAAATCCTTTAGAGATTCAAAATTTTATTTAAATATCTATAAAAAAAATCCGCCAAGTGTTGTTCTGTACTTCCTTGTGCTTCATTTGGATCATTTGATGTAGTTAAATTGAATTTTGATTTTAAAAAATCAACTAAAGGTTTTGATTTGCCTTTTGAAAACTCTACTTTAAAATTCCCACTTAAAATCATAGGTAATTTGTTCAGAAAACCCGATCCGGCTTTGTGAATTTTGGTTGTAATTTAACAATATTTAATTCTATCCATGAATTAATTTATGCAAAGGGATAGTAGGACAGGTAGTTGATTGGGAATAGAGGAATCTAGGTCAAAACCTTTAAAAAGGGCTTTAATCCGAAGATTTATATCACATAATCTCT
Organism: Trichonephila clavipes; assembly: GCA_019973935.1. NCBI lineage: Eukaryota > Metazoa > Arthropoda > Arachnida > Araneae > Nephilidae > Trichonephila > Trichonephila clavipes. The sequence continues at coordinate 527,394 of BMAU01020033.1, read as the reverse complement.
GGCTTATACTAGCTATTTTGTCATTGTATGGGAGTTTTGTACAAATATATCCGGTGCTGCTGCATGGAAAGTCTTCTTAATTATATTTTCTTTTCTTGTACTTAAATTATTTAATGTAACTTTTTCTTAATACCTGTATACTTAATTTTGTTATTTTAAATTTTAATTGTTTTAATTTTCTTTTTAGACTCAAAGTATATTTAAGTAATGTGATTAACAGAACTATTTATTCATTGCTATTCCGATTCGCTTACAAAAATAGATTTTTATTCTTAAGATCACTGCAATATTCCTAATGATAATAATACTATTTACTTAGTTCAATAAAAATTTGTCATTTTTCTACAGTTTTTATCTAATTTTAGTGTAGCATTTCTTTTTCTCTCTAGGCCTATTTTTTTAAAAATATTACGTTTCATTTTTAAGCTTCAACTAGGATTAGAAAGAATCCTGCATTCATTACCCTAGAACAGGGGTTTCCAACCTGCCGCTCAGGGGCCGCATGTGGGCAGCCTTGAATAATTTTGCGGCCTGCGTGGTTACTTACATTTTTACAAAATTCGACTATTTTATACAATATTTTTTGTTTAAAAAGGGTTTTATTTTACTTATTTTTTTTGTAAAAAATAAATCCAATAACTGTTATTATTTTATCACGCTGCTTCTGTTACTGCAAATTTCTTTTTTTTTTAAATTGAAATTTAACAAACATAAGTCGTGCTCAAACTTAACGCATGAAAATCTGCAACATCGATTACGATACGCAAATACACATGCATTGAGATCGACTTGCAAAATATAAATGAAAGAGTTGAGAAACAGATATCTCACTAATTAAATAAATTAAACATTATTTGACCATTGCATTATTATTATTTTTCTATCAATGTTTGTATACATGAAAAACAATGAAAACAATACTAATATATCAGTCTGTTTTAAATTTTCACTCCAAAAAATGTTTGTAATGGATCCAAATCTTATATATAGATATATATTTCTATATGCGGCGCGCGGGATTGTAAAGTTTTTCCTAAGTAGCCAGTGATGTCATTTGGGTTGGCCATCTTTGCCCTAGAAAGAGGTGAAGGGGGGGATCCCCACTTAGATCGAAGCTAAGAACTTTACTTTTACTTTTATTGGTGGGGGTAAAACTACCAGTTTCAGAGTGGCGGGGGGAAACGTCCCTCCTTTCCTTTTTAGGGGTGAGTATGCCCGACTGAAGATGAAAAGAGCCGAATCAGCGTTACATTCCCTAGCGTGACGTTCATTCAAGTTCACTCTCAAGAAAATTGCGCCATCACTTCAAATATAATGCAGTGGAATTTCAAGTTAAGTGGAAGACTCCCAATCTGTGTGTGGAGGTGGGATTCCATATTTAAAGAAAGCAAAATCAGCCTCACAGATTGCAGTTAAAATGACTGCACAGAATCGTTTAAACAATGGAGAGCTGTTGGTTGTTGCTAGCCAGTCGTGGGCGCAAGTCATCCATTATCTACGAGTGTCCTGTATGGTCAACACCTGGACTGATTTGTGACGTCACTACTAGTAGGGAAACATCATATATCGGCTATAGAACTTTTCTGAACTTTTAAATATTTTGTTATTAAACCAAACATACATGCAGCAAATTAAAAAAAAGTGTTTGTAAATTATAAAATTGTGTTTCATGTACAAGAGTAAAACATATACCGTAAAATCCGGCGTATAACGCGCACCTATACTTTCAAGCTGTATTTTTTAATTTTTAGGTATATTTGCCGTATAACGCGCACCCCCTTTTTTACGAAAAAACTTAAAATGTACTTGTACAATTTTCTTATGTTTTGAAGTCATTATTTATTGGATGAATCATTCCTGACTCTCTTTTGAAAAAATAGTATACTTCTAGAATTATACAACCCTTAAAAGGAAGGGGGGGAAGGGGAGACCAAATTGGTGCCATGGTTGGATTTTTCTCGCGCTTTTCTATAAACATTGATTCCTTTTCCCCCTTTCGTGTGATGTACGAGACGGACGATTAATTTTGAAATAAATTAGAACAAGCCTGAAACTTATTATGTTCGCTGTCTGTAGTATATTCAATACTACGAATGCTATGAATAATATTGAATACGCTTCAAACAGCGAGTTGTAAAAATGGGTCCTGGTAAACGAAGCAAACACCGTGCCGGTTTCAAGATCAAAGTGATTCAATTTGCAAAAGAAAATGGAAATTGTGCTGCAGCAAGGATGTTTGATATTGGTGATAGCTCCATAAGGGAGTGGAAAAAAAATGAAATGACAATAATTAACATGCCAAAGAAGAAATGTGCTTTACGTAAAGGAGTACCGAAATGGCCTATTCTAGAAGAAAGTGTTGCGAACTGGGTCCTAGAAAATTGCCAGAATCGATTAATTGTAACAATAAACAGTGTACAATCAATTGTCGCCTTAAAATGGTGAAAAAAGAATGCAAATGAAAGTAAAAATTTTAAAGCAACTTTCAGTTGGTGTAGCCGATTTATATCAACAAAAACAAAAGTTTCACAAATGCTTCCTAAAGAGGTGGTCAACAAATTCCAGAAGTGTGTCATTGGGTTTCGAAAGCAAAAGAAATATTTACTGTCACATTGGAAACAGGGATGAAACTCCAGTAACATTTGACATGATAGGAAATAAAACTATAGATATGAAAGGAACAAACCCGATTCACATAAAAACAACAGGACACGAAAAATCTCATTTTACAGTAGTGCTCTCCTGCTTAGCTGACGGCACAAAATTAAAACCTATGGTTATTTTTAAAAGAAAGCAGTGCCAAAATCCAATTTCCCGAAAGGTGTTTTTATTCATGTACACGAAAAAGGGTGGATGGATGAAAATGGTGTGAAATTGGGGATAAAAAATACTTGGCAAAGGCGTCCAGGGGCCTTACGGAATGAATCCACAAAGTCTATTAGTTTGGGATATGTTCAGATCCCATCTAACAGATAATACGAAAAAATTGCTAACTGAGTGCAATACAGATATAGCAGTTATTCCTGGTGGATTAACGTCATTAGTTGAGCTGTTAGATGTGTGAATCAATAAACCTTTCAAACAAAATTTAAAACGACAGTGGAATACATGGATGCTAGAAGGAGAAAAATCATTTACGAAAAGAGGCCGTCACCCCAATCTGGAAATAGTGTGCGAGTGGATGATAAAAGCATGGAATGAAATTAAACCTGACTTAATTGAAAAGTCATTAAAAAATGTAGTATATCTAACAGTCTAGATGGAACAGAAGATGATTATTTATTTATGGAGTAACAGTGATGGTGAAAATGATACAGATTTCGATGAAGATCTAACGGAAGACGACCTTTTCATGTTATCCAACAATGAAAGTTCATAAGGTATGTTATTTCTTTAAAATCAACAGTATTTCGATACATATATATGTCTAAATTGTTTGAAAGCTCTCTAACGCGCACCCCTCAATTTCGATCTTATTTTTTTGTGTTAAAAGGGCGCGTTCTATGCCGGATTTTACGGCAGTGTGCCTTCTTTGTAAGCCTAAGGTTGCCGGTTTGACCCTGACTGGAGTAGATAGATTTTCTGGACGAGAAAATTGTAGGCACGCATGTGGCATGTAAAATATCCCTTGAGTATCAATTTGGCTTTGCAAAATTTAATCATGGCAATATTTAGCATCCGACGAGAGTTTGAATTAATAAAGTTCAAACATCTCGATTGAGTAGCAGAAGCAGCCACTCGATGGTGCCACCAATGAAATCTTGAGGACTTGTGTCTGCAAAGGCCTTGTTGCTAATATGCAGCCCATTAGAAAGAGGGAGGAAAAGTTTACCTATTTAAATAATAATTGCTAGTATAGGATCATCGATGTATTTACTTCGAACGCATTGCGATGAACATACACATTTAATGCATTGCAGCAAATTATAAGAGCCTTTTGTACTTGTATTGCTATTTTTTACTAAACTAAGCTTACTTCTTAGCTTTTAATTTTATTTTCTTAGTTTTATTCAGAATACTTACAAAAGGGAAATAAAAATTAGAAATAGTTTTCAAAAGAAGAAACGACATGCAAATTAAAAAAAAAATATTTTTAGACAAATCTATACCTATATAATTATAGATATTGTTACGTTGATAGGGGCTCAAGGTTTTTATGCAAATCAGTCTCAAAAAAGAAAAACAGTTATTTAAGAGCAATGATAATTTATTGTCGAAATACAGGATTAAGCAGCAATATTCACAGAAATCCTAGAAGGTCTTCACACCTGCCACAGCACTCAAACACAATTGTCAGTGTTTAAAATACAAGTATGCAAAGGATTATTCACAAGCACAGCCGAGCTAATCAAAACGATGCTCAATAATCGCTGGTTGAATCAAAACTGACTCGCTGCAGTGAGCACCGCTCTATTTATAGACCCGGCAGTAACTTTCAGAAAAAAAAAATCCGCATGCGTCATAGAGCGTGAAATTAGTGGATCTCCACAAATTTCTAGAAGAATCCAGAGGGTCCCGAACTCGCCAATATCACCAAAATAGTTGCCAACTCGGTCGCCAAAAAGGATTGCGAACTTGGCTATATCTCCAAGATTTCGCCAAGTTCTCATTGAATTACCACTATAGCGTAAGGGACGGCATTGCTTGTGAATAGTACAATTTGAACATAAAATAAATATAACATAGAGTAATATAAATGCATGACACACCCAAATACAAATTATTTACTCTATTTACACAAAATTCATTACAATATATGCAGGAAAATAAATATATAGATAAAAGTAGATTACACAGTTTATTTTTAGCTGTTTGTCCGTTACTTTTCTTTGCTTAAATATTTTGTACTTTTTCTTCCAAAAGTAGTTATTCAATAATACGTTTGTTATAAATGTAGATTAAATATGTTTTAAAATTTTATTGGCATCAAGCACATTTATAAACAAAAGTTTGCTGTCTGCAATAAGGGCATGAAAAATTCCCATTAAATAAGTTAACAAATATTTTTGGTTAAATCCATACATATATGATTACAGATACATACATGAGATGAAATATATACATAGAAATATATTGTGTGGTTAATTTAGCTGTTTATTAGTTATTTTCTATTCAGTGAAAATCGTTAAATATGAAACTGAGGGGACTAAAATATTGTTTTGTGCTAAAAAATTTCATGTTAAAGGATATTACAAAGGGAAAAAACAAAATTAAGTTTAAAAAAGTACATTTTATTGACATAAACGCATGTGTGTATTTATAATAAAAATCAATGTACAAAAACATTCACAAACAAATGAAAATTAATACAAAATTTTAAAGTTTTTTTAAAAAAATAAAACATTTATTGAGATTTTAGAAAATAGTCTATTTTTCTTTGCATTGTCTTTCTGGGCATCAAATTCTCAACAAATTGTTCGTTTCATTAACAGTATAGAAGTATGTTGCCATGATTGTATAGCTCTAGAATATGGCCACACTCTCATTAGATAAAACAATGCAGGGTTATGGTGTATCCTATTTTGACCAATGATGTTCTTTATTTGCATGCCAGCCAAAATCAATCTGCTTTATTATTATTTTTATATTATTTTTTTATAATGATTTCTGCCTTGCAGCTTAAAATGTTAGTATATACCCAATTTCCATGCATTAAACCGAATTATTGTCAAAATATCTATTTATGTGTACTGGCTTATGTTTGGACACTAGTGTATAAATTGTTATTTATATTTTTAAAACCTCAGATTATTTGTAGTTAAAATAAGGAAAATTCTGTGTTGCAGTTGAAGGAATTCTGTAAATGTAATCAAGGAACCAAAGTAGTTTTACTCGTTTCATGAATTAAACATTTTTATGGAAAGTCACTTCCAAAATCAGAAGAAAAAAAAATTACTTCAATGGATATTTAAATAGTTGTAATCTGCTATTAGAATTGTCATTTGTTAGTTATTTCCTCTTCATTTGTAACTGAAATTTAAAATAAGAATATTGTCAAAATTTAACGGTAGTATCATTACATAAAATTTCTAACAAGAAAAAATAAAATTCATTGAAAAAAATACGAAGTTTGTTCAAAAACTTTTTATTATTTTTGAAATGAGTATTTATTTCAATACATTTTACTACAACAGATAACATAAGAATGATGTCAGTATGTTTTAAAACATAGCTCATTTTCCAATATATATTTGAAAAAAATTAATTAAATTTTAAAACCTATATTCTCAGGGAAAGAACAACAAACTTATGTGTAGTTTTAGAAGCTCATATATACACTGCTGGCCATTAAAATTGCTACACCAGGAAGAAATGCAAATAAAATATTTATTGGACAAGTATATTATACTAGAAATGACAAGTGATTAAATTTTCAAGAAATTTGGGTTGCATAGATTCTGAGAAATCCAGTACCAAAAACAACCACCTCTGGCAGTAATAACAGCACTTATACACCTGGTGATAGAGTCAAAAAAATATTGTATGGCATGTACAGGTACAGATGCCCATGCAGTTTCAACACGATGCTACAGCTCATCAACCGTGGTGACAAGCCAGTCGCTCGGCAACCATTGACCAGATGTTTTCTGTTGGTGAGAGATCTGGTGAACGTGCAGGCAAGAGAAACGGCTGAACATTTTCCGCATCAAGGAAAGTCCGTACAATACCTGTAACATGCGGTCGTGAATTATCCTGCTTAAACGTAGGGTTTTGCAGAGTCGAATAAAGTGTAGAGCCACGAGTCGTAACACACCAGAAATATAGCGTGTGTTTAAAATGCCATCAATGCGAACAAGAGGTGACCGCGACGTGTATCACTGGCCGCGGTAGCCGAGTGGTATAGGCATCGGATCGTGGCTGGCTTTGTCACGAGTTCGAGCCCAGTACCACTAAAGACCCGCCGTGTAGGGCAGCGATGCACGCTAAATCTGTCGAGAGCTGAAACGTCCTCCCGTTGGTGTGGTGTGGTAGTTAGGAGAAAGGGTGCCAGCTCAGGTGTCGTCCACGTCACTTGACCATGGTTCAAAATTACGTGGTCCGTCGCCAAAAGCCCTCGTGCAGCTGAACAGTGCGACGTTAATCTTCACTCACTCACTCACTCCGCGACGTGTATCCAATAGCACCCCAAATCATCACGCCAGGAGATGGGCCAGTGTAACGAAGACGAATGCACGCTTGCCATTGTGCGTTCACCACAATGCCGCTAAACACGGATGTGACCATCTTGATGCTGTAAACAGGACCTGGATTCATCTGGAAAGATGACTTCTTGCCATTCGTGTTCCCAGGTTCTTTGTTGATACCCCTTTGAAGACGCTCCTGTCTGTGATGCTGCATCAAGATTACCCGCAGCCATAGTCTCCGAGTTGAGAGTCCATATTGTTGCAAACGTCTTCGAACTGTTCATGCAGACATTTGTTGTCTTGCAAATGACCCTAATTCTTGACTCAGTGCTCGTGACGTGGCTTCACGATCCATCAAGGCCATGCGGGTAACATGCCTGTCTTCTCGGCTGCTAGCTATTGGGGGCCGTTGAGATCCAGCACGGTATTCCGTATTACCGTCCTGAAACCATCGATTCCATATTCTGCTAACAGTCATTGGATCTCGACGGATGCGAACAGCAATACTACGATACGATATACCGCAATCTCGGTACGCTACAATTCGAACTTTATCAAAGTCCTAAGCGGGCTGACAGGGCCTATCCTAGCAGGTGTGCAGCGCGTGCAATGCACGAGGGTGGCCAAAACAAGGGGTGGCCGCATATAGTTCTATCAATCAAGCAAAATTTTGTGCAATATCTCAAAATAAAACTTATAAGTTCAATAAATATGCTGAATTTTAAATAGTTATTGAAAAATCAAAATAAGTCTCGATTTCCCGATAGCATAGCATAGGATAAGAAAAACAGAATGATAGTGCACAGTGTGTAGGATCATGCACATTGTCCATTAATGTCTACTTTTTACTTACATCCTTCATTTATAACAAAGTTCGTGACAGCTGGCTATGCCGCAACAGAAAAGTTTTTTTTTTATTATTATTAGCGACACTGGCAACGCACTGTGAATTGATATTCAATAAAAGCGTCTCAAAATTGATTTTTGCGAAAGCTTCTTTACGAAAATATTTAATATGGTTAATATTACCTAAGACATAGGGGTGGTTTAAATTCAATATGCATTAGGGAAAATTAAGTTTTCAATTTAATAATAGCCTTACAATTTAGAAAAAATAAAATAGAAAAAAGTGATTTTATTTTGCGTATGGTTTTACAACGCTCATTAACATCGCCCATTTTCCTTTTCAGTAAAAATGTTATTCTTCCATTAAAAGGTTGTGACGTGGCTTTATCGGTACTTATACTAATAGTCCTCTTGGGATTTTTTTGGGTCCAGAATGGCAATTCTTTCCAAACAACCCAAGAAGGGAGTGTGTTTATGCAGATTAGGAATCATATATATTGGAATGTTAGCATTCGCGAGGATCGCTAAGTGAAGCTCTTTAGTGCTAAGTGAAGTGAGATAAAATTCTAGGAGAAGAGTCTTGATTCTGTGAGCCGGTCTAGTATTGCCAGTCCAATGAATTATAGGTTAGTCCGAGACCAGAGGAGTATTGTCTTAGCCAGAGCAAGTTTGATTAAAGGATAAATTGATGGTTTACAGACCGTAGCAGTTTACCCAGGAAATAGCGGTAAGCTTGTTCATTTAAACTTTAAGGATAGAGCTGGCACTATTAAGTTAGGAATCAATCTATAAAGATATATTCAGTGGTTAATTCCGCTATTTATCAGTTATGCGTTTTGCGTCTCATCACTCTTGATCATTATCCTCCTAGACTAGTATTGTTGTATTGTATATAAATTAAAATCACATAATAAACTGATTTTATTATGGCAGAGTGTAGTAGTTAATCTTTCATTCCCTCAGACGTAGGTCGCGTGGATAGTGGCTGCACCTCCTAGATACTAGGAGGTGTTGATAGTGAAAGGAGGGAAAGGGATGGGAATATGGAAGGGATATCACAAGGTAGTTTCTTGTAATTATATTTGGTATAAAAATATTTGAGAAAAAATCTTGCAGCTCCATTTTGATTAAATAATTTTCATTACAAAGTCTGTTTGAAAAACACTTCAATGTTCACATAGTATTGTTAACGTTAGCGAAGTTTACCGAAGTTCTAAATCTCATTTTCTGTTGTAGGTACTTCAGTACTATATTAAAAAAATTGTGGGATTTATTTATTTTTTTTAAAGAATCTCAAAATGTAATAAGATGCTATGTAATTAAATAGGCGAATGAAAAGATTCACAATATAGCACTAAAAACAATAATAAAAGAAAACATTAAAACTAACATAACGCCAAAGCGCTTAATATCGGATAACACGAGATAATACAACGGTCCTGATAAACTGCTATGGATTTTCATGCATTTTTTTTTCCATCTTAAAACGAACAAATTTTCCTTCTGAGAATGAACAAAATACGGAAAACACCAGACATTTCAGAGGGGTGTGAAATGAGAGAGAGAGATGGTTTCGCATTAGTTTTCTGTATTATTGAACTGTCCTATTATATCACCGGAAGAATTCGTTGCAGTACATGATAATAATGTGTGCGCAGCCCCAATCATGACAGGCAAAGACATTGTGGAGTGTGTTAAAAGCTCAAAAAGTATCATTGATACAGATTCTGACAGGGAAAATGAAATGAATAATGCATCTCCTGTTCTCAAGTCATCCAAAATCAGGAACATCATGAAAGCATGAGCATTAATTTAGATTCACATTCCATTGGTAAATTGAATTAGAAAATGGACGGCATCGAACAATTTCTGTATAATTTGATAGTAAAAAAAACAATGCAAAGAAAAAAAATTATATCAGATTATTTTCCAAAAACTCAATAAATGTTTTGTTTAACAAAAAACTTGAAAATTTTGTATTAAATTTCATTAAGTTTTTGTGAATGCTTTTTATCATTGATTTTAATTAAGTATATACATATCTATGTAAATAAATGTACGTTAATAAGTTAATTTTGTTGAATATACGTTTTTTTTTTGCAATATTCTTTAACACGAAAAAATATTTCAGTACCCTCAGTTTCGTGTTAAACGATTTTCATTGTACATAGATCTCCCCGCTTTTATGTGTACCCCATCTCCTAGTTAAAGAGTAATTTTATGTAATATTATCCACTTAGCCCAGTGCTTCTCAAACTTTCAACATTTTCGACCCAATATTTAATCATAATTTTCATCGCCCCCATTCCCACCATCCAATAACAATGTATTGAATTCAATTTTACTATACTTAGACATTAAAGCTATAATGTGACTTAAACCTCTTAAGTGTCACTGGCATCTATAAACGTCTCGCTCATCACTCAGCCAAAGCGTTAACTGCCCCGAACTTATATATGTCTTTCCGAAGTACGATCTTTTCTGTGCACTACTATCCATAAAATTATTACAAAGGTTTTGGAGTGCAATAAAAGGACCTTGACAGTGTTTGCGAAGGATTTATTTATTTCAGGTAATTTGCCTATTTTTATTCCTCCCCCCAATACATCCTATTCGCGTGCCTACGTGGAAAACGGCGGCATTGGGAAGCGAGTCGCGTCACTTTTAATCGGCAGTTAAGGAATTAATTATAAACCGTACACGTTATTAAGATAAGAGTTTTTGTATATAATTTTATGTATCACAAGCCCATTGGGTCACTGGTAATTGTTCACTTGTTCTTAACTTAGTATTGTTAAATTAATTATAAAGCGCATTGTGTAGTACCGATACATTTATAAGTGTATTATATCCGTGTAATTATGTATTTTTTTATTATGTCAGAATGTATTTTGTTTACTTTCAGTAAATTCATATTTTTTAAATATCTTTTATTTTCGACTTTTCAATATACACGCGCCTTCCTCGTAGAGTTATTACGCCTCTGAAGGGGGATGCAACCCACAGTTTGAGAAACGCTGCATTTATAGCCTTAATTTGCGCAATAGGTGTCATTTCAACCTTTGTATTATATTTAGTGTAACAAGGGTATGTGTGTGTTTTTTTACACAAATGTGGGAGTCTACGCCCATTGAAGCTGTCTACAGTCGCATTTCATATTCTAAGTAAACTTGTTTTTGCATTTTATTTTTGTTGCGACATACGTCGAGAGAAATGTTTATAACATAAATACGTTGCTCAAAATGGTATTTAAATTTTCATAACTGTGTGTGATTCTGCAAACTTCAATTTAGAAGCTGTTCCTATTTAAATGTAAGTTTTAACGTCGAATCAGTTGTTCCCTCTCCTTTATTGGCAAGCCTTCTGATTTATGTATTCGAGATTAGTTTTCTCTGAGAAATATTATTTTACAGGTGTTATAGGTGTGCAAAACATTGCACTAGCGAGTATAAAATAATTTTGTGGGACCCTGTATCATAAGCAACAGAATACTTACAATCTAGGTAGTGCATATAAAGAAAAAATGTTTTAATATTTCTTATTATTTTACAATAAAAACTGCAGGAAATTATTGAAAAAAAAAAGGCTGCCCGGTGCCGAATTTATGTTTTAAATTTTCTCGTAGGATCCTCTTTGGAAAACACGATTTTAGGTACTCTAGTGATTATATAAACTCCATAGATAACATGAATTTATTTTGCATAGATATTAACGTTTTCTTTTCGAATTTTTATTTTGACTTGTTGGAAGCCCTTGGATATGCTTGGCGGGAACCCTAGAACTGCGTCGAACGCAGTTTGAAGGTAGATGTAGAGGTCGTATTGGTGTCCTATACGGGGGGGATGAGGTATGGGAGGTCAAGCACCAATGTTTTGAGAATAGAGGAAACAAAAGCATTTTTGCACCTTTTTTATAGAAGTAAACTATACGTGAAGTTGAACACACTATTGATTTTACCTCTGAGATCTTGTCATTTTTTAAAGCATGTCTAAACATTCGCTTACATCAACGCATTTTTTCCCACGATCACCATACGTAAACAATACAATTGCATTTACTTCTAATTAAAAAAAAATCTGTGAAAAGGTTTGCCTCTTGGGGCTGTCTTTTGTTCGAAATAGTTGAGCAGTTAGGAATTTGTCACAATAAACATTTCTCTAACTTCACACCGTCGAACAATGACGATTTTGCGCAGGCAATAATTCTACTAAATCAGGGGTGGTCAACCTTTTCTAGAAGTGAAAATAGTTTTGCTTGCCACTTCCAATTTTAAAATAATATGATAAAGTAAAGAGTGTTTTTTTAGAGGTATAGAACTTTAAATTGCAATAAAACAATGATGTATTATTCGATTGACATGAATTTTTTTTTATTCGAAAGATAATCTTGTGGCATTACATTTTAAATATGATTTCTGGCATATGACTGCCACGGCTGGCTCGGATGTAGTCCAATCTGGACGTCCAATTTTCGATGACTTTTTCCAACATTTGTGGCCGTATATCGGCAATAACACGGCGAATGTTGTCTTCCAAATGGTCAAGCGTTTGTGGCTTATCCGCATAGACCAATTACTTTACATAGCCCCACAGAAAATAGTCTAGCGGTGTTAAATCACAAGATCTTGGAGGCCAATTCACAGGTCCAAAACGTAATATTAGGCGGTCACCAAACGTGTCTTTCAATAAATCGATTGTGGCACGAGCTGTGTGACATGTTGCGCCGTCTTGTTGGAACCACAGCTCCAGGACATCATGATTGTTCAATTCAGGAATGAAAAAGTTAGTAATCATGGCTCTATACCGATCGCCATTGACTGTAACGTTGTGGCCTTCATCGTTTTTGAAGAAGTACGGACCAATGATTCCACCAGCCCATAAAGCGCACCAAACAGTCAGTTTTTCTGGATGTAACGGTGTTTCGACATACACTTGTGGATTAGCTTCACTCCAAATGCGGCAGTTTTGTTTGTTGACGTAGCCATTCAACCAGAAGTGCGCTTCATCGCTAAACAAAATTGTTGGAAAAAGTCATCGAAAATTGGACGTCCAGATTGGACTACATCCGAGCCAGCCGTGGCAGTCATATGCCAGAAATCATATTTAAAATGTAATGCCACAAGATTATCTTTCGAATAAAAAAAAATTCATGTCAATCGAATAATACATCATTGTTTTATTGCAATTTAAAGTTCTATACCTCTAAAAAAACACCCTTTACAAACCTAGAGAGAGGTTATGTTGTTAATAAAATTTATGCAGGTTCAAGTAGTTAGGTTAGGTATAAAATAAAAATGAGTAACTGGGAACATTTGATTCTATATACTTATGAAGCAATCAACTCTTACTTAATACGGCTTTTGAATTTGTGTGTTTTTTTTACTAAGTAATCTTTATTACACTATTAGTTCTCTCTCTTGAAGATGCTTATAAAATTAAGTAGTTTTGAATGCATATAAGTTAATTTTGAATAAGATTGATTTTATTATGTTCATATAGTAGAAAGCATTTGTTTAGAAACATGTTGATCCAAACCTACAGCCATATCCGGCAGCTAAATCGTGGACATTGTTTTGTACAAATTTTCAAAATTCAAAATAATACGGATCATTTACAGTTGAAATAAGTTCCTTATGTTTGCTTTTCAATGTAGTATGGTGCTGTAGCAGGGGCTTAGCTAACGCCGTATCAATGATACGGGGCCCCCAAGCTACAGGGGCCCCATCATATGTGAGGAAAAATTGTTAATATATTAAGGGTCCCCAAAAAAAGGATATGCAAGAAATTTTGATTCGGGACCCACTCAGTACTAGCTACGCCAGTGTGCTTCAGGTCAATAATTTCGATTGAGATTTCAGGTAAGTAACAACTAACGTCTTGCAGACAAATTGAAAATGGGTCTGTGAAAAGATTAGCATTTATCATCTTGAAAATCATCAAACATAGAAAAGATTGAGTCATACGCTGCCAGCTTCATTGGTGAAATTTCTGTTCTTTTTTTAATAAGGTATAAGAGGTATGTAATTACTTTTTTGCTTCCCCATATCGATGGTATTTACCAAAAAAAAGACGTGAAAAGTCTAACTTTAAAACCATTAAAGGAAACAAGGATTGAAGTTCGTATCAATGCTGTCGGACCTCTTAAACAAGACCTAAAAATATTAGTACCGCATTAAATGCCTTAATTGAAGATACCATTAGACACAGGGGGAAAGTGTAACATTTAAATTTTTAATTCAAGTTGAATTCGGCATGATTTATTATCATGAGTTGATGTATTGAAAAAAATGATTCAAAATCCTAAATTAAGCATCGTAGAATGCATTGAAGGCTTAGATAATCGTAAAAAATATTTAGTTCTCAAGATCTGAGGATAACTTTAAGATATCTGTCGATTCAGTAACAGCACTTGCTACATTTTTAGGTATTGATCCCGAATTTCCCATCTCGAAGCTCCGGAAAATGGGTGATGAACCAACTTCAAATCGTTCCAACAATTCGCGATCTCTTCAGCAAATGGACGATTTACCTTATTATCTGAGTGTTATTTGATACTCTGCTTTCTGTATGGGTTTCACAACATTTCTGATGATGATCTCATGAAAACCTGAAATGGACTTGAATATTAAGTTGTAGGTATAGGAGGAAGGAAGTATTGTGAATGATATAGACGGCATTCAACCCTTTAATGAAATGACTTCATTCAAGGATATTTTTCCTGGTAAAAACAGCCAATTGAGTTATTAGAAATTGTAGTCAAGAATGACCTCCAAATTTTGCTCAAGCAATAAGAGTATTTTAACCTTACCTGTTTCTCTAGCTTCAGGAGAATGAAGTTTCAGTAAATGAAAAATTATTAAAAATTACTCAAGAAATAATATGACTCAAGAAAGGCTTTCAGATATAGCCATCATCTCAATTGAATTCGAAATCTCAGAAAAAATGAATTTCACCGAAACTATTGACAAACTTGCTTCTCAGAAAGCCAGAAAAGTTATTTTACAGTTAATTATTAGGTAGTCTTTTTGTAGAAGGACTGATTTATATACTTTTCGTTTCACGAGGTTTATGCTTTAGTATTTTTTTATTGGATTATATTTTCTGAATAAGTACAGTTATTTCTAATTATAAAATGTCTTTTTATTTTAAAGGTAGTATTTTTTTGTTTATTGTTTAAGTATTTTGTGACATTAGCTGGTCAAAAAAAAAGTTCTGGATTGTATTAATGTTTTACTTTAATGAATTTCTAAGTATTATTCAAAATGTGAAAAATCTTTTAGAGGGGGCGGCACATTAGGTCTTTGCACGCACACCCTAGGATCGGACCTGCGTGCTGATACACATTTCTGCCAGGGAACAACATTCCAATGCAATTCGTGTATGAGAAACCGGCGGAACAATTTCCTCAGTTAAACACATTTTAGGTGCCTGCTTTGTCTGAATGCACTGAAAAGCTAATTTGCACCGTCTTCCTGTCGTTTAATTTTCACGTCTGTAGCATGTCGCCTTCTTGGTGTAGCAATTTTAATGACTTGTAGTGTATTTGAGAATAAATTACCAAAATAAATCAATGTTTATTAGAACTTACTGAAAGTATATATTTATTTTTTAATTACATGAGATATCTCAAAATTTATTTAACTGATTATTTATTAGCCATTTAGAATAACAGCAACTATAAAATTTAACTATATATTAAGTACTTGTGTCTAACTCAAAATATTCCATATACTATTTATAGTTATTTGAAATAAAATCCTAATGTAATTATAAAATTTCATCCTTAAGAAAGTAAAGCAGGATCAAGTCAACTCGTAATTGGGGTAATAAATAGCCTTTGTCGCTCCATATCCCACATAAAGATATTAACTGTTAAAGTCAACTCTTAATTAACTTTGCTTAGTAAAGATATACAAATAATTTACATATTTTATTTTCAAGATTAAATTATATCAATAATTGCAAAGAATATCCATAAAAGTAATCAAAGTAAATATCAACTAAGAATAATGCACTTCATTTTATTACTTTAAATGTTGCATGTGTATCACAATCATGATTTTAGATGTAAAATTTTGGCAGTTTTTATTTTGATGGAAAAAGTTAAAAGCATGCTCCCCTTTTCATATACAAGTGAATGTAAAAAGTACAGCATTAGGATTGATTGCTCTATACCTGTGCTGAATGTTTAACAATTGAAATCCTATAGCGAAATTCTATGACGTCATTTTGTTTGGTAATCATTCATAGCACACTTGCCCCTCTGAAGTACATTTATAAAATTCTGTAGTTTGTTGTGTTGCTTTTCATTTTTAACTGTTGTACTTTTAAACAATACTTGCTTGTTCATGCTAATAATCTTGTGTTTTAGTAGCTAATGAAAAGATAACTTTTGCCATCTCAAAATTTTGGTAATTTTTCACAATTGTGAATGATTTAATTGAAATAAAAACTTTTGAGACATTTTCCTCTTTAGTGAATAATCGTTCCTAGACAATAGTTTGCATCGAAGTTATAGGAGGACAAACTATTTTTGACTTAACACATTTGAATAAATCATGAATACACCATCCTTCACCCTCAAAATTGTAATGATTTCATTTTCTATTCGCCCAGTCAGTATGGTGGCTATGACCTTCGGCTTGTAACCGAGTGGGTTCGAATCCCGAGTAAGACTTGGTTGTATCTTTTTCGGGAAAGAAGTCGGTCTTTCGCCTGAAATGGATTCCCGCCTCGAAAGGAAAACCAGCGCACCTCATCTTGTTACATGCTGGGATCATCGTTTGTAATAAAATCTGTATTCTTCTGTGGTTGTGTTATATGTTGCTGCTCATCTCACGTCTTTCGTATGTATCCCAATAATAAACACACGACAACAACATTTCATATTCTGATTTATTAATTTTAATTGTATTTGACAACTCAAAATATTTTATTGGACACTTAAGTAACTTTTATAATTGTTTGAGAAAATTATTTCTCAGCATGATTATTTTTAATGTAATTCAAGATAAATATTTAAAAGCAGCTCAAGATACGAACAATGATTTAAAAAAAATGTGTGCAGGATCGGGAAGCATTAATAAATTTTAGACTTGGTAACATGGTTCATCTTCTGTTTTACCTTTCTATAACTGTTAATTATAATTAAATCTCAATAGCCTATTTTAACTGTTTTAGTTTAAATTTTAGTTAATGATAATTTGATCTCTTTTTCAGTTTAAGATTGCTTGATATGTTATTTATGACAATATTTTATGAAATACTTAATAATAATTATGATTTCTAAGCTAAATAAAACTTGAAACAGTTTCAGGTTGTTCTGAAGTAAGTATATGGGGTGATCAAATGAAAATGTACGAAACGACACGGTGGGTACAAATGTAGACTTTATTCAAAATATATACCATAGGCCTGAGCACAACGGTCCCACTGATGAACAAGCCGTAGGATTCCTTGTTCCCAGAATTCCTGTGGCTGTGACGAGACCCAGTCTTTCACAGTGTCCTTGAGTGCGTCGTCCGAGTTGAAGCGCTTCCCTTTCAGGTGTTTCTTCAGTGGACAAAACACATGGAAATCGTAGGGCGACATGTCCGGACTGTAGGGTGGATGGTCCAACGTCTCCCATTTGAACTTGTCCAGTTCCATTTGTGTGACTTCTGAAGACTGTGGACGTGCGTTATCATGGAGCAGAACCACACCCTCCGTGAGCAGCCCCGGTCTTTTGTTCTTGATAGACCTGCGTAGGCGTCGGAGTGTCTCACAGTACACATCGGAGTTAATGCTTTTTCTGTGCTCGAGGAGAGAGAGAATTCCCCAAGTAGCGCACCTTGACCGTCGAAAAAGACAGCGAGCAACACCTTGCCTGCTGACTTCACGGCTCTGAACTTTTTAGGGGAGGTGACGACGCATGCTATCCCGCTTTGTCTCTGGCTCGTAGTGATGGCACCAGGTCTCATCACATGTGACGATCCGTTTCATGAAAGCAGGGTCTTTCTGATACCGAAACAGATGTTGCAGTACTAGTCCCATACGCAGTTCTTTTTGCTGGTCGGTGAGCTGCTTCGGAACCCAAGTGGCACACACCTTCCGAAATCGCTACCTGTCGTGAACAATTGTTCACACGGTTCCATATAGCTGGCATCCACCTTCAGCGCCAACATCCGCGATGTGACACGCCGACCACTTCTCACTAGGTCGTCCACCTTGTCGATGAGATCGCTCGTGATGACAGTGTTTGCCTGGCCTGGTCTCTGGTCATCACCCACACTCTCACGGCCTGCACGAAAACGGGCTCTCCATTTTCTGACAGACTTGTCAGAGACACATTTCTCCCCGTAAACGATCACCATCCGCCGATGAATAGCTACCGGTTTCTCACCTTCCTCTGTCTGAAATTGGATTACACTTCTCTGCTCCTCAATCGTCGAACTTTGCAACGCGAACGCCATCCTGTCCTCATACAGACTGCCGCATCATTTGGACGCCGCTTTTTGTAAGAGCCTTTGCTCTCTCCTGCGCATGCGGGCGCCCGCGCATGATACGATCCCAGCCAGAGCCTCCAATGGCATCCTGAGATGTCTCGCTACATTCTCCCACGGCGGAATATGCAAATATTTAACTGTTTCATTTTTATGTCGTTTCGTACCTTTTCATTTGATCATCCCTTGTAGTACTATAAAACTAACTACTGTTAATTTATGTTCATATTTTACTTCATTCAGTTCTATTTATCATTTTGACATTCACTTTCTGTTAACCGTTCTTTCTTTGGAGACTGAAAATTATTTAAAGGAAGGTCCTTATTTAAAAAAATGTTTTTTAATTTTTTGAACTCATTAAAAGATTATTTATAATTACTGGTTGGATTATGGAGTTTTATTTTTTTAAAAAAGTATATTTTTTTCTTTAATTACTTTTACATACTGCATTAGCATGTAAGAAGGGGGGAAAATGCTATGCATTCTTTTAAAAGATATTTTTAAAAAAATTTGTCTTGGCTGAAAAAAGAATATATAAGACAATTGTTATCTTCTAGGATGGATACCAGTTTTCTTGAAATAAGTAAATCAATTCAAAGTATGCATGCTGAATGGAGGCAGAAGGGTACATATTTTGATTTTGCCATAGTGTTTCCCGATGGTAGACATCCAAGTTA
Source organism: Trichonephila clavipes (assembly GCA_019973935.1). NCBI lineage: Eukaryota > Metazoa > Arthropoda > Arachnida > Araneae > Nephilidae > Trichonephila > Trichonephila clavipes. The sequence goes on along the minus strand of BMAU01020033.1, from coordinate 508,267 downwards.
TCGTATGAGAGATATTGGGTCTATTTGTGTTGGACAAAGAAGAGCAGATGATGAAAAGACTTTATCACAATCTCGATTTCAAGTAGGGGATTTTTTGGATATAGCTATATCACCTCCATCTGATAAAGATGAGCCATCTGCTTCATAGGCAGACAGATAAAATACATTTCATCTGAGGGCTACAAAATACAGTCAAGTGAAGTTGAACTTACACAGTTACATTTGAAACATTTAGTAGCAAAATTTACAATTTTTAAAAATAGAAAACTATAGTTAAGTTTATATAACTGTTGTATTTATTAGGCATAATAAAATACTTAAGAATATTTTAAATTATAATGTAAAAGAAATTTTAAAAAGTATCTCCTGATCTTAACTGAAAATGAAAATTGGTAGTAAAAATTATGGTGAACTTAAAATAGTATAATTTTAATGAGCTTCATTAACTGAAATCGTATTATTTATGTTTTATTGATTCACAACTATATAAGTTTCCTGACTGTTTTGATTTATGTGTAGGCAATTGATTTTGTTTCTTTTGAACCAATGAATTTTACAGTTATTATAATGCATTTGTCATAAATATATAAGCACATAATTTTTTTTTTTTGTATAGTCCAAGTTTTGGTTTTCTTTCATTTACTTTAATATGATTGATTGGTATACCTGTTTATATATATATATATATATATGATATATAAATTTCAATTTGTAATTTAATGGGCTTATCTGTTGATGTTTTAATTTGCAAAGAGTGAGCACAAGTTCAATTTTGGCCTTTTACTGAGTTCAGAAAATAATAATTATAATTTTTGTGGCCTCGTACTTGTATACATGATTGTTGTGTATAAAATTAAAATACTTTTGTATATTCGTATTTGTGCTAAATGAGCTTTTCCAACAATTGTTCATTTTAATTTTCATTAAATAACAAGAAATCTTGAAATGAAAAAAAAAAGAATTGGTATCAGTACTTTAAAGATATTAATGTTTCAAATACGATGAGATGAATTTATATGTATAACGATTCACACACACACACATAAGCATTTTTTTCCTTCTTAGTATTTATCTGAAATCAGATGTAAAAATGACTAGAAATAAATATCCTTCATGTTACTTTTGAATGGTGATTTTTGATAACTTTTTATTTGTTACTGGTATTTTTTTTTTTTTTTTTTTTTTGCTTATATTTCTGATAAAAGAATTTGGTATGCAATAAAATTACTAATTGATAAGATGTCGTTTGATTTAGTTGTATAGATATAGGATTTTAAAAGTGAATTCGAAGTTAAGCATTTTATTAAAAATTTGAATATTGTTTTAATGTTCAATGAAATGCCTAGAAAGTTCCTTGTTTTACAACACACATCTCAAGCACTAATGTTACCAAAAATTGCTTAGTGAATTGTATATCAGATATGGGTGCTTTTCAATATGTGAAAAATAAATCAATGGACCCCCAAGCAAAGGATATATCATTGTTTATGTAAACCATTAAATGTCCGTTTAAATTGAAATTTCAAATTATTTCTCTGGTGAAATTTTCATAACATTTTGATTAAGTAACATTTTACTTATATTTCAAGAGAATATTATTGATTGAATTTATTTCCTACTGACAAAAGTTCACTAATTTATATGCAGGTTTTAATTTTATCTTGTTTCTAAAATTGTTAATTTTTTCCTTCAAAATCAATGTTTGCACTTTTGTAGTGCTTTTTGTGCATTTGTATTGCATTAAATTTTGATGATTAAGTTTCTTAACTGAAAATAACTGCATACATACAAAAGTAGTTTTCAAGATAAACTAGTTTTTACACAATAATTTTCTTATTGGATATTTACACTGTGAGAACATGCAAAAAGTTGACATGACAACTGAGTTATATATATTTATTTCAATATGACATTGAGGTTTCATTAATACAAAGCGAGAAAAAGGAACTGTGGATCCATGTAAGCAGACAATATCGAGAGAGGAAAAACATGCAGTCAAATAGTTATAATTGTTTCTGGGTTGTGTTTACACACAGTAGGATTGGTTCAGATGTTCTCTCTGATATGCATAAAGAGTCTTCTGAAACTGAGATGAAAGAATCACAAACATCCAAAGATAGAAGCTGTTAAAGAGGAATTTAATTATAAGTCTAAGATGGTCTTTCAACTGAAGAGATTTTGTAGTGGCTGTTCGACATTATTTCGCATTTGAGTAAATATATCTAATTAAGTTTTAATCATGTTAAGTCGCTGCTGTTACCTATATATTGATTTCTCAAATCTATTTTCATGATGTAACTGAGCATTCTACTGGCATAAGTGAAATTTTGTTATGTTGGTTACTATATAATGATGCTATGAAATCGCATGTTGATAGTTACTAGAGAAGGATCTCTGGCATTTTTGACTCTTTTCGTTTAATAAACTAAATGTTTATTTTTTTAAAAAAAAGTCTTTTTTAACTTACTCTACTGTTGACTAACAATGGTTATGGGCCCAAGAATGCTGTTTTTTAGAGTTTACTTCTTATATATATATATATAATAGTTGATTTTCATATGAAACCCCTGGTATGGAGATTTTATGAGGAGTGAAATTTGTACAAGAGTTAGCACAAAAAAGCGTTATGCTGTGTTCTGCGCATGCGTAAAATCGCTGTCGGAAGGTAGTACAGAAAATAGTTTTTACTTTTTCGTTATTTTTAAAATTACGATTCTTCTTTTCTTACCCAAATGAAACAAAATAATTACGGAATTGGAAAGATCATTTATTTCGCAGTGAGATAAGGTACAATTGTTTTTACAAAAAACGATATTATACATTTTTTACGATTTTTTCAAGAAGTCAATGTCAATGCGTTTTTATGAAAAGAATTTTTCAATCATTCTGTACTAATTTATTATCAACGTAATGAATCTACATTCTGTACTTATTAAAAAATTTCATACTTTGGTCTTTAAGAATCAGTGATTTAAAATAAAAAATGCCAAAAACTTTTTTTTTTACGATTTTTAAAAAAATACTCAAAATTCTAATTAAACATTTCGTAATCTCTTCATTTATGAAAATAATCACACAAAACTTTGCCCCTGTGTCAAACGTTATTATCCGTGTTTTGTCCAAAAATTGAAAATGTTTAAAAATTACGGATTTTAAAAAAGTTTTTGTGTTTTTCATCTAATGTCCTTTTTACAAGTATTTATTTATGCAGTATTTCTTTTTGCCTTTTCTGTATAAAAATTACCGTTTGTTATTAAAGTGAGAAATTTGGAAAGTATAATTTAAAATTTAGGCCCTCAAAAGAAATTTAAACTACAAACTACGTTTACTGTCCCTTCGCCTACTGGTCTCAAAAACCGGTTTTCGAGCCAAACGACTTTTTCGCGAGTTTTGACCGTTAGCATTATTTTAAATGAGTTTATAATAATATAAATAATTATTTGCAATGCATGTAAATGTTGTTTTTGTATGTTATCGTAACATATAATGAAGAATAAAATAGAATTTGAAACTCATTTAAAAATGTATCAAAATTAAATTTTATTATCCTTTTCGTAGAAAAATTACCTTACTGATATAATACGTAAAAAATTGGAATTCACAGTTCAATAAGTATAACTTTTAAAGAAAAAGGGATCGATTTAAAATTGTTATTTTAAACAATAGTAATTATTCCCTTTATTTTAAAATTAAGCCTTATATATTTACTCTAAAAAGTTCCATTAATAGTTGTCCTTTTTTGGACATTTGACTTTCAATGGATTTTTTCCCCCTTTTGCAATAAACTAGATCTTTGTTTTAGTGCAAGTTTTTAAGCAAATGGTTGTCACAAGAAATTGGAAAATGATTATTAATAATCAATTTTATAATTTAAAATCCCAAGAATTAAATCTAATATATATTATAAATGCGAAAGTTTGTTAGTATCTTTGTGGGTCTTTCACGCAAAAACAACTGAATGGATTTTAATGAAACTTTACAGTAATATAGCTTATACATCAGAATAGCACATAGGCTATAATTTATAGCATAGACTATAATTTATAAAGATATTGCATGAAGTGTCCATAATATAACGATATTTGTCAAGTAAGTAGGAAAAATTTCAGCCATCTGCGAGCAATTCTAGCTTGTGCTGCAAAAAAGCCCACGTCAGCATATATCTATCTTTTGTTTGTGAAAGAACTTTTTTTTTTTGTTTTGGCTACGCAAGGTGCTCGCTTCTAATTAATTCCACTGATCAGCATAATGCCTATTTTTTTTTTATTTCAGAATAAAATTAAGTTTTGAACGGAGAGGTTGTTATAAATCTCTCTTTATTTTAATGTTTTTTTATGATTTTATTATGCATATTTGGTAGTAAGAAATTGATCTTTTTTCCAAATAAATGCTTTTATCAGTTCTGATACTTAAAGTAAATAAACTTTCTCTTTCACACTGCATCATTTGGACAAATTTTCAAAATTTGTTTGTGATTAATAGTTAATTATAACGCTATAATTTTAATTGAATAGGCAGATATAATTATTTTTATACTTAAAAACGCAATAACTACTGTACTGTATTTTTTGGAGTGTGAGAGTGAGTAAATATTAATGTCGCACTGTTCAGCTACACGAGGGCTTTTGGCAATGTATCACGTAATTTTGAACCATGGTCAAGTGACGTGGGCGACACCTGAGCTGGCACCCTCTTCTCCTAACTACCACACCACACCAACTTAGAAGGAATATTCTACCAATACTTAGCAGGAATATTCTTTGATATCCACTCTTCCAAGATATATGGCAGCACGGGTTCCATGATGAGTATTTTAGCAGAAAAAATAGTTTGTCAAAATTTAAGTGTCTTATGTTTTTGTATGTTAATGAAAACCTTAGAAAATATGATTTGACTACTTTTTTTAAGTGAATGGTATATATAATTAATTTTACAGTGGAATATCTTCAATTAATTTATTAGCTCTAACGGATTAAATTTTCCAAAATGGAGTATTTTGTTTATGTATATCCCTTAATTTGTAAATGTAGAGATCCAAAAAAATATTGTATGAAAAAAACTGCAGTAAATCATAATGCGGTTGGATAAAGTATTAAAGTGCATTTCTCCCCTACACGGCGGGTCTTACAAAGCTCTAATAAAGCTCGAGCTACGAAAGTAGCTAGGCATTTGCCAACTTGACTCTATCGTTAACATTGCGCTATGTTTTTTATTGAATCGCCATTATAATTAAAGAAACGGCGTTGTGCTTGCGAATATTACAATTTTAAAATAAAATAAATACAACAGAAAGTAATATTAATGTATTACACTTTCAGATATAAATTATTTACACTACTTTAAGCTTTCATTAAGCAAAACTTTAAACAATGGGTTACTTTTGCTAAGCAGAGATCAGCTTAGGGAGTTATTTTGAAAAATCGACCCTAAAGAGTGTTACGAGGAATTTTAAATAAAAAAAATCCTTTTTATCAGCTATTAGATCTACATACTTAAAATTTAACAGAGGTGTTTTTTTTTGTTTAGCTGAGGTATTTTTTTGTTTAATTTGCAATTCACATAAATTTAACTCATTAAAACATTAAAAACTTCTTTTCCTTCAATCTGTGTTTAATTTTTCAGTTCACCCGTGTGAAGAACGGGTATACCAGCTAGTTATTATTATAAAATATTGAATGTTTTTAACGCGCTTTTATAAGCTTTACTTGTTTATAATAAATTTTACATCGGATACGTTTTCATTTTTCCATAAAAATTTCTAGCGTTTTTGTCAATCATTCTCTTAATTTATGAGGTACCGAAAGGAACAATTGAAAGAACCAAATGTTGAAACGTTTCTACAATTTTGAATGTTTTAGTGAATGTACATTATGAGGATTTGAAATCAATTTTAAATTCTAAGAGTATTTATTGTTATATAATAATGAATGTGAGCTTTTTTTAGCAAATATACTGAAGAAACAATATCATGTACCTACTTGGTGGCGATTTCAATATATCTGTCGATAAAGATGAATTAAAATTAGTACAATTTTTAAAATCAGTTTAATTTAGATTTTGTTTCTGGTAGAGCACTTGGGACGACTAGGTAGGGTACAACCATTGATGCGATGTTTTCACGATTCGTAAATTCACGTATCTACCGACGTTCACATATCATACTTTAGTTGTCACAGCAGTGCCGATTTAAGTTCATTTCGAGCCCTGGGCGCAGAAGGCACTGGAGGATGGAAAGTTCTAACGAGAAAATCTGATCCAAGCGCCTAATGGATAAACCGGCACAGTGATTAATAATGGCGAGAGTATTAATGTAACTAATACGCAAAGTGATATTAAGAGTGCAGTAAATCAACCTTCTTAACAATGTACTCATATACTATGAATAACATAGATTTATGTTACATAATTGATGTATATTATTTTACTGAATCAATATGAAAAATGTGAATTGATTAAAGAAAATGCATGCATGCTTTAGTATTATAAGAGATGCGTTTATTTACCCTGTTTTCCTACTATATAATCAAAGACAACCGTACTTAGGGAGTAAACTCCAGTCATGCGTCGGAGCCGACACACATAGTATTTTTTGTGTGTGCTTATTGTTTACAATTTTTGGAGAAGTATAATTCATTGGGGCGTATAGCAAATTCTGATCTTTATTTGACAGCAGACCTAAAGATGACAGAATCTACACTATTAAAATTCGTAGGTAAACAAACTTTTCTATCTTTGTTTCTACGTGCGCCTATCTTCTCACGAACCGCACGACGCAGAAACTCGCCGAAGGTACTAAAAGATCATGAATGATCCGAGGAATTCATTTTGACCATTTATATTCCGATATTGCAATTAGTTAGAAAGATATTAATTAAAAACCTTTGTTTTTATTGCTGCGTGTTGTTTCTTCCGCCAAACAGAATGAAAAACCGGAGAGAATTTTTTTTTATGCCCGACGTTTGCAAAACATGATCTAATTTTTTTATGAGAAATTTTAAACTTGAACAAATACCGCATTTTTACAATAGGAATATCTCTTCCTTTTAGTTTAAAGGTCTTTTCACTCTTTCTTCCCGAAGGTTTCACGGCGCTATCATTTAAAGCGCTTGATTACTACCGATTTTACCCGGGTTCCAAACAACATCATCGCTTAATTTTAATGATTTTTTAAAAAAGTACTCAAAATTTTATTCGCGCATTTAATAACTTCGCCAACAATTTTGTAACTGGAAAAATAATTTATTTCGACACAGTACAGTATGTTTTTTTTTTACAAAGCTACTTCACATATTTTATGATTTTTTCTAGAATGAATCAATATCGATGCGTTAATATGAAAAGGATTTTTAAAAACTCATACTTTGATCTTTTAGAGTTACTAATTTAAAAAAAAAAACGCCGGAAACTTTTTTTTACGAATTTTTAAAAAATACTCACAAATTTTAAATATTTAACTACTTATCAAATTCAAATTTTTTACAACTTCATTTATAAAAATAATTGCATGAAACTTTTTTCCCCGTGTATCGAACATTTCAAAAAATGCTCACAATTTTAATTCAACATTTAATATAGTTGTGTAATTATAAAAATGTCCACTTTTTCAACATACAACTATTTTTAAAAAGGTACATTTTCGTTTCCGGGGCCTAAAAAAGTGCAAAGTGAGTGAGTGAGTCCCACTGTGTTCACTTACTCGAGAGCTTTTGGCGACGCACCTCGACATTTTGAACCATTGTCAAGTGACGAGGATGAGACTTGAGCTGGCACCCATATCTCTTAACTACCGTACCACACCAACGCTAGGACGTTTAAACTCTTGACAGATTCAACAGCGGATCTTCATCAGTAGTCAAAATTTTCAAAGGGAAGTAATAATTGTGGGAAATTACCACGCAAATTTTGTAATAACTTTAATATAAAAATCACACACACATACTAGGAACTGACCCAGGCTGATAGCGAGAGGGGAAGGGGAATTTCCATGACAATATGTTATGCATTTAAAAATGTTCGTGCAACGCCGGGGGAAATCAACCTGTCTGACAAAGAAAAGTGAAAAAATTTCGAAACAGGGAATTTTAAGTTATACACTCGGTAAAAGCCTGAGCGGAGGGGAGGGTAAAGGGGTGGAAGTCATTATGAAAAAGAGTATTAGAAATGCTAAATTTGTGAAGGAAAGGGAAAATTTATATAAAAGTAGAGAAAGCCCATGCAGCTAGTAGAATATGAAAGTTTTCCAATAATTCGAGAGGTAAAAAAAATTGCCGTTGGACGGCAGTTTTTATCTATCTAGCGTGTTATTAATAACTTTAAATCTACAAGAGTTTACACATCCAAGCCTCGTTCGGATCGTTCATCTAAACTCGCAATCAGAGAAAAATGAAATATGATGTCGTTGGTAAAAAAAAAAAAAAAAAAAAAAAAAAAAAAAATCCGCGTTGACTGCAACTCAAATAGCAACAGACATTCACGAGAAGTTTAACAAAATCACACACACACACACACATTTGTGCGAATACTGCAAGAAATGTCTTTAAAAAGTCCAGATACCGTAGTCGAGTGGCTTTCAGAAAGCCGTATATTTCAATGACGACCAACCGGCTTAAACGAATAGCTTATGCAAAAGAGCATATGCATAAGCTTCTGTTGGCCCGCGAAATTCATCGTGGCAAGGGGCTAGAAGTACGCCTGTCGTTGGCCTAGGCCTTGAGCACTATACAGGTGACAGTACGAATTAGCTCGGCGAAATTCCCCGAAGGGACGATTGATGGCGACACCACCTATCTCCACCTCCACAATTTTGCCATGGCACTGGAGGGAAGGGAAATATTCTCCAGTCCCCTACAGGATGTCTGTGATATTCTCCGATTAAAGGAAATTTTGCATCTTCGGCATAAAAAGTAAATTGGCATGGAGAAAATCTAGCACACGCAGCGCTTCAAAAAGAACATTTAGTACCAACGATAAAGCACAGCGGCGGCGGAGTCTTGGTGTGGGGGCTCATGGTGAGCATGGAATCAATTATGAACAAATATGATCATCTTGATGTCCTAAAAACAATTTAAAGGAACTGTCTAAGATCGTCGTTTCGTTTCCAACAGGACAGCGATCCTAAACACACCGCTGAGATTGTGAAGCTTTGGCTCTTGTGTAATATCCCAAATCAACTCCACACATCTCCGAAGTCACCTGATCTGATTGGCCGGAGCGTTGGATCCGTCAACACAATCTATCTAGCAAGGGTGTGCTTAAGAGTGTTCTAAGGACGAATGGGAGAAGATAAGTGCTGAAGAAACCACTAGACTCAGTGCCGAAACGACTTCAGCCAAAGACTGAGTAATCCAACCAGCTATTAAATAGTTCATTATCCTTTTTAAATAATTTGTATAGTTACTACTAAAATAGTGAACTCAGACTTTTTCGTTAGTCCTGTCTTGATTTGAAAAGCTATGAAAGCCAACCTAATTGACCCATAATTTCAAGTTGCATTTCCTATGTTACGAAAAAACCTGAAATATACGTGTGCAATTCTGTTATGTTTTGATGTTATTTTTCGAGTTATTATTCCAAGTTTCAGGAAAAAAATTGTGTACTTTTAGAACTAAAACCCTTACGTTTATTTAAGTAAACAGTATTTCGATCTATGTAGAAAAGTCTAATCTTTTTCATTGCTCATCTTTTTTTTAAAGCTGCGCGTTATACCCGGCGTATAATTCCATGAAATTCGATTTTATTTTTTGTGTTATAAGTGCGCATTATACGCTGGATTTTACGGTACTTTTATTATTCTCAATATTTAAAATGGACTACGAGAAATATAATTTTATAAATTTTTTCCAGATTCCAGTTTTTAAATTTTTTTTCGTTGTTTATGTAAGCAATAATACGTGAACGCAGACTTTTTCTATAGCAAGTATATGAGTTTGCAAAGATTTTACAATTCGTGAGTGAGTGAAAGTTAATGTCGCACTGTGTTCAGCTACACGAGGGCTTTTGCCGACTGACCTCTTAATTTTGAACCACGGTCAAGTAACGAGGACAACACCTGAGCTGCTACACCCTCTCCTAACTTCCACACCAATGGGCAGAATTTGTTAGAGGCGGGCCATTGTCGGACATTACTTGCATTTAAGTAAATGCATCTAATTCAGTTTTAATCATTAAATAGCCGTTATCTCTCTATTTCTCAAGTGCGTGAGTGAATATTAACGTCGCACTGTTCAGCTATACGAGGGCTTTTGGCGATGGACTACGTAATTTTGAACCATGGTCAAATGACGGGGTCGACACCTGAACTGGCACCCCCTCTCCTAAATACCACACCATACCAACGACAGGACGTTTCATCTCTCGACAGATTTAATGTGCATCGCCCCTATACGGCAGGTCTTTAGTGGTACTGGGCTCGAATTCGCGTGACAAGGCCAGCCACGATCCGATACCTTGACCACTCCGGCCACCCCGATTTCTAAACTTTGTTTTCACTGCAACTCACCAGCAAATTTTGTGGTTACTGTGTAATGTTACAAAATTGTTTTTGTCGATAGTTACCAAAAAATATTTCTCTTACATGCTCTATTTTCAAATTCTTTCGTTTAATAAACTTATTCTCTTACTGACTATGAATGGCTCTCCTGCTGGGCGTTGAAATGAACTGCTACTGAAACTGATAATCACAGAACCAACTTTTAATTTTGAATAAATAATTATAAGCAATCGGTATATACAAGTGTAATTGCATCTAGTAATTCAAAGTAATACGAGGAAATTAAAATTTTTTAATTTATTCCAATTGGAGAAAGCGATTTTAATGTAATTGGTTAAAGTAATATAAATCTGGCTATCTTATATATTAAAATTCGTAGGTAAACGTATCCATGTAGGTATATATCCCAATTTTCCCGAGAACCACAAGACGCAGAAACTAGCAGAAGATATCAAAATTTCGGGAATGATCAGAGGAATCCGTTTGGACCATTTATATTCCGATATTCCATTTAGTTAAAAATATATTGATTAAAAACCTTAAAATGCATTGTGGCGTCATCTGCAGAGAATATCGGAAAAAAATTCTGTTTTTACAAAACAACGAAACTTTGCATATAAATAAATTAATTTAAAAATTAATATAATAAAATTTTATTGACACGGGGTCGGTGGCTGTTTTAAAGATACAAAGACGAAGTTCTTGAGCCTTATGTTTGCTTATGAGGTGCTGTCGGTCCTGACTTCATATTCATGGATGATAATGCGCTATGTCACCGAGCGGTGCTGATTGATGACATCCTTGGAACGGAAAACATCCAGCGCATGTCGTGGCCTGCGAACTCCCCTGATTTAAATTCTATCGAGAATATATGGGATATGTTCGGAAGAGAAATTGCAGCCCTTTCGCACCCACCAAGCTCCATTACAGAACTGAAGAGAGCTAGCTCTCCAAGAAGCTAGGAACCGTTTGAGCCCACAACTCATCATCTCATAACAAGTATGGTAAATCGCTGTGCAGCGTGCCTGGCTGTCAGAGGTGACCACACGCCTTATTAAACTGCAGCATCAGTATTTTATTTAATGTTTTCCTTCATTTTTTCTTTGAAGTGTGAATCCTTGCTATGCTCAGTTTTCTTTCAAACCTCTACTTTGGATAATAAAATTAATTATTATCATTCTTTTGATTTGCTTCCTTATTTTATAACCATTTTGCACTCGCATATCACGTTTCCCGCCATTCTGATTTACAGTTCCTTCTTTATTCACATAATTTTCAATTATGCTTAACTTTTGGACACCAGTGTATATTACAAATCAAGCTCACTTTTATATTAACTGATTTTATACTCTATCACCAAAGAAAACAAATATTGTGTAGATTTTAAGTTAATGTTTTTTTTTAAATCAAAAATTAAAATATTTAAAAAGTTTAGTCTTTGGAAGAATGTAAAAACAACTAAAACAGTAGATTTTTACATTTAAAATGCACACATTTTTAACCAACTGGGAAAAAGTTTTTAGAGAAGTTTCCAGCGCCCATTTGGAAGAAAAAATAACATCTAAGGACCAGTCGAACCATAATCTAGCCATTTTACTAGTGTGCAGCATTTTTTTTAATGATTTACTGTAAACAAGAAAAATAAAACAAACCAAATCATACGTTTGAAATATTTGTTCCGGAAATTGTACACATACATATCAGACATTGAAAAAAACAAAACAGCAAGGATATGAGTGTGATTTTTAAAACAACATGCCTTCATCCAAGAGTTATTTTTTGTTGAATTTTTTTATAAAAACTATCTCTCTATATATAATCCATATTATAGTCAACTCCATTCTTATTTGTATAACATAGCTTAGCTTAGCTTACGTTTTAATGTAAAATACATCAAATTATCATTTTAAATATAGAAAGTTCTAATGTGTAAAGGAACATATAATTAAACAGATTTTTTTTTTATTTTTATCAAATCAATAGCATGTTTTACTAAATATAAGTGAAAATGTCTTTCAAACAGTGTTTCGAATAACTTACATGTTAGGATGCATGAGTCATCTAAATTATATACTGAAAAATTTATAGATAGCTGGTTCTGAGAGGAATCTTAAAAGTTTCCTCGTTAGAGTAAAATCTCCGCAAATTTTTTTAACATTTGCGGAGATTTTACTCTCCGTACTTATATTGTATTCTAAACGACAATTTACAAAATTGAGCATAACAAATGTAGTACCATGCTCCCCCCGTATGACTGTTTTGAATAGGACGACTAAGACTGCAATGGGAATCAAATGGTATTTGGCAGAAAGTGTAAAATGTAGGAAATTTGTAAATTATTTTTTATCTATAAAAAAAGAAAAAATCAGAATTTAGAAGAATGTGCAAAATTCAAAATAAATTATGAATTGTAATATTAAAATTGAAGATTTAGCTTAGAAATGAAACTAATGCAAATTAAAAATAAAGCATTTTTAATTCAGAAACAACGTAAAAGGTTTTAAAAAATACAATTTTTTAACTAGTATACATGAAGGCATGTCTTGCTGAGTGAGAGTATTTGGGGCGACAGACCTCATAATCGTGAACCATGGTCAAGTGATGAGGACAGCACCTGTGCTGGCACCCCTCCTAACTACCACATCAGCAGGAGGATGTTTGAGCTCTCGACAGATTTAACAGCTCGACATATTCGAACTCAAGACATACCTGCCACGAGTCTGTTACCTTGACCACTAAGCTACCATGGCCACCACGACTTGCTGAAGCTAACGTTTATAAAAACTACTGTTCACAAAAAATACCCCTCTCTTTGGAACAATATATACATATAGGGAGCTAATTTGTTATCATTTCCTTATGCACGAAAAACATCTTTTAGGCGCAGCTTTGAAATCACTGCAAATAAGAGATTTTGGAATCTAATAGTTTTCAATCCAAGAAGGTGATCTCACGCTAAGAACTCAACATGTAAGTAATTTAAAAGAATAGCCTATATATATTCCTGACAAAAGAGGAATTACATTAATTTTAAAAAAAGCAAAAATGTAAGTGCTATTATTGTAGAAAAATATGAGTACCAGGGTTTATAAAGAAATAGAACACAAGGTATTTAGAAATGCCGGGGAAAAAAACGGAAGAAAAATAGAAAAATAATAACTGTTAAAAACTAAAGAAATTTCAATATCAGGATGTGAAAAGATTATTGGTGAAATGTTATAAATCCGATTCATTAAATGTTTCTTTTATATATTCGTGGGATTTGAATATATTGAAAATAATTCGAATAATTTTCAATAAATCCAAAAATTCCAAGTTTTATTTGTGAATTTTGTCCAAGGGACATTTCAAAATGCATTAGTTAAAAATAAAGTTGAATTAAAATTACAATTTGCTGCCAGTGAAAAAAGAATTATTTCCGATAGACTTACTATCAATGCCATGCAAATTTACATCGTAAACATTTGCAATAAAACATACAAAATTGTCAAATTATTTAACCTGTTTTTAAATTATTTTCATTTTGCTGCCATGCTTATCACATTTCATAATGGTCAAAATAAGTAATATCTCAATCAGGAATAAGAATTTTTTTTTTGAAAAAGAAAAAGAATATTACATTAGAAAACAAAGTAAGTGCGAATTCAATAATCCTTTTAGTCTATAAAAATTGAAAGCGGAGCCCTAATATTCTTTTAATAAAAAAGATTTAGGACTCACACCAATAGTATTTGAAATTTCCATTTATGAATAAATGACAGAAGACTAAAACTGCAATCTAGACAACGGAAAGCATGGACATGTTTAATTTTGGGAAAAAAATCTACTTAAAATATGGTCTGAAATTAATAAGGATACGGCCATAAATACAAATAGGTAAAAAATTCATTTTAATATACTATAAGAATAATATCAAATAATATACATAATAAATAATAAAATAAAATTACAAAAGAGGATAAAATTAAAAAAATATAATAAAAAATAATGGATGGCAACCACAGAACTAATTTAAAGGTACTAGTAACCATATTGTATCGTTATTGCCCAACTTGATGAATGTCAACAACAACACTTAGTAGGTAATGTACCGATATCAAAAATAAGAACATTAATTTCAATACTCAAAAACTAAAAACGACAAGTTGTCTCTTTTCTCCTCCAACCTGAAAAGTAAAAAAAAAAAAAATCTCATTTAATAATGGTTTCTATACCTATCTTTTTTTAATGATTTTGTAATTCCATAGAAGAAAACTTGATATTAAAAACCAACAAGTATAATTGAATCTGAATAAGTATTATGATAATTTTCTGAGATACACACAAGTCTTTAACTTCGCGACCATGTCGAAAAAATAAAACATTTAAAAGAATTATTAATTTGCTTAAATGAATCAAAAACAAAATGCATTCTGAGATAATTAAAAATACGCATTTACAATGATATAATATACTTGTAAATTGATCAGTATGGCACATTGTATTTGATCATTAATTCATCAATACTATGTTACAAACAATTTTAATAATTACTAGCGACCTCATGGGCTTTTCATGTGTAAAATTATATGCAGAATTTAAAACTGATCATTTGAACGGTTTCTAATGAAAGTTGTCTTGAAGCTTTAGCGTCAAATTTTGAATTCCATTCCATTTATTGTACGAAGAGAGGGGGGTCGCAAACATTGAAAGTTTGAGAAGCACTGCTTTAACTCGTTCAGGACCAGTTGATTTTCCCTTTTAAGCCTAACTCTCTTTCAAAATTCATATAAAATACGTCGAGAAAAAAAAATTTATGGTTTATAATCATTCCAAATCCAGATCACACTGGTATGATCATGGAACTCAGAAAGGGGAAAACGCAATCTCGCATCTGATACCGCGTTCCCTGAAGTGATCACATATATGCATTAATGGTCCTGAATGGGTTAATAAATAAGAGCATAAAATATATTTAATCGGGTTAAATATCAAGAACCTGATATATATCTCATTTATTTTCATCCAAATAAACAAAACTATGGTTACATTAAAGGTGTGTTATAAACCAGAAGATCGATATGTTAATTAAAACTTACTTTGACTGTTTGTCTCTTTATTTTTATAAAAAAACATCAATTTAATAAGATTTTTTAGAAATATCACAATTGTTTTCAAACAATACAAAGCATTATGGTCATGAAAGTAAGGTTTTTCTGCACTATGTTATAAGAGATAAATCGGTATTTACATAATATGGCAACAATTGTCGACGTTCAGGTAACTCGCGAAGTTGGCAATACCAATTTCGCATGTGTCATGTGCGCTGAATTGAAAGTCATATGTGCTTAGTTTCATATAATATCACCAAAAGGTTGTGATAATATGTAAGTACTGATAAATCTAATTTAAACAATAAATATTAATTATAAAGACAAAATATCCTTTAAATATTTGTTGTTAAGTAGATTTAATATTTATACGTAACGTCTAAAACCAAAGAGTACAAAACATTCTTGAAATATATTGCGTTCTATTTTACTAATTTCGCTCATTCTGTAATTTTTGTTCAGTTAGTTTTGATTCTTTCACTATATTCGAAAATAAGAGCGAAAGGAATCATTAAATAAGTGTATTAAAATTGATGAAACTCTTAAATATATAATTTCTTTATGAGAACTTTTAATACATTTTACAAAAACTTATTTTGTAAACTTGCTTTTTCAAGACAGGCAAGCCACATTTTAAGAGTTCCGTATGATAATAAAAACTAAAATTATTCCAAACTAGCAAAGGAATATTTGAATAGCTTAAATACTTTGGGGGCAGATATGTATCGCATGAAGAAATAAAGTAGTTTATGTGGATTTTGAAAATATAGCAAAATTTAAATAAATTCTGAATCTTTTTGGTATTGATTTGGATGCAATGGGTTGTATTTATTCCAACATTCAAGGCACCTTCTACTATCGGTGCTAATTGATAAAAGCTTTGATTTCATGTAATTGGGAAAATCATACTGCATATTCAAACATGTTAGTTCATATAAGCACATTCTACTGCAAAATAAAAGTTTTATATATACTACATAATGGTCATTGGTTGACCACCTTTCAAAGCAGAATTTAAAATGGGGTTTTAGTAGTTGGCTATGTGTCATGACATAGATAAAGTTTTTCAATTTGGGTTTAAGGCTACACATTACCCTAAAAATTTTTTTTTGCATATTTTGGTGGCCCATATCATTGAGATGCTTGCCACGAAATTTCAGATCTGTTAGAAAATTAGTTTTTAAGATATTTGAAGTTTTATGAGCTATGGTTTTGGTATCGGTTTCCTTTTAAAGCATTTTTTCACACTTAAGTTGAATTAATTAAAAACATTTTTGAGCTTTTAGTTTGAAATGTTTATTAACTCCAATTTTCATTACTAAAATAATTTCTGCTTGATTATGTTTTGAGTTCTCATAATTAATTAATAAAGATTAATTTCATGGCCAATTTTTGCTTTAAAAATGGTTTATATAACTTAAAAGCTTTATCATTAATTTTCCTTGTAGAGAAAATGCCATGGCAAATGCGTTCTGGGTTTCTGTGAGAAACAATATTTCGAAGAGATGGAATACTACTGAAAATGATGTATCTAAAAATTAGTCCTCTGCTGATTCTGCAATTAGACTTCCGAATACAAGTATTCTGAATTCAAATGTTGCAGATATAACTGAATATTTCATTGATGTGTGTGTGTGTGTGTGTGTGTATATATATATATATATATATATATATATATATGAAAAAACAGCAGTAATTTATAAATTTCTTCTATATATAGGCGCAATGCAGCCAAGCATATAAAAGTAAATATAATCCAATATAAGAATTTTTTAATATATAATCATATACATATACATACACATATATATAAAATTATACACACATATACATATACATATAAACAAAAATATAAAAATAATCATATAGTTATAAACCTAAGATAACTAAAAGTAGGAAGTAGGCACACAGTATAAAGACAAATTCCTGGCCTTAGGAACCAGGATTGCAGGTTTAAACAAGTTTTGCGGCGCCAACCTTCACCTGTAATTTGTCATACTATGTACCAAGAGAAAAGGAAAGAGTTCTATACGTAAAATTTAATTATTAAGTCATTAAACAAGAATATATGAACATAAACATAACCTACTAAAACGGATTTGTAACGATGGCCGAGAGTGCATTATCGTGTTCCCGCCAAATAGGGAGAGCAGAACCGCATAAAGTTACTTGCGATACGATATAAGAAACGAGTAATTGCGATACGATATACGATAATAAGAAATATATATATATACTTTTAAAAAATCAAAAATAAAAATAAAAATCATAAAATTAGCAAAAATTATAATGAAACTCTGAAAAATATATATTAAAGATTTTTAATAATAATAATAATAATAATAATAATAATAATAAAAAATAAAAAATAAAAAAAGCAAGCATGTGGCGCCATCTATTTAATAATTGTAGGATAAATTAGATATTGTCTAAATTTAAAAAATTACAAAACATAATAACAGTAAATAATTACATTAATACAAATTGTATCACAAAAAATCATTAGAAATATAGTTACAAAGAAAATTAGCAGGGTATCCATGTTCAATACAGTGATTAAAATTTTTTTTAAGATTTAAAAAAATATTAGCTTTATCGCTAACTAATACTTTATTGCGATAAATATAGTTAAAAATAATATTTCTATATATAGATATTGATAAATTAGAATTCCAGTAAGGCACTTTGATGATATTAAAATTAAAGGCATCTCTTTTACATAAATATTAGTATGTAGTTTCAAATCCTTAATATACAGAGATACATCTAGGTAATTTGTTTTGATTGGATTTTTATTAATTTTAACTAAGTTCAAGTAGGACGGATAAAAATTAATAATAGGATTTAAATTATCATTTTTACCAAAAATAATTAAATCATCAATATATCTAAAAATGTAGTAGTCATTATTAATAACATAACTATATTCATAAAAATGTAAATAAAGATTAGCCAAACTATTACTAGCTGGGCCCCCTTGTGGGAGTCCTTTCTCTTGTTTATATAAAGAACCATTAAAACTGATATAATTTTCTTTTAAGACAAAATCTATGAGAGTTTTAAATTTGTTAAAATTAATATTAAGGTTATACATACTGTGGTTTTCTAAAATTACTTTAATAATATCATATAAATCAATGGAATTGAAAAGATCTTCAAAGTCATAACTATGAACTGAATAAATATTTTTATCATTAAAAAAATCTATAATCTCTTTACTATTTTTAATTATAGCTTTATTACATTGCTGATTAATAAAGTTTTGTATTATATTATGAAGTAATTTGCCTGCAGTAGTAATATATGTTCTAAAACCATTTGTCACAGTTCTAAATTTAACCGGACTTTTATGGAATTTTGGAGTTAAAAAATATATGGATACTTAATTTTAGGAATACAATAACCTAATTTTTTATAAATAGCAATAATACGATTACTAATTTCATTATGTGACAAATCTAATTTTTAAAAAAGAACCATTATTAAGAAAGTGATCATAAAGAATATTATAATAAAAATACTTACAAATCACAGCATAGTTACCAGGTACTTTATCAATGTAAACTATGATAAAATTCTTTTGTAAATTATAAATTTTCTGTTTGATATCTTTAAAAGTAGTTTCATATTGAGAATGGTAGCTAAAATTCATAAGGTCTTTTAATATATTGTACTTATACTCTTTAAATGCCTCAATAGGTAGTCCAAATTTAATTGCAGATTTTGTAATAAAATTATCTATATCTTTACAAATTTGTTTTTTAACAGTATTGTTGTTATTAGAAACATTTAATCTAAAATTAGTGCCTTTACTCATTATATCTTTTAAAATATTATCATTGATTATATCTAAGTTACCAGTAACTACATGTTTATGATGACCATCAATAAAATCATTATAGTTTTTACATATACAATCTTCTATATTAATAGAGGGCGAACTATTGTTGTAATTAAAGATAAATCTGCCCATCGTTTTGTTATATTTAAAAGCTTTCTTTACAACAACATTTCTAACTGGAAAAAGAGACAAATGTCTATTAAATACACTAGAAAAGTTAATTTTGTCAAAAGTTTTATTCATGAATAATAAAGTGCAGTACTCTGTAATGGGTTCATTAATTTTCTCAACATTAATATTGAATTTATTAACTAGATAGTTAGTAATGTCTTTAATAATGTGTACTGCATGACTAACCTTTAAGGAATCATTATTTAAGGATTCATATAACAATGCAATTTCATGTTTATTCAGACCAAACATGAAGTATTTGATTTTCTTGATATTAAAGCTTTTTCAAAATCATCAATAAGAACTCTAATATTGTCATTTAATGAATTTTTATCTCTGTTTTTCCTTTTAGTTCTATTACTTCTAGATTTTCTTTTAGAAGTATTGTTTAATTTATTGGCCTTATAAAAAAATTCTTTATTATTATTCTGTAACATTATTTGCAGAGTATTTTTAGCAAAATACAAAACATTAAGGCCATATGGATAGATTGTATTAAAACTCCTAATAAAGTGATTTTCCCACCATAATCTGTGCTTAGTAATTGGAGAAATTTTAATGATAGACAGTTCAACATTTTTGAAATCATGCATATAAAAGTGTCTAAGTTCAATTTTATTAGAATTATTGGAATTATTAAAGAATTTAACATCATGTCTATGCTGATTAATCCTAAAGTTAATAGTATTGGAGGTCTGTCCTATATATTTATATTGATCAATATGATTGTGATTCTAAATTTAACCTTTGTAAAACCTTTAATTGTATTTATATTTTAAATTGTAAAGTATGTCAATATAAATATATAGGACAGACCTCCAATACTATTAACTTAAGGATTAATCAGCATAGACATGATGTTAAATTCTTTAATAATTCCAATAATTCTAATAAAATTGAACTTAGACACTTTTATATGCATGATTTCAAAAATGTTGAACTGTCTATCATTAAAATTTCTCCAATTACTAAGCACAGATTATGGTGGGAAAATCACTTTATTAGGAGTTTTAATACAATCTATCCATATGGCCTTAATGTTTTGTATTTTGCTAAAAATACTCTGCAAATAATGTTACAGAATAATAATAAAGAATTTTTTATAAGGCCAATAAATTAAACAATACTTCTAAAAGAAAATCTAGAAGTAATAGAACTAAAAGGAAAACAGAGATAAAAATTCATTAAATGACAATATTAGAGTTCTTATTGATGATTTTGAAAAAAAGCTTTAATATCAAGAAAATCAAATACTTCATGTTTGGTCTGAATAAACATGAAATTGCATTGTTATATGAATCCTTAAATAATGATTCCTTAAAGGTTAGTCATGCAGTACACATTATTAAAGACATTACTAACTATCTAGTTAATAAATTCAATATTAATGTTGAGAAAATTAATGAACCCATTACAGAGTACTGCACTTTATTATTCATGAATAAAACTTTTGACAAAATTAACTTTTCTAGTGTATTTAATAGACATTTGTCTCTTTTTCCAGTTAGAAATGTTGTTGTAAAGAAAGCTTTTAAATATAACAAAACGATGGGCAGATTTATCTTTAATTACAACAATAGTTCGCCCTCTATTAATATAGAAGATTGTATATGTAAAAACTATAATGATTTTATTGATGGTCATCATAAACATGTAGTTACTGGTAACTTAGATATAATCAATGATAATATTTTAAAAGATATAATGAGTAAAGGCACTAATTTTAGATTAAATGTTTCTAATAACAACAATACTGTTAAAAAACAAATTTGTAAAGATATAGATAATTTTATTACAAAATCTGCAATTAAATTTGGACTACCTATTGAGGCATTTAAAGAGTATAAGTACAATATATTAAAAGACCTTATGAATTTTAGCTACCATTCTCAATATGAAACTACTTTTAAAGATATCAAACAGAAAATTTATAATTTACAAAAGAATTTTATCATAGTTTACATTGATAAAGTACCTGGTAACTATGCTGTGATTTGTAGGTATTTTTATTATAATATTCTTTATGATCACTTTCTTAATAATGGTTCTTTTAAAAATTAGATTTGTCACATAATGAAATTAGTAATCGTATTATTGCTATTTATAAAAAATTAGGTTATTGTATTCCTAAAATTAAGTATCCATATATTTTTTAACTCCAAAATTCCATAAAAGTCCGGTTAAATTTAGAACTGTGACAAATGGTTTTAGAACATATATTACTACTGCAGGCAAATTACTTCATAATATAATACAAAACTTTATTAATCAGCAATGTAATAAAGCTATAATTAAAAATAGTAAAGAGATTATAGATTTTTTAATGATAAAAATATTTATTCAGTTCATAGTTATGACTTTGAAGATCTTTTCAATTCCATTGATTTATATGATATTATTAAAGTAATTTTAGAAAACCACAGTATGTATAACCTTAATATTAATTTTAACAAATTTAAAACTCTCATAGATTTTGTCTTAAAAGAAAATTATATCAGTTTTAATGGTTCTTTATATAAACAAGAGAAAGGACTCCCACAAGGGGGCCCAGCTAGTAATAGTTTGGCTAATCTTTATTTACATTTTTATGAATATAGTTATGTTATTAATAATGACTACTACATTTTTAGATATATTGATGATTTAATTATTTTTGGTAAAAATGATAATTTAAATCCTATTATTAATTTTTATCCGTCCTACTTGAACTTAGTTAAAATTAATAAAAATCCAATCAAAACAAATTACCTAGATGTATCTCTGTATATTAAGGATTTGAAACTACATACTAATATTTATGTAAAAGAGATGCCTTTAATTTTAATATCATCAAAGTGCCTTACTGGAATTCTAATTTATCAATATCTATATATAGAAATATTATTTTTAACTATATTTATCGCAATAAAGTATTAGTTAGCGATAAAGCTAATATTTTTTTAAATCTTAAAAAAAATTTTAATCACTGTATTGAACATGGATACCCTGCTAATTTTCTTTGTAACTATATTTCTAATGATTTTTGTGATACAATTTGTATTAATGTAATTATTTACTGTTATTATGTTTTGTAATTTTTTAAATTTAGACAATATCTAATTTATCCTACAATTATTAAATAGATGGCGCCACATGCTTGCTTTTTTTATTTTTTATTTTTTATTATTATTATTATTATTATTATTATTATTATTAAAAATCTTTAATATATATTTTTCAGAGTTTCATTATAATTTTTGCTAATTTTATGATTTTTATTTTTATTTTTGATTTTTTAAAAGTATATATATATATTTCTTATTATCGTATATCGTATCGCAATTACTCGTTTCTTATATCGTATCGCAAGTAACTTTATGCGGTTCTGCTCTCCCTATTTGGCGGGAACACGATAATGCACTCTCGGCCATCGTTACAAATCCGTTTTAGTAGGTTATGTTTATGTTCATATATTCTTGTTTAATGACTTAATAATTAAATTTTACGTATAGAACTCTTTCCTTTTCTCTTGGTACATAGTATGACAAATTACAGGTGAAGGTTGGCGCCGCAAAACTTGTTTAAACCTGCAATCCTGGTTCCTAAGGCCAGGAATTTGTCTTTATACTGTGTGCCTACTTCCTACTTTTTAGTTATCTTAGGTTTATAACTATATGATTATTTTTATATTTTTGTTTATATGTATATGTATATGTGTGTATAATTTTATATATATGTATATGTATATGTATATGATTATATATTAAAAAATTCTTATATTGGATTATATATATATATGTATATATATATATATATATATATATATATATATATATATATATATATATATATATATATATATATATATATATATATATATACCAAACTACCTTATACTAAACATATTGTAGTACTATATTTTATTATTTTAAAGTCGTACGACAAGAGCTAAAACTTCCTAAACTGCCCCAATTTAAAACTGAAAAAATTAAATTTTATGAGCAAGCCTGACTATTTTTAGCTTAAGTTTAGTATCATTATTTTGTACATAAATGCTTTGTGTGTTTCAAAACTTTTGTGAAGATATTAGGTTAAGATAAAGCTGAATAAACTGACGTCTTAACAAATGCTATCAATAGTATGCAAAAAATATTTTGAATTAAAAATATTATTTTCAGCCATATTTAATTAAAATAGTGTTTTAATGCAGAACATACATTGGGGGGAAAATAACATTTTAAAAATTAGAGCTTTACTTGCATTATAAGTTTTTGTTTTATGACTTTACAAACTTTAAATGCTTTTTTCTCAGACTTTCAATTTTGAAAAGTTATAAGTGTTTTCTAATCCATAAGGCTTTTTTCCTGTTCAAGATAGAGCCTTGAATTGTTTTGTATATACTCCCAAATGTATGTTCTACAAAAGTTAGTATGGATTTAGGGCTGAGAGAGCTCTAGTTATTTTTCTAAAAAATGTTAAAGTTGATATTTTAAAAACTCGTGTTTTTTCCAGGTTTTTCTAGAAAAAGAATTATTAAAAATCAACAAGGGAATAGATTTTCAAATCCGTACTAAATACTGTTTGTAATAATCTAAGAATCATAAATAACTTAGAATTACTAAAAAATTTTAAAAATTGAGTATTTTATAAGAGTTTGAAAAAACTTCAAAAATTCCTAATTTTTTAAAATTGTAAAATAATGGCTGGTCAAACTGACTTTTTGCTTACAGATTCAGCTTAAAAATATAATCTAAATATGAAACATCAGTTATTTTTACTGTAACTGTCTCCAAAAAAAATTTTTGAAAAAGGGTACCGGACCCTTAAGTATACCCTTAAAGTATAAGGGTACCCTTAAAGTATAAAATTGTGGCCCTTTGGATTTGGCGACCTGAATTGATCGCCAAACAACTTAATTTAAATGCATTACTGGTAGCTTTTACTATTTTTTTTATTTCTCATTAATATTTATTTTCTTTGAAAAATTCCACTTCGTAATTTATCGTAACACCTATCGCTAAATTAAGTTGCTTGATGCCTAACTTTGATTGCTAAAAATTAACTTCACCAACCCTCCTCTATTTTACACTTGAACCCAGGATGGGTTTTATAAGAATGTTGCTTACAGTTGTTTAGTTTTGACCTGAATAATTCAAACAATATGACTTATAAATCAAGTAAATTGCTTTAAATTTATAACATTTGTCTTTTTTAAATAATCCGCCAGGATAAAGTAAACATTTATCACATTTACCATATAGTTAAATTGGCTGTCAATCATATAGAGAGTGTAATTAATAATTTTATCAACATATTAAACTTGCATTAAAAGCACAAGTCACGTACTTTTAGGTTGTTTACAAACAAGAGAAAATCAGAAGTACTCATATAATCATGTGTTCCTCCGCGTGTAGCGTAGTAGCAGGGCCGGCGCTAGGGGTGGGCAAACCGGGCCCCTAACCGGCGTAGCAACCTTAGGAGGCGGCAAATTGGCTTTAAAATTAACTAGTTTATGAAGAAAATAAACCAAGATTCACACACATTTAAATCTTATGAAAAATTAATATGTTGAATTTTAATAATATACACTGGTGTGCAAAAATTAAGGACGAGACGGTTTTTTCAATATAACTTTGTACAAAAGCTTTCCAAATCAACACATTTAATACCGTAAGATCCCCAATACGTAAGGACATGTGTAATGTAAGCAACACTTACTAAAAGAGAAATCAGAGGGATAAAAAGAAGCTTGATTGAAAAAGTAGCATGGAGCGCAATGCGACTGAAGGCCGAAACATCCCTGTGATGGGTGTCCAGCAAGAAACATCCGGTCTTTAGTAGGGGATATGATCTCCCCTGACTGCTAGGCAGGTTTCACAGCGTCTGCCCATGCTGAGAATGAGGGTGTCAATGAGTTGTTGAGGCATTGCTGCCCATTCGTCTTGCAGCGCCAATCGAAGCTCCCGAATCGTTACTGGTGGTAAGGTACGAGCTGCCAAGCGTCTGCCTAGAAAATCCCATACATGCTCGATGGGATTGAGATCCGGAGATCGTGCTGGCCAATCCATACGTTCAATATCCTCACTCTCTAAGAGCTGTTCGGCAGCTACTGTGCGATGACATGGTGCATTGTCGTCCATGAAAAGGAACTGCAGACCCATAGCGCCTCTAAAAAAGACGCACATATGGAAGAAGAATCTCGTTACAATAACGGTTCCCGTTCACTGAACCTGCGTCGAAGATGTGAAGGTCTGTACGACTACCAAGCATGATGCCTCCCCAAACGAGAACATCGCGACCTCCATACCTGTCCCTTTCAATGATGTTCGAGGGATGATTGCGGCTTCCCCGCTCTCTCCAGATGAGTATGCGATGAGAATCGCTACTCAAACTGAATCTGCTCTCATCTGTAAAGAGTACTCGTCCCCATTCATTGTCTCTCCAATTCCAGTGTTTCCGGCACCACAGAGAACGCCTTCTCCGATGGGCAGGCGTTAAAGGTACACACCGTACAGGGCGTCGTGCAAACAGACCACCACCGTGCAGTCTTCTGTTCACGGTAAAACGCGATATCGGTCGTCCAGTCGCCTGTGTCGTGTGTCTAGCGATTTCTCCCGCTGTCTGCCGCCTGTTTCTTCTGGCCTGTAAGACAATGTACCGGTCATCTGTGGGTGTGGTTCCTCTTGGACGACCACTACTGAACCCCCGGATAGCTGCTCCTGTAGTTTGAAATTGTCTCCAAAGTCGTGAAACGATGCTGTGAGCAATTCCGAACTCTGCAGCCACACTTGTCACACTGCGGCCTTCCTCCAACTTCCCAATGATTCGACCTCGGGTAAAAGCATCCAGATGTCGTCTAACAGATTGATTATTCGCCATTTCTCGCTGAGGCAGCAACTCGGTTTGATTTTAACTGCTATACGGCGTACAATCTCTGCCAGAAATACTGATCTTACACCGACAACATGCTTTATACTACTCAGGCACTCCCCCATTACGTCTACCTGCATATCTGCGCATGTGCTACTGTACATCACCTTACTTAATCTCCTGATTGGTCTTTCTGTCCGCTCTGCCTCTTCGTTCAGCTCATATGCTAATTTTTCGACTTCGTCCTTAATTTTTGCACACCAGTGTATATATATATATCTATATGTATATACAGGGTGTCCAGCCTTAACCCTCCGGGGGGTTCGCTTCCTCCTGAAAAGTTATTCCGAAAGCGTTTACACTTATTTTGCCGCTTTCTTTAAAAATGCAACAGACTTCTTTCCTTTTCCCCTTTTAAAACTTGGGAGGTCGAACGGGGACAATTTTATGACTTAGTTCGGTCTCTTTGTCAAGTGAGAACCAAGAGATCAATCGTTTACAGCTAGCTGTTAAGTTTCCTTGAGCAATCTTGTATGAAAGCTGTAGTGCCACTCGGTCGTTTTCCCGATATATTCAGTAACAGTAAAATTAAAACAAAATGAAGGGTAAAAGGAAAAAATGAAATAATTGGTGTGTTAGAAGTGGAAAAATAATTATATTTTCTTCAGACAAAATTTATTTTTCTGTCATTTTATATATATATATATATTGGTATTGCGATTTGAACCAGCAAAAAGCATCCTGTATTCATTTTTGAATATGAGAGTAAGAAAACGCGCTCAGTTTCCTGTTTTTTAAAAAAGTAATGAGGTTAAAAGAGTAAAGGCCCTATCTCTTTTTTTAAACAATAAGACAATAAATGGTGCATACGGTGATATACATACGATGATTGTATTTATGAAATAAAACCGATCTTTATCTATACAATTATATTTTTAATTTAAAATAACATAAAAAAGGATTTCAGTACTTTAATTTATTTTAATTAAAATCATATAATTGATATTTTTATAATTGATATTTTAATATTTTTCGGAAAAAATCTAAATTTTCATTCCTAGTGTTCTCCTTTTCGAACTTCTTGTATGAAATAAAAATTTCTTTTCTACATCGGCATTTGTGATGGACATAACACACATTCAGCCAATAATTTTTAATTTTAATGGGGGATATACTTCTTCAAATGCGCATGACAGTACTTCTAACTATTTTCTACTCAAGTTTAATTTTATATTTTTCTGTTTCTTTTATTACAAGGAAAAATGTCACACATCGATAACTACATTTTCACACGATTCAGTCATTACAAATTCTATTGCGAGAAAAGAGTTTTCTCCCTTATTAATTTTGTCACAGTACACTTAAAACAATTTTGTTCAGTGAAGTTAACCGACAGTTCCACTATGTATCCATACCAAATTTTAAAAACAATTTTAACATTTGGAAATGTATCCTGTATTAAATTTTTTGAGTATACACAAATATTTCCTGCTGTAGGGAAGACATAGTATGAGATGTAGTGTTTGGTTTTGAAAGAATGTTTTCGTACATGTAGACTGTTTTTGAAAATTTAAATATCCCTGAAGCTGATCATATAACTGCAAATGAGCCTTATTTTAATGTGTGCTGGTATCAAAATGAAACACTTTACTTTTAAATAGCTTATGAGTTTATATTCAATATCAAACTATTCGCAAAATGGCTTATAACTTCTATTCAAATTGTAAAGAAACTGAAATATAAATATATCTTATTGCAGTCAAAAATATTCATAACATGTAAATATCCTATTCCTCCACTTATTTCAGTACATTTTAAAAACTGTAGCTGAAAGCAATTTTTTATATTTATAAACGAGGCATAAAAGATCACACAGTTATAAAAATGTCTATCATTTTTAAATGTACTACTATAAAACGTATATGGATTGTAAGATCAGTTCTAAAATCCTAAAAGCTTTTAGAGGAGCAAAAAACATGTAATTTTGGATGGATCAAAATTTTAATATAATACACAAATATACATGTTATTAAGCAAATACATTTGAAAAATCAAAGTTCCTTCTGAAATAAACGTAATTGAAAGAAAAATGTTTAATTGCAAATGTGTGGAAATACATGTTTATCTAAGGGGTATCCCCAAAGTGAGGCAATCCTCAAACTTAAAACTCAAACTCAGTGGCACAACAATCCATGAGGGTCAGGAACTACTGTGCCCAACCCAATATACGTGAACATTGGGCGCTGAGGTGCATGAACAGATGTCCCGATTTGGTGGTCTGTCTGAAGAGAAACCCCAAGCAAGCTTGGTACTCATTTATCGACCCAATGTAGCGGGGATGAAAGGCAGAGTTGACCTTTCCCAGCCCGTTAATAGAACCCAAGACCTGTGGTGTGGAAGCACGATACACTACCTCTGGACAGTATTCGGTGAAAAATAAAACTTAATGTTGGAATCTTATATAATTTCCTAATGAATGAGGGAGCCCAAACTTTTTTTTTCATGTTAACTGTTTAGACGGAAATGGTTAATTATGAACATTCCACAAGTTGTATAAATTAAAATTAACCGTTATAGTTTGCATAAATTTTTAAGAGTGCAAAAGGTGTATTTTGGTTGCACGAATTAATTTTAAAAGGAATACGGTTACGGAAAAGTAGTACACATCTATCTAAAGTAGGATTGGTTACCTTAGATATTGTCAAACACAACTATGCATTGGAAGCCAATTCCACAATTCGTTGTTATAAAAATGTATGGAAAATCACAAGACTTATTTTTGCATTTGTAATTTATGCATCTTTTCCCCTGAGAACTTTAAAAGCTAGAGCGGCATCCATTAAAACCGCGGGTCCCTCTCTGTTTTCCCAGATCGCCCCTGACTAAGCTGGCTCTGCCATAGTAAGTGAAAATGCCGTATTTTGTTCGTCAAAATCATTTTGTAGCAGACTGTATTTTTCATGTATTTTAGATGGTCGTTTTATATTTTCTACATCAATCTATTAATGTCTGAATTTAAAATTACATAAAATTCTTGACATTCGCATCAATGACCATTATAATTTTTATTAGTATATGAATGCGTCGTCAAACGATTACATGACTATTATTAACATATTATTTTAACCATTTAATTAATATTAAGTATAAAATAACGCACACAAATTTTTTGAAATTTAAAATAAATATTTCGAAAACTACTTCAGATATACTCGAAATTTTTCATTCCTACGGTTTAGCTTCTATATAAGAATTTATTGTAATTGTATATTCATCAATTTTTTTAGTATATTTTTTGCTCTTCACATGCAGTTTTCAACCGAATTGTATGAAATTTTCGAAATATATTAAAAAATTCTAAAGAAGCTATAGGATAAAATTTGAAATTTATATTATACTCAAAGAATTGCTAGAACTTATGGTAAACAATTTTTAACTGCGCGATACATTTTTTTTCGAAATTTCAAACATAAAATTTCTAGCTTTATACGGTCGAAATTTCAAAAAATATCCAGATTTTAATTACTTATTCAGTTAGCCTTTAAAAAAAGATAAATGTTGAGGCATTTTTCATAAATAGATATTTTTGAATAATAATTCAAATGTTTTTGAATAGCTCAAATTTAAAATTGATGTTTATGTTTATTTATATGCATAAATGTCTACTGTAAATGTTTCCGTATGTTTTTGATTACCATTTTTTCAAACATTCAAGTTAAAAAAAATGTGGGAAAATCTTCATTCATGTTGTCTTTGATGTAAACTGAAGATCAAGCACTTAAAATTCAAATATAATTCGGTGTATTTTAACAATATATAGCCAGGCACACACACACACACACACACACACACACACACACACACACACACACACACACACACACACACACACACACACACACACACACACACACACACACACACACACACTGTAATTAAACTTCCCTGAACACTTAGGCTTTGAAATATAAAAAAAAAAAAAAAAAAAAAACTAATAGATCTTAACTAGTTTTTTTCCCTCCGTTATTATTTTTATCAAAGATTAAAAAAATGTTTCAAATTATTTTAGGAAGTTTAAATTTATTAATTTTTAGTTGTTGGAAAGTTTAAAAGGTTTTAAACTTTAAAGTGTTTGGTGTTTTATTAATTTTTTTTGGCATCTTAGAATGAAATAATCGTGTTTCAAAAACTGAAAGCATTGATTAAGATAAGAACAATGAAGCGAAAGAATATACTTAAAAAGGTAATTTGTGTAACTATATAAAATAGCAGATTGCCCTGACACGCCCCAACTGGTAACAGTTTGAAATTAATATGAAACCAAAAGGGAATTGTAGCATATTATACTTATGCGTTGGGACTTTTCAAAACTTTTAAAATACAAGCTCACAAACAAACACTTCGTGGGGTCTAAAGAAATTCTTCCCCGATTTTTTACGATTGCTCCAGGGTCAAAACATGGGGTTCCCTGAGAGCCATAAAACTTCTTATCAGTGTCCTAATTATGTTTCAAGATGTTAAACCTTTAAAAGGGGGAAAGGGGCTCAACCGCTTTTGAGAATGTTACTTGAAGGCAAAAAAAAACCCGTGCAGTGCATTTTCGAAGCATCTTAACTATGACGGATTTTTCCGTGTGGAACGTTTGGAGGGTTAAATGATATATATTTCCTTTTTAAACAAACAGATTCTCCTTTGTGTGCAGATAGTCAAGTACCAGAAACTAGTGAACATTTTATATTAAACTGTATCAAATACAAATCGCAGCGTGAAATTTTGAAAATTTTTATTTCCAAACACGGAGAATGGTCTTATCCCTCAATAGCGAAACGTAAAACAATAGAGCATGTTCAAACAGTTAAAGAATTTGTGACGTCTCACGCGTCTTTTCTATAACAAGTCCTTTGGGTTCTTTGGGCCAGAATTAATGGCAACTCTTTTCCAACCAAATCCAAGAAGTGAAGTGTGAATAAAAGATGCAAATGAACAAACTTTTAAATATCGGATCTTAGAGTAAGCGATATGGCAATGTAAGGTAATGTTTGACAATTGAAGTTAGTTTGTGCCGGTTGATGGTTATTACAGTTCGCGGTTCAAGTCTGAATGAGTTTTGCGTGACGTGAATAAAAGTTATTAGTGATCGAACATATGAAACAGCCAAGTTGCACACCAGTGCATACGAAGACTAGATTGATCGTTGCTCCAAGCTGTAATAAGGAAGGATTGATTATTTAATATTAGAATTGGAGATTAGGCGGTTCGTTTATTGATAGTGGTCAGAATTAGATTAAGTCTTATTTTAAATATATACATATTGTGTGTGTTGCGTATTTTACCATCGTAGATTCTCTCATATTAATTATTATAATTTAATTTGTTAAAGTTTTATGTTGAATATCTTTATAAAGTCATATTAAGATAATGTTTTATCCTTGTACTTTCGTTAGTCCTACGCCTCTAGCTCACGCTGATACTTCGAGGGATGTACTTCCAAGGGGAGGAACATCACAATAGCGCCCAACTCGGTTTAATCTATATGTCCCCGAGATGAGAAACGCTAGAGGGTTTAATGTTTGGCCAGATGTGTACTTTTCTGGGTTTGAGAACGTCACCGTGTTTTTGGAGGGTATTGACAATCAAATCAAATTACTTGAGATACCCAGTGATTTATCGTGTGCTTATTTGAAAGGTCATCTCCTCGGGAGAGCCCTAGATATGTATTTCCAATTTGAAAAATGTTTTAAAAAGGTAACGAATGTTTTTACGTGCTTTTCGAACCAAAAACCACATTTACAAAAAAATTACAAAAGTTAAATTTTTATACGGTCCCCAGGTCCTATCACTTATATTTAGGAAAAGATGCAGTGTACAAAAACAAAGTAAACACAAAAAGTTTCATTTTATTATAATAAAAACTGACCGAGTTATGCCTACATAAATTTGAAGCATCAGAATTGCTCAGAAAAGGGGGTCGTATATAAATTGAGTTTAGAGAACAGTAATTCACTATCTACAGAAAGATCAAAAGAAAAACATCATAGTAATATTAAAACATCGTAGTAAACATCATAGATTGATAATTTGTATTGCTTTAGGGCAAACAATAAAAGTTAAATTAAAGAAATACAACTTGTACCGAAAAGATTTAAACGGCTTGTTTAAACAAATAGCAGCAAAAGAATAGGTGATTTGCCGTTCAAATTATAGCATAATGTGGAATGATGCTCCAATCATGAATCAGGGGCTTTATTACATCAGAATGACCAAACTAAAATAATGTTCTAAATGAAGAAATACAGTACCAAATCCGCGTCAGAAACTTCGCCTGTAGCTTCTGCAACCTCTCGACCTCCGTAGCCGATTATTCGAGTGTCAAATGTCTGCGCCAAAAATGTACATGGTTGCGCAGATTTGTGTGCAGGGGCACCATCATGTTGGTACCACATGTTCGACAAATCCCGTAAAGAAACTTCTTCTTCTAAAAAATCGTCTAACGATCCAGATAAAATTTCCGTGTATGATTCTGATGTTAAAGGTCCATCGAAATATAGTGGGCCAATTAAGGTGCTCTTCCATATTCCGCACCACACATTCACCGACCAACGCACTTGGTGGCGATTTGGTCATATTAGATGTGGGTTTTCGAGGGACCAATAAGGTTTATTCTGTGTATTAATAGTGCCTCGCCTCGAGAACTGGCATTCATCCGACCTCAAAACTTCGTTCAAAAAATTTGGATTTTCATCCAGTGTGTTTAACACGAAATTACAAAATTCAAAATGACGCTCCTGGTCTCCGGGCATTAGTCCTGCGCCAGGACTGGGCGATAAGGATATGCACCGTACATATGTAATATGTTCCACACCATCGATTTTGAATAGGAACA
Organism: Trichonephila clavipes; assembly: GCA_019973935.1. Taxonomy (NCBI): domain Eukaryota; kingdom Metazoa; phylum Arthropoda; class Arachnida; order Araneae; family Nephilidae; genus Trichonephila; species Trichonephila clavipes. The sequence continues at coordinate 474,944 of BMAU01020033.1, read as the reverse complement.
AGCTTTTCTAATATCCCGGACACTACTTTCAGGATGAGCCAGGGCATATCCTAGAACATCCTCAGCTGGTATCCGCTGAAGGTGTGGCAATACGGGAATACGTCTATGACAACTCCCAGTTTTATACAAGCGTTGAACAGCACTGGCAATTGTATAATAAGATGGATGTCTTCGACTGGGAAATTTAATGACATAAAGTCTTGCCGCCTCTCTCTTATTTCGAATACACTGCCCATACAACAGTACCATTTCGCAGTACTCTTCATTTGTATACATCTCGTTCTCCCGTACTAGAATTCGTAATATTAGAATACGACTGTATGCAATTGTAAACGACTAAACATCAGATTTTTAATGTCCGCCATGATTAGTTCCGCAGCAAATAAACCTATTTCTTGGAACTGCTTTTGAAATGTTTTCTTACTTCAAAGTATTTTATTTTGTCTATGTTTTACATGTACACATAATAAATTTTATTTCTTAAGTACTCAATTATTGTAATATTAACTTTAAATTAAAAAACGATTTACATAAGAGTGACGTGCAAGAGCGAAAGTTTCCTAGCAAAGTTCCAATTAATTTCACTTTGGAGACGGCCCCTTACTAGCTTCTGGAAAATGGCCCAGAAAATGCATTAAATGTATGATTTTCAAAGTTCCATAACTCGGCTGGTTTTTATCGTAATAAAATGAAACCTTTTGTGCTTACTTTGTTTTTGTGTACTGCATCTTTTCCTAAATATAAGTGATAGGACCTGGGGACCGTATAAAAATTAAATTTTTGTAATTTTTTTCTAAATGGGTTTTTTGGTTCGAAAAGCACGTAAAAACATTCTTTAACTTTTTAAAAACATTTTTAAAGTTGGAAGTGCATGTCTAAACTGAACGGTTCGGGAATTAGCTATTGGGTCACTTAAAGGCTGGACACCCTGTATATATTAATAATATATTTATGTTTACGAACTTTTAAGTATCTTAAAAGTCAAAATATTTGAAATTCACCCCACTCACGAGCCAAGACACCACTCACGAGCATCATAAATTCCCACTTAAAAATAGCTTAAAACGTAAACAAAATCACTCTTTTTATTATAATTTAAATAAATGGACACACATGCAATGTGCTGTAATAGAATTTTTTGCCGTTTGTAGAAATATGTATGAAAATGCGGGCGGGCGCGAAAAATCAGTCCTGACAAGCTTTCACACGCTTTTAATCGTGACTATAAAAGGGAAAAAAGAAGTTCTATTGTTTTAATTATGGAATAATTGCATTGCAGATTGGTTGCTAGTGAATTAGAGTGCGTTATAATACAATTATTATTTACTGGGTCTTTTTTAAACTTGTTTTGTGTTATAAAAGTAAGGTGAGTAGAATAATTAAAAAACATTCAGTTTTTCTCAAGAAATATTTAAATAACTTCTACAGGATGTTTCTTTTTAAACGAGACTTTTTCATGTATTTTTAACCTACTCCAAAAAAGGAGGAGGTTATCAATTCGATCATTTTTTTTATGTTTGTTCGGCTATTACTTCGGCATTTCTCAAACGATTTGAATGATTTTTTTGTTTGATAGGGTATGTTACCACCGGATTGGTACCATTGTTAAAATGGTGGTTCAAAATGTCTTCCCCTAATTTTGGGGGTAACATTTAGGGGTAAAAAATAAAAGTTTCCGAAAATAATTAAAATTTTATATGAATAAAACCACTGGGAATCCAAATATAAAATGCAAAATCAAAACTTTTAAGAAAACTACCCTTTTCGCCTTTGGGGTTAATATTAAAGGGTGGAAAAAAATTAAAGTTTTCTGATTAAATAGGAAGGACTTTACTTTCCAAAAAGAAAAAAAACATAAGACATCCGGTTTTAAAAATATATAAATTTACTTTACGTTACTTCAGTGTGTGTGTATGTGTGAAGTCTCGGTGAAAAATAATTTTTTCCTATTTAGTGCTTTTTTTTTAAGTCAGTTCTATTTGCTTAAGTTTTTTTATAAAAATGGTTTTTGAAAAACGCCCAATTGAGAACACATTAATCTATTGGTATAAACCAGTGGTCTTTAAACTGCGTTCCACGGAACTCTGGGGTTCCACGAATCAAAATAAAAATTCGAAGTAAAAATATTAAAAATGTGTATGCAAAATATTCACATTTTCTATGGTGTCCTAGAGTATATTTTTTAAACGAGTATTCATTATAGTATTTAAAGTCGTGTTTCCAAACTCTGGTCCCATGGGGGAAGGGAGAGGGGACGATAAAGAAGAATTTCGGCATCCGGTTCCTTTTCTTTCAACCCTACAATTTTTACTGTTTTGTATGTGTGAAGTCAGCTACTATTGAAAGGGATAGATTTTGGCAGAGACTAGTCTCAACAAAAGTGATGAATAGCATGGTCAAATTTTATGAATGAAATGAAAGGGGCAGAATGACCCGGAGAAAAAGACCCTATTTCGAAGAAAACTGTGGGAATCTTGAGTCAATTTGACTTCCGAACTAATTCTTTTAGCTTCCTGTGCCTATGCAGACAAGACAAAGTCGTGCAACTAAAAGGTAAATTCTCTTTTAAGTTTTTAAGGTTTAATGCCCCCGGTTTACATACATAAATTTAAATGTCATGAGTTTCGTAGAATACTTTCATGTTGATTAACATATTTAAGTATGTGTGTTTTCGTGGCTTGAATGTACCGTAATCGTCTTAAAACATTTTCGATTGACATTGTTATTCAAATGAAAAAAAAAAATTATTTGCCTCTCATATAAGAATAATTTCTTTAGTCACTTATAAAGGACGATAGTAGTTCATTTAAAATGCAAAACATTAATGAGCTTTTGAGTACATTCATTATTTATATTTGTGATTTAAAAGATACTCCTCAAAATGACGTACTAATGTATTGTAAAGATCTAGAAACAGTGTTAACTAATGGCAATTCATCAAATGTAAACGCGTTGGACCTGGCAGAGGAGATAGTAGTGGTTTTGGCTTTGCTAAACAAAAAAGAATGTCCAATCGAGATTTTAAAATTCATATCGAACCTGGATTTGGCTCCAAATTTCGGTATACTTCTAAGGATATCTCCCACTAAGTGTGGCAAGTGGAGAAAGGAGTTTCTCCAAATTAAAATTAATTAAAACATTTTTATGCTCCACAACTACCGAGGAGCGGATAAACGGCTTAACAACAATAGCAATTGAACATGAACTAGCTAAAGAAATTTATGTTACAGAAATTATAAAAATATTCTCAGAATTAAAAGTGAGAAAAAAAACCACTTTTAAGTTTAACTCTCGGTTTAAATGTATTTTTAATATGTAATTAAGTTTTAATATTTAGTGGTTCTATAATTTGTTTTAGTATTTTTTATATCTGTATTTTATAACTATACACTAGAAATAACTTTTCTTTTTTTCTGTGCAACCCTAATTTTAATTTAGCGCCAAAACATAAATTAATAAATTACTATTTTTTGCTAATCAAAAAACTTCAACATTATTGATAGCATTTTTTTGCTCACGTTTTATTTTACCATTAAGCATGGGAGGGGTTTAGGTTATCTCCTATAATTTTTGTTATAAACGGGCGGCATTTTACCTCTTTGCCCGGGGCGAGGAAACTGCTAACGCCGGCCCTGGTGGTAGGTACGAAATATAGTTCGGAAGATTTAAGAGAACTGTTTATTGTTGAACCCCAATTTTTAAAATATTTAGCCGGTACATTCAAAGAGCTTCTGTAATCCTGAATATCTTTTTAATTTGTCTGAGAGTGTTAATTGACCATTTTTTTGGGGGTTTGAGTGCATATAATGTATCAAATGCGTGAAAGTCATGCATTCAAATCTGATACAAACCTACTCATTTCAAAATGAGTATATCTACGTGTTCATTTTTGAGTAAGTCTTTTTTCTCCCTGTGGCCGTTTGCTGTAAGAATCTCGTGCAGTATTTGACAATACTCCATACAAGTATAATAAACAACCGGATCTTTCTCATTTTGCAATGAAATAATGAATTTCTTAAGACTACCAATTTTAACACACTATCTTATCTTGATACTCGTTGATAGTCTTGTAGTGTTTTGCCGTAAATCTTGTAATTACTTTCCTTAACTTTCGCAATAATAGAACTCTTATAAAAGTGACTGATGGGGGTTTTCAATGTATGTTTAAATGAGTGCCTTCACGAGCTCTTCCATTGTACGATTTGTTCAAATCCTAAAAGAACGGCGCAAAAACTGACAAAGAAACTTATGTCCATCTGGCAACTACGAAAAGGAATCAAGCACAAGCTGTGTTCGCGCTACAGATGAACAACGTACACAAAGTGCCCATCTAAAGTAAACAAGCAACTGAATCGTCTAGCTGTTAGCGCGGGAAAATACATTACGCATGCGTATTGGACATCTCTAGCCAAATGCGTTGAAAATTGTTACATTCCCAATTATTAATATTAAGCGGTGAGTGGAATCAATTCTGATTAATTCTTTACTTTAACTGGCTGAGTTGGTTATTAATTGGCAATTATGGTCCATCCCGTAAATGATGCAAAACAAATGGAAACAAATGATACCTGCCAATTATGAGACATTTGAGTTGTTATGAATTCAAGTCACACACACACACACACACTCTCTCTCTGAAGACCCGCCGTGTATAGAGAGGCTGATGTATGTTCAATCTGTCGTGATTCAAACGCCCTCTCGATGGTGTGGTGTGGTAGTTAGAAGTGGGGGACTATGGTTCAAAATTACAAAGCCCGTCGTCATTGTGCGGCTTTGTAGTGCAATACTCACTGGAATTTGCCAAGGGGTTGGAGGGGTAGTGAAGGGTCGCTTCTCCACTAGTTTCTCTTTCAATCCTTTTGTACGAAGCCATTGAGCGCTAATCGAATAGATTCCTGAAATATTTTCAAAGTAATCCATTAGAAATGTAAAAATATTGATGCATAAAGAAAATACTTCATTAACACATCTTAAGAGTTGGCTAGAGATGTGAAAAGAAGAGAAAATTAATACTATCAAGTGACTGAGTAGTAGTGTATCATGCTTCCACGCCACAGGTTTCAGAAATCAAATCCCGGGATGGGCGACTCAGCCCTTTATCTCTTCAATGGGTCAATAAATGGGTAGCAAGCTTACCTGGGAACTAAACACTGGGGGTTTTGGGTCAGACTGAGCATCTGCAGACCTGACCGGAACATCTGCTCATGCACCTCAATGGTCACGTCAACTGAGATGGACACAGTGGGCTTTGGCCCTCATGGGTTGTTGCGCCACTAAGTTGAGTTTATGAATCTTTTTAGAAGAATGCTAAAGATCAATACGGAATGCACACTAATATATCTATTCGCAGCACTCAGAAACATTTATCCTTGCTGTCTAGTTTGTGCCATTGTTAGCTTCTCAAACTTTCACTACCTGCGACCCATAATTTTCATCCCCTTCATACAATAACAATGCATTAAATACGATACTCTGACGCTAAAGCTACAATACGACTTTTACTTCTGAAGTGCCACCGGCGTATATAAACGTCTCGCTCGGCCAGTGTGTAAATTGCTCCAGAGGTATATATACGTCTTTGCGATATACGATCTTCTCTGTCACTGTTATCCATAAAATTATTCCTAAGCCTTTGGAATACAATAAAATGCCCTTGACAGTATTTGCAAAGGATTTATTTATTTCAGAAGATTTTCTTATTTATTTCTCCTTTATCCCTCCCCACCAATACATCACCTACGTGACATTGGAGAGCGAATGACATAAATTTTAATCGGCAGCTAAGGAATTAATTATACACCATAAAAATTATCCAGATAAGCATTAATTTTTGCATATAATTTTACCTATAATATATGACAAGCCCTTGGGGTCACTGATAATTATTAAAAACTTGTTCTTAACTTAGTATTGTTAAATTAATTATAAAATACATTGTGTAGTAAAGAAACATTTACAAGTGCATTATATCAGAGTAAAAGTTTTTTTTTAATTTTTTATTGTCTCAGAATGTATTTTGTTTGTTTACTTTCAATAAATTAATTTTTTCCTTAGATAGTTTTTTTGTTTTCGATTCTTCAATATTCTCGCGCCCCCTCCTAGTGTCATCATGCCCCCCTAGGGGGCGCGCCCCACAGTTTGAGAAGCGTTGTTGTATACAGATAAAATTCATAACTGGCATTTCAATTGATTTCGAGCATCTCAATTGATTAGTTATCGCTTAGTTTTTGTAAGCCAAATCTACGCTAATGAATTGAAAATTTTTGCACTACATAGGTTTTCATTGTGGTAAAAATGATTTGTAATTTAATAAATTACTTTTTTTTATACTGATTAATTTGATGACCTAGTCATGATCACTTGGAGTTTTTGGTGAATAAATTTGATTCCAATTTCTTAAACACCCTAATAGTGAGATCCATTCTCTGACAGAGAAAATGCAACACCCCGAGGAGTCTATTCAACTGATAAGGTCGATGCAACTGAACATGTTATGCAAATGACTCGGAATCTGCACAGGGTGAATAGAAAGGAAGGAACGGGCAACAGTTCCTTTGGGCAACCGAGCTATATTTATCTTTCAAGAGGAATAAGGTCTTAGTAAAGATGCCTCCATTTCCACAGCAGACAGAATGAATTAACCAGTGATGGATCTTAGAAGGGTCTGCATCGTTCACCTACGAGGGAAAAAGGGAAGACATTGGATGGGCAGCCAGAGGATCGTCAGTATGCATAGACAAGTACTAATGGTTTTTCAATTCACTTCCTTAAGGGCGTCCTGGATATTATCATATCGCAATTATTCGCCTATTGACCACTAGAGACTTGCATTCCGTTCAAAAGATTACCTTGGATCCAACAACATTGACGCCTGTGTCTTCAGTGATGTCAGTTAGACCGACGTCCATAATGGTGTCGTGTTTTTTCACAAGTCGTTCTTATGTTTCAGTAATGACTGTGGCTGCGTCAGGTATCGATAGGGAAACATGTTCATTAAGCATCCCAGGGAACTAAGCTCATCCGGAAGGTTTAAGAACTGGCAATCCGGTTTCTCATTGAGGCTTACCACTCTAGACATTTGGCATTTATTAACTTATCAAACACATACACACAATTTGACTATTAAATTTAAGTGCGCAATCAATGCAAAAACAAGGAGAAGGAAAGATGCATTTCAAGAGAAAGAGAAAGTGAAATCATACGTTTATAAGGGACACCACCTGGATGCCTTTACACATGGTAGAAGGATCGATAAACTTAGGGAGAAGTGTAATTTGACGAGTGTTACAAAAGAGTTTGGAACAGACAAAAGTGCAGTTGAGAAAACTACCCAAATGACTGTTACAGTTGTAAGAAAGGTTGGTGGTGATCCATCAAGTACAACAACGAAAAGTGATGACAGGTATATCGTTCTGCCGGCGAAAAGAGACTAAAACCAGACATCGGAAACATTGATCAGCAGCTGCAACCTGACGACAGGTATCTGTGGTTAGACGTCTGCATAAAGGTGTCCGATTTGTCCGTCTTCCCTGAACGCTGTGTACCGTTGAGAGCCACTCATTGGTGCACCGTTTGGATGATGTCAAGAATACAAAGACTAGGCATCCTTTCTGTCACGTTCTATTTACTGTTGAGAGTCGTTTCAGTTTGAGCAATGATCCTCAACACCAATTGATATGGAGGGACACAGTTTTATCCCACTAATATCACGGATAAAGGTCCTAGAGTGCTGGTGTGGGAAGGGAGTCTATTGAATAAACTTAACTTATTGAATTACTTAACAGAGATGGATGAAATTTTCCTCCCACCTCTTTTAGGAGGTGACATTGGTACGACAATAATGCACGTCCATACAGAACCCCTGCTGTTGAAGGCGCTTCTAGAAAGTAAAGGTATTTGTAGAATGGATTGATTTAAATCATATCGAACATGTGTAGGAAGCTTTGGGGAGACAGCAAGATTATATCCTCCGGTGGACACCATACAGCGTTGAAATAGATGCTCCTTGAAAAGTGGTAATTCTAACCTCAAGAAATGCTGGATAATTTGGTATCGAGTAGGAACAGACCATGTCCGTAACCACACATTACAATTAGGGAATCCTTTATTAATTGGCTTTTATTTGATGCTTTTTTCTCATGGTCAGACAATGTTTTTTTACTATCCTCATTTTGTCAATAAAGCTTTTTTTTTTTGCTTTGTTCATAATATATGCGTACAATTTATTTATTAACTACTATGTTTATATCAATCTTTGAGTGCTACATTGCGCCTCTGTAGTATACATTTCATGTCATCCAGAGATTCTGTTTTCAGAATTACGGCGCAATACGAAAAGTTACTTAAATTTTACATACGTATATATTATTTTGTGTGTATTCCTTCAAAATATATACATACGCCAGGTGGTTATAATTAAAGTTACGTTATTCAGAGCCCCGTCGAACATATTCTGCTTATCGGATTTTGATGAAACTTGAAATACATGCTACATGGAAGATTTCTGCAATAAAAAAAATAGTTCAAATTTTGTGCACTAGGTGGCTTTTATCGATTATTCCTTATGAAAATCCGTAAAACCTCAATAAAAACATGCAGTCATAGCCAGAGAATCACCAGTGTGCATTTGTCATCATTAATCATGCCCATACAAAAAAAAAGATCAAGTTTTACTAGTAAAACTGTTTTATCAGAACGGCAGCAATCACTTAGTTGCTCTGCAAGAATATCATCGTTTAAAGGATCTGCGAAAAGGCCCCATATCAAGTATTGGTTTGAGGAAGATGATCATGAAGTTTGAAGAGACTGGAGATTTGGGTGTGCTGCCCGGAAGAAGACGGAAACCAGTTGAGACTGAAACTATCAAAGAAATCGCTACTTCTGTAGGTGAAAAAGCCTCCAGTTTCATCTGTTCTTCAGGAAGTGGTCAATCAGTGTCACGTGAGTTGGAGATTCCGTGGTCGAAAGTACGAAAAATTCTGTGTTAAATTTGAAAATGGTATCCGTATAAGATACTCGGGATGCAAACGTTGAAACTTCAAGATCACAAACCTATTGGATTTCCGCAAAACCAATTTTAATGGATCTCTACTCCGTAAAATAAACAGGCCTGCCAAATTTCAAGTCTAAATCTAATACAGGAAAACCGAAATTTTTATCATCAATACGCCCCTTAACCCGATTCAGAGTCGATTTCCAAAATAACTGTTCTTAGCGGATTTCAATTCAAGAAAAGAAACATACAAGCCTGATTTCATTATTATAATCCTAGTAGTTCGAAAACGAGATTTTTTTTCTCTCAATGCGCCCCATTTACACCAGCTTCTTTTAGGAGTCGATTTCCGTAAAATCCATTCTTAGTGGATCTCTATTCAACAAAAAAGAAACATACTTAACAAATTTCAAGTACGTGGGTTTTCTATAAGTCCCCTAGACCCCCTCGCAACTCTTCTTAGTGCTCGATTTTCGTAAAATTCTTTGTTAGAGGAATTCTATTCCATGAAAGGATGCTTACCAAATTTCAAGACTGAACGTCTAATAGTTTCAAAATGGAAATAATTATCTACAAGACCCCGTAATCCTCTGAAAAGCCACTTGACGGTCGATTTTCTTAAAAACGATTTTGTAGTGGATCCATGAAAGGAATCTGCTTACTAGTTCTTGGGGGGGGGGGAGTAGAAGGACAGAAACATACAATACAAACAGAAGCATTTATGATGATCCCAGCATAGAACAGAAAGGCTTTCCTTTCGAGAAGGGAATCTATTACAGGAGAAAGTCCGACTTCTTTTCCAGAAGAAGATACAACCATGCCTTACTCGGTATTCGAACCCACTTACATACAAGCCGAGGGTCATATCCACCATACTGGCTGAGTGGCGACTTTACGTCTAATAGTTCAAAAATGGAAAGAATTATCTGTAACGCCACAAGAGACTCGATTTTCGTAAAAACCCTTTTGTAGCGGATGTCTGCTCTATAAAAGGAATCTGCTTTTCCAATTTCAAGACTGTCCGTCTAAGAGTTTAAAAGCGGAAATAATTATCTGTAACGCCCCTTAAATCCCCGCAACGCCCCTTGGGGGTCAGTTTTCACAAAACCTATTTTGTAGCGGATCTCTACTCTATGCAAGAAATCTGCTTACCAAATTTTAAGACTGTACGTCCTGTAGTTTAAAAATTGAAGTGATTTTTTATAGCACCCCTTAACCCCCTCTAACGCCTCTTGGGATTCAGTTTTCGTAAAGTTCGTTCTTAGCGGATATATTCCCATGAAAGGAACACGCCTACCAAATTTTAAATCTGTAGGTTTAATAGTTCCTGAGATATTGTGATGAGAGTAAGTGAGTGAGTAAGTCGCTTTTCTTCTTTATATATATATATATATATATATATATATATATATATATATATATATATATATATATATATATATATATATATATATATATATATGGGATTATGGTATAGTTCTAGGGGTATTCAATGATTACACTCGTTTTTTTCTAAACTAACGTTTAACGTTTAATGTTGGACACTTAATACAGTTCTGCTCACTACGACAGGCGTTTAACACATATAATAAAATATTTACAACTCCATTAGACACCTCTGGCTCTTAATGACAGTTCTAGTACAATTGCTGACACTTCATCTTCACGATAGTCTCGGGTATATTGGTGTTGAGAGTGACCTACGCGTCTCTCTTGTGAACAACGGATGGTGGGTTCCTACTCGGCCACTGTTCTCGTCGCTCTTTCTTCAGCCCCGGATCATCGACCTCCGCGTCTCTCTTGTGAACCACGGGTGGTGGGTCCCTACTCGGCCACCGTTCTCGTCGCTCTTTCTTCAGCCCCGGATCATCAACCTCCGCGTCTAGAGTCCGCTCGCTGAATCCCCCTCTCCCTCGTTAACTCGCTGGTGGCTGGGTTGCCAGCGCCCTCTAAAGAATGTTCATGTGGAAATTTCCCACAACTCTCGGCCATCCACAAACGCAGTGTCCTCACTGCTCATGCACTAAGGATCTGAAATAAACAAACTAAAAACAAACAAACAAAAAAAAAAAAAAGAACAAAGATTAATACACAGTTACACAAACATTTTAAACAAGTTTTTTTCCTCTTGTTCATTCATGCTTAGTCCATGGCTTCATCTTGTTTCCAAGCTGAGTCCTCACGGTTGCTACCAACTCTCCTTTCTGATATTGAGCTTTTTTCCATTTTCGGTGGTAGGTTCTCCCATTCTCTTCTTGCATCTTCTTATTGGCCAATCTGCATTCAACACAGTTCTTTATTACATTTTCAACACACTTTCTCATATTCGGAAAATAATAGTCTCTTCTCACCAACTCTTCAGTCTTTGTCACTGCAGAATGTCTAAATGAATGAACTTTCTTAATCACGTTTACTTGCATCATTTCTGGTACGACTAACTATTCTTGATTTTCACTAATTTTAAATAACACATTATCATTTAGGATGAACTCGGTAGTTTTGTTTGCTGGCAAAAGCTTTTTAATGTTTCTAATATTCTCGTCGGTTTCTTGAGTGTTCACTATATTGTACTTTAGTTCTTCACTAGTTACTAGCATAACAGGATGTCTGCTCAACGCCTCTACATGTTGCATTCGTTTTGCAGGATGATAGACTACCTCGTAATCAAAATCTGTTAGAAAAATCGACCACCTAGCAACCTTTGGTGTTAATTCCTTCTTGTCGAGTGTTTTCGCAAATGCTGCACAATCCGTTTGAAGTCGGAATTTCCTTCCCAGTAGGTAATTTCGAAATTTTTTCAGAGCCTCTACAACCTCCAGTACTTCTAGTTCATAACTACATAGTTTCTCTTCTTGAATGGAAGTCTTTATGCTCATGTAATGGATAGGATAGAAACGTCCATCTTCACCTTGTTGTAAAAGTACAGCACCTAGCCCTAGTTTGCATGCATCTGTATGTAATTCTAACTTAGCACCTTCCTTAAAAAGATGTAATACGGGTTCACTGGATAAATCGTTCTTTAGATTCTGAAAAGCTATTTTTTGTGCATGCCCAAATTCAAAAGGATTTGTTCCTCTTAATAAGTCACTAAGGGGTCTAGCTATCATGGCGTATGAAGGAATACACTTTCTAAAATACCCTTTCAACCCAAGGAAACTTTGCACATCTTTCGCTTTTTTAGGCTCCGGAAAGTTACAAACTGACAGTGTCTTTTCCGCCGAAGGTTGAATTATACCGTTCTGGATCACATGCCCTAAAAAATTAATTTTCCCCTGCAAAAACTGACATTTTTTTAGATTTAGTTCAATGCCGTATCTGGACGCTTTTTCTAACACACGAGCTAATTTTTTATAAGCCTTTTTTTCATCAGTAACCGGAATTATTATATCATCTAAATAAATAATTAATGTACCGTCTCTTAGCAATTCTCTAAACAGGTAATTAATGTATCTTTGGAAATAGTTACTGCTAATAGACAACTCAAATGGCTCTTTCAATAATTCGTATTGGCCAGTTTCCGTTACAAATGCGGTATATTTTGTACTAGCTTCATCAACATCTACATGAAAAAATGCATTCCTTAAGTCAAGCGTCGTGAATATTTTCCCATTCCCTAACTTATCTAATACCTCTTCAATTATAGGAAGTGGATATCTACTCTTAATTATTTTCTTGTTTAATTTTCTGTAATCTATGCACAATCGCATTGTTCCATCTTTCTTTTTACACACCACAACCGGAGATGAAAAATCGGAACAACTCTCTTTTCCCGCTCAAACCACCGTAACTCAACAAATAAACATTAATTTCAAACATCTACAACACCAAATGCTCTACTGCAAATCGAAACAGGGTCAATTCTGACTGTCACCTCCCCCCCTCCATGTGCATTTTCGGCGATGGATTCCTTCCTGGTCCTTCCTTTCATTCAAGCCTCTTCGTCACCAACCTATCTCTGGGTTTTTCGCCCAGCTCGTTCGGTGGGCGTCGTAGGCGTCTCGTTCATTCCCCCCTCCTTTTGAGGGGTTGTTGATTTTTATTAATTTCATCAAGGATTTCCTTTTCTTCTCATACTAGGTATAAACGCCTTCGGCGTTAGCACCTGAAAATTCTAATTTCCGTTCCGGAACAACTCTCTCTAATTATTCCCTGTTCTAACCACTCATCTATTTGCTTTTCCGAGTTAGATTCACCTCCTGACACCCCAACGTGATTTTCCCCCTCTGTTTCATTTTGTAAACACACCGGATTGCAAGCCGCGTCCGTTGACCCCGATTCCTCTGACTCAATCTTAAAACGATTTGGGAATGAATTCTTTTTTCTTCCGAAACGCACTTTTTGTTTATGATTATTAAATTCGCGCCAGATTCCAAAGTAGCACTTAGTGGGGTATCATCAACAAGAACGTCTACATACTGCAATTAATTAAATGAAAAGTTATTTTGATTAGGAATAGAAGTTTCAATTTGATTTACGGAATAACCTGTATCTTTATCTTTATTTTCTGCCTTCATCGTTTTTACACTCTTAATTAAATTTTCTAAATTATTAGTATCTCCTTTTGAACTTTGTTGTGTTGCTTGCATTTTTGCCAAAGTTTTCTGAAGTTCAATTTCTTGTTCAATTTGTTGTAGTTTAATTTTTCTATCTCTAGTTGTGAGTTGACCATTTACAGCTGCTGTTCGGCTTTAGTTTGTCTGTCCTCAACGGACAAATTTAGCAGATTCATCACAAAACCGGGATCGTCTTTAAAAGCTGCGGATTTTTCTAATTTAGTTTTTAGTTGGATTATTATTTCTTTAGAAGTAGCTTGTTCTCCAATTGCCTTGAGAACATTTATTAAGTCCTCCTTTCTTGTATTTTTATGGTACGACATATTCTAATACAATTTTACTTATCACAATAGAAGGATATTAAATGGTATCTTACCTTTTTTTTTCTTTCGTGGAACTCCCTTCTACACGCACAGGCACAGAAATAGGTATCCAATGAAATGCACACACACACAAGCACAGAAACTGGGGTATCCAATAAAATGCACACACACACAAGCACAGTTCAAATGTTCACAGTCCTAACAGTTCTTTTCTTTTTCGTTGTATTAATTAATATTCCTCACAGTCTAGATCGCGTTAGTCGCAATATTAACAGTCCTCACAATCCACACATCGCGTTTGTTGCAATATTAACAGTCTTCAAGTCCCCATCGCGGCCGTGCCCCCATATTTTGTGGGATTATGGTACAGTTCTAGGGGTATTCAATGATTACACTCGTTTTTTACTAAACTAACGTTTAATGTTGGACACTTAATACAGTTCTACTCACTACGACAGACGTTTAACACATATAATATAATATGTACAACTTGATTAGACACCTCTGGCTCTTAACGACAGTTCTAGTACAATTGCTGACACTTCATCTTCACGATAGTCTCAGGTATATTGGTGTTGAGAGTGACCTACGCGTCTCTCTTGTGAACAACGGATGGTGGGTTCCTACTCGGCCACTGTTCTCGTCGCTCTTTCTTCAGCCCCGGATCATCGACCTCCGCGTCTCTCTTGTGAACCACGGGTGGTGGGTCCCTACTCGGCCACCGTTCTCGTCGCTCTTTCTTCAGCCCCGGATCATTGACCTTCGCGTCTAGAGTCCGCTCGCTGAATCCCTCTCTCCCTCGTTAACTCGCTGGTGGTTGGGTTGCCAGCACCCTCTAAAAAATGTTCATGCGGAAATTTCCCACACACACACACATATATATATACAGGGTGATTATAAAGAAACTTTGCCAACATCTGCACTTCTAGCGCCTGTTCTATTTAACCGATCAAGATGATATTTCAAATATAGTTCTTTTGAGATATGCGCTCGAGATTCTGTGAATGGCAACACAGTGGCCCTCGCGGTTACAGTTATAGTGACAGAAACTCGAAATTTTCGAATGGCAACACAAAATGTTCAGCACATGCGAAAACCCTAAATAGCGTTAAAACGGTACCGATATGTCTACAAACGGACGTGTTATGCAAACACAAAAAAGAGTTCTGAAAACCGGCCAATAAAACACGATCTGGGCGCACACAATAAATTTGCATATGACAGAGTCAAGATACCAATCACAGAACGCCGGTCGCCAGATATTCAGCGTAGGAAACCTATAAAATACCAAGCGGGTATGCGAAGTCCTCATTCGGGAACTCGCACATGCCGACGATATGGTTCTTCCTGGGAAAGTTCGCGGTGAATTGATCAAACTCTATTACAAAATGGGATGAACGCTGCGGAAGCCTTGCGTGTGTATCACCGCAATCATCGAGAACGACGCGGCCCAGGTACTCTGCAAGCTCTGCGTGATTTAGTGCGGAAATTCGAAGATACAGGCTGCACCTGTAACAAACCTCGCTCCGGACGGCCAACTGTTTCTGAGGACGTTGTCATGGAAGTGCACCATACAGTGACTGCAGGACACACAGAAACCGCAAGAGGCATAGCGTGCGTGTTGGATATTCCGAACTCAACGGTCCGCAAGCTCTTGCGCTCGGTACTTCACATGTTTTCCTGTCGGTTCAAGCGCGTCCAGATGTTGGAGCCGGGTGACCCCCAACAACGTCTGGACTTCGCAAATGAATTTTTGTTACGATATGATTCGGATAACGACTGGCCACTTCGCATACTATGGACGGACGAGGCGCATTTCACCTTAAATGGCAGCATTAACACAAAGAATTGTGTGCACTGGGGAGAGACGAATCCTCACGCTGTGGCGCCAGTACCATTATTTGACGCCAAAGTGACTGTGTGGTGCGGCATTACAGCTACATTTGTTCTGGGCCCGTTCTTTGAGGAAACGACCCCGACTGGCCCTGCAACATGTTCTGTAACGGGTTCTCGGTATGCAGCCATGCTGAAAAATTATGTCTTACCGGAGTTGCGTCGGCGGAATGCACTCAATGACATTGTTTGGATACAAGATGGCGCACCTCCACATATAGCGATGTCTGTTAAAAGGCTTCTGGATCAGCATTTTGGTGATCGCATCATCTCACGCTATTATCCTTTTTCGTGGCCTGCGCGATCCCCAGATCTGACGCCTATGGATTTCTGGTTTTGGGGCTATCTCAAATCCACAGTTTATCTGTGCAATCCTCAAACATTGTCGGACTTAAAGGATTCTATACGGCGTGAGATTGGAAACATCCCTCGTGCCATGTTGCGTGCAGCGATATTGTCCACCGTCTCCCGCATGCAATGCGTAATTGCCTGTGATGGCACTCATGTGGAAAATGTTTGAAATTAATACAGATTTTTTTTCTCTATGTGTTCTCATCATTGAGCAGTGTCTTGTCTCTGTCGTATGCGTTATTCCTCCGTGCGCCTTGAAGAACTGTTTGTATGTGTATAACACGTCGGTTTTCGGACATATCGGTGCCGTTTCAACGCTATTTAGGGTTTTCGCATGTGCTGAACATTTTGCGATGGTAAAACGTAGGCGTTGCCATTCGAAAATTTCGAGTTTCTGTCACTATAACCGTAACCGCGAGCGCCACTTTGTTGTCATTCACAGAATCTCGAGCGCATATCTCAAAAGAACTATATTTGAAATATCATCTTGATCGGTTAAATAGAACAGGCGCTAGAAGTGCAGATGTTGGCAAAGTTTTTTTATAATCACCCTGTATATATACATGCTCTTGGACCTCCATTTTACGAACCTCTAAACCTCTATTTTGTGAATTTCTCCATTTTACAAACTTTTTCCTGGAACCAAGAACATTTTGCTATTTTCTGCGTAAAATAACCTCCAAATAGTATAGTGCACTTTCTATTTAATGAACTTCTCTCTCTTGGGATTCGATTTTTCTCTCTCTCTATTTTTTAAATATTTATGGATATTTTAAACTATTTTCTCTTTTAACACACATTTTTGGTGATCAATGAACTTGAACTGATTTTCCCAGGTGCCTAACACATCGACACCAAAATTAACAGTGTATTCCTGGGCAATGTTTGTTTTCTTGTAGATTTCTTTTTGATGTGTAATAGATGTAAAATAAGTAGATATTAATTTACAAAAAAATGTGTGAATAAATTAGTTTTGTATAATACATAGTGTTTATGAATTTAAAATATGCTTTCGCCAAAAAGGATCCCTCAACTTGATTAAACAATCATTTCGATGTACTGCCCAGGGGAGAAAAATGTTCTGCCGATTTGTTCCATTCACGAAATGTAGATAATGGACTAACACTTTGTTTTGTCTTGTTGACACATTCACACTCTATTTAGGTGCTTTGAGACTAGAAGGGAGAAAAAGAACTTTGATCATGCGTCACCAAAAAAAAAAACACTTACAAAAAACATTTTAATAATATAGAAAGATCTTTTGTCTGACACATATATTCATTAGATTTCTTCAGACTTTTCAAACCAATGTTTCAGGATAAGGTGCCTTGAAAAAATAATCGGCTGTATAGATGCAAAAAGAAAAGAAATAATTACATTAAAGGACATTTATACAAATTAGCAGTCTGGTCTACCAATTCAAAATGCATGTGTACGTTTGTCTGTGGGCTGTTTGTGCGCGTGTTCCTGACAACATCGTGGTGATAAACCATCGTAATTTATAATGTAACATATAATACAGCAATAATACATATCCGTGTAATATATACAGAACATACAAACATCGCTGGAAAGAGGTATATTTACGAGTCAACTTGTAAACTGCTGTCAGGAAAACATGTTTGCAAACTTTTGAAAAGTCCTAAAGAAAGTATCACCATACTTTGGTGATTTAAAATGTTGTTATTTGTGGGGATTATTGTGTGTTATTTTGTTAATGGAAAAAATGTGGACTTTGAGGAATCCCATTCATGCACTAGTCTCTTTAACCCCATTAACTCATAGACTTCCGAAAGCTGGCCCGTACGCTGTACGGACACTGGTATTTTCTTTTTTCGATATTTTAAATGATTCGAGTGAGATTATTTGTGTTAGTGTTTTTTTAAGAGATGCAGTTTGTACATGGTACTTCTCATTTATGATTTACTTTGTGCTGAAGGCGGGAATTTTTCATTGACGGAAGAAATTTGAATTCTTGAAAATATTTGATAAAGAACGAGGACTGGCAAGGCAATGTACAATTTGTTGCTTCAAAGGAAACGAAAATAGAAAGATTATATAAAAAAGCCGATATTATCTCTATCCCCATCGCAATGTAAGATTTAATATTACACCATGCTTTAAATTGTTTGTGTGTGCGCACACACACAAAAAACATTTGAAAAAGAGGCACGAACATGAAATATTTTTTGGAAATATGAGTTCAATTCTTTTAAGATACACAAAACATTCTTCATAACATGCAGAGTGTATTTATAAAAAGCAAACACATAAAGGGGTTCTTGTGTTCCACAATTATAAAATAAACAGTGGCGTAAAAACTTTAAAATTAAAAGGTTAAATGAAATTCTTTCATTTTCGTAATATTTTAAGAAATTTGTTTAGTCCTATGCAAAAAAAAAGTATCTTTTTTTTGGAACATTTTGGGTAAAAAAAAAAAAATGACCACTTAAAGCGGCTAATCCAAACGTTAAGAAAATATATAACCTTCAAGAAAGAGTTCGAGGACATTGTCTTTCGTCACTGGACACTGAAAAATACCGAAATGCTTGAATAGATTCTGGAAAAAAAACAGACCTCCTGAGTCTTTGACATCTAGTACTGCCTCCTCTTCTGCTGTGAGTTGGATGCGCTTCAAGCATCTGTTTTTCTCCTTTGGCTATAGCAGTGGTTCCCCCGGTCCGTGGGCCATCCAAGGAACATTCAATTATTTGATTTTGTGCTACTTTCCATTGAAATAACTTTCTATATATTTTTTGGTGGAATTATATTTTATTCTGAAGTAATATTAAATACAAATTAATCAATCCAAACACAATCTGTAATATAAACAATCCACAATCAGAGGGGCCGCGGTTAAATGATCATACGTTAACGGCGATGAAAAGGTTGGGGAACATTGTGCTGTACGACGGCAGGTTCCTGGTGCAGATGCTGTATCGGTGTTCCGTTGTTGGAGCTGAAGTGGACGGGATTCCTGCTTGGGGTAGAATCGATATCGTGTTCCAATCCGGTTTTGTTGCGGTAATCTATATATAAATATATATATCTTCCCAATGTTGATGAACCGACTCTTTTGGAAGAATGAACCCATCTCTTGTGTCGGTTTGGAAGGTGGTCTTCAATCTGGATAAGGAGGAGGACCACATTCGCTCTTTTTCTACGGGAAATCTTTATTTCGGGTTGGCAGTTAAGGGGAAAGCGATTAGCTTAGAGCTAAGCGATTAGGGGAGGATCCAACCCCCCCCCTGCTTTTCAGTTCACCAGAGGATGTATGGTTGCTATCCCTTTTATTTTGAACTGGCCTAACAGCAGCAGATTTTTGAGCTATCCTGGCTATTTTTATTCTGACTACTGGGTGGTGGCCTAACATTATTCAGATCCCCACTAAATAAATCCTCGGGATCCCTTTCCTTATAAACTCGCACCTGGTGGACGCAATCTTCCTAATATTTTTCCATATTACGTGGTTGTTATTCATTGAAAGTCAAACTTTGTACGGTTCTTCGAATCTAGGTTTCGACGTAGCAACGATTTGTTAACCCGATGAACTAATATGTATGATGAGACTCAACTATCACAAGATTCCCCTACCTTGACCTTGAACATTCTTCTCTTTCTCTTATAATACATAGCTTACCTTTTCTGTTAGTTTGTGTGTGTTTCCTCAATCACCTTCTTAATACTTTTACACACCAGGTTTCCATCTGGGGAAACCTACATCAGAATTTCTCAAACTGTGGGGCCCCTGGGGGGGGGCACGAACATATTGAAAGTAAAAGGTTTAAAAAAATAATTTTTTGGAATGAAGTAAAACAAAATGCTTTCTGAAATAATAAAAAATACACATTTACACTGATATAATTTATATATATCATCTGATGATCATCAAAAATAAAAGATTCCACTTCAAACGCTCATTAGCAATCTTTGATCCTATAACCAAATAAAAAAAGACATTTTGTTTGCTTTGCTATAATCCCACGATGTGAGATTTTTTTCTTTTGATTATCATATATTTGACCTTCAAACTTACTGGTATGTTTCACTCCGTCTCTTTTTCTTTTTGGAAAGTTGTAAATAATATTTTTCTGTTGCTTTTTTTCCATGTAAATGAGTTTTATGATATATGGATAAGCATATTGAGCACTTTGAAGGATTATTTGGCCAATATGTATTTTTATGAGTATTCTGAAACATATAATGCATAATGAAAAGCGTTTTACACAATTATTTTTTAGAACTGACATCGATATTTTTATATTGAATACACTTTCAACATGGAGGCGCAGAGTCAACCCAGGCTCATGAAATCGTTAATTCTGGGAAACTATTTATTCGTGAACAGTGACCTTGACAGTGTCTTTCTATTAGACAGCCTTAGTGGGAACTAAAATAAATTTGTCACAAATATGTCTCTTTTTTGAGAGTGGCAAACGTTTTTTTACTATCAAGGTACTTGTTTTGATCGAGTTCCATACGCGACCACTTTTGTTCAAAAATATTTTCTGTGAACATGCTACACTTTCCCCCATGAACAATTTTGTGGTTTTTATTGCTGTGTTGTAAGACTTATTATGGTTTATAAATGCAAATGAGCAGAATATTAAAAAAAATGGGCATCTGTGATCTCTATTGAAGGAAGTTGAAACTGATCAAGCAATTGAAGAACCTGCTGAAATAAACTTATTAATCAAGATAGCGAAAGTAAATATGAGCAAAGCGATAGACATGAAACGCTTGAGTTGAATTGAAATTTTCAAATGCTGCCTAAAGAACTCTGTAGAAAACTATGAAGCCATAAATGTAGCACTTCGCCTTGTCAAAAAGACACAAGGAGGAAAAGTTCAAAATGCTATTTGTAGATCATCAAACGACAGCAAAACTACTATAACGTGAACAAAATATGACAGTTTTGGTGGAAAATACGTTCCTGTATTATTAGCGAAAAGTGTCTGTGTGATTTATGTCCTTTATTAAGAGTATGCACATTTGGAATATTTTTCTTTAGTTTTATTGGATTTTTTTCTCAAATTATCAAAGAAAAATTGAAAAGTCTTTGAAAGTAGGTAAGTATATTTTCTCTTAATTAAATTATTCATTGTAATCGTGATTTTTATCGTGTATAGTAAAAATAATTAAAAAAAATATAGTTTAAAAACAAACTAAAAAAAGGCTTTTATAGTGAATCGAACTAAAAAGTAAAAAAATAAAATTATACAATCACTCAAAAAAGTATTGGGACACACTACCAATTCATAGATTTTTATCGTAATATTTTACTTAAACATATAAATGAAACAAAAAGTAAATGTATTTTAGCAAATACAAATAATAATATTTTGAACAAAACTCCTACATTAATGCAATTATGGTTAAAATTGATAATAAAAGAGATCGAGCTAAAAGACGTGCTCAAAAAAGTATTGGGACACTTCCCAATAAATTAAGAAAAACAATTCAAACTGTGCTGGAGTCTTAATAACACTAGGACAATGGTAGAGGACCCATAACTTGCAAATATCTGCAGTATGTTTCGAATCATTATCTTGGTGCAATTTAAAATGTCCTGAAATTCCCAGATTGCTCGCATTTTGTTTAAAATTTCGCTTGAGAATGTCAAGATAGATATATTTATTTATTATACCTTTAATAAAATGTAAGTTCCCGACACTAGAGCTTGCCATGCAGCCCAAAACAATTTGGTTACCCCCTCCACATTTGAGAGTAGGCCGTAAATTTTTGGCATGCATTGCTGTATTTGATTTCCGCCAAACTTTTTGCTTGCCATCCGATTCGAAAAAGCTATATTTACTTTCATCAACAAATAGTACATTTTTCCAATATTCTGTAGGTTGCTTTACATACATTTTAGCAAATTCCAACTTAGGTTGTCTATTTGCTTTTCTGATGTAGGGCTTTCTTTGAGGTTATCTGCCATGATAGTTATGTTTTAGTAAAACATTTCTGATAGTTTCAAGATTTACTGATTTTCAGAACCTACTTTTACATTGCAAAGTCCTTTTTACTGAGCTAGTTCTTGGATTAATATGTATTGTCTCACAATCCACCTCTCTTCATGTCCATTAAATATCTTTGGATGCCCTGATCGTCGCTAGTTTTCAATACTATTTGTTTTCTTGAACCTGTCAATGATGTTAAAAACAGTAGACTTACTCAATTTGAAGATTTTTCCCATACAGCGAACTGATTTCCCCTCTTTCCAATGACTTGTTACGAGATTTCACACACCTACCGATATATCTTTGTTTCTCGCTATTTTTTCTATAAATAATCTTATCGAAACGTTTATGTTTAAACACTTCTAGTCTAAAATAGGGGTGTGAAATTAAATTCTATTGATACGCTGTATATTTGTTAAATTTCTCATTTCAAAAGTGTCCCAATACTTTTTTGACTCCAGTGTGCCTTTGAATTATATTTGAAAAGCTAGATCAAATTATAATTCTATAACACTAATATAATTTTCCTTATATACTGTACACCAAATGTTAAAATATTTCTTAGTTCATTTTGTTTTTGTTTTAATGTGATAAATATTTTTATAAAAGGCTTTACAGTTATGCATGCCAAGTGTCCCAATACTGTTTTGAGTGATTGTATATTACTTAAAAGTAACGTATACAAAATCTAATACTTATCTTGTTAATTTGTACGGTTTATAATTACGATCGTATTGTAACTTTAGCGCCAAAAAGTGCATTATTATTGCATTCATTACATTATTATTGCTTGGGCGATAAAAATTATGATTGAAAATTGGGTCGCCAGTAGTGAAAATTTGAGAACCACTGACCTAGATCAGTAGGACTTGAAAATAACTCGGCTGGTGTTCCATTCGTTGTTTAATGCCTCGCAGAACGAATGCAAAAGGGTGGATGCCCGGTTGGAATGGTTATCCTGAATAAAATTGGCTATTATTTGGACAGTTAGCATGATCAGTGGGATTTGACTGAGGCTGATAAGGCACAGTTTTTATACGATGGATTTCCATCGTATGACACAAGTCTTGAAATTCTTCTGAAATGAACTGGGGACCATTGTCATCAATAATCTCGAAACTGGAGCTCCAGAATGCGTTAAGTAATTTTTTTAAAAAAGTTAATTTAGCGGATTCCTTGCGCAGTGGGACCAATTCTACCTACTTGCGGAAATTCTTACTAAAAGGTAATGGTTTGGGTCGGGAGGAGGACCACGATCCATGCAATAGGAGTCCTCCTGGGAGCGCGTTTTTATTGTGGCTTCTCGTTCACTGGAGGAAAGAATTTTTCGCATAGGGAGGGTTTTGCAATACCAAAAGGATTCAAAATAGATTCCCGCAGAGATTGGAAAATTTACGCACGGAATTCACCATTAGATGTGCTAATTTTAGTATAAAAGAGTATCCCTTCAAAAGAAGGAAATTTCGGGACCAAGAATCACAAAGAGTTGCGCTAATTGGATCCATATTCAATCCATCCAATTATTTATAAATATTACCCGATTCCGGATCTTGCTTTTGTTTAGAAATTAGTTGGTCTTGCGATGACAAAACAAGGAACTTGGCAATTGAACAGGTAATTCTGGGCACTTCTGGATGGAAGAAAACCAAGACGGAGAGAGAGAAGATACGAGACTGCTTGTAACTTTAGTGTGAGAAAGCTGGATTCAGTCCAACATATCACATTGCGAATATGCTCTAGTGTGTTTCTAGTGTGACCATCAGTATAGAGTTTGTATATTTGGATTTTAATCAATTATCTCTGAGCCTCTGGCGAAAGAAGCTGGCAAGAACCCTCTATTTTCAGATCGTGCGCTCCCATCCTTTGAAGAACATTATCTGAGCTCCAGTATCAAACGATAATACGACTCTAGTACTCTTCATATTCATCCTTGGGGATGAAAAATCTCATCTGGGAGGATATTCTACCATGCATGCATATCATTTCCCCTTTTGAAAATTAATTTTAAGTATCTTGCTCGGTACACAGAAAGCCCTCCTTGACACTTCGTTTTCCAGTGAATTTTCGTCCAGTCAGTTTAGATCGCACTCCGGATGGTGAGTGAGTGAAGATTAACGTCGCACTGTTCAGCTACACGAGGGCTTTTGGCGACGGACCACGTAATTTTGAACCATGGTCAAGTGACGTGGACGACACCTGAGCTGGCACCCCCCTCTCCTAACTACCACACCACACCAACGGGTACTCCGGATGGTTTGAAAGGAACAAGATACGTTGCTTTGGAATTTTTTTTTAATAATGTAATGTGTATTTATCGGCTAAACAGTTCTGTGACATTTTTACTGCTCTTACTGTGCTCTTTCGTTGATAGACTCGGGGCTGTGGTAGCCTAGTGGTCAAGGAATCGGATCGTGGCTGGCTTGTCACGAATTCGAACCCAGTACCACTGAAGACTCGCCGTGTAGGGAGTGATGCACGCTACATCTGTCGAGAGCTCAATGTCCTCCCTTTAGTGTGGTGTGGTAGTTAGGAGAGGAGCGTGCCCCCCTCGTCACTTGACCATGGTTCAAAATGAAGAGGTCCATCGCCAAAAGCCCTCGTGTAGCTGAACAGGGTGACTTTAATATTCACTCACTCGTTGATAGACTCAAACAACCCTCGTAAGTACTGCGTCTATACTAACAGCACGAGTGTCTTGGAAACATTGGAGAACTTGACCGATCAGCGTCTCCCTGTGGTTTTGGTGGATACCGAGTTACGTTCGTACGAGACGAGTTTCGTTCGTGGGAAACGAACAAGCGAATTGTGCTGACTCGTTCCCGCTGCAGTTCCCCTTTTTGATTATTCGACGAGCTCTCTCCAGAGTATCTCTCTTGTTATGTCGTCTACGCCGAAAGGCATATTCTAATGGGTCATACGATGTTTCATAGTTATTACATGACTTTTTTCTTTATTTTCGTCTGACCTGTGGGGAAATATCCCCCAAAAATCTATTCGCATTTCCTTTTAAAATAGGATTTTTATGCCTAATGTAATATTTTCTTTTCTGTAAAATTGGGGTTGGCAAATCATTTTAGTATTTTAAAATCTTGTTTTTTATCTTTAAAATAATATTTGGCACAGTTTAGCTGTAGTTGGCTCTTGCACCATAAAAACCTTAAAATCACTCAAAGGACAAAGTATTTCGTTATTTAGTGTGTGATATAAATTCAAGGTTATTGACAGGAATTGGTTAATTTTTATGTTATCCAATTATTTTTGTAATAATTGGCCTCTGTGTGAAATGGTTTTTATAGCATCCATTTGTTTTCATTGTTCTTGGAGGAAAGAAAACCTTCCGAAATAAATATCATTCTAATTGGTCAGGATCGCCAACTATCTTGGGCCTCAATCTCTTCACGTTGCTCAAAGTTTGCAGCTCACCACTGGACTTGACTTTTAACCCTAGAGTTGCTTTAGAAAGCGACGTTAATTAACAATCCGTTTCACATTAGAATGCATCCAATTTCCTTCCGATCACTAATCAATGGATTAGCACAGATTTGGAAGAAATCTGGGGGGGAAATGGAATTTCAAAATACAGGTTCTGATACGAGAGTTGAAAGAAATGAAAATTTTTGACCTTCTTTTCAGTTTTTTCAAATATTGTAAGGTGAAATCTCCATATATATAAGAATGATATTTTTATAAAAGTTCCAGCCTGAATTGATTCAATAAATGTTCTTTCTCTGGTATAAATTTTGGATGAATCGAAGAGAAATTCAGATTCATTCTTATAACACTGATCCATTACTTAATAGGGGATCGCAGCATCCAAAAACTGCAAAAATGAATACTTTTTTAGAAAAGCGGATACAATATGTCTGAACTGATTTGTCATGGAGTAACAGTTTGTTTATTTTCCATTCATTCAGTTAAAGAAAGTGGCCGCGGTAGCCGAGTGGTATAGGTATCGGACCGTGGCTTGCTTTGTCACGGGTTCGAATCCTGTACCACTAAAGACCCGCCGTGTAGGGCAGCGATGCACGTTAAATCTGTCGAGAGCTGAAACGTCCTCCCGTTGGTGTGGTGTGGTAGTTAGAGAGGGGGGTGCCAGCTCAGGTGTCGTCCACGTCACTTGACCATGGTTCAAATTACGTGGTCCGTCGCCAAAAGCCCTCGTGTAGCTGAACAGTGCGACGTTAATATTCAATCAATCAGTTAAAGAAAAATTGTAATATAGTTCATTATTTGTTCAAATGATGTACAATTCATTATAAAAAACGCCGCTTATTTTTTCTTTCGGAATCTCTTGCATCAAGCAATTAAGATCCTACTCTTAAGTAAATTACGTCGAGATTTTCAATTCATGCCAATAAGGTCTTTTCTTCACCAATGCATAGTGGACTTTTGTTATTGGCAAACTATCTGGTGATTTGTAATCGATTGGTAGGAGTTCTGTTCAAAATCGTAACACTTTTCAGAAATGAAAAGAATTCATTTGAATAGCAATCAATGCTTGATTTAATGAGTTTGTAATTCTCAGAATTAAAAATAATTCAAATGAATTAATTAGACTTCATACGCCTATAGAAAGACAGTTGCATTTTTATCAAAAATATCCCAACCTTATTATATATATATATATAAGAATGGGATATTTTTTAAAAATCATTCATCCAATTCTTGGGAAAATGAATTATTTCTTTTGAAATTGTTACTTTTGAGAAGCATCTGTAATGAGTGCTTTGAAACATGATTTATTAAATGAGGTTTGCTGATAGATCCAATAATATACAATAGACATTCTACTGAAACTAAATTTACTATAGAAATTTTTTTTTAGTTGTGTTGGGAAGGAAAAACTATTTGGATTTCATAAAAGAACCCTTAACGTTTTGGAGTGGAGTTCTCCCAGTGAATGTAAATCATATTTTAGCGTGAGGAGAGAGCTAAATTTAGTATGTGGCAGGGGGAGCGCATGGATGAAACGCAAGGCCATCTCAGTCCGCCAGCAGCTGTTCCTGGAGAGAATGTAGAGCAAGCTCCGCTTTTGTTTATCTCATGGGAATGAACTTTGCATTGAAATTCCGGAGGATCGTTGAAAAAAAGTATTCAAATCAATCTTCTTGTGTTGAGTTGAATTGGATTTCGATTCACTTCTTTTGAACCGACCGAATGGTGATACCAACAGATTGGGAAAGAACCATGACTTCGCAATTCAAGCCGGCCGATATAAAATGGAGTGAACGACCTGCGCGGCTGCAACACAGATTCCTTGTACTGAGGAAACTTGGACAAGGAACATATGGAAAAGTTCAATTGGCCTTAAATAAGAAAAACAACCAAGAGGTAAGCGGAATATTTTTATATTAAGATGATAAAAATCACACTTCTTGAAGCAAGTTTTTACTTAATGCTCGAGTCCAATAGAAAATTGGATTAATTGCTTTATTGTAATTTCTGAAAAAAAAAATTGCTATAACAGTTTGGAATGAAACTTTCAGAAATTTGTATGACACTTTAAAAAATTTTTCATTTCATTCAAACTTGAAAGCATTTACAAAAATAGTTATCCTAATTTGAAATAGATCCAAAAAATTGAGTGTTTTCATATTAAAGCGCTAATAAATGTTGACTCAATATGTTTGTAATGGATCCGTTGGATTAATTTTGTTGAAGGTCAGTTTGAAAGATAACCTCATTTCGACATATTTTATGCGTGCGTTGATTTTTGGAATGGGAGAAAAACATTGAGAATGTTTGAAAACATTTTTCTTTTTTTAATAAAACAATTCTGTGTAAAATATTACTTTTCATAGTTTCTCTCAATAATACACATAAAATTACAGACTCATAATTTGCATTTCATTTTATTCAAATACATAAATCAGTCTAAGCGGATATCTAGAACTTTAGTTGGATGCAAACATGATATGTAAATCTATTTTTGGAACCATAATATTATCTTTCAATAGTACAAGATATATACAATTCAATGATACAATTTGTACAAGAGCATTTATTTTGGACATCATCCAATATTTCATTAATATTTATGCAGCTTTTGTATAAGAATTTGGACATCATATTATTTCATAAAATTTTAATGTTAGTTTTTAATAGTACTTGTTTCACACGTTCTACATGAAATGACTTAAAATCTTCAGACATCCTTTTTATTTTGAAAAAGATCGCCGACTTGAGAAGACATTTAAAAAAATTCAGAGAGGCAGTGATTATTCAACTTTAAATTGCTCATTTGATATATTTCAAGTGAAGCAAAAAAAAAAAAAAAAAACCGTTCACTTCTACTAAACTGATGATTGATTCCATTTATTTCTGTATTTCCAACAGAATTTCAAAGAATTATGAATGTATGCGTGTGTGTATGGTTTATTTTTAAACTATTTTGAGAAAAACATCTTTTTTTTTTTTTCAAAAGGTTTTTTCAAGGGTATATTTATATTCTACCAACATCAAATGCATTTTCGTATTCTTTCTTTTTTCCCCTTTGCATTTGTGCTTTATAATGTTCAATTTATTAGTTCATTTTTAATCAAACAAATAAAATAAAAAATTTGGTTAAAATGCAGCTATTTTTAATAACTTTATTAACATCCATTAAATATTTAATTTTATTTTTCAAAAAATGACTAGCTTTAGGAAAAATGCGTGTGGTATCGTAATTGAAATGATTGAATAGAGCAATCTAGAATATGAATCAATGATCATTCGAAAGTTCCGTTAAAAAATCAGAACAATACGATTTGTGAATATTCAATTACAAATTTTTCATTATAGGTTACAATTTGCTCTTATATCGTGGCTACATTAAAAATATTTTCTTCTCTTACATCTACATAATTAGTTTTTTTAAAATTTTTAAAATGTTAAAAGATAAACATTGTTCTTTTTTAAACAAATGTGGTATACAATACTTTCAAACTAGTTTTAGAATAATATCCATTTCAATATCACTTTAAATATAAATATAAAAATGACTTTTTTATTTCTATGTTTCTTTTGGAAAAATAACGTGAAAAGTTAAGAAAATAAACATACACTTTTTTGTTTTTCTTCGCTTCTCAAACTGGAATAGATGAAACAAAGAACATATTGTTGTGAAAAATTATTTTATCATGGGATGCGTTTATTTTTTAGAATTCATATTAGAAAAAAAAGTGCGTTTTTTTCCTGTGATATGCAGTCCTTGTATCTGTGTAATGTTTAAATACAGAAAGGTATTAGAAAAGTTGGTTTGAATATTTTTTATGAACCATCGTGATAAATGAAATGCAGTCGAAAAGGGATCCATTGGATTCAGGCTCTTGTAGAAAAACATCTCTTCTCGATTATATAATTTCCAGAATCAAAATATTGTGTGAAAAGGGTATAGTAACATTATTTATAAGAAAATTTTGACAGATGAGTAATTGTTCACCTAGTGTCATTGAACATGCTTTCGACAAATGTAAGTGGGATTAGAAACGTTTATTATTGACTCCTCTAAATTGAAGAATTGATTTCCACAGATAATTATTGAGCTGAGTTGAAATGTAGAAAAATGGAACTTTATTAAGTCAATGCATATTTTAGGTACAAGCATTAAAAAAATCGATTGATTTTCATTCTGTAATGAAAACATTTGACATTGTGCGATTCACATTGGAAAACAAATATATTAAAAAAGATTTTCAAATTCCTGTTTTATGGCTAGGGTAATTTTTTCCCAACGTATTTCGTCTCAAAGAAGTAAAATTGAATATTTAGTTTAGTAAAATGATTATATTTTAGACGAATCAAAAAATTTCTTTAAATTAATGTCTACTTTATTACAATTATTATTATCAGTTTCGTTTAGGTGGGTCTTTTTTAAGAATTGAGTTGGTTCTTATAAGACGGTTTTATATTTTTTCGATACGTCTTTATATCATATTGTATCATTTTTATTTTTCATTACTTGATAATTCATTATTTACATTTTTTGAATTTGTTGCATAATATCAAGATATTAAATATAGACCAAATTTGTTCCTTTCTCACTTGTACGCAAAGTGAAATTGTGCATTAATCATCGAGTCAACAAATGTATACAATAAAATTAATAAAATCTGACAAAACATGAATTAATTTCAACCAATAAGTACCAAACTCTTGGGAAGAAAGACCTCCGATAGAAATACTATTCCCAAAGGTTCTTTTGTATTCTTTTCCCCTTATCTGTTCTTCTAATGCCAAGATCAACAATCCAGTGGATACTTTGCACAGGTGCAAAGAAATCGGGATGAAAATGAATGCAACGCAGTTCAGGGGTGAGTGGAAGTGTTTCTAAATATATATTGGTTCAAGTCCTGCTCTAAGGTCTGTGACACTGACAGAAGAGGACGAGAGACTGCAGAAATTGAACCCACAGTAGAGTTGGATAGAAAGGCTTCCAAAAATTCTTCCAAGTATACTGCAACAATCTTAGAATGATTTGAAAAGAGTTGAAATGAAAGGATTTGAGTCTGATATTCACTTATTAAGAATCAAAGAGGCTGTAAAATATGTGTAAAATCCAATGGCAAAAACAATAAGTCACAATTAAAGCTAAGATGAATGGAGATACGGATAGGAAAATTGCTTAAAAGAGGTTTTGAATGTCTTACTTCATTGAATTTTTTCTTTATTTTAATTGACGCATCTTTTCTAGAATTATTCAACTGATAGTTTGAAACGTGACTGTGTGTGTGTTGTAACAATGGTCTTTCATTTGAATTCAGAAAAAGTAAAATAGGGAAAATTTCGTGCTCAGTGATGATGAAAATGAATTTTTAGGTAGTGATTATATATATATATATATATATATATATATATATATATATATATATATATATATATATATATATATATATATATATATATATAGAAAGAGAAATTTATGCTAGGCATAA
The DNA here is from genome assembly GCA_019973935.1 of Trichonephila clavipes. Taxonomy (NCBI): domain Eukaryota; kingdom Metazoa; phylum Arthropoda; class Arachnida; order Araneae; family Nephilidae; genus Trichonephila; species Trichonephila clavipes. The sequence continues at coordinate 443,954 of BMAU01020033.1, read as the reverse complement.
TTTGGCAGTAGTAAATAAAAAGGTTTTTATTGTGGAAAAAAATGGATGGTTATCATGATTCGAACCGCAGCAGAATGAAACGTTGTTAATTCTCATTTTATTACAATGCATATTTACTAAACAGATATCGAAAGAACAATAATAATTTTTTTATCGAAAGAAAGATAAATGACATAAGGAGAATTCAGTTTAGTAAGCAAATAATTATTGAATATTGTAAGTTACATTTTACAGTTGCAGCTAGACTTTTTAGAACGAAATTAAATTCATTCAAATATGAGAGAGATATATTTTACTTAACTTCATTAAGAATGTTAAACTGTTAAGCAGTTAAAAAATGATTAAATTCTATCGAATAAAAATGTAAAAACAAATAACATTTTTATTTTTGGGAAGAAAGGTCTTGAGTATACCTACAATTCAATAACAATTTTAATGAAGCAACTAAATACAGAGATGCTCTTTGCAGAAATCTCTAGCAGATTAGAACAATAATTTCGCTATAATTTTGGGGGACATATAATTATTCATCATATGCAGATATGCCTCAGATTTAGTTTCCTAAAAAGCAACCAAAATAAAATAAAATAAAAATCCCCGAGAAATAATTTCAAATTGCTATGCTTCTTCACTAAATTTCATATGGAGCACGACACAAAGTCAATATCATTGATATGTCCTTTTTCTATTATTGCTTGTCGAATTGCTAGATTTTCTACTATGATTTAGCATTCCATAAAAATATTCTTACAGACTAAAATTACTATGTCATCTAAATTTACGTCATTGCAAAACGTCCACACATTAACGGGTGAGTACAAATTAAAGATTCTCTTTAAGGGACCCATTGGTGATTAATTCTGATGTAACGGAATGTTTTGCAAAACCAAAAGGACGACTCTGGAATTCTGTAATGACAATGTGGAACCCCATTAAAAACAGAGTCTGCAGTCATTCTTTAACGCATACTTGTCTAGCGGCCCAAACGCAAAATATGATAATATTTAAATTTACACATTTTTATTAAAAAAATTTTTGCAATATTTTTCAAATACAATCGATTCGTCGACCTTTATTTTGAAATAAAAATTCTAATAACTTAACATTTGAATGATTTAAATTTTAGAGATCAAAAGGAAAATATCAATTTATTAATAATATGTTTCAAACATTAACAGCGTTTGAAAAAAAAAGTTTAAATTTTGGTACAGTCAAATAAAAGTAAAAGATTTGACAGATTTCTGTACTTTGGCTGTACATAAACCTGTGAATTGCACAAAATATGCTGCATCAATTTTTTATTTAATTCAAGATTTGAAAGTAGATTTAAAGATTTTCAAATAATGAAATTTTCAACATATTTTCTACCCCATTTTCTCTAGAATTAAATAAATTTTCTACAAATCTTCCAATGGAATCCATTGAACTGCAAAGTGACATTCAACTGAAAGAAAAATTTGGGAACGTTTCTTTACTAGAGATTACCTACCCCGCGATAAATATCCTCCTTTTCACAACCATGCTTTTATTAATGTCTTCAGCTTTTGGCAGTACCTATATTTGTGAACAATTATTTTCAAGAATGAAGCATACAAAAAACTAAAATAGGACAAACATCTTAAAAATGCATTGAGAATTGCAACCTCGTCTATTGAACCCGATATCGATTTGCTTCTTTAGCAAAAACAAATTCATCTATCTTACTAATTGGAGTTTTTTCCATTTTTATGAAATCCAAACTAAATGAAACGAAACTTCTGCAAATTTAAAATAAATATGTACCTATACACATCTAATTCAATTTTCTTTAAAAAAATTATAATAAAAACAAGTTGATTTATTTTAATAAAACTACATAGAATTAATTTTTATTCCAATTTGTTAAGAAAAATATTGTATGTGTGGCCCGGAATTTTTTTTTTTTTGCAATGTGGGCCCTCAAACGGTCATAGTTTAGAGACCCATGCCTTAAAGTAAAAGTAAAAATGATATTAAAAACTGTTGGGGGACGGAAACAATTGATTTTGCACTCATTTCACAAAATCATAAATACATAATACAAAAGAAAATGACTTTGATGTATAATAAACACGACTGTTTGATTTAGTTTTACCTCAAAGCGTTTATATTTTAGCAGAATGGAGTGTTATGAAATCGTAATAGATGTAGCTGAAATCTAAATGATACATCCTTTTTGCGATGTGACACACGTTTATTACACTCTATAGAATTTTTGAATATTTTGTTTGGTTTCGAAGCTATCGAAATGTGACCCACTTTATTAGAACACAAAAAGAAAAATTCTGAAATGGTAACATTTGCAAAACAATGAAATCATGGTCGATTGATTGATTGATTGAATATTAACGTCGCACTGTTCAGCTACACGAGGGCTTTTGGCGACGGACCACGTAATTTTGAACCATGGTCAAGTGACGTGGACGACACCTGAGCTGGCACCCCCTCTCCCTAACTACCACACCACACCAACGGGAGGACGTTTCAGCTCTCGACAGATTTAACGTGCATCGCTGCCCTACACGGCGGGTCTTTAGTGGTACTGGGCTCGAACCTGTGACAAAGCAAGCCACAGTCCGATACCTATACCACTCGGCTACCGCGGCCACGAAATCATGGTCGAACATTTGCCATTATAATAATTAATATTTTATAACAGATAAAGTATTTTTATGTGCAATTTGCGATCAATTTTTCACAAATGTTCTTTTTTTCTTTTTAATAAATGTTTTCCGATGTTGTCAAATATACCACATCTCTAGAAATGAGATGGAAAAGAATAATTTTAGTTTCCTTATTACTCTAAAATTTATTGCGACTCAATTCTTAGCTTAATTTTTGTCGTCCGATTTCAAAAAAGTAAGTTGACTATCAACAAATAAGTGTTCGTACTGTAAGAGCTTTTAAATACAAGTGAAATTATTTGTTCTGAACTTAGCCTTTTTCAAATATATGTTTATCGAATTCCAAATATTTTTAAAGTATGTCAATAGAGTTATTTTTATCGAAAATGTCAATTCCGAATCCATTCAAAACTTGACGCTCCATGGACACTATTGTTTTCTTTCTATATTTGATTTTTCATTCTTTTAGTGTTTTGAAGAGATTTACTTTGTGGGGAATTTTTCACTGATTCTCTTGAAAATATTCGCTAAAGAACGGGGCAATGTGTTGCTTGAGAACAAGTGGAAACCAAAAAAACCGATATTATCTCCATTGCAATGAATATTGCTTCCAATTGTGTGTGCATCTATACATATACAAAATCCGTTTGAAGGAGAACATGAATTTTTTTCAAAAAGTTGGAGAGAAATTCTTTTAAGATATATGAAACATTCTTCATAGCATGCAGAGTGTATTTATAAACATTGAGGGTTTTTTGTGTTCCATGATTATAAAATAAAAATAGAGTAAGAATTGAATATTAAAATAAAATTCATCTATTTTCGCATTATGTGAAATATTATGCTTAATTCTATGCAATAAAAAATGTGCCTTGTTTAGGAACATTTTGGGCAAAAAATTGACCGCTTAAGGGGTTAAATGTAAACTTTTCACAGTCGCATAAAATAATGACCCAAATCAAAATCAAGTTTGGATAGTTAATCGTGTGATTTTTATTTTCTTTATTATTTTATTTCATTTTTTCTCTCTTTTAGGTTGCAATAAAAACTATTAAGAAAGCTAAAATCGAAAGCGAAGAGGATATGTTGAGAATTCGACGAGAAATTTATATCATGACATCCATTCGTCATCCTCATATAATTCATATAAATGAAGGTATGTATTTTTAAGAATTGTAAATTATTCTGAAATTTTGATGATGGATTTCTACGCAGGGAAAGGAATTCTAACAACATTCTTATGATGTCAGCAGTAATATAAAAGTAGTGATATTTTTTTTTCTCTCTCTTCATTTCTAGTGGATATTATTAAATGAATATCACAGAAAAGTCAACATACGAATGCATCCTAAGGATTTTTTCTTTTGATCCAAAGATAAGAGGAACAAAACATTTCATACCAGATATGTTTCCTCTCGGGTCATGGTAAAGCCCTCGTGTAGCTGAACAGTGCGACGTTAATATTCAATCAATCAATCAATCTCGGGTCATGGTCGCGTCCCCGGCGTTGTCGAACCACCCCAGACGCTGGCTCTCAGATCGATTTCAACTGTCAGATGTGCGTTCAATTGGCCTCATGCGGGTGCAGTATGGAAGTTTGGAAAGTTCACTTTCAGCCGTCGAGGGGGATTTGTTCTCATTTGGGGCACTGTGTTCTGAGCAGAATTGCCGATCCTTCTATGGCGTTCCACCTGAACTTCCATCAGGACAGCGTCAGAAGGATAGAATTGTGTTAGGAGAAATATCAATATTGTGCAATAAATATCCTGTTCGATTGAACGGGAGGTTCAAACGAACGAGATTTGTCGCGAATAGCTCTCGTGTTGCTTTAGAGGGCAGTGTTAATAAAAATCAAATGAAATAAACAAAAACTAACCTCTGGGCTACGTTAGGACGTTGTTTGATGCTCGCCTTGTAAAGGAACCGTGATAGAAGCAAAATGCATTATCATTCAAGTGCAACTGTAGTGAATACAAGAGAAAGGATTACTAAAGAATGCTACCAAGAGTGTTAGAGTTAAGGTTTGTATAACGATAAGTGAAGGCTTTGAAATTATTAACAGTCTAACAATGAGATAGATCCTGTGCGTGTGTGAGTAGATGTTTTTGAAGGTGGTAGTATATTCATTGAGCTCAGCTGATAGGAGCTTCATTTAAAAATCTGTACTAGTAACAGAAAGAATTTGTGTGTTTGTGTCCACGGTGTACCTAAAAAGGAAACATAACAGACGTGGGTGAAACTATAGGTATGATGGTGTGCACCTTGAAGGGAGTTTTTCGAAATTTGCTTTAAATTCAATTTTGAAGCAATTTTCCTCTGCCCAGGCGATATGATTCTACATGAACTCACGTTTATCACTGAATGCGAAAATTTACTCTTCATGTATCATTACATTTATTTATTGTTTTACTTATTCTTTTATATGTTCTTTGCGGCAGATGTACGCATAGAAAAGAAAAGCATTCTTTAAAAATCATTTTAAGTTGGGTTACACGTACGTTTGTGTTTACTGTTATCTTCAGATGTGTGTTAACTTATTGCAAACCAAAAACATATTATTTTTTTGCTATTTTCAAGTTAAATTGATTGTATTTATCTCTGTTGAAAAGTTTTTAAGTGTATTTAATGATGTGATTGTAATATCTTTTACAGCGTATGTCTTTGCACTGCAAAGGACAGTTATTTAATTTCAATTAACGTTATAACGTTGTTATTCAGTTTATACCTAAGCTCAATTGATTTGAATTCTAGTATTTTGAAGTCTGTTTGATCATTTTCCAATTTATAATTCCAAGCTCATTCAATATGTAGTTCAGACTTGTTTCGCTTATTTTATTTGTTTTCGATTTGGTTTAACTTGAAGTTATTTTAATTTTGTAACATTTTCTGCTTTATGTTTTATTCGTAACTGCTTAGTGTAGTTTCATCATAATTATGCCTGATTCTATCTATTTTAGACAGCTTTTTTATTCTGTGTAATGTTATAATTTTTATTTCAGTGTTAAGTTGCTTTATATTAATGTATTTATGTTTATTTTATTTTCATTTTAATATGTTTTGTTTGTTGTGATTTGTTTATTCATCCATTTCAGATCTTATCTCTTTTAGGTAGCTTTTTAAATTGAGTTAATGTTATAAGACTGCTACAGTATAGAAGATTACTTGAATTTTATTTATGTTTATTTATTTTTTTTATTTAAATTTTTCGTGTTGGAGATTTTCTTCTATGTGTTTTGTTTGTTTGTTAATGTTATAATTTCTATTTCAGTGTCACGCAGTTCCATATTTGTTTATTTCTTAAACAACCTTTTTTTGCTTATCATTGTAATTTACAGTACTGTAATTTTTACATTACACTTAGTTTATAATTTTGTATCCAGTTTAGGACTATTTTAAAGTATATGTATTTATATTATGTGTTCCAAACTATTGATGGTATTTTTTCATGAAAACTGAGCATATTTTATCTATTTTAAATAGTTTTTGATCTAAGTTGATGATGTAATTTCTTTTTGAAGTTAAGGCCTTCTTTATCTTTATGAACAAAATCGGCTTATTTTTTTTTTGTATTTAATTCACTTCTGTATATGATTATTTCTTCTTTTTTTAAAAATTGAAAATCGGTCTGGAAAAATATAGATTCCGATCACTAATAGGGGGATTTATGGCGCTGCTATAGGTTATCAGAAGGAAAAGAATCGTAAAAAGTGGGGAAGAAAGAAAATTCTTTCCTATGCTAAAACCCCGTCAGTAATTTGGGCTATGAAACCTGTAGACAGCTCCGAAAGCTGACACTATTCACAGTCGCCTGTAGGTCGATCTAACAATCGAAATTTTGTATACATACTAATAATGACATGGAAAACAGGATTCCGTAAGCAAAATATTTGGATCCAAAAATTGCCGATATGGGTATTTATGGTTTTGTATAATCTAATATGAGTTAATATACAAATAAGATGGAAAAACACACATAAAAATTACAGTGTAATGCCAGATATATTTTATAACTCCATTCAATTTGACCACCGTTCTCAGGAACTATACTGTACATTTTCTGCACAACATTCTCTACGGCTGTACGGAGCATATCACAACGAAGATTCCGCACTGTCTGCGATACGTTGTCCTTAAACACTTAAGTTTACAACTCTGCCAACAAAAACTTTTAATTTAAAGCAACCCCAGAACTAAAAGTCACATGAAATTAGGTAGGGAGAACGAGGATGTTATGCAACTGCAAAACCGTGAATGATGACTCTTTCATCTGTGAAGTGTTGGCGCAAAAGCTGCTGTTTAGCATCAATGTGTGATGATACTTTACTCTGTTTAACGATTATCTGATTGAGACATTTTCTTTGTTCAAGTTGTGGAACGTCAAAAAAGGAGCCAGCCTGTTGTGGTATGTTTGTGCATTGACGGTACACATTTCTCTGTGACTGTCGGAGTGAAAGTCTCAAAGAAGAATGACCCAACGAGGAATTAGGCTGTGAAGCCACATCACACAATGAATTTTGGTGAATGCATAGGTGTTTCTTGCACTGCGTGAAGCTATTCAGAGGCCCGAATTCAGCAATTTTGTGCGTTAACAGACGCATCCAGATGAAAATGGGCCTCATCTCCCTACAAAATTTCCCTCGAGAGCCCATCGTCAATTTCCATCCGGGGTAGAAACGATAGGGCTAATGTCAGTTTATCACAATCACTGTGAATTCATGAGTGGGAGTGAGTGATTGGAGGGTTTATTGGTACAAGAGCCGATTTTGGCTAAACTGCACCAAACAAGTGTTAAAATATATTACAACTCATTAAAAAATATCTCAAAACTTTAATAAAAAATAGTTTCTGTTCTAAAACATCAAATTAAAAAAGTAAAACATCACAAATTAAATATAAAAATACAATTCAAATGATAAAAGTAAACTAATTTTGTTGGGGCACAACACCCCCATCAAGCCAGAAAAGGTTAAAACAAATAAGTGAAATATCAACACAATTTAATTAAAACACACACACATTTAACATAGATATTAAAATTGCTTATATAAACTTAAAATATTGATTTAAAAGCTAAGAAAGTAAGAGAAAAGCAATTACTTCCTGCCGTTTCGAAATCGTGTGGGTGTTATAATGTGAGAATATTCAATATGTTTCAATGGAACATTCAGTAAAACGAATTCATCCTCATCATACTCAATCACATCCTCGTCCGAGGAATCCTGTACGGTAGTACTTTTCCGCGGTTTGTGCGGGGCCACTTTTATTTCTATGTTTGCTTCATTTACTTTTTTTAGTAATTTTTTTCTTTGAGCGAGTTTTTGCATTTTGTTTCAAATCCCGTACTGTAATAGATACAGAGGGTGGTTGAATACAGGAGTTGGATGGGGAAGCGGATATGATTGATGAAGATTCAATAGGGGTGAACATATTATTGACGGTGGAAAGTACGGCATTAGACATAGGAATAAGTGGCTGAGGCTCTGACACTGTAGCTGCTATTGAAGAGGCAAAAGATTTGTTTGGGTTGAATAGTATGATATGGAAACATCAGGCGTGGATATTGATATATTTGGTTTAGGGTGGGATGAAAGTGGTTGAACTAAATTTAAGGTTGGGCATTTTATTTTTGTGATATTTTCATCTGTCTGTGTAGCAGCGGATAGTGTTAAAGTTTTAACAGCCTGGGCGTATGTTTGTGATATCTGAGGGGGTATTAATTTTCCGGCTTCTAAGTAAGAAATATTTTTGTTAGTTATAATTGTTTGGATTTAATTTTCTATTTTCCCTTTAGGATATAATTTAGAATCGGTGGAGTGAGGCTGCGAACAATGAACGCAGGATTGAGAACGATTGAGGAGGCATGCACAACACATGCCCATCTGGAGGACGTTAATTGTCCACGGCAGGCAGTTTGAGAGGGTCCGAACACTTAAAACAGCGCAAAGGATTCGGAATATAAGGGCGAAGTTTACCGTTTAAATAACCAGCTTTTATATTTTTGGGTAGTGCAGAGCTATTGAAAGTTAAAATCAAATGTTTTGTTGAAATAACTAAACTATCTTTTTTTATTTCTTTTTAACCTTGTGATACCCCCCCTCCCCGGTCCGGGGGTATCATCTCTTCATCTACGCGATCTAGATTTGTAGGAGGAAATGATTGATCACCCAAAATTGCCATAATAAGTATGATTTATTACTATTCCAATATATTGATCCAAACAACACAAGTCTTACTATAGGGATGTAATCAGGAGTGATATAACTTAATTCTAAATTCTAAGTAAATAGAGCTTGAAATCCTAACCACTATCTTTATGAGAAGTTATCCTAAGAATCTCTTTATCTACATTAGATTCCTTAACACGCTAAAACCCGTTCTATAATTGCGTTTCTATATTTACTATCTTGCCAACAGCTCACGGCATTCAGCATCTCAACTTTCAGTCTCCTTCTCCTACTCTACTATTCTACCACGTGAATACTAAAGTTCCATTATATATCTATTAACTAATTTGCATATTGCGGTTTCTTCTTGAGAGAATTGGATGTGAAACAACTCAATTCTGGCCCCAAAGATTCCCCAAGAGGATATGTAAGAAAATCCGATAACGCCCCGTCACGACCTGAATTACATCCTGATCAGAAAATCCATCGATGATTTCTGCTTCAGTGGTGGTCAAAAGGTTAGGTTCAGATATGACACCGCGAGATCTATTAAGAAGTATTATGTGGACTTATAGTAACAAGTGAATCAAGAAAAGATTTGGCCATTATGAATGACTTAGTTTGATTCACAGAACTGGTTTCAATAAGTAAATCCCCGAATCATATGAACTTTTTATAGGTTTAGGTTCACCACCTATTCCTATTAGTGCTTTATTAATAGCAAATGGCGATGTTGTTATCATACTATTGTTTAGTAAAGAAAAAAAGCAAAAATCTGGAACGCGCATCAATTTCGTCAAAAAGTTTGGGTAAAACGAGGCTTTTACGCGGGCACAGCTGAATTGATTCCATAAACGCGAAAAACACTTCATCCTGGCGTGCCTCCACCCACCACGGAGTCCAACAAGGAAGGCAGTGTGCCAGTCATTTGGGAAAAACCAGACACGGGGCGCTTAACTGGAGTATACCCAGAATATAGTACTACGGCATGAGGGTGAGGATCCAACGGGTAAACCCGACACCCCTTATCTGCAGCACTAACCCTATAGCAATGTCTCTCCGGGGACGCCGAAGAGACGTATCACCAGTCGGTTGACAGGAGTGGGCTCACTCCTGCCTCCCGTCTACAGCGAAGCGTAGGCCAAAGGGAACGCAAAGCATCCCCAGAACACCATTTTCCTCCTTACGAGACGCTGCACACGGCAAACAGACGGGTTGACAAACAACGGTGTTAGTAAAACACAATATATAAATGTCAAACTAAAAAATAAATAAAAACGAAACCAAATTGACGCACTACAAAAGGAAAATTAAACTGTCTTAATAACATGAACCCGGTCCGTCCATGAGGGTCCGTCGTACCCTCCTGCATCAACGGTCACATATCCGCATTACAGTTGTTTGGTTTCGTCCAACACGACTACCGATTTCCCTGAAAGATAATCCACAATATTTCGGTAGGCCACTATCCTTCCTCTGTCGAACTTGGTAAACTTTATCAAAAGCTGATTGCCGTTTTCTACGAGACATAACTGATCGTTTTTTGAAAAAAACCACAAGAAAAACACAATTGCCGAACTTAAAATCTTCGAAATCTCCAAGCCTTAAATAGCGCTTTGAGGTGGTGCCACAGGCGCGCGTGATGTGTGTCTGCGCTGAAATTCTAATCATTTGCATATCTCATCTCCGCTGATGCATGTTGTAAATTTCGTGTTCTTTGCATGCTTCCTTCAGGGTATTGCATTTACGGTGGCTAGCAGTGTAGTTACAACTGTTATAATCAAAGCAATTTTGTGTATGTGTTCAGGAATTCCAAATAAAATTTGCTTAGCTCGGTTATTTTATTTCACTGAACATGTGAATTAGTACCCCACACCGTAGTTGTGAGCTATGGGGCAAAGAATCAAAGAAAAAGAACAGAAACAGCAACACGTTTGTGTGACTGAAAGCCTTTTATTGAAAGGTTCTTCTTCAGGTGCTCGAAATTAAGACGAAAAGTTGTCTGACAGACCTGACAGTGTAGCTGTATGGAATTCCTTACGTTCTTGAAGATTATTGGCATGTCACGTGTCCTCCCGGCAGCTACAGCATCTGAAGAAACGGGTGTCTCGTACACCTAAAAGAGCCAATTAGAGCGTTAGAGCTCAAACTGTGGGGCGCACCCCCTAGAGGAAAGCATGCTAATCCTACATAGAGGGCGTAAGCATATTGAAAAGTCGAAAATAAAGAGTATTTAAAATATTATTAATTTACTGAAAGGAAGCAAAACAAAATACATTCTGACATAATAAAAATAAAATGCACATTTACACTGATATAATACACTTATAAATGTATTGGTACTGCACAATGTATTTGATAATGAATTTTTGTTGTTTTTGTTGCTAATGCCACCTTTCTGACGTAGTCAGAACGAGGCCCACGAAATTCATCGTGGCAAGGGGCTAGAAGTACACCTGTCGTTGGCCTAGTCCTTGAGCTCCATACAGGTGATAGTACGATTTAGCTCGGAGAAGTTTCTCGAAGAAACGATAGTTGGCGCCACCACCTATCTCCACCTTCACAATTTTGCCATGGAACTGGATGGGAGGGAAATATTCTCCAGTCCCCTGCACTCATGATTCAGCCCACAAGACCTTCGGACCCACTGATTTAACGAGCACGTTCTCCGTGTGCACTCGGAAGTATTTGGTGGCATCGGGCATCGAGCCCAGGCCTTCCGGTCTGGAGTCCGATGTTCTTACCACTAGGCTACCTACGATAATGAATTTAAAAATATCAAGTTAAGAACCGGGTTAAAATAATTACCAGTGACCTCCATGGGGGCTTGTCATATATAAAATTATATACAAAATCTAATATGTATCTCAAAAATTTGTACATTTATAATTGAAGTCGTAATGCAACTTTAACGTCAAAGTATAATATTATTGAATTCGATACATTGTTTTTGTATGGAGGAGGAGAGCGAAGAAAATTATCTGAGAATTGTGTCGCAAATATTTTTTATATTATTCACACCTAACTGTCACTGTGTTGTATAATAATAGGTGTAAGCTCTTTTTATTGAAATTATATCAATTTTTTTTTTTTTATTTGATAATCATACAATTTTAAAAAAGTGGTTTTAATTCTATACTGTCAACCATTCTTGCCCAAAACTATATAATAAATAACTACTAAATTAATTAAGAACTAAAATAACTAAGAGCCATACCTAAGTGTACCAAGAACTATAAATAAATGCTAGGATCCAACCGAACTAGGATAAATAAATATGCCAGCTAACGCTAGTCGAAGTAGACGATTACCTAATTAGATAAATAAATTAGAATAAAACAAAAATTATATGAAAGAGTTGTTAAGATTATTTCCTAACAAATATATATTCTAAAACAATTAAAAAATACAATGATATGATATGTTTTTAATTAGATAAAATTAAGATACAGGGACGACGTCAACAAACATATAGGAAAGTCAATGCTATGAATTCACACGTGCTGTTATTGACGTTGGAATCACGTGATTACTTACTGGCGTCAGTCTGTCCATGAAGTTACTCCATTCAGTGTGGCATAACAGTGGTACTAAAGCGGTTGCTAATTATCTATGTTTCTACGGATTTTTCGTGTTGTGTTTCTGTGATTTCGCGCACTGTAAAATAAATGATGTTTTTTGTTTTGAACTGGACAGAAAGACACTCTTCAACAAACTAAGTTATGCTGTCAGAAAACTCTGCTACCCCACATGTATTAAATGGAGCCCACTGTTAATTAAATGATTTTATAGCTGCCCGAGATAAAAACATAATTTTATCCATTATAAATTGTAATTGTTTCTTTGTTTCCTTATTGTCCCTTCCCTTCATTATTTCTTGTCTCTGAATTAAGTCCTTAGAGGAAATTAACTGTCGAATTTAAGAATTGTGGTTTGTTTGTACGAAATAAATTTGTTGAAGCAATTTATGAAAATAATTAGCTCCAAAATTCAAATATTATTTATTTTTATTGCTTAATATTCGTCGGCAAAATGTTTTACTGCCTAGTCTGTTTTTTCGAGGATTTCAACTTTTTAGAAAGTATTGAAAAAAATTATACTACTCTATTCTCTTTTGCTTAATAATTTCGCATAAGTATTTAACGTATTGTTTCTTCTAATTGTTTTATCCATTCCTCGTTCCCAAATTACGAAAGCATTTGGGCTTTGGTAAAAATTATTTTGGTTTTCAGTATATTTAAAAAGATTTTAGCATCTGATTCTCTTTAAAAAATATATGCTGTTATCAGAAATATTGCCGCACGCATAAGTCCCGATACCAAGTCCCGATAGCCGAGTTGGCAGAGCGTTGGACTGAACTTCCTCAGGTCTCGGGTTCGAATCCCGGCCCCGGCAGATTTATCAAAGACTGGAATTTTGTTCTCGTTTTTAATGTATTGTTTCTCTAGGTTCTAGATGAATCCAGAACATTCTTTAGAGTGCATACTGGGTATTTCTCGAATATTCCGAAGTGTATAAAAGCAGAGTTCATCGCCAGTTGGGCATGTTCTCAGTCTAGTGTTGTATCGAGCTCCCAGCGTTAGAATAAATCTAATTGTTTGTTTAATTGAACTGTGTGCTTCTTTCGAACTCCGTGACAAGTTTGGTGGAAGCGCGGGGTACAATTACGTCAAACGTGGATAATAGCGACAACCTTCGCAGGAGCCTCCGGTTAAGAGGATTATCCCCCGAATTCGGACTGTTAAAAGAAAATAGTAGGAAGAGGACAAAAATGCCGACCGAGCAAGAAGCCAAGCCCGCTGTAGTAACACCTTCCTTACAGCAATGGAGGAGCCCATCGACCTTCCGAGGAGCGCCTGGGGAAGACCCTCTCAAATGGCTTAAAGAGTACGATCGAGTAGCCAACTTTAACAAGTGGGATGACATGATGTGCCTGGCTAACGTTTATTTCTTTCTTGACGGTACTGCGAGACAGTGGTATGTCAACAACGAAGACGCCTTAGATTCCTGGGAAGCGTTTAAAAATGGACTAAGTGGACTTTTCGGTGACCGTCAAAGATATACCAGAAGGGCAGAAGAACAACTAAAATGCCGAGCCCAGCGTTCAGGCGAGAGTACACAGTCCTACATACAAAGTGTATTAGGACTTTGCCAAGAGGTAAATCCTCTGATGAGAGAAGACGAAAAAGTGTCACACCTAATGAAAGGTGTTGCTGAGGATATTTATCAGGCCCTGTTGACGAGAGAAATCAACGACACAGCAAGTTTTATCAAATGGTGCAACTATATCGAAGATATGAAGCAGAAGAGAGTTGGTCGACCGAGATTTGAAAGGCTTCCAAACGTCGTACCGGTTGCATCCCTGACGGATGAGACTGATTTGGTCTCTCTTATTCGCACAATCGTACGAGAAGAAGTCCATCGACTAGTTAACCAGACGCAAGAATCTTTGGACTCCGATCCCCAGTCCTTAGAAGAGATCGTTCAAGACGAAGTTGAAAGGGTTTTGGCCCCAGTGTCGACAAAACCTACAGAAACTAGACCACGACCAACATACGCCGCTGTAACCAGGAAATACAGAGCTCCTGTTCAGAAATTCCCACCTCAACCAAGAAAAACAGATGTGTGGAGAACGGCTGACAACAGACCTGTTTGTTTCCACTGCGGACGTCCTGGACATGTAATGCGCTACTGCCGAGAGAGAAAGGCTGTCTTTGACAACTCTCGAAACCGCCGACGGAACTTCGACGACGTTGGCACTGAAGAAGAAATACGCCGACCAAACTCTTCTCGCCGTTTTACGCCAAGTCCCACGAGAGGCCGATCCCCAATACGTCGTTACAGATCCCCGTCGCCATATCGCCGATCCAGTCAGTCGCCAGGCCGTAGGAGCGAGGAAAACTAAACAGAGCGACCTTCCAAGGAGGTGAGGCCGCTTGTACTGGAAATCCTCCGTCGACCGCCAAGATGACTGGTAACCAACTAGACGTAATAATAGATAAGAAGCCGATACGTGCTCTAGTAGATTCTGGGGCATCGTTTTCTGTCATATCCGATAAGTATCGCCGATTCTTAAAGAAAGTTCTGTTTGCTGATGCCAAGAGCGTTATGCTGAAAGTTGCGGATGGAAATTTTGTTCGGCCGATAGGGAAATGTGTTTTACGTGTCCGTATAAACAATCGAGAACTGCCTTTTGAATTTATTGTTTTATCACATTGTAGCCATGACGTCATCCTAGGATGGGACTTTTTAGAGGCGTCTCAAGCCGTTATAGACTGTGGACAAAAAGAACTTGTTCTAGAAGACATCTGTCGAGACTCCACAGCACCTGACGCCTGGAATTTGTATGCCACCAGAGACTATACACTTAAGCCGCATTCTTTAACTAGAATAACAGTATCAGGATATCAAATCCGAGGAGACATAAATGTAGTTCTAGACGGCAGCAAACATTTGCTCTTCGAGAAAAATATTGCTACACCGTCCATGGTATCCACATATCGTAACGGAAAAAGTGATGTCTGGGTTACCAACCTGCAGTTCCGAAACCAAATCATCCCTAGAGGAATGTGCATAGGCCAAGCTGAACCACTAAATGAAGGGCATCTATGTGTTATTTCCGACACATCCGGTTGCTTGGATGACCAGCAAGAAACTTCGGAGTCACAGATGAATTGTTCGGTAATGATGTCACCTGAGTTAAGTGACGAACAGAGAAACAAGCTATCCGAACTACTCGGAAATTTTCTGGGCTTTTCACGAAGACCGACAAGTCGACAGCCGCGAAGACGAATGTGAAACACAGGATTTTTACTGGTGATCATGCTCCAATCAACCAACGAGCCTACAGAGTCTCGCCGACTGAAAGACGCATCATTCATGAAGAGGTTCAGAAAATGCTTGATGAAGGTATCGTCCAACCCTCTGAAAGTCCTTGGTCATCACCCGTTGTGCTCGTAAGAAAAAAACGGTAGTTGGCGTTTTTGCGTCGATTATCGCAAGTTGAATAGCGTCACGAAAAAGACGTTTATCCTCTGCCTCGTATTGACGATACGCTCGACTGTCTGAAAGGTGCCAAGTTCTTTTCATCCATGGATCTCCGATCTGGTTATTGGCAAATAGAAATAGACGAAGCGGATCGTGAAAAGACGGCATTTATTACCCCCGAAGGCTTATACGAGTTTAAAGTCATGCCGTTTGGTCTCTGTAATGCACCTGCGACCTTCGAGAGAATGATGGACAATTTGCTACGCCATTTTAAATGGACTATGTGTCTTTGTTACCTAGATGACATAATAGTGTTCTCAGAAACTTTTGAAGACCATCTTATACGATTAAGACTTGTTCTAAAATGTCTTCAGGAAGCTGGTCTTAAATTAAATTCAAAGAAGTGTCTTTTTGCTACCCAAGAAGTAAAGATTCTAGGCCATCTTGTATCTAGTAATGGCGTTCGTCCCGATCCCGACAAAATAAAAGCCGTAAGAAATTTTCCCACTCCAAAGAATATACATGACATACGAAGTTTTCTTGGCCTTTGTTCATACTTTAGAAGATTTATTAAAGGTTTCTGTTATCTCGCCGAACCTTTGCAGTCGTTGCTGAAAAGTGGCGTGGAGTTTCATTGGGGTCCTGAAGAGGTGGAAGCATTTAACAGTCTTAAGAAAGCACTTACTTCGGATCCAGTATTGGGGATGTACGACGAAAGAGCTTCTACAGAAATCCATACTGATGCAAGCGGGTACGGTATCGGAGCTGTCCTAGTACAAATTCAGAATAATGTCGAGAAAGTTATAGCATACGCTTCTAGAACTCTGACAAAAGCCGAAAAGAATTATTCCACCACAGAAAGGGAATGTCTTGCCATCGTATGGGCTACCAACAAATTCCGGCCGTACATATTCGGAAAACACTTTACTGTTGTAACTGACCATCATTCCTTGTGCTGGCTCATGAATTTAAAGGATCCTTCAGGAAGGCTTGCCAGATGGGCCCTCCGACTTCAAGAGCATGATTTTGACGTAAAATATAAAACCGGTAAGAAGCATAGTGACGCCGACGCTCTTTCGAGAAATCCAGTGGAAGAGGAAACGGAAACATCAGACAAATTTTTAGCAGTCACGACGAGTATGAACCTTGCGGTGGAACAGAAAAAAGATCAAGACCTTGAGAAATTAAAACTTTTGAGCAACTCATCCAAAAACGAAGAATTCAGATTCATCGACGGTATCCTTTGCAGGAAGAATTTTGATCCAGATGGAAAGTTGTGGTTACCAGTCATTCCTAAACATCTACGAGCAGACATACTAAGGCACTTTCATGACGCCCCCACCGCAGGACACCTTGGTTTTGCGAAAACTTATGACAGGATTCGCAAGAGATTTTACTGGCCGGGAATGTACCGAAATGTCGTTCGGTATGTCATGCATTGTCGGGAGTGCCAAAGGAGAAAATCCGTTCCTCAACGACCACCTGGACGTTTAGTTCCCATCCCTCCAGCTATAGCTCCTTTCCATCGCATTGGAATTGATCTCCTTGGGAGATTTCAAAGTCTGCTCATGGAAACAAATGGATAATAGTCTGCACGGATTACTCAACGCGATATACAATAACAAAAGCCTTGCCGACAGCCGAAGTCGACGAAATAGCGAAGTTCTTACTTGAAGAAATTGTCCTCAGGCATGGAGCTCCTCGAGTAATTATCACAGATCGTGGAGCCGTCTTTCGATCCAGACTTGTTTCCTCTCTCGTCGACTTGTGTAACATTGATCATCGTTTCACAACGGCGTATCATCCCCAAACAAATGGACTGACGGAGCGCTTCAATAAGACCTTGGCCGACATGTTGTCAATGTATGTGGATGTAGAGCAGAAAAATTGGGATGAAATTCTACCATTTGTAACCTTCGCTTATAATACCGCTAAACAAGAGACCACAGGTTTTACGCCGTTCTATTTACTTCATGGTCGTGAAGCGGAAACGACACTAGATACAATGCTACCATTCTGTCCTAACGATTTTGATGACAATAACATCACCAAGATAGCAGCCAGAGCCGAAGAATCACGACAGCTAGCCCGAGTGCACACTCTGAGAGCTCAAGACAAAGATCGTCGACGTTACGATTCCAAACACCAAATGGTATCCTACGCTCCCGGAGATCTCGTATGGGTTTATACTCCAGTGAGAAAAGTCGGTCTCTCCGAAAAACTCTTAAGAAGGTATTTCGGACCGTATCAGGTGCTACGCCGTTTATCAGCCGTGACTTACGAAGTACAAGATTTTGATCCTGCTTCACGAAAAAGAAAACTAAGAGAAGTTGTCCATGTACTGCGTATGAAACCGTACCTTGATCCCGCCGAGCAAATCGAAACCGAGGATATTCCTCCCAAAGAATCATACAAAGGACCCATCACTCGTTCCAGAATAAAGACCCTTGAACAAAATGACAGCGGGGCGCTGTCTTCTTTTGAGGGGAGCAATGCCGCACGCATAAGTCCCGATACCAAGTCCCGATAGCCGAGTTGGCAGAGCGTTGGACTGAACTTCCTCAGGTCTCGGGTTCGAATCCCGGCCCCGGCAGATTTATCCAAAGACTGGAATTTTGTTCTCGTTTTTAATGTATTGTTTTCTCTAGGTTCTAGATGAATCCAGATCATTCTTTAGAGTGCATACTGGGTATTTCTCGAATATTCCGAAGTGTATAAAAGCAGAGTTCATCGCCAGTTGGGCATGTTCTCAGTCTAGTGTTGTATCGAGCTCCCAGCGTTAGAATAAATCTAATTGTTTGTTTAATTGAACTGTGTGCTTCTTTCGAACTCCGTGACAATATCTTTAAAAAGATTAGGATGTTTCACTTTATTTAAAATGTTTATAATTTTTTGACAACATCCATATCCGAATTTTTATTTATATCAGTTCTGCTTGAGAAGCATTGCGTTAGAGAACCAGTCTCCCGTAACCTTGCTAAGGTTGTGTGCATGTTACGTTGATGTGATGCTGTGTTGATGTGTTTGGGTAACGTTCCACGTACAACTTCCGAGTGTTACAATCCGCTTATTCATGCACTATCAGCATGTCGACCTCCTTTGAGTGAGTGAGTGAATGTTAACGTCGCACTGTTCAGCTACTCGAGGGCTTTTGGCGACGGACCACGTAATTTTGAACCATGGTCAAGTGACGTGGACGACACCTGAGCTGGCACCCTTTCTCCTAACTACCACACCACACCAACGGTAGGACGTTTCAGCTCTCGACAGATTTAACGTGCATCGGTGCCCTACACGGCGGGTCTTTAGTGGTACTGGGCTCGAACTCATGACATGCCTGCAATGATCCGATATCTCGACCTCCTTTGAATACGAGTTCATCCTACTACCTTTGGAAACGGATCACAAATGAACATCTTCTGCAGGAACAGGTGTTCAAATAAATTTTCATTCAGTGCGACAAGACTATGTGGAGGAATCTTCCAGAACGTCAAGAATTCTATGACGTGTCACTGTCAGACTTGCTAGACAACTTCTGGTCGTTAATTTCGAACATCTGTTGAAGTACATTTCAATAAACTGTTTTAAGTCCAATTAATGCGTTTTTCTCTGCTTCTTTGAAACATGACTCGCAACTATACGACCCTGCATTCCTGTGTGATTCCGAGTCGTATTTGTTCCCCCTACGCACCCTGCAAGTTTATCAACCTGGTAGTGAATCCCCATAGAATATTTATTCATTTGCTTGTTGTTTTTGTAACGGAATCACGATTCTTTTCTTAAGTAAAATTTTGTAAGAAGTATAATTTTAAAAAAATGCACACAAATTGTGTTCTGCTTCATCTAACTGTGCTGTTGTTGATAGTAATTAAATTTTCGATTTTCGTAAACGTTAATTTAATTTATTTTCCAGTTTAAGTCCTGTCATATATACCAGGGAGTCATAAAAGACTTTGCAACATATGGTTGTATAGAAGTCGTTTCGTTCAACCGATCCACATGAAATTTGTGGTATAGTTATTTAAGGATATGCACTCGAGATCCTGTAAATGACAACAAAATGGAGCTCACGGTTACGAATACTGTAAAAGAAATTAGAAAATTATGAATGGCAACATCCTTTTCTTTATTGGTTGTAAAAGGATCAACACGTGTGAAAGCGTTTGAATGGTGTGTGAATCACAAAAAAGCGGCACGCGCTCAGAACAGTTCTGCATGGGCAAAAAACACGATCGGAGGCTCACAGAGGAAAATCACATATGACAGAGTCAAGAAACTGGATACACAAAAGCGATAAAAGGTAGGGTGTTGATGTTGATTCTTCAATAGGGAGCTCCAACACGCCGACGAAATGGTTCGACCTGTGAAAGTTCGCGGTGAATTGATGAAACTGTTCTATCAAAATGGGATGAATGCCACAAAAGCCTCGCTTACTTACCGTGAAAACCATTTCCAAAGACGTGGCTCATGTATCCTGCAATCTCTTCGTAATTTAATAAAGAAATTTAAAGAAACTGGCTGCACTTGTAATAAACGGTGATCCGGATGGCCAGCTGTTGCTGAGATTACTGTTTCGGAGTGCCTGATGAAGTGACTTCAGGAAACATGCAAACTGCAAGAGGGACAGCCCGTATGTTGGATATACCGAAATCAACAGTCTTAAAGCTACTGCACCCCGTACTCCACATGTCCAGCGTGTTCAGATGTCGGACACGAGGGACCATCAACAACGCATTGACTTTATAAATGAGTATCTTATACGATATGATGACAATAACGTCTAGCGTCTTCGAATATTCTGGACAAACGAGGCACATTTCACATTAACTGGAAACATGAACAGCGAAAATTGTGGGCAGACACGAATCCACACGACGTGGCACTAGTAGCTTTCTATGATGCTAAAGTCACTGTGTGGGGTGCCATTGCAGGTCCTGCATTGCATTCTAGGTTCATATTTTTTGAGAAAGTGATACCAAAAGGGTTTGAAATATGCTCTGTTACAGGCTCTCACTATACAACCTTGATGCAAAATTACGTCATACCAGAATTGCGGCAACGAAATGCACTGAATTATATCGTTTGGATGCAAGATGCCGCAACTCTACAAAAAGAGGTATCTGTTCGCAGGGTCGTAGAACAGCATTTTGGTGGCCGCGTCACCTCGCGCTATTTTACATTTCCGTGGCCTCCGTGATCCTCCGACCTATCTCCTATGGATTTCTGGTTTTGGGAATATCATAGATTTGGAGTGTACACGTGCAATCCATAAACTTTGGAGGATTTTAAAGAGTCTGTTAGACGTGAGATTGCAAACATCCCTCGTTCTCTGTTAGGTTCGGTTTTACTGTCCACAGTCCCCCGTCTGTAATGCGTAATTACTTACCATGTAGTTATTTACCATGTGAAATAATTGCACCTATGTGTGTAATCTAAATAAAAGTCTTCTTTTCTCCGATTTGTGTTGTTCTCAGTGATTGGTGTCTTGCCTCTGTCATGTGCAAAATTCCTCCTTGTGTCCTCGATCTTGTTCTTTTCTTTTGTTAGCTCTTGCAGAACTGTTCTTTGCGCTTGCATACCGCGCCCTTTTTTTTCTGATACACGTACCAATCCAACGCTCTTTAGGGTTTTGGCACGGGCTGATTATTTTGCGACAAAAAAAAAAAATGGTTGTTATTCGTAATTTTCGAGTTTTTGACATTCTAACTATGGCCGTGAGTGCCATTTAGTTTCTGTTCACAGGATCTCTAGAGCATACTTTTAAATAACTATACTTCAAATTTCATATCGATCGGTCGAACAATACTGCCGCTAGAAGTCCATATATTGGCAAAGTTTTTTTATGACCACCCGGTATATATGACAGTATTGTATGAAATGTTTTATGATATTTAAGCTTTTTTAGTTATTATTTGATTACCTATTTCAGATTATTTATGTAAGTGACAACAGTTCTCTGAAACTTAACTCTCCAGTTATTACTTTCCTCTTATATTTTGTATTTAGATTTCCATTCACTCATTTCTATTTATCTTTTGGTATGTTAACTTTCTCTTTTAGATTTAAAGATATGTTTTGCTAAATAATTCTTTCATTTAAGGCTAAATTGCAGAAAATCGAAAAATATTTAAGAGCCGTGCACTCAAAAAAAAAATGTTATGCTTGTTAATTGAATTTTGTTTTTAAAAATTTAAGCCATGCGTTGAACGAGCATTTCAGTTAGTAAGTAATATTTTATGATTCACGGTTAGGTAAATCGCTCCGTGCCTTTTTTTTTACATTTTGATTAATAATAAAAGATTATTTCCGATCCAGCAGTGTCTGCGTCCACCACAAATGTAATTTATTATTCATGTATGCATACAAACACGATGACACATTTAAAAAATAGGTCTTTGTGTATCTAGATATGTTTCTTGGAAAGTTCCAACTCCGATTTTAGCCAGAGTATTTTTTAGCAAGAAAGTTTTCTTATTTTTTGAATCTTTAGTAAAAATATGCTGCAACTTAAAAGAATTTTTAAAACTGCTAATAAATATTATACTACAAAAAAAAAACAGTTAGAAAAACAGTTCCCTGTTTGACGTATTTCAACGTTTACATCCAACCGAACAAAATAATTTTTGTAAGCAACTTCCCGAATCACATTACTAATTTTTGCTAAATATCTATAAAATTAAAGATTTTCAATGAAACCATTTCAATTAGTCTGGTTTGTGAGTTAAATATCATAAATAAAAAGAAGTACTTAAAAATTAATTCGAGAGAAATAAAGTCCCAGAACAAGCTGCGTTCTATTTCAATCCATATTTAGGAAATCCAAACAGTTTACTCTTGAATTTATCGTGAGCGTGGTAGCCGAGAGATCGTAATAACGTGACGAATCCTGATGTTACTGAAAGCCCACCAATCTAGAGGGATTGATGTGAATAGGCTTAAAAAAGGGCCATATTCACAGTGAAACAGTCCTAACGTGTAATTTTTCTCTTACTTATAGTGTTTCCAATAAATGTTTTTGTCGAATCTTTTTTCGGAAACAAAAAGTTGTACGTATCTTTTTATAGGTGTAATATTAAAACACAAATAAAAAACACGTCTCATTGTTTGGGTATTCCACCGAAAAATTTCATTGTTGAAAGTCAAAAATATTTGAAAAATAATCTCTTGGTATATTTGTTATTCACAGACATGATATTTCAGATGAATAATCTCGAAAGTGACGTCATGAAAGTGAAAGAGAGATTTATTCCAAAAAGAATTCTCCATTACCATCAGTTAAACTAAGCCTTTCACTCCGGCCACATAAATAAATTTAATACCCACGCGTTTGTCAAAAAATAGTGCAGTGAGAAACTTTATATAAAAAAGGGAGGTTTGTTTCACAAAACTACAATTGATTCTAAGGGAAGACACATGTTTATGTATTTCTATTGGTTCCAAAAAAGTTAAATGGAAGTCAAAATTTTTTTAATTATGAAAAAAATAAATGAAGATGTTTGTATAGAATGAATATAATTACAATTAAAAAACTTGCATTATTTAAGAGGAGGGAGGGGAGAAATGGTAGTTAACTTTAATCTTAATATGAAACGACATAGTTCATTAAAAGCTTCAACATTTGGTATATTTTGTGTAGTTGTGATTTGTAAAGTTTCTGTGTCAGCCGGGTTCATGTTTCTGTGTGACTTTGTGTTCTTCATTACACTAGAAAACTGATATAGGTACTGCCAAGAATAGAAGACATGAACACTACATAATTACGACTTCCTCGATACTTGTCATTGGTCACGTACTTGGAATAAAAATCGATTAATGTAGAGTTTTCGATTAACTTGCCCTTTTACTGCAAATCTGAGTTCTAATTTCAAGTCCAGTTTTAACATTTCCAGTGTCTACTGAAAATTTCCTTCTTCACGAAAATCGGAAAATTTCCTTTTGAATTCCTCTTACAAATTTGGAATTTACTACACATAACCGTATCATATGAACTCCATGTTGTAGCCATCAATTTTGAAAAATGAATAGAATTGTTTCTCTTTTTCTGAATTCTTACCCAGGTGATGAAAGTTGACTCTTTACAGAGTTAAAAAAAATTATCAACAAGTCGATCTTTTTTCTGTAAGCAAATCATTGAAATAACCATTAATATAGATAAGGAATGCAAAGTCTCTCAACAAGTTCTTATCTTTGAACTCGTTCCCTTTAGATTCCATGAATTGTTAAACTTTTCTCTTAAAACAACGGTACTCAACCTGAAGTCCACGGACCACATGTGACCCTTTTTAAGTGGCCCGGTCATGGCCCATTACCCTGAGAAATTTAATTATTTAAAAACATTGTATTAAAAATTTGGTTTGAAATTCTTTGCCAAGAAATTAAATATATCAATTTTGCGTTTTGCTGTCAGTGTCATACGAATGCAAATTGATATTCTTTTTCTATTTGGAACGGTTATATATATACGGTCAGTGATAACAGACTACAGTGGAGTAGCGACAAATTTACGGGTGAAACTAATTTTTAACTATCTTTCATAACTTGCAAGAGAAAAATACTCAAAGAATATACACTGGTGTGCAAAAATTAAGGACGAGACGGTTTTTTCAATATAACTTTGTACAAAAGCTTTCCAAATCAACACATTTAATACCGTAAGATCCCCAATACGTAAGGACATGTGTAATATGTAAGCAACACTTACTAAAAGAGAAATCAGAGGGATAAAAAGAAGCTTGATTGAAAAAGAAGCATGGAGCGCAATGCGACTGAAGGCCGAAACATCCCTGTGATGGGTGTCCAGCAAGAAACATCCGGTCTTTAGTAGGGGATATGATCTCCCCTGACTGCTAGGCAGGTTTCACAGCGTCTGCCCATGCTGAGAATGAGGGTGTCAATGAGTTGTTGAGGCATTCCTGCCCATTCGTCTTGCA
This sequence comes from Trichonephila clavipes, assembly GCA_019973935.1. Lineage (NCBI taxonomy): Eukaryota > Metazoa > Arthropoda > Arachnida > Araneae > Nephilidae > Trichonephila > Trichonephila clavipes. Next base: position 419,231 of record BMAU01020033.1, on the reverse strand, counting down.
GCGCCAATCGAAGCTCCCGAATCGTTACTGGTGGTAAGGTACGAGCTGCTAAGCGTCTGCCTAGAAAATCCCATACATGCTCGATGGGATTGAGATCCGGAGATCGTGCCGGCCAATCCATACGTTCAATATCCTCACTCTCTAAGAGCTGTTCGGCAGCTACTGTGCGATGACATGGTGCATTGTCGTCCATGAAAAGGAACTGCAGACCCATAGCGCCTCTAAAAAGAAGCACATATGGAAGAAGAATCTCGTTACAATAACGGGTCCCGTTCACTGAACCTACGTCGAAGATGTGAAGGTCTGTACGACTACCAAGCATGATGCCCCCCCAAACGAGAACACCGCGACCTCCATACCTGTCCCTTTTAATGATGTTCGAGGGATGATTGCGGCTTCCCCGCTCTCTCCAGATGAGTATGCGATGAGAATCGCTACTCAAACTGAATCTGCTCTCATCTGTAAAGAGTACTCGTCCCCATTCATTGTCTCTCTCAATTCCGGTGTTCCCGGCACCACAGAGAACGCCTTCTCCGATGGGCAGGCGTTAAAGGTACACACCGTACAGGGCGTCGTGCAAACAGACCACCACCGTGCAGTCTTCTGGCCACGGTAAAACGCGATATCGGTCGTCCAGTCGCCTGTGTCGTGTGTCTAGCGATTTCTCCGCTGTCTGCCGCCTGTTTCTTCTGGCCTGTAAGACAATGTACCGGTCATCTGCGGGTGTGGTTCCTCGTGGACGACCACTACTGAACCCCGGATAGCTGTTCCTGTAGTTTGAAATTGTCTCCAAAGTCGTGAAACGATGCTGTGAGCAATTCCGAACTCTGCAGCCACACTTGTCACACTGCGGCCTTCCTCCAACTTCTCCCAATGATTCGACCTCGGGTAAAAGCATCCAGATGTCGTCTAACAGATTGATTATTCCCCATTTCTTGCTGAGGCAGCAAGTCCGTGTGATTTTAACTGCTATACGGCGTGCAATCTCTTTGTCAGAAATACTGATCTTACACCGACAACATGCTTTATACTACTCAGACACTCCCCCATTACGTCTACCTGCATATCTGCGCATGTGCTACTGTACATCACCTTACTTAATCTCCTGATTGGTCTTTCTGTCCGCTCTGCCTCTTCGTTCAGCTCATATGCTAATTTTTCGACTTCGTCCTTAATTTTTGCACACCAGTGTATATCGTTTTAAGACGATTGCGAGGTTGACTATTTGTCACGAAAGTGCTGTGCTTAAAAACTACCAATCAACAGGAGTCATTCAACGACACTTTTCCTCGAAGATATCTTTCAAGAGGTGATAAGTAGGCTTTCTTGAATAGTCTTTGCAGCAGCAACACAGTGTTTTGTCAGTCTTAATATCATAGCTGTAACAAAGACATCCTATGAAGTTTGTTATATTATTGGTAATAATATGAAACCGTTTACTGATGCAGAAATTGTGAAGGAGTGTTTCTTTTAATTTAGTGCTAGTGACAAATAAAAAAATAATAATTAAAAAAAGCAAAATAGAAGTTATAATATTTTGATCAATTTTCCACAATTTAAATTACCAATGGTATCTTGGTCTTAAAGCACCCCCCTCCTCCACCATTTATCATCATGTTGCGGCCCGCGTGAAATAACTAACATACGTACGCGGCCCGCGTAAAATAGCTTACATATGTATGCGGCCCAGCAGAAAAAAAGGTTGAGTACCCCTGTCTTAGAAGAAAACAGGCACTGAAACATTTTTCCTCAGCTCTCAACAAATGTAATGCCCATATTCTTTACACCTTGGGATTGCAACACTGATATACCGGGATACCGAATACCGGTATTTTGAGCCATTTGTACAATTTTGTAAAACCAGTATTCACATGTTTAAATACCGGTTTTTCCGTATTTTACTAGAAATCTTTTAATGATATGTTCAAGGATCGTTAACATAGCAAAACAGTATACGTTTTTGTTTGTTCTTCTCCCTAACAGACGAAATTAATTAGACTGGGGATATCAAGTTGCACTGTACAATCAAGAGAAGTGATAAAATATGCGAATCCTTGAAGGACAAAACTGTCTTATTACACCTCAGAGTAATACTGCACACGCGCAGAATTGGTAGTCTGATATTCATATCTGCAAAAACAAGGTTGTGGTTGTGAACAAAGTGTATAATATTTCGATATATTTTAAATTGTTGAGTTTGTTATTCACATTGTATTTGCACATCATACTTTAGGATTCAAAATATTTTTTTCAGACTCATTATATATACTCATAAATCATAACCTATAATAATAAATAAGAATAACTTTAAAGAACATAAAAAATCATTTAATAATACTTCGGTTTGGTTTCATTATTCATGTGATGAAAAGAATATGGTGGCACAGTGTATAAATAAAATGTTCCTTTTCTTTTTTTTGTGTGATTTTTTATATACTGTTATATTTTATAAGTTACAAATTATTTATGTGATATTTACATTCTCTAATAAAGCTACTGGCAAGTAAAACAAAAAAAACATTCATGTTTTCTTTCTTCTAAAATTTCTATTACCGGTATTAAAACCGGTATCCCGGTTTTATGATCTAAAAAATACCGGTATTGGATTTTTGGTCTGATATTGCAATCCTTATTTACACCGAATGAAATTCATCACAACAGTCATTGCGTAGTGGAAGTTTGAGTAGAATTTCTTGTGCATATTTTCTTAGTGGAGGATTCAGTGAAAAGTCATAGTATTATTTCAAATTGCCTTCTCATCAGACTTGAGTAATCTATTTTCTCTCCAGTCATAGATTTAACACCATGTGGGGCTATAGCTGGAATATTGCTGAAGTATAATTGACATTTATCCAGACTCGAATGCAATTGTGTTCCTCGTATTGTGTTTTTAAGAGACACTGACTAATTCCTCTACAATTGGTCAATTCCATCAACATGTATAAAAATGGCTACAACTTGTGCTGTGTTCGTTGAATTTGTAGATTCATTCATTGCTACAGAATAAATATTTTGCATTTGGACATTTACTAATCCTTTGCAAGATCCTCCACGCGCTTCGCTACTGTTACACCAGACTAGCTAATATACGATATTTCTTGAGTTTGTGACTTCAACTCTGAATACATTTTTTTACAAAGTCTAGCAAAGGGCTACGCTTGACAATTTTTTTTATCATCATGTAACTAAAATGTTTTCAGATTCTTTATTCTCTCTGGTAAAAAAAGACTGCTGACAATTTCACTTCGATTTTCATTCGAAAAAGACCTTCTTATGCAGAATATTAATATTACAATGTCTCTTAATATTGTCATCACATATACACTCTCGTTGCAAATAAGGCAAACAGCATTACTCTTAGAATCTTTTCTTGAAAAACACACACTTTTTCTTAAATTTTTCTTTTTGTTTGTTATCATGGCATGCCATTGTGTACTCATTCAAACACCTTAAGTACTTCTGAATTTCAGAATTTGGAATGAATGTGAGTAATTTAGTTTAAAACCAACTGTATAAAGCCTGCTTATTCAACCAAACAAGATGTTAACAACCACCTGTCCCTTTGACAATTTATTGAAAAATTAGGAGAAAGATAGATATCTGTTGCAAACCTGTTAGAGATAAGAATCCACCATTTTTCCCGGGATTTTCAGATTTTATGTACAGTCAAACTTTATATTTTAAAAATTATTTAAAATGCAGTGACATTTTTGAAAAATTCATAATTTTCACAAAATGTTATCCCAAATACATATCAATTAGAAATGTTTTTTTAAATATCAAGAATAACAGGGGAAAATAAAGTTTTACGATAAAAAGATGACATTTTCCAGAAATTGTCTCATATTTAAATGTGGGGACAATACAATGCACGGGAGCCATTAAAATACCTTCAGCGGGCCGCGGATTGAAGACTGCTAAGTTAAACAAATAGCACTTGAGATAAATGAAGCTGTGGTCCAATGACTACTAAAAATAACACGATGGGTTCGGTTGAAGAAGGATAGGAGATATTTCATACAACAGTTTAATGATTAAAAAACTAATGACTAATAAGGAATGTGTCCACTCCTTATTGCTGTACAGTTCTCACGGATTTTACACAGCACAGATTTGAATGTCTGGTGTATATTTAAAAGAATATTGACGTCTAGAAATGGCTCTTCCTAAAGAATCCCAAACACGCTTGATAGGACTTAGATCAGGAGATTTTTGTGTCCATTCCAGTTGGCAAACACCCTCTACCTTAAGAAAGTATTTGACAACTCTGTACAACTTCGCATTATCATCTATAAAAATAAAGTCGTAACCAATTGCTCTTCTGACCAGTCTCATGTGAGGTTCAAGAACTTAATCTTTATATCACTGCTCAGGAACAGAACCCGTATCAAAAACGTGTAGCTGTGTACGGTCGTCTAACATAATACTTTTTCAAACAAGAATCACCAAATTGCTCCGATTCTCTTACGTTAAAAAGAAGGTAGGGAGCCCTAGGCTCTCTCCAAATGGAAACTTAACGAGAATCACTATTGGTACGGAACCTGGACTCATCAGTGAAAGGTACACAGCTTCACTCTTGATTTGCCCAAAACACATGTTCTTGGCTCCATAACAAACGATCTCTTTTCTGAGATGTGTTAAGAGGGACACATGCCACAGATCTTAGGGCATAAAGGGCCTTCTCAGCAAAGTATTTGCAAGCAGTTTATCTAAAAATTGTCTTTCCAATGGCAGCAACAAAGTTCTGAGCAAGCTCCTTAGCTGCCCTGTCTCTGTGACGCGGCATGTATTTATTGTCAACTATCGATCCTCCGTCGGTGTTGTAGCTTTTGGCTTTGACCGTGTCTAGGTCTTCTAACAACAGTACCATTCTGGATATTACCATTCGATAAACATATAGGTTTCAGGCTACTTCTGCTTGAGACATCCCTCCTCAATCCACTCAACGGTTCTCCATCTGAAATCATTATCTAAATGATTGTGGAAACTCATTTGAACAAAATTAACATAAATTGGAGCATATAAAGTGCGATATACAATTCTGAACACAAAATTCCAAGTTCTGCTGTGAAAACGGCTTTAACATATTTCGTTCAAAACGGCATTTAAAAAATCCTTAAAATCAGTCAAAACTCTCAAAGTTAGAATATGATACTTACTTTGCTCACTTTATATATAATATTAAAAAAATAGCTGTAAATTTCTTGAAATAGTAGGAAATGTATGTTTCTAACGTTGAAATTTTGGAGTCAGTGTAATATTCTTCTATAACATCTTGGAAAACATTTTAAATCATACGAAGTGTTTTTGGTACTGTCATACTAAGTACAGCGTACAAAAATGCGCGATAACGAGTGTACGTGTGTGTGGAATTGGAAATAAAATTATTTATTAAAATACGTTTTATAGTTATTCATTAACTATATTAACAAATATTTCTAAAAAAGTCAACAAATAAAAGTCCATAATTTGTTCCGATCGAAACACATATTAATTTAGCTAATCGTTTGTGTAGAAAATAACAATTATTAAAAAATTATAAGATCAAACCCCAATACACTCCAATCCTATTTCTATACTTGATCAGAAAATATAACGAACTAGAACTGATAATTGGGAAGTGAGCCTTCATTTGAGCAATACAGAGCGCCCTCCTTCTAGAAACTTTAAATTTTGATTACAAGATATGCCTTAACCAAGTGAAATATTGAAAATAGGTTATTTTTTCAACTTGTACGAGAATTTTTCTTAATATATTTTTCTTGAAAAGAATCGCATTTGAGGATTTCAAATGAAATCTGAAGACCAATTGATTCTAGCTACCGCTAAACAATTTGAAAGAGATTATTTGCTAGCATTTGGGGCGGTGTTCCACCCCTGTTTTGACAGACGTAATATCTCGAAATAGCGATAGGATTCAAGGGGACAGAATTGAATACAACTTGAAGAAATGAGGAGCAATTAATAGAAACCGGAAATAAGGCGTCTTGAGCCAGAAACCAAAGCATTTGAATTGAGTTCCACTCGTGGCGTCACTGAAAGTCATGAACAAAGGAAAGAATTCTGATTTTGTTAACTATGGGTTGTCGCCTCAAAAGTCCCACTTTTCTCTTACTCAATGCTGGCCCCTTCTATATGTCTTAAATATACATAACAATTATTTTGACTGACGTATAACATGCGCATGATAAAAAAAAGCCAAAATGTAACAATGCTAAAATTTTTCTATTTTTTTCAAACAGGGCGACCTTACTGCTTATATACCATATGGTAAACACGACGGTTAGGATACACCCATTTCTTAATGCTCACCATTAAAATATTGTTTAAGAGTACTTGGTACCCCCTAAAAATCACAAACCTATCGTTTTTTTTATTTTCATTTAATCTTATTCTTTGCATTATTATCTTTCGATTGATATATCACTTGTGCATGTCGGAAAGTTACAAGTTGAATAAAACTTCATTTGAAAACAAATTAGGCGATTCAGCCACACCCCCTTTTTAGAAAAAAAGCTAAAAAATGCGTTATGATAAAAAAATCTATTTTATAAATAGAAATAATAACTATAAAAAAGAATGTGTAGTATTAAAAGCAGAATATTTCCGAGGCAATACAATAATGTAATTTTCTTCCTTGTGAAATGTGTGCATGTAAAATTTTTAAATTAAGGCATTTTATATTAATAATTTTATATAATTTCAGTTCTTATTCCTGATATATTTTTCATACAAATGTAATACTTTAATATTATAAGAAGAAAAACAGCTAAAATGTCTGTCGTGACAGAAAAAAAAATTTTTTAAAGTTTTTCTTGAGTTTTCTTGTGCAATTAGTACTCTCTAAAAGTTGATCATTTATAAAAATGTGTGGGTTGAAAACATATGAAAATGCAATTATTTTAAAGAAAAACGTATAAGTAATATCTTAAAGTGGTATTTTAAGTTTAATTAAGCTTATAATAATGATTTTTTCAGAATTATAAACTTTCAAGTGGTTTTTCTCAGTTTGTGTTTTTCGAAACCTTAGTGCATTCAAAATGCTACTCCTTCGACAATTATTTACCAATCACTTCAATTTTTTCCTGCGTGTTAAAAATAAAGCATGTAATAAAATTAGGGATCCGTTTTGCTATAAACTGAATACTTTTTTTAAAAAAATAAAATGTAAGACATGTTGGCTTTTTCGTTGATTTTTAGCCTGTATATCAACATTTTATTTTTTTTCTCGAAAACGAATCAAGTTATTCTAAAATCGATCCCTAAAGTTGTTAAGAACATCCATAAGAATATTATAAAAAAATTTCAGGTCAAAAAAATTAATTTTTACAAAAGGAGTAGGATTTTAAAATTTTCCCAATTTTCTTCAAAAAATTTAAATTTTTAAAATTGTGTGAATAATATATGAAAATTTTCATCTGGTAACATTTTCTTGAATAGAAACATTGTATAAAATGTTAAAATATAATTTTTAAATACGTAAATAAAGAAGTTTGATCAAAGTGTGCCAAGTCCCCTTAAAAATGTGACTTATATAAAGGATCCTAAGTAACTGAAATCCACTTATGAAATAATTATAACCAGAATTACTCTCTTTAAAAATTGGACACTTGTGCAGCAATCCAAGAGAACTGGGAGTATCCCATTTGTGTGGCATTTTTTCGTATGCTTGTTGATGTCAAAATATTGTTGGTAATGTTTAGGGGATATCATTTACACAATTCCTTCCAACGACGAAAAGTTGGATGAAAGGAACACAGTTGAGGTACTTGTTGATGTATCCAAATATTGATTATGAAAAAGGCCGTCCACGGGTTATCAAGATCGCTCTCTTTCTCTTTAGCCCCATGGAGGATAAACATTTCATTCTTCATTCTGTGAATCATTTTTCAATAACAGATGTTACTGTGATGTATTGATATTAACTCAATCAAGGACCCAATCTTTTGTTGCTATCCCTTTGAATCGATTCTACAAACTTGGGCACATTATCCGGACCAGATTGTAGTGTGGATTCTGGGTTTTTCCGGTGGACTTTGGAAAATGGTTGTAGTATCTACTGGTCTGGAAAGAGAAAGGTATTGGGCACTGCCAATCTAAAACTGACGCAAGATGGAATTGTTGCTTAGGATGAAATTTCTCTAGGTGGTAACATAGACTACTGGAAGTATTCTGCCTGCCGCGAAATATGGGGTTCATATCCTTGCTCTATATGTCCCACCATACATTGGTGCTATTGATGAGGAATTGATCCTAATGAATGATAAAACTCCGACTCACCCAACCAAGATTGTTTATGAATATCTTGAATATCAAAGTGTGGAGCAAGTTTAATAGCCTGCTGAATGCGACTTTTATCCGATAGAGCAGTAGTCTTCAAACTGTGTTCCACAGAACTTTGGGTTTCTCCGATTCATATCCAGGGGCTCCAAGAGTTGAAATAAAAAATCGTAAAGAAAATTACAAATGTTTTTGCAAAATGGATTTCCATTTTTTATGGACTGGATTGAAAACCCATTGCAATATTTCAATTAAAAAAAATTAGGATTTTATACTTATGGAACAAGAAGGAATGATTGAACTATCAACAGATTCTACGTTAAAATGTAGATATGAACAAGAACAGCTTAATTTGGGTTAACAATTGACACGGGTGAGTGTTATATTAACATCGCACTCTCTAGCAACATGAGGGCTATTGATGACATCATGTTGAACCCTGGTCAAGTGACACATGAGCTGGCAATCATCACCATACCAATGGGTCGTTCTTCAGCGGGTTTATGTGGACTCGAACCCCCTCCCCCCGGTACGAGTTGGTGACCTTAACCATTGGGCTACTCGGACAAAAGCTTTAATGTCCTTAATTACTTGTCGGAACAAAAATCAATGGAAGCTGAACACAAAATAGGTTGACAATAGAACTCGACTTGCAACTTTTGTCCCAAACAAAGAAAACTCATCCCAGTCTCATTCAAACTAAAATTATATATTTATACAAATAAACTTATTTTTAAAAACTTTTTTAACTTTTATGATAATATAGTAAAAGAAGATTAAAAGGCTTTCTTTTTCTTACAACACCAAATTGTGAATATTCTATAATTTACGATCCTGGGCTCTACAAAATAACTTTGTACTCGGTAGTACAATATCTTAAATAGTTTTCTGATGGAAAATACACTTTTTTTCATTTGTAGGAGGAAAAACACTTGTAATATGGAGAACAACTTATTGACTTATCAACGTTAAAATCTAAATTTAAGCAAGGAAACTCCAAAATTGTAGGATGCAAAGTCTCGTAGAATAGATACACAGGATTTCTTCCAGAGCTATAAACATTTTGATATACTTACGTACTTTACATACATACTGTACTTAAGTGAAAAACACTTATCAATGTATGTGGCAACAAAAACAAAATCAGTCATGGACAAAAAAAATTAGCGCACCAAGAAATAATTGCAAGATCGTAACGAAACTTGGCATGAAGGTACATGTCGGGCTGATATGCAAATGATTAGAAACGCAGCGTCAATGCGCATTACATACAGCCGGTAGAGGGCGTTTAAAGTCGTTCTCCGTGAAGTATAAAACAGGTAACCAAAGCTTGTTTGAGTGTGCTGAATCGTTTACAAAGAAAGAGCTGAGGTAGACATGCCATTACTCCCTTTTCTAAGACAATATGAGCAGCTGTCGCAGTTTGAGAGGGAGAAAATCATCGGCATGATGGAAGCTGGGTGGTCAGCTTGTGATGTACCTCCCCTTGGTAGTACATCCCTCGAAGTATCAGCGTGAGCTAGAGGTGTAGGATTATCGAAAGAACTCGGATCAAACGTTATCTTAATATGACTTTATTAAGATTTTCAACTTAAACCTTTAACAAATAGGTAAACTCCTAGGAGAGCCCCCACCCTTGGCGCCAAACCGGAAAAAGCGCCAAGCGAAAACGAAATGGCGCCAAGCAAACCCGACAACGGTGACAAGTAAATATAGCAGTATAAGATGGATGCGCAATGAAAATACATGTAAACAATACAGAAATTTAACATTTAAGATAAAAAATATAACAACAGCACTTACTTTCTTATTGTTGATCCTTCCCAAGTGGAGGGTAAAGTGTAACAACTGCTTTTAAAAAATTCTGGAAAGTCTCGTCGCTGAGTGAGTGATCGCGAGACGCCATAAATACTCAGCGAGGTAATGGTCGAACATGCCTTCTGCGTGGCTGGTGTGATTACGGAGAAAACGTTTTATTGCCGATTAACTTACTATTGGAAAACCACGAATTCTTTCTTATACTTCTGCAAACATCATGCGTATTCACACCTTTTTTCGACATCTCCATTCAAATCCATCCAAAACAACACTCTTTCGTTCATTTAATCCCATTTGCTCATTACATTTAGGACATTCATAACTTGAAGCAATTAATCCTTCTTTCATACACCATTCAATCAATTCTTTCTTGCCTCTAGCATTCAATAACGTAAAAAATTCTAACGTGTATTCACTTACAAGCGCAGCCATACTTTCAACCTGGTGCCCAACAACAAAATGAAATTTGAAATGCGCGCCCACAAATGACGAAAATTCTAGAAAATTTAGGGTTGCCATATGTTGTATTTAAAAGCAAGGTTACCATGACGGCGCAATTATCGCCAACCAAAGTAATTCGCGCCAAGGGTGGGGGCTCTCCTAGGAGTGAACCAACAAATATAATTATAATAATTAATATGAGAGAATCTACGATGACGCAATACGAAACACACAATCCCCACTTATCATTTTCATCGCGCAGACTGGGATAAATTCACACGGTTAGCGATTATCACAGGCACAATGGTTCAGAACAGGGCAGTTGATGATGCCATTTTAAATGTCACTGAAGCTATTCGGAATGCCGCCGATGCAGCAATTCCCTAAACATCAAATTCTCCTCGAAAGCTGTGCAAACCATGGTGGAACGCTTCCTGCCTGATCCCCATTCTAAAACCTGGAAAAGATCCAAAGAACCCTCTCAGCTATCGACCGATAGCACTCACGAGCTGCCTTTGTAAGACACTAGAACGTATGGTCAATGCCCGTCTCGTTTATCAGCTAGAAAAGAACAGATGCATTCCTTTGTTTCAGAGTGGCTTCCGTAAGGGAAGGTCCACTCGCGACAATTTTATTAAGCTGGAAAGCAAAATCAGAAACGCTTTTGTCCGGAGGAATCATCTAGTTTCTATCTTTTTCGATATCGAGAAGGCATATGATCGTATTTGGCGCTATGGAATACTTCGCACTTTATTTACTTTTGGATTGAGAGGCAATTTTCCTACTTTTATTTAAAATTTTTTAAATCTTCGTACTTTTAGAGTGAGACTGGGTGGCACTCTCTCTGCTCCTTTTACCCAAGCTGAGGGAGTTCCTCAGGGGAGTATTTTGAGTGTCACCCTTTTTATATGCCATATCTCACACATTTTAAATGTCTTTTCGCCTTCTATATACAGGCTTCACTATACGTGGACGATCTGCAGATCAGTTGTGAAGGTTCGGACATGCGCATGATTCAACGGCAGTTGCAAACTGCCGTCAACAACATTGTAAAATGTTGCAACACCAACGGTCATAGTATTTCTGCCAGCAAGAGTTGCTGCGTGCACTTTTGCCGCAAACGACCCCGAATACGCATCCGTGATGTACAAATTCCCGTAGCTCCCGACATACGATTCCTCGGGGTAATTTTCGACCGTCGGCTCACACTTTCCTTCCGCATATTTTACATTTGCGGAAGAGGTGTGAAAAGTCTTTAAACCTCTTGAAGGTGTTGTCAAACACCTCTTTGGGGGCGGATCGAACATTATTACTCAGAGTGTATCAGGCAATCGTACTCTCTCGCATCGAATACGGATGTGTTGTATACGGATCAGCGTGCAACTCTACTTTGAAAAAACTTGACCCTGTCCACCATATGGCATTGAGAATCTGCTCAGGTGCGTTTCGCACATCACCAGTGCAGAGTCTCTATGTTAACTGCAATCAGCTTCCTCTAGATCTTAGACGGAGGAAGCTGTCTCTTGCGTATTATTTTAAGATCTTGTCCGTGCCTTCACACCCTCTGCAAAATGTGTATATGATTACCAGCATGAAGAGACTATATGATGCCCGGCCGTCTAACATCCGGCCATTTATGAATAGGATGAAGCTTCTTGTTTCTGAACTCGACCTACCTAACCTGAATATCCAGCAAAGGAAACTTTTACTATTCCAACCTTGGAGTACGCCATGGTTCCATTATATCAACCCTTTTGCCTCATACAGTAAATCCACTGTAGCGCCTGTCGTCTTTCAACGCGTCTTCGCCTACCACAGCAATCAGTATAGTCGTTATTCGGCCATCTACACAGATGGTTCGAAACGTGCAGATTACGTTGGCTGTGGAGTTGTGATTGAAGATTTTATGCACGGTTATAGGCTCGACACTTCTTGCAGCGTTTTCACTGCCGAAGCTGTCGCCATTTACCGTACACTTCAATTAATCGACTCCAATATGCCCCGTAAATACTGCATATATACTGACTGAATGAGTGTACTAGAAGCGCTTGAAAACTACAACGATCGCTGCCATACAGTGGTTTGTAAAATACGAGTCGACTGTACAGCAAGGGTTTTGATATCGTGTTTTGCTGGCTACCAAGTCACGTAGGAATCATAGGCAACGAGCAAGCAGACAGCGCGGCAAGGTCGGCGACGACCCGTCTGCCGTTAGCATTTCCACTATCGGATATGAAGCGCGTCATCCTGCATCATATTTTTAAGATCTGGCAGGAATCATGGAGGCAGCAGTTGGATAACAAACTGCACTCCGTGAAACCTGTCATAGGGGCATGGTCTGTGATGCCAATGCGAAGGACTGATGTCAAATTGACTCGTCTTCGCATTGGTCATACTCGCTTCACTCACAGGCATTTGTTGTTGGGTGAAGATGCTCCTGAATGTCCTTCATGCAAGGTCTCTTACACTGTGCGTCACATTTTAGTAGATTGTCCCGTTTTTAATAATTATCGCATCACTTTTTTTAATTCATCACATTTAACTTTACCTGATCTGGTGGGAGAAACACCCCATCAAAACCTATTTGCTTTTATCAGAAGAATTGGATTTTTATTTTTAATTTAATTCTTAAAATGTTTTACCTTGAAATTTAATTTTTATATATGTGCATGCAGGGGCATGCACATATATAATTCTTATGTATATATTTTTAATGTGTGTTTTCAAATGATTTTAATATTTTAACAAACGTGTGGCGCAGTATAGCCAAATTTGGCTCTTGCGCCATAAAACCCAACAATCACTCACTCACGAAACACACAATATATATATTTATATTATGATCTAATCTAAATCAGACCAATCTCAATAAGCGAACCGCCTGATCCTCAATTCCACTAATAAGTAATCAATCCTACCTTATATTATTCTGTAATGCTACTTGTCTTTATCTGCATTGGGATGCAGCTTGACGACTAACTTCTAGTCGAACACCAATATGTTTATCCACGACACGTAGAACTTAAATCTTGAACCATGAACTGCAATAATCATCAACTGCCACAACGCACATCAATTGTCTAACATTCCTTTACATTGCCATACCGCTTACTCTAAGATCCTATACTTAAAGTCCGTTTATTTGCATCTCTTCTTCACATCTCGTTTCTTGGATTTGGTTGGAAAAGAGTTGCCATTAATTCTGGCCTTAAGAACCCAAAGGACTTGTTAAAGAAAAGACGCGTAAGACGTCACAAGCTTGGCGAGTAGCTCGTCAACTAGGCCGCTCTGATTGTGTTGTGAGGAGATGTTGGGACCAGTGGATCCGAGAGTTGTCATTTACACGAAGACCAGGTTCAGGATGCCCTCGACAGGCTAGTTGTCGAGAAGAACGCCACATCGTAAGAAATGCACACGTTCAGCCAACTGCTTCATCGGCCTCCATCCAGTCACAGGTAGCACCTTCATAAGGAGCCCCTGTGTCTTCTCGAACCATACGAAGGTGCCTGGCTGAAGGACATTTGGGATCGTGGCGCCCATTACGTGTCTTTCCCTTGACACCCACCCATCGACACCTCCGTTTGGAGTGGTGCAGCGCACTAGGAAACTGGACTGCAGCGAAATGAAACCAGGTCGTCTATAGCGAGGAAACCAATCTCAGCAGTGGTGACAATTATGTCCGTGTGTGGCCCGTGGTGAACTCCTCAATCCTGCCTTTGCTATACGGCGACACACCGCTCTCACAGCTGGTGTGAGGGTATGGGGTGCCGTTGCCTACAATACACGGTCACCCCTAGTATTGATCCGTGGCACTATGACATCCTAGCGGTATGTCCACTCGGCTATCTGCAGAAAATTTTGTCGAATTATTCATTTTTCCAAGTCATTAATATTCTTTAATCTTAATTAATTTTATTTAGAAAACTGTCACCATCTTCCTTCTATCACGTTTGACTTTCCTTCAAGGCTGGCCTGATACATCATCTATACTTCATTAAAGGTACTATAAATGTAAAATATTAATAATTATTTAATAATGCAGGCAGAAATCGTACGAATGGAAGCTAGATAAAAGCATTAAGAGGGAAAAGTTTGGGGGTTCCTTGCGTTTAAAAAGTAAAAATAATCAAAATTTTAAGAATAATATTAGATAATTTTTGTACTTCTAAATTCGTGTAGTTGTTAATTATGCCACCTGATCAACAGTAACAACAGATCATAGCCCACGAAATTAAGAGTGACGAGGGGCTAGTTGTACACCTGTCGTTAGCCGTAGCTTTGAGCACCCTGCAGGTAACAGTACGATTGGGTTCAGTTCCACCCCAACTTTGAGGGAGAATCCCCTAAGGGTGGTCAGAGTTGGTGGAGAACCCCCTGGGTCTCACCCTGGACACCAAGATTAATTTGAGGCAAAGAACCACCAAGAGCCATTTTGTATAATAAAAATAATTATTTATTATTTCAAGTCTAAAAAAAACCCTCTAATAACATATAATACTTTTATGTTACTTCAAATAAAGGTATTTACTTTTTATATTAAATTAAATTACGAATTATGCAACTAATTAATAATTACGTTCAAGATCAAGTAAGGTCTACCGAAATAGGAAGTCCGAGAAATACACGTACTCGAATTCTTAACTTTCATTAACTTTAACTAATTCGACTAAACTAACGCTTATTTTAAGCGTACGTAAATTATATTTACCGCTGGCTACATCAGCTTTCTGGTACTTCCGCATCGCAGCAATAGATCTTATCTATATTAATATCCTGGAATCTTCTAAGATTGAGGTTAAAGTTGCTGGCTCAATAGCCTTCCACCATCTTCATTGCTATCTTACAACGCTCGACTTAAATACCTTATCTAATTTGCATATCCCGTTCATCTTTTTGGAGTTGATTGGAAATATACGCGAATTTATATTCCCCAAAAAGATGCCTAAGAAGATTAGTGGAAAGGTTCCGTACAGATTCGTCACAACCCTCAAAAAAGAAAACGGGATTTATTCGAAGGTCACAAACAGCCTGAAAATAAATTACGTAACCAATTTCTAAACTTGATTTATAGTCCCGACGACTTTAATATATATATTTAACAAATGAATTCTTTACAAATTCTCCTTCCTTAAGGTAAAGAAAAAAATTACGACCGAAGACTTCCTTATATTTGACATAACATTTACAGAATTAGATTTCCCTACACCACATCCATTTGGCTAAGAGGAGAGGGGAAAACCACCGAAGTGATAAAAAACCTGCCTATGTGGTTTCCTTAACTACTTATGGAAAATCTATACATATTCTGGGTTACACTTGATTCGTCGCTCGCTATACAATGCTCAGGGTCAGCTACCCTGAAATAAAAATCTCTTTAAGTTTGGTGAAGAAACAAACATCTATAGTATATACAAATTCATTCATTTTTTACATAACATTTTCATTTACATCAATTGAAGCATCTGGCTCCTTAACATTCCCATTCCATGCATACTGCGCTTGTTAGTATTAAATGTTAGCCCTACCTAACTACGCCGCGTCCCAAGTCACCAGATGTGAGGCAAAATATGCACATACATATACATACAATTCCAAACATTTTTCAATAAACCAATAAAACAAACAAATAAAGGAACTGTCGCATCTTAGAGAAGTCATACATAGAAGTAAACAAATGCATTCTTACAAATGTTTTCTCCATATTTATACAAAAAAATTAAGACAAAAGCTGATTTTTCTCATCAAGAAAAAAAAGACACTCATTGTAGTGTCCACTTATGCTTGGTTTTTTAAATTAAAAATCCGCCCGTGACTTGCTTCATTGCAATAATTCTTCCGACCACTTGTTCAAAAGGAGAAAAAAGAAACGATACAACCTGATTTTTCTCTTTGTCCTCTATTCGCTCCTATCCACCGGATCTCCGTCTAAGGCTTCCATGCTGAGGCTTCTTCTCCTGATATTGTTCTGCGGGATACTGTCGTTACCGTTGCTCCTCCGCTCCTCTGGTATTCCTTCGGGCTTTTTTACTCGGCTACGTAGGTATTAAGGACAAGTTCTCATTGCTGTCGCCTGTTTAGACCGGACTGGTCTCCTCTCAGCTGCCCTGTTGGTTCCGCTTGTAGTTGTCCTTGTCTCTCGGGTCCTGTCATATTGTCCACTCGTTCCTTGCTTGCTTCCCTCTGTAGGTGACTTGCCCTGCCTGGTATTTATTTGATGTGAGGGACCTGCAATGGACTGTGATCCCTGAGAAGGGTTATTAGGTCTTCTATATTTATATTTTAGAGATGATACCAAGGACGGAATTGTTCTCTTTATCCCCTGTGTTGGTTCAAGGGTTGGTCTTTTCTGGTCCTTATGTTCGGACCCCTGCAGAGATCTTTTTCTGCATATTTTAGACCTCTTTTTATCCGTCCTGTCCACTGACCCATTTGACCCTACTTTACGTTTCAATCTCGGATCCTCCCATCCGGCATTACCCTTATTTGATTTACGACCCTTACTCTCCTCACTCGAGGTTTTCCTAGATCCTTTGAATTTTCCTGGGTGCGATCTACTTGACCCATTACTAGACCTCTGTCCTTCATATGGTGTCTCAACATGACTATCCGAACTAATCGTGTCGGATTGACTTGGATGGTACACTCGCACCTGGTCGATATTAACTGTGACCCTTTTTCCCTTCTTCCAAATGATCAAATTGTTATTCCGAACCTCCAACACTCTATATGGCCCTTCAAACTTAGGCATAAACTTTCCGACCACTCCCCTACCCGCAGCACTTATAAAATGAGTTTGTACCAACACCAAATCATTTACTTTGATGTTAACTTCCCTCCTCTTTTCCGATTATAATATTTCTCCCAATGTTTGTGTTGTTTCCGCCTATTCTGCCTTGCTTCATCGAATAATTTCTCAATGTTTCTTCCCAGATATTCAGCACCCTCTGTGACATTTATTAATTTACTAAAATGTGTTATAGTCTTTCTGCCTAAGAATAACTCTGCCGGAGTTTTATTTGTTGTCTCATTAACTGATGTGCGCAGCGCGAAAGCGAACTCATGAAGAAATCGGTCCCAGTTTTCGTGATTTTCTTCTACAAAACAGGCTATCATCTGGACTAAATTGTGATTAACTCTTTCCGTTAATTTCACCTGCGGCCGGTATGTTACCGTTTTCATATGTTTTATGTCCAACCTGTGACTTAGATGTTCAAATACCTCAGATATAAATCGGGGTCGTTATCACTAATTAAAGAAATCGGAGCTCCGTAACGTGAGATATAATTCTCAAAAAAGGCGTTAGCCTGGGCTGAAACTTTTCGTAAAGGAATAAGCTCACTCCACTTAGTGAAATGATCAGTTATTACTAATACAAATCTATATCTTTCGGGTCGGGATGCGGGGTAGGGGCCTCATAGGTCTAACGTTACAATTTCATTGGGGGTAATTCGATACTATCGGAATTAAACGACCAGCTGGTAGCGCGTTTTTGTAATTAAATTTTTGACACCGGTCACAGGTTGATACATATTCAAATATATATTTCCTCATATATGGAAAATAACATGTGTCACGTATTTTTAAATAGGTCTTCCTCTTTCCTAGATGGCCTGCTAATGGCAGATCATGAAATTCTTTCATTATTGCTTCGCGAAGAGATCTAGGAATGTACACTCTTAGTTCTCCAAGAGTTGTAGAATATTTCGCGTAAAAGAGTAGACCATTAATTAATTTAAAATCCTGAGACCAATTCTCGCATATAGTTGCATTAACGGAACCATCAATTTGTCACGTGCGAAATGACATTTTTCTTTATTTAGGGTTAGCCCTGCGTCTCGCAACAATGTAAATACCTGATTCAAATGATCTATCTGTTCATTAAACGATGGAGATGTTATAATAACATCGTCCATATGTACCGACACGAAACGCCCAATAACATGTTTTAATATAATGTCTATAGCTTTTTGGAAATTTGGCGCCGCCCTTTAAAGGCCGAAAGGCATTCTGAGGAATGCAAAGGTGCCATTGCGATTTGTAAACGCGGTTTTCTCGATATCTTTCGGACTAATCGCCAATTGAAAATAGCCCAATTTTAAATCCAATGTCGACATGATACCGGTATGCGGAATGTTTGTGATTAGATCATCAATCACCGGTAATTGATATCGTGGGTAGTTAGTAATGGCGTTAAGTTTGCGATAGTCAATCGCGAATGGATACGCCTCTGGAGAATCTAGAGGAACGCCATTATTTTTGCGCGTTAAAACCACCGGCGACGCGTATGGGGATTGAATAGGACGAATTTTACCCTCTTGTAACATTTTCTCAATGTGATAATTGATTATTCCTTGTTTGACCCTGTCATATAGGTAGGGTCTTGACACTACCGGTCCCTTGTCCCCAGTATCGGTTTCATGGTATAAAACATGATTTAACCCCGGCTGATCTGAAAATAGCCCTTTAAAACCATTAAATAAATTCGTTAATTTTTGCTTCTGCCCTTCACCGAGCTTTGTATCTTAGAGATCTATCTCGACTGGCCTTTCCACTTTTGGCAATTGCTTAATTTGGTCCTCTGGAATGATCAGAGATTTCTGATTGAAATCTAAAGTCAATTTGGACTCCCCTTCATAAAATCAATGCCTAAAATGCATTGGTATTGCATATTGTTAAGAATGAATTCTCTGTTTTTCTGGAATTCTCGGATCCGAATCTGTAATTCGACCTGATCTAAGTGACAACACGGGGCTCCCTGGGCCGTCACTACTCTATCTTTCGTCTTTTGACGAACGAGGTCGATACGAAAAGTATTTGTGATAGACCTCCTCTGATATGAAAGATTTCTCCGCTCCCGTGTCCCAAAGGGCTGTAATGAATGTGTCATTTAAAAGAATGGGGATATAAGGTAAATCTTCTGGAGTCATTCGTAGTGAAGATATCCTAATAGTGTTCGGTGTTCCGTATCAGGAGGATTTTCTGTACATCGCGATCGATCACCCCCATACTTGCATCGATCGCTTAAAAGTTTAAATATGTGTTTTGATCATTCTGACCCCTGAAAGAACTGTTCCTCGAACCGCCTTGATTGTGGAATCTATTATCAGATTGACAACCTCGGCGTCGACCATCGAATCTCCGATTATTCGCAACACCTTGACCCTCAAATCTATTGAACTCCCTCCGCGGTCTGCTATTGTCCGAATATCTGTTGTTACCTCTCGTTTCCCTCCAATTTCCCTGCCAATTCCTGTTAGGGAAACGATTGTTCTCGCTTGGGTTTGTATCTCGAAATTCCCAACTCGAACCTCTGATCTTTCTATTTAGAAACATTTCCTCGTACTTATTAATTATTTGTAGAAGGTTAAATGTAGTTTGCGGATGCCTAACCTCTACATAATCTAAAATCTGAGGTTCTAACTTACAAATATAACGATCTATCAATTTTTCCTCCGTCATTTCGAGTTTTAAAGTTTTGTGGATTTTTCACAAGTCATACACAAAATCAGACGGTTTTTGATTATGCTTTTGAGATGATGCGAAAAAATGAGTTTCTAGTTCCGATCTATTTCTAACCACGGGGAACTGTTCTGTCAAAGCTTGCTTTGAGTGTGCGTAATCCGTCGCCTTGTCTTCAACAACCCTATAACCTATAACCTCAAACCAATCTAGTGCCCGTCCTGTGAGATGATCCTTTTAATATGCACAAGCCAGTTGTGTTGGTATTTCGTAATATGTTAGGTTATTATCAATATTCTCCAAGAATTCTGCCATGTTCTCCATTCCCGAAAAATACTGCTCAGGGATGATTTGAAAATTAGATCCGACTCTAAACTCGGGATTTACTCGTTGGGCACCACTGTGGAGAACACCCTGGGTCTCACCCTGGACATCAAGATTAATTTGAGGCAAAGAACCACCAAGAGCCATTTTGTATAATAATAATAATTATTTATTATCTCAAGTCTCAAAAAAAAAAAACTCTAATATCATATAATACTTTTATGTTACGTCAAATAAAGGGATTTACTTTTTATATTAAATTAAATTACGAATTATGCAACTAATTAATAATTACGCTCAAGATCAAGTAAGGTCTACCGAAATAGGAAGTCCGAGAAATACACGTACTCGAATTCTTAACTTTCATTAACTTTAACTAATTTGACTAAACTAACGCTTATTTTAAGCGTACGTAAATTATATTTACCGCTGGCTATATCAGCTTTCTGGTACTTCCGCATCGCAGCAATAGATCTTATCTATATTAATATCCTGGAATCTTCTAAGATTGAGGTTAAAGTTGCTGGCTCAATAGCCTTCCATCATCTTCATTGCTATCTTACAACGCTCGACTTAAATACCTTATCTACTTTGCATACCCTGTTCATCATTTTGGAGTTGATTGGAAATATACGCGAATTTATATTCCCCAAAAAGACGCATAAGAAGATTAGTGGAAAGGTTCCGTACAGATTCGTCACAAGGTTTCCCATCTCTCCTTCCCTTCCTTCAACCTCACGAGAGGAATTGGGGCTCGACCGCTATTTAGAGTACTCCCATGCAGCAAAGGCACTATACATTAACAACATCCAAACCTTCTCCGGAATTCGAAGCCAGGCCCTACACCACAGCAGTCAGCGTCACTAAAAACTCTACCCAGATAGGTGGCTAAGATATGTATCGTAACATAGATCGTAAATATATCTATGAAATCCAAGATTTGAGATAAAATGAAGAGGTATAATTGTAAAAAAAAGTGGATTTTATGTATATATTTTTTGTATTGTATTATATTTATTTTAAGATGAGAAATGTTGAAAGGAAATAAGTAAAGGAGTATCTGCAGAAATCCTGTTCTTTTTTCTTTGTAACAAAGGAAAACAAAATTGTTAAAATTTGACTGATGCTGTGTAAAAAACACAACGAGATATTCTTACTTTGTCTACTCAGTTAGTAATCATTAAATGTGAACGAGGAAATGCAGACTGTGAAGCAAAGTGAGTGAAAAACAGAAGTTTAAAATAGGGATGATTGGGAAAAATTGAAGTCTTTAAAACCTAAATCCCCCTTTTTTTTTAAAAAAAAAGCATAGTGGAGAGAGAGGTCGAGGAAAAATGTGTAATAGAGTTTATATTTGTTTTCTATTAATAATTTGCAGTGATGTTCTACAAAAGTGTATTTTATTGGCCCATAATCCTATCCGGTGGCGAAGTCTGTTATGAAAAGGCAAAGTAAGGTAAGAAGTAACTAAAGAGGAAGAAATCTATGGGTGGGTTGATGTTAGTAGAAAAGGAACTTTGCCAAACCTCATTGGAATCGTGTACAACAGAGACGATGAAGAGTTAAGATTTCCCTGACGAATGAATGCATACGCTGTAGAATCATTTCTAAAGAGACATGTCAGCAAACTGGAAGAACGACAGTATTGTGTACCGACAGCAGTGTGTAGGGTCCATCACACGAGTACAAAGTAAGCGATTTAAATTCAAGCCCTCTCACCGATTTTAGCCAAAACACAGACAGAGAAAAAAAAGGGACTAATCCATGACGACCCCCAAGAAAATTCGGTATTCATTATAGTACTATATATTTCAGTTTTATGTAGTCTTTTATCAGAATTATTGAAACAGAAAAGAAAATTCGCATGGTGAGTATTTACTTTTACAGCTGCAGTGACTCAAGTAACTTTCAACTCGCACGATCGTGCGGGTAACGAAATCCCGAGTCCTAGAAGCAACATTAATAGCGTATAATTAGTATTTTTTCTATTTTACAATTATGTAAACATTAATATAAAAATATGTATCCAAACAATTAGAAATATATTGATAATTACCTTTTTACGACAGATAAAAAGAGGACGTGTTTTCGTTGTATTTGAAAACAAAGCTAGATTTGCCAGCTGAAAATAAAACATGGACTACAATCATCGTCTGTTGATAAAAAGTAACACTTAGCACTTTCTGCAAAACTCCTCAATCGTTAGAATCGCGATTTTCTAGCATGCGACTATTCCAGAAGCAAAAACGTATAAGAATATCTAACCCGCACGATCGTGCGGGTTGGGTCTTAAAGGGGTATATACTAAAAATAGAAAATACCTTTTAAAATGATAAGGTCTCGACAAAAATTGTACAGGTGGAAGGCTCTGACAGAAATCGACTAATTCGCTCAGAAATCTGACCACATTTCTCTTGTATTTTAATTTGGACGATCTTCTTAGAAATGCACTTTCTTATCATATTTGGTGAGGCTTAATTTCTTCGTTTTTTTTAATCCTTACAATCTTTAACTTAACTTCCAGATTATTGACAAAAAAATTTTTCTACTTTTTATGCATTAATAAAATCATATATTTTTTAGTGTTTTGTTTTAAAGAATCATTATTTTAAGACCCTTCACGATATTAGCTACATAAGTTTAGGAACAAAAACATTTTGGCGGATTTTTCAATTACTCAGAACCGTTTTGAATGAAAGTTAGTAAACATAAAATAAGAAAAGTTGCGTTTCTTAATTATCAAAACCAACTCAGTCTCTTTTATCTTGTGCAAATTAAGGGAACTGATACGATAGGTACCTGAAATTCTATTCTCTGTGTGGCTTTAGATTTGCTCGTGTTTCTGTAAGCTTACGATTATTTTTTATTCATGCAAAGAATGGCTCAAAGACAGCTTCTGGGTTATAGATTACGATGAAGAACATTTAAGATTAAATTCAGAACCTTTAAGATTAAATGCAGCCACGCTCAAGCGTAAGTAGCTCAATGTGTCGGGAAATGTGGTTTGTAGCCAATAAAATATCAAAGGCACACTGCTCGAAAAAATTAGAGGAGTTTGAAAAGTGAACAAACCATTGCCCGAAAGCCATGCAGGAACATAAAATAGAGGTTTAACAAAACGCAATAGACTAAAAGAGAAGCAAAACACAATTGTACGGGAACTTTAATTCTTTGGAATGTTATAAAGAACATGAAATGATGCTTCAGGGCAAGCACAACAGAAAAAGGAAAACACTGATACAGGATATTTAATTTGATGTGTGATCCCCCGAGCTGCTAAGACTGCCACACACCTGTTTATACTAGGAGGTTATCGAGAGGGATGAGATTTGGGGGAATATTGTTCCCCTCTTAACAAAGTCCGATCCTCCTCTTCTCCAAGTAACAGGTCTTGGACTTGCAGCAACGCATCGTCCGAGTAAGTCCCAAACATGCTTGATCGGAGTAAGATTAGGAGAGCATGCTATCCCCTCTATGCGCTGCATTGTTTCAGCCTCAAGAAAATTATCCACAAGACGAACTGTATGAAGTCTGGCCTTATCTGGCATTTAAAAAAAAGAAACGACCAATAGCTGCTGCGTAAGGCACGACATGGGATCTCAGGATCTCGTCTGCATCTCTCTAGCCGTCAAACTGCCCTTCCGAATGATATACAGGTCAGTACGTCCTCTTAACTTGATTCCAGCCCATACCATCAAGCCACCTCTTCTGAAATGTGATAATTTCGAATTTTCCTTTCTCGCCATACCAAAACACGTCTGGTGTCCCACTCTAAACTGAATCGTCTGTAAACAGCACTTGACTCCAATCCCCTTGCATCCAATTTAAATGTTGAGAAACCCAATTTCTTTGGGCTGTCAACGAAATGCACACCATTGGTCATACAGGTCACCTGCACGAAGTCTATTTTGGATTCTTTGGATCTTTCGTTCTGTTGCCAAAAGAAACAGTTTTTGAACTTGACTAGCATTTACTGTTCTGTCTCGATGACCTATTTACAGGGTGTATTGGTCATTATTTGCTGTGGTAGCTTGTGGATTACCTTGTCTTGGCCAATGTCGAATATGCCCTGTTTCTTAGAATTGATTCCACAGTATTCCAAGCTCACTTTTTGCCTCTCAACCACGTCCTCTACAGATTTTGTGTTTCCACGGATTCCAGTATCCTGCTAATATGCTAAGCCACATGGATTCCGGTATATCACGTTGTCGTGACACACACATACACATTTTTCATTTACATTTCTCAAAACAACAGCCAAAAAAATCACGATTTCTGCACCTATATCTTTTTCCTGGTTTTTCAAGTCATGAACGTTGATTTACATATAAAGTTTACTTTTTCTGTTTTCTGCTACACTTAAGGCTATGGATGTTTTATTTTACGTTAGTTATCAGAAGAAATATTTACGTAATTTCGTTAAAGCTGTGTGCTCCCCTAATTTTTTTGAACAGTGTAGTATGAACAGTATCTGCTCTCACCAACGGTTATAAAGATAAATTAAATAAACTCCTGAAAGCCGGGTAGAAGAATTGACGCGTCACTACAAAACAATCGAACAAAATATTCGTACAAACGAACTTATTCTATAGAATCATTCATTCATAATAAAGAAAAAAAATGCTGATAACATTTGAAATTCGGAGATAATGCTACAAGTGTATAAAGCCCTGTGTTTACCATCTACACGTTTTTAGCGATGACTAGTGCGGAAAAGTACAAGAAATAGCCACTTCGTATAAAATTCTTCTGGACCGAAATTTTTGATTGAAATAGTGGCATATTAGAGTTTCTGTTTTTCCTGTAAGGCAAGCATCTGAAGAATATCTGGATGAAAACTTTCATTTGTTAACAATATTTCAGCACAATTTAGACGTGCAGTAAACATGTAATAATATTAAACTTAGGTTTAAAAAACATTCTGTTCTGGCAAATGTTAATCGAACTACTCCCGAATCCAATTTCGACCTAATCTCGGAGAGAGTGAGAGAAAGTTATATTAATGTTGCATTATAAAGCAACACGAGAGGGGTTTTGTCAACGGACCCAATTTTCTCAAAAGGTTTGGATTAACTTCTGTCATAAATTCCCGCCAACTCATTGATGATCGCTCATTCCAGTCAGTCCGAGGATTTCAGAGCATTGATTCACATGGATAGCAGCTCTGACTGGAGAATTCAGTTCCTTTCTAAATATCCACACCTCACCAATCCATCTGCTACTTATTCAATCTTTTAACGAAGGGACCTCCCATTTTTCTGTATGTAAATTGACAAGTTAAAAGTTTTAAAAAATGAGTTTCAGAGCCTAGCTGATCTAGGCACTTGCGCTGTCCAATCCACCTGGTCCTTAAAAGTAACTGCGTAGGACAATCACTGATTCAACTTCGATACTGAACCGATAAGTAACGAATACTTGACATACATAATTTTGCAGCCGAATAATATGATAAAAAGCTTCTTCTAAATTTGATCTCAAGAGTGCATACTATCAAATATATATACATGTGGAAATTGCAATCTACCCATTGCAAGTATTCGAGTTGATGAAGTATTTTCTTAAGAAATACTGCTCAATTACTTCAACGATTCATTGAAGAAATATTATACAATATTTCAAATATATTTTACTTATCTTAATAGTATTCTTCTCCTCTTCATATCCCATTCCTATTCTAGACAGCCTTTCAAAAGAAAATGTTAAGTTTTCAATACAGATTTTTTGGAGCCTTCAATCCAAATCGGATCCAACCTCTTGAGAGAAAGTTGAGAACCATCCCAAAGCAGTGAATGTTTTTTGCAATGGGTCGGCTTCTACCAAATGACAACAAAAGTTGCTCTGATTTGATTCTGTTTGTGAAGAAACACTATTTGCTTGCAATTAAGAACCACGATCAAGTGACATCTCTTTACAAACACAACAGGGATTTTGACCACCTCCTTACACGGAGTGGAAATAGAAAACCACAAATGTTCCTCTAGGAAGAGAAGGATTTAATTCAATGGTACACTATAAGCTGTGTGTGCCCGCAAACGCTGCTTTATTATTTCATTCGAATTTGGAGGCTAATATGGAGTTACCGTCCATGCATTCGATGGGGGTTTTAGAACGAAGTAGAAGAGGGAAAAATATCACTCTTCTTTTTCCCGTCACATAACTATAACTGAGCTGAAATATATTGTTTAGGATTGAGAAGAACTTGAAAGAGAGGCCTACACTGACGTAAAGAGTTTTTAATACGCATTGAAACGTAAAATATTTTGCATATATACTCATCATAAACCACTGTCTTTCGTATTTCAACAGAAACACCACAAACGATCTCTGTCAATAACGACTTTTCGATTTTGTAAGCCAAATTACTACGGGTGTTTGTTATATTCCTGATGAAGTAAGGTAGTGTAATTTTTACAATTCAAGAATTTCAAATTCCTAATTCAATTGATTTGAATGCTATAGAAGAGACACAGGTGTGAGACTGTGAGCTTGTAGAGCTAAAAAATAAAACTAGGCGTGACACACTTAATCACCTGTGTTGGGAATTTTCCCTCTTACCTGGTGAAAAATTTTATTGCATATTTCTCAATAGAGCTCATCCTCTCTCATCTTGCTAAGACAAGAATTATATCTTGACTTGCGTAGACCGTTTCAACAGACCACCAATCCAGGATCCAACAGAATGCAATTGCAGATGCTTTCCATTATTGGTATTCTTGAAACCATTATAACAGATGAAGAAAGGAATTTCAAGAGCAATCTGTTCTGTGAACTCTCCAATTTTTTAGGAACAACTGCTTATCCCCCAGTTGCTAATAGACTTGTAGCAAAATTCCACAAATAATTCAAATAGTCTTTAATCTGTAGTTTTAGGGATGAAGAAAAGTGATCCCAGAAATCACCAACAGTATTATTGGAATTACGCTTCGCTTCCAATGGAGACCACCTTAGCAGAACTGTGTGATATATGATGCGCTTATCTGGAGAGTTCCTTATCCCGTTCTTTTTCAGATACCTCAATAGTTGTTGTCATCTCTAAAGGAATATTTTCGACCGATACCGACATCTGATTGACATCGAACCGGTATTCATTCCAAGGTCTTTTTCACCACGTTTTTCTCCAATTCAAAATCCCCTCACGCATATAGTATTAGAATAGAAGCGAATAATAATTGTTCCATATGGGACTCAATTATTGCTCGTTCACGTAGATCGTGATGAAATGGGTTAACTTGTATCTTAATATTATGTTGGGATTAAACGTCTTCAATGATGTTATCTTATTTAGAACTACACAATAAATAAGTTAAAATATTACTGATATTTACTTAGTAAATAATTCTACAGAGTAATTCCCAGAAGCAGCTGAGAAATCTCTTGGTGGAGGCATTAGAGTTGGTTGGTCTCCTCCAGAAGTGCTCTAATGATCTGTGCTTTAATGAATGACGTTGAATTCACTTGAATTCTGTAGTTTTTACTTTGTTTCATAGTTTTTGAAAAATCCATGCAAATGTGTTTGTTCTTCAACTTTTGCACGCTAGAGTATATATACACTGATGTTGAAAAGTTAAGTAGGATGGGGAAACTTTAAAAATGGAAGAGTTGAATAGAATAGAAAAATTGGTATTATCCATGCATGATCCTTTGATGTTAACCAGTGATTTTGTACATGAAAAAGGTTTTGTCACTGACGTAACAGGAATACTACAAGTCAAGAGGTGCATTCTAGTTGCTTGTACAATACATGAGCTCAATTGTTTCTAATGTATAGATTATGGCACAAATGAGAGAAACGGACTTTTTTCAAATCTTTCAAGAGTCACGCAGTCTAGTATTGTAACTGTTTCAGACAGTGGACAAAACAACTGAGAAGGTTCATATGTCGACAGAGAGACTAGTAAAGACAAATTTCTATCAATAACTACGGGATGGAACCAGACCAAATCCGTGATCTTCGGAGATCACGAAAAAATGATTTCAATGCTTAAAAAAGCCATAGTGAGAATGGCAAATGGAATAGAATTGAGAACACATGTGAATACAATTGATGCAATGTTCGATCCTGTTTTCAGAAGAATTCTCGAAGCAACACAGTTCGGAGAGAACGTGAAATACCTTCACAGCATCCCAAGAAGGTTAGGATGATGCACTCATAATATCGGTTATGGAAAGTTCTGTTGATGTTACAGAGAATAACCGTCTTTCTGAACAGATCTGCAGTTTTTTTTTATTCAGGGATGCACATATCCTAAAAGTAGTATCTCATACAAAATATCCTCAGATTTCAATTAGGTGATTGGGACGTATTTAAACTTTCGTCAATGGACATTGTTAAGCTTAAAAAACATTCGAATGGAAAAGTGGCAGGATCTGTCACCATATATAATTAATCTCTTATTCTTAGCATGAAACATCACGCTGCATAGGATTAAACTCTCTTTTAAAGAAATATAGCAATCTGTTTTCTTTCCTTATTTTGCACTGATAGAGAGAAGATAAAATAAGACAATATTCAATAACAAAAATATCTTTAATAATTCAAAATATGATTACTGTTTTATTATTTTATGAATATCAGCAATTCGCAGTACCAAGAACATGCTGTAGTTGCTAATAAGAGTATAAAATATGGGATTTTAAGACAGTTTAGAGGGAAACCTCTTTTTTTACTAACTGCTTTGAAAAATGTAAGGCATTTATTTTCTGTAGATTATTTTTCTTAATTGAGTTACTAATCGAAATAATAAAAAAATATAATTTTGCGTTACTTCGAATGTAAAAATCTGTTATTAACATTCAGAAAATCTTAGTGTGAGCAATGAAATAATTTTAAGTATGTAACAAATTCTAAATTCTTTTTGTAATATTAAAAGTTTTAACACGTTCGTTAACACTACTTGTCAAATTCGAGTTGCACCTTTTTGTACAGCTATTCAAGCAGCTTAGATGTACCAACAAGACATTGTAATACGGATTAAATTTAATCCAATATTCACTTCAAGGATTTTCACTTCAAGGAATCTAAACATATACATGGTGTCAAGGGACTTTACGATAAGCGGGCACGAGATGAAAGTTGGTGTCATATTTGGTTTGGGAAAAAATCCCCCTGCAGTTGGATAGTCCCACAAATTTCACAATTTTATGATGATTTTTTCACTAGCGTCAGCTTACGTAACCGGACTACTAGACACAATCAAAAGTCGGACAAAACGGTTTGTTCATTTAGTTAAATTAAACTTGTTTGTTTGAATCGGGGTTTGAGAAAAAGATGCCACCTAACTTTGATTCTTCATAAAAGGAAAATTATTGCACATAACCCCAGGTAAATTTCTCAAAATTTGGCACATTAAGTCAAGATTCCAAAATGATAAAACAATTGTTCTTTCCTGTGTGTAACAATCCTACAGATTTGTTTTTATATATTTGCAGAACATCTTCATTTAAAAACAACCTTGTCCCTTCCATCACATCATTAGATACTGTTACCCCAAATTTCATAATTTTACAGTAGTTTTTTCTTTAACGTAATCTTTCGTAGCCATGCTATAATGCCATTCAAGAGCAGAACAAAAACTTTTGCTGGTTTAATTAAAATTAACGTAGTTTGAGCCCCGGTTTGAAAAAATGATGTCATCTAACTTTGACGCTTCCTAAAAAGGATAATATTGCATACTATTCTTATATCAGAAGATGACACTTTTAGTGAGAATTCCTAAAGGGTACAACACTTGCTATATTTCTATCCAAAACATTGACTACTATTTTGTTTTCTTTTACAAAAGGACTTGGTTTTAAAAAGCTCAATATTAAAAAAATTATCTAACTCAAATTAATTTAAAAAGAAAACGTGAAAAAAACTCTTTAATGAAGTAAATATTCCAAGTTTTTACCATTCCCAAAGTGGTCTACATTGACCTCCAGGGGTCTATGACGATCTACAAGGGGCAAAAAAATAATTTGTGGGTTCATGAGATGCAAAAGAGGATCTATTATAGTGGCTCTCATTAAGCCGGATCATGTCTTTATAGTTTTAAAGGAAATTTTATCAAGAGGAAACCAGAATTTACTTATTTAACAAATTTAATGAGGTTATAATTTTCAATTACAAGGGGATATCATAAATTTTATTCAAATAAGGATCATCATTTCAGAGTTTCTTGAGATAATTAAGCTAAAGGAGTATAATATAGGACGTCGCGAATTTTCCCAGTTTCTCAATTGGCCACACAATCTTCCAGGAAAATGACGTCAACATTTCAATGCCCTTTATTCAGATTTTGAAACTTTGTTTGAGAGTGCTTTGACATTGGTTATTATCACCACAGTAGGGAATGAACTCATACGGTCGCTTAAGGGAAAAAACCTTTACAAGTGGAATTGATCGGAACAGGTAGTAACGGAGATTCTGAAGTAAAGTTTAAAGACGAATGGCAGCAATTTTAGCTTGAAAAGGATATACCTGTTATTTATCCCGAATTATGGAGTATTGTGAGAAAGTTGTCAACTTTTTTTTAATGAGGAGGAGTTTTAACGCGTTTACCAAACTCTAAAATAAAAAAAAAAAAGGAAAAGATTGGACAGTACTAAAGGAGGAGATTTTGGTGTTAAACCTGACAAAATTGATGCAAATGTTGAAAATTTGTTATTGAAGCACAGATTCATCATTCCCATTATAAACATTTATCTGTTGATGTTTTTTTTATGTAATAGTTAATTTTTACTTTAATTAACATACGTTTCTGAAAAGTTATAAAACTTAATACTTGACTACAATTAGAAATCTAAATCTTTTATAAAGTAAATAACTTTATAAAAGCTGTCAAAAAGAGATTTAAGTTGATAAATTTACAAAAGTTTAATATTAAGTAAGCAGAGGTCTGCCCAATATAAAAAAACATGGCAAGTGGTCTATGAGACAGCAAGTTTGAGAAACTGTGTTCTACTCGAATGCATGCTCTACACCTTTTAAAAAGGATCGTTTGATAAGAGGGCAGTAATTAGTTGAGTTTATTTCCTCCACTGCTTGAACAATCCTTTGACACAGTTCGATCACATTTTTGATTGGTCTAAAATACACTTTTTCCTTTATGCAGCCCTGATAAAGGAAATCGATGGGGCTTAAATCTGGTAAATGCGCTGGCCATGAAATTGAACCATGGCATCCAATGCACCTTCCGGAATATTCCATGTCCAAATACTCCCGTACAGAACGTGCATAATGCGCTGAGCATCCATCTTGTTGGAATTAAATATTCCTGTAGATGTTGAAAGGCACATCTTCCAGCATCTCTAACAAATTGTTTCGAAGAAAATGCAAGTATTTGGCTCCATTTCAACTCCAATAGTCCGATGATTTTTCCACTTATTATTCTGGTCCACATGTTGAAATTGGGACCAGTCTTCATGCATTCAATGGGGCTTTTCCATAGGCCATGCATCTAAGTTAAAATATCGGTTCCTAAGTTTTTAAAATAATGTCATTTTTAAAAAGAAAACGGCAAGAATTGTTATGGATAGAAATGTGTTTTGGAATTGTCACTAAATGGGTCATCTTTTGAAATGACTTTCTTACAGTAGTATGTAATAGTTTTCTTTTTATGAAGCGGCAAAGTTAGATGATATCATTTTTTCAAACTGGCTCAAATTGCGTTAATTTTTACTAAACCAGCAAAAGTTTTTGCTCTATTTGTGATTGTGATTAATAGCACGGCTATGAAAGGTTATGTTAGTGAAAAAATCACCGTGGAATTTGTGGTTATAGTACTTAATGAGAAGGTATCAACAGAGAGGTTTTTAAAATGAAGACATTCTGCAAATCAAAAAATTCTGATTGATTGTTACGCACATAGGAAAGAACAATTTTTTAACCATTTTGGAATCTTGAATTAATCGGCCAAATTTTGAGAAACTTGCTTGGGGTTGTGTGCAGTTCTTTATGAAGAGTCAAAGTTATCTTTTTCGCGAACCCCGACTCACACAAACTACGTTAATTTCAACTAAATTAGTCTCTTGCGAAAAATGAAAAATAATCATCGCGTGAAAATTTCTTGGTTTTGCCTGGAGGCACTAAAGAGTGATACCAACTTCTGTGGTAAAATACCAATCCGCAGCCCCATTGGATTAAAAAATATATTTAGGTTCATTTTTACTTGAAAAAAATTTTCTTACAAGTGGTACATGTATTAATCTAATACAATAAAAAAAATAATACAATTTTATTACTGATTCTCTCAACAGCGAAGACAGAGAAATTACAAATCAGGTGTTAAAATATTATCTATCAGTTTCCTCCAATTCAAGTCTATACTGTTGAGCATGCAGTCCACGTAGGACTGCATTTAATATACACATTCTCAAATGTAAGAATGCATAAATTAGGCTGCATCACTATAATAACTGATGTATAACATTTTTACTTTGACTAAATTAAAAAATTCAAAATACTATAGAGTAGTCTTTGACTCCACACAATGTTCTTGACTCTTTTAAAAATAATTTTTCATTTATTTCAGAATATTCTTTGGAATACTTCCCAAAAGAGGATGCATGCCGAAAAACTTAAGAGAGTTTTTTTTTAATGGGAATGCAACTTCAAAGTAGGCCGCGGTAGCCTAGTGGTCAAGGTAACGGACTCGTGGCCGGCGTGTCATAAGTTGCCGCTAAAGACCCGCTTTACAGAAGGGGCGTTAAATGTGTCGAGGCTCACACGTTTTCCCATTGGTGTGGAGGCGAAGTTAGGAGAGGGGGTGCCAGTCCTCGTCACTTGACCATGGTTCAAAATGCCCGTCGCCAATAGCCTTCGTGCAGTGACGTCAATTCTCTAGCGCAACATCAAACGGAAAGAATGGTGAGGGGTCAATCCACGAGCTGGATTGAGAAATATTCTGAAATCAAAACAGAGTTTTTGAGATGTTTGTAAGATTCTATCTAGAATTTGGCTGAGACTACTTGTTGCTAATTCGGTTTCATTATCCGCGTCAATTTCAACTGCTCTACAACACATTTACATAAATAAAGTTATTCCCGCCCCTTTGGCTGCTATTCAAGCTTTGATAACGGGAAGAGTCTGTTGACACAAGCTCTTACTCAAATGCTAGCAACTTTTGCGGAATGGGATGTTTAATAAGCAGTAATTTGTATCTTTCTTATTCTCAAGGATTCCAATTTTGTCCGTTCTCCAAGGACCTGTAGAATTATACTTAGTTAACGAGATAAAAAAAACATAGAGTTAATGAGATATAAAAAATGATTTTTCATGTTACAAATAATATATATAATCTAACTTATCAAGAGAAAGGCATATTGGATAGAAAAGTTTGCATATTTTAATGATATTTTTAATTCAAATTCTAAAGAAATTTTTGGTACACTTCAGTTTCAAAAACAAACGCAGCTAAAAACTCATCATGAATGTAGAGTTCGAACAAGTTATTTCCAATTCCTTCAAAACAATACCTTCTTTAGAAGTATTAGCATGAAACATGTTGCACACATTAATAAGCTATAAGTTAAAAGTTGCTTCACTTGGTATTGAATAGAATTCATTAAATAGTAATTGAGTCCCCTTTTCTATGGGCTCTCACCAACTGTCCAAACTTAAGGTTACATACATAAAAAATGAGATATGTCTACACAAATTCGGTTTAATGGATGGAAATTTGGTACACTAATGCTTAATGCTCTAAGATAGGAGATGGTAACAAAAAAATAGTACAGGGATTTAATGTAGGCTGACAGGCAAATGAGAGCGAATTTGGTCAAAATAGGATAAGTCATAACTTTGAATTGTTCGTTTAATAAGAGGTGTGGCCATATATTGTGCGCAAGCACTAGTACACCTTGTACAAGTGTAACAATGTACTCTCCTACTGTTAATTTATTGCAAATAAACCTCATTCAGTTCTTGGAGGGTATTGTAGAAATGCCTAAAGCATCCCACAAGTGGGATTCGCTGACCACACCATTCGGCGAATTCTTTTTCTTCCTTCTAATTGTCGGCAGCTATGTGTAATGGCTTTTTAAAACGGTCTCTCACAGCTCCTCAAAAAATTTACACGTTGCGCTCTAGAATGTCATCCTCAAAGTGTTTAGCTTCCATTCGTACTAACCAAGCAGTGTGGTGTACGCACGTTCAACATTATCCCTGCCTATACAACGGTGCTTCTCAAACTTTCCATATTTGTGACCCAATTTTCAGTCATAATTTTCATTGCCCTCCTCATACAACGACAATGTATTGAATGCAATAATAATATACTTCTCCTTTTCACTTACAAGGAGTGCTGTCTGGAATTCTCAAAACAACGAGATTCGTCGTGCGTGTTGTATTGAAGATCAATCAATAAATCGGAAGTAAAAAAAAGAAGAATGTTAATAACTGCAAAATAATAACGTATCATAAAGTTATCACTGGATCCAATAAAACATTTTTTTGAAACATATCAGAGCCTCATTATTGAACCGTCGAAATGTCCCTCCGAACCGTCGAATGGAATCACCCGAAGTAAAGTACAATTGAAGCAAAGCAATTGGCACTGAATTTTTATCTAAGAAGTTGAAAAAGAGGATTTATATATATATATATATATATATATATATATATATATATATATATATACACACATAAATCCTCTTTTTTCAACTCCTCAATATTTTTACTCTTCTCTGGTTCAAAGGGATTTCACAGAATTGGAGTTGAAATAAATTCGGAAAACCCTTTGGACCAGACAAGAGTAAAAATATTTTTTTCATTTTGATTCTTTTTAAACTACTTGATTTCCCTTCAAAGTTTTTTTTTTTTCTCTCAATTTCATCAAAGTGAGCAGCCATTCCTTGCCAAGAAACCATGGAATATTTTCAAAGAACGATAAGACATCTTTATATAATCTCATTTATTTATTTTCAAAATAACTCGCATATTCATAGGGTGTTTTTTAGAGGTATAGAACTTTAAATTGTAATAAAACAACGATGTATTATTCGATTGACATGATTTTTTTTATTTGAAAGATAATCTTGTGGCATTACATTTTAAATATGATTTCTGGCATATGACTGCCACGTCTGGCTCGGATGTAGTCCAATCTGGACGTCCAATTTTCGATGACTTTTTCCAACATTTGTGGCCGTATATCGGCAATAACACGGCGAATGTTGTCTTCCAAATGGTCAAGCGTTTGTGGCTTATCCGCATAGACCAATGACTTTACATAACCCCACAGAAAATAGTCTAACGGTGTTAAATCACAAGATCTTGGAGGCCAATTCACAGGTCCAAAACGTGAAATTAGGCGGTCACCAAACGTGTCTTTCAATAAATGGATTGTGGCACGAGCTGTGTGATATGTTGCGCCGTCTTGTTGGAACCACAGCTCCTGGACATCATGATTGTTCAATTCAGGAATGAAAAAGTTAGTAATCATGGCTCTATACCGATCACCATTGACTGTAACGTTGTGGCCTTCATCGTTTTTGAAGAAGTACGGACCAATGATTCCACCAGCACATAAAGCGCACCAAACAGTCAGTTTTTCTGGATGTAACGATGTTGCGACATACACTTGAGGATTAGCTTCACTCCAAATGTGGCAGTTTTTTTGTTGACGTAGCCATTCAACCAGAATTGCACTTCATCGCTAAACAAAATTCGCTTATGAAAATCGAGAACAACGGCAATCTCGTTTTGGGCCCATTCGACGAATCTACGCCTTGCTTGATCATATTAAAAATGTAATACCACAAGATTATCTTTCGAATAAAAAAACATTCATGTCAATCGAATAATACATCGTTGTTTTATTGCATTTTAAAGTTCTATACCTCTAAAAAAACACCCTATATTTGCGTTGGAAGAAGAAAGACAATTTTTTTCAAAACTTCAATTTGAAGTAAAGTGTTTGAAACCGAAGAAATTCAAGTATTCTTTTGCTTTCAAAACAAATCTTCGAAATCAAAGTTTATTCAGAAGACATTTGTCACTGTACAGATATAACCTCCTTAAATTTACGAAAATAGTCATATTCAAATCAAGATAAATTAGCATTTTATAAAAGTCAAAAATATTGCATTTTTTCCATTTTTCTTAAAGAATTTGAATTATCTGAAATGAAAGAGACTGAGTTCAAAAGAACTTTAAATGCAAGTTTAATTGAATATAAAACCGTGTTATTTTTGAAAAATGCTTATTTATGTGATGCCATTAATTTTTCTTTCTTCTATTTTAGTGTTCGAAACTAGGCAAAAAATAGTTATTGTCATGCAATATGCCAGTGGAGGAGAATTGTACGATTACTTGGGTTGTCACCAATTATTACCGGAAGCAGAAGCAAGGAGACTCTTCCGCCAAATAGTATCAGCTATTTACTATTGCCATAAGGTAAGTATTATAATACCTTTTAATTCTTAAATGTTCCTTTTTTTAGACAGAAAACACGTGAACGTAATTAAAAAATAAATATACATTTTTTTTATTAAGTTTACATAAAATGATTGTATTTCCATTTTTCTAATTAAAAATTAATAATAAATACATTAAAGGAAATTCAAAATTGGGAACTTTGAACTTAAATATGAAAAGAAATGCAGAAAGCTCTAATCTGAGAATTAATTCAGGGTCAATTAAATGGAAAATGGTGTATGTAAAAACATTTTTTTTATTAAGAATCTTGTTCTGTACGAACACAAACATAAACAAAAGGTTGTTGATTCAAATAAAATCCCTTTTTATGAGAAAATGTCTTTTCTGAGAAAATAATACGTCTGTTGCTTTTATTGGTACAGTAGTTTGCTCTTTTCAGCAGCTTCCTTGCGTCTCAAATCAACTGTAGCGGAGCCCTGACGCGGCGCAAATTCCCCCAAGAAAACACGTTATCTACTTCCGTCTCAGAAGGACAAGTCATTCTTTCTATTCATTTATTCACCCATAGGAACGACAATTTCCTCACTCTTAAAAATGAAACGACATATAACCACAAATGCAATGTTAATGTTCCAAAACCCCAGCAGATTATTTATCGACTTCTATACCTGACACCGTTTTTGCAAATTCTTATGCATTTTGCCCCCTCATCCATCCTTTTCGCCTCTATTTTTTTTATCATTGTTTGGTAATTTTATGGATTGGATTTGGAGGGAAAGGATTATTTGAACCTTCAAATGTCTACTGAGGGACTATTGACGTGAAAAGTTCTAAAACGTCAACAGTTGTAGCTGTGGAGGATTTCCCCCTTTACATTAAAGATAAAGGGCAAATAACACCCACGCTCTGTGCTTCCAGGTTGTCAACATTTTACTAAAAGATCCAATTTTCTTATACGGCTTTTAAAAAGTAAATTACAGTACGGAAGTATTTAAAACCGAGCATTGATTCACTGTTTAATTTTATCAAGTCCCCTTTATGCATCCCCCCTCCCGTGCGCGATAACTTTTGCTATGTTTGCAGTGAAATGACTTTGAAAGCGCAACGAGAGAGAAAACCCCATTTTCTTAAGAATCTCTATACTTATCACTTTTACTTTGATTACCAAGTGGGCGATCAAGTCAAGGATTGGACTTGGAAGTACCCGTAACTAAATGCCTTTTACTATACTCATGATGTGGTACGAACCTCACTGTCATTTCAAAGATTGTAACTTTCCCGTCGGGTTCTGTAGCAAGTGTCCCCCCCCCCAAAAAAAAAACCTACAACTAGAAACGGAAGATTTTGAGGCACAGCCTGAACTCACAACATCTACCGATTAAGGGTAAAGAGTATCTAGCTAATTGAAGACATCGAGAACCGTATCACTTGATTGAATCAGAATTGCATGTTTTTGTCTGTGATTTGAAATGACTTCCACAATAAAATCTCTTCGAAATCTTCTTGTAGAACCGAAAAGTCAACCCTTTTGTGAAGACTTAATGTCAAACGAAGTGATGCATTCACATCAATGGAAACTGTTTCGACTCAACAAAGAGAAGTTATCCCATTGGCCAATAGAAATTGGGGGAGAAACTTAACATCCATGAAAGACGTATTGTACAAAAAACAAAGCTTATTCAGACCGTTGTATACGAAGCTTTCTTGGAGGACCTTTACCCTTCTCAACCGCTTTTAGCCCAAATTGTTCCAGCATAGTTTTGTTATTTGGGGGATTTTTTTTTTTTTTTTTTTTTGATGAAGAAGGGGATGGAGCTAGAAGCTGTAGAAAATAAAATAACGAAAATCAACCCCTAAAAAACTTATAATTAAGGGGATTTTTTATTTTAAGGGGGAATCCCCTCCCTCTTGTATGTCCTTTTATCCTCAGAAGACGGTTAAAAACAGAATGATTTTAATAATTTAATGTTTTTTTATTCGGGAAAAAAAGATGAAAATATTCGAAATGTAACGTTCAATATTCACTACTGTGAATTTTTTTCAAAGTCACACACACACACACAAGTAGAGATTTTATTTTATATTCATCATATGACTTTATTTGACATTCGTGAAATGGTTGCTTCCGTTTTTAATGACACAATTCATTGATTCCATCTCTGAAGATATGATTTTTGAATTATTTTATATTTTACTTCAGTTTAATTCTTGATCAAATTCTTTATTTCTATTTCAGAATAAAATATGTCATAGAGATCTGAAACTGGAAAATGTCTTGTTGGACGAAAAAGGAAATGCGCAGGTAATGAACAAAGATTGGAAAGAATGGAACAAAGATTGTTCCATTTGAAACAGAAAAGAAAAGTTTTTCCGACCTAAAAATTATAATGGTTGTAATTAAAGATAATACATTTATATATAGCTAATAGAATTAAGCATTAAATGATTTCGAAATAACTGCTGATGTATTCAATATATTTTCCGTAAATCAAGGAGTAATCAAAGACAGAATAAAATTTAATTATCAGATTATCTAAAAAAAATAGGATTACTAACTCGGTAGTTAACTGGCAAAAGAAAAGATGTCTATTTTAGTCACAGGATGCAGTCAATCTAATGCAGGAGTACTCAACCTTTTTTTCTGCTGGGCCGCTAACATGTGTCAGCCATTTCGTGCGGGCCGCATACATATATTAATTATTTCACGCGGGTCGCAACATCAGAATAAATTGTGCAGATGGGGATGCTTTAAGACCAAGATAACATTGGTAATTTAAATTGTGGAAAATTGATCAAAATATTATACCTTCTATTTTGCTTTTTTTAATTATTATTTTTTTATTTGTCACTAGCACTAAATTAAAAGAAACACTCCTTCACAATTTCTGCATCAGTAAACGGTTTCATATTATTACCAATAATATAACAAACTTCATAGGATGTCTTTGTTACAGCTATGATATTAAGACTGACAAAACACTGTGTTGCTGCTGCAAAGACTATTCAAGAAAGCCTACTTATCACCTCTTGAAAGAGATCTTCGAGGAAAAGTGTCGTTGAATGACTCCTGTTGATTGGTAGCACAGCACTTTCGTGACAAATAGTCCACCTCCCAAGCGTCTTCAAACGATATATATTCTTTGAGTGTTTTTCTCTTGCAAGTTATGAAAGATAGCTAAAAATGAGTTCCACCCGTAAAATTGTCGCTACTCCACTGTAGTCTTTATCCCTGACCGTAACCGTTCCAAATAGAAAAAGAATATCAATTCGCACTCGTATGACACCGACAGCAAAACGCAAAATTGATATATTTAACTTCTTGACAAAGAATTTCCCACCAAATTTTTAATACAATGTTTTTAAATACTTAAATTTTTCAGGACAATGGGCCATGACCGGGCCACTTAAAAAGGTTCGGTGGGCCGCATGTGGCCCGAGGGCTACTGGTTGAGTATTGCTGTGTTTGTGATCTAATACAATAGAAACACTGCTACTATTAACCAATAATTTTATTCTGTTACTTTTCATTCATTTGTGCCGTTCTCACTTTTCTGAATTATATTCTATTATGCCAACTACATAATTTCTTTTTTAATTAATCACTCATATTTTTTTTATCGAATTCGTAGTGAAAACTTATGAATTGGTATTTTTTTGTGTAACATTAAAATTTTTTCATAAAATTGATATTATACGTTATTGATAACTTTTAGGCAAACAAAGCATGATCGAGATAATTTTTAACCCCTTAAGTGGTCAAGATTACATTAAAATAAGAAATTCATAAATGGGCTTTTATAGAGTTGATTCGAACATTTTTAATACTGATGAACATTTAAAACATAAGAGGTAACTTTTTAGTGCTCTTTTCGCTGTTCGAGATCTGAAAGATAATTTCCAGTGATTATTAGTAAATTTGGGTTGTATTAGTTTAATGTCAACCAAAGGCACGCACAGATATGCATTGAAAGCTAATCTCTAAGGCATTATTTTCTTTCTTTTTCAAAAACACATTAGTATAATTGCTTTTTAATACATTATCTACTAAAAAGTAATTGGATAGGAAAGGAAGATGATATTTAACTTAACTGAGTAGCGCAACAGCCCATTAGGGCCAAGATCTCTGTGCCCAACTCAGTAGACGTGATCTTGGGCTTTAAGGTGCATGAGCAGATGTTCCGGTCGGGTGATCAGTCTGACGTGAAGACCCCAGTGTTAAGTTCCCAAGCGAGCTTGGTACTCATTTATCGACCCACTGAAGGATGAGAGGCTGAGTCAACCTTGCCCAGCCCGGGGTTTAAGCCTCGAACCTGTGGTGTGGAAGTACGATGCAGCCTCT
The DNA here is from genome assembly GCA_019973935.1 of Trichonephila clavipes. Classification (NCBI taxonomy): domain Eukaryota; kingdom Metazoa; phylum Arthropoda; class Arachnida; order Araneae; family Nephilidae; genus Trichonephila; species Trichonephila clavipes. The sequence goes on along the minus strand of BMAU01020033.1, from coordinate 378,213 downwards.
GGGCTTCAAATGACGTTTACTTCTCTTTAATAGTTGATAAACCTCCAAGTGCGGCAATTACAGTGGAGATCTTCAGGGCCACACTTTTCAGCAATCGTTGTATGATGGCAATCGATATTTTCTTCCACTCGGCTTGAATATGCGACACCATTTCAGTCAACAACTTGGACTCTCGTTTCAGTCGCAAAACACTATTCTCATCGTTCCAAACCCTCTCAACATGGCAACGGGTATTGGGATCCTCGAAGCAATTCCATAATGCGTCCTCCAGAAGGTGACGGTGTTGAGGCTATAAGAAAACCTTCCCTTTGGATTTCGACCACCGATATAAATTTTAGTTGATTATACTGTTGCGATATGCGATCGTTCACCTCGAATTCCTTGGAAGGAGAAACTACCAGCAGTGGGGTAAGAGTGGAATAAGAGAAACAGTAATGCCCTAGTAGGGTTCAAGAGAATTGGTCGTAGAAAAAAGTAAGCATAGAAAATTGTTTTACAGTTCTTCTCAATCGAACATCGCTTCGTAAACGAAAATTGTTTAGTTTTTGAAGGAACATTAGTTCGCGCGCGTATAGTCTCTAAACACATCCAGTCTGATAAAGTTCTCATATCTTGATTTACTTGTCTTAGGATAACGTAAGTACTAATACTAAAAACATTTATTTAACCCTTTCGTGGGCACAAAGCTAAAGTACACTTTTCTGTGATAAAGTACTTGATAAATGTAATCCTCTATCAACATTATTTTGTCACAAACAATATGTTAAGGGGTTTTTTCCTGGGTGGAGGCTCCACTGCGCACCTAAGATATTTAACTTACTTTTCAGGACAGAAATAATGAATCATATTACAATAAACTTTTTGGGAAAATTAACGTTTACGCTAATAACTATTTCAAGAACAATTCAATACAAAGTACAAGTGTAATAAAATAATAATAGAATAACTGTACAATATATATATACGCACTCATGTCCATAAATTAAGGATAATTCAGAATCACACAGAAATTGAACTCTAAAATAAAAATTTCCTCTTTTAGAATTATCACACACATCTTGAAGAAGAATATGCAAATTACAGGAAACCACCAGATGGCGCAGATAGTGCGTCACAATGACGAGAGTGTAAGAGAGGAGTATGTAAGGAATGGTGGCAGAGAAGTAAAATTGTTCACAAGCGCTTTAAAAGCCTTTCAGTGCAATAACCGCATAGTTATGGCACAAAGGAAGCATTTGGATAATTTTTTACGTGGAAGAATTATTGGACGACTGGAATGTGGACGTACCCAGCTGGAAGTATCCGAGGAACTTGGAATCGCCCAGAGTGTCATCTCAGGGCTTTGGCAACGATTCCAAAATTATGGTAATGTGAGTAGATGTTACAGCACAGGTCGCCCCCGAGTTACAACGCCGAATGAGGACCGGTATTTGGCAGTTACTGCCAAAAGAAACAGACGGAGCACAGCATCAGACCTGTCTCGTCAGCTCTCTTCAGCTACCGGTATGACAGTATCAAGGCAGACCGTGTACAGACCCTTAGGGCGCATTGGTCTATATGCTCGTAGGCCTGTCAGATGTGTTCCACTTACCGCAACTCACTGTCACCTGCGATTAACCTGGAGTAGAGAGCATGCATTGAGGACACCACAACAGTGGTCTTGTGTAATGTTTTCCGACGAGTCCAGGTTTAGTTTTCAGTCTGATTCTTGCCGGACTTTAATATGGAAAGCGCCAGGTACCCGTTACCACCAAGAGAACACCATTGAACAACACCGTTACGGTGGTGCATGATGGCTCGTTTGGGGAGGAATTATTCTTGGTTCCAGAACTGACCTGCCTGTTCAGAGTGTAACGATGACAGGCCACATGTATCGGGATGTCATTCTGGAACAACATGTACGTTTGTTTCGGGGTGCCATGGGTGCTGAATTTCTGTTTATGGATGACAACGCCCGTCCTCACCGTGCAAAGATTATAGACGAATGCCTTTAATCGGAGGATATCACCCGTATGAATTAGCCAGCATACTCACCGGACTTGAATCCAATAGAGCATGTGTGGGATATGCTTAGCCGACGAATTTCAGCCCGTCAACCCCCTCCCACATGTCTACCGGAACTTCGGAGGGCATTGCTTGATGAGTGGTGTAATATTCCCCAAGATCAGATTGATAATTTGATACTCAGCATGCCTAGGCGTTGTAAGGCCTGTATTGCATCGTCCGGGAGACATACTCCGTATTAACCATCATACTAACCATGTTATAGTGTTTTTTGTAAATAGGTTCTTTTTTGAAATTTGCTCCAGGGAATAAAAATCGCAATTTTGATTAATTATGTCAAACATATAGCATCTTTTTTGCTCTTTACCTTTTGTTTAATAAATAGACTTTACAAATAAGTCAAATTTGTTTTGCTTCTGTCTCTTTCTTTGCCTGAACTTCATTATCCTTAATTTATGCACATGAGTGTATATATAATGGAATATATTTACTGAAATATACCTTGAATTTGGTATATATCCACGTTTTATATTTTATTTAATTTTAGTATAAAAAATTAGAAATAAAGTAGTGTTTTTGAGCTTTTAAATTAGTTATTTCACAAATTTGATGAGCTGTTTACTGTGAAACTTTTCAAAGCAAGTAGGACAATTTGCTTGAAGACACAGTGGTACGCACTGATTTTCGAACCCAAGAATCTCGTACCTCATATTGTAAACAAAGTTTGTTTATATTTTCCACCCCCAACACTCTCGCGTGATTCTAAGGGTTCTCTATCGAGTGGAGGAAGAGCGAAAATTTCAAGGTAATTTTTCTGTTCTATGTGCAGTGGATAAAGACTCTACCACATATAAAAGCTTTCCAAAAACCTAAATAAAACCTTTTTTTTTAATTGTACATTTGCTTAATTCATTCTGATGAAAGAAAAGTATATTTAAGACTTGAAGAAATTTTTTTCACAGATCAGAAATTTTATTTATAGTAATCAAAATACAATTTGTAGATTTACACCGAGAAAAACTCTTTCTAACTACCCATCAGAGGACGTGAAATGCAAAAAAGGGGATCATGCTGCCATCTGTATTGATTTTTATGTGTTTTAGCTTCAATGAACACATGTGGATAAACTAAATATCCTCCACCCGCTTGGAGAAAAATTTTTGTTATGTGGCTAGGCCTATTAGCCACTGCCCATGAAAGGGTTAATTTGTTATTTTATTTTTTTTCGAATAGTTGTTTTCCTTATAGATTATTTAATTGAATTAATAATTTGAAGAAGGAATGATCCCTCTGAAATGTTTAGGAGAGAAAATTTTAAAATAAATATCGCAACTTTAATTTTTATTATTTTTCTTTACTGAACTCTTACATTAATATTTAGTTATTTTTATGTAACAAACATATATAGAAATTGCATAAATAAGAAATTAGCTAACCAAATAAAACAAGATTTAATATTTTTAACGTACGTGATCGTTACTCCAACAGCAAACAAATTGTTAAGTATTTATTAATATTTATCTCTTAGTAGCAACATTAGAAAGATTCAGAATCGGAAATAGATCCTTAAACATAAAACTGAGTGAGGCTTTGAAAACAATTCCTCAGATTTCAGCTGAAACAGAAAACATTTTCTGCAGCATAACAAAGCTAAGAACTAGGCTGAGTGATAAGGGAATAGTTTATTTATGTTTTTTCTAATCACACTTTAAAAAGTAATAACTAACATATTTGGAATTTTTTGTATTTTTAGTGGAATGTATAAATGTGTAGGAATTTTGAAATTTGTATGTATCTATTTTATATAATTATTATTGATATCACCTAAAAATAGCTTGCTTTGAAATTTTTCGAAATTTTGATGCATTCCTGGAAATGAAAAAAAACCCACAGGAAATCAGAAACTCTACCAAATTAACTAAGCAGATGTGCTTATTTATGGATGGAATTCATCGAAGCAACAATTCTGAACATCTGTGATTGGCCAGGGTTGCCTAGTGCTCAAAGTAACGGATTCATAGCCTGACTTGGAGCCTAGTACCGCTTAAGACCCGCCGTCCAAAAGGTGCTGATGCACGTTAAATCTGTCGAGGCTCCCAATGGTGTGGCGTGGAAGTTAGGAGAGGAGAGTGCCATCTCAGGTGTTGTCCTCGTCACTTGACAATGGTTCAAAATGACAAGGTCCGTCGCCAGAAGCTTTTGAATAGCTGAACAGTGTGACGTTAATATTTACTGGACGTCTTTGACACTCCTCACGGACGGGCATTCGGTAGGTGTCCGAATAGTTTTGGTCAGTTTTCATGATTTTCCAACAGCCATTGCTTACCTTCCACTTGCGAATCCACTGCTGAATCGGCATATGCTATGTAAGTTTCGAAATCAGAGCACCCCAAACTGGGTGCATGGGAAAATTGTTTCGAGAACGTCAAACATAACGTTTCGCAAGGCCATCTTATTTTCATTTGTGTCCAATGACTTCGACACCAACACTAAATAGTGTACACAGTAAGCATCCTGTAGTTGAAATTTTCATTGGATTAAAATGGTTGAACTTTTTAGTGCGATTTCAACTTTGTTGATCATAATAGTTGAACTTTCTTTATCAATTATGCTACAGCCATTAACATAATACCCCATGTTGAGCTCGAAATTAGCTTTTAAAAGCTAAAAGTAATGTTTAAAATCTACGAGGTTAAGGAACAAATATCTAACTTAACTTGACTCAGTGGCGCAACAGCCCATGAGGGCTAAGGCCTACTGTGCTCAACTCAGTAGACACGACCTTGGGCCCTCAGGTTCACGAGCAGATGTTCCGGTCAGGTGGTCAGACTGACGCGAAACCCCAGTGTTAAGTTCCCAGCAAGCTTTGTACTCATTTATCGACCCACTGAAGGGATGAAAGACTGAGTGAACCTTGCCCAGCTCGAGGTTAATATCTAACTTAGTGTAGCTTTTTTTATAAAACTAAATTTATGCAAAGATCTAGATGTTTGTAAAATAACATATAAGTATAACTATTATCTTAATCGTTAATATTATTATTATTTGGACTTTAATCAGCGCATTCGTACCTATTTTGCCTTCAAATTTTCTTAAATTTTTTTATACGATTTTATCCCTGTAACCCTTTATCGACCGACGGTACTTATTAGTACCACTCACTTTAAAATTACGCAGAATAACCATTTGTACGAATATTCTGACGATATTTAGCGGGAATATTTTTTGAAATCCAGTCTTCCAAGATATATGGCAGTACGGGTTCTATGATGAGTATTTTAGCGGGAAAGTCGAACAGTTTTATAAGAGAAATTGAGTTTTCAGCTGACGGCGTTTTCAGCGGATATTGTGAGGATTATCATTTTTGTCTTGAAAAAATAGTTAATGTCAAAATGTAAGTATCTTATTTTTTTGTATGTAAATTAAGACCTTAGAAAACGATTTGACTATTTATTTTAAGTGTGAATAGTGTATATAATTAATTTGACAGTTGAGAGAGAGAGAGAGAGAGAGATAATATCTTTAATTAATTAATTAGCTCCAACTAATTAAATTTCCCAAAGTTGGGTATTTTGTTTATGTACATCTCCTAATTTGAATGTACTGATTAAAAAATATAACCCATGAAAAAAACTGCAGCAAATCATAATGCGGTCGATAAAGGGTTAAGACCCGAATTATTTTAATCTTAAATATTAATTTCTTCTGGTTATTAAAACTATATTTACCCCAATGACACTGGGAAAAATAATAAAAAAAATTCCCACTCCCCCCTGGGACGTAGACGGCACTCGCACGATCGTGCGGGTTGGGCGTTATCTGTGAAACATGTCACCTATTAAATTTTACGAGTTATACATTTTGCACTCTCAGTTGATAGAAGGAAAAATCTTAATTCAACTGAAATTGTTACAAATGAAGAAATTATTGATGTATAATTAACTCTTTTATTAATTAATTATTTATTTTCTGTAAAAATCTTTTGTTTTGTTTTTGACAAGCATAAATAACCATTGCATTTTTCACAACATGTTTTCGAACTACTTTCGTAATTTTCAAATCTGCTCTTGCGAGGCCTTGAAATGTCATCAACACATCAAAAATGGCCATACATGTCAAGCCAGGATAAAAGCCATGACATGTATAGCAGGTGGATTATAACGCTTCGATCTTTTTGCAAGTAGAATTACAAAACACTCTGTTATCTTCATATTCAGTTAAAATACTTTTGTTTGTAGGTGGAGAGGCTGATAACGCTTCAACTATCTCTAACTTAAATTTTAAACGATCCATTTTGATTTTTAGAGGAATTTTATTAGATACTGCATCTTGTTTGCGCAGAAACCAAAAATTGGAAACTGCTAAATCAATGTAATGAATATGTTCAAGAGACTTTTATGGTAAAGAATGATCCAAAATTGTCTTTCCATTTCAAATATTCCCATACTTTTCTTCATCGCCCTCATCTAAACTTTTCCTCCTTCCAGTATACGCGATTCATATGTTTTGTTCACAGTATTGTTATCATCCAAGAGATCACTAACTACGGCTCTAAGTTCACAATCTGATTTATTCATCAATTGCAAAATTTCTTCTTCTGTGGAAATTCTTCTCCTTTTTAGACACCTGAAAAAGTTTTTAAAAGTTAGCACAGTATTCCATGAAAAATAGTAAAACGTATCAGAAAAGTTTATTATTTAAAAAAAAATAATAAAATATATTTAAACCACACCCCAGTAACTTCCACTTGAAACCCTAGATTTTTTGGGGGGAGGGAAGAGATATATATGAAAGCAAATATCTGTGAAGAGGATAAAAATGTCATACTCCTCAACAAATGTATGAAAAAGAAAATTAATTGCATAAAGAGAGAGCGAAAGAAAAAAAGGGATTCATCCATGACGACCCCCAAGAAAATTTGGTATTCATTATATAACTATTTATTTCAGTTTTATGTAGGCTTTCATCAAAATTATTGAAACAGAAAAGAAAATTCGCATGGTGAGTACTTACTTTTACAACTGCAGTAACTCAAGTAACGCCCAACCAGCACGATCGTGCGGATAACGAAATCCCAAGTCCTAGAAGCAACATTAATAGCGTATAATTAGTATTTTTTTCTATTTTACAATTATTTAAACATTAATACAAAAATTTGTATCCAAACAATTAGAAATATATTGATAATTACCTTTTTATGACAGATGAAAAGAAAACGTGTTTTCATCGTATTTGAAAACAAAGCTAGATTTGCCAGCCAAAAGTAAAACATGAACAACAACCATCGTCTGTTGATAAAAAGTAACACTTAACACTTTCTGGAAACCAGCTCAATCGTTAGATTCGCGATTTTCTAGCATACACTATTCTACTATTCCAGAAGCAAAAACGTATAAGAATATCTAACTCGTACGATCGTGCGGATTGGGTCTTAAAGGGTTATGCAGGAGTCGTACTTGATATTTATTTATCGAAATTTTAAGGATCCCATTATCTGAATGAATACATAGGAGCTGAAATCAAAGAAGATGGTTAAGTCTCTTAAAGTTCAGTAAAAATGTACTTTTGACCCGACGGGATTATTTCTCTGACCGATACTTTTCACAGTTTCTAACCTCTAGACATAATTTCTGAAATAAAATATTTTCCTTTCATTTTATGTAACCTTTTTTTTTCTCTATATATCACGTATAATACACATATAACCACCAATATTTCACTTTAAAACCCACAAAACACTGAAAAAGTTTTACAAATTTCCAAAAATTAATTTCTAAAGTAAACAATTTCATTCAATTTTCGAATGAATCTCGTTGCAAGTAAGGAGTCCCAGTGTTTAGTGTTTTTCTTTTCTTTCTGCAACAGCTGAATCAACTCCGAAAAGAGCACCGGAGCCAATCCTTTAGGTGAAATGAAGTGACAAGGGCGAACAAGAAGTAAAAAAAGGAGCTTTTGGTATTTGCAAACGTGGCAGTAAATGTTGGCTGGCGTCTTGAAGATTCAAACGATCTGGCAGAAAATTCATTTTGCAAAAAATCTATTCTGCATTCAGGTCGACTGATTTCGCACACTTCTTGCAATGAAATAAAGGACTTACATTCCCTATTATGAATAATGTGCTGATTCTAATTGATTTCCTGAAACATAAGGGTTTGTTAACAAATTTCTTTTAGAACATACGAGCACTGAATCTTGTTAAAATGCTTTTTTTTGTTTTCTGAATGATGTACCAAATCATGGAAAAGAGCTAAAGATGAATTTTTGTTTTGTTTTGTTTTTTCTACACATTTCAAAACTTATTTTTTATAAGGAAGATAAAAAAATTGAAAAGCTTTTAGTAAAATAACAGAGTTTGAAAAAAATCCGTATAGATTTCCCCCTGTGTGTGTATATCCTTCTCTTCATTAGAGAAGCTTGGTTTTTATAACACGGATTTGCACTTACTGGATTCGTTTACAAGAAGAGGGAAATTGTTAGCGAAAACACTTTGTTTTTGGAAGTCTTCAATTCAGAATCCATTTATGTTAAACAATTTGAAATCATTCTCATGCACTTCGATGTAGATTTAAAATGTATGTCTATCTATATGTATTTGGGGATGCGTATTAATATACAGACAGAGATTGGATTTTTATTAATGTCGCACTTTGACACGACATCGTAATTATGAACTTGGACCAAATGTCGAGAACAACAGCTGAGTTGGAATCCTACCTCACTTGACAAACTTCCCCATCACACCAACGTGAGGACTTTGAGCCTCGACAGATTTAATATATACTAACCTTTTATACAAAGGGTCTTGAATGTCAATAGACAACAGGGTTTTTTTTATTATTACGTTTTTGAGCTTTGGTCTCTGTTTTCCCCCCTCCCACTAAAGAAATCTGGGTACGCCAGGTGTCGTATTTTCCTCACTCCAAATCCACACTAGGATCTATCCTTCTCCCCCTTTACGAAGAAAAAAAAAGCGAACGTACGTATAAGGATCCATCCGAATGATTTCTTTCAACCGAACGAACCAACGAACAAAACAACAAAAAATGTCTATTGGTGATAGACCTCGTCATTTTGTGGCATGGCCAAGTGACGATGACGACGCCTGAGCTGGCACCCCTTCTTCGAACTTCCACACCATGCACGGGAGCACTTTGAGCCTCGACAGATTTAATGTACATCAGTCCCCTTCTACACGGCAGTGGCACTAGACTCCAACTCATGACCACCAAGGTTTTTAGCTTAATGAGAGACGTTTCAAATAACGAGAAGGAGTTCTGCGAGTGTCTTTCTTAACTCTCTGTTATTAACAACTTGGTAAATAAGTCATGCATTATGCTATACTCAAATAAGAGATAAATAAAATGCAAAATTAAAAAAAGTATGTTGTTTCATACTTAAATTAAAATTTCCAAAATTCAAAGTGCAAAATAACTTGGACTGCATTGAATAGCTGAGAATAATATTAAATCAACGTATTAAGACAAAGCCACAGCAATGCGTGGCCGGGTCAGCTAGTATATATATATAAATTCATTTCACAAAAATACTTTGAAAAAAGGATTCTCTTTTTGTGCATAATAAGTCAACTGGTATGAACTGATCTCAATTTTTCCATGATAGTGGTTATTTTTCTACCTAATAATGCGATACTCTAACTTCTATAAAGCCCTCTAGTAGCTGAAAAGTGCCACGTTAATGTTCACTCATTCACTCCGTTGATATTCACTTAAACTGGTATGTTTTCTTTTTTAGCCACGAAATGAATTCTCAGTGAGACACACGCCTTCAATTTTCCAAATCTTTATTTGTTGTGATTAATTGTAACTCGAATACAATGTTTTATTTTGAAATCGTTTTGACACAGCGATGCAATCAATCCTCCTGAATACATTATTTCTATTTTCAGATTCTATTTTCCATTTCATTCTATTTTCAGATTGCCGATTTTGGATTATCCAATATATTTGATAACAGAAGAAGGATGAACACCTTTTGCGGAAGCCCATTATACGCTTCTCCAGAAATTGTGAAAGGAACACCTTATAAAGGACCTGAGGTAAAAACTTCTCTTAGTCTTCCCAAAGTCTGTTAGGATCAAGAAAACGATTTACTTTGCTTATATCCCATAGAAAAGACGTCGAGAAGGAATCTCTATCATGTTTCTATCCCTGCATATTTGTCTCCTGCAATCCGAAGCATGACAGTTCCCTCTTCATGTGGAAATTATGAAAGTGAAATAAGTCTTTCTTGACTAGGATTCTCCTCATGGGGCTCATAAGGGATGGAGGTCAACTACTCCTGTTGAGATTCAAACAGTTGAAACGACCACTGAAAAGACAGGACTTGAATTGAAAAAGTTTGGAAGATGGGCGAGCTCGTAATCCTACATTCATGGCAAATTATTTCTCAAGTGTGAGGAGCACTTGATAGATTTATTGAATCTCATCGAAATCTAAGCCAGATGACTCGTTACTAACCAATTCCTAATCCACTGACGACGTCGTTCGCAATATATTTGTAATTCAAGACCCTACGAAACAATATTCCTTACTATGCTCTCAAACGAATTGGGGTAGAAAAATTTTGCTTTCAAGCTTATTCACACCCATATTTGTTGTTCTCGTTACTAATGCCACCTGATCGGCATGTGCCAGATCGAGGCCTACAAAATTTATCAAGGCAAAGGGCTAGATTGTACGCCTGTTGTTAGCCGTAGCCTTGAGCACCATACATGTGACAGTACGTTTTGGATCGTTTCTTTCTCAATTTTTAAAGAGAACACCCTGGAGGTTGTCAGGGGTCATCCACCTCTTCCATCAACCTCACGAGCGGACTTTCGGCTCATAAAATGATCACATATTGCTTCACCAAGTTGCTTCAAATGTGTAAAATTTATGTTTGCATTCAATTTACAGTGCTCTATTCAATATTCAAAGTGTAAATAATATCATTTAAGTTTAAAAATTTAATACACCTGGAACGGTAACAAAAATAATCAAGAGGAAACGCTTCCAAAGCATGTTGGAAATGCAGTTCTTTACGAAGGATTTAACAATCCATTGCCATGCAAAACCATTCTATCCAGATTTTTCTGATGGTTTTGCTTGAAGAATGTCCTATCCTACAAGTACATACTTGGTACAAAATTATGCAACCTCGAAGATTTTAAACATTTGTTGAATATGACATAACATTAAATATCAGTTGGATTCGATTTTTATTTAAATTCGATTGGTCATTTAAAATATGAGCAAAATGAATTCAACAGGGATGGAAAATCTTTTCATGCGGAAAAATCACTTAGGTTATTTGTCATTAAAAAGGCATTCAAAATATGAAAGCTAATGTAAATAAGGTTAACCATAGCAAAAAAAAAAAAAAAAAAAAAAAAAGTGTAGATTTTTTTTAGATGTGGATATATATGAGAATGCATGATATATTTGTCAAAAACTATTTTTAAAATGTTTATGTACAATTTAAGAATCAAAATCACTTATGTTATACAAATTATAATAATAAGGAACATTTTGAATCGTTCATAATTGTTTATCATTAATCATCAAGTCTAAAGCACTTGACAACGAGAGATTTAAACCAAAATTTTCTGTTATTTTGGTACTTTTTATGTCAAATTTTTTTTTGGCACACACACATTTTTGTATCGCAAAGTAATTTAACAATCGACTGAGAAAATTTTTAGATAATTTTGGAAATTCATAGAATTTTTTTAATGAATTTGAGAGATCTGTAGTATATTGTATTAAATAACACTTAATTTCTACAAACATATTGAATAACATCTTGAAACGATGCTGTAGTGCAATTCTAATATTCAGTACCTTTGACATCTGATAGATGCACTACTGGCCATTAAAGCTGCAACACCAGGAAGAAATGCAGATAACCACACAAATGGTTGTACTGGATATGGCAAATATATTGCACTGGAAAAAACAAGCGATTAAAATTTCAAGAAATTTGGGTGCATAGATCCTGAGATATCAGTACCCAGAACAGCCACCTCTGGCAGTAAAAACAGCACTTATTCGCCTGGGCATTGAGTCAAACAGAGATTGGATGGCATGTGCAGGTACAGATGCCAATGCAGCTTCAACACGATGCCATGGTTCATCATCCGTAGTGACTAGCATGTGGTGACAAGCCAATCGCTCGCAACCATGGACCAGACGTTTTCTATTGGCGAGAGATCTGGTGATCGTACAGACCAGTGCAACAACCAAACGTTAACGGTATCAAGGAAGGTCCGTACAATATCGGCAAAATGCGGTCGTGTCTTTTCCTGCTGAAACGTAGGGTTTCGCTGGGCTCAAATAAAGGGTAGAACCACGGGCACACCAGAAATATAACGTGCACTGTTCAAAGTGCCGTCAATGTGAACAAGTGGTGGCCGAGACGTGCATCCAATAGCACCCCATACCATCATGCCAGGTGATGGGCCAGTATGACGATGATGAACGCACTCTGCCAATCTACGTTGCCACCAAACACGGTTGTGACCATCTTGATGCTGTAAACAGAACCTGGATTCATCTGAAAAAATGACGTCTGGTAACTCAGGCGCCCATGTTCGTCCTTGATCATACTATTGAAGACTCTTGTCTGTGATGCAGTGTCAATAGTAGCCTCAGCCATGTTCTCCGAGCTGAAAGTCCATGCTGCAGCAAACGTTGTTGGACTGTTTGTGCAGACACTTGTTGTTTAGCAAACAACCCCAATTCTAGATTCAGTGCTCGTGATTTAGCTGCATGATCCGTCAGCTAAGTCAAGGTCTTGCGGGTAACATGCTTGTCTTCTCGGCTGCTAGTAATAGGGGACCTTCAAGATCCAGCATGGTGTTCCATATTACCGTCCTGAACTCAACGAGAAAAGAGCAAAAATTACTAGTCAAGATTAAGAATGGAGGAACACAAAAACCGATGATGACATCAAAATAAGAAGTAAGAGAACGTGGATATTGTGATAAAAGAGAGGGAAACATTCCTAAAAATCTTTTTTTTCGAAAAATACTTATTTGACGAAATGTCTGATTATCTGCGTCCATGTTCTACTAACAGTCATTGATTCTCGACCGACGCGAGCAGCAATACTGCGATACGATAAACCGCAGTCCCGGAACGATACAATTTGACCTTAATCAAAGTTGGAAACTTGCTGGTACGCATTTCTACTTCTTACACGAGGCATCACAACAACCTTTCACCAGGCAACATTGTTCAAATGCAATTCGTGTATGAGAAACCGGCTGAACAATTTCCGCACAGCGCTATTAGTGTAATGATTAATTTCCTATTTACGCCGCGTCCCCAAAACCAGATATATACTAATATCTATCAATACATAAATATATACAGTTATAAACAATTTCACAACATTCATCGTAAGCATACAATAGAAGGAATTCTCGCATCCCAGCAAAGTCTCAATCAGTAGTAAACAAATGTAATCATATAATTGCTTTCCACATTTTGGAATAAATTAACGCATACAAAAGTTCAGTTTTCATCCAGCCATAAAAATGCACCGCAATGTAGTGTAAAACTTTTGTACAATAAAAACTTTAACAAAACCAGACTTGCCTCCTGTAAAAATTCACCTGACTGCCTGTCAGTAAAAAAATGAAACAATGCAACACCTGGCTAAAGCTCCTTTCTTCTTTCCTTGACATCTCCAATAAGGACATCAAGTGATGCGGTCCTCCTACTCGCAGGTCTTCCATTAGTTTCCTGGCGATCTTGCTGTCTGGAGTGTCGACTTTGTCCTGGACTATGATGGCTGGATCGTCCGTTCTTCTGATTCTGCTCCGGCTGTTGGCGACCATATTACTTGGCTTGCTGTCTGGAGTGTCGACTCTGATTGTACGGGCTTTGCCTTTTAAATAGTTCTCTGGACAGGACTGATCCCCCTTGGACTTGCACCTCTTCTCCTGAAGGTCTAGTACCAGCTTCGTTGGTAACTCTATTTCTGAGACGTAGGTGGTAAGGGCCTGTTTTTCCTTGCTGAATTGACTCTTTTGTTCGATGGCCAGATTGAATTAGCTCAGGATTATAATCTTCTCTTGTTCATTTCCCTCTCTGGTCTTCTATTCTTCTCTTGCGGTCCCTCAGACCGTGATGAAGGGTTACTTCTCTTGCATCCCGTCACCTCTTGCCTTACTTTTTTATTTTTATTATGAAGTCCTCCTAACGATTCCTTCGAACCTCTGCTTCTTTTGCGCTCCACCACCCTGATTCTTAGAAGACGTCTTCTTCTCTTGCTCACCCCGTCGTTCACCAGACTCACTACTCCTAAAATGATCTAATCTAGGTCTATTCTCCTCCAAACTACTCGGTTGATAATTCGATCCACTGCTAACTGAACTTTCAGCCGCTATCACTCTCTCATCCCTTTTTCTCTGATGGTAAATTCGCACGTGATCTATATTAACTGTTATTCTTCTACCTGCCCTCCAAATTACCACATTATTATTCTGCACCCTCAAGACTCTGTAGGGACCTTCAAACTTTGGTTTGAATTTCGGTACCACTTTCTTCGTTGCCGATCTTATGGGATGCGTTTTTACCAGCACCCAATCATTTACCCTAATGTTAACATCTCGCCTCCTTCTGTTGTAATACTTCGCCCATTTTTCCTGTTTAACTTTAGTATTTTGTCTAGCCTTCTTAAACAACTTTTCAATATTGCCCACCTCAAATTCTGCTCCATCGGACACCATCAGCAATATTTGAAGCGGGGTAATAAGTTTTCTACCCGAAAATAACTCTGCTGGGGTCTTCCCGGTGGTCTCACGAACTGCCGTTCCCAGGGTATACGCAAGCTCTCGTCAGAACTAATCCTAAGTCTCGTGATTATCATTTATAAAACTTGCAACCATTTGCAAAAGATCTCGATTCACTCTTTCCGTTCTACTAGATTGATGTCTATATAATTTACAACTGTTCTGACATGCTTTATGCCTAATCTATTACTTAAATGTTCAAAAACTTATTATAGAATGCTAACTTATAAAGTTAGCGAGATATATTGCCTCACATCACATATAGATGTTTCATAATGTATTTCGTGAGCAGGTAGTTGGTGCAGTTTAATTAAATTATACAAGTGGAAAATGATTGTTGGTAAATTATGATTTTTATGCTGGATTAATGTGTGTGTAAGTCCGTAGCTTAAAACAATTTTACAATAGTCATTCCTATTAGATTAATTTTTTGTTAGAGTACTGTAAATTTACACGTGCTATTATTAGATTGAACTTGATTTTTCTAATTTTTTTTGTATAATTTTCTTATGAAGAAACTTTCTGAAAGGTAAGGTAAGGATCTGTAATGCAAGCTTAAAACTATTTCACTGTCCTAAATCAGTGACATCCATTAGGGTCAACTGACTTTTTATATCTTTACTTATATTTTGGTTTGTCATTCTTGGTTATCAAATCCATTTCTTCTACATTCTTTTCTTTATACAATATTCACTACGCTGATACTTAATTTATTATTCCATGTTTATGTTTCTATTTATTTTTTATAAAATCTAAATCTTTTGAGCACATTTTCTTTAAAATGTCACATTAACTTTCTGCAGACACTAATACAGCAATATTTTTTCAATTCAACTCGTCATTGGTATATTTTTAATTACGTTAGCCATAAGAAAATAGGAAGCAAAAATAAACTGCCTCTGAATTTTTAATATTATAGGAAACCAAAGCCACATAATGGAATTGATTCTCGAAACATCCATCTGCTGATTTCTATCTGTCATTAGCCAATCGAGATGAATTGTTTAGTAACGTCGCGACCACCCGACGTCATTTGACATCCGAACGTCCACATCATGAGTACTTTGATCAGTGCGACACGAGTGGGGTGTCCGTAGCTGGTTGAAAGTAGACATGAACTGAAAAAAAGATATCCTAAAATAGGATCCTTTTTTTAAAAAAAAAATAACTGCAACTTCCAATCCTAAGCGAAGGCCTGTTGGGCACATCCAAAACTTTTCTGTATTGAATGCATGTTTCGAACCCGCTTTCATTTCCCATGGAAAAAGTTACCATTCTCAAGAAAAAAGAAAACATTATTGTAGATTAAAGCATATTATTGCGAGGAAGCTTAAGGAATTCTTTTGCCGTCACAAAGATTCCAAAATTAATGTCCATCCAATGCAATTTCAATTGCATTGAATTGAATGAAAAGAAATCTTGAGAGTAAGAAATGTTTGTGTTTTGGCGAAAAACAAAAGGCTGTTATCGCGTAATGTTCCGAAAGGAAATATTCATATTATATTGCACTATCTCTTAGATTCTGCAAGTGAAAATTTATATGAAATATATTTTGTTTTAAAAACGCACTATATATATATATTGCAAACACATGTATGAATTGCGACATTTTATGTATTCTGTCAACCTTTCACTTCTGTAGGAGTCATTTTAGTGGGTCTTTTCCACATGATTTCAACTTTATATTTCATTTGATGTTGCGACAAATAAATAAATATCTTGCAAATAATGTCTCCTTAAATCTATTGGCCGAATTGCCGGCACAGTCATGTGAAAATAATTTATACCTTTCATAAATAGAAACTGAAGCATAGATTTTTTTTTCGAGAAATATATTTTTAAAAATGTCCTTGAATTCAAGATTATGAATGAGTGAATTGAAAATTTCTTTTAAAAAAATTTAATGCTAGTCTAAAGAGAGAGACTTTGCTTATTTAAGATTAAAATAGTGTGCATATACAATATATTTTTTTAAAAACATTATTTAGTTTATTGTTTCTTATTTATATTACTCTTTAGGTCGATTGTTGGAGCTTAGGAGTTCTCTTATACACTTTAATTTATGGAACTATGCCATTCGATGGAAGACATTTCAAAGAACTGGTATCACAAATTTCGGAAGGAAGATTCGAAGAGCCAATCATTAGATCAAGTGAGTTTTATATTTTGTATTAGAAAGCAAGTTCTTAAAAAATATTAATGAAAAGGTCAAATCTTATGTTATAGCGACTTGTGATAAAGTTAAAATTTCTAACAATGAGAAATGCTTTCTTTAATAGCTGTTGAATTTGAAATGAATCGAGCCCTGTTCCTATCCATTTCAAATGGATTGTTTCGTCTGGTTTGGCAGGGCTTTGTTTATTTCCCCCCACTGAGATTGGTAAAAATAATTCTATGTATCAATCGAGCTTCTCTGCAGATGCACTTGAAAGCGAGGGTTCACTTTCGTATCGATTGAAGAATGCTACTTTGGAAAATCCATGCTCTCTTCTTCCTGAATTCAGTCTCTCCATAGATGAAATCTCTAAATGCCGAGGATCCTTCCTCTTTTGGCCAAAAGAAATTTCTTTTGATTTCTCCATTCATCCAAACTTAAGCAAATCTCTCGGATTGTCTCCTTGGATGGAGTCAAAGATACATTTTAGGTATTGAACAAGTAATTTATAGATGAAATCTAATGAAGAATTGGGTTCGAAAAAAGATTAGGAATCATTGGATACGAACCATTTTGTTTGTCCTATGGTTTATTCTTATGTGCCGAGCCCTAGTGCCACTGAAGACCCAGCGCGAGAGAGACTGATGCATGTCGATGATCAAAGTCCTCCGGTTGGCGTGTTGTGGAGAGGGTGATGCCAGTTCAAGTATCGTCCTCATTACTTGACCCTAATTCAAGATTACGAGGCCCGTTATCAATAGTTCTGGTGTTATTTTGTAGTTGGACGTCACTCACTCGTGTCTTTTTTCTCCCAATGCAGTATTCACTTAATGCGAGCAATAATGTTTTGTGAAAATTGTTTTTATTATTAATTTTAACGAAGAAATCATAAACTGAACGTGATAAACACTGGGAAGAATCGGCAATCCATATCAAGCCATTTTCGACAATCTATATTAGCCGGCTGAGGGGTGTAGTTGGCTTTTTACGCTAGTGGGATCAACCTCGGTGCAAGTCGGAGGATTTTCATGATGCAGAAAATCGACAGCGTATGATTAGATGCCATGTTAAAGATCCCTAGAGTGTCCCCAAAATGAAATTCGATTTCGCATCGGAAGCTTCCAGGTGCCTCCCTCCCAAATGACAATAGACATCCCACCTATAGGGTGCAGCACTCAAAAGTCCCTCTGAATGGTCAGTTGGATTGGCTTGGAGTGTTTCGAAAGAGAACAATACAAAAATCAATGCTTCCAATGAGTTGTGAAATGAACCTTTCGGAAAATGCCATGGAGCGATTGGATGCGTCCTAGAACATTTGAAAAGATGATTTCTGATCCAATAAACCAAAGTCCTATTAACATCACACTCTCAAGCAAAGCGAGAGTTATTGGCGCCGGTCATTTTTGACGCCGGTCAAGTGACGAGGAAATCTGATTTGCCACCCCCACTGTTCCACACAACGCCAGGGTTTCTGGATTCTCGATCTTCGTCCCTTCCCGGGGATTTCAGGGAAATGTCAAGAACGTAAAAATCCTTCCCGAAAATCCCGGGAATGCATAAAAATTTCTAAAAACATTTTTTTTTTTTAAAATGGGTATCAATAACAATTATACAAAATAAGGATACCCATACACCAAAATTAATATTAATTTATAAATTGAGCTAAAAAATACACACAAATAAAATATGTTGTCGCCCGTCCGGTTGAAGGGTTAGTAACGCTGACTGCGGTGCCATACGGGCTGGGTTCGAATCCCAGAGAAAGCATGGATGTTTGCTTTGTAATCCTTCATGACTTTAAATTTCTTCTTTCCTTTGTAATGTGTGCTTCATCCTTACTTCTCTAAGCCCCTTGTGATACTTTGTGGCGCATGAGGATTTATAAATGTTCTCGATAAAAAAATATGTTAATTATTCATTTTTTAAGTATGATTTAAGAGAAAACACACACACAAACACACACATAAGCACACACAATCTACGCTTTTATCACTCAGCCTAGTTCTTATCTTTGTTATGAATGTGGAGGTAGAAAATACTTTGTCAGTTTCAGATGATATTGGAGGAATTGTTTTTAAACCTCACCCAGTTTTATAATATATTCACGTCCAAAATTCAAGTCACAAGCATAAAATCTGTGAAAACTGATGAACTATTTATTGTGTAATTTGGCACAAAGACATGTTGCAATGTCAAAAAGCAATCGAATAATATGGAAAATATTTTAATTGGGAATTCATAAACAAGTCATATCAAAGTTGTCATACTGTTGACGAGGATATCAATAAGTATTTGGGACAACAAAGCCATTTTTCCAAAAGCGAGACTTTCAATTCCTGGATCCTTAGAGGGAAGCTACGCTGAGAAATGGCTTTTTCCAAAACCTATTCAATAGAACTATGATCCGGAGTGTCAATTCATACGGCGAATATCAGCTCATTCATGAAATTCATCAAGAATGTGAGTTGTGTGTGGCCCCGCCTTATCGTTCATAATAATGTAGCCCGGGCACCCAGAGAAACCTCACATTGGCTTCCAGGATCTAATACCGCTGTGAATTGATCGTACCTCATCGAAAACGTAGAGAGTTGAACGACTGCCCAACATTATGACACCACACGCAAGGATTAATTTTCCACCCAATCCGTCGATTTTTGTTACATAGAAGGTTAAAAGCGAGTTCCCTTTTTCCAGATGGAAGAATCACTTGGTCGAGTACATTTTGACTCATCACTGAAAAAAACACACGCCATTCTTGTGGGTGTCCATGACTGATGCTTTCAGCTCCACAATATCCAGTCTTTTCTGCTGGATGCCGTCAAAGGCATGCACCAGACTAGACGCCGAGCGTAAAGACAGTTCTCTGCAAGATGGCTGTTTGCCTGCAAATTCTTCTCTTCCAGACACAGTAGTAAGGTCACGAGCAATCTGAGGAGCCGTTGCCCCCCAATGTCGCAGTGCGCTTAATGCCAAGTAGCGATTCTGTGCAAATATCAATGCTGTGAGGCTATCTTGGCCAATCTTTCTGGTGACAGTACCACTTGTGTGTGTTTGGACCGAGAGATCCCTTTAGAGCCACTTGTAATCATCGAGACTAACCATCTTGAAGTCTGCCAACGGCTCTTCATCTCAAGGAACCGATTAGTAGAAATCAATTTCACTTCAAACGCAGACTGTTTGTTTGCAGACCTTGTTGGATGCAATTCATTACAGAAACTAGCTGTTTTTGGAATATTGCAAGTTATCACAGCACTTTGTACTTTATATTCGCGTTATTAACTTTAATAGAATTCATATAATTATTTTATCTATAATACAATATAAAATATAATTATTATTATATGTAATACTCACACACACACACATAATCTTTATTTATAATAATTATTTTTTATTTTATTTCTTTATAAATATGTTATTTCATTTATAATTAATAATGTTATTTATTTATTATCATTATATTATATGAGTATTCTTATCTGTATAATTTTTATTATATTACAATATATTTATTATTTTTTATAATTACTATTAAATTATATTATATGATTATTATTATATCATATTATATGAGTATTATGTATAATGATTATTATTATATCATATTATATGAGTATTATGTATAATGATTATTATTATATACTATATAACATTATAATTAGTAAATATAATTTTTATTAAATTATACTGATTGATCTTGGTTATTCTCAATCTATTGCAATATTTTTCGTTTGAAACATGTTTCAATGTATTTCAAAACAGTTCTTTAAAATTATTTTTCTCTGACGATTTGTTATCGCTAGGCTACCATCTTGGATTCCGTTCCAGCGACAACAAGCGTAACCCCAAGATATTAAATTAGTTCCCAAATGGTCTCGTACACACTTTCCATAATGAGATGGTGCCCCGTCTGTTGCGGCGCCTAACAGGTGCGGGGACATCGATAAGCAGTTCTGGAAGTACCTCTTGTAAAAAGACAAGATACTTGTCAGAGTTCAGTCGAGGCAGTCAGACTATGGGCCGAGTAAGATCTCCCTCACAATACTCATTCACACATAAACAGTGAATTCTTTGTTGCGCGGGTGCTGTGTGGGCTGTTTAAGGCCCACATGTGCGCCTTGTGCATATTGAACACCTTTCACGTGAAACTGGCAAAGTGCATGTCTGACACACCTTGGTTAACAAATCACTGCAAACGCGCTGGAATAACTGCACTCTCTGTTCATGAAGCGAATTTAAGACTTCATCCTGCAGTACACGATGGACAGTTGTTCGAGATCTTCCGGTTGCAATGACAAGCAGCCACACACTGGTACCGGAATTTTGGTCCGTGGCATGCAGCACAAATATAGGTGTTCGTGCTGTTCTCAGGCACGCCATTACCTTCAATCGTGCCAATGTTTCGCCAGGTTCTGATGCTCCTGAGAAAACGTTGGATGATTCTTTGGATAACTTTCATATCTCATAAAGGGTGTTTTTTTAGAGGAATAGAACTTTAAATTGCAATAAAACAACGATGTATTATTCGATTGACATAAATTTTTTTTTATTCGAAAGATAATCTTGTGGCATTACATTTTAAATATGATCAAGCAAGGCGTAGATTCGTCGAATGGGCCCAAAACGAGATTGCCGTTGTTCCCGATTTTCATAAGCGAATTTTGTTTAGCGATGAAGCGCACTTTTGGTTGAATGGCTACGTCAACAAACAAAACTGCCGCATTTGGAGTGAAGCTAATCCACAAGTGTATATCGAAACACCGTTACATTCAGAAAAACTTCCTTTTTGTGTGCTTTATGGGCTGGTGGAATCATTGGTCCGTACTTCTTCAAAAACGATGAAGGCCACAACGTTACAGTCAATGGTGATCTCGGTATAGAGCCATGATTACTAACTTTTTCATTCCTGAATTGAACAATCATGATGTCCAGGAGTTGTGGTTTCAACAAGACGGCGCAACATGTCACACAGCTCGTGCCACAATCGATTTATTGAAAGACACGTTTGGTGACCGCCTAATTTCACGTTTTGGACCTGTGAATTGGTCTCCAAGATCTTGTGATTTAACACCGCTAGACTATTTTCTGTGGGGCTATGTAAAGTAATTGGTCTATGCGGATAAGCCACAAACGCTTGACCATTTGGAATACAACATTCGCCGTGTTATTGCCGATATACGGCCACAAATGTTGGAAAAAGTCATCGAAAATTGGACGTCCAGATTGGACTACACCCGAGCTAGCCGTGGCAGTCATATGCCAGAAATCATATTTAAAATGTAATGCCACAAGATTATCTTTCGAATAAAAAATATCATGTCAATCGAATAATACATCGTTGTTTTATTGCAATTTAATGTTCTATACCTCTCGAAAAAACACCCTTTACAACCGAACAGCATAATGTCCATTTCTTTTGGTTTTGCCGTAGGTGAAGTGATTATCCATTAACTCGGCGTTCGTATAACGATTCATGTTGTAACGAGTTTATCCACGAATCTCCCATTAATCCTCTTGGGAAAAATTATTCTTTTTAACTGTATGTTCTGTTGAAAACTTTCCCTCGAAGAAGACGAGATTTATTTAAATGAGTTGTTCTATTTAAGCATTGGCATTTAGGTACGTGGTATTAGTCGATAGTTGATAAGTAGAGATTAAAAGTGATTAAACTGTGAACAGTATTTACGACCAGAGGTCGTACATTTAAGTAAGATAATTACAGAGATTTGATGCGTAGGAGTTATGAGAGGTCCAAGAGTAAATAAAATAAAGTTGAATTATGTTAGTAACCTTAATCAGTGGGATTGCTCTTCTAATTATTTATTAAGTGCATTTCGCGCCCTTAGTTGTGTTCGTTGATTAAGTAGAAGGGATAAATCAAACTGCGTTTAAAACTTGTTATTGCTGATCTTTGCTCGAATCCCCAAATACAAACAACCCATAGTGGGTTGTTAGAATATTTACCGCACGCTGGCATTGTCTGGAATGAGGAAACCACACGACGCTCGCGTACAGCGCCATTTATTGCTTCCCCCTCCCATGCTTTCCTATGTAATTATGGCTCTTCACGATGTTTCCAACTCCCCTCCAAGTTTGTACATGGCATTCGGAGACACCCTGTAGATAGTGTATGTATAGAGAGAGAAAGAGAGTTACGGCACTGTGTTGTCTAGGGTACATTGAAGATAACACGGTATTTTGCAACAAACTAACGCTTAATGATGAACATTTGATACAGGACTACGCACTAATATACGAACAAATGAAGTTTAATTGAATCACGTTCAGACAAACACTTTTTGTACTCAACAATGGTACACCGTTTTTAACTTCCTAGCACAGTTCTTACACAACAGTGCACATCATAACACAATTTTTAATCAGTTCCTAATGGAGTTCAGGTGATGAGTGGCCCACGCGTCACTTCCCTTAAAGCAGCGAACAGCCTCTCGCTAATTTATTTCAACAGCGGTGAACTTCCGACCTGTGTGCGCGTCGTGTCCTCGCTTGCTAATTATCTCACTCTCCTCTTGTTAGTTCGCTGGTGGCAGCGGCGCCAGTGACCACTGGGGAAAATCGCATAACTCTCGGCCATCTGACAAGCATCACTGCTCACACACATAGGATCTGAAATACACAAACTCAAAAAAAAGAAAGAAAAATAAAAGAACATACACCACTGGTCGTTAAAGTTGCTACACCAAGAAAGCAACATGCTACAGACGTAAAATTTAAACGACAGGAAGAAGGTGACGTGATATGCAAATGATTAATTTTTCACCGTATTCAGACAAAGCTGGCGCTGATAGCGACACCTACAATATGTTTAAGTGAGGAAATTGTTCAGCTGGTTTCTCATGCACAAATTGCATTTGAACGTTTTTGCCTGGTGAAAAGTTGCTGTGGTGCCTCGTGTAAGAAGCAGAAATGCGTACCAGCACGTTTTGGACATAGATAAAGGTAGAATTAAAACGTACCGGGATTGCAGTTTATCGTATTGCAGTATTGCTGCTTGCGTCGGTCGAGATCCAATGTCTGTTAGCAGAATATGGAATCGATGGGTTCAGGACGGTACTACAGAACTCAAAGATCTCAAGGACTCACTATCACTAGCCGCCGAGGCGCAGTATAGCCAGGTTTGGCTCTTGCGCCAAAAAACCCCAAACTCACTCACTCACTAGCCGCCGAGAAGACAGACATGTTACCCGCATGGCCTCAATGGACCGTGCAGCCACGTCACGAGCCCTAAGTCAAGAATTGGGGTCGTTTGTAAGTGTCTGCACGAACAGTTCGACGATGTTTGCAGCAGCATGGACTCTCTGCTCGGAGACCTTGGCTGCGGCTAACCTTGACGCTGCATCACATACAGGTGCGTCTTCAATGGTGTGATCAATGACAAACCTGGACCCACGAATGAAGACGTCATTTTTTCAGATGAATACAGGTTCTGCTTACAGCGTCAAGATGGTCGCATCTGTGTTTGGTGGCAGCGTGCATTTGTCATTGTCATACTGGCCCATCACCCTGCGTTATGGTATGAGGTGCTATTGGATACACGTCTTGGTCACCTCTTATTCACATTGACGGCACTTTGAGCAGTGCGCATTAAATTTCTGGTGTGTTACGACCTGTTGCTCTACCCTTTATAAGAGCTCTGTGAAACCCTACGTTTCTGTAGGATAATACATGATCGCATGCTGCTGATATTGTACGGACGTTCATCTGGCCTGCACGTTCACCAGATCTCTCCCCAATAGAAAACGTCTGTTCCATGGTTGCCGAGCGACTGTCTCGTCATCATACGCTAGTCACTATGATTGATGAGCTGTGGCATCGTGTTAAAACTGCATGGGCATCTGTACCTGAACATACCATCCAATCTCTGTTTGACTCAATGCCCAGGCGTATAAGTGCTGTTATTACTGCCCGATGTAGTTGTTCTTGATACTGATTTTTCAGGATCTATGCACCCATATTTTATACAAGTTTGTTCTTCCTTTTCACTAATGCTTAGTCCAGGGCCTCGTCTCGTCTGCCGATGCTGATGTAACATTTGGCCCCTCATGGGCTCCGATTTGAGCTACATCCTATCGGTCACTGAGCTTTACTTTGGTCACTTGGTAGATTCCAAAATATTTTGCTCGGAGTTTCAATTTGTTTCCCAACTGAGTCGCCATGATTGCTACCAACTTTCCTTGTTTCTACTCGTGAGCTTTTTTGCGCTAAGTAAGGTTGTAAGTTCTCCTTGAATTTTCAAAATGTTCTAAAGTTGTCACGATGTTGAAAGGGTTCATCTTGACTCAAGCAGATTTCTCACCATGATATCTTCAGGATTCTTCATTTGATACTCTCATAGTTATTTGCATACTACTCATTAGCTCTTCCAATTCCTTAGATCTAAATGCTCTTGCTTTGTCCCTAATTATTCGTGAAGGATTTCCAAAGGTTTTCTGTTGCAGTCTTTCAGTTTCTTTTTGAGCTGTAGTATTTTGGGTTGGATAAAGCTGATCAAATTTCATGAATGCATTAATAACAGTGAATATATAATTATAATTTTTATTGGTCATTGGCAATGGCTTAATAAAATCCACGTGATATGTTGATAATGGTAGATCTTCTTTATGAAAAGGGTGTAAAAAAGCCTTTCCCCCTCTTATTAACTAATATACATTCGACACAGTTTCTTAACACGTTGTCAAAGCACTTTCTCATATTCGGAAAATAATAGTTTCGCTTCACCAATTCTTCGGTCTTTACGGCGCAGCGAGAAATATCCAAATGAATCAACTTTCTTCACATCTATTTGCATCATCTCCGGCACAAGAGACAATTCTTGTGATCATCACTAATTTTATATAAAACATTATTATTTAAGATGAATTCAGTAGTTTTGCCTGCTTGCAGCAGCTTCTTAAGAGTTCTATATTCGTCAGATCCCTGAGCGTTCATAACATTGTACGTTAATTCCTTACTGGTCACTAGCATAACGAGATGTATGCTCAACGCATCAACGTGTTGCATTTGTTTTGCTGGATGAAGGACTATCTCGTAATCAAACTCTTGTAGAAAAATCGACCCTCTAGCTATTTTTGGTGTTAATTATTTCTTATCGTGTTTTCGCAATCCGTTTGAATTAGGAATTTTCTTTCCAGGAGATAATTCCAAAAATTTTCAGAGCCTCTATGATTGCAAGTTCATAACTGCTTCATTTCTCTTTTTGAATAAAAGTCTTTTTGCTCATGTAATGTATTGGATTAAAAATCATAGTGTTGTAAGCACCCTACCCGAGTTAACATGCATCTGCATGGAGCTTTAGCTTTGCACCTTTCCTGAAAATTTGTATTGCGGGTTCACTTGACAATGCGTTCTTAGGATTTTGAAAAAGCTATTTTTGTCCATGACCAAATTCAAAAGGTTTGGATCCGCGCAATAAATCACTACGGTGTCTAATTAGCATGACGTACGAAGGAACATATTTTCTAAAATATCCTGTCAACCCAAGGAAACTCTGAGCATCCTTCGGTTAAAGACTACTACTGTCTTTTCCGACGAAGGTTGAATTGTACCGTTAGGAATCTAAAAAATTAATTTTCCTATGCAAAAGTTTTTTAGATTGACTCAAAGCCGTATTTGGATGCGGTTTCTAACACACAAGTGCGTTTTTCATCAACTTATTTCTCATCTAATCTAAATAAATAATTAAAGTACCGTCTCTTAATGAGTCTCTGAACACGTACCTTTGGAAATAGTTGCTGCTAATGGACAAAACCAAAGGCACTTTTAAAAATTCGTATCGACCAGTGTTTCTGTTATAAACCCCACTTCCAACATGTACATGAAAAAATGCGTTCTTTAAGTCAAAAGTCGAGTCCCATTCCCTAATTTATCTAATACCTCATCAATAACAGGAAGAGTGTGTGGATATCTGTGTCCCTAATTATTTAATTTTCTATAATCGATACACAAACGCCCATTTTTCTTTTTGCATACCACAACAAGAGACGAAAAATCGAATTCTTCCCTTTCCTAACCTCTCATCCATTTCCCGCTTTTCACGTAAAGATAGCATCTGACAGAATAATTTTCATTTTCTAAGCTGCCGTTGGATTTGGTTTGTAATTCTCTACTAGTGTATTGACTTCACCCATTATTCCACTATTCAAAATGTGTGATACACTGCTGGTCACACAAAATGCAATACGAATTGATTGATTGATTTTAATATTAACGTCGCACTGTTCAGCTACACGAGGGCTTTTGGCGACGGACCACGTAATTTTGAACCATGGTCAAGTGACGTGGACGACACCTGAGCTGGCACCCCCTCTCCTAACTACCACACCACACCAACGGGAGGACGTTTCAGCTCTCGACAGATTTAACGTGCATCGCTGCCCTACACGGCGGGTCTTTAGTGGTACTGGGATCGAACTCGTGACCAGGCAAGCCACGATCCGATACCTATACCACTCGGCTACCGCGGCCACAATGCAATACGAAGAACCAGAGATATGACAGCGAAATTTATTTGGCAGATAACATGTTGTACAAAGATCAAACGATTCAAATTACAGCCTTTTGTGACGTGTGGTTGATAACAGAATAGGTAGTTAGCTAGTCGCCATTGTTGGCTCTAACCAATGCCACACGCCTCGGCATAGAATCAAAGAGCCTTTGGAAGTATCTTGTGGGTACAGCAATCCATGCATCTTCCACATATTGCCAAAGTTGATATGGTGTAACAGCGGGTGGTGTATCCCTGACCTGCCGTTGTGCAAGCATAAGCCACACATTTTCGATTGGCGGGAGAACCAACAGGCCAAGGAAGCCATTCAATTGGATGAGTAAAGAACTCTTGAACATTGTTTGGTCCTATAGTATCCTGTTGTAATATGGCAGATGAATGTATGGGAGGGCTTCAACACCTTAGAGATGTAGCACTTGCTATTCAGTGGACTGGCAATGTGTACTAGAGGGGTGTGGCAGTGAAATCCAATACCACCCCAAACCATGA
The DNA here is from genome assembly GCA_019973935.1 of Trichonephila clavipes. Taxonomy (NCBI): domain Eukaryota; kingdom Metazoa; phylum Arthropoda; class Arachnida; order Araneae; family Nephilidae; genus Trichonephila; species Trichonephila clavipes. The sequence continues at coordinate 350,244 of BMAU01020033.1, read as the reverse complement.
TACCGGGTGCATCTAAGTTCATTTTATAGGAATTATTTTCAAAAGATGAACTAATATTCAGATTTAAAATATTTATCAGAATGAGTGTGGGTCCACTTTCTTCCTCACAAACTGATCAGTACTATAAATGCCCCTGCGAATAAAATAGAGTACAAAATGAAACAAATATCCCTCACATAATTTTTTTTTCGATCTTCAATTATTTAAAAATACGATAAGGTCTTATCTAAGCTAATGAATTTATTTTAAATTCTCCCCCAAATACTATTACTATTTAAAATACTTCTTTAAATATAAATTCGAATTCTACACTTTTTATAGTACGATGTATGTTTTTTTTTCTTTTCTATTGTATGCCAGTGTTTTGACTGTAAAATTGCATACTATCAGTCAAATATTTGGACAACAAATTTTTATTAGTTAATGTTGGACAGGTCAATCGACTTTTCGAATCTGGAGAAAAAATGAGTTCCTTTATAGAAGTTTTATTAGGTGCACCCCAGTTCTATTATCGAATTTTATGAAAAAGAAATCCTTATTACGAATGTGGAGGATAAGGAAAGATGCAAACGAGAATTGATTAATGACAGCAAAAATCTTGCTAACTTGTCTGTCAATACTAATTGTACAAGGGAGTGAATATCAACGTCTCTCTATTCAGCTACACAAGGGCTTTTGGCGACGGACATCGTAATTTGAACCATGGTCAAGTGGCGAGGACGACGCCTGAGCTGGCACACCCCTTTCCTAACTTCCACACCACATCAATGAGAGGGCGCTCGAGTCTCTACACGGCGGGTCTTCAGTGACACTAGGCTCGAACTCGTAACCTTTTCAACTAGGCTACCAGAAAACTACAGCGAAGTTGTAAAACTAGTGAAGTGAAAGCTTAACTTAGAATCGCGTGAAACTGAAAATGGAAATAAAAATCTCAGAATATAATATTTATCTGGATGGATTTGAGTAAAGAATCAAAAAACAAGTGTCCAATAAAGTACTCGAGAGACGGGAAACTTGTAATAAGCCTTCGATCCTTATTTCTATGGGAGTATGTAGAAAGACACTTTCCCGTGCATCATCTATAATTGGGTTGGAACAGATATGTGCTTCACAATCAAATACTCATTTTTGAATTGAGAAAACATGTTTTTAGGTTATCCATCTAAAAGACATGCCTGATGGAGAAGATTTAAATGTTTATTCCAAGTAGTAAATGCCCCTCAGGGGGCTCACCTTTAGGTGAGTACGGGTTCACGCTCCCGAGGAGCCCTAGTGATCTTTTCCTTCTCCCTAGGGGTTTACTGTCTTTGGTAAACACGGGCTTCACGAACCCGGGTAACCCTAGTGATCCTTCTCTATTTTCGGCCCTTTTTCTTGCCACTCCAATTTCCCTTTTCTTCTTTTCACGTCCAGACCACAGACCAACATTGGACAGTGAAATTTGTTCCAACTTTATTTTTTTCTAGTAAACAATTTGATATTTTTTACTACCGTCTTATGGTTTATATTTTATATTACGTTCTTTTCATTTGATTTTCTTACATTTATTTCAATGTTTTGATTTTGTTGCTTCTTTTATGTTCGATTATTGATTTTTTTTTTGTGTTCAACTTATTATCTTTATTTTTCTGCCACGAAGTCCTGTGGCAGACCAGGACTGAGTGGAATGAAGTTGTGTCTGATGGGTTTTCACTATTGGTATGATGACACAACGGACTGCTCCCTGGGAAACCTGGCACTGGGAGCGGGGTTTTGAACTTTTGAAGACCTTTGGACTGATGAGGTGGGGTCTTGGAGGAAGCGGCCATGTAGAGGGTACAGGAGAAAAGCTGAGTTTTGCGTCTCAGGCCGCCAGATAGTACAGGAGACCGGGGCAGCCTAACCAGCATGTCCTGGCTGCTCTATCAGCTGGTGTATAATCCCGCCTGTCTTGTAGTTCCAGGTGGTGCCTGGATGGGGTCCTGCATTGCAGAGCGGGGGCTCTCCCGAGGCCACTACTGGTTGCTGAATCTAGGGCTAGCCTTGCCAAACTAGTCCTCTGAAAATCAAAAGGGATTCTCCTCCTCCTTTCTCAAAAAAAAAATTCAAAATAAATCCAAATAAGGAAAAAACTCAAAACGCATCTATTAAAACCCCCATCCCACCCTACCCAACTCATGATGCTAAACCCATGGATGATACAGTCCTCGTATTACCGAAATTTACCGTTGATGAAATTGCTCAACACACACGGTTTTTAATTTTATCCCTACCAAACAATGAAATGTCCCGAAAATCTCCGTTTATTATTCACAAGGCTTTAATAGGAATAGGTGGAGAACCTAAATCCATTAAAAAATTACGATCAGGTGACCTACTTATAGAAACAATATCTGCTGTACAAAGCAAATCTTTTTTACTGGCCAAAACCTTTATAGATTCTCCACTGATCGTAACTCCTCACAGAACTTTGAAGTCTTGTCGAGGAGTCATCTCTGAATCCGATCTTTTGTGCGCATTTGAAACAGAAATTTTGGAAGGTCTTTCTGACCAGGGTGTCACTCAGGTCAGAAGAATTAAGATAAAAAAAAAGACTCATCACTTTTCCCCACTAAAAATTTAATTCTAACCTTCAATAGCCCTAAATTACCATCAAACATTAAAGCTGGATACTTAAATTGCAAAGTACGTCCATACATACCGAATCCTCTGCGCTGCTTTAAGTGCCAGAGGTTCGGACACTCACAAACTTCCTGCCGCGGTCAACTTACTTGCTCTAGATGTGCATCTGTTGGACATGCTTCCACAGATTGCAGTCTAGAGCCTAAATGTATTAATTGCTTACAACCTCATCCACCAGACTCCAAAATATGCCCTAAATGGAAAATAGAGAAACAAATACAGGAAATCAAAACAACTCAAAATATTTCTTACCCAGAAGCACGTAAATTAATAGTCCCACAATTACCTCAAACATACGCCCAAGCTGCCAAATCCTCTACTTTAAATAATTCTACCCAAACAGATGAAAATATAACTAAAATAAACTGTCCACCTTTAAAATTACTTGCACCACTATCATCCAAACAAAGAACAAATATTCCTACTGCTATTACCACATCATCCTCTGCCCAAACGCAACTCTTACCTTCCATTTCTTCAAAAAAATCTACTATACCGAATCCTCAGCCACCAACTCCCATGTCTCTAAGACAAAAGGGAAAATTAAAGAACAACCATCTCCACTACATCGTCCCCGAAAAGATAACATAAAAATAGACTTAATGCGCATAAAACCTCCATCCAATTTAAAGAAAAATACCGAAAAAATTACATCCGTAAAAATTGCGAGGGAACAAGATTCCCCCAATGAAACATCTCCCGTCTCCAAAAAATCTCGGAGACGGAAAACTTTTAAAGCCTCGGATGCCATGGACACGGACGCTAATCCTTCAGACACGGATTACGTCACAGGTCTGGCATCCGGGGAAGATGAGAGCTTTTTAGAGGCTGATTTTCAACAAGTGGCAGATAATCCCTTGAAAGGGCCCTTTTCGCCAAGTTCGCCCAAAAAATAACTTCCCTGGTTTCTTGGAACTGTTGTGGCTATAGATCGCATACAGATGAAGTAAAAGAGATCATACGTCAGTACCATCCAGTATGCGTAGCACTTCAAGACTTTCTTGAAGTCTTGTCACACGACAAAGATACGTCGGTATGGTTGTGTGCGGAAAGACACGGAGGGACCCTCTGTGTCCGGAGGCGTATGTATTTTTACATCCCTCGATGTTCCATCTAGTGCTCTGCCACTCCATACCTCGTTGCAAGCTGTAGCCGTGAGAATCCACTCCACGAGCCTAATCACAGTCTGCTGCCTTTACTTGCCACCAAATACTGTTATCCACCAACATGACTTGAACAACCTGGTTGATCAGTTGCCAGCACCCTTTATCATACTTGGTGACTTCAATGGACATAACACTCTGTGGGGTAGTGCGAAGACGAACTCTCGTGGAAGACAGATTGAACAGGTGCTTTCTGATCACTGTCTCTGTCTGCTTAATCACGAGGAACCAACGTACTTTCACGAACCCACACGATCCTTTCACACAATAGATTTGGTCATCTGCTCACCATCACTCTTATCTCATTTAAATTTGTCCGTTGAGAAGGACCTCTATAATAGTGACCACTTCCGTGTTATCCTTTCTCACGATTCTGATCCGGGTGGAAAAACCTTCCCACATACGTATTCTTATCGTCGTGCAGACTGGGCTCTTTTCACACAGTTGGCTGTGATAACTGATGCAATGGTCAAGACAGAAAGTATTGATACTGCTGTACAAGAAGTCACCAATGTTTTGATTGCTGCTGCTGATTTATCAATACCAAAGAGTTCAAGTCATTCATTCCAACATTACAAACCTTGGTGGAATGCTGATTGTCAGACAGCGTATAAGAACCAGCGGAAGTTATGGGGAATCTTTCGCAGATATCCCACTACGGAGAATCTCTTGGCGTTGCAAAAGCAAATGCTCGCAGAGTAAGGCGTCGGAGTCAGAGGCAATCCTGGATCCGATATGTGTCCTCACTCACTTCGTCAACGTCCAGTAAACAATTATGGAAAAAGGTTAAGGCTGCTAACGGGATATATCGGGAATTTTCCTTCCCTATTTTACAAACCTCGAACTCTGTCTTTTCTTCCCCAGTCGAAATTGCTAACATTCTGGGTGAAACTTTTCAGAGTGTATCGAGTGCAGCCTCTTATAATTCTCGTTTTCTCGAAATTAAGAGGCGTGCAGAACGTACCCCGATAAACTTTTCTACTCGCTCCTTTTTTCCATATAATTGTAACTTTACGATGACTGAGTTAAAAAAAGCACTCATACAAGCGCACAATACAAGCCCTGGACCGGATGGAATCACATACACGATGCTCCGTCATCTACATCCAAACTCTCTGGCCAACATTCTTTTTTTATTCAACAGAGTTTGGAAGGAGCATTGCTTTCCCTCCAGCTGGAGGGAAGCCATTGTGATTCCAATCCTTAAGCCGGGCAAGGTGGCAACAGATCCTCTGAGTTACCGTCCCATTGCTCTGACGAGCTGCTTCTGTAAGACCTTTGAACGTATGGTTAATACTCGATTGGTGTATGTTTTAGAGAAAGAAAAGTGTATTTCTCCTCTACAGAGTGGATTCCGCAGGGGCCGATCCACTCTTGATAACCTCGTATTCCTAGAGTCGCAAATCAGGGATGCCTTTGTTAGGAGAAATCACTTGGTTTCCCTTTTCTTTGATATAAAAAAAGGCATACGGCCGAACTCTTGGCGTTATGGGATTCTCCGTAATATGTATGATTTTGGCCTAAGGGGAAATCTTCCTATTTTTATTTTTAACTTTTTAGCTGTTCGTTATTTTAATGTACGCATTGGTCACTCATCTTCTCATAAATTCATTCAAGATCAAGGGGTTCCTCAGGGTAGCGTTTTGAGCGTTACCCTTTTTAATATTCATATGAGTAACAAACTTCATCAACTTCCACCTTCGGTGCGAGGAATGCTTTATGTTGACGATCTGCAAGTCAAGGTTCAGATATGCGACTAATTGAGCGACAGCTGCAAACAACTGTCAATCGATTAGTTAAGTGGTGCGATCAGAATGTGGACACACGATATCTCCTTCCAAGAGCAACTGTGTCCATTTTTGCAGAAAACGTAACCTACACCCAGATCCTTCTATACATATAGGAAATATACAAATACCTGTCGTCAGTGCGGTGCGCTTCCTCGGAGTAATCTTTGACTCTAAATTGTTTTTCCTTCCGTATGTCCTTTACTTGCGGAAGAAGTGTGAACGATCCCTCAACATCTTAAAAGTACTATCAATCACCTTATGGGGAGCGGATAGAGTCTCGTTACTCCGAGTGTACCAAGAACTAATACTTTCACGTTTGGACTATGGTTGTGTAGTGTACGGTTCTGCTCTTGCATCTGTATTAAAACGACTGGATACAGTACATCACTCTGCTCTGAGAATCTGCTCTCTCTCTGGTGCCTTCAGAACTTCGCCTGTTACCAGCTTGTATGTGGTATGCCTTCAACCACCTTTAGAACTAAGGCGGAGGCAATTAAGTGCAAATTATTTTATTCGTGCCATGTCTATTCCTTCTCATCCATTAAAACCATTTGCTCTTGCCATTGGTCTCAACCGACTCTATGACGCCCGTTCATTTAACATCAAACCTTTTTCGGAAAGAACAAAGGCTGTTCTAAATGACGCCCACTTAAATAACATAAATATCCAGGAAAATAATATTCTTGCTTTTCCACCTTGGGACATCCAAATTTTTAACTATCACAACCCCTTTTCGGGCTATGACAAAGCAGGCACTGCTGCTGTTATTTATCAGCAACTCTTTTCTTTCCATCGCAGTAAATATTCTAAGTACATACCGGTCTACACGGACGGGTCGAAGTCTGCAGGACATGTTGGGTGTGGTGTTGTTTTTAACAATACCATTCTTAGTTTTTCCTTACACAATTCCATGTGTCTTTAGTGCTGAATTGACTGCCATCCTTGTCGCACTTCAACACATATTAATTTCTGACCACCGTCATTTTTGTGTGTACACTGACAGCATGAGTGCTCTAGAATCCTTGCACTTTTCAACAGAGCATAGACACCCCACTGTGATAGAAATACTTCTTCTGCGAAAATTGGAAAGGAAGGGTTTTGATATAATTTTTTCCTGGGTACCTGGACACGTGGGTATACTTGGTAATGAACAGGCTGATACCGCTGCACGTTCCATTTCTGATCATATGCAGCGGGCTGTCTGTTGCCAAGATTTAAAAACTTCTGCAAAGAACTATATCCATCGTGTATGGCAAGAGACTTGGGATCAACAGATCCTCAACAAACTACATTACATTCATCCTTCCACTTCTCATTGGGCAGCACTACCAGTGCGAAGACACGATGTCCGCTTGACTCGACTTCGCATTGGTCACACTCGTTTCATGCACAGGCACCTTCTGTTGGGTGAAAATGCCCCAGAATGTCCCTCGTGTAAAGTGCCATATTCGGTTTATCACATTTTAATAGATTGTCCCGTTTTTAACCATCATCGCATCACCTTCTTAAATACATCTGTTTTAACCTTATCTGACTTGGTGGGGGGAAACTCCCCACCAAAACCTTTTTGCCTTCCTTTTAAAGATTGGATTTTTACATTTAATTTGATTTGATTTGTGTGTTTCTTTGTATTTTTAATATATTTTACGTGTGTATGCATGCGTGCATGCATGATATAATGTGTAAATATACTTTTATATATATATTTTTATTATTTTAACAAGTGTTTGGCGCAGCTTGGCCAAAGTTGGCCCTTGCGCCATTAAAATTAACAATCATCATCATTTCCAAGTAGTAAATGTGACCGACTAAAAAAGGAAATGTGTGTGTGTGTCCCGTTATTTTGTCTATTGTTATCTGTTCAAATGTGTGAATGACATCATTGAGAAAGATTGAGAGCCAACTGAGAGCAAGTAATTTTCATAAAACTTTTTGATCATACCACATGACACATTTTTTATTACACACACAGTTCTTAATAACTTTAATATTGCACAACAAGTGTTAATTAAAAACATTCGCTCCCTATCAAGAATTCCCCCAAGCAAAACCACCTCCATGTTTAACTATATCAAAACATACATATAGTATTTCTTGTACACATAGAATCGATTGGATAAGAATTACTTAAGAAAATTTTTACAAAATATTTTCGCATTTTTAGTACTGTAAAATTTATTATTCAAGTATTGTGAGCAGTGTAAGCTTTTTCCTTGTAAGCCAAAAAATACAGGCGATAAGTACAATGTTCATAAAGTTATTTTTTGGTATCTTTTCAGATGCAAGTGGCTTAATTCGCCGGCTGTTAACACCGGACATATCAAAAAGAGCTACTATTGTCGACGTATGCAAAGATAAATGGGTTAATCAAGGATACCACGAATCTCTTTTGATAGGTGCTGAGAAAATGGCATCGGAAGCATTACTCAAAAATGTGGGATCAGCCAAATTTCTGTCTGAAAACTGTATTAAAAACTGTGGCAACCTATCTGCTTTTCAAACTGTTTCGGATCCAATGAAAGAAAAAGAAAGAAAATCCTCCGATATTAATACTGAAAATTCCAAGACTTTAAACTCTGACCGCAATCAAATGATTCATAATTCTTCGCTTTACGAACAAATTCTACATTACGAAGTGAGTTTTGTCATTAATAAACTTCTAGTAGCAGTTGAATCCGCTCTTAAATGTCCCCAAACAGAAGCCAATCCAAAATGTTGGTCTAGAAATGAAAATAATATAGCAACGAAAGTGGATTCGGCTTATGTCATTCCAATTTTCGAAGTCACCAGTGTCGTACCTAAAACACACAAGGAAATTACTCATCCCACTTGTACTCAAAACTCAGTTTTGAACCATTTTGTTCCTCAGAATTCAGGATTGCATCTCCAAACAAATATAAAGAGTAACAAATTGAAAACTATAAAGAAGATGACAAACCCAGAACATTTGCATCTTCAGAAAGAAACATTAAAACAAAGCATGTTCCAGAAAATTATAAAAACTGTCGAAGCACCGGAAGCAAATAATGTAAATAAAACTAATGCACTTGAAATGCTACAAATTAGCAATCGAGAAAATATTTTATCGAGGAATCCATCAGTAAAGACAAAAGGAGGATGGGAAAACCAGCTGTTGGGTCAAAAACCAGTTTTTCGTAGCAAAAATCATACTCTTAGTTTAGCTCGCATATTTTCTATGAAATATGAAAAACTAATTCGAAACTCATTCAAATTACCAAAACGTAAACAGAAGCCTCCAGGAAAAATAGCCATCCCATCAACATTTGATCCTTCAACTGCACCAAATGAAATTCAGGTGAAGAAGGAAATAATGTTGTTTCCAACAGTCAGTGTTTCGGAAAATAAAGAGAAAATTGAAAAGAAAATTGAGAAAATTCAAAAGGCTGCTCTGAATATGAATCTTATCCTGCGTTCCAATTCTCAAAACAGATTAAAAATTCAAAAATATTTAATGTCTCAGGCGAAAAAAATGCAAGATTTGGAACAAAGAAGTGCGCATGGTAGCATGGAACAAATCAATAACTTTCCAGCTGCTTATTTTAGTAACGTGAATGTCAAAATGCAAAATAAAAAAATTAACTTTTATTTCGGGGAAGATGCAAGTCCTTTGGCGGTAGCTAAATCCAAGTCTGACGATCACTTTCCATATGACAAAGCGGATTTTGAAAGATTCCAATGCTTAGGTACTACGCATTTTGATTCCCTACTTTGCGTGGGAGGAAGGGATTGGAATTTAAAACTGATTCGTTCCGCCAGTGATTCAGGAAGAATAGTTCATCGCAAGAATTTGGCGACATTTGAAATAAGCAAGGAGGATCAAAAAGCTTCGAAAATGATTATCAACGGACCCCGAATCAAAATTGACGTACCATCTAAAAATACTTCCTTTCAAGCATTTGAAGGAGTACCCCAAAGAGAAACAATTTACAGCAATGATCCAATTCCTTACTTAAAACTTTTTGGAAAAGAAAGTGATGTTAAACAATGTAAGGAATATTTGTTGAGTATGAAATCCTTTGATTATAAAAGTAAAGACATCAAATGTCAAACCTTTTTTGTAGATTCTCCAAGTATGAGACAAAATTATGGAACATGCATACAAAGATCTTGGTCTAGTGATTTAGTAAAAAATGCCAAGATTTCCGATGGAAAAGCATTATCAACACTAGATCCCAACGATTCGACTGATTATTTCAATCTTTTTGATAAAGTCAGCGATATTGTAAAAAGTAAAGAGTATTTGTTGAGCATTAAACCTTTCAATTGCACTCAGACGCTTCCCCTTATAAGTGACGCTATAAAAGGAAAGGTTTCATCTCGAATGCAACGTTCATTATCCACACATTTGTTAGAAAGTGGAATCTGGAACTCTAAAATTAATAGTGAAAATGCGCATTCAAAGGAAATTCACAAGACAAAAACATTTCCATTGAGCCCAGATTCGGATTTGAAAGTAGAAACATTAAGAGGTTTAAGAAGGCGCAATACATTTCCTTATATTTCAGATGGCACACTACTAAAGAAAAATATCCGTAGAAAAAGTGTGGATTTGTCCCAAAGTGAACTCCATTTTTCTCAAACGGCATATTCAAGTTCTCCGAATTTATGTAGTTCTATTATGAAATCCATTGATAAAAATAATTTGAGTTTCAGAGCGCAGACAGGTGATGTAGGTTTCGATGAGGATCCTTCTTCCGAGGCCAAATCTGCATTTTTACGGCGAATACTGCAAAGGTCATCTTCGAGACGAATAAATAAAGGAAAGTCAACTAGCGAAAATGCTCTCCTTTTGAATGGGAATGACGATTTCCTTAACAGATTTCAAAATGGTGGTAAGCAACAAACGTATCAAGGATTGTTAGAAAGTAAAATAAATCCAGAAGAATCTCTTTTTTTGTCAAAATTTTTGAACGATTTGGAAAGTAGGGAACAATTTGCAAACACAATGGATGGCAGTCAAAGGCGGCATCCTAAAAGTTCCTTTACTCCAAGTAAACGGTCAAAGTTAGAGAAAAGAAGTAAATCTTTCCTTCAACTTTTGTCTTTGAAACGAATTCAAGAAGCTGAGAAAGAAATCGAGAGAGCTGAAAGAGATGCAAGGATGGATGCGGAAGAAGACAGCGAAGGTTCACTTCTTGAAGCATTGAAAACTCATGGATACAAAGGAGTCATTTCACAACGTTTCAGAGAATCGGAAAACAGTTCATTGGATACGTATAACTCAACAAATCTTTTCTTAAGAAAAATGTTCCCACAATTTTATCGTTTCAATTCCCCGTATTATGACAATTTACCACAGTTTTCCATGCCAACTTATGAAATCGGCGATTGCGATACGTTCAATGGTTATGAAGACTCTTATCTTACAATGAAACCATCCTTTCAGTTATACCCAGATTTCAGACAAAATTCACCAAAACAATTTGTTTATGACTGGTTGGCTCAGAATGGAGAAGGTTCCTCGCCGTTTCATGATTCAATCATGGAGGCGGATATTCCTAATCTAAAAGAAACGCAAAATATTTCCAATTACGGGAAAGAAAATTCCAAGACCTTCCAAGATGAAGCTTCGTCATCAGAATCCTTCGATACGTCCAAAGACCCGATGCCTGAATATGAATTAAATAAACCAAGAGAAGCATATGCAGCTTTACCTCACTTTACAAGATCAGAAAGGAATCAGTTGCGCAGAACATCTGAAGATGAAAAAGAATCCGTACAGGATAGAATCTGGAGGAAAAGCTTTTACTCTAGATTTAATAATTCAGCCTTATCAAGAAAAGAACGGACTGCTTTTATAGATTCGCATTTCTCTCCAGAGAGTCGAGCTGTTTTTGGTAAGACTACCAATTTCAAAGTATCACTTGGCGATGGAACTGATATGAAATTGAAACAGATTCAATCATTTAGAACATATTCATCAAATGATTCTGTAGAAATTCAACCATTCAAATCAAAAAGTGATGTTTCTGACGAAGCTTTATTAAAGGCAAAAGTTGATGAAAGCGAGCACAAACACTGACAAAAATATTCTAACGTCTGCTTTGGAATGAAACGAAGTCTGAAAGTAAAATGCGAAATGCATATTTAGAGAAATGACATTCGATTGTTATGTCAACTTGTTATATATGTCAGGAAATGTGTAGCTTGAGGATGCTTCAATTTTCAATTAGATTTCAAATTAAATCTGAGATTAGAATCTGAATGTAATGCTTTCAGGAAAATAAACTAAACTAAATGCACTAAAACTCAGCACTAAATCTGAAATTCATTAATTGAGAAAGAATAAACAATTGTAAATAACAGATAAACATTTCCGTCACTCACTTTTTGTAAATAAAAATTTTGCTTAAGAATAAAAAAAAAAAAGTCAATATTTTTAGAGTGAATGAATGCAATGTGTCCTTTTTCGAGAAAACTTTTGAAAATTGGACAATCCAACTTCCGAAAACCATTTCAAAGAATTTTTCTATTAAAAAGAAAATGATTAGGACTATACAAAATTGCTTCGATGATTTCAAAAATAGCATTAATATTTTTCAAAATGAGCCATCGCATTATTTGATAGCAAAAAAAATTACAAAAAATGTATCAAAGCTCTTGGATAAAGTACAAAATTCTAGGGAGAGTAAAGATGAATTATTGTACAATAAAACTCTGTATCCTTTGAAACTAAAAACTTTACGTAGATAACGTAAAAATCAAACTTGAATCAAAGCTATTATTTCTGAACACTTATTTTGGATGTCTTATTGAAATGTCTACTCAAAGTATAAAATCAAATTTAAACATTCGTAGCTCATTCCGAGGACTTAAGTGGGTATTAAACAAATGAAAATTCAATGAGTATTTAAATGCATTTTTTAAGCATTCGAACCCAACATATATTTGCCTTAATTTATATATGCTAGGTTCATAGGCAGTAACACACGTGGAATACAATAATCATAAGAAACATTTAAAAACAAAGTGGGAAATTTTATAGGATAATTATGATGCTGAAATAAAAATTTACAGGGTGTGTATCAAACTTTCATTTCAACTCAAGTTAGAAAAAACTAAAAAGTGCACAATTTTATATTTTAGTATTCAAATCTACTGAAAGATATTAATTCCAAGTCAAACTAAAAGTTATAAATGTATATTGAATGTCCATCTCTAACTGTACTCTCCACAAAAGATGGTAAATGAGAAAATACAAACTTAACATTTGAAATAGAGTAAAATATTTAAGCGAACATAATTTACAGTTGAGTGAATGCATTCAGTCCAATGGATGACTAATTTTCACAACAAAGACTTTCATTATACATATTGTATAGTTGGATTTCCATACATTGTTTAGCTAAAAGTTGGATTTATTACATATACACTGTCGAGTCAAAACATTATGAGCATTTTTCAATGAACTTGCCCGGATGACGAGGAAGCCACATGATTTAGAGAATGGTATTGCTGCTGGTGAAGGTAAGCTATCATTCTTGCACTCCTATTACAAATGCTAACTGGTTCAATGAGAAATTCAGAACCACATTACATTTTAAAAACTCTTAAGAGAAGTTTTCCAGAAAATTACAATCAAATTCTTTTCAAAAATTGACTTTGATGAAAATAAAGCAATAGTCAGAATAAAAAAAAATATCCTTTAAATCATCTTTTTAATAGTCCACGAAATATTCTCATTTAAAAATTTCATTCACTTTATTTTTCTACTCCAAAATTTCTTCAATCTACTAACAATGTTCTCCCCCAATGGGCGACCAGAAATCCCTCCTAAAAGTATTTGAAAGGTACTCATCAGACCTCCCTCTCAATGAAATCACATCAGCTCAGGAATAAAAAAATACACATTTTTTCTCAACACATTTGAATTTATTCAATCTCTAAATGCAGTAAAGGGTTCAACTGAACCAATGACAGGAAACTGAAACTTATTCAACCTTTCGCTTTAGTGAGTCAAGGGAAAGGCAGCTGAATGATGATTATTTTTGAAACAGCATGACTGGTAGAGGTTGTTCGTATTCTACTCAGCAGACATTGTTGAGTACAGCAGACGTACCACTCGTGGGCCTCTTGACCAATCGCCATTGCCAACTAAAACTACAGTGGGCTGAAAAACATTGGGACTCGACCCTAAATAAGTTTCCTGGTTGGATGTGAATCACGATTTCTCAATCACCTTGTTGATGGTTGTGTCAGGGCGCGCCAGTTGAACAATCGTGCCCTTTATGAACACAGACTAGTGATGGCGGTATTATGGTTTGGAGAACGTTCTAATGGGTGATTCTGGGACCCTTTGTTCAGGTAGAACAGAGCGTGAAAGTTGTAGACTATTTGAGTAGAATTGCTTATCAGATGCAACATCTTGTTTTCGCAACTGGAACTTTCATCAGGACAGCATCCCATGTCAAAAGGCTAGGGAAGGGTTTAAAGAGCGTATAGATTAATTCCAATAAATAGCCTGGTCACCTAATTCGGCAAATATTAATCTGATAGGGCGAATTTATGATTCCATTGAAAGGTTGCTCAGAGATCATACATCTTCATGTCGGAATATCTCGACTTTACATGACCATTGTCAAGACAATTTTCCAGTCATCTGCCAAGAGCTTGTGGTATCCACGCGGAAGGTAAGTTGCAGCTGTTTTGGAAGTAGAAAATTAAGCAACATGTTATTAAGTATATGTTCACAATGTTTTGGCTTTATGGTGTATATGCTGCAGTAATTTCCCTACAAAAGTCTTTTTAATACTTTATTTTTTATATATAAAAAATTTAAATTTGAAACAAATTCGAATGTAGTAAAGACACGCATTTGATAAGAAAATTTTATTCTCACTCGTTTTATAAATATTGCAAGTTCGATGATTGCAATTTATTACTGTAACAAATCAATGGTTTATATTTTACAGAAATAAGTACACATTAATAAATTGATTCAAAATAACAATTTGTATAAGCTTTTAAAAATTAACCAATAGAACTAACAGCAAGATATCACTAAACCAAAAATGGAATTCAGAACCACTTAGAAATAGGAATATGAGTATAATAAAAAGGGGATTATATATTTTAATTGTAGTTAACTATAAAAAGTAAATAAACCATAAATTTTATATTTATTGATGTAACAAATATATATAAAAACTTCAAAAAAAAATTTCACTATTTTTTAAATATAATGGGAAAACTTGAGGCATCACATACAGTTTCAAATAACCATTATTATTAACCCATCATAATACAAACACTTAATCTATTTCTAGAAATATATGTTAAAAACAAATCGATGTTTGTAACAGAAATTCCCTAGGAATTTAACTCTGCATTAAAACTGTTAAAACATTGTTAGAAAGTGTAGTAAAAGATTAGAATGGTAAGAAAATTCCTTAAACAGTACAGGAACTGAAGTATTTAAAA
Organism: Trichonephila clavipes; assembly: GCA_019973935.1. Lineage (NCBI taxonomy): Eukaryota > Metazoa > Arthropoda > Arachnida > Araneae > Nephilidae > Trichonephila > Trichonephila clavipes. The sequence continues at coordinate 335,189 of BMAU01020033.1, read as the reverse complement.
ATGTATAGTAAATACTATGCAATATATAAAAATAATGTCAATAAATGGTAACTAATTATGGTATAACTATTACATTTCACCATAATGATTAATTCCTCACTCTCCTATTTCAAAAAGCTCAATTTACAAAAAAAACCCAACTTTTTATAACTAATGCCTTGGAAATTATAAGTGTAACTAATGCCACATTACAATACTATATTTTATCATTATGATGACACAAAGTAAACATTGCAGGTATTGAAGAATCGAACAAAATGAGAAAGAAATCACTAAAACCTTATTTTAAACTTACAATAAAAAATACACAATAACCAAAAGCATGAACATAATAGGATTAAATTATTTCATCCTTTATTTCAACATATCAGTTAATCATTATATTTAATTAATCACTTTTGTTTTGAAAAGAAAAATATTACAGAAGTAAAATTATAAGCAATTAATTTCTTTTAAAATTCATGAAATACAAGGTATTAATCAAGAATGAAAAAAAAACATGTTTTCAAATTACTATATAACACAGTGTTTCTATTTTATTAAAAACAGTATGCAACTTAATCAGTTAAAGAGTTACCTTATGGATCCAAACAGTAAAAATCAGCATAATAGTAGTACTATCCCTATAATTTTAATTAGAATTAAAAAAATAATTAAAAAACCCCACAATTAACCCTATTGAAAAAAAAATCAAAATATTAATAAAATTACATTTACTCCAGCAAGATATATCTCTACTTTAAGGTATTTTACCTTTTATTTTTAAGGAAAAAACTAATTTTTATAAAATTAATATTTATTAATTTATAAGTTGACATTTATAAAAAAAATACATGATTAAGCAATAATCAACATTATATTGCTCACAACTCATTTTTTTATACAAATCCTTCACTTTCATGGAGAAAAAAATGCAAAGAGCCAAGATTAATATGAATAAGCCCTAAAACTAGGCACTAATTAAATTTTTTATTTAAATAAGAAAAACCTTAAAATATTAAAATGTAAAAAGATTTGAAAAACTATTACTGAACAAAAACATTTCATTTAAAATTGAGTGTGGAATTTACTCCATGCATAAAATATATTAGAATTAAGCACAATTCAAGACAAGTAGATTTAGCAAATTTAACAATGCTTTTGTGTGTGTGTGTGTGATGATTGTTCACATAATAAACAGCCTATAAATTTGTGCAAGCAATTTTAACAAATGAAAAATGTTTCATCTTTCTCACATACTGATTGACTTATAAATAAAAGATATATTCAAAGAAAGCACATAATATTAGAAAAAGAAAGTAAAACTAAAATGCAACTAACATAAAATTTAATATATTAATTCAATAAACTTATAAATAAATGTGGAAAACAAATGATTGCACTAAAATATCAATAAAGTATTTATAATTTTTACATTGGAATAAATAGAGCATAATATAAATACATATATTATCTATGCAGAGACCATTTCTATAAATATCACCATTAATGCCCAATGCAATTTTGTAAAAAACATTCAATTTAATTCAATTTTTAAAACAATAATTATATAAAGATGGACAACAATATATATAATCTGACACTGTAAAATATTGCTTCTAAAAATTAACAAATGAGATTACAAAATATCTTTGAAAATAATTAGATCAAAGATATAAAAAAAATTCTCTTTAAATATGAAAATCTCTCATAAATTATTCCAAAGTAAATGCATAAAATCTTGAAATATACAAACTATATATATATATATATATATATATAAAGTAGATCTATTTCAATAAATAAATAGAATAATCCTAAAACAAAAGAAAATAGAGATACATATGAATTATTACATTTCCAGTAAAGCATCCAAGTTTATTTGTAAATGATGAGTGATTTAATAATCACTCTTACATACATTTTGTAATCTAACATAAAAGTCAACTCAGAACAATTTATACAGGACATTTCTATTACATTTTGTGAACCTGCTTCATTATGATTGTGCTCTATTTCCTCAGAGTAAATGAAATTTTTTGCATAACATACATTGGTATGATACAATATTTATATAAATCGTAAATATTGTAATAGAAAGAAAATATTTAACACATAAAATTTCAATAGGAATAAAAACACCAAAGCTGTATCTATTAAAATATTCTGGAATAAAGATAAATGAAAGAAAAACTTTCCAATTAAAGGAATTAAATTTAATACAAGACATTTTCAATGAACTGAAATGGAATTTTATAAGAGCATAAATATATTTCCATATTAACATAATAGGACACTATGAATAACTGCACTTGATGAAGGTAAATATCACCTAAACTGATAAAAGGATTCCTTCCATCCAAAATTGATTCAAGTACAGACATTCAGATACATGAGGGAAAAATAGCATTATATCCCATACGTCTATAAAACTAAAAAATACAAAAGTTCATTTAAATGAAAACTTCACATGAAATCTTCAAACAAAGCCAGATAATGATTTGAGAAAAAAATGCAGTTGGTCTTCCTGTGCGTCAACATGTGTGCATCAATACATTAAATGCATAGATAAATATAAGGCAATTATGATCTAGATAAAACAAAGGTAGTGATTTAACCAAAAAAGGATATTGTCACATATAAAGGTTAAATAATACTATGCATTAGCTCAACAGCAATATGTTTATTATAGAAAAAAAGGAAGCAATAAGTATTATGAAGATAAACATCCTATTTGGAAAATAGTTAATGGAAGTACATAAAAAAAAAGCAAAGACGAAAGCACTTTCTCAAAAAAAAAAACACTACAATAACTTTTCATTTAACACAAACACAGCCAAAGTAAATAAAATTTTATCTTTCATACTTTTATTGAGAAATAGCCATACTTAATATTTAAATGGCTTAGGAATGAGCATAACAAAGCAGAAAGATATATTGCTTTATTATTTTTCTACTCATTTCATATGATTATTAAATTCATTTTCTATTTTTTTTTCAAAGTAACAAGTCCATTTTGTTTATTACTTTAAAATAAGGGAATGTCTGTGAAAAGACAAGGTTTAGATAAAGCAAAAATTAGAAGAGGAGATTTCTCAATTGCAGTAAATTTCTTCACAGTAAAAAAGTAATTCTTATATATAGCATCCATTTTTTTTATATATTTTAAATTATATCATATTTTTAATTTCTCATATATCCCTTAATGTCTGGTTACCTTGCAATGACATTTTTTTTTCAGTTTTGCTTATTGTATATTCATTTCACTTTAGTACAGAATTTTGACTATATATATGTATATTATATATATACATATATATACACACAGACAACTATATATTCCAAAAATAAAAATAAGCTTTAAATTAGAGTCCTTTTTAGTCTGAATTTATATAATAGGAAAGTCATTAAAATTTGGTTTTCAGAAAAACTTGCATATTAAACAAAACTAAAAAAAATAATCCCATACAAAGCTTCCTTTAAATATTCTTATAAAGTTTAAGGTCCCATATGGCAGTATCTTTAAATTGATTATCCAAAAGAATATTATAGAATCTTGATTACAAAAGCTTATATAGTAGAGATAAAAAGTATAAAATTACACCATTGTGTGTTTTTGTAGGATAGTTGACTATTTAGGAGCTGGATGAATTGATAAAAATAACCTGTTGGAAAATTTTTTCCCAAATTTTAACAAAGAAAAATAAAATACAAAGTACAGCACCTTCCTTTAAAACTGAAAATATTGACAAATTACTTTCATTAGAAGTCTTATACATTTAAAATCTTTAACTTAAAAGAGTAGAAATCCACTTAATTTGTCGAGAATTAGATCACAGAATTGTAAGCTAATTTCATATATTTGAGTAAGTAAAATGTACATTAAATGCAACCACTTCTCTTCTACTTATCAAATGAAAAATTACCCCAATGGAAACCAGCTTCTGGTGCCAAACACTATGGAGGGCTGTTTTAAAAATATTTATTCTTTTAAAAATAAAATTGTACAGTAGAATTTAAGAAAAGAAACTAAATGGAGAATTGAAATTTACTATTAAAGAAAAAATTGTTTTTGTCGAATACTAAGGTACAACTTTCTAATGAAAACACAAAACTATGAATCCATTTATTTTTTAAAAAAACTTAAATGAAGTATGAATAAACTAACATTTGAGATATTTAAAAGTATTAAAGAAAATTAATGAAAAATATTTTAGAGTTTTAGATAAATGCGATATTAGATATTGTGAAACAAATATTTAATTAATACAGCTTTTTCCAAAGTGTGACTTTAAAAAGCTAAAAGCAAACCAGTACTATAAACAAACATGCTTGAGATATTTAAAGAAATTTTAACATATAAAGACAGGAAATATAAATTCCATGAGATGAAATGATTAAATCTAGGAGGGGAAAAAGATAAGTTATATATATTAAAAGGTAAAGAATTCACAAAATATTTTCCTCTTTACATTCGTAAAAAACAAAGGATCCCAACTTAAATAATTCATTTGTAGAACTAAATAATCTCCAAACATTTTTACTTCTCCATGAAAAATATAAAGACTCGATTATGTAATTAACATTCAATTAATTTGATTTCAATAAACAGATTTTCATATTATATAGAGAGTTGGACTTTTGAAGTGTATTTGGATATTTTAACAATCTCGTATTTAGACCAATCTATTTCAGAAAAGCAATTTGATCTTCAATTCATCATTATTATATGAAGTTAGCAATACAAAGGCAAAAATTCATGTAAAAGTTTTAGACATGTATAATCAAATAATTTAATGCTACTAAATCAAGAAGTATCTTAAAATACAAAGGAAAAATAAGTACAGCAAATAAACAACAAATCTTTATATTGATACACAAAAACCCACATGTTCCAATATATTAGATTCTTTCTTATGAATGCAATGCATTACACACTGCGATATTTCTTCAATGAAACGCTAATAAGCCAAATATTTTAAACAGAAGTATCATGAATTTTTACAAAATATTTTCTCCAATACACAGAGCTAAGTTACATTATTGATCCAAAGAGAAAAATTAAAACAGTAAAATTGAAAACAATTTCAATATCACAGTGAATTAGAACTTAAATCTTACAAATTAAATTTCTTTTCCTATCAGAGCAACATAAATTTAACCAGTATAGAGTAAAAAAATGTATACAACAATTACTAAAAAATGTTAAGTGGAATGCTATATATAAGTAAAAACTGATACATATCAGAAAATGTAAAGTAGCAATAAATATACAGTAAATTTTTAGTGAAATATTATGAAATTTAGAGAGATAACATGAAGGGATATTACAGAAAAATAAATCTGTATTCTATCACAACAGTTTAATGTGGTTTACATAAATTTAAGCATTTAAAAAAACATTTCCTATATAACTACTCTAAACCTTTAAAAAAATTGTTCAATTCTTTCAATAACATTTTCCAATCAAGAAAAGAAAAATTATTTTAATTTTGTCATGTTGAAGTTGTTTATTATCCAAATAATTTAAGAGAAATTTTATACAAGACAATATATACTTAAATTTTCAGAAACAGCCACATTTTAAGTCAAAAGGATAAATCTGACACTCTGTTGATTTAAGGTAATGAAAATTCACACACATTATCTGCTTTTGCAATACAAACTTATGTAATTTTTTAAACTTCCAATATAATTACTTTTTCTACTCATTTTTATAAAAATTTTCTTGTCTCAAACTTATTTACATAAATTTAAAGTTATAAATAAATGTAAAAAAAATTAAAAAATTAAATGTATCCATTTATTCAAGCAAATGAATGGGGTATAAGAAAACCCAAATTCCTCACAATTATATATGATAGAACAAAAATTAAATTTTAGAAAATATTAACAAATCTCAGTTCTTAAAACAAAATTTTACCAATAGACAGTTATGGCACGTGTCAAAAGAGATTACAATTTGTTAAAGGATTAAAGTAATTTTAATGTTTTGGCCTTTTTTCCCAATAAGAAATTTCAAAATGACTGGAAAACTTTCAAACAGAGCTATTATATATATAAAAAAGAAACAAGAAAAAACATACAATAAAGTAAAAAAAAAATAACTGAAATAATGTATTTCTGATTCTAGACATATTAGCACACTACTGATAAAGATGTCTAGGCCTAAATATTTAGAAAAAAATTCTTAAGAATAAAATGTTATAACTCCCTTATTTATACAGAAATCATTTTATCACAGGCAAAAATTGAACACAATCTTTTCTATCACTACAAACATTTACATCACATAAAAATATTACTAATTTCAATTTTTTAACACTATAAAATCTAACAAAGAATTTTACAAATATATAAGTATAAGCCTACTTTTCAGAATGATTTTTGTAAATTTTTCAGCTTATTCAAAAATAAATTCTTTTGTAAAAAAATTCATTATGTTAAAAATATATGCACACATATACACACATAAGAACCAACATGCCTCAAATGCGTATTAATATGAAATAAGTAGAACATATAAGCCCTTGCCTTGATGAATTACTTTATAAAGATTGCTTTGACAGCTTCAGACACACAACACCAAAATATAAATTAAAATTACAAAACATTTCAAGTTTCATAACAGCTTTATATATTATTTTTATATAGATATATGAAAATATTTAAAATATGTTTATACAAAGTATTTTGTAACAAAATATAGGCTATAAATATAAATTTTGATCAAGATCCAGTTAAGATTTTTTCATCTTCTAGTTCTTGGAAATCAACTGAAATTTCATTTAAAGAGCAGCCAAGACTCAAATCCAAAGGTTTTGGATCTGCTATTTTCAATCTCTTGTTTAATTCTTCAAAGCAGGATTTCTTTTTTTGCTTACAATCTTTGGTAGGTTCATCAGGAATAATTGTAAGTTCTATGTCTCTAGTCACCATACTACTTACTGCACCACTAAAAACCTGAGAATTAAGAATTTTTTTTGATGAAGTCTTAACTTCTGAATTTGCTTTAAAAAAATTAGGATCTTTTGAAAAATGTGCTTCTTTAAGATAAGCTTTAATATCAAAAGAATTATCATTAAGAGAAGTACAATTAGCATTTAAATTAAAATGGTTTGGATGACCAGAATAGACCTGTTCATCTTCAAAATTATATATATTTAGCTCTCTGACTGTCTTTTTTATCTTTAAAGTGTTTGGGTCTCGACCATGTGAGGTAGCTCTCTGGTGTTTGCGAAGTGAACTGGGATCAGTATACCTTTTGTCACAACCTTCTACTTTGCAAGCATAAGGTTTGTCACGATCACTGATTTTAGAAGTACTTCTTGCAGGTAAGTTGCCTTGATCTTTACTTGGAATAGAATTTTCAATGTGGATATCACCATTTTTAATTTCAACCACATGAAAATTGTTGCCTACCTTTTGTTTATTTTCACCACCATGAGCAGAAGATTTCATATGCTTTCGCAATGAACTTGGATCGGTATATCTTTTATCACATCCTTCAACCCTACATACATACGGTTTATCTTCTTGATGTGTTTTAGAATGCTTAAAACGGTCACTGGAATTTGAATAAGCTTTATTGCAACCAGCTACTGGACAAGCATATGGTTTCTCACCTACAAAATAAAAATATATTTAAAATAAAAAAAAATAAATAATGAAACTGAAAATTATATGAAATCTTTCTGAATTAATCATTACGATTCTCAACAGTAATAGTATTTCCGTGTAAAACAAACAGCACTAAATTTTAAAAATAAAAATATATTTTCGACTTTTACTGCACTGTTTAACTGCTTCCTTGACTAATTTTGTGGAGTGAGTGTTTATTAATAATGCACTCTAAAGCAACACGAAGGCTATTTATTGTTGATGGACCTCATAATTTTGAACCATGTGCAAGGGAAAGGAATTACACCTGAGCTGGCACCACCTTCTCCCAACTTCCCACCACGCCCACAATATGACTTTGAATCTCGAAAGATTTAACACGCATCAGCCATTCTATACGATGGGTCTTCAGTGGCACTAAGGCTTGAACTCATGATACTCTGGTTCAGGGTCCGCTAGACTGCCACGGATACAGAAAAAATTGCAGAACCACATATTAAATTCCATTTTATTAAATATAAGGAACTAAAACAAAAACATAATATGCAGGTTTTAAATCGAAGTTTTAATTTTCTTTACATGCATGAAAACATTTAGTTTTCATGCATTCAAGTTTACTGAATTATTTCAGGCAAATGAAAAAAAAATCAGAATTAGTCTTGGCATGACAATTTTTGAAACAAAGAACACAGAGTGATACTTAAAATTTGGTACACCAGTATCTAGTCTCTTTCCTTACAGGCTTAAACTTAAGAATACAAGAACAGTTTCATTGGAATTTTTTTTTTCAGTAGCAGGAATAACATTTGTTAAATGTCTTGACATTAGACTGAAAAGTGAAGGGCTAATACTGGATCTTTCAGATGTGGTAGAAAAAGAAAATAGACATAGTTATTGAATATTTTGCCAAACTTGTTTTAGTCTTGGTATAGCTTTGAAGAACACAACAGCTACAAATTACAGCAGAACCCGTTTTGGTCCCTATCTACCAACCAAATAAAAAAATATTCGAAAATTTCACAAATTCTTACACATAACAAACAAATTAATCCAAATAAAACAAAATTTTTCTTATGCAGTGTAGAGGGACTGCACAAAAAAAGTCACACTTAGAAAATACGCCAATCATTTACTAAATTTATGAGAAAGTACTTTAATGACAAAATAAATAACACATAGAAACATTTTTAAAACATTTAGTTTTGCATTGTATATACATGGAAGTTTTCAAAATGCACATACATAATTCTCTCTCACTGCTACTCATCGTAATCCAAAGCACTCATCTTCTTGTGATGAATTAGTTCAAAATCGCTTTCATCCCTCGAAGATGCAATTTAAATTGATTTTTTGGCACCATAAAGTAAGAGATAAGTTTTTGCGATGAAGGTTAGGTTAGTCAGTTGCTTGTAACTGTCATGATAACCAGATATGAGTGATGGAAGCTCTTTTTGAAATTTCATACTTCTTTCGGAATTGGTATCTATTTTAAGAAAATGCTTTCCCAATTTGTTAGAAAGCTGTATCCCTGCATATATTTTATCCACTCTCAAAGAATCCACTTGTCTGTTTATGTAATCTATCAAATTATTGATAATGCCAATCATTTCAAGTTTTGTCTACAATCAAGTGCAGGCTGTTGGCGTGCTCAGAGAAAGCAACTGAATGTGCATTGTTGGGAGACTATTTATAACAAATGAAGAGAGTCTTGAAATATATATATATGTACATCGCTGTGGCGAAGCATACACCCCCGCAACTCTAGGGGGCCGAAGGCATGGCTGACGCCTTGTATATAGTTATCTAATTTATAAAATATTAAAGGCAAACCCCGACATTGTAAGGGGGTCCTAGCATTCGATGTTACACCACTGGTACATTGATAGAAACATTATAGTGGCGCCAAAGCCATTGAAATTCATATACCACATAAAGATTGCACAAAAAAAAAAAATCGCGCAAAACAAATCATATCAAAAAGAACCGCAAAAAACAGGTTCTGCTGTATCTATTTTCACTATGAGTGGTCGAAAAGGAAATAGGACTAGAAATGTTCATCCTGGTCATAATAAAAAGCGAAAGTTTAGTGGAAAACGTTGTACCACCCAAAATATGAAATTTACGTCAGCTTCAGCAAGAAAACAAAAAACCGGCATGAATGTGAAAATTCCCATCCCTCCAAGTTCGGCGAATTGCATTTTGGAGATTCAGTGTTTTCTGCTATATCTGAAACTATAATAAGCAAGACTTGTAAAAGTGCAAAGATGCAAAACAATAACGAATCTAAAAATTTGTTGATTTGGACTTTTGTTCCAAAGCATCTACACCAGAAATGTCAAACATGTGGACCACTAGTACCTAAGTTGCGGCCCACCAATTATTTTTCAAATTTTTTAAATATCAGGCTTTTAAAGTTTTTTCATTTTAAAATTTATTTGAGGTGAACCTTATATATAAATTTGCAATATATTTGCCTGCTATCTATTCTTGTCTTAAAAGAAATCCTTTTTAATAATAGAAATGGCATTTAGATAATTTTTTAAGATTTCATTAAAGGTTTTCATTTAATTTTACTATGGTAAATTATTTTTTATTAAACTCTGATATTCATTGATGATATTCTGAACTAGACCACCCGCATGAAGCTCATTTCTGATAGTTTGGCTAGAGAACCTTTGGCATGTTGCCAAAAGAAGGTCTTTGAATCTGACTCGCATTGACTGTTCTGTCACAACAAGCTGTTTACAGGTTATATTGATCATTACTTGCTGTGGTAACCCATGGACCACCATGTGCAGGCCCATGTCCAAAATGCCCTGTTTCTCAGAATCAATTCCAGTCTTTCAATGACACTTCTTGCCTCTCCAACAACATCTGCTACAGTTCTTTGTGTTTTCCTGGATTCCAGTCTTTTGATAATACACCAAGTCATGGCTTTTAGTAGGTCACGTTGTCATGACATTTTCGAGTCTCTTTCTCAAAAGAACAGCCAAAAGGTTGCATTTCACCAGCAAGACAACAAGAAACAGCTTGTACAAAATCCCGATTTCTGTGCTTATTTCCTTTTTATAGTTTTTTCCCTCATGTACAATCATTTAAGTATGAAGTTTTCTTTTATTTTTTGCTACATTTTATACTATGGATGTTTTGTTTTACATTAGTTAACAGAAGAAATATTAGTGTAATTTTGTTAAATCCATCTGCAGCCTATTTTTTTAGCAATGCATTTATCCTTCAAAAATGGTTCATGTGATAAACTCTTATGTACAAATATTTACTGATGTCACACATCAAAGTAACACAAGAGCAATTGGCATGTGGAACTCAGAAGATGACAAGAATGACAAGGAACTGACTGTTTATTAACATTGACCAATGAAGCAACAAAGGGGTTATTAGTGAGTGAGTGAATATTAACGTGGCACTGTTCAGCTATATGAGGGCTTTGGGTGATAGAACACGTAATTTTGAACCATGGCCAAGTGATGTGGGCAACACCTGAGCTGGCACCCCCTCTCCTAACTACCACACAACAGGAGGTCGTTTGAGCTCTCAACAAATTTAACGTGCTTTGCACCCCTACCCTACACGGCGGGTCTTTAGAGGTACTGAGCTCGAACTCGTGACAAGGACAGCGATGATCCAATACTTTGACCACTCGGCTACCACGGCCCAGGGGTTATTAGAGATGAACCTTACCGTATTATGAACTAAAAGCAACTAAGCTAAAATTCCACTCTACATTTAACCACCAAACTAATGGGATGTTTCAGAGCCTCAAAATATTTAATGAGTATAAGCCCACCTATGCAATGGATCTTCAATAGAATCAGGATTCAAACATATAACAAATAATGCCACCTACAAGTTTATGACCATGACTAGTCTGTTAATAAAAATTAGGAAAGGAAGGAACTCACGACATAATAACCTAATATCCCAAGATATGAATGACACTTGAAAAAAAGATCCTGTTGCTTTGATGTTTATTTGTTCAGGATTGCTAAAGTTTTGAAGCCATTCAGAAGAAATTTACATGAAAATTTTACACAAATTCCACACAAATAGAAAATCTTACTTTTTTCAGTTATACAATTTCACACACCAGGTATATGGCAGCTAGTTTATGGTTGATCAAAGTAAATATTTACATTTTTGTCACTTATTACAATTCTTACGCATATAAACAATTAACATATTAATTCTATACTTAGATTTGTTCAAAATAAATGTCAAATTATGTTTCTTTTTTAAATAATTCTTTCCTAAAATTCCCTCCACTAACAAGCCATTTAAACTGCAGTTTACATAGGAATGTTAAAAATCCCAGAAAAATGCCTTAAATGGAATAACAAGTTTTAAATTTATCTTATTGGAATAGGCCAATGTGATCACACAATTTAATACATCAGAACAAAACTTTAGTTCTCCATAAATTACAGGGTATTTTTTTTAACATGCCACACAATTCTTAAATTTTTAACACACACAGCATGTTTGCTTCTTGAAATTTAATGACAAATATACATTACTACAAAAACTAAATAGTGAGAAAGGGAATTTGATAAAAATAAGTCCACATAAGGCATGAACCAACAGAATTTTTAAGTACATATGTTTTAAGGACAGAAATTACAGATTCAAGGATAAAAGTTATTCCTGTTTTTTAAAACTGTGATCATGGATATATTAACATATTTAAAAAAATAAAAACTTACCGGTATGAGATCGAATATGAATTCGCAAATTTTCTAATCTGGAGAATTTTTTACCACAGACATCACATCCATGAGGTTTTTCATGTGTATGAGTTCTAATGTGAATTAGCATTCTATATCTGAAATACATACGACTTAAATGTTTTTCCTACTTGACATAAAAAGCGACAATATTTAAAATTACATATTGCCATCTTTTACATAAATACTATACATAATGTATCAACCCAAAAGTATTTTGCCTGCACTTTTTGCAGACTGCAGTGATTGGATTCAAGAATCTAAAAATTTTACATCTGTTTTAATTCATAAGAGAACATTTAAATATATAAACTTTATAACCAGCATACACAATTCCTAGCAACATTTCATCTGTTATAAGGTTTGGATTAATTCTAAATTTATATATTTCTCACACAAAAAAAGAACAGAAAGATAGCAATTTATATTTCTATAAGCAAGTTTTATCATTCAAATAAATAAATCATCTCTGCCTTTTCATGCAGGGAACAATGAACTTAAACTTAAGAATTTAAAAGAAATACACATTTAGTTTAAGATAAATAAAATTACACATCAAATATAAAATAAAGAAAAGAAAGCCACAAAGGCAACATTCATGCCTTTAATTTCAGAATAAGCTGATAAGAATGTAAAATAAGGGTTACAAAATACATTTACGGTTTTATTACTATGGCAAAATGTTTGAAAAATCAGCAAACAAGACAATGCTAATATAATATGGATCTTTTTTTCATACTGGTGTGCAAAACTTAAGCCACAGGTAGTTTTTTTTTATCTTTTTATTTGCCATTACTATACAAGAAATCATCTGATAGACATGAAATTCACAAATGAGAGATAGCATTTTGTACTTAAACGATGACAAAGCATAGTTGCATAAAAATGAATACAATGCATATAGCATGGAATAAGAAAAAAAAAGCAGTCTGAATAAGATGAAGAACAACATGCTACAACCCCTTAATACAATGGTTGCTTCACACTGTCTCTTCATACACCAGATTGTCCAACAGTTCTTGAGATAAGAGTGTCCATTCCTCAATCAGCTTGTGTTTCAGATGCTAGGAGGATGTAATTGTGCCACATGGCGTCTCCACAAAGCATCCCACAAATGTTTTATGGGATTTAAATCAGGGAGAAGGCTTGCTAATCCACTCGAGTATTATCTTACTTTTCAATAGTTTCTGAATGTCAGTAGTCCAGTGTAGCTGTCTGTACATTGTCATCCATAAAAATGAAATCTGGTCCAAAAGCATTTCGGAAAAGACGTACATGGGAAAAGATCATCTTCTTATGATAGCAATCTCTTGTTACATAACCTCTGTCAAAAACGTGTAGTTCACTCTGCCTATTCAGCATGATGCCTCCATAGACAACTCCAAGACCACCGCAACGGTCTCTTTCCGTGATGTTACTCAGATGAAACCATGTCCCAACCTCTTCCCAAATCAACTGGCATTAAGAATTGTTCGTGGCACTGAAATAGACTGTCATCCGTACAGAAGACAACTCCATTCTAGAGATGTCCAGTTTTTTTGCTTCTTACATTACTTTAAAACAGTGCTGCTTAAGGCCAGCTTTCAAAGGGATGTAGTGCTCAGGGCGATGGGCAAATAGACCACCTTTGTGAAGGTGTCTGATCACAGTAAACTGCACTTGTCTCCCTGTTGCTGTACACAATTGTTGAGAAATGGAATTTGCTCTCTGGTATCAGGGGCTCCTTTCACCTGCAGAACATTATATCAGTCATGATGAAAAACAAGCAGATGTTTCTTAGAATAAAATACGCTCTACCCTTACTGCAATGGTTGCTTCGCACCCTCTCTCTTATACTAAGCACCAAATTGCACAACAGGTCTTGAGGTTATGCTCATTCCTCAATCAGCATCTGTTTCAGTTGTTGGGTGTTCCCCAGAAGATGTTATAATGCCGCAAGGCATCTTCCCAAAGCACCCGACACAATTTATGGGATTTCCAAGAGGGCAAAATGACACTTTTGTTGATTCTGAACTCTTCAGTTACACTGGTCACTCTTTAAGTTTTCGGATCATTCTTCCTCAAGTGAAATCATCCAGATGATTTTTTCTAGCCATATTTCATGAAAGAAATCCCTTGAACGTGCAACAAAATATTTAATTGTGCCTCCGTTCTTTCTTTTATTGTTGTCTTGAGCTGCATGTGCTAACTGCACACAATTTGCTTAGATTCCTGTCTATGGCATTTTGTTCTAGACATTTGCATATGCATCACCTCTCTACTGAATTGTGTGACCATTGTACTGATCGCAATACCCCTTTCTGTGCAATTTCATGGCTATCTGCTCAAAATTTAAATTGTTACTTAAGTCTTGCACACCGTAGTAGTAGTATATAGCACTTTTAATTGTACCATTATGCAGCACATTACTGAATTATACTGATATGATATTGATTTTAATGAAAACGCTTTCCAAAAGAAAGAAAGAAAAAAAACTGGAAATATTTTACATTTGAAATGAAGAGTTAACACCTCCAAATACAAAGTGTTTTTTGGAAAGGAGGGGGAGGGGGGGAGTATTATTTTAGACAAATACAATTTCATAAAATTCATGTAAATTGGTTTCCATATTTGTTGTATATTGCATTATTTAGCTTAATTTATAAATTTAAAAAATATTTAGTTTCATAAAAATAACCAATTTTGTCAAAAATTTTTATTGTGAACTGCATATTACCATATCAACATCCATCTGAATTTGAAAATTCATTTAATGCATTGTAAAACTTTTCTCTTGTGAGAATCTTCGTAAAAAATATTAATGAAAATTAAATGCAGCTCAAAGGGCTGGCATCTGGCACAATCACCTGAGTGAGGTTCCTTTTAGAGAGTCAATTTTAAAGCTCTAAGATATTGCTGGCTGAGAAAGTCCTCTTCCCAGTTGGGGAAAAGCAGTAATGGTTTTGACATTTTGACAACTGCTCCAAAAAGCAGGATCAATGACAGGAAGTAGTAATTACAATGGGCAGTCTAACATCATTGAACTTTTGTAAAAAATGATGCACATTTAAATTATATTTTTTTTTCTGTAGAAAGATGTCTTTACAAAAAAAAAAAAGAATAGTTTAATACAAAAATAGAACACTATATAGAACTTAATACTGATGGATTGGTTGTTTAATAATGAAGGTAAGAGGCGATCAGCCTTGCAATTTTGAACCATGGTCAAGACAACTAATACAAGTTAGGTTCTAAACACGAAGCACTATTATTTATTCTAATATAAATATAACGCCCTCTAATAAAATATATTCCTTCATCAGAGGAACAGCAAATATTTAATGTTTAATTTTAACATAGGAAGTATAAGCTTTATGGATTACAGTAAATGGAATTTAGCATTCTTATAACAAAAATTACCTTGCATTAATAGCCTTTCCTTGACGAGCACAACCACTCCAGTGGCATCTATACAAGGAATTTTCATCTTGATTTACATGGGAATTATTCACATGAAAGGCAAGATCTTTTCGACAAAAGAAATACATATCACAGGAATCCCAACCACATTTGTAAACACCTTTTTCCTCGTCATCTTCCTCTTCCATGTTACTGCAGTTACTAGGTGTTGGGTGATGCGAATAAACACGAAGAAATGATGGTGGTCCATAACTCTGATCAATGGAGCATAACTGAAAAGACTAGGTAAATTTAGTTTTAATTATAAAGCAATATTAAATTAATAATTTGTTTTAAGAAATTGTACTTGGAACAATTTTCTTTCAAAAAGTTAAAGAAGCATGCAATACTTTTACAATGGTAAAAAAAGTACCTCAAAGCTATTGATCATTCACATAATTGAGTGATAATTCCATAATAGTTTTTGTAATTCTAAGAATGAGTAAAATTCTTGTATTTATTTGAAAAAGACATTCCTGTTGTAAAAAATTTTACGATTTCTGAATAGGTTAACAAATCAAAGATATCTATACCATAATTATCTCTATTAAGGCAATTAATTACTTAGATTTAAATTACATGATACAGAGTTTGTCCATAAAGTAATGAGATGGTAAATCATGTGGAGCAGAGCACTTTGATGGCAGGATTTGTGGTGAGAGGTTTAAGCTAAGCAATGCCCTGACCAGCAGTCACATCTGAGCTCTGACTCACATGTGGTGCTAAAATTGTTTGAGTTTTTCATTGCATACAATGACAAAAAAGGAGCCTTTATTGGAGAAGTGTAATGCAAATAAATTATCATTTCACCCAGAGAAAACAGCTCCCACAACACTTGCCTTGAATAAGGAGGTTTACAATTACATGGTAAGGGCCTCAGATTTTCCAGCAAGTTCAAGAACACATGGATAACTTTAGAAGACATGAAGAAATACAGACATCCTTCAACGAGTGGTTCAGATAAAAATGTAGCAAAAGTAAAATGTGAATGTATCGATTGGATGGGTGAATTTTTACTAGAACCAGTCTTATTAGTTTATGGAAGTTACCTTGTAAGTCACTTCATAAAGAATGAAACATGCAAATTACTGTCGAATTACTCTACGCAAAGCTAAAATGTTTAAATACCTAATTAAGTTATAAGTTCTGACACAAAAATTAGAGGTTGTTTATTGTGATTTAAATGCATCTCATTATTTTAAATTTACTTGTTGGAGATCATCTACAATATTTTTCAAAAAAAATTGTAATCTTTTATGCATGCTGTTCTAAAATCAGAAGTTTAACATTTTGAACAGAAGGTCTCAGCAAATGTTTCTCAGCATCAAAAGAATAGCCTGTCATTGATTTTTAAGGCTCTGAAACATTTAGACATCAAAAGGTTATTTATTATTTTATCGAACAATTAAAAGATTTTAAGAACAACACTGTTCCAGATCATACTAGAAACTGTCATACAAGCTGATGAAAAGGAGACTGAAGGAATTCGTCAAAAAAAGATTCTTTTTGTTAAATTAATGATCATGTCAAGAATAATGTGCTAAACAGTAATTAGGACCTTAGGTCAAAGATTTATTTAAGAATAGCTGGTCATTTTCTTGCAAAATAAAGCAACAGAGGTACCTAACAGCAAAAACTAATTCTGTTTACCAATGAGAAAATTTGACTAGGAGAATGCCTGTGTCTGCACAAGGAGTAACCAAGAAGCTAAAAAGAAAACAATGCATGTAGAGAGTTTATCTGGCAACCACAATTGTAGAGGGTCTGAGAGATTCACTTTTGTAACAAAGGAATGAAAAAAACTAGGGTAAAGGTTTATTTAGACACTTTTAGATCCAATAGTGAAACTCCAGAAAGTAAACCTGTTCAAATGAAATGATTGGACTTTTCAACAGAACTCTGCTCCTGCTCATAAGGCAATGGCAACCCAGATGTGTTTGAAAGAGAATGTTGTATAAAATGTGGCACAAAGATTGACCTCTCTTCCCCACCCCCATGCACTGCCATCTGGTTTTAAATTCATTTGAATATAAATTGTGGTCAGTATTGGAGGCTAAATTGAGCCAAGAACAACATTCCAATTTTAGCAGTCTTAAACATTCTTGAGGGAAAGCAACAATGGAAATTCCCATGGTGGCAGTATGAGTCTCAGTAGATGAGTAGTCATAGAGATTAAAGCATGTGTGAAGTCCACATATGATCAATTTGAATAAAAAGGTGCATAATGCTGAATAAAAACTCAAATTAGAACTTAAAAGATTTAGTTTTAAATTTTATTACAAAGTTAATTTTAACTCCTTTACAATTGTATCAAAACTTACGATATGAGTATGCATTTAGCAAAACAAATAAATTTATTAAAGAAATTGAACAGATGAGGATTATGCACATATATATTAACCCCTTCAGGTACATTTAATAATGAAAAACTGTACATGAAAGAACCATTTAATTTTTATTTTAATAATTCTTACATATTTCTGATTAATATCCATTTTTACATATTGTTATGAGTTTTGTGTAATGAATACTTAAAATAGTGTAAATAATCTATATCTGGATGTGTAATATGTTTATATTACTCTGTGTTGTATTTATTTTATGTTAAAATTGTAAAATTTGCAAGCAACGCTGTTCCTTGCATTTTAATAGTGATTCAATGGAAATGAGACAAAATCTTAGTACGTTTTCAACCCTATAGATTCTACTGGAAATTAGTGGAGAAATCTACAAATATCGCGATGTATAACGCAAGCGGATTTTTCGAGAAGAATCCATGAGGCCTATAAATAGCGAGTAGCTTACCGAAACTAAGTATTGTTTTGACTAGCAATTAGTAGTCTTGCCTTGACCGTTGAAGAGTCAAACAGCTATTACTGACTACTTCAGCTGTTGAGTAGAACGAGCTAGTGCTTGTGCATAATCCTTAAACACTGATAACTGTGCCTGGGAGCTGTAGGTGTGAAGGCCTGAGATTCATTCTGAGAATTTGAGTACTTTATTCTGTATTTCGAGGAATATTTTTCAACAATAAATTTCCATCACTCCTGAAGAACTGTCTTGTTCCTTGTGACTGATTTGCATAAAATCCTCGAACTCGATCAACATAACAATATTGTTATATAATATCAAAAAAAGGTAAAATTAAGAAAAATTAGAAAAAATAAAAGAAAAACCTTAATAAGGTATATAGTTAATAGTCTTAAAGCATGTGATACTTTTCAAAACACTCTGGTAGGTACAAAGGAATCCTGCATTGTTTACACTGTCAGGGAGTCTCACTTCTGATTTTATTCTTGTAACAGACACAGCACCTCTTAGTAGGTTTTCTTTCCTTCTGAGTTGAAGGAATATATTCTGGATTGATTGAATATTAACATTGCACTGTTCAGCTACAGGAGGGCTTTTGGCGACGGACCATGTAATTTTGAACCATGGTCAAGTGATGTGGACGACACCTGAGCTGGAACCCCGTCTCCTAACTACCACACCACACCAACAGGAGGACGTTACAGCTCTCGACAGACTTAACGTGCATCGCTGTCCTACACGGCGGGTCTTTAGTGGTACTGGGCTCAAACTCGTGACAAGGTAAACCACAATCCAATACCTATACCACTCGGTTACTGCGGCCACGAATATATTCTAGAATCTGTCCCCATCTGGTAGTGTAGCTTTTTGTAGAATTTGTTCCAATCGAAAGTTCCCTGTTCTGATTTTATTTGTATTATTGATCTTAATAAACATAATTGTAGAGTGCAATGTCAATCATGTAAAAAAATATTTCTTTATATTCTTTTATATATTTTTGCATAAACGGAAAACACACCACTGATCATTTTTATCGACGCCTCCTATTCCATTATTGTACTAAATCACACAACCTGATTTTAAAACATTCTCTTTTCCATCTTTCCTATTTCTGTTTTTTCCCATATCCATGATGACATCATTACAATGTTTGCTGTCTACATTACTTTTGTCAGACCATTCCAAAGCTAGTAAACCTCGACGAGAAAGACTGAACTTCTTCGAAATTATCATATTCAATAATAACTTGAGTCACATGACGAGTGTAGCTCATCACTGTGCAGTATGGCATGAAAAACCAATGACGAACTAGACTCGTCATTTCACCAGAAGGAGTTAATACTCCATGTCACTGAAAGTCATTTAAAAATGACTCGAGAATTAATGCATCAAGGAATCTGTAACAGATTAATCTGATAAATTTTAGTAATGAAAATCAGTACAACACAAAACCCAATTTCTTAGTAATGATAAGCAATTATTAAATACATATCACTTAAAGTTGATATACCAAGACATCAATCACATCGGAGTGAGTGAATATTAATCAAATATTGCAATCTTTTTGCAATGGACCTCGAAACTTTGAATCATGGTCAAATGACGAGGACACCTGAGCTGGCATTTCTCTCTCCTAACTTCCACACCAGACCAACGGAAGGATGCTTGAGCTTCAACATATTTAACCCTTTATCGACTGCATTATGATTTACTGCAGTTTTTTTAATGCAAATTTTTTTTAATCACTACATTGAAAACTAAGGGATATACATAAACAAAATACTCAGCTTTGGAAAATTTAATTAGTTACAGCTAATTAATTAATCAAAGATATTTAACCATAAAATTAATTACACACACTGTCCACTTAAAATAAATAGTCAAATCATCTTCTAAGGTCTTCATTAATATACCAATATTTGGGTTGTGGGTTGTTTCAACTCGGGGAGAGGGAATTATAAGTCTAAGGGTTTGCATTAAAAATATTCCTTGATACAGTTTACGTTACCCAATTTAACTTTTACAAATTGATTTTATTGGCGCTAGGGTCATATTTTGCCAATCTATGCCAAACACTTGTCAATTTAAAAAATACCTGATCTGCGATCTAGACCAAAGTTCTTCAAACTATGGCCAGCAAACACTGTAAATTTCCAACTCAATTTTGTTTCCATTTAAAATTCATAATGCAAGTACATCAAGCAAACCAATTAATTGACATATATAATGAAATTGGATAGTATAATTGTAGTAACTGATTATTTGAGATTTATCCTTAAACTTTATGAAGTGAAATACATAGGTAATTCACATAATGAAATGAAATATTATAAATATAATTGAGCTTTATGTAGCTTTCAACTGACAAGTTTTGCAGCTGTGGATCGAATTTACTAATGGAAATTATCAGCAGTGATTTCAAATGATAAGCAGTTAGCAGTTGTACCTCATTTTGGAGATTTTTTTTTTTACATATATAAGTAGTTTTTAATGTGGGGGAAGACAGGAGCAAATATGTACAACTGATTACACTGTGTGAGTGTATCCACAATCGAATAAATTTCAGCATTCTTCTCTTTAAATATATAGGTAGAATGCAAATAAAATTTTTCTAAATGAAGGGTTGCAAAATTCTTAAAGTTTTCATGCACCATTTAAGATCTGATTCTACTAATTTAAGAATTTTCAAAACAGATGTAGAATATTTTACTTTGATAAAACACTGCAAATTTATTCAGTATTTGGACATGATTAAATAATTTATCAAAATACTTTGGATAAAAATGTTTAATGGTGCTAATATAGAAATAAAATAGACAAACTATTTAAGTGGTTATGATTTGTATGAAAACTTTATTTTTTAAAATCAATTGTACTCACTTTTTTGTCATCATTTGTATCACACAATGGTCTATCTTCTACAATTCCATTTTTCAATAACCCATGTGCAACAAGAAGCTCAAGAACAAGAGGAGATTTTATCAAACTTGAAGATGTAATGTCATACAAATTTGTACATGATAAATCTGACTGATCACATTCAGCACAATCCAATTTATCAATGCTATTTGAAACAGATGATTCCACTTCATCTGAAAATAAAAGGTTAAGATTATAGTTAACATGAAAATATTTTTTTACAGTACTACTGATGCAAAAAACACATGCTCACTTATCAGGTGTGTAGGGACTTTTTATACAATAAAACATTTCTCTTTTATATATATATATAATCCAATATAAAAAATTCAATATATATATATATACATACACATAAATATAAACAAAAATATAAAAATAAACAAATAGTTATAAACCTAAGATAACTAAAATTAGGAAGAAGGCACAGTAGTATAATGATAAATTCCCGGCCTTAGGAACCAGGATTGCAGGTTTAAACATGTTTTGCGGCCAGCCAACCTTCACCTGTAATTTGTCATACTATGTACCAAGAGGAAAGGAAAGAATTATGTATGAGGAATTTAAATATTAAAAAATCATTAAACTAAATAACATATGAACAAAAACATAACCTACTATTATTCAGAGTGTAGACGATGGTCGGGAGTGCATCAACAAGTAATGTGTTCCCGCCAAATACAAGAGAGTGAGAGAAGAACCGCATAAAATTATTTGCGATAGGATATTAAGAAATTTATATATATATATATATACTTTTAAAAAATCATAAAAATAATATTCATATAAAAATTAGTGTAAAATATAAAAGAAATGCAAAAAACATTTTTAAAATTTAATAAGCAAGTGTGTGGCGCCATCTATTTAATAATTGTAGAATAAATTAGATATTGTAGAAATTTAAAAAATCATTACAAAACATAATAACAGTAAATAATTACAGTAATACAAATTGTATCATTAAAAACCATTATAAATATAATTACAAAGAAAGTTAGCAGGATATCCATGTTCAATACAGTAATTAAAATTTTTTTTAAGATTTAAAAAAATATTAGCTTTATCGCTAACTAATACATTACTACGATAAATATAGTTAAAAATATTTCTATATATAGATATTGATAAATTTGAATTCCAGTAAGGCACTTTGATGATATTAAAATTAAAGGCATCTCTTTTATCATAAATATTACTATGTAGTTTCAAATCCTTAATATACAGTGTTACATCAAGGTAATTTGTTTTGATAGGATTATTATTAATTTTAACTAAGTTTAAGTAAGCCGGATAAAAATTAATAATGGGATTTAAATTATCATTTTTACCAAAAATAATTAAATCATCAATATATCTAAAAATATAATATATATATATATATATATATCATAGTCCTATACCCTTTTAGAATCCAAGGACAAACATTAAATAACTTAATTTTATTATGAATTTAATATTGAAGTAACTTAATCGTTAATTCAATAAAGTAATTCTCTATTTAATTTGCGATTTTAAATAAAATTATAATTGAAATATTAAAAAATGAAGGAGCTTTCTTTAAAAAAAATTGTTTTAATCCTTCAGCATGTCAAACCATAATTGAGGGAAACATTCATTAAATATTTTTACTTTTCTGGGGGAAACTTAACTAAATGAAATACTAATAGACAAAAAAAATTTTTTTTTTAATTAAATTTATTAATAAATACTTTTAAAAATGTATATAAGTTATAGTTAATTCATACTAATTTCATGTTAAATTATTAAAATATGTTTCCCACAGCAGAAATATTGAAAATGTGAAAAAAAAGCATGACAGGGAGTAAATGACAAGAAAATGGACCACATTTAAAAAGTTGCCCTTCATTTATCATTTCATTTATCCTAATCAATAAAATTCTAGAAACATATATAAGTTAATATAATTTAAATAAGATACTGTAATTATTCACATAAAATGATGATTACTTGAATAATCTCATGCTGAGTTCTCAAAACTTTTGTTCCATGGATTACTTAGTTGGTAAAGTGAAGACATTCTTTTTGAGGTAGATTCATTTGTGGCACAATTCCCATATACTCTGTCCAGTTATTCTCTCTTTTAACACATTTTATAGTGGTCATAAATCTTGAACTAGTTTTATTAGGTGCCTAACTTTCCGAGAGCAACAGAATTCTGGATGTTTCAATAAAGAAGTGCAACATTTAACCCCCATTATCCAGTTCACTAGAAACATCTTCAATTCCCCTTTCACCCTAAGTTTAGTTGTCTTGTGTCCTCGTGTAATTGAACTAGTCTCCGTTCATTTATAGTGTTTATCAATCATACTGGTAGCTTCATTTTTGAAATCCGAAAATGCCCAAACATATGTGCTTGAGCATCAAACAAAAAATTTTAATTCTTCAGGAAATATACAAAGGCACCAAGAAAGAGAACATTGTTTGAAAATTTCATATTCCTCCAAACAGTTTATCAGCTATTATAAAAAAATCAAGATAAGTTACAAAATTATGATTCATCGAATTCTTGTTCATAACATTGATTAGCATATGTCGACGAGGCAGTTTTGAAGTGAATACACACAATGCAAGATAAAAGTCCTCCAATCTCTGGACCTTTCATAATAGCAAAAGGTCTTCAATTTGTAAAGGCATTGGGATATCACCAATTTCTAGATAGCAATGGATAGCTAGAAAAATTTAAGAAAAGACACAGAAAAATACACCTGAAAGATTTTTTCAGTGCATTGCAAATATGTGAGGTGTATTATGGAACAAAGCATTTTCTCAAACAAAAAAATTCAAACAAAATTAAAAGATTTTATAGGCAATTATTTATAGGTAAGCATGTGAAGAAATGTATGTTTAGAATTTCTAGTTATAAAATAATGTATGTTTAAAATTACTTATATGCTTTAATTTAGAAAAAATGTCCTTAAAACTAATTAACTTTAAAATAAAATTTTTTTTTCTTAGTGTTGAAAATATAGTATATTCCTCGACATTCTCCCCCCCCCCTTGCAGTTTTTTTTTAATGGGTAAGATCTATAAAATAAAGATATTAATTTACAAAACGGTGTGAATTACTTTTTTAAATACATAGTATTTATGAATTTAAAATTTATTTTATGTGGTTTATAAAGTTTATTGATAGATGAACCTCTGTATAATGCATTTTCCATATAACAAACTTTTTTCGGCATTTAACGATTTTGTTATAGAGAACTCTGACCATAATTGTATAATGGTCACATGTATGTTTAGTAATGAAAGCAATTATCCTAAAAAATGAGATACAGTATAAAAGTTGAAATTCTTACAGTTATGCCTAATAGGATAAAGAATGTCATGAAACTTAACTATGCAAGAAAAAAAATTTAGGTGAGAACAAATTTGATATAAGGATGACAATACATGCTACTCGAAACTTATATTGTCATCTTATAATTTTACAAGGCACCAAAAAAAAGGATTTATCAATGAAAAAGGTACAATCTGAACAGGAAACACTTTTAATACACAAGAAAAAGCTATTGACCATTTCTTGGTTTTTCTAGCAAATTCAATATACAATTAACATAGTATTTACTGTATTGTGACAACTTTCTTAAATAGCATAAAATCCAACTTTTTTTTCTTGTTCAAGCGTTTTTATCTGTTTCATTATCATTGGGTAAAATGGATATTATCATAATATATTAAGTTGGGAAAAAAGAAACCCATTATTTTTTCGGTAGATGGCTGTAGTGTCGATATCTCATGAAGTATCGATCAAACAATTTCAAATTTATGCTCGTTGTCAAGGTGACATTTCACACTAAAAAAAATTCTTTTTGTTTGGTCAATTCAGTTGTGAGGTACAGGGTGTTAAAAATGGAAGTCCACAAAGAGAAAATTCTGTACATTTTAAAGTTTTTCTTTAATAAAGGCGAAAATGCGAGCGAGGTGGCTCAAATTGTGAATGGTGCTTATAGTGCCAATACTGTAACAGCTAATTACGTGCAGTTTTGGTTCGTCGATTCTGTTAAGGCATTTTTGATGTTAATGATGCGACTTGCACAGGCAGGCCCGTCGTCGAAAATGTCGATAAAATCACAGAAATAATCGAAGTTGACCGGCTTGTTAGTAGTCGTAGCATCGCCCAGGAGTTAAAGATCGACCATAAAACAGTTTTAAAACATTTGGGCAATGTTGGATTCAAAAAGAAGCTCGATGTTTGGGTGCAACACCAATTAACACCAAAAACATGATGGATCGAGTTTCCACCTGCGAAGCCCTGGCCAAACGGAATGAAATGGATCCATTTCTTAAGCAGATGGGGACTGAGGATAAGAAATGGGTCACATAAGACGAAACTGTGCGAAAATGATCGTGGTCAAAGCGCGGTGAAGCAGCTCAAACGGTGGCCAAGCCAGGACTGAAGTGCAGGAAAGTTCTACTGTCTATTTAGGGGGGCTGAAAAAGAATAATTTATTATGAGTTGCTTCCGTATGGACAAACACTAAATTCATATCTCTACTGTCAACAACTGGACTGTTTGAAGTTAGAGATTGACCAGAAAAGGCCAACAGAAAAGGTGTGTTTCATCAGGACAACGCCAGGCCACACACATCTGAAGTGATTCCCTAGAAACTTTGGGAGCTTGGTTGGGAAGTTTTAATGCATCCATCATATAGTCCAGACCTGGCACCAAGCGATTACCGTCTTTTTCTCGCATTGCAAAACTTCCTGAGTGATAATAAATTGGGATCAAGAGAAGATTGTGAAAATCGATTATTAGAGTTTTTTGCCAATAAGGGCCAAGACTTCTATGAGAGAGGCATTATGAAGCTACCTTTAAAATGGCAACAAATTATACAGCAAAATGGTGCAGATTTGATCCAAATCGGACACAACCCGAAACATGTTAAATAAAGTCTTTAATTTCCTGCAAAAATAATGGATTTCTTTTTCCCCAATCTAATATCTATGTTTTTTGAGAGGCAATATCTACGAATATTCCTTTTTGGAATACAAAACCATATAAAATACAAGATATGTGTAGCTTTCTTTTTAATATTGATAATTTAAAACTGAAAACACATAACATGGAAATAAATGCAGAAATTCAATCAAATGATAAAAATATAACTTATCAAAAAGTGTTATCAATTTAGCAGTAAAAGTCATAATACTTAAAATGAAAGTTAAAAAAAATTAACACTAGAATGTGTTATAACCCCATTCAATACAAGCCAACCTTCTTATGAACATATAGATGCGTTATTAAATTGTAAAATAATTAAAAATATATAACACAACAGCTTAATAACTGACCAAAAGGAAAGTTGCAGACAGTAATTTTAAGCTTTTGTTAGTGGTAATTGAGACACTATTTAGAGTTACAAAAAAAAAAAAAAAAAAAAAATTGTGGAGCACCAACAAAAATCAAACCAATGTTAATGATGTGACAGACCTTGTATTTTAAACCAAATCCAAGAGATGAGGATTATGTACTTTACTCTCCTCATATTCACACTCAACATGTGAGAATTTCGCTGCTGAAATCCATTTAAAATAGTTCCCCAAATCATTTCACATAAGTCTGAAGTGGAATTAGGACTTAAACGGCATCTCGACTAGATCAAATTTTAAGATGAAGAGTCACAAAGAAAACATCTGAGCTGGTACATTACACTCATAAGTACTTTGGAAAGTATATACTTTTGATGATGGGAAATATGATCACCCCCAGATTTTAAAAAAAAACATGTATTTGGCAATACAGATTTGGCATTTTAAAAACTTTCAAAATTTAAACACTTTTAATTAATAAACATTTATTCAAATTAAATACATTGCTTATGCAACATTATTTATAAAATCATTTTTCAAAGTGTATTTTGAATCTTTAAAGAATCGTAAATTTAACTTCAGAGTCCCAAAATGCCGATTTTTGAAGAAATCCAAGCAGCTTTTTTTATGACAAAATATTAGTAAAATTCATGTCATTTTAAGTCCTCATCAATGTAATATTTTGAAAAACTAATAAGATAAATGCCATCATTATTTGTGTTAGCACTGCAATTTAATAATAAACATTCAAATGTCACTTATTAGTTGAATGAAATTATACAAGATCAGAAATTCGAAATATTGGGGAACTATTTAACAAAATGTGTTTTGTTTATCAATTTTGCAGGACAGCAGAATGACAGGTAATGGACCTCACAATTTGGAACCATTGCCAAGTGACAAGGGTAATAAATGCCCCAGTTGGCACCCCAATTTCTTTACTTCCACATCATGTCCACTTGACAGCTTTAGGCTATAAAATGTTTAACATGAATTTCCCTTTTTATATGGTGGGTCTTTAATGACATGAGAACTTGTCATATGACACAAAACCAATATTTGCCATAAGCTCATAAATGTGACTACTTAAGCTACTGCAATCATTTGATAAAATAAGTGAACATGTCTAAAATAGCTTACAATTTTTAAGATAATTTCATTAAAAAAAACAAGAGAAATTTTTTTTTAGTTATCTAGGTTACATTTCAAATTCAACTTGATTATGTTAAGAATTTTGCAAAAAAACTTGTGTCTGTAATCAATTGACTAGATTAAAACCCACTAGAAGATCTTTTGTTACATAAATTTTATAAAATTAGAAATTTTTCCCCTAAAAAATATTACTTGGAATTTTGGGATAGAAAGACTTTAAAAGCATTCAAGGGAAAAAAATTCATTTAAGCAACTGGAATATATATATCCATATTCTAATCTAATTAATAAGAGAGACTTTAAGTGTGTGTTTCACCTCTACAGCCCAAACTAAGCAACCCAGAAGTATGAAACTTGGCACATAATTATTCTAGGTCCTGATGATGTGCACTATGAAGAGTTTTTTCGAAATTCGCTTTAGATTTTTTAAAATTAAATTTTTAAACGATTTTTCCATATTTTTTTCAACAACTGGGTTTTTAGTTAGTTGTTTTGGCAACACAGTGTATTTCCTTGAAAAATTTTTGCGCTCGTAAATTTCAATTATCAGCTTTTAGTTGTAACATTTTTTTCCAGCGTTATAATCTGCTACATCATATGCAGAGTTAAAATATTTTTTTGTTTTATGTATTTTAAGTATTTGTTAGAGTTTATTTTGAAACAGTATTACAGTTAGAAGATGCATCACTCTTCAAGCTAAGCCTACTTTTTATTTTTTCAATAAGAATCAGATTAGTTTGATATACATTTTTGTTTTGCGTATTGATCTAATTTGTCATTTCTTTTTCAGCTTAACAATTTCTTATTTTTTGTGTAGTCAGTGGTATTCATATTGTAATTTCTATTTTGGTTTAAGGCAGCTTAACATTTATTCTGTTTTCATGTTTACAGTTGATTTTTGTGTATTGTTTCTGGTTTTAGATTTAATTAGGTCATCATTTTTAAAATAAAGAACATGAAATTTTTGAAAGCAACATTAAAGTTATCAGAAATTCTTAACCTGGAAAAGAAATGAGATGACTTTAATCTAAAACTCGAAACAGTATGGAAGTATCAAATGTATACATATAAAGGTTCAAAATGAAAAAAAATAATAAACATGACACACATGGCTTAAGGTGATGGCGGGCCATTAGTTTAACACCTTACATGACATCTAGATGGCGTTGGCTATTGCGAAATTTTTTGGCACAAATATTTGTCTCAAGACTCCCAAAATGGGCAATAAATTTCTCTCTCGGGTAACCTTTTCAATGAAATTCTCCCCTTCAGCGAAAGGGAACACGCGGGGGGCTAAGGGAGGGGTGACAGTCGTAAAACTGGTAAAATAAATCTTCGCTCTTTTTTTTTCTTTTTCGGGGGAGGGGGTTAAAGCAGCAGAGTGAATCTTGACCATGAAAGACTTCTCATTTCTGGACATTGGTCAATCGTCAAACTTTTTCAACTCTTGGAATCCCTAGAACTGTAACATGTTTTCGAGGAATCCCCTTTCTCGTGTAAGGGAATATATCTTAAATATTTAAAGTATATAGATAAACATATTTTTGATATTATATGTAAAGACAATTTAAAAAAAATATTATATTTTTTATTAAAAAATTTTATGATGTAATT
Source organism: Trichonephila clavipes (assembly GCA_019973935.1). NCBI lineage: Eukaryota > Metazoa > Arthropoda > Arachnida > Araneae > Nephilidae > Trichonephila > Trichonephila clavipes. The sequence goes on along the minus strand of BMAU01020033.1, from coordinate 305,583 downwards.
TTAATGTTATTTACTCATTGATAATATAAATTTGTGATCCAAATGTCACCTACGCATGCATTATACTTAGTAACTGAGATATGTGTTCACAATTTTTTACACAAACTATCGACGTATAAGCTTTTTGAAATTATCTGCAGTAGCATTTCATATTCCGTGTTCAGTTCGTTTTTGTATTTTGTTTTTGTTGCCTATCGCGTTAAAAATATTTTTCACTTTCTAAATACATTTTTGTGAATGGCATGAGAATGTTCATAGCTGTGTGACAAATTCTGCGTATATGGCATGAATTGGTAACCTAAGATATAGGTCTTCTAGCTTAAATTTAAATTTTAGCATCGAATCTGTTCATATGTCGATAATTTTTTTTATCTTCATTATAGGTGTTTTTTTCCCCCACAAATGTAAAATGTTTCAAAATATTGTACTAACTAGTATAAAATTACTTCGTGGAACTCGGGATAGCAAATAATAGTATATTCACAATCTACTGCATAAAATAAAGTTTTAAAATTCATTTATTATATTACAATAAAAGTTAAAAAGATCTTTAGATAGTTGTGGCTAACCGAATTTCATGAGAACATAAATCCATTTTGCATACATATTTGTAATTTTTCTTTCCCATTTTTTTTTTTTATTGGGACTCGTGGAACACAGTTTGTCGATCAATTCTCTAGATAAATGATGTACAGAACGAAACTGTTTAATTTTTCCTGAACAAATAATTTTTAAACGAAGAATAGGTGGATTTAAAGCAATGAAAAATTAAATTTCACGTTTTAATGAACAAACAGTATGATACAATTTTACTTTTATACAATAGAACAGGGGTTGGCAACCTATTTCACGAGAGGTACAATTCTCAGTGGTACCCTGAATTACTCAACAAATGTGTCAATTTTTGAGAGGATGGAAGATGATAAATTTATAATGGTCCTTATTATACGAAGATCTCCAGAATTGCGGACAATTGCGAAATTTCGAAAAAATCGGAAAGATATCTCGAAACATAAATTTACAGCTATTTTGTGAATTATTGGATGTCATTGCTGGTGAGATTTGATTGTTTGAAAAGAGAAGATCGCGTGCACTCTGCTCTCCGCTTTTGGTTGATTTCGAAAAAGGCAAGAAAAAAAAATTTCTCTCTGTAGCGCACTTCCTTCAATAGAATCCTCCCCTTTCTCTGCAGGGGGAAGAGGGCCACAGTCTTTACGACTGTGAAACGAAATACTTGTTCTTTTGCGGGGGAAGGGGCGGGGGGGGAGTAAAATAATGTTGAATCTTGACCAAGAGAGAGATCTAAAATGGCTTTCTTACTTTTTCGACTCATGGATTCTGATAATTTGTTATGAATGCTTTATTCGTTTCTAACTATGGAAAAAATCCTATGTATTTTGCAATCTAAATTTTAGGAGCTGTTCTTGTTTTAATATAGATTTTACCGTCAAATGTCTTTTAAAATGTCAATAAGTTTTTTTATTACAAATAAAAAAAAGTTCATTTTCCATTACAAAACGATTTAGTTGTGCAAAAGCAATGTATTTACGTGAATAAATTTGTTTTGTTGGTCCCGGTACAGTAAACAATGGAATGTTCACAATCTAGTAGGCACTACATATAAAGAAAAACGATTTAATATTCTTTTATAATGGAATAATAAATGTTTTTAAAAGTATTACAAAATAAAGTTCTTATGTACAAAAAAAAATGTTTCAGAAATTTCCAATTAGGTATACACTTACACCTGTATTACATTATTAAATGTTTAAGGGAAACAATTTTGAATAGAATTTTCTTTAAAAAAGTAGTTTATATATATATATATATATATATATATATATATATATATAAATATTAAAATATATATATATAAATGTTAAAAAAAAGTTAAAGGTTATCAATTTTGATATTTTTCTAAGATAGTATGCAGCTATTTAATTAAAAAACTGGTTAATTATGGTTTTGACCATTATTTTACATATAAAATATTTTTCAAATTCAAAAAATATTTTTATAAGAAATGGTACGTAAATGAAAATAAGCATTACAAAATTATTTCATGTTCAGCAAAAAAAAAAAAAAAAAAAGGAAGAAAGAAAGAAAGATATTTTGAAATTAAAATTTACTTTTGTAACTTTAGAGAATGATTAAAATATCATTATAAGGGAGAGAAAAAATAGGCTGGCAATTAATTATCAAGCACAATTAATCAAGCATATAATATATAAACATTGCCTTTATTTTTTCTAAGAAATTTATGTTTATTTAATGAATATATGTCAATAAAACAATTTTTCAATTTGGAAGTTAACATTATATTTAAATCAAAGAAAATTGCATTATTGTTTAATTTTTGGGCATATTTGGTAACAAAATAATAGTTTCATTCTATGTAGGAATCCAATCCAAATAAATTATTCTTCCTCTCTTTCTGTTTTAGTACATAGGAAAGAAATTGGAAACTTTTATTGCTTTTTTGTACTTTTCTTTCCTAAAGACTTCGGACCAACAAGTGTTTTCCGTCCCCTCTGAAGTGAAATTCCCATGAGATATTATACATCGTGGGGTGGATGACCAGAGTACTTAGCACTTCCGAACTATAACCTCTCGTCATTAGGATTTCGAGTGTTATGACTCTTACATTTTTTTAAATAATAGTACTTAAAAGTAAAAAAAAAATTTTAAGGACAGTAATAGAAATAAAAAATTTAAAATTAAAAGAATGCATTAAGTGCTTGAAAAATACCATGAGATGTTGACCTCATGACATGACGAGATGCCTTTGAAAGGACGCTAAACGGTATTGTGGCTGACAAAACGGCAAAGTAATTTATCATATAGTGATTATACTGAGTAACAGATTGTTTTTAAACAATAATTTATGGTAAAATAGCTTTGTAATAATTAGATTGACTTAAGTTTTCTAGTGGATAGATTCAATATCTTCCCTCCCCCCGAAAAAAAAGGTATAAATTGCTCTTAACTGATTATGATATTTCCTGAGAAAATGAATAGAAAAAATAAGAAATGTAAAACTTTTTAACATTTGAAAATCGAGCAATTTGATCCACAATTACTAGATAAAAAAAAAGCAAACATTATTAATTATAACAGTTATATTTTTCCTTCGTTTATAAAATAAATCATTCATTTTAAAAGTCTTCCAAAATTAAAAATTATGAATATTTGGGTTTAAAAAATGAAAACACCGTTTAATTATTTAGAAAATTAAGTTTCAATTTTTTAAAAATTAGTGTTTTTAAAAGTTTATTCAGCAGATATATCTTTTCTGAATGCTTTACTTTCTAATTCAAAAATGAACTAGTAATAAAAATCAATATTTTAATTATAGAAATAAAATAAAAACTCCAATGAGAAATAAATATATGTTCATATCGTAATGCCCAACATATTTCTTTTTCCATAAAGAATTCATAATAAAATTTTACTACTTAAAAATTTTTATCATATATTTAACTAAAATGGATAAAATTTGAATTAACATTAATCCTAAATTTTATATGTGTAAAATGTAATGCGCAAAGAAAAATCCCAACTTCTATTATGTTAAAAATTTAGTCAAGAACTTGATCAAGTTATTGAAAATGTTCAATGACAGAAAATGCCAGACAGTATTTTTTAATAGAAAAAAAGGCAAAAATTTAAAGATAGAGACTTTAAAATCGCGATATTGCCATATTTATTCGAATCTAAGCCGCACTTTTTTTTTTCCGATGCTTAGGCTACAAAAATTCTGGTGCAGCTTAGATTCGAAGACTGAAAAAGTTTTTAATGCTGGTAAAGTAAATTAATTATTCACTTTTTATTAATTCACCTTTATTTTTTTTATTTCGTTTAGTTAGTGATTGAATATAAACGTCATATTGATCAGCTACACGAGGGCTTTTGGTGACGGACCTCGTAACTTTGAATCATAGTCAAGTGACGAGGACGACACCTGAGCTTGCACCTCCCATCTCCTAACTACCATACCAATGAGAGGACGTTTGAGCTCTCAGATTTAACGTTCATCGCTCCCCTACACGACAGAATTTCAGCGGTACTAGGCTCGAACTCATGATACGCCAGCCACGAGTACGTTACCTTGACCACTAGGGTATCGCAGCCACTTTTCATTCCGTAAATATATCATATATCGATAATATATTTTACACTATTTTTTTTCACAAAAATGTGCTGAGAATTTGGGGTGCGGCTTAAAATCTGAACATAATTAATTGAAAAAATAAGTTTCTGTTAATTAAATTAGAAAACAATATTTTTTGTGTTAATAATTGTTCCAATGGTTTATGGTAAAGTTTTACGTCAAATATAAAATCGGTGGGAAAATTTTTTTTGTTAATTAAAAAGAAAATAATAATATAATAATAATAATTGCATTACAATAATTAGATTAAAATTTTAATTTGCGAGTAAGGAGTAGTAATTTGTGTTCTTATTGTGAGTTAATTCACAACTTTCGATCAAGTATAAAGTAAGTATACTTTCATTCTTCGTTAAGTCATTTCGCAGAATTTAAATATTCTTACAGACATTCCTTCAATGACAAAAAAAAAAAAAAAAAAAAAATCTAAGCAGTATAATTATAAACGATTTTTTTTTAAAGCACACATGCAGAAAATATTTAAAACTTTCCTAAATCGGAAAGTTCGTCAGATTTGAGATGTTAAATCTCTGTACATCATAAACCTTTTCCATTGTCCACTATTTGCAAGTTACCATAATTTCAGCTGGCGACTATATTTCAGAAAGATATCGCCAAAAATAAGTATTCGTAGCCAAGAATAAATTCGCTTTTCAAACGATGGTGGTGCCATCTGTTTGAGATAGTCCTAACTACGCCAAAAATAATTCAGAATGAACTTAAAATTTTAAAAAGTTAATTAAGAAAACATAAAACTTAATTCTGGCTACACTAGTCCAAAGAGGGAAGCTTGCTTTCTTATATACTATTTAATACTACTCTAAAAAAATTTTTTTTTCTGTTAAAATGTCTTTTGCGTTTCCACCTCCTATACTTTAACATAGAAAAGTCAAATTTCATTTTGCAAAAATGCTGAAAACTGTGTAATTTTCCAAAAATCAAAATTCAAGAAACACTATCCTTTAAACAATTATTTTCTTTATATCCATAAAAATTTTATTATTATTGGAGCTTTTTCCTGCCCACAAATGTCTCTGCCGTTTCATCCCTATCCTTTAACATTGACCGAAAACAGCCTTAAACCTAAATCAGATATTTTTTAACTGAATAAGGAGCCACAGAATTGAATCTAAACCAAGAAATGGTTCAGAATAATCAAATAAAATATTACCAAAACAGACATGTATATTAAACTAATTTAATTCAGTTATTGAAAAAATATAAAATACGCTTAGATGGAAGACGCCTCTTCCTACCAGAAAAATACATAAATCACTTCCGGAAAATCCGGAAAAAGAGAGAAAAGCAATCGACATTGGGCATGTTCTTCAACGCCCCATAAGCAAAAAATGAAAACGACTGACTAATATGCAAGACTATATGTATGTATTATTTTTTTAAAAAACTTACTAAGAAATTATACATTTTTTAAAATTTAATTTTTAGGGTCTCCAGAACGAATTAATTGATTTCACATAGAAATCTATGGTGAATCGATGATCGGTTAACGAACAATTCGAATAGCAAAAATAGTCTTGGAATGGATTATGTTTGTTAACCGATCACCCACTGTACTATAATTTCTATTTTAGTGTCACACAGTTTTATGTTTGTTTATTTTCTAAACTGTAATTTTTTTCTTGTTTATTGTAGTTTAAATTATATGATACCGTGACTCAAGTTTTTAAGTCAAAAAATGATTTGTGAAGCTTTTTATAAACAGAAGCTTAGATAATGTGGTACTTATATATTAGCGTCACCACAGGAAAATTGGTGCCATGCGAATCACACCTTGATACCATTTGGCAGCGGTGACGATGATTATACGTAAGTACTGATAATAATTACTTATTTTTCAACACAAATATCAGTGGATTATTTTAGACAATGAAATTCACTTCTTACCTGCTTTTATTCTTATGTTAAAAAATAATAATCTGTTACAAAAAACTATTGCTTTTCTTTGTTCAACAACAAATTCTAAATCTTGCTTATTGTAACAATAAAGTTGAAAATCCTACCTAGCAGTATCACAAAAAGAGAATATAGTGATAAATTAAACTAATGGAAAAACAGATTGCTGAAATAAAACCCTTTTTTCAAGAATTCATTAATGCAGTACTTTTTTTTTTAAAAAAAAGTTACCGATGAGTGAAATTTGGAAATTTTAACTTAAAAATTAATCCCTTAAAAAAATTTAAACTTTAATAAAAACATTTGCAAACACAAGTTTATTCTAAGCAAAGACCAAAGCTGCTAACTTGGAGAGTTATTTCGAATGTTCACATTGGTACGATAAAATGCAAGTACCAACATTTCCTTCAATTCCATCAGATTTTTATCACCACAGCCAAAGTGACACTTTTTTTCACAAAAATTTGACTGATTTTTTTTTTCATATAAAACACGTAAGAATCTATTGTTTTGATATCGCAAATTTTGCTGAGGTGACGCCAATACATAAGTACCCTTTTCCTCTAATGTCAAATTCCATTGTAACAAAAAATTAGAAAAATGTAACTGAAAGAAATGGCAATTAAAACTAATTGGGATTAACAGATTGCCAATATTGTGTGATTTAAGTTAAATTTTTTTTACATGTTTTTTTTATTATCAATCTAGGGTTGTGCTTGGGCTACAATTGATCTGACTTTGATATCAAGGTAGTAAGCCCCAAAGTAAAGCTTGAAATTAAATCATTGCCTGAATATCGGTACACTTTAGCATTACGTCTTACCTACTTCCAACTTAACAGCGTGACAATTTGGTCTGGAAAAGCTTATTGATCTTCTTTTATTGGCTAATTCCATGTTTCAGCAGTTGCAAAATAATATGAAATTATAGCTGACTAGCCATTATCCACCCGTTTTATTGTGTATTTCATGATGTTGTATAAATAAATACTGTTTACATATTCATAATTTTTTGATATCTAGCATTAAGAATTGGATTGTATTGAAAAATATATTTATATAGCTGTAACTCTCGCCTCTTGATATAAAAAGATCAGAATTAAGAATTTCTAATAATATCTAAAGTAGAAGTACAGAAAGATATTTTTGCACTCGCCTAACCCAATAATCAAGTGAATTTCCACAAAAGCAACTTTATATATAAATGGATCTCTACTTCATGAAATAAATATGTGCTAAATTTCAAGTCTAAATCTGAAAGAGCCCAAACGGAATTTTTAACATCAATTCCTCCGTAACATTCTAGGCAGATTTCAATTCAACAAAAGAAACATGCAAACTAAATTTTATTATCATGGTCCAGAAGAGAAAAGTATTTATTTTGATATAAGGATAAATTTGTTACTACCAGACGTGCAAAATAAAATCATTAAAAAAAATGTGCATAGAAAAAATTTATTACTATATTCTCTTTGTTATATTGCTAGCTAGGATTTTCAACTTTATTGTTACACTAAGCAAGATTTAGAATTTGTCGTTGAACAAAGAAAACCAATAAAGTTTTTAGTACCAGATTATTATTATTTTTGAACATAAGAATAAAAGCAGGCAAGAAGTGAATTTCATTGTCTAAAATAATCCACTGATATTTGTGTTAAAGAATAAGTAATTATTATCAGTATTTACATATAATCATCGCCACAGCCAAATTGACGCCTCATGAATAAAATCTGACCGATTTTATATAAAATGTTAGAATCGTTGTTGCTTTGGTATCAAGGTGTGATTCGCATGCCACCAATTTTGCTGTGGTGATGTACCACATTTGATGTGGTACCAGTTTTGATGTGGTGATAAGTACCACATTATCTAAGCTTCTGTTTACAAAAAGCTTCACAAATCATTTTTTGACTTAAAAACTTGAGTCAAGGTATCATAATTAAAACTACAATAAGCAAGAAAAAATTATATTATTGTATAAGCTATATTATTGTAAAGTATATCTTTTTATCTTATCTTTTGCATGAAAGAGTAACAAACATCCATACATACAAACTTTTGCAATTATAATATTAGGATAACAAAAAGAAAATGGAACTCAATGCAAAACTTATTGGGATTATAAGATTGTAGATATCGTGATTTAAGTTAGATTTTCAGGTATTAACCTATTAGTGTCACCACAACCAAATTGGCACCACAGGAATCATTCCTTGATATCAAAAAAAAAATTTATTTATATGAAACAAAAAAATTTGTAAGATTTTGGTGGGAAATAGCACAGTTCGCTTGGTGCCATTTTAAATGCAATGATGCTAATAGGTAAGAATACAAACGCTAATGCAAATTTTTATTTACATCTAAGATTTTCTGAGCTGTTTATGGTAATTTCATCAAGATCAGACTATGGATGGGATTGAATGCTAACAAAAGTAATTCTTTTTTGCAATTTAAAATTCAGAGTTAATGCAATTTTTGCCATGTTTGCATTATGATTTAACTTTCTTCAACAATCTGTTCTTCATATATATTTTTAAAGATTTTATGAATGTTCATTTCTATGACATTTTCTTCGGTTGAAAAAAAAAGATTATCGTTTTTCTTTCTTCATCAGCAGATGCTGATCAATGTTGAATGTCATGAAAGATATGCATAGTTATTTAGACTCGCACTCCAATGGTGAAATGAATAAAAAAAGGGACAATATCGAACAATTTGATGCTTAAAAAAACAATGCAAAGAAAAATATCAGATTATGATAAAATCAGGCGTATAATGCTCACCTATACTTTTGAGCTGCATTTTTTAATGTTTGTTAAGCTCGCCATATAATGCACACCCTTCTTTTGTACGAAGAGACCTGAAATGTACATGTGCAATGCTCTCATGTTTTGAAGTAATTTATTTGAGGTATTATTCCAAGGTATAGAAAAAAATAGTATACATCTATATAGAATTACAATTCTTTAAGTTCATAAGGAGTGTCATTTCTTTTAAATAAACAGTATTTCGATATTTCTAGAAGTCAAGATTTTTTTTCTACACTCGTCTTTTTTTTTGTTTTTAAAGCTCTTGAACCCCTAAATTTCAATTTAATTTTTTGTGGCATCTTTGCTTAATGTTCCTTCTGACAATCTGTTCTTCATGTAGTTTTTAGCTAATTGTACATATGCATTGTATACCTTTTTTATATATCAATACATTGCTATAATATTTTCTGTCGTTGAAAATAAAGATTTTTGCTATTCTTCCTTCATCAGCTAATTCAATGTTTTCGTCTTTGTAGAAAAATATTGCTTGAAGTATAACAGAGAAAATGACACTTAATTCAAACTAATTGCTATTGACAAATTGGTAATATTGTGAACCATGTTTTTTTGTATGTCATTGTTTATGGCCTTATGATCTCTATGACCGATAAGATCTCATCTTTGTTTTTAATGAAAAAAAAAAATCAGAATTTTTTTTTTAACAAAAGGCTATTTGCTGATCTAGGATACAACTATGATATATTTCCTGATCTTGAAACAATATTTCTCATATTTTCTTCTGGATTTCTTTAAGTTCAATGTTGACCTGATTTTTTTGTCGACTTAATTTGCTTCTGACAATCTTGCAATATATAAATCAATCATTTGTGATCCAAAAAGTGTTAGCTGAAAAAATATGCACCTTGAAAAGATTTTCTCATATCTCCTTTTGGATTTCTTTAAAATTCAGTGTTGATGTGATTTTATATCTGATGGTTTTATGTTGCTTCTGATAATTTTATCCTCATGTAGTTTTTTGGGGATCGTATACATATCTTATATATTATCATACTTCCCATATATGATATATATATTTCAGTTTTCACTATAGTTATTTATAATTGTATGTACTCATTTGTTTGTGCTCTTTGTAATTGCTAATAGAAATATTGCGAAAAAGCATTGTTTGAATAATTAATTTTTTAGCAACATGTTTTATTGTTTGTATCATTCAGTACTCTTGTTGATTTTAGATTATTTCAACAGGGACCTATTTTAGATAGATTTTTTTATTTTAGTTCATACTAACTTAATTTTTTTAGTATTGAATTATAACTAATACTTTATATTAGGTATATTACAGAGATGATATATAGTATTACACCATTCCTCATGTAATACTAATTTAATTTTTTTCCTGTGTTGATGGCTTCTTAATATTTCTTATTTATGATATTTTGTTAATGTTTATTATCATTAATTTTTTCTTTCGGTTTATCTATTTCAGGTTATTTCACCCATACTTCAATAGCAGAAACTTACTACTGCTATTACTTTTTCTGATATAATTTTTATTTCTTTTTACATTCATTCATTTCTGTTTACTTTATAGCTTGCTAATTTTCTCACTTACATTGAAATATTTGTTTTTGTTAAATTATTATTTAATTTGAGACAAATATAGGAAAAAATATTTTATAATTAATAAAATAAAAGTAATATATATCTTATATATTGATTAATTATTTTACAATCTTTTTAAATATTAAATAAGACTTTATCAATAAACAAGATTTTTCTTTTACAGTCATTTTTTAATATAACAATATGTCACAAGTAATTGCTCAATGAACATTTTTAATCAGTTTTTTTTTATTTCAAAACCTTAAAAGGAAATTATTGTTATATAAAGATTGATTGAGTAAATGAAAATACCATACCCCTTTTATTTTTTTAAGCTCTAAGAAAATAATTATTGTGAAAATAATAAATATGTTAGTTTCGTATAATATACTTTTTTTCCATCAGATACATGTTTAAATGATTTACTAAACACAGTGGAATGAAAAACTACAAAATTGTAATAAAATACTTTTATCAAACATTATTCTTTTGTTTTTGAATGTTTTTTTAGTGAATGTAAACTAGGAATATAGGCTTTTCACCATATATATATATATATATATATGTGTGTGTGTGTGTGTGTGTGTGTAATGTTTTTTTATGCTTATATATGTTTAATCAAACATTCAAACGATCAGAAAAAAAATCATTTCAATAGCAATCTGTAAGACTTTTTAATTCATTTATAAATAATGGGGAGGGGGGAATAGTTCTACACTCAAAAAAAGCCACTGTAATGCCGGGCTCTAGAGAGACAAAAGAAACGTGTCTGACAATGGAAAGCTGTGGAAAAAATTTCGAAAAAGGGAATTGTAATGACGTTAATATAGAAATCATGCACACACAAGAGGAAGTGCTAACAGCTAGAATGAGAAGGGGAATTTCCATGACAATATGTTATACATTCAAAAATGTTCGTGCAATGCAGGAGGTAACTGAAGAGGAAAGAAGTTAAAAAAATTTCGAAAAAGGGAATTTTAATGACATTATTATAGCAATCACTCGCATCGTACATGCACACACCCGCAAAAAAGTGCTGGTGTCATGAAGGAAAGAGGAAATTAAGTTACATGCATGGTAAAAGCCCTGGCTGAAGCAGAGGGGAAAGAAACAAACAAGTCAAAGTAGTTTCGAAAAAGAATAATGGAAGTGCTGATTTTGTGAAGGGAAGGGAAAATTTATAAAACAGAAAGCCAGTGCAACGCTAGGCCATGCAGCTAGTATAAGATAAAATTACTTATTTTATTCATATTTACTCTAGTGTTACTAAAGTTATGCTATAATTTGTAACTCTTATTAAGTTTAATTCCATTCTTTTTATACTTTTGCTAAGTGCTACATTTCAGCCATTTTAAATCTGCATTAGGGTCCAGAATCTGGCAATAACTTATTTATTGCACTCAGATTTAGCGCAGGCTATGCACTTTTAAGTGCAATTTTTAGGTAAGTTAACTATCTTGCAATGGATTTAGATATTCCTATCCATTACTTTCAATAGGTTTTTGCTCAGCCTTATTCACATAAAGAGGGAAGGTTGGCTGGCCAAAAAACATGTTCAACCCCACATTTATATACATTTTATATATTAGCTGTCCTAAGTCAGCAATGTTTATAATACTGCAGCATCCATGTTATAATTTCTAATCTCGGTTGCTCATATGTCCTTCATTGTGTGATTTTCCTACTGTCTTATGTGTTTTTCGAATGTAATTGTTGGATGTTATCTCTTGTTCATAGAGAATAAGACTATATATATTATATTATATGTATATATATATTTGAATAAAATAGTGAAACTTAACACTGAACATGTACCAAATAGGATATGAATTATAGGGCAAAAAATACAAAAAATAAACTTACAAACACACAAAATAAACTTACACAACCATTAAAGATATCTAAAAGATATATCTGAAAAAAAAGATATATATTTTTATTTAAAATATTAATTTCCTTTGGGATATCTACAAGCAAAAAGTAAACAATATTTTTTAAGTTCAAATTTTTCATTTTACATAGTTCAGTAGTTTATAAAAAAAAAAATGGCCTTCATAATTAAACAAAGCAATAGTTAGTTATTAAAAGACATCTTTAAAATTTCAATAAGTTTCAAAAATAAAAATTGAAAACTTCATATCAATTTAAAAATGAGCTAGTTTCCAAACAGATTTACTCTTAAAATTATAATTATGATCTTAGTATTAAGAAATTATTAACTGTACTATTGGTGTGGATCTATAAAACAATTCTACATGTGATTATTTATAACATTACAGTTAACATATTTCATAACATATTACAGCTTTTCTTACTTTAGTTATAATTTAATAGAAAAATATATTTTAAAGAATGAAATAAAATAAGCTTAATTCTGAGAAAATGAATAAATACAATTTAAAAATACGTTAGTGATTAAATGTTTACATTGAAGCTATTTTCATTTACTTATATTAATGAACAAAGACCAATCATGCAAAGAAATATTCCTAATTAATTAACAGATCGCTCCTTTTTCAAGCAATGAAAACTTTTGGAAAGACATTTTTGCTGTAATATAATCAGCATATATGAATCTGAAATTTTAAACTGTATGGAATATTTGCATTATTTATAGGCCTACCAGCTACATGGCCCAGTGTTGCATGGACTTCCTCTACTTTTATAAATTTTCCCTTCCCTTTACAAAATAAGCACTTCCAATATTATTTTCCTCCTCTATTTAGCCCAGCGTTCCACAGGCTTTTACCAAGTGTATAACAAGGAATTCCCTTTTTTGAAATTTTTTCAATTCTTTTCTTTGTCAGACAGGTTTCTTCCCCCTCAGCATTGCACCAACATTTTTGAATGCATAACATATTGTCAAGGAAATTACCTTTACCCTCTCACTGCCAGCCTCTTCTGGTGTGTGTGTGATTTCTATATAAACATCATTAGAAAATTCTCATGGTCATTTTCACAATTATTACTGCCCTTTTAAAATTTTGGCTACCACTGAAGACCCACTGTTAAGAGGAGCCATGCACGTTGAATAAGTCCAGAGCTTAAACTTCCTAGCATTGGTGTGGTACGGTAGCTAGGAGAGATGGGTGCCAGCTTATGTACCTTTTTTAAAAATAGTTGTACATTGAAAAAATAGAAAAAAAGTAGAAATTTTTATAATTACACAATTTTACAACTAAATGGAATGTTGAATTAAAATTGTGAGTATTTTTTTAAATGTTTGACACACAAGAAAAAAGTTTCTCATGCAATTATCCTTATAAATGAAGTTATCAAAAATTTGAAATTGAGTAAAAGTTGATAAATATTTAAAATCTGAGTATTTTTTAAAAATTCGTAAAAATTTGACATTTTATTTTTTAAATCACTAACTCTAAAAGATCAAAGTATGAGTTTTATAAGAATCATTTTCATTTAAGCACATTGCTATTGGTTCATTTTAGAAAAAAAACAATAAAATATGCAAAGGATTGTTTTGTGAAAAAAAAAACCATACTGTATCATGGCAAAATAAATTATCTTTCTAATTAATACATTGCCTACAAAGTTATTAAATACTCAAAATTTTTTTTGTGTATTTTTTAAAAATCATAAAAATTAAGCGATGTTTTGAACCCAGGTAAAAACGGTAGAAATCAAGCGCTATCCCAAACGGGCCACGAAATTTACAGTAAAAGAGTGAAAGACCTTTAAAACAAAAGGAGGAGATATCCACATCAAATCAAAACTGCATTAAAATCAATACAAAACACATGAAATTTGTGATTTCAAGTAGAAAATTTTAAAATTACAAAATTTTACATGTTTATTAGATGTTGAACTAAAATTGTGAGCATTTTTTGAAAATGTGTAAAGAAAAAAGGTTTTGGTATTTAATTTTTTAAATCACTGAATTTTAAAGAGCAAAGTATGAACTTATTTAGTTCAGACGACTTATTTATCATAATTATAAAAAATCCATTCATAACGATCGAAAAATTTCGATTAATGATTTACAGAAAAAAATGCTGCTTTACTTTAAAAAAATATTAATTTAAAGCAATACATTTAAATGTATTTCAAATAAGCTTGTTTCAAATAATATAACGCAGTGAAAACGATTGTTTTTCACAAATATTAGAGAAATATTTGTTTTATAAACGGATGTTTAAATGGATTTTTTGAGTTAAGACTATGTACAGAAAGAGAAAAAGAAACAAAAATGTATCAGATGCATTTTTTTTACTCGCTAAATTTCGTGATTTTCGTTGTTTATAGGAACATTCTTTTCTATTGTAACCCATAGGCAGCAGTGCAGTTCCAACACTGGTGTTGGAAGTGCATGTTGAAACAGATAGTCATTTGGCGCCAATGGTTTTTCGATGCCAAACCCTTGGCTTTTCGTAAAATGGCTTTCTTTATTTGTTACTTTTTAGGGCTTAATTTTTAAGTTAATGCTTTCAAACTTCACACATCGATTGCAAACTACAGTAAATTTTAAACAAAAAGTTAACAAAAATACAACATCTATTAACTCTCTCAAAAATAGAAATAGACGAAAAACTCAAGTAGTTTTTTAAAATCCGTAATTTTAAATCAGTTCTTTCAATTTTTGGACAGATCACGGATAATATTGTTCTACACATGGAAAAAAAGTTTTGTGAATTATCTTTGTAAATAACGAAGTTATAAAATGTTTAATTAAAATTTTGAGTACATGTCTTGAAAAGTTGTAAAAAAAAGTTGACATTGTAAAAAAAGTTGTTTTTTTAACTGACTGATTCTAAAAGAGAAAAGCATGAACTTTTTTAGTGTTGAATATCAATTCATTAATGTGAAAGAAAATTCAAAGGGAACGATTTAGAAATCATTTTCATAAAAACTTATCGATTTTGATTGATTTTAGGATAAATCCCCAAGAAAATGGAAAATATCATTTTGCAAAAAAAAATTATACTGTATCGTGGTGAAATAATCTTTTTGATTCTGTAATTTTTTTCTTGTCTGAGTTTGATAGGAAGAATCGGATGGCTTTTTAAAACATCGAAAAATCGGAACTTCACTCCGCTGAAATAGAAATGACGCTCGGCGGAATAAAAAACCAACAGAGGTAAAACAATTATGCATTTTAAGTTTTTAAATTAATATCTTTTTAACTAATTACAGTATCGGAATATGAATGGTCAAAACAGCTTACTCGGATCATTCACCGTCATTTAGTACCTTCAGCAAGTTTCTGCGTGGTGCTGTTCGTGAGAAGATAGACGCATTAAGCATAGATAGATACATTTGTTTACCTTCAAATTTTAATAGAGTAGATTTAAATTTTATTGTACTTAATCTCCTCTACCAGAAGACTCCTTAAATTTTGTGAGCCAATGGCTTTGAAATGTTTATTTCTAAGATTAGAAATAAACATTTCAATTTTTTATTTCTAATCTTAATTCAATTACTTATAGAAACAATATACATTAGAAGTATATTTTATTTAAAAAATGCTGTATACTGATCATACATACCTTCAGGAAACAGGAAATCGTCCGTTTTTAGTTTGCATGCTTCTTGATCCATACCTGAAAAGAATAAAGCATATTATAATGATGCTCATATATAGTTACTAATATAAAAAGCTAAAACAATGTATTTTAGTAATACTGCAGTATTTCAGATTACACAATTTTAATCTTTTAAAAAGGGAAGTATTTTACTTGCAAATTTATAAAACACAGCCCATACATAAAAATTTTTTTTACAAATTCTGTATAAGCAATCAAAGAATTTATTTATACTGAAGGAAGGAAAATTCGATCTGAGTGCCTTCCGTTCTGAACGCAAGTACTTTATCGACCACGCCAAAACGATCGTCTTCACGTGATGTTTGGTACTAGTTTATATAGATATCACACCACCACAATACCATAAGCAATGTAGTTTTCAGGTTGAAGTGTAGAGTAGAGTACATCTTTTTGATGACCACTTCTAACAGTTGCCAAGCTGTTTGTGCATAGCGATAATTGTTCAAAGATAGCAAAATAGGAAATTTCCAACGAAATACAAATTGCAACCTCTATAAAAGAACTATTAGAATTTAGTGAATAGATGGAACATTTTAACACTAGGAAATAATTACACTATTTGTAAGAACTTTCTGTTAGAATTCAAAATCTTCCGAGAAAAAATGAACCTTTTTTTAAGATCCTCGAGAAATTTGCAAAAACAATAATTGAATTGCAGATTTTGTACATCCTTTTTCATATGAATTCAGATGTTTAGAATAGAACCTCAAATTACGCAATTGAGTTTTAGGAACTAATTTATAATCAGTATACTACCTGCAAAGGCCTATTTGGCATGATTTATTATCATGCTACAAATAGGCCTTTGACAGAAAATAGTTTTTAACCAAGATGGCTGCCAAGCACTATAGAAACAACTTGTAGTGAATAAGAAATGACAAACAATGCAGGTGAGCACAGTAGGAATACAACAATTCTAAAAAAGATTTATAAACTGAGATTTTAAGAAATGTAATTACATTTTCCACCTAAAATGGCACTGAAAAAAAATGAATGCCAGGATAAAAATAAAGAATGAGAAATTTCTAAATACTGAAAGAAAAACAATTTAAAAAAGAGGATTAGAGAAAATTTTAGGCAGAAAGAAGAATTAAGTATTAAGGGGGGGATGTCAGTAATGAAATGTGAAAAAATTAAGTCATTTATTAAAAGTAAAACAGTGGAAATTCACAATTTGCTACCAGTAAAAAAGTTCTGCCTGACAGATTTATTATGGCAATTCACATTTGCAGCAGAAGATCCACTATAAAAATTTGGCCAGCCAATTAATTACTCTGAGAATTTGTTATGTCTATCCCATTTAATAACGGTCAAAAAAGGAAAGAGAAAGAAAAAAAGAAAAGAAGAAAGCGTGTATTAGTGTGAACACGCGTTAGAAGTTAACTTCTTTGGCTTACATGTATTGAATTGTATAATAAAGTTTTATTTTGAAGTAATCTTATATATAATTATCATTATTTCTAACTGTATTTAAAAAATAATTAGGATGGAAAAGGTATAAGTATAGACAAAATTTTCATTTTCAATACATACTAAAAAATTTTTTTATTGCATGTATTTTGAGAAAAGTATCATCATTATTAGTCTAAATCAAAAATTTGCCTCGAAACAAAAATGCAAAATGTTCCATGTGTTGCAATTTTTGTCGAATTATAACAAAACAAACTTTCCAGAAGTATTCATCTTATGTATAGTTAAAAATTCTTGGATGCATTGTAATAATAGTGATAGGGTGAAAGAAGAAATTAAAGTTTTTTTATGTATAGGAAATCATTAAAATTCTTGAGAAATTTTAATATAAAAATTTGCATTTACCCATACTTTGTAAATTATCATATAAAACATTACATTGCATGCATACATTTGTAAAGAATTGCTTAAAGAAGTTAAATCAGGTGAAAATATGAAATTTAAAAGAAAAATCAAAACGCATGGAAAGTTTTTAAATTTTTAAAAACTATACTTATTTTTTTCTTACCAATTTTTTTTATATGATTTTAGTTCTAAGTTACATAGAGCCAGTAAAAATTTGAGACATGTTTGTAAGAAATTTTACTGCCATAGTCTTAAAATACAAATTAATGAGAAGCACTATATAACACTTTCACAACAATCAAATTAATTACACCAAAGCATATATATGATTTAAAAATTCATTTCTTTAACTGGATTTAGAAATTCCATTCGATTGAAAATTTAGTAAACACAATCTTTTATTGCCAAACTATTGGAAGAAATGTTGTGTTGCCACTAAAT
Organism: Trichonephila clavipes; assembly: GCA_019973935.1. Taxonomy (NCBI): domain Eukaryota; kingdom Metazoa; phylum Arthropoda; class Arachnida; order Araneae; family Nephilidae; genus Trichonephila; species Trichonephila clavipes. The sequence continues at coordinate 287,315 of BMAU01020033.1, read as the reverse complement.
TTTAAAACAATAGATTGTTTGTATTATTTCCTTAAAAGAATTTTAAAACTGTATATCCAACAAACTCTCCTTAAACTAATTTTTGACAGATTTTGAACCATTTAAATGCCTACTTCGGGTAGATTAAAGACTCTCTTCCGATTTTTTTTTAATTCATAAAATTGATTATAATTTGACTTCTAGGTAACGTAAAAACAAAACAAAGTATGTATCGCAAAGCTAAAAGAGGAAAGGCTTGTTAAAGCTGCTGTTGAATGAGAAGAGGGGGTGGGTACTAGCTCAGGGCTAATAGACGAAAAACACAAAAAATTTTAAAAGCTGTAATTTTTAACCTATTTTTTCAATCTTTGAACAGATTACGGATAATACTATTCTACATATGGAGAAAAAGTTTCGTTAGATTATTTTTATAAATAATGAAGTTATAAAATATTTAATTAAAAATTTGAGTATTTTTTTAAAAATCGCAAGAAAAAAGATTTAGTCATTCTTTTTTATGACTGATTCTAAAAGAGAAAAGCATGAACTTGTTTAGAATAAAATATCAATTCAATAACTTGAAAAAGGAAACTTAAAGGGAATGATTTAGAAACCATTTTTATATAAAAGCGTATCGATTTTTACTCATTTTTAAAAAAATCATAAAAAATAGAAAATATCATTATTTTGTTAAAAAAAAAAAATATAACATATCGTGGCGAAAAAAATGATCTTTCCGATTCTGTAATTATTTTTGTCTGAGATAGATAGTATGAGTTAGATGGCTTTTTTTAAAATGGGGGGAAAATTCGGAACTTCATTCATTTCTACCTTACGTTTATCTCTAACCGTAACTGGTAACGGAAATTTCTCCCTACCGTGCCCTAAGTTAACTTCAAAAACATTTTGTTTTATTTGCTGTAATCCCCACAACGAGAGAGATTTGGATAAAATACTAAGATGATAAAAAATGCATCACTGTTATTATAGTATGCTTTACATTAGCTGTAAGGAGAAAATAAAGACATGATTTGCTTGTAACCAAAGTAGGAGAGTAACTTATTGGCATCTTTAGTTCCCCTCCCCCACATGTATTTCATTTTCATTTAGCAAAGTTGTAAATAACGCACATCTGTTATGCTTTTTTCATGTAAAAATAGTATTACTATACTTGGAAAAGAATAGAGAGGATTTTAAATGATTATTTGGTCTAGATTTATGAGTATTCAATCAAATAAAACATAGTGAGAAACATTACACAAAATTGTGTTCATGACAGATGTATATATTTTTATATTCAATACTCTTTAACTATTAACACCTTAAGCAGTTTGCCTGTACAGTGTACGTGCTACCCGAAATTGGCCTCATCTGGTTTGCCCGTACGGTGTACAGGCATCGATATTTTCTCCTTTTTTTTTCTGGTTTGCCCGCATTTTTCATTATTGAAAGAGACTATTTAGTATTATTATTCTTCAACAGATGGCGTGGCTTGTCCATGTAAATGAAATGCTTTTCATCCGGGTTTTTCTACGTGGAAGAGACAAATATGCTAAACAGTGCATCCAATCCAGTGTTGCAAAACAATTCTCAAAGAGTAAATTTTGGGTAGAAACTACTGTGGAAGAGTTGCATGTATTTTTCGCTCTCAATATACTTCAAGGAATTGTAAAGAAACCTGGAGTTGATCATTATTGGAGCAAAAGATATTCAACTAATACACCTTTTTTCTCTAAAATAATGTCTCATCGCCGATTCTGCCTTTTGCAACGCTACTTGCATTTTTCTGATAATGCAGCATTTGACCCACAAAATCACGAATGCCCAAAATTAGTGAAAGTTTGGCCAGTTCTGAAACATCTCAATGAGAAATTTAGTGAAACGGTGACACCAGAGCGAGATGTAACAGATGCAGAATGTACTTGAAAAAGCAAACATTTATAGGGGGTTTTGTGTCCAAAATTGTAAAATAAAAAATGTTGTAAAAGCATTAAAAGTGAAAAATAAAAAAAATTCTCTTAATATTCTTATTCTATTAAGTATGGTACTTAATTATATGCAATAAAAAATATCCTTTTTTGGAAGCATTTCTTTTAAAATAATTGACCGCTTAAAGGGTTAAAACATTTTGATCTCACTTGTTTCTTGCAATATTAGAACTGTTTGTTAAACGAAATTTAATATTCTAGTTTTTATGCTGGTATTTTGTTATAAGACAAGAAACACGCGGCCCTAAAATGAGTGGAGATAAAAAAAACTGAGTGGTCTCAAAAACAAAAAATTTGAAAAGAAACGAGTATAATATTAGTAACAAATATGCAAAATTGAATAACTTTTTAATATCTGCAAGTACATCTTGTGCAAGTGCTAGTTATAGTAATGTCAGGGAACTTGATGAACAAATCCTGGAAATGATTAATAATAGTAGTTGTGTCTGTCTTAAAACGCGGAATGTATCAGTTTTTTTATTTCTTTTTGTATTAAATCATTTTTGCATCATACAAAGAACTCTTCTTATTAAGAGTTGCAGTATTTACCCTAGAATAGAATCGAACTTTAGGTCAAGCTCCTCCCGGTAATCAGAAACAGAGAATATGGTAAGTGATCAAAAATTATATTTTACAGTGTTTGTGTCTTTCATAGGCCCCGTTTACATGGACGAAAATTGCCGGCAATATGCCGGAACGAATCCGCTTTGTACCCGTTTACACGACAACCCGGCAAAACGCAGGTCTATTTTTCGTACCCTCTTTCGACTAGGAACTTTGCGGAGTCCCATGATGCATTGCACCAGAAATTCAAGATGGCTGCTGTTGTCGAGTGCTCGCGTTGGTCAACAGAGAATAAAAATTTATTAGTGCAACATAGCACTAATAATTTGATGGAACTATCCGAGATTCAGAAGTTTACAAGTGCCCATTTCCGATGAAAATTAATATTCTATTCAGGTACAGCGAAGGATGTAAATAAATTTATATTTTGTACGCTTTGCATGTACATATATTTCCAATATTTTAATAAGATGATACATATATTTTAAGACCAGTTTTTGAGATTTATTTGAAATTATAACAATATAATTTTTATGGAAGCACACAATAAAATTGCATTTTTTTTGTTATTTTTCCTGATTTATCTTGAGTGTTTCCATATAATAAGTAAAAATTAGTAATATCTTGTAATTAAATAACTCCATAAAGATGTATTGATTTTTTTTTTTTTTACTGTCAAAGTTGATATAATCAATAGAATAAACTGTTTTATATTAACATTCCCTTAAATACATGAGGATAAGAACTTAAAAAGAACATATCATTTTCTAAAATCTTCAGTTTTGATTCACTTTTACTTAGCCATTTAATTTTTGTTATTAAAGCAAACCATGATTTACTGTACCAAAAGATATCCCTTTATACACACATACCTACAAAATTATTTTATAAAAAGTAGGCTAAATACTACTTTTTTCTCCTCGAAGGATTAAATAATCCCACGATTATAAAACATACTATGAACAAGTTCTTATGAAAACATTGCACATCAAAGAAAATACACTTTTTTTACAAACAAAAATTAATTTAGCTTTTTAATTGAAGTTGGTTAATATGAAAGCTTTTGTTTAATAATTAGGAATTCTGAGATAGAAATAAAATTGCTTTTAACATCATTCAAAGGTTTTGGGTACCTGAAATAATCTTATCAAAAACATTTCGTATGTTTTATACACTGACTTCCTTTTTAATTATTAAATGTGTGAAATATAATGAATAAATGAATGATAGATTAAATGAAATATCACAAGAAATTTGAAATTTCAGATCTTACAAACTGGCACAATTATAAAATCCACTTCTATATAGTCAACTTTCAGAATTTACATAGAACAAATTAGAATACTGAAATCATGCAACTTATAGAAAGTTGAATAAAAGAAACAAATACATGACATGTTATTTCGTTATCACTGATATGCAACTGAAGTATCATTTTATATATTACATTAATACTTTAAAAAAATGGAAGATGAAACGACATCAGAAAAAAAGATTCAGAATTCTCACTCTGAAAATTAATAAAAATCATTATTAATTCGATAAGTTACCAAAGTTTATCATTAATAAATTAATCACAATGTGTACTAATTGTAAGCAAGATTCTTTTACCAGGGCATTCCTAAATTTCATGAAACTTCGCAGTTTCCCAAATTACACATGAGCAAAATATTAAATTACTTCAAAGTTTCTCTAAGAAATGCTAAATCAGTACTCATACCATTCCACAAATTTTGGAACATGCATTAAACTGCCGACTAATTTCGCCAAGCAAAAAGACATACCAAATTTTTTAAAATAACACAATTACATCACTATTATTGTTACTGTGTGCAAACGTGATCAGGGACAGTTTCTACTATTGGCTGTATATCGCAGCATTTGGCAGTTTTTTTATTTTAAGAAATTGGTCAATATTATACAGTACAAGCACCCCAAATTTGTCCCATAAGCATATGTTACACAAAAATTTCAGTGATTTTGGATGATGAAACACTTATTTTTGAAAACATTTCTTTGAAATTACCTTTTTTTACTGAATTCTTCATGAATATAGATTATTTTAAACAACAATGTCAAGTTATTCATTTAAGGGTAAATAGAGAGTTGAAAAAGGTTATATTAAAATTCTGAATATTTCTCCATTGCTTTTAGAATGTTAACATCCTACAGAAAATGTCTATATGTAAAGTCGTATTTGGTTTCATGATCCTAATTTCCCATAAATATCATAGAACTGATTTAAGTACACTTCTTGGGTCAATATTTGTAACTAACTCAATGCGACAAATTTATTTAGGTCTTAAATTTATTAGCAGGATAATATCAATATATATTAGCATTTAGACTTTAATACTTATGTAAAAAAAAATCCAGAGTATTCTTATGCTTAATACATTTTCAGCTGGGGTTGCACAGATTTCTTTAACACACAATGATGATATTTCAATAACAAGTGTAAAGTCTTTATATGAAATTCATCAAAATTATTGAATTTTACATTTTAATTGTGCAAATACCAATAAATGCATATTTGTTATCCATAGTAAAAAAAAGGTACATCTGTGTGAGAAAAATTTATATCAGTCAAATTCTGGAAAACAAATGTGTTAAGAAATCCTCACATAATAAATAGATAACACACAAATATTTACCCAATCATTGCTGATAACTTTCAATATTCCAAATACTCAGAGTTCCTCTAATTAGTTTCATCGAACAAAGATTGCTTAAAAATACATTACTTAAAAGTAAAATAAGTAGAAATGTGCACAATTTGCAGCTGTAATCAAAAGCACACCCCTCATATTCGTCAAAAACATATCCTGGTACTCATCAATGAATATTAGAAATATCCATATTCCAAAATAGCACAACATACAACTGAGTGAGTGAGTGAAGATTAACGTCGCACTGTTCAGCTACACGAGGGCTTTTGGCGACGGACCACGTAATTTTGAACCATGGTCAAGTGACGTGGACGACACCTGAGCTGGCACCCCCCCTCTCCTAACTACCACACCACACCAATGGGAGGACGTTTCAGCTCTCGACAACTTTAGCGTGCATCGCTGCCCTACACGGCGGGTCTTTAGTGGTACTGGGCTCGAACTCGTGACAAAGCCAGCCACGATCCGATGCCTATACCACTCGGCTACCGCGGCCTAACATACAACTGAAGACTGAAGCAGTAGCTTGTGTGTGTGAAGAATGCTTGTAATGAAAATGGTTAAATTAATGAAAGAAATTCAATTAAAATCATCTGAAATTAATAGGGTTACTTGTGGGGTAAAAACAAAAATTAACTATAATATACATTATCTCCATGGCATCCATATTACCACACAATAAAAATATCAAGGTAACCATATTGTAATGTTATCACCCATCTTGGTGAACATAAACAATTTGGTGCTTTGCACTCCGATATATTAGCACCAATTGTTTTAAATTTTGCCGAGTTGGTTCATAACATTTCAATATGGTTACATGAGTTTTATTGTTTGGTACTGCATTTGCTGTAATGTTTATATATATGATTGATATTTTTTTTATTCATTTATTTTTATTGCAGGAAACCTATTAATCTCAAGCAGTTGAATTTTTTTAAAAATAATTAACCATTTCTGTATTGGATGCTGTTGTAGTATTTGTTTTGATTTTGCCATTTCTTTCTGTTGCTTAATGAATGTCTCAGAAATTGGTGACTATCAGGATCACTTTTTAACAGTGGCATAACAGAAAATAGTTAGGCCCTCCTACATGGTCAGGTCTTGGGCCCCGAGCTGGATGGATCTTATACAAATTATTGCAAAGCCATAACAATGTATTTTTCACATCACTTAAAAATATTTAAATATTAAACTTATAACTGAATACAAAATCAACCAGAGTCTGAGTAAATAAGGTATTTACAGAATTTATTAAAATGACAAAATTTAACAACAGTCGACAGACAGTAAACATATAACCTGGTAACTTCAATAAAAATGATACACTAAAGCCCCGTTTACATGGAAGCCGGCATAATACCAGCAATTTCGAAATGCGGGTGAAAGCCGGGATTATACTGGTATTTTTTCGACCCGTTTACATGAGAATCGGGTGCGTTTACATAAGAATCTGGTGATTGGTTGATAGATTCACGTGATTATAAAATGTAACCATGGAAACTAGAATTTTTAGCGCGATTATCATGAAGAGGATATGTGATTATGTTTTCGTTTTTTTACCGCCAAACATTTCTATGCTCTTGCACATTTAAACTATACCCGCTAAAATTTCGTGTTTGACTATACGTGGTTGCTCGATTATAGTAAAAGATGTCGACTGTTGGAAAAAAATCTCTTTTTAATATCCCGGTAAAAATTCGAGTGTTTAGTAAACATGGATAAGAACGACATTTGTTTTCAATACCAACCATTTAGAAACCGTCGCCACCAAAAACCGAACTCCCTTTTTACTATTTTTGTGTTCACATAAGAAACTTCTAAACAGATCGAATCGGCTACTGGTCCGATAAATTTTGAAAAATCGCTAGCTTGGCGTGATTTTGTGTGTTGTGTTTTGGAGCAGAAACCCTACGATTTGGCAAGAAAAAACTTGGCGGATTTTGGATAGATGTCTACAGGAATGGAATTTTTTTATTTTAAATTAAATTATATAGAGAACATACATAAAAAGATAAAATATATTCGGTTAGCTAAATTTTTATTTTTTTTACACATCTTTAGAGTAGTTAAAAGAGATATTTCTGTATTTAATTATCTAAAATAACACAAATCTGATATGTAATCATACCTGTCATATTAAAACAAGTATATATATAATTTATACCACTTTCAAACATTAGAAATGAAAATTACCATTTGTAAAATTATATATAAAATCATGTAACATTTTGAAAGTCTGTATTCGCAGTACTATTTAAGTAAAAAGATATAATTTATCGAGAATTACATTCTGAGTGTGGTAAAAAATTAAGGCATTAGTGTGTATTATAGAATATAAAATTGTGTGCATATATTGAATATTTAATGGTAAACTCCTAGGAGAGCCCCCACCCTTGGCGCCAAACCGGAAAAAGCGCCAAGCGAAAACGAAATGGCGCCAAGCAAACCCGACAACGGTGACAAGTAAATATAGCAGTATAAGATGGATGCACAATGAAAATATATGTAAACAATACAGAAATTTAACATTTAAGATAAAAAATATAACAGCACTTACTTTCTTATTGTTGATCCTTCCCAAGTGGAGGGTAAAGTGTAACAAATGCTTTAAAAAAATTCTGGAAAGTCTCGTCGCTGAGTGAGTGATCGCGAGAGCGCGGCCATAAATACTCAGCGAGGTAATGGTCGAACATGCCTTTTGCGTGGCTGGTGTGATTACGGAGAAAACGTTTTATTGCCGATTAACTTACTATTGGAAAACCACGAATTCTTTCTTATACTTCTGCAAACATAATGCGTATTCACACCTTTTTTTCGACATTTCCATTCAAATCTATCCAAAAGAACACTCTTTCTACAGCAAACACAACTCTACAAAACTCTACAAACAGCATTCAATAACGTAAAAAATTCTAACGTGTATTCACTTACAAGCGCAGCCATACTTTCAACCCGGTGCCCAACAACAAAATGAATTTTGAAATGCGCGCCCACAAATGACGAAAATTCTAGAAAAAGTTAGGGTTGCCATATGTTGTATTTAAAAGCAAAGTTACCATGACGGCGCAATTATCGCCAACCAAAGTAATTCGCGCCAAGGGTGGGGGCTCTCCTAGGTGTGAACCAAAGTTATTTCTAATATACGTTTTTACCATAGCAACCACATCAACAGATGATAAAAATACCATATTGTAATGTTATCGCCCATCTTGGCGAACATAAACAACTCGGTGCTATTACCCCCGATATCAAACTAGCATCCAAATTAGTTCCAAACAATTTGGTGGATAGTGTACTGATATCAAATTAGTACCAATTTTTAGTCATACTCAAGAAGCTTGTACTTTATATTTAATGTTAGAAGTTATAGTAATGTTAGAAAAAATGAAATTAAAGTTGGATTTTTGAATCCACATCTTCAATCTCATTAAAATTTAGATCATACCTAATTTATTTTCTTGAATTATTTTTATCCACAGACTTTCTAATACAATGTTACTCATTCTTCTCTTGCAGTACTTTCATATAAATTCATCAGCCAGCTAGTTATTTTCCCAACCTGAACATTTGATAAATTTAAAACCAAGCATTTATTAATGCATCAGAGGGTCATCAGAGTATCACAGGTATTTTTTCCTTGTGCACCAAAAACCACAGTAGAAAAGGAATGTAAATTATACTCATCTGAGTTAAAACAGTTTAAAAAAATGACTGAAGGCAAACTAAAAAAAGAAAAGAAAAATTACAAATTTACAATGAATATTAATGCTGAAATAAAGCTTTTCAACAAAAATTAAGTGTTTAATCCAAACTATAACTTCTTTTTAAAAACATCTATCAATTTAAAATAATGAATAGCAATCAAATATGGAGAACACATGACCTTATAGGAATGACTGCATTTTAATGTACAAGGGAAATAATATACAGTTTGCCAGAATGAAATTGTTACCATACCTTGAAACATTGCAAAATCAGAGGACTCAGTTTTCAGATACTTCAATCAAACTTAATCTTTGCTTATCACATAGAAAATCATCACTATTTTGACAGGAAAATTACAGAAAATACAAAATGACCATGCTTTCTAACTTACACAAAACATCTCTTTAGATACCATGCAACATCAACCATATGGGCACAAAAAAGCAGAATCTGTGACATAATTTTGATCGAGTTAATTAAATTCACAAATTTTCAACAAGTCATCAATTTATGTGAAACAATTACTGTATTATATAAAGTAAATATTCCTATATGTGGCATGTCTGGTAAGCAGAGGACATTTTTAGTACTTATTAGTAGTTTCCTATAAATAAAAAACAACAATAATTTAAGATTTAATCTGTTTTATCCATCTCTAAAAAATCCTTTTACCATTCAAAATATGCTTTTCACATGCATTATATAAAAGGATCTAACACAAACAAAATGCCTACAATTTAAACACATTCATTCAATGAAATAAAATTTTATAATTTTTCAACAAATACATCAAACACAATCTCACATAGCTTACGTCTTTACCTAAATTTATTACAATCAAATTCTTCCCGGAATGTAAGAAATTTGATTTTTGAAAAAAAAATTATACCACTAAACATGCATTAGATAGCAGTTCTGTCTTTATTCAACCAATTTCTTACTTTTGTATTTATATCTACAGGATGTCTCCAGTTAAAACTATTGTCAGATAATTTGAAACTTCACTGTAAAATAATTACAGCGAACATCATAGGTTAGAAATTACCTTAAAAAAACCGAGATATTTAGTTCTTTACATTTCATTAATACCACAGGTGCAAGATACGAGGAAAACGAATTTATCCATTAAGAAAAACTTGCCATGGAACTAATTATACGAATATTACATCTTCCGCAAAATAAACCGTAACTCGTTTTCCAAATTTTAGAAAATGACAAAATGCAGTTCATGAGCAATGCAACATTTCGCTACTTATACACAAGAAATCAGGGCCTTGAACGAGCGAAGCAATCAAGCACGACACAGTTGTGTTTCCGCTTATTACACACTATAACAAATTTTCATCATTGTTCTTTAAAATTTTCTTTCGAAAAAAAAAAGTTTTGAAAAACACTGGTAGTCAAAATAATTCAGATAAAGTAGGACCGCATTTGTTTAATAAATACACATAAACTTACCATAAACAGGAACCAGGATTGAAATTTTTATATTTATCATAGATCATGAAGGAATTTTAAAATACACGAATAATGACATTTTGTGATGTTTTAGCACGTTTCAAGACATGTTTTTTTAACAAAATTAAAATAAGGTGCAATAAAATGTGAACACATTTTCCAAACAACACAAGCGATTTAATTATTGCATTACACCACCTCAGAGATTTAACATTCTACGTCGGCAAACTCTTTCTAGTTGCCAATACCGTAAACATAGAGATTATCAACAGAGGACAATTTAAAGCTACAATCTCATTGGGTAGATTTCATGACATCTTAACCAATGAAGGAACAGTAATGTGTCATTGTAAGGGACTTTTCGTCTGCAAAACATTGAAAAATAAAAATAACCGCAAACTAGTTTCTATAAACACATGCCGTTCATTTATCAAATTCTTATTTTCACTGAATAATTTACTATAAAAACAATGCTGAGTTATATAGCTAAGCCATTGTATGAAATTTTGTTGTAATCGTACGATAACTTTATAATGCTTTGATATTGGTTAAAATCTGTCACAATCGTCAATTCCAAAATAATTTTTTTAAAGATTAAATGAAAATTGAAAGGGATTGTAATTTATAACTCTACGAACTTTATTCTTAGACAACTCTTTCAAAGGAATCGATTAGGAAGTGGCCCAAATGTTTAGGAATAACAAAATGAATTGTTATAGAAAAAAGTACGCTATCAAAAGAAATTAATTATATAGGCACAACATTTCTTACTTATTTTTAGAAAAATTAGATTTTTGATAATTAGTTATGTTTTAATTGCAATAATTTAAAAAAGAAACTAGCGTAAAAACTACACATTCGTGTTTGCAGCGACCTTACAGCTCAACAAAACGACTCCAAAACTGAACTGAATTTATCTGTTATTCTTGTAGCGTGCCTGTTTTTACCATGTGTTGTAGATTTTGGAAGCTTACCTCTTAATTGCTCATTTAATCTTTTATCTTTAAAGTAAAAGAATTAATAAAAATTTATTGTTATTTCATTCAACCGTGATGTAGTGAACAATGTCTAACCACGCAACGCGGCAGTGGGGACCCCCTTTTGGACTTAAAAACACGTAAGCTATTCTGTTCTACTGGCGAATGCAATACAAATTCTTCTACTACGGATGATCAGTACGTAGCGGAAGATTTTTTTTTCTCCTTCTCCTCAAGGCCACTTGAAGCATCTGCTCGGAGATTCGTTTCGCTTCCTGCTTATTCAACAATATGACTAGTGAAACCGTTGAAGTCGCTCGTATTGCGTTGCGGCTGCCGCCGTTTTGAAAATCGAACGTTCGTCTATGGATTGCGCAATGCGACCATGCATTCACATTCAGTGGTATCGCCAGTGATGATACTAAGTATTCTGCTTTGGTTGCGAACCTGGATGCTGAAACTCTCTCCTACGTGTCGGACATTGTGTTAAGCCCTACGAACAGTGACAAATATCACACTCTCTCGCAGCGGCTCATCACCCAATTTAGCGACTCGAGACTCAAAAATTAAGAAACTGCTTAATGACCTTCAGCTAGGAGATGAGAAGCCCAGCCACCTGTTGCGAAAAATGAAAGAGCTGTCTAATGGCCAACTCCAGGATGACTTTCTGCAAAGTTTGTGGCTTCAAAGAATGCCACCACATATCCAGACTGTTTTGTCTGCATCCTCAGAGCCTTTGGATAAACTGGCTATCATCGCTGATAAGGTTTCTGAAGTTGTTGGTGCGTCCTCGACTATCTGTGCTGCCACAACTGTTCCTCCACCATCCCAGTCATCTTCAAGCAGTGTTCAGCCAACCATGGACTCTCTCGCCAGGCAGATCCAAGAGCTGTCTCTACAAGTTGCTGAACTGACAAGAGAGCGCAATTCTTCTCGCCACCAACGATATAGTTCTGACCGCCGGAGATCACATTCACGCTCTAGGAGTGTCAATAGAGGAAGTGGCATCTGCTACTATCATCGCCGTTATAAAGAGCAGGCCCGCAAGTGTGTTTCACCTTGTGCATTTGTGCAAAAAAACGAGTAAGCTCTGTCATAGCTGGAAAGGCAGAGCCCTCGAAACATACCAGCCGGTTATTTTTATTAGACCGCAAGTCTGGCCAGAAATTCCTCATAGACTCTGGAAGTGAAATCTGTATCATCCCACCTTCTCCAACTATGAATAAATCACCTCAGTCTAACTTCTCCTTATTTGCTGCTAATAATACCAAAATTCCAGCCTATGGTATGGTCCATAAAGAACTGAACCTGGGTCTGAGGCGACCTTTTGTCTGGACTTTCATAATTGCTGATGTATCATCTCCTATAATTGGTGCTGATTTTCTAAAAAGCACTTCAACCTTTTAATTGACCTTAAGAAAAAAGGTTGATGGATGTGGAAACTTCTCTTTTCACTCCTTGTGTTTTTTCAAATATTGTACAGCCCTCAATCCTCACTGTAGATGCAAACATTAGTTTTAAAAACATCTTGTCGGAATATCCAGACCTCAGCAACACTTCTTTAACCCTCTAACCGGATCGCACGGAAAATTCCGTCAGTGTAAAGATGCTTCGAAAATGGACTGCACTGATTTTTCTGCCTTCAAGTAACGTTTTCAAAAGCGGATTACCCACACTTTTCTGAAATACTTTCCCCCTTTTAAGGTTTAACATCTTGAAAGATAATGAGGGACGGAGGAAGCAACACAGCAGGAGTTTTATGGCTCGCAGGGAACCCCGTGTTTTGACCCTGGGGCAATCGTAAAAAATCGGAGAGAAATTTCTTTAGAACCCAAGAAGTTTTTGTTTACTAGCTTGTATTTTAAAAGTTTTCAAAAGTCCCAATGCATAAGTAAAATATGTTACAATTCCCTTTTGGTTTCATATTAATTTCAAACTGTAACAAGTTGGGGCGTGTCAGGGCAATCTGCTATTTTATATAGTTAGACAAATTATCTTTTTTAAAGTATATTCTTTCGCTTCATTTTTCTTATCTTAATCAATGCTTTCAGAGTTTTTGAAACATGATTATTTCATTATAAGAGCCCCCAAAAAAAATATAATAAAACACCAAACACTTTAAAATTTGAAATCTTTTCAACTGTCCAACCACTAAAAATGAATAAATTTAAACTTCAGCAAATAATTTGAAACAGTTTCTTACACTTTGATAAAAATAATAGCAAAAAAAAAAAACTAATTAAGATCTATTAATTTTTTTTTAGATTTCATAGCCCAAGTGTTCAGGGAAGTTTACGTACAGTGCCTAGTTATATATTGTTAAAATACACCGAATTATATTTGAATTTTAAGTGCTTGAACTTCAGTTTACATCAAAGACAACACGAATGAAGATTTTCCCACATTTTTTTATAACTTGAATGTTTGAATAAATGGTAATCAAAAATATACGGAAACATTTACAGTAGACATTTATGCATATAAATAAACATAAAAATCAATTTTAAATTCGAGCTATTCAAAAACATTCGAATTATTCTTCAAAAATATCTATTTATGCAAAATACCTCAACATTTATCTTTTTTCAAGGCTAACTGAATAAGTAATTAAAATCTGGATATTTTTTGAAATCTCGACCGTATAAAGCTAAACATTTTATGTTAGAAATTCCATTTGAAATTTCTAAAAAAAAATGTATCGCAAAGTTAAAAATTATTTACCATAAGTTCTAGCAACTCTTTGAGTATAATATAAATTTCAAATTTTTTATTATATAGCTTCTTTGGTATTTTTTAATATATTTTGAAGATTTCATACAATTCAGTTGAAAAATGCATGCTAAGAGCAAAAAATATACTAAAAAAACGAGGAATATACAATAAAGTTTTACATAGAAGCAAAACTGAGAAGCTAAAGGGTAGGAATGAAAAATTTTGAGTATATCTGAAGTAGTTTTCGAAATAATTATTTTAAAGTTCAGAAGATTTGTGTGCGTTATGTTATACTTAATATTAATTAAATGGTTAAAATAATATGTTAATAACAGTCATGTAATCGTGTAATGACACATTCATATACTAATAAAAATTATAATGGTCATTGATGCGAATGTCAAGAATTTTATGTAATTTTAAATTCAGACATTAAGATATTGATGTAGAAAATATAAAACGACAATCTAAAATACATGAAAAATGCAGTCTGCTATAAAATGATCTTGACAAACAAAATCCGGCATTTTCACTTACTATGGCAGAGCCGGCTTAGTCAGGGGCGATCTGGAAAAACAGAGAGAGAACCGCGGTTTTGATGGATGCCGCTCTAGCTTTTAAAGTTCCCAGGAAAAATTATATATATATAAATTACAAATGCAAAAATAAATCTTGTAATGTTCCATACATTTTTATAACAACGAATTGTGGAATTGGCTTCCAATACATTGTTGTTTTTCACAATATGTAAGGTAACCAACCCTACTTTAGATAGATTTGTACTACTTTTTCGTAACCGTATTCCTTTTAAAATTAATTCGTGAAGCCGAAATACACCTTTTGCACCCTTAAAAATTTATGTAAACTATAACGGTTAATTTTAATTTATGCAACTTGTGAAATGTTCATAATTAACCATTTCCGTCTAAACAGTTTACATGAAAAAAAGTTTGGACTCCCTCATTCAATAGGGATTTATATAAGATTCTCTAACATTAAATTTTATTTATCACCGAGTAGGATCGAGTGGTAGTGTATAGTGCTTCCACACCAAAGGTCTGAGGTTCTATTAACGGGCTGCGCAAGGTCGACTCTGCCTTTCATCCCCGCTACATTGGGTTGATAAATGAGTACCAAGCTTGCTTCGGGCCTTAAACACTGAAGGTCTCTCTTCAGACAGACCACAAAATCGGGACATCTGTTCATGCACCTCAGCGTCCAATGGTCACGTGTATTATGATGGGCACAGTAGTTCCTGGCCCTCATGGATTGTTGTGCCTCTGAGTTTGAGTTTTAAGTTTGAGGATTACCTCACTTTGGCGATACCCCTTAGATAAACATGTATTTCCACTCATTTGCAATTAAACATTTTTCTTTAAATTACGTTTATTTCAGAAGGAAGTTTGATTTTTCAAATGTATTTGCTTAATAACATGTATATTTGTGTATTATATTAAAAATTTGATCAATCCAAAATTACATGTTTTTAGCTTCTCTAAAAGCTTTTAGGATTTTACAACTGATCTTACAATCCATATACGTTTTATAATATTATATTTAAAAATAATAAAGACATTTTTACGAGTGTGTGAGCTGTTTTGCCTCGTTTATAAATATAAAAAATTGCATTCAGCTACAGTTTTTAAAATGTACAGAAATAAGTGGAGAAATAGTATACTTACATATTATGACTATTTTTGAATGTAGTAAGATATATTTATATTTCAGTTTCTTTACATTTTGAATAAAAGTTGTAAGCCATTTTGCGAATAGTTTGATATTGAGTATAATTCCATAGGCTGTTTAATATTGTAAAGTGTTTTACTTTGATACCAGCACACATTAAAATAAGGCTCATTTGCAGTTATATGATCAGCTTCAGTGATATTTAAATTTTCAAAAATAGTTTACACGTACGAAAACATTCTTTCACAACCACACACTACATCTCATACTATATCTTCCCTACAGCAGGAAATATTTGTGTATACTGAAAAATTTAATACTGGATACATTTCCAAGTATTAAATTTGTTTTTAAAATTTGGTATGAATACATTGTGGAACTGTCGGTTAACTTCAATGAACAAAATTGTTTTAAGTGTACTGTTTTGAAAGACAAAATTAATTAGGAAGAACTTTTCTCACAATAGAATTTGTAATGACTGAATTGTGTGAAAATGTAGTTATCGATGTGTGACATTTTCCCTTGTAATAAAAGAAACAGAAAGATAAGAAATTAAACTTGAGTAGAAAATGGTTAGAAGTACTGTCATGCGCATTTGAAGAAGTATATCCCCCATTAAAATTAAAAATTATTGACTGAATGTGTGTTATGTCCATCACAAATGCCGATGTAGAAAAGATATTTTTATTTAATACAAGGAGTTCGAAAAGGAGAGCACTAGGAATGAAAATTTAGATTTTTTCCGAAAAATATTCTGTTAACATAAAAATATCATTTACATGATTTAAATTTAAATAAATTAAAAGTATTGAAATCATTTTTTATGTTATTCTAAATTAAAAATATAATTGAATAGAGAAAGATCTGTTTTATTTCATAAATATGCACCAAAAATGCACCAATTGTTTAAAAAAAAAGATAGGGCCTTTACTCTTTTTACCTCATAACTTTTTTAAAAACATGAAAGTGAGCGCGTTTTATTACTCTCATATTCAAAAATGAATACAGGATGCTTTTTTCTGGTTCAAATCGCAATACCAAAATATTTTTTTTTAATTTTTAAAAAATGACAGAAATATAAATTTTGTTTGAAGAAAATATAACTATTTTTCAACTTTTAACACGCCATTTATTTCATGTTTTTTTTACCCTGCATTTTGTTTTAATTTTACTGTGACTGAATCTATGGGGAAAACGACAGAGTAGAAAGAACTACGGTTTTCATACAAGATTGCCCAAGGCAACTTAACAGCTAGCTGTAAACGATCGCTATCCTGGTTCTCAATGATCAAATATGCCGAACCAAGTCATAAAGTTGTCCCCTTTCGACCTCCCAAGTTTTAAAAGGGGGAAAAAATTGAAGTCAGTTGAATTTTTGAAGGGAATAGCAATATAAGAGTAAAACGCTTTCGGAATAACTTTTCAGGAGGAAGGTATCCAGTTAGAGGGTTAATTTCCAAATCAGCATCACATGGCACAGTCCACCATATTATTACTACTGGCCCACCAGTCACTGCCAGGCCTAGAAGGCTAGACCCTAAACTGTATGATGCAGTGAATGTAGAATTTGAATTTCTTCTTGCTCAAGGCATTATTAGTCCTTCCAAAAGTCCCTGAAGTTCTCCTCTTCATGTTGTGCCCAAATCTGACTCTGCAGTTAGACCTGTTGGGGATTACAGGCACCTGAATTCTGTTACTGAGTTCGACAGCTACCCCATGCCTTATTTGAATGACTTTGCTCATGCACTACATGGCAAGAGGATATTTTCCAAAATAGACATTTTTAAGGCATTCCACCAAATCCCTATAGCTGAGTGTGATATTCCTAAGACAGCTGTAACAACTCCATGGGGTCTTTACGAATATACCCATTTGTGTTTTGACCTTGTGAATGCACCACAAACCTTTATGCGATTCATGCACGAAGTACTAAGAAGACTTCCTTTTTGTTTTGTCTACTTGGATGATATTTTGTGTTACTCAGAAAATGCTGAGGAGCATCGTTCTCACTTAAGAACTATATTCTAAAGACTGAACTCATATGGTTTAAAACTAAATATCTCTAAATGTGTATTTGGTGTGACTGAACTCATTTTCCTTGGCCACCTTATCACTCCTGATGGCATTAAGCCATTGCCTGACAAAGTTCAAGCAGTTCTTGATTACAAACAACCAGAGACTGTTGGCTCTCTGAGAAAATTTTTAGGACTGTTAAATTTTTATAGACGTTTCTTGCCCAAAGCAGCTGAACAACAGTATCTTTTAAGTGAATTTTTAAAAGGTTCTAAAGGTAAGAAGGACTCAAAGCCTTTAAACTGGTCTGAGGCAATTACAGCATTTCAGAGGTGTAAACAAGCTCTTGCTGATGCTGCACTTCTTGCTCATCCTTCACCTTCTGCCCCGCTTGCTCTTCATGTGGACGCCTCTGATTATGCCATAGGAGGTGCACTTCACCAAGTTGTGGACTCTGAGCTACAGCCATTGGCTTTCTTTTCCAGAAAACTTACTTCATCTGAAAAGTCTTACAGTGCCTACGACCGTGAACTCCTTGCTATCTACTCGGCTATCCGACACTTTCGGTATATGCTGGAAGCTAGAGATTTCACAGTGTTTACTGACCACAAGCCCCTCACTTATGCTTTTAGGCAAAAAAGTGACAAGTGTTCTCCACGGCAGATCCGTCAGCTGGATTTCATCTCTCAGTTCACCACAAATATTGTACACATTCCAGGATCTGACAATATTGCTGCTGATGTTCTCTCTCGTGTTTCTGCAATCACCTTCCCAAGTCAAATTGTCTATGACTGTATTGCTGAGACACAACAGACTGATCAGGAGCTTCACACCCTAATAGCATCTGGAACTTCCTTGGAACTCAAAAAAGGTAACTTTTCCCAATTCGTCTACTGAAATTATGTGTGATCTATCAACGGGCACAGCCAGACCCTACATCCCAAAACAGCATCGCCAAGATGTTTTCTCTGCTATACATAATTTATCCCATCCTGGCATACGTCGATCAGTGCATTTGATGAAGCAGCGTTTTGTTTGGCCATCAATCTCATCAGATGTAGCTAAGTGGGCAAGACATTGCCTAGCTTGCCAAAAATCCAAAATTCATCGTCATACTAGATCACCTCTTTCATCATTTCAAGAACCTTCCCAACGTTTTGATCATGTTCATCTGGATCTCATTGGACCTCTACCTCCATCAAATGGCTACACCTATTGCCTGACAATGATTGACCTTTTTTCGAAATGGCCAGAGGCCCAACCTCTCAAAGACATAACTGCTGAGACTGTGGCTGAGGCCTTCTTTTCCTCTTGGGTGTCTCGCTTTGGAACTCCTGCAATTCTCACAACCGACAGGGGCAGGCAGTTTGAGTCCTCGCTCTTCAAAGCTCTTAGCAAACTACTTGGTGTTCAGAAGTGTCGTACAACTGGATACCACCCTCAAGCTAATGGGATGATCGAAGAATTGCACCGCCCATTGAAAAGTGCAATCAAATGCCATGCTACTGAGCGTTGGACAGAAGTACTCCCTATCATCTTACTAGGTCTACGAGCTTCTCTTAAAGAAGATATTCTGTGTACCCCAGCTGAATTAGTTTTTTGGACCACTATTCGACTGCCAGGGGAGATGTTTGACTCTTCCAAGCCAGACGATGATGTTGTGAATTTTATTTCGAAACTTAAGTCTTACATGCAATCACTTCACCCTAAACCACCAAAACACCATGGCAAACGTTCAATTTTTATCCATCCAGGACTGTTGGAAGCAACACATGTTTTCCTTCGTCGAGACATGTTACGTCGTCCACTTCAACAGCCCTATGATGGCCCTTTCAAAGTCTTACAAAGGAAGGATAAAGTGTTTTTCCTTGACATCAATGGTAAACGGGTATCTGTATCTATTGATAGATGCAAACCTGCCTTCTTTCTTAACACTGAGGACTTGCAACTACCTCAAACCAAGAATGAAACACCTGCTACTGTGGAACCTAATGCAACAACTCCAACACCTGCTACAGTGGAACATGATCCAACAGCTTCAACGCCTACCCAGCCATCTACACGTTCTGGTCGCAAAGTTCATCTTCCAACTAGGTATCGTTGACACTGGAAGGGGAGTATGCAGCGGCCTTACAGCTCAACAAAACGACTCCAAAACTGAACTGAATTGATCTGTTATTCTTGTAGCGTGCCTGGTTTACCATGTGTTGTAGTTTTTGGAAGCTTACCTCTTAATTGCTCATTTAATCTTTTATCTTTAAAGTTAATAAAAATTTATTGTTATTTCATTCAACCGTGTTGTAGTGAAGAATGTCTAACCACGCAACGCGGCACGTTCTAACAATATACAATTATTCCTCATAATACAGATTTTTATATCTAGGATAATATTGCAGAAACCTATCATGATATGTACCTTTTTTAATATAAAAGAAAGCTGAAAAATTAAAATGATTAATTACTTGAAGCATTAGGTAATTAAGTATTACAAAGAGGGATAGATTTCATTGTATAAATGGCCTCTCTTATTTGAAAATACCAAATTATATTACATTTTCATTGTATGACTTTTAACAAACAATTTACTTCATATTTGCTTTTTCACTAAAAAATTAGAAATTTGCAATGCTTTTCACTTCAATTTTCAAATTTATGTTTGCACTAGAACTGATGTTTGTGTGTGTGTGGGTTATGAAAGTGTAGGGATCTGAATCACAAACAGTGGGCTTCCAAACGTGTCATGTATTCAAGTTTTAATTTCACCGAAGATATTCATATCATATATTAAAGTATACTGCATTTTAAACTGGACCGTTTTTAACCTCCCCGGCACCCTAGGCATTTCAAATTTTTGCGCCCCTCCCACTATTTTCAGAGCACCCCTTCCCCCTCCTTCAGTTCTTAGTCTTCTTAATGGGCAGGGCCGGACCGTGACCTTTGGGGGCCCTGGGCTTACGATATCTGCCCCCCCTAAATAATTAAACTTTTGTCACTTTCCTAGAAAAAAATTTTGTGCGGGTATATTTAAAATATACGAAATTTAAGGGTTTTTTTTAAAAAATTTTCTTTCAAACAATTTAAATATATTATAAACAATTAGAAAAGTTTTTTTTTGTAAATTATGTTATAAACAATAACATAATTTACAAAAAAACTTTTCTACAGTTTTGTGCAGCAAATTCTTTTATTTGTCATCACATTTTAAGTTTTGGGTGAGATCAGTATTAATAGAAAGAAGTGATAAATAATTAGGCCTAGTATTTGTCATTGATGTCCTATATTTGTTTTCTATATAGATCATTTTAGAGAAAGCACGCTTTGCTTCAATAGGGAGCGTTAGAAAAATCTTTAAAATGGTATAAAAGTTTGGGAAAACACCAACAAGTTTCTTTTCAAAAATTAAATTGAATATATCTTTACAAGCATAGGACTAGCTCAGTTTCTTTTAGATAAGTTTTGCATCGAATACTTTCTTTTACTAAATGTTGCTAAATGCTAAAAAAAAATGCTAAATGTACGTCATCTGAATAGTAATTAATAATAGCGCGTACACTCCAGGTCGATGTTCTCCTTACTTTGTGTGATCTTGCAAAACTATCAAAAATTTTAATTTCTTACTATATTCTGCATATACTTGACTTCTACTTAAATCAAGGATTAGCTTATCTAAAGCAACAATAAGCGTGTCTATTGAATTTTTCTGCCGCATACACAGCTTTTTCTGTGGATTTATCAGCAAATTTTGAAATAACCCATCTCTTGTTCACATCGCTATATTCCGTTTCTACAATAGGTTTTAATTTTTTGGCTGCGTCTTGATACTCCTTTAATTTTTATCTGATTCATGTCGTACATTGCTTAGAAACATTTTTATTGACATAATAAACTTATTCCCTTCATAGATGTCCAAACCAGTAGTCTAATTTTTTTCTTAACTGAATTAAATCTTTCTAATATTTCTTTCCAAAGTATAATTAAAATGACAGTTTCAAGAGTTTTGCTAATTTATTATATAAATTTACTGCCTCTTTTCAAAAATCAATTTTCTTATTTTCATTGCCACTAAATGTCTTAAGAATATTCTTGATATTATCATAATTATCATTTAAGGCTTCAACAGCATAGTAATGACAAGACCATCTGGTCTGACTATAACTTTTTAAGGTAAATTTCAGTTTAGTTTCACGATTTAGAAGCCCCCACCTATGGGTCGAAGCAGAAAAGAACACATTTTTTGCACTAATCCAAAGAAGTTGACGATTTCAGTTGCAACCTTAAATAATTCTGCACGAGCCAGATTAAGAGAATGTGCAGCACACGACACATAATTAGTGAATTTATTATTTTTCTTTTAGAAAAGCTCGCACACCATTATATTGACCGGACCTATTGGCAGCGTTGTCAAATGACTTTCCCCTACAATTATCCAACAACAGTCCATTGGTTTCTAAAAGTTCTTGTAGAGAATTTAATAAGTATAAGCCAATGTGAATACTAATCTTAATTAATGGGGCACACCTTTCATACACTTTTCCCCGAAAACCATATCGTAGTACAATAGCAAGTTGATCAGTGCGGGACAAATCTGATGCTGAATCCGTCACAATTGAATAGTACTTTCTCTCATCGTTGTTTATCTGAGTTGTAATTGTTTTAATGATTTTTTCTTGCCCATGGTCTTAATTATTTACTCATATATTCTTTTTGATAAGTACGGTATTAACGATTTTGGTCGTAGTTCTCGCTGTTCAACAAGTTCACAAATGAATGGATCGAACTCATCTAGCAGTTCCAGGGCACCCATAAAATTACAATTATGAGGAGAACCAAAAACTTTCTCAGTACCTCTAAATACTAAACCTATTACAGCCAAATACTTTACTGCCGCAATAACACGTTTGAGGACATTGTGGTAGTATTCTGTATCTTTTCTTAGTTTTGCTCCTGTAACTTTATCTAAAACAGACTTATTTTCTTTTCGTGTCAACCAAACTAACATTGAATTTTTATGTTCAATATAATTTCTAAACAACTTGTAAATTGTTTCCAATCAGAAAAGCCAGTTGTGTATTGAGAATTTGTTTTAGAAAAACAGTTTGCAGGTCAAACAAAAAACACTACTAATACTGGTTTCATAACACAGCCAAGATCTTTCCAGCACTTGGTCATTTTTAAGTTTTTTAATGAAATTATTGTTCGAAAATGATTTCTTTCGATCTTTGTATTATCTTACGGAAACAAAATATATATTGTTTGGATCTTTATTTTAAGGATAACTCATTTCATGTGAAAGGATATAATCAATAAAATTATTACTTAGCGATTATAAGGCCACGATCCCACGTCAACGTATTTCTTAAACTCTACATTTTCTTAACACTTTTCTGTCAGGGCATTACTGATGCCCTCTGGCTGAACTTTTTTTTCAGAAGGCTGCTGGTCATCGAGATCTTGCATATTTTCATCATTAATATTTGTTTGTTGTGTTTCTCCGTTTTCTTTGGCTAAGTTTCTTTCCCTTTCGCTTGCTAATGAATCAGCGTTTGTTATATTCTTGTTACTTTACTCCATTGTAAGAGAATTTAAAATTTTGACAAAATTTTTTCTTTATCTCGATTTAACAGTAATTTTCTTTTTTCCGCTACACTTTTATATTTTCTGCCAGACATATTTATATTGTTAACTAAGGACTTGATTTTACTGATAATAAATTTAAAAGTTCATGTCATAAAATTACAATAACACAACCGACTGTGCTTAAACTAAAAATATTATAAAAAAATTTTACAAAACAATATAGCATACTTCTGAGATAATTTTTTAAAAAAGCATTTATTTTAAAATTTTAAAAAAAAATCACTGTCTATACTCGCCAAAATCTTAAAACGCTGATAATTATTTATTGGTCTATCAGTTTAAAGGGAATTTTTATAAGAATAAATCCTGATCAATTCCTTTTCTCCTGTTCAATTCTGATCTTTTCTGTCCAAATGAATCATTCAATGTATCCTGCTGATGACAGTAATCGTTTTGTTGTCCAGTAAAAGCTAAAAAAATAGTGATTCCTTTGAAATCCCACCTAACAGATAGTATCACTTTTTTTTATGAATATTTGCCACCTGGGACAAAAATGCATAATGCCGCCCCTCCTCAAAATGAAAAAAAAATATTATGGAAAAAGATAAATTGTTCATAGATACACACCTACAAAATCAGAATAGTTCGCACCAACAGAAATTACAAATAAACAAAAATTATAAATCTTCCTTTTCTTTGTATAATTCTAAAATCTTTCTGATCAATTTCTTAAAATCCATTTGTTCAGCTAATTCATGTTCGATAGTCAATACAGCTGAATCATTTAATCTCTTTAAGTTGTGAATGGTAAGAATTTGTTAATGAATTTTAATATTGAACTCGTCTCTCCATTTACTACACTTATTTACAAACAAAGCAAAAATTTTAATGCAGAAGCAAAATTTGGTGAAAATTCTAAAGTTGCAATAAGTTTTATAACTTCAATTGGATTTTCTTTTTTGCCTAATAAAATAGAAACTGACACTACCTTATTTGCATGATCAAGCGCGTTTATACCCACTGATTTCTTATCGGCAAAAATTATTTCTGAATTTGTACAGTTTTTAGTTACTAAATTTTTAAAGGTTTCTTTTTTAAATCATATGTATTGTATAAAAATTGAAAACAATAGCTGTGGGTACTCATTTAATTAAATCTACAGTCTAAGATATTAATTGTTTGATCAATTGTGCAAAAATAAAAAATAAAAACTATCTTGAATTTTAATTCAGGGTCGTCCACTGGAATCATCTTTTGCTTCATAATAAAAATTAATATTTCTTTGTCGAATTCAGTAATGTGGCTGCGTCATCTCAAAGCTAGCAGGGGTCACCTCAAAGTCAAAGTTAGTCCCATCGAACAGTTCTTTTGTATATCAGAGCATTTCGTCGAAAGCCACATCCGATCAAAGATTCTTAAAAAATCATTACGACTTCATAAGAATTTGAAGAGATGTTTCAAAATCCTATCGTAAATTTGAAACAAAGAATAAAAAGCCCATATTTTTTACATTCATTGAAATACTGTACTTACGTATACTTAATATATTTGGAAATGGTAATTACAAGGCAACACACACACACACACACACACACACACACACACACACACACACACACACACACACACACACACACACACACACACACACACACACACACACACACACACACACACACACACACACACACACACACACACACACACACACACACACACACACACACACACACACACACACACACACACATTCTAACAAAGTAGCTTTTTCAAATTAAAACTATGCCGTCTGAGAATATAACATTTAACTTTTTTTTCCAACAAAACTAAATATAAATCTGTATACAGCGTGCACAAAAGATTGCATGGATTTAAATAAATTTGAATTTAAAAAAGGTGTTTTACTTATTCAATTTCCAAAGAAAAAATATACTTTCTCAAATCTCATTAATATAGAACTAGAAATAAATGATCATAGTAAATCGATCTTAAAAGAACTAACACTAATAAAAATACTTAAAAAGTAGACTGTGATACATAAATAATAATAATAAATACATTATAGCTCTCAGTTCAATAAAGTACCGTTTTTTTTTTGGCTTCCCAACAAATATTTTGTCATTTTGAAATATTTTTAATACTATATATTAAAAATATATTATTTTATTATAACACATGCAATTATTAAAAAATATATTTAAAATAATAACAAAATAATATTACTAAATTTATCTCCTTTTAGAGCAAAAGAGGAAAACATTGAAATATAACACATTAATTACTGATCTAATTCAAACTTTGAACATTCAGAAAGAATTTTAAAAAATGCCTTTCGGATACTTTAATCAACGATAACCCAATGACTTATAAAAATGTTCTAATAACAAAAAGATTTCAAAATTTTTCACTTAAAGCAAGAAAATCGAGAAAAAATCTGCAAATACATATTTTATAAGATTTCGCATTCAGTGATTCAGGGAAAAAAACCGAAATTTACTATAAGCCACAGACAAATAAAATGCAATTTTTTAATACTGAGAACAATAATGGTGGTTGTGCAATGACTCGTTCCAAAAATGAAAGTTATCTTACGAAAAAAGATTCGCGTCAACAATATTATTTCAATTAGATCCAAAGAAAAGATTTTAAAATCCATATACTGTTACTTTGACACATATGCAAAATAATTTCATTAAAATTAAAATAGCGTAGTTTTCATTTAACTCAGTAAGTTTTTAATTAAAATCGTTAAACAAAGTATTTTATTTTATAGATATTTTTTTCTTCATAAAAGCACAAGAACAATAAGTTTTTCCTCCACACTTTATCGTAAAAATACAGCTGTATCTCCCAATAAGGGACTTATGGTTGACACAGTATGTCTTAGTGCCAGAAATTTAACCCAACCAATCTAATGCAGACATTGCACATTTTGTCCTTTAATGCTATAAGAAATGTAATTTAATTAGAAATTCCAGCTGCATCTCAGGCTTTAAATAAATCATGTATAAGTAAGTATATTTTAGTCAGATATATTTTTTAAAAATTTGATGTTATGTAAAAGCAAAATTCTTAATTGAAAGAGTTTAATTATCGCATG
Source organism: Trichonephila clavipes (assembly GCA_019973935.1). Taxonomy (NCBI): domain Eukaryota; kingdom Metazoa; phylum Arthropoda; class Arachnida; order Araneae; family Nephilidae; genus Trichonephila; species Trichonephila clavipes. Next base: position 260,884 of record BMAU01020033.1, on the reverse strand, counting down.
TTTGAAATAATCAATTGAATTTTGTACTTATAGAAATTTATTGAAAATAATCAGTTGTGATGTACCTCCCCTTGGAAGTACATCCCTCGAAGTATCAGCATGAGCTAGAGGTGTAGGGTTAGCGAAAGAACTCGGATCATACATTATCTTAATATGACTTTATTAAGTTATTCAACTCAATCTTTTAACAAATATAATTATAATAATTAATATGAGAGAATCTACGATGACTTAATACGCAACACACAATATATATATATTTATAATATGATCAATTTTTATTCTGACCAATCTCAATAATTTAACCACCTAATCCTCAATTCTAATAAAGTGTAATAAATTCTACCTTATATTATTCCGTAATGCTACTTGTCATTATCTGCAATGGTATGCAGCTTGACGATTAACATCTAGTCGAATTACGAATATGTTTATCCACGACACGTAGAACTAAAATCTTGAACCACGAACTGTAATAACCATCAACTACCACAACGCACATCAATTGTCCAACATTCCTTTACATTGCCATTCCGCTTACTCTAAGATCCTATATTTAAAGTCGGTTTATTTGCATTTCTTTTTCACATCTCGTTTCTTGGATTTAGTTGGAAAAGAGATGCCATTTTAAATCTGGCCCAAAGAATTCAAAGGACTTGTCAAAGAAAAGACGCGTAAGACGTCACAATCCCCTCCAAGAAACAAAACATGATTTATTCGAGGGTCTTAATGTCCCTTAAGAAATTACGTGCCTAAATTTTATTCTAACCGTTAATTTCTAATGCTTCACTTAAATTTTAATTTTCACTATTCATCTTAAGTTTAATTTTTAACATTTCTCCTTAATTTGAGTTTTCACAGCTTCAATAAATTTTACTTAATTAAATAGACTAACATTTATAGTCATGCATTTTAATCACGGTAGATTCTCACATGTACAGATTAAATAGATGAGTCCCATCTGGGTAACCGAGCCGGGGAAAAACCGTATATGACTTAAATGGTAGAAAAACGAGGCCCACACGTCTCTTAACTAACTTAATTCTACCCAAATGTTTACTTAAATTCTAACAATTTTTCTTGTTTACATCTTCTCTTCAGCTCCGTTCTTTGACTAGAGATAGATAAACCTTTCATTAATTTCTTATAGACTTCAGGGTCTGTCATCCTGAAACAAAAATCTCTTAAGTGATATGAAAAAAAAAAATTTACACATTATGATTACATTTCACAATTTTTATATAGTACATATCACTTTTAATTTGTAACTAATTTCTATACATATTTTTCATCTGTTTCCTTCAAAAACTTCCCCTCAAATCACGCAGCGCTGATTAAATGTTATATTAGTATGCTATCTACACCGCGTTTCCCAAAACCAGATGTTCCTTAATATGAAACAATATAACACACATATATACACTATACAATTACAAATATTTTTCAATAAATAAAACAAACAACCAAAGGAATTGTCGCATCTTAGCGAAGTCATAACAGAAGTAAACAAATGCATTTTTACAATTGTTTTCTCCTTATTTATATAAAAAATTTAAAAGGCAAAAGCTTATTTTTCTCTTGTAGAAAAACACACTCATTTTAGTGTCCACTTTTGCTTGGCTTCTAAAATTTTAATTATCCGACCGTGACTTGGCTTTATTGCAAAAATTCTTCCGACCCCTTGTTCGAAAGAATATAAAAAGAAACGATACAACCTGGTTCTTATGACTTGTAGTTGGCGTTTCCTACCAAGACCTCCAGTGACAAGGATTTCTTTGTACACGTTCCTGTCCTTGCCTGGTCTTGCCGTTGTTGATCACCTCCTCGTCTGGCATTCTTGTTGCTTGATCTTGTTCTCTCTTCTACGTATGGACTATCGTTCCTTTCTCTGCCTTTTCTGGATCGAACTGGTCCTCCTTGTTGTGTCTTCCTCTCTATGGTCAGTCGGGACTCCTCTCTTTTCCCCTTTCTTGGTCTCAGGTTGTAGCCGCTTGTGGTGGGCGCTACTGTCTCTTCCCTACGGCTTTTCTTTCTGTATTTTGGCAACACACTATTAGTATCATTTGACGACAAATTTCTTTTATTCACTCTATGTTCTGAACCCTTTTGAACCTTCCTTTCTGGTCCTTCCGACCTAGATTCATTTGATCTTTTATTGTCTAACCTTTCATTTTTGCTTTTTTTAATCATCTTTACCTTACTCAGACCAATAACTAGGTATTGATCTGATAAGTGGTCCGCGCTTATTGGTCTTATTTGTGTGTTTCTAACCTTGATCATTTCTAAAACTTAACCCTTTTTCCTTCACCTCACGCTTTACTTCTGACCCTTTCTTCTTGCCATCTCGCGAGTCCTTTTATCTCCGTTATTCTCTGTCAAAACCACTCCATTCATGGCGCAAACTACCGTTATCCGAACTACCAGTTCCTACATCCGTCTCGTCACATTTCCTATGACGATATATTCTAACCTGATCTACATTAATAGTTAACCTTTTTCCCGCCTTCCATATCACTACGTTGTTATACTTTACATCTAATACTCTATAGGGACCTTCAAATTTGGGTTTAAACTTAGCTACCACTTTTCTTGTTGCCGAGTTTAAAGGATGTGTTGCTATCAAAACCCAAACATTCACCTTAATTTGCAGATCACGTCTGCGTCTATTATAATATTTCTTCCGTTTTTCATGCTTAGTTTTTGTGTTTCGTCTAGCCTCCTCAAACGAGTTCTCAATATCTCCTACTGAAATTCCGTTCCGTCGGATACCATCACTAATTTCTGAAAAGGCGTAATCAACCTTTCGACCTAAAAATAATTCCGCAGGGGCTTTCCCCATTGTTTCGTTTACAGCCGTACGAATAGCATAAGCAAACTCACGTAAGAATTGGTCCCATGTATCATGTTGCTCATTGAGATAATTTGCAATCATTTGCACCAGATCACGATTTACGCGTTCTGTTCTATTTGCTTGAGGTCAATAAACAACAGTATTCACATGCCTTATGCCTAATCTCTTTCACTTAAATTCTCAAAAATATCGGAAATAAATTGGGGACCGTTATCACTAATTAATTTTATTGGAGCTCCAAAACGCGATATATAATTAAAAAAATACATCTGCTATAACTCGAGCAGAGGATTTTTTAAGGGGTATGATTTCAGCCCACTTGCTGAAACGATCCATAATTACTAATACATATCGGTTACGTCTTACTCTCTACATAGGATACGGACCTAACAAATCTAACGTAAGTATTTCATTTGGATAATTTGATACAATTGGTAATAACCGACCAGCTGGTAACATGTTTTTATAATTATTAATTTGGCACATATGGCTTGTATTGACATATTGATCAATAAATTTTCTCATATATGGGGAATAACAAACATCCCTTATTTTATGATAAGTTTTAAAACGTTCAAAATGACCAGCTAATGGTTTGTCGTGAAATTCTCTCATAATTTCATTCCTTAAAGATTTTGGGGGGAATGCATACTCACATTTCTCCTAATGACGTTGAATATTTTGCATAAAATAACAAGCCTTCTACTAGCCTAAAATCCCGAGACCCATTCTCACATATTTCCGCATTAACCGAGCTATTTTCTGGGTTTTCCAGATATCTGTAAATATGACCTAATTCTGGGTCTGTTCTTTGCTCTTTTATTAACTGATATCGTGACGAAAGTATCAAATCCCTGATTATTGCACAATTAATTTTCTCTCCTATTATACTTTCAATTGGGTTTCTTTACAAAACGTGAGCCACTTTATTTTGAGTTCTAGGACGATGCTCCCATTCTATATTAAATTCTGCTAATTTTAATGCCCATCTGATCATTCTATTTGAGAAATTTTTACCATTCTTTAAATGCGTTAACGCAGCGTTATCCGTAATAACCTTAATCGGCAAAGAACCTAAATAAGTTCTGAATCTATTCAGATCTCAAACCACTGCTAAACGTTTCCTCTCTGTTACCGTGTAATTCCTCTCCGCAGCACTAAGCGCACGAGAAGCAAATACTATTGGTCTGCTCTTGGTTTAATACCGCTCCTACCCCTATTGAGCTTGCATCCGTAAATAACTCAAAATTTTTTTTGAAACCTGGGAATTTTAAAACTTGCGCTTTTGTTACAGCCGCTTTGACCGCGTCGAATGTTTTTTGCTCCTCAATCGACCAAATAAATTTCTTTTATTTTCGTTTAAGATTATAAAGAGTTTCGCAAATATCGGCATAATTTTTAATAAATTTTGCGTACCATTGGGACATTCCTAAACATTTCGACACCACCTTGGAGTTATGCGGAGGTTTCATTTCAATTATAGCTTGAACTTTTGTTTCATCAGTTTTAATTCCCTCCTTATTAATAATTAAACGCAAATATTTTAACTCTTCACAACCAAATTTACACTTGTCCTTATTCAAGGTTAACCCCGCCTTTTGTAATAATCGAAAAACTTCTTTCAAATGCTTAACATGCTGAGTGAATGATCGAAATAATATGATTACATCGTCTATGTAGACATTCACAAACTTGCCTATAACGGCTATCTATAGCTTTCTGAAAATTAGGAGCTACCCCTGACAAGCCCAATGGCATTCTGCGGAAGGCGTAGGTACCATTTTTCGTGACAAACGCAGTTTTAACTATATCACTAGGGTTCACAGCCAAATGAAAATATTCCGACCGAAGGTCTAGTGCAGACATTATCTCTGTGTGGGATATGTTCATTATTAAATCGTCTATTAAGAGTAAAGGATACCGAGGGTACTTTGTGATCGCATTCAGTTTCCGATAATCAACAGCAAATCTATACGCTTCCGGATTATCCGGCGGTAGCTCATTATTCTTTCTACATAACACAACTGGTGACGCGTATGGGGATTGAGTGGGAATTATAGTTCCATCTTTCAACATTTTGTCAACATGATAATAGAGAATCTCTTGTTTAACCCTATCATATCTGTACGGCCTGGAAACAACCGGTGGGTTATCTCCCGTGTTAGTCTCATGATATAAAACATGCGTAAGCCCTTATTTATCCGAAAACAATCCTTGAAAACTATCAAAGAAATCTTGTAATTCCCGTTTCTGTCTTTCTTCTAATTTAGTCTTAGAAAGATCTATTTCTACTTTTTCTATTTCAACCTTTTTAACCACTTTATTAATCTGCGAATCTAGAATCGTCAAAGATTTTCAATCAAAGTCTAAAATGAACTTTCATCCACCTGTGAAGTCTATCCGAAGAATACATGGTTATTCCAAATCTGCTAACACATGGAACAACCAAGGCTTTTCGAAATCCCGTATTCGAATATTTAATTCCACAACTCCCATATTTTGACATTTAGCTCCTTGTGCCGTGATCACCTAAGTACTCGATTTCTTTACTTGTTTATAAAAAAAATATTTTTGGTATGTCTCCTCCGATATAAATGACTTCTCCGCTCCAGTGCCCTATAACGCTTTCGTAAAAGTCTAGTCTAATAAAATACGAACATACGGAAGTTCTACCGGAGACATACATATTGCTGAAAATTTAATAGGTAACTGATTTATCGACTGCACCTGATCACCTTTAACATCACTCACTTTCAAAACATTTAATCGTCGCATTTGTTTTCTACTGCCTCGCCTAAAATTTTCTCTCGAACCCCTCTTTCTTTGGTTTCTCTACTAAAATCGTCATTTTGACCTCGATTTCTAAATTGATATCCCCTATCCTTAAATCTGCGATCATCATTTTGAAACCTATTCCTGCTTTCGAACCACTGATTTCCTTGACGGCTGTTCTGATAGTTACCTATATAATCATTTCTACCATTATTCAGTCAACGCACCACTTCAGAATTTCTCCAATTTCCTCGATTATTACCAATATTAGATACCCTACGCTCTTTCCAACCTCGTCCTTCCACATCATCACTATTTCTCGAACCCAGTGTTGTCTTGCATGAATATCTTTCCTCAAACTTAGCCAAGACTTCCAATAATTGGATCGCGCTTTGTGGATTACGCACTTCAACATAGTCCTGGACTTGTGGTTCAAGTCTAACAAAAATATGACCTACAAGGGCTTTCTCTGACATCTCCAGTTCAAGTTTCTTTTGCAAATTTTATAAATCGTAAACAAAATCCGTCGGCTCCTTGTTCTCTCTTTGCTGTGAGGCGTAAAAACGTGTTTCTAAATCTTTCCTATTTTGGATGGCAGGGAATACTTTCGACAATGCTGCTTTCAGCTCTGCGAATTCTGTGGCGGTATTTTGCACTAACGCCGAACCGAATATTTGGTACCAATCCAGGTCTCTCCCCAGGAGATGACCTTTCAAATAAGCACACGATAAGTCACTGGGTATTTCAAGTAATTTGATTTGATTGTCAATATCCTCTAAAAATTCGGTGACGTTCTCCGACCCAGAAAAGTACACTTCTGGCCAAACATTAAATCCTCTCGCGTTTCTCATTTCGGGGTCATATAAATTAAACCTAGTTGGGTGCTATTGTGATGTACCTCCCCTTGGAAGTACATCTCTCGAAGCATCAGCGTGAGCTAGAGTTGTAGGATCAGCGAAAGAACTAGGATCAAACATTACTTTAACATGACTTTATTAAGATATTCAACTTAAACCTTTAACAAATTTAATTATAATAATTAATATGAGAGAATCTACGATGACTCAATATGCAACACACAATATATATATATATATATATATATATATATATATATATATATATATATTTTTATAATAAGATCTAATCCAATTCAGACCAATATCAATAAGCGAACCACCTAATCTTCGATTCTAATATTAAGGGCAGTCGGAAAGGTAAAATTTGATTTTTTTTGACAATTTGAGATTTTTACATTTTCAAATAGTACAGATTTTAACCTTTCTAAAAATACTTTATTTTAACCTCTAGGGTAATTAGAAGCCCTAAAAACCTATTTTTAAATAATCGTTGAAACTGGGCCACGCTCATTTGACAAGCGAAAAAGTAAACAAAGTTTTTTGTTTTGGCTTAAAAGTTGAGCGTCTGGTATAAATCAAAACATTTATCTTTTATTGTATAAATTGAGCCTTTTATTATTTTATTTCCTAACCAATTTGAAACTTCACTGTATTTTAACGGTCAAATCAATGTTTATTTACACTTTCAAAACTGCGTTGCAATTTTTGAACTCGCAAGTATTGTTTAACATTATTAAGCTTAAACTTTCAAAAAAATTGCTATAATATATCGACTTTACCATGCCTAGAGCATCAACTTAAGTATTTAAGAAACGAAGAGGAGTTTTTTTATAAAGGAAGATGTAATAAAAGTAATGATGGTTGTGTAGAAAGCAATTCTACTGTTCCAAAGAACTCTGCTGATGAAAAGAATTGTGCTGATGGTGCAAAGCTTTGTACTAATGAAACTGAAACATCTGCCAGTGAGAGAAAAATTGTAAACATGGATATTTCATATTCGGATAAGGCCTTTTCTGGTTTCAGAAATGTTATTGTGGGCATTAACCTTTTAACTTGTGTGTTTTTTGAAGCTGTAAAATGTATAAAGTGTGAAAAAACAGGACTCAGATTGCACCTCAGTGAAAGTAAAGTAACTGTGATGAAGGTGTGAAGTTTCACTTAAAGTGTCCTTCTTGTAAATATAACTATACTTTTTTTTTAATTCCAAGAAATGCGATAGCTCTGAGAACTATGAACTGAATATCCGGCTAGTGTATGCTATGCGATGCATAGGTAAAGGTGCTGAGTCGGCTAGGATGTTTTGCGGTATCATGAATCTTCCCCCGCCACCCACAAAATTCTCGAAGTACAACCACATTTTACTGCAGGCAACAAGAGAAACCTGTGAACACAGTATGGCAGAAGCTGTTCGTGAAGCAGTTGATGAAAATGATGGGAAAAGGGACCTTGCTGTTGCTGTTGATGGTACCTGGCAGAAGCGTGGGTTTTCTTCCAAAAATGGCTTGGTGACAGTCACAAGTGTTGATACCGGCAAAGTTATAGATGTCGAAGTTCTTTCAAAACATTGTATTTGTCCGAACAAAACCAAGCATCTTCAAAATTGTAAGATAAATTTTGAAGGCTACAGCGGTAAGATGGAAGTAGCTGGAGCTCTGTCCATTTTTCAGCGTTCCCAGTCTCTCTACAATGTTCGGTACACAAAATATTTAGGAGATGGGGACTCCAAGGCTTTTACTTCTATTGTCGAGAACAAAGTATATGGTGACCATTGCTCTGTCGAGAAATTAGAATGCATAGGTCATGTTATGAAAAGAATGGGGATACGTCTTCGACGCTTGAAAACTAAGATGATAGGCCAAAAACTTTCTGAAGGAAAGCCTTCATGTAGAAGAAATAGATTGACAGATGCAGAAATCGACCGTCTGCAAGCATATTATGGTCTAGCTATCCGCAGAAATTTGTCTAGCGTGAAGGACATGCAACAAGCATATGGGCAATATTTTTACACAAGCTATCAACCGATGAAAAACCTCAGCATGGATTTTGTCCCTCTGATACAGATACGTGGTGCAAATTTAAAAAGGCTTGGGGAGACTTATCATCACAAAAATAGTTTACCTGTGGATGTTGTGGAGACCATGGGACCTGTTTTTAGGGATTTAGCTAATCCAGAATTGCTAAAAAAGTGTTTATATGGAGGTACGCAAAATCCTACCGAAAGTGTAAATAATGTAATATGGTCTCGTGTACCGAAGAAAACATTTGTACAAGTTTTGTCACAGGGTACATATGATGCAGTTTCCTCATTTAATATGGGGAATGTATCAAAACTAGAAATTTTGAGAAAAATGTGTATTGAGTCTGGTGATTACACGGTACAGGCAATGGAGTGCCTCGACAAACAGAGGCTGTTACGAGCCAAATACTCTTGTTTACAAAAAACAAAGGAAGTTAGGAAGGAAAAAAGACTTAAAAGGAAGAAAGAAGATGATGAGCTACTAAAAAATGCTGATGATTTAGAATATGGAGTTGGAATGTTTTAATTAAAAAGTAATTATACGTTAAAATCAATTTTTCTCAAAATGTCAAATTTTGATGTTCGATGTTCCTTTTCTTAGAAACTACTGTTCATAGGTATGTAAATTTTTTATGATATATTTATAATGATGGCTAATATATACTGAAATGATCTTTTTGTAAAAAACCCCAAAATTTATTTTTTACAAATTTTTTTATGTGAAAAAAGGGTTAACTTAAACTATGTTTGATAAATTATTTTATAAATTATGAAAAAATTCAAAATTAGCTCAAAGTTCATTTGAGTATTATGAGAAATGTGTATTTTAATTATATGAAAAATTTCAAGTATGTACATATAACAGATTTTGAGAAAATGTACCTCGAAAACAGCCAATTTAACATTGTCGGTATAGAGGTTTCCGACTGCTCTTAAATAATCAATCCTACCTTATTACAACTTGTAGAAATGACCACTTTTGTCTTTATATGCGATGGGACGCAACTGTACTAATAACATGAATCCACGTCACGCAGAACTCATTCAAACTTGAAGCAAAAACTGTAATAATCATCACCTGCCACAATGCACATCAATTGTCCAACATTCCTTTATATTGCCATCCCGCTTACTCTAAGATCCGATATATAAAGTCCGTTTATTTGCATCTCTTGTTCACATCTCGTTTCTTGGATTTGGTTGGAAAAGAGTTGCCATTAATTCTGGCCCAAAGAACCCAAAAGACTTGTTAAAGAAAAGACGCATAAAACGTCACAAGACAAGAGTTTAAAAAGCACTAGGTTTAAGAAACTTAAATGCACTGCCCTCCAAAAGTTAAAGAACAATCGGTTTTTTGTGTCTTATTTGTAAATGAATGAATGTAGAAACACCAAATTTGAATATGTGCACAAAACAGTTAAGCATTGACTGCAAGATAGAAGTTTACATAATAAAAATTCAAAAATGATTTACAACAAAAAAGACAATCTGACTGGAAAAGTCCATTCTTGGAAAAAATAATAATCACAGTTTTATGTGGTAAAATGTTATAGAAACATAACAAAAATGGTTTTTAATAAGGGATATGCCCACCCCTAGCTAGAATGCATTTGAGCCATCGAATTTCCATGCTGTCAATTAAGTTGTCGGTTACTGAAATGGGAAGCAAAGTCCAGACACGGAGTAAGATTTGTTCCAGCTCTCCTAAAGACCTTGGAGGAGGACTTAAAGCAGCAACCTGTCTACCAAGATAGTCCCAAGTCCCAAAATACCTCGATAGCTTAAAAGTGAAAAATGCTATAAATGTATTTTCTGAGAAATCTAAGTATAAGAAAAAACTAAAAAGCCTTAAAAGTAATAGAGAATAAGCTAATATTTAATAAAATAGTGCAAATACATGTTGTCATTCATTATTTTTGTGATCAAATGCTTTTTTACACTAAAAATGCAATTATCTCAAAATAGTTGTTTTCAAACCACGAGTACAGTTTTCTCAGAATCTACAGAATGAGTGCTCATGCAATTTTTACTGCACATAAATAATATGTAACTCTATATACTAAGCTTATTTTTTGGAGATTTTCCTGAAATATTTTGCCGAAAAGCAGTTATCGTAAAAAATTTGACAGTTTTCAAGTATATTTCAAAGTGATACTTTTACGATGAATTTTTTTGAAAAAAGTAAACAATATATTTTAAATATATTTACCAGCATTTAAATAAAAAAGCCTAATTAATATACAGACAAAATTTGAAATTTATATATTTAACAGTTTCTGAGAAACTTGTCCCTAAAATGGCTCAATTTAACATTGTCGGTATATTGTCGACTTCCCTTAATAAGGTCATTTTAAGATCATAGAAACTTCTAGTTCTTCACTTATACCTACACCTATAGCTCACGCTTATAATCAAGGAAAAGGGCACCCGAGGGGGTGCCCTTACAATGGCACCCAACGAAATTTAATTTATATAACTCAGAGGTAAGAGGCTCGAACGGGTTTAGTGTTTTGCCAGAAGTGTACTTTTCTGGGTCCGAGAACGTTAATGAGTTTTCGGAGGGTATTGAGAATCAAATCAAATTACCTGAGATACCCAGAGCTTTATCGTGTGCTTATTTGAAAGGTCATCTCCTGGGGAGGGCCCAAGATTGATATCAGATATTCGGATCAGCGTTAGTGCAGAATACCGCCACAGACTTCGCGCAGCTAAAGGCAGTATTTTCAAAAGCATTCCCTGCCATTCAAAGTAGGAAAGATTTGGAAATAAGGTTTTACGCGTCTCATCAGAGACGGAACCAGTAGCCAACGTATTTTGCTTACGATTTATTAAAATTGAATGAAAAATTAGAACTGGGGATGTCAGAAAAAGCCCTGGTAGATCCTATTTTTGTTAGACTTGAACCACAAATCCAGGATTACGTGAAGGTTCGAAATCCACAAAACACGGTTCAATTGTTGGAGGTCTTAGATAAGTTTGAGGAAAGATATTCAATCAAAGCAATACGGGATTCGAGGAATAGTGATAATGCGGAAAGACGAGGTTGGAATGAGCATAGGATGCCTAATGTTGATGATAATCGAAGAAATTGGAGAAATTCGAAAGTTGTGCGTAGACCGAGTAATGACAGAAATGATTATGAGGGTAACTACGAAAATAGCCGTCAAAGAAATCAGTGGTTCGAAAGCAGGAATAGATTTCAGAAGGATGATCGAAGATTTAACGATAGGGGATACCAATTTAGAAATGGAGGGCAAAAGGATGATTTTAGTAGAGTGGACCACAGAAATATGGGTTCGAGTGAGAATTTTAGTTGAGGCGATAGGAGGCAAAGGGGACGATTAAATGCTTTGAAAGTTAGTGATGTTCAAATTGATCAGATGCAGTCCGAAAATGAGGTACCTATTAAACTTTCTGCAATATGCATATCTTCAGTAGAACTCCCATGTGTTCCTATTTTGTTACATGATACTTTTACGCAAGCGTTATGGGACACCGGCGCGGAGAAGCCATTTATGTCGGGAAGAGATAGACCGAAAATATTTTTTTATAAGCAAGTAAGCAAATCATGTGCTCAGGGGATCACGGCACAGGAAGCTAAATGTCAGAATGTAGGAATTGTGGAATTGAATGTTCGAACTAGGGAGTTTGAACAGCCTTGGTTGTTTCATGTGTTGGCAGATTTAGAATACCCATGTTTTCTCGGGGTGGATTTCATAAGTGGATCGAAGATTATTTTTTTTCTGTGCATAAAGATAAACGATTGAAATGCTTTGGATGTGGAGCCTTCGGACATAAAGCATATGAATGTGATCAATCAAATCCCGAATCAGAAATAGCTACTTTAAATAGAGGTTCATTTCAAACCAATACTTGACAACAAAATAACGATTGAAAATATGTGTTAGTTGTCTTATCGATGCTTGAAGTCAAGTGACATTGCTTTGTAAATCTGTGTTGGATGAATTAAATGTATGTGAACTGCACCCATTTGATTTTTCTTTAAGTGGATTTGATAAATGTAAAGTAAAACCACTAGGTTATTTTAAGTCAAATTGATAATTTTGAGTGTAGTGCAGATATGTGCTGTTGAAAATAATGTTATGTCTTATGATTACAGGTAATAAAACAAGGTGTAACGGGAAAATGAATCATAATTAAAGAAAAATTTCATTGTGTAGAGGAATTTAACAAAATCTCCGTCCTACCAATTAATATAACCAGTGACGATGTTGAACTAAATATTGATTGATTGATTTGATTTAATATTAACGTCGCACTGTTCAGCTACACGAGGGCTTTTGGCGACGGACCACGTAATTTTGAACCATGGTCAAGTGACGTGGATGACACCTGAGCTGGCACCCTCTCTCCTAACTACCACACCACACCAACGGGAGGACGTTTCAGCTCTCGACAGATTTAACGTGCATCGCTGCCCTACACGGCGGGTCTTTAGTGGTACTGGGATCGAACTCGTGACCAGGCAAGCCACGATCCGATACCTATACCACTCGGCTACCGCGGCCACGAACTAAATATTGAACCTGACGTTCAAAATATTTTTTTAACAGAGGATACAGCAGTCCATTTTAAATGACGTATCACATAAAACGCAATGTGATAACTAGTGTTTGGGGGTTAGAAGAAAGATCAGCCACATAATCCAGTGTTTCTCAAACTTTCAATTCTGGATCCCCTTTTCAATCACAATGTACTGAATGCAATAATAATGCACTTTGACACTAAAGCAACAATCTTTATTATAAACCGTACAAATTCATGACATAAGTATTAAATTTTTTAATTTTATATGTTACTTTTAAGCAAAAAAAAAGTAATAGGATAATTATTGTTAGTTTTCCTTTCCCTAATTTTTAAATTATAACATATTGCAAAATGCAGTGGTTGCTTAGAAGACAAAATATAGATATCTGCTAAATATAGAAAAAGAACTCAGAGGGTCAATTTGTAATCATAAGCATTCCTTATAAAAACTTTGCTTTTCAAGACAAGCCCATGGAAGTCGTTAATATTTATAAACTTGTTCTTTATTTAGTATTGATTAATTAGTTATAAAATACTCTGTGCAGCACTGATACATTAAAAGTATACCGGATGAAGTGCCCGCTCTTTGCCCGAGTTCATTTATAAGAAAATAAAACATTATTGATATAATAGCTGAATTGTAAGGAAAGCAAAACCAAGTGCTCGACAATGTTTACAAAAATGTAAAATGATCTTTTTAAAATGGTTGCTCAAATTATAATTAGTTTTAAGCGAATTGTAATGTTATGCCTCACAGAATTAGCATTTATAATTGATGTTAATTAATGAACAATAATATAAAATTCCGATGAAGAATAATTGTATTATTTTTAATATTTAAAGCGAAAAGACTTCAACATGTTTTAACCCTGGAGCAGGCAGGCACTTGATACTAATGGTCCAGCGGGGTTATTGAGTCACCCCAATCCTTCTTTTTATAATTGTTTTTATAGTACACAAAAAAAATCGTAATTCCAGTGAATAATTTAATTAAGAGAAAATATACTCACTTACTTTCAAGGACACAGAAAATAGTTCGGAAAAAAAGTTATCACACCGGGAACTCAGTCAAAACAAGTACCTTAAGATTGTAAAAAACCTTTTTAACTCCGAAAAAGAGGGCGATATGTGACAAATTTATTTTAGTTCACGTTAAGACTGTCAAACGGGAGGATAGTGTCATGGCCATTGGTAACAATTAAACATTTTTGCCAAAATTACCGATTTCGTGCACTCTGTGCTTGGCGTGACCGCTCCCGGATTAAAAGTTATTTATTACAATATGGATGTTCTAAAAAATTATGTAAAACGTTTTTCATTATGCTTTATATGTTTGGGAATACTCATAAAAATAAATCTTGGCCTAGTACTCCTTCAAAGTGTTCTCTGTGCTTTTCCAAAAATCATTTAAATGTTTTACAAGGAAAAAAGGGCAGCAGAAATAGTTTATTTACAACTTCCCTAAATGAAAAAACAAATACATAAGAGCGGGGACGTAACTAATCGTACAAGTTCGAAGGTCGAACCGCAGAAATACATTCTGCTGCCTACAACTGATGGCAATAACATATAACAGTGATGAATTTTTTATCTTCCGAAAATTTATTTGATCATGGGTCTGGGTTTTGTTTTTTCTCTGAAAGAGTAGTATTTTAGGTTTGAAAAGGAAACGTAATAAAAAAACCTCTCATCATGGGACTACAGCAAATCAAATAAAATGTTTTTTATTTGCTTATAGTATCAAAGATAGCTAATGAGGTTTTGAAGTAGAAGCTTTTATTTTTTGATGACGTAATATCGCAGATGATATATATAAATTATATTAGTGTAAATGTGTATTTTTTATTATGTAAGAAAGTATTTTGTTCTTTCTTCTTTCCAGTAAATAAATTTTTTTGAATCTTTTATTTTCGATATGCTCGCCTCTCCCCCAGTTTGAGAAACACTGACATAATCAGTACATTGCTCAGCCACATCATCAGTTATTGTTTTTTCACTTAAATTAACAATCCAGGGTAGTGAATGCACACCCACACTAAGTATAGGAGCAACTACATGGCAAAAAGCATGCTTAATATTTGAGTTGAATTTAATTCACTAACTCTTGGAACACTTTGGATGTCTACGTATTTCACTGTAATTTCATTCTTACTTAGTTTGTTCTCCGTTAGCTATTATTAATTTCTATCATATTGACTAAATCGTCAATTAGCTATCTTTGATCATTCAGAAATTAACTTCTATTTACTTCACGTATCTAAAAGTCAATGCTTAAATAGAACCCTTCATTTGAATAAATCGAGTCTTCTTCTTCGGAGAAAGTCTTCAATAGAACAACAGTTAGAATGAAATAAATTTACCCCAAGATGATTAATGACAAGTTCGTGGATAGACCCGTTACAAGCTAAAACAACAGATGTTGAGTTAACATTTTGGTAAAAAGTAATCAACCTACATATCTCATCAGCCTCATAGATTTCCATTTTCAGCGAAACTCAAATTGCTGAATGGTTGGAACAAGGGATTGTAGAACCATGTTCTTCGGAATACAGTACCCCATTGGTATTAGTCAGAAAGTAAAATAAAACCCCTCGAGTTTGCATCGATTATAGAAGATTGAGAAAAGTCATTGTTAAGGATAGATTTCCCCTTCCATTAATCGAGGATATTTTAAACAGATTGCAAGAATCACGTGTGTTTAGTACTATCGGTCTTAAGAATGCATTCTTCCATGTTGATGTAAACAAAGATAGTAGAAAATATACCTCATTCGTCCCTCATTGTAACATCTGCTGGTTCAGATTAAAACAGCTCTTTTTTTGTTTTTTAAAAAACTTTTATTATGGGACGACTCGGACATTAAGAATCACGAAAATATATTTATGATTAAAGAGCTTAGGTTGTATTATTAAGGCAACCGACCCTTCAGTTACAGCTTACAACTGTACCAAAAAAAATGGTAGCTTACCTTCCTCTGTGCTCTTACACATATCAAACGTGTCACGTTACCGAGAAGCACCCTCTAGTCGACGCTTTCCAACACTCCCCACCTGTGAACTTTTAATTTCTCCCAAAAAATAAAACAATACTGCAAATTAAAAAATAAAAAAATTCGAACACTAACTGAGCAATATTACATAAAAATAAAAAATCAAAATATTTAAATACATAAACAAATTATACATTCATTCACTCAATGTAAAATACGAATCATTCTACTAAATTATAAAAAGCAAATTATTCATTAAAATTTCCCATTTACAAAGTAAAGAAAATCAATATATGATACATTATTCATTATTCAGTTTGTTACAAATATTCATTTTGGATTTAAATTTCAAGGTGATACAACAATTGAATTCGTCTTCTTATAATATTCGTTCAAAGAGAGACGCAAAAAAGTCTTAATTGTTCTCAAATGCCTCTCCTAGAACTTGTATTCCTGCACTATATTTTCACGTTATACCAGAGGTAGAAAAGAAATTTTGTATAGATGAATGCATCATGCATTTGTGACGTCTTACGCGTCTTTTCTTTAACAAGTATTTTGGGTTCTTTGGGCCAGAATTAGTGGCAACTCTTTTCCAACCAAATCCAAGAAACGAGATGTGAATAAGAGATGCGAATAAACGAACTTTAAATATGGGATCTTAGAGTACGCGGGATGGCAATGTAAAGGAATGCTAGACAGTTGATGTGCGTTGTGGCAGTTGATGATTATTGTAGTTCGTGGTTCAAGATTTAAGTTCTACGTGTCGTGGATAAATACATTGGGGTTCGACTAGCAGATAACCGTCAAGCTGCATACCATTGCAGATAAAGACAAGTAGCATTACAGAATAATATAAGGTAGGATTGATTACACTTGATTAGTATTGAGGATTAGGTGGTTCGATTATTGAGATTGGTCTGAATTGTATTGTGTGTTGTGTATTGCGTCATCGTAGATTCTCTCATATTAATTATTATAATTATATTTGTTAAAAGTTTAAGTTGAATATCTTAATAAAGTCATATTAAGATAATGTATGATCCGAGTTCTTTCGCTAACCCTACACATCTCGCTCACGCTGATACTTCGAGGGATGTACTTCCAAGGGGAGGTACATCACAATGGCGCCCAACAAGGTTTAATCTATATGACCCCGAGATGAGAAATGCGAGAGGATTTAATGTTTGGCCAGAAGTATATTTTTCTGGGTCGGAGAACGTCACCGTTTTTTGGAGGGTATAGATAACCAAATTAAATTACATGAAATACCCAGTGACTTATCATGTGGTTATTTAAAGGGTCATCTCTTGGGTAGAGCCCTGGCTTGGTACCAAATATTCGGTTCGACGTTAGTACAAAATACCGCCACGAACTTCGAACAGCTGAAATAAAAAGGAATTAGGAATGTGATTTTACGCGTCTCAGCAAAGACAGAACCAGGAGCCGACAGATTTTGTTTACGATTTGCTTAAAACACATAAGAAGTTAGAACTGGGGATGTCTGAGAAAGCCCTTGTAGATCATATTTTCGTTAGACTTGAACCGCAAGTTCAGGACTATGTGGAGGTGCGTAATCCACAAACCGCGATCCAATTATTGGAAGTCTTGGCTAAGTTTGAGGAAAGATATTCATGCAAGACAACACTGGGTTCGAGAAATAGTGATGATGTGGAAGGACGAGGTTGGAAAGAGCGTAGGGTATCTAATGTTGGTAATAATCGAGGAAATTGGAGAAATTCTGAAGTGGTACATATACGAAATAATGATAGAAATGATTATAGGGGTAACTATCAGAACAACCGTCAAGAAAATCAGTGGTTCGAGAGCAGAAATAGGTTTCTAAACGATGTTCGCAGATTTAAGGATAGGGGATATCAATTTAGAAATCAAGGTCAAAATAACGATTTTAGTACAGGGGACCAAACAAATAGGGGTTCGAGAGAACATTTTAGTCGAGGATGTAGAAAACAAATGGGACGATTAAATGTTTTGAAAGTGAGTGATGTTAAAGGTGATCAGGTGCAGTCGATAAATCAGTTACCTATTAAATTTTCAGCAATATGTATGTCTCCGGTAGAACTTCCGTATGTTCGTATTTTATTAGACTAGACTTTTACGAAAGCGTTATAGGGCACTGGAGCGGAGAAGTCATTTATATCGGAGGAGACATACCAAAAATATTTTTTTTATAAACAAGTAAAGAAATCGAGTACTTAGGTGATCACGGCACAAGGAGCTAAATGTCAAAATATGGGAGTTGTGGAATTAAATATTCGAATACGGGATTTCGAAAAGCCTTGGTTGTTCCATGTGTTAGCAGATTTGGAATAACCATGTATTCTTCGGATAGACTTCACAGGTGGATGAAAGTTCATTTTAGACTTTGATTGAAAATCTTTGACGATTCTAGATTCGCAGATTAATAAAGTGGTTAAAAAGGTTGAAATAGAAAAAGTAGAAATAGATCTTTCTAAGACTAAATTAGAAGAAAGACAGAAACGGGAATTACAAGATTTGTTTAATAATTTTCAAGGATTGTTTTCAGATAAACCAGGGCTTACGCATGTTTTATACCATGAGATTGACACGGGAGATAACCCACCGGTTGTTTCCCGGCTCTACAGATATGATAGGGTTAAGCAAGAGATTCTCGATTATCATGTTGACAAAATGTTGAAAGATGGAACTATAATTCCCACTCAATCCCCATACGCGTCACCAGTTGTGTTATGTAGAAAGAATAATGGGTTACACCACCGGATAATCCGGAAGCATATAGATTTGCTTTTGATTATCGGAAACTAATTGCGATCATGAAATACCCTAGGTATCCTTTACCATTAATAGACGATTTAATAATGAACATACACCACACAGACTTAATGTCTGCCCTGGACCTTCGGTCGGGATATTTTCAGATGGCTGTGAACCCTAGTGATATAATTAAAACTGAGTTTGTTACGAAAAATGGTACCTACGCCTTCCGCAGAATGCCATTGGGCTTGTCAGGGGTAGCTCCTAATTTTCAGAAAGCTATAGATAGCCGTTATAGGCAAGTTTGTGAATGTCTACATAGACGATGTAATCATATTATTTCGATCATTCACTCAGCATGTTAAGCATTTGAAAGAAGTTTTTCGATTATTACAAAAGGCGGGGTTAACCTTGAATAAGGACAAGTGTAAATTTGGTTGTGAAGAGTTAAAATATTTGCGTTTAATTATTAATAAGGAGGGAATTAAAACTGATGAAACAAAGTCCAAACTATAGTTGAAATGAAACCTCCGCATAACTCCAAGGTGGTGTCGAAATGTTTAGGAATGTCCCAATGGTACGAAAAATTTATTAAAAGTTATGCCGATATTTGGGAACCTCTTTATAATCTTAAGCGAAAATTAAAGAGATTTATATTTGGTCGATTATGGCGCAGAAAGATTTCGACTTGGTCAAGGCGTCTATAACAATAGCGCCAGTTTTAAAATTCCCAGATTTCAAAAAACCTTTTGAATTATTTACGGATGTAAGCTCAATAGGGGTAGGAGCGGTTCTAAACCAAGGGCAGAGACCAGTAGTATTTGCTTTTGGTACGCTTAGTGCTGCGGAGAGGAATTACACGGTGACAGAGAGAGAGAATGTTTAGCAGTGGTTTGGGCTCTGAATAAATTCAGAACATATTTATGTTCTTTGCCGATTAAAGTTATTGCAGATCACACGCTGCGTTAACACATTTAACGACTGGTAAAAATTTGTCAAATAGAATGATCAGATGGGCATTAAAATTAGTAGACTTTAATATAGAATGGCAACATCGACTTGGAACTCAGAATACAATAGCTGACGTTTTGTCGAGAAACCCAATTGAAAGTTTAATAGGAGAGAAAGTTAATTGTGTAATAATCAGAGATTTGGTACACTTTCGCCACGAGATCAGTTAATAGAAGAACAAAAAACAGACCCAGAGTTAGATTATATCTATAGATATCTAGAAAACCCAGAAGATTGCAGCTCGGTTAATGCGGCAATATGTGAGAATTGGTCTCGCGATTTTAGGCTTTTAGAAGGCTTGTTATTTTATGCAAAATATGCAACGTCATTAGGAGAAATGTGATTATACATTCCAAAATCTTTAAGGAATGAAATTATTAGAGAATTTCATGACAAGCCAATAGCAGGTCATTTCGGACGTTTTAAAACTTATCATAAAATAAGGGATGTTTGTTATTTCCCGTATATGAGAAAATTTATTGATCAATATTTCTCTACATGCCATATGTGTCAAATTAATAATTATAAAAACGCGTTACCAGCTGGTTGGTTAATACCAGTTGTATCAAATTATCCAAATGAAAACGTTACGTTAGATTTTTTAGGTCCGTATCCCGCGTCGAGAGTAAGACGCCACCGATATGTATTAGTAATTACGGATCATTTCAGCAAGTGGGCTGAAATCATACCCCTTAAAAAAGCCTCTGCTCGAGTTATAGCAGATAATTTTTTTGATAATTATGTATTGCGCTTTCGAGCTCCAATAAAATTAATTAGTGATAAAGGTCCCTAATTTATTTCCGATATTTTTGAAAATTTAAGTGAAAGATTAGGCATAAGGCATGTGAAGACTGTTGTATATAGACCTCAAGCAAATAGAACAGAACGCGTAAATCGCGATCTGGTGTAAATGATTGTAAATTATGTCAATGAGCAACATGACACATGGGACCAATTCTTACCTGAGTTTGCTTATGCTATTCGTATGGCTGTAAACGAAACAACGGGGAAAACCCCTGCGGAATTATTTATAGGCAGAAAGTTGATTACGCCTTTTCAGAAATTAGTGATGGTATCAGACGGAACGGAATTTGCGGTAGGAGATATTGAAAGATTGTTTGAGGAGGCTAGACGAAACACAGATACTAAACATGAAAAATGGAAGAAATATTATAATAGACGTAGGCATGATGTGAAAATTAAGGTGAATGATTGGGTTTTGGTAGCAACACATCCTTTAAGTTCGGCAACAAGAAAAGTGGTAGCTAAGTTTAAACCGAAATTTGAAGGTCCGTAGAGAGTATTAGATGTTAGGAATAACAACGTAGTGATATGGAAAGCGGGAAAAAGGTTAACGATTAATGTAGATAAGGTTCGAATGTATCGTCATAGGAAATGTGACGAGACGGAGATAGGAACTGGTAGTTTGGATAACGGTAATTTGCGCGATGAATCAAGGGGTTTTGACAGAGTACAACGGAGATCGAATGACTCGCGAGATGGTAAAAAGAAAGGGTCAGAAGTATAGCGTGAGTTGGAGGAAAAAGGGTTAAGTTTTAGAAATAATCAAGGAGAGAAACACACAAACAAGACCAAAAAGCGCGGACCACTCATGAGATCAATACGTAGTTCTTGGTATGAGAAAGGTAGAATGATTTAAAAAAAGCAAAAAGGAAAGGTTAGGCTATAAGAGATGACATGAATCTAGGTCGGGAGGACCAGAAAGGAAAGTTCAGAAGGGTTCAGAACATAGAGTTCCTAAAAGGAATTTGTTGTCAAATGATACTAATAGTGTTTTGCCAAAAAACAGAAATAAAGCCGAGGGGAAGAGACAGTAGCGCCCACCACAAGCGGCTACAATCTTAGACCATGAATTGGAAAAAGAGAAGAGTCCCGACCGACCATAGAGAGGAAGACACAACAAGGAGGACCAGTTCGATCCAGAAAAGGCAGAGAAAGGAACGATAGTCCATACGTAGAAGAGAGAACAAGATCAAGCAACAAGAATGCCAGACGAGGAGGTGATCAACAACGGCAAGACCAGGCAAGGACAGGAACGTGTACAAAGAAATCCTTGTCACTGGAGGTCTTGGTAGAAAACGCGAACTACAAGTCATAAGAACCAGGTTGTATCGTTTCTTTTTATATTCTTTCGAACAAGTGGTCGGAAGAATTTTTGCAAATAAAGCCAAGTCACGGTCGGATAATTAAAATTTTAGAAGCCAAGCAAAAGTGGACACTAAAATGAGTGTGTTTTTCTAGAAGAGAAAAATAAGCTTTTGCCTTTTAAATTTTTTTTATATAAATAAGGAGAAAACAATTGTAAAAATGCATTTGTTCACTTTTGTGTATGACTTCGCTAAGATGCGGCAATTCCTTTGGTTATTTGTTTTAATAGTTTATTGAAAAATGTTTGTAATTGTATAGTGTATATATATGTGTTGTTAGATTGTTTCATATTAAGGCACATCTGGTTTTGGGAAACGCGGCGTAGATAGCATACTAACATAACATTTAACCAGCTCTGCGCGATTTGAGGGGAAGTTTTTGAAAGAACCAGATGAAAAATATATGTATAGAGAAATTAGTTACAATTTAAAAATGATATGTACTGTATAAAAATTGTGAAATGTAATTATAATGTGTAAAATTTTTTTTTCGTATCACTTAAGAGATTTTTGTTTCAGGCCCTGAAGTCTATAAGAAATTAATGAGAGATTTATCTATCTCGATACAAAGAACGGAGCTAAAGAGAAGATGTAAACAAGAAAAATTGTTAGAATTTAAGTAAACATTTAGGTAGAATTAAGTTAGTTAAGATACGTGTGGGCCTCGTTTTTTCTACCATTTAAGTCATACATGGTTTTCCCCCGGCTCTGTTACCCAGATGGGACACGTCTATTTATTCTGTACATGTGAGAATCTACTGTGATTAAAATGCATGACTATGAATGTTAGTCTATTTAATTAAGTAAAATTTATTGAAGCTGTGGAAATTTAAATTAAGGAGAGATATTAAAAAGTAAACTTAAGATGAATAGTGAAAATTAAAATTAAGTGAAGCATTAGAAATTAACGGTTAGAATGAATATTCGAAGTTAAATTTTAAAGCGTAGAAAGTTAGAAGTAGAAGAATAAAATTTAGGCACGTAATTTGTTAAGGGCCATTAAGACCCTCGAATAAATCACGTTTTGTTTTTGGAGGATTGTGACGTCTTACGCGCCTTTTCTTTAACAAGTCCTTTGGGTTCTTTGGGCCAGAATTAATGGCAACTCTTTTCCAACCAAATCCAAGAAACGAGATGTGAAGAAGAGATGCGAATAAATAGACTTTAAATATAGGATCTTAGAGTAAGCGGAATGGCAATGTAAAGGAATGCTAGACAGTTGATGTGCGTTGTGGCAGTTGATGATTATTGTAGTTCGTGGTTCAAGATTTAAGTTCTACGTGTCGTGGATAAATATATTGGTGTTCGACTAGAAGTTAACCGTCAAGCTGCATACCATTGCAGATAAAGACAGGTAGCATTACAGAATAATATAAGGTAGGATTGATTACACTTGATTAGTATTGAGGATTGGGTGGTTCGATTATTGAGATTGGTCTGGATTATATTGTGTGTTGCGTATTGCGTCATCGTAGATTATTATTATAATTAATATTAATTATTAATATTAATTATATTAATTATTATAATTATATTTGTTAAAAAAGTTTAAGTTGAATATCTTAATAAAGTCATATTAATATAATGTATGATCCGAGTTCTGTCGCTTACCCTACACCTCTAGCTCACGCTGATACTTCGAGGGATGTACTTCCAAGGGGAGGTACATCACACATTTCCAAAATTTCTTTAATTCTAATTCAAGTTTAAGCATAGTCAGGGTCAAGTGAACACAGTCCACGTCGGGAAATGAATCTGCGGAATGCTAGTTTGATTGCTTCAGTGCTCATTGAGTTGATAAGTTTGCACATGTGAAGGAACACTCTCATCACTGTTTTTTATGAAAAAAGGTCCAGTTCTGTGCTTGAAAATGACCCGATCAGGTGACAAAGGGGCAATTTCTTGCACAAAATGGATTGTACACTCTCAAGTGCTTAAGAAATCCTTTCTCTGACACGTACGCGGGCTAAAGTAGTCTCAACACCAGTTGTGTGCTAGTACAATTGGTAATTCACTGTACCCATCCTTGTTAGGTAACCGCCATGGGATTCAAAATACTAATCAGAGAAATCAAGTCTTCCCTTTAGATGCCCTGCATATCTAGCTCTGGGTTAAGCGAATCAATTTGAGATGCCTTGTCTCCTTGAGAAAGATCTAGAGCAGGGGTTGGAAACCCCTTTTAGCCAATCTACGCATAGGGTTCAGTGTAAGACATTTTGGAAACCATTCGATTGCCTTGAGAATGATCAGAGAAGAGAGGTTAATCATTTAAACTGACAGTTTGATTAGAGATTAATTTGGCATCATTTAAAGATATTTTTAAGATAAAAATAAATAGCA
Source organism: Trichonephila clavipes (assembly GCA_019973935.1). Classification (NCBI taxonomy): domain Eukaryota; kingdom Metazoa; phylum Arthropoda; class Arachnida; order Araneae; family Nephilidae; genus Trichonephila; species Trichonephila clavipes. The sequence continues at coordinate 236,571 of BMAU01020033.1, read as the reverse complement.
TAAAATAGAACTATTTCTTCAACAAAAATATAAAATAATTGAAACTATACTTATATTATGTATTTTTAAGCATATTTATTAAAAAAAATAGATAGCATAAAATCCAAGTATTTTTCCCTTCATTGCAGTTAAATAAAAATGTTAATGCGAACCTAGTGCTTGCACCACTCTACTTTCATATCGCAAAATCAGGGGTGTGACTTTCAATTGGACCTGATTCTGAGCATTCAGCTGTTAAACAATTTCTTTGCGGACTGGAAAATTTTTCATTTGAGGACAGATTTTTTACTTTGTTATGTTAGGAGAAAGCAGAGTACATACAATTTTCTCTCTTTAAACAACTAAATCTCTTCAGCATAAATTTATTTGTGAAAAGTTTATTAAATATTAAATGATATTTTATGTAAGTATTTTGCTTCTTATAAAGTAAAAAAAAATGCTGTAACTATATAAATAATTATATTAAATTTTATATTAATAAATAATATTTATAATAAAATATATAATAAATATTAAATGATACTTTACATAAAATTAGTTACAAATAGTTTTATAATGTGAAATACAATATATACTATAAATAAAATATTATATAAAATAATTTATAACATATATTATTATTATATTAAATTAATTATTTTATAATTAATATAATAAAAACTATGCCTTTTTTATATACCATTAATTTAATTATTTTATAATTTTTAAAATTTTTAATACGTTCTTTTCAAATAAACATATTTAATTTCAAAAAGTTTATTTAAATAAATTTCATAAATTTATATTTGAATAATTTTAATAATAAATTAATAATAATTTCAATAATAAATCATAATTTTAATAACAAACAATAATTTTAATAGTAAATTAATAATTTTAATTATAAATCAATAATAATTTTCTTAATAAATTAATAATAATTTTAATAATAAATTAATAATAATTTTAATAATAAATTAATAATAATTTTAATAATAAATTAATAATAATTTTAATAATAAATTAATAATAATTTTAATAATAAATTAATAATAATTTTAATAATAAATTAATAATAATTTTAATAATAAATTAATAATATTTCTTGTTAATACTAATGTTTAATAATAATTAATTAACTATAATAAATAGTAATTAATTAATTATAATATACATAGTAATTAATTAGTTAGTTTTAATAAATAATAATTAATTTACTAATTTTAATTATTAATAATTTTTATTAATAATTATTTTAAATATTTTTATTTAATAACTGTTTTAAATATTTTTAATTAATAATAATTTTAAATAATTTTACTAATAAATAATTTAAGTTATATATTTTTAACTTTTTTTTTACTTTATAAAATACAAATAATTACAAAAAAATATCATTTAATATTTAATAAACCTTTCATAAATAAATTTGTTTAATTTGAAAAAATAATTAAATGAGAATTGAAGAAAAAAATTTGATCGCGTGGAATCGAACCCTAACCTCGCGCATAGTAAGCAGACGATTTACCGATCAGACTACGAACTCGTTGCGGGAAATTAAAATTTAATTGTATAAAAGTTAAGCATGAATTTCGAGGACTAATTTCTCCGAATTGACTGGCCATTCGTTGGAATTACATTGAGGGGTGAAAACTGTAAAGAAGTACTACTATTACACCAAGTCTCGATCCCAAATGAATTTCTTTAGTCTTGCCTTCCTTGTCAGTTGAACTTAACGAGCCTCTTAATTACATCTCTTCCATTTCTGGGGTCCAAACCATGCCCAAAAATTTGGACTCTTTAGTCAACTTCACATTATACCCTTTTTCAATCCATAAAGAATTAAGTTCCGAGGAATCGCATTTTAACCTTCTAAGATCCATTCCAGCATCTAAAAAAAATTTCACCGCGTTTGTTGACAATATATATGCATCTTCTGTTGTACTTTTATATTTCTCAAAAATATCGGGACTTCTCTTTAACCCATTTTTTGGATTTTCAAATCGCCTTAATGCTACTGCGAAACTATTTTCCGCTTTCCATAACAAGCCAACAGAATATCTATTCTTTTCGAATCCTTTTTGAAACCCTCAATTATATCCTTTTCCTCCGTAGAAATAGCTAGGTCGTCAGTAATTCCCATCAAATCTTAACTCCACAAACATCTTAAAGAATCCTTGACGCAAGAAGAAAAATTTATTATCGCACTGTTTAGCGTTTCGTATCCTCCCTCACGTGTGCGTGTGAGGGGGGGATGTGTGATCTTGTAACTCTGCCAGGAGCCAACAGATTTTATTTACGATTTGTTGAAACTGCATAAACAACTAGAACTCTGGGGATGTCCGAGGAAGCTGTGGTAGACCATATTTTCGTTAGACTCGAACCACAAGTCCAGGATTATGTGGAAGTTCGAAATCCGGAAAACACGGTTCAACTACTGGAGGTGTTATCTAAGTTTGAGGAAAGATATTCGTGCAAAACAATGCGGGGTTCGAGGAATAGTGATAATGTTGAAGGACGAGGTTGGAATGAGCTTAGGATGTCTAATGCGGATGATAGCCGGAGAAATTGGAGAAATTTGGAAGTTTTGCGTAGACCGAGTAACGACAGAAATGATTATAGGAGTAATTACGAAAATGGCCGTCAAGGAAATCAGTGGTTCGAAAGCAAGAATAGATTTCAGAGGGATGATCGAAGATTTAACGATAGAGGATACCAATTTAGAAATGGGGGTCAAAATGACGATTTTAGTCGTGGGGACCGCAGAAATAGAGGTTCGAGTGAGAATTTTAGTCGAGGCAATAGGTGACAAAGGGGTCAAATAAATGTTTTGAAAGTTAATGATGATCAAAATGATCAAATTCAATCGGCAAATGAGCTACCGATTAAACTTTCTGCGATATGCATGAACTCCCATAAGTTCCTATTTTGTTAAATGATACTTTTACGAAAGCGTTATGGGACACAGGTGAAGAGAAGTCATTTATATCGGAGGAGATATACAGAAAATATATTTTTTATAAGCAAGTAAAAAAATCACGGGCTCAGGTGATCACGGCACAGGGAGCTAAATGTCAGAATGCAGGAATTGTGGAAATAAATGTTCGAATTAGGGAGTTTGAAAACCTTGGTTGTTTCATGTGTTGGTCATAAGTGGATCAAAGATTATTTAGAACTTTGATCGAAAATCGTTGGTGATTCCCGATTCAGAAATTGATACAGTGATTAAAACGACTGAGGAAGGGGAAATATAGAAATAGATCTTTCTAAGACAAGGTTGGAGGAAAAACAGAAACAGTAGTTGCGGGATTTATTTAATAGTTTAAGGGATTATTTTCAGATAAACTGGTCCCGTTGGTGTGGTGTGCTAGTTAGGAGAGGGAGTGCCTTTCAGGTGTCGTCCACGTCACTTGACCATGGTTCAAAATTACGTGGTCCGTCGCCAAAAGCCCTCGTGTAGCTAAACAGTGTGACGTTAATATTCACTCACTCTGATAAATATGGGGCTTACACATGTTTTATATCATGAAATTGACACGGGAGAAAACCACCAGTTGTTTCTCGTACGTGTCGTTATGACAGGGTAAAACAAGCGATATTCGATTATCATGTAGAGAAAATGTTGAAAGAGGGAACCAAAATTCCGATTCAATCCCCGTACACCAGTGTTTCTCAAACTGTGGGGCGCCCCCCCTGGTGGGGCGCGATTAATCTACAAGGGGGGCGCGAGCATATCGGAAATAAAAGATTTAAAAAAATTTATTTACTAGAATGAAGTAAAACAAAATACTTTCTGACATAAAAAAATATACAAATTTACACGGAAATAATATATATATATATATATATATATATATTTGCGATTTTACATCATCAAAAATAAAACCTTCTACTTCAGAACCTCATTTTTTAGCTATCTTTGATACTATAACCAAATAAAAAACGTTTTATTCGATTTGTTGTAATCCCATGATGAGAGATTTTCTTATTGCGTTTTCTTTTCAAAGCGAAAATGCTACTCTTTCAGAGGAAAGACAAAACCCAGACCCATAATCAAAAAAAATTTTAGGAAGATAAAAAGTTCATCACTGTTATATATTATTGCCATCAGCTGTAGGCAGCAGAATGTATTTGCTGCGGTTTAACCTTCGAGCTTACTTGTACGGTTAGTTACGTCCCTGCTCTTATGTATTTGTTTTTTTAATTAGGGAAGTTTGAAGGATTACTAAGCCAAACACAATAAAAAACGTTTTACATCATTTTCTTAGAACATCCATATTGTAATAAATACACTTTTTTAATCCGGGAGCGGTCACGCCGAGCACAAAGTGCACGAAATCGGTAAATCTGGCAAAACTGTTTAACTGTTACCAATGGCCCTGGCACTATCCTCCTGTTTGACAATCTTAACGTGAACTAAAATATATTTGTCACATATCTCCCTCTTTTTTGGGAGTGACAAACGTTTACGATCGTAAGGTACTTGTTTTGTCTGAGTCCCCGGTGAGATAATTTTTTTTCTGAAATATTTTTTTTGTGTCCTTGAAAGTAGGTGAGTATATTTTCTCTGAATTAAATTATTCACTGGAATTACGATTTTTACTGTGCACTATAAAAATAAATATAAAAAAAGGATTGGGGTGACTCAATAACCCCGCTCGACCATTAGTATCGAGTGCGCACCTGCTCCAGGGTTAAAACATGTTGAAGTCTTTTCGCTTTAAAAATATTAAAAATAATACAATTATTCTTCATCAGAATTTTTTTTATTGTTCATTATTCAACATCACAATTCTGAATGCTAATTCTTTGAGGCTTAAAATTACAGTTCGCTTAAAACTAATTATAATTTGAGCAATCATTTAAAAAAATAATTTTACATTTTTGTAAACATTGTCGCACACTTGGCTTTACACTCCTTACGATTAATTAAGCGATTATATCAATAATGTTTTATTTTCTTATAAATGAACTCGTGCAAAGAGCGGGTACTTCAGCCGGTATACTTTTAATGCATCAGTGCTGCACAGAGTATTTTATAACTAATTAATCAATACTAAATAAAGAACAAGTTTAATAAGTATTAGCGACTTCAATGGGCTTGTCTTATATAGCAAAGTTTTTCAAAGGAATGCTTATGATTACAAATTGACCCTCTGATGTCTTTTCTATATTTAGCAGATATCTAATTTTGTCTTCTAAGCAGCAACCGCATTTTGCAATATGTTCCAATTTAAAAATTAGAGACAAGAAAAATAACATAATATTTATCCTATTACTTAATTTTTTTTTTGCTTAAAAGTAGCATATACATAATTTAATACTTATGTCATGAATTTGTACGGTTTATAATAAAGATTGTTGCTTTAGCGTCAAAGTGCATTATTAATGCATTCAGTACATTAATGCATAAGGCGTGATAAAAATTGTGATTGAAAAGGGGAGGGAAGCTTGAGAAGCACTGCCGTACACGTCACCAGTTGTGTTATGTAGAAAAAATAATGGGTTACCGCCAGATAATCCGGAAACGTATAGATTTTCTGTCGACAATCGGAAACTTAATTCTCTTATAAAGTATCTCCGTTATACCTTACCGTTAATAAATGATTTAATAACGAATATATCCCATACGACGATTGTGATGATTTAAAATATTTAGGTTGAATTATTAATAAGGAAGAAATTAAAACGGATGAGACAAAAGTTCAAGCTATAGTTGAGATGAAACCGGCAAGAAATTCTAAAGAAGTATCCAAATTTTTAGGTATGTCCCAGTGGTACGCGGTTTATTTAAAATTATGCTGATCTATGCGAGCCCCTTTATAATCTTAAACGAAAACTCAAGAAATTTTGTTGGTCAATAGAGGCGAAGAAGGCATTCGACGCGGTCAAGGCGATGATAACGCCAGTTTTAAAATTGCCGGATTTCAAAAAGCCTTTCGAGTTATTTATGGATGTCAGTTCAATAGGTGTAGAAGCAGTTTTTAATCAGGAGCAGAGATCAATTGGATTTGCTTCTCGCACGTTTAGTAGTGCGGAGAGGAATCACACTGTAACGGAGAGGGGTATTTAACAGTACTTTGGGCTCTGTGCCGAAATATTGACCGCGCGAGGGCGCTGGTGTGCGCACATCTGTATTAAAATTGTAAAGATCGTGAGTGTGTGTGTGTAACTTGTATCGTAGAATGTAAGCCGCATCGCGGCAATTCGTATCTAATTAAACATTACTATACCTAAATTATCTCATTATTGTGGACTGTCTAACTAATTCGCCCGGATACACACTCCTTTCGTTTCGAAATAATTATGGACATTGCTTCGTTTATAATTCGCTACATGGTGCATCGGCCGGGAAGGTCATTCGCTGCGTGATGGGGGGTGAGTACTTTCGTTTTGTCTAACTTTGAATTCGGTATTTGTCTAGTTAAGCTTATTTCTCATCATTTCTGATTTTGGTTTATTCGTAACTGTCGGCATTTGGAAGGTTGCTCTGGTATAGTTTTGTTTATTTGTATGCATATTGTTAAGCTGAATTTTGTTTGAAAGTTGTACTAAGTTGCATTCAGAATTGGTGTTGTCATTTGTATATTTGTTTGCAATTATAGTGTTTTGGTTTAAAATGGATGCAGCAAATAAGGCTATATTAGAAAAAGACTCGATCTGTGTTTCGAGATCCCTCGTGACAAAACAAATTAATAAATTAGAATCCGAAATAAGCAATACAGCTGATAAAACAACAGTACATGAGATATATATGCAATTAATTTCTAAATTTGAAGAGCTGAGTACACTCGATAAGGAAATTGAGAATTTAATAGATGTTGAGAGTCTAGAAGAAGAAATCGTAACTCGCGAAGAATATAGAGATAAATTTATAATTTGGAAAATCTGTGCTGAATGTTATGTAGAATCAGTTTCGAACACTGTTATTCAAATTTCGGTGGAAAATCAACCACAAAACATAACACTTCCTTTAAATAGTACAGTTAGTTCTATTTTAACAAATCAACCGCGTTTACCTAAACTCACATTAGAATCTTTTTCGGGCAAGGATATCAGTAGTTTTCCCAGTTTTTGGGCTAGATTTAAATCCACAGTACATGAAAATTCGAGTTTAAATGATGTGGACAAATTTTCCTATTTGAAATCGGTTGTCACATCTGATGCAGAATTGGCTATACGAGGCTTAACTCTAACATCGGATAATTATGCAAAAGCAATGAAAATTTTAGAAAATCGATTCGGACGTAAAGAACTTATTGTTGACTTTCATATGAATCGCTTGTTAAATCTGACCCCTGTCCGTAAATCATTTGATGTTATTGCGTTAAGAAATTTAATATAAGGGGACTTGAATCTCTTGAAATCTCTCCCGATTCCTATAGTTGTCTCTTGTTTCCGATAATTATGAAAGCTATTCCCCCTGATTTAGCATTAGAATATAATAAAAAACATAATGAAACACAATCACAAATCACTGATTTAATTGCATATTTGCGAAGCGAAGTGGAAAGTCGTGAACGCACAGAATTTTTAGTAAAACCGCATGACCTAGAATTGAAAAATAATAATTCCTATTCCAATACTAAGTATTTCGAAAGAACATCTCATAGCTATCCACAGTCAAATCGAAGGGTTCAAGGTCATTCTCGATTCCACCCATCTCATAAATCGTTTTCCTCTGCAAACGAATTGCTGATGGCTGCATTTTCGAATTTCTTATTTTGTTCCCAGAATACTCATATGTCTGATTTGTGTGAGAATTTATGCGTTCAGAAAAAAAGAGCTAAACTAATTCAAGAAGGGAGATGTTTCATTTGTTGCAACACTGGTTGTTATGTTAAAAAGTGCAAGAAAGAGGTTTGTTCGTATTGTAAAGGTCGACATGCGCGTGCTATTTGTTTTAAGTTAGAAAAATCTAAGCAAAATTCGCATTTGGATTTGGAGGAAAAGAATGTTGACGTTAAAACTACGTCTTCAAATTCTGTTTTTCATAACAGTGGTGGAGTTTTATTGCAATGTGTGAAGGCCGAAATTATAGGTCGTTCTTCATCGGATAAGATATTTTGCCTTTTTGATAATGGAAGTGAGAAGTCATTCATAAAAAAAAATGTGTCTCGGAGGTTTGGGTTGAAAATATTGGGTTCGGAAAGGCTAAATATTTTTTCGTTCGGTTGTAAAACTCCTAAAAAACAAACTTGTAGTAAGGTCGAGGTTAGGCTAAGGAATGTATTAAGCGGAGAAGAGACTGTGATTGAGGCATTGGAAATTGAGGAAATTTCAAAGGCAACACTTAGCCTACCTAATCCAGATGCGTGGGCAGAAATGGAGTCGAAAGGGTTTAGGCTGACATTCAGTTGTAATGAATCTTCTGAGAATTGTGAAATTTCATTGTTAATAGGTTCCGATTTTTATTGGTCTTTAACACATCGGATAAAAAGATTAGATTCATCATTGGTTGCAGTCGAGACTAGCCTAGGATGGTCTCTTCAGGGAAAGTGTGATGAGCGGAGTGATTGTACTTTGGTACATTTGGTTCACAGTGAAGAGGAATCGATTTCGACTGAGCTAAGGAGATTTTGGGAGATAGAAAGTTTAGGAATACTTGACAAGGGTTCGGTGACTTTAGGTAATGGGGATGAAGAGATACTTAGTGAGTTTGATAAATCAGTTAATTTCGTAGATGGTCGATATCGTGTAAATTTGCCATGGAAACCAGGTATGAGAGATGCTTTACAAAATAATAAAACTGTCGCACGTAAGCGTTTTGAGGGGTTGGTTCGTAGGTTTAAATGTGATCACGAGTTGTTCTGCGAGTATAAGGATGTAATTGATGACTATGTTAGGGAAGGTATTGTTGAGTGTACCTCTTGTGATTCTTTATTGGATAGTCAGGGATTTTACCTACCCCATCATGCAGTGATACGTAGCGACAAAACCACAAGTCGTATTCCAATAGTATTTGATGGTTCAGCACACAAAAATGGACAGTCATCGTTAAACCAAAGTTTATATACGGGACCAAATTTGCATCCCAACATTTTAGAACTGCTTTTATGTTTTCGAAAAAGTCCTGTAGCATTTATAGCTGATGTAAAATCGGCTTTTCTTCAAATTGAATTAGATTTCGTGATCGAGATTTTACACGTTTCTTCTGGACTGATAATTTGAATAACGAGCCATACGTTTTGAATTTCACGAGAGTTCTTTTTGGACTTCGACCTAGCCCATACCTTCTCGCAGCAACTTCAAAACATCATTTTAAGAAGTGCAAGGAGCAATATCCTCATACATTTGAGTTGCTAAATAGTTCCATTTATGTTGATGACCTCATTTGTGGTCAGAATGATGTTCCGGACGCTCTACGTACTACGTTGCAGTGCTTGCAAATATTCAGTAACGCAGGCATGTTATTGCGCAAATGGCGAAGTAATTCGAAACAACTTAATTTGTTATGGCAGCAAGAAGGTGTCAAAACGGAATCCTCTGAAACTAGTGCTATTGATCTTAGACCTCCAACTAAGGTTTTAGGGCTTGCTTGGGATCCAGAAAATGATTTAATTTATTTCGATCCAAAGGATCTATTGAAGTTTATGTCACGTAGAGGAGAATCGAAAAGATTTATTCTGAGTGTGGTTGGTCGCATCTTCGACCCCAATGGAATTATTGGCAAATTCGTTATCAAATTGAAATGTCTACTTCAGGAACTTTGGACTCTAGGAGTAGAATGGGACTCTGAACTTCCCCCAAAGCTACGACACAAGTGGCAGCAGTGGAGTAGCGAAGCTGAGGGCTTGACTGTGATAAGGATACCACGGTTCTATTTAGGTAACATAGATCAAGAAATATCAAAGTGTTTTTCACTTTCTTTACGGAGATTCCTCGCTCGTAGAGGTAATTGCAAGGGTAATATACTCCGATAATGCACGTACATTTAAAGCAGCTGAAAGGGAGCTAACATATTTTGCCAACATCTTGAAAGACAGTGAATTTCAAAATTTTGTCGCAGATAAAGGTATTCACTGGAAGTTCATAGTTGAACGTGCGCCTTGGTGGGGTGGATTTTACGAACGTCTTGTTAAAACTATAAAGGATCCTTTACGTAAAATACTTGGCAGGGCACTTCTAACATTTGAAGAACTTTCAACGCTACTTTCAGAAGTTGAAGTAATCGTTAATCATCGACCACTGACATACGTGGAGAATGATCCAGGAGAGCCGGAACCACTAACACCGGCCCACTTTCTCGAGTTAGGTTATGGTGACTCTAAATATCCTATACATTTCATCGAAGTGATCGACGCCCCTACGGCAAAGGAGTCGTACAAGAAAAGAAAGACTTACCGAACTCTTCTTTTAAAACAACTTTGGAGACGCTGGAAAGAACAGTATTTGCTCCAGTTAAAAACAGCTAATCATTTTAAACACCATCTGTTCATAAGAATTTAAAATTAAACGACGTAGTTCTTGTTGAAAGAAATGTAAAATCAAAATTGTTGTGGGAACTTGGAATAATCAAAGAAATATTTATTGGAAGAGACGATAACGTTAGATCTTGTCTTGTAAAAACTTTTAAAGGTCTCTTCAAAAAACCCATTCAATTGCTGTACCCTTTAGAAATTGTATAATATACTTGTACTAATTTGTTTATATTTTTCAGATTAATGGTAGGAGATTACACATTATTAATTAATCTCTGTTAAATTTATTTTTTGTGAAATCTTGAGGTATGTATCCTAGTATTTGTTCGTTTATAAATTGAAGCTTTGTCATCTTTAAGTTTCATTATATTGTGTACTTTAATGTATATTTACTTTTTTCTTTCTAATATGTATAATTTAGATTTGATTTGTAGTATTGTATCAGTATTTTCTTTGTAAGAATTGTATTTGAATAATTGTTTGTATTAATTGTGGTTCGATATTTACTGGGTGAACATTCTGTTCACCGGTGGGGTGTGTGCCGAAATATTGACCACGCGAGGGCGCTGGTGGGCTCACATCTGTATTAAAATTGTAAAGATCGTTAGTGTGTAACTTGTATCGTAGAATGTAAACCGCATCTAATTAAACATTACTATACCTAAATTATCTCATGGAACTGCTTATTGTGGACTGTCTAACTAATTCGCCCGGATACACACTCCTTTCGTTTCGAAATAATTATGGACATTGCTTCGTTTATAATTCGCTACAACGTATATTGTAACTCTTTCCCAGTGACACTGTGAGAGTGGCAGGGTTGGAAAAACAGTGCAACGCAGTTTGCTGTACCCATGGTTTGGCGGGAGCAAACTAATCATATCGACAACTGTTATTTCTGTATGAAGCCCACCATGAACATGGGTTGGTCAAGAAAGAAGAACTACCGTTTGTAGTATCCATGCATTCCATCAGCCATTCAGCCTATTCTTCACTCAGCTGATATGCTAGTTCCTGACCCACCTAAAAAGTATGAGATTGTACAGGATTATGTTGAAGAAGAAGAATTAATTAGACATGGGATATCCCATGACCCAGATTTCGAGGCAGAAAATTTGATGAAAACTCAGACTAAATCCAGCAGAACTGAGTGACCTCGTAAGAGATCTTAACTTGCCAAAGCCGAACGCAGAGCTTTTGGCATCCAGACTGCAGCAGAGGAAACTACTTCTACCAGGTGTCAAGACTACAGAGTACAGGACTTGTGCAAAAAGAATCTTCTGCATTTATTTAAGAAGGAAGAACATATGGTTGCATACACTCATGTCCATAAATTAAGGATAATGAAATTCTGGCAAAGAAAACGACAGAAGCAAAACAAATTTAACTTATTTGTAAAGTCATTTTATTAAACAAAAGGTAAAGAGCAAAAAAGATGCTATATGTTTGACATAATTAATAAAAATTGCGATTATTACTTCCTGGAGAAAATTTCAAAAAAAGAACCTATTTACAAAAAACACTATAACGTGGTTAGTATGATGGTTAATACGGAGTATGTCTCCCGGACGATGCAATACAGGCCTTACAATGCCTACGCATACTGAGTATCAAATTATCAATCTGATCTTGGGGAATATTACACCACTCATCAAGCAATGCCCTCCGAAGTTCCGGTAGACGGATGGGAGGGAGTTGACGGGCTGCAGTTCGTCGGCGAAGCATATCCCACACATTCTCTATTGGATTCATATCCGGTGAGTATGCTGGCCAATCCATACGGGTGATATCTTCCGATTGAAGGCATTCGTCTACAATGTTTGCACGGTGAAGACGGGTGTTGTCATCCATAAACAGAAATTCAGCACCCATGGCACCCCGAAACAAACGTACATGTTGTTCCAGAATGACATCCCGATAGATGTGGCCTGTCATCGTTACACTCTGAACATGCAGGTCAGTTCTGGAACCAAGGATAATTCCTCCTCAAACGAGCCATCCTGCATTACCGTAATAGTGTCGTTCAATGGAGTTCTCTTGGTGGTAACGGGTACCTGGTGCTCTCCATATTAAAGTCCGGCGAGAATCAGACTGCAAACGAGACCTGGACTCGTCGGAAAACATCACACAAGACCACTGTTGTGATGTCCACAATGCATGCTCTCTACTCCAATTTAATCGCGGGCGACAGTGAGTTGCGGTAAGTGGAACACATCTGACAGGCATACGAGCATATAGATCAATGTGCCCTAAACGTCTGTACACGGTCTGCCTTGAAACTGTCGTACCGGTAGCTGAAGAGAGCTGACGAGACAGATCTGATGCTGTGCTCCGTCTGTTTCTTTTGGCAGTAACTGCTAAATACCGGTCCTCATTCGGTCTGTAACTCGGGGGTGACCTGCGCTGTAACATCTACTCACATTGCCATCATCTTGGAATCGTTGTAAAGCCTGGAGATGACACTCTGGGTGATTCCAAGTTCCTTGGATACTTCCAGCTGGGTACGTCCACATTCCAGTCGTCCAATAATTCTACCACGTAAAAAATCATCCAAATGCTTCCTTTGTGCCATAACTATGCGGTTATTTCACGGAAAGTTTTATAAAGCGCTTGTGACAGTGGCGTAACGGAAAATAATTGGACCCCCCCTGCAAGGTAAGATCTTGGGCCCCAAGCTGGATACATATATATACAAATAATTGCAAAACCATAACATCACGTAAAAATATTTAAATATTAAACTGTTAACTGATTATAAAATCAACCTGTGTGTCTGAGCAAACAAAGTAAATAACGTTCAACATTAGAGAGTATTAATAGCAGTGCTTCTCAAACTTTCAATACTGGCGCCCCCCTTTTCAATCACAATTTCTATCGCGCCCCCCTTATACATTAATAATGTACTGAATGCAATAATAATGTACTTTAACGCTAAAGCAACGATTTTTATTATAAACCGTACAAATTCATAACATTAGTATTAAATTTTGTATATGTTATTACTTTTAAGCAAAAAAAAATAATAATAATAAGTAATACTATAATTATTATGTTATTTTTCCTTTCTTTAATTTTTAAATTAGAACATATTACAAAATGCGGTGGTTGCTAAGAAGACAAAATATAGATATCAGCTGAATATAGAAAAATAACTCAGAGGGTCAATTTCTAATCATAAGCATTCCTTTGAAAAACTTTGCTCTGTAGGAACAATGGAAGTCGCTAATGCTTATTAAACTTGTTCTTAATTTAGTATTAATTAATTAGTTATAAAATACTCTGTGCAGCACTGATACATTAAAAGTATACTGGCTGAAGTATCCACTCTTTGCACGAGATTATTTATAAGAAAATAAAACATTATTGATATAATAGCTGAATTGTAAGGAAAGCAAAACCAAGTGCTCGACAATGTTTACAAAAATGTAAAATGATTTTTTTTAAATGATTGCTCAAATTATAATTAGTTTGATGTGAACTGTAATTTTAAGCCTCACAGAATTAGCATTTAGAATTTATGTTGAATAATGAACAATAAAAAAATTCCCATGAAGAATAATTGTATCATTTTTAATATTTAAAGCGAAAAGACTTCAACATGTTTTAACCCTAGAGCAGGCACGCACTCGATACTAATGGTCGAGCGGGGTTATTTAGTCACCCCAATCCTTTTTTGATAATTATTTTTATAGTACACAATAAAAATCGTAATTCTAGTGAATAATTTCATTAAGAGAATATATACTCACACCTTCTTTCAAGGTTACAGAATATGTTTCGGAAAAAAAGTTATCACATTGGGAACTCAGACAAAACAAGCAACTTAAGATTGTAGTAAAACGTTTGCTACTCCCAAAAAGAGGGAGATATGTGAGAAATATATTTTAGTTCACGTTAAGATTGTCAAACAGGAGGATAGTGTCAGGGCCATTGGTAACAATTAAACAGATTTGCCAGAATTACCGGTTTCGTGCACTCTGTGCTCGGCGTGACCGCTCTCGGATTAAAACTGTACTTATTACAATATGGATGTTCTAAAAAATTATGTAAAACGTTTTTCACTATGCTTTATATGTTTGGGATAGCTCATTAAAATAAATCTTGGTTTAGTACTTCCCTAAATGAAAAAACAAATACATAAGAGCAGGGGCGTAACTAACCGTGCATGTAAGTTCGAAGGTCAAACTGCAGCAAATACGTTCTGCTGCCTACAGCTGATGGCAATAATATATAACAGTGATGAACTTTTTATTTTCCTAAAATTTTTTTTGATTATGGGTTTGGGTTTTGTCTTTTCTTTTCTCTGAAAGTGTAGCATTTTCGGTTTGAAAAGGAAACGTAATAAAAAGTCTCTCATCATGGAATTACAGCGAATCAAATAAAATGTTTTTTATTGGTTATAGTATCAAAGATAGCTATAAAATGAGGTTTTGAAGTAGAAGCTTTTATTTTTGATGACGTAATATCACAGATAATATATATATATATATATATATATATATATATATATATATATATTATTTCAGTGTAAATGTGTATTTTTTATTATGTCAGAAAGTATTTTGTTTTACTTCATTCCAGTAAATAAATTTTTTTAATCTTTTATTTTCGATATGCTCGCGCCCCCCCTGGGGGCGTGCCCCACAGTTTGAGAAACACTGATTTATAGTATTTAAAAAATGGAAAATCTAACAACAGTTAACTGATAACCTGGTGACTTAAATAAAAACGATTCACTAAGAAAAACACAAACACTGTAAAATAATATTTTTCATTTCAGATCCTTATGATAGAAAAAAGGTATCACTTACCAAATTCGTCGTTAATGAATCCCGGGATGAGCTTGACCTTGTTCATCAAGTTCTCTGGCATTACTACTACAAGCACTTGCACAAGATGATGAACTTGCGGATATTAAAAAGTTATCCAATTTTGCATATTTGTAATTAATATTATATTCCTTTTCCTTTCGAATTTTTTGTTTTTGAGAACCACTCAGTTTTTTTTAACTCCACTCATTTTAGGGCTTCGTTTCTTCTTTTCTGATTAACAAAATAACAATATAAGAACCAGAATAATTAATTCCGCTTACAAAAACAGTTCTAATATTACAAGAGAGAAAACAGCGAAGGAACACTCCCAGTGGCGTAACGGAAAATAATTGGGCCCCCCGCAAGGTCAGATCTTGTGACCCAAGCCAGATATATATATGTATATATATATACACTCTGTCGCAAAAAAATATATGCACCCAGAAGAAATCAAGCTACAATCACGAAACTCGGCAAGAATGTAGTCTGGTAAGAGATATGCAAATGATTAAAATTTCGAAGCCAATGAGACAAGGCTAAGTGTGCTATGCGCATATTAGTTGCGCAACTGGGAGAGTTTAAAAGCATGAGTACGAGCGCCGTACGGCTATCCAAACGAATCTGATGACTCTGATAGACGATATTGAGACTTAGGATGCCTCTAAGACGTAACCGGCGGCAGTACGAGCAGCTGACGGACTTTGATAGGGGCCGTATAATAGGCCTCAGAGAAGCAGGTTGGTCGAATAGACGTATCGGCCGCCACCTCGGTCGGAGCGATATGGTAGTT
This sequence comes from Trichonephila clavipes, assembly GCA_019973935.1. Classification (NCBI taxonomy): domain Eukaryota; kingdom Metazoa; phylum Arthropoda; class Arachnida; order Araneae; family Nephilidae; genus Trichonephila; species Trichonephila clavipes. The sequence goes on along the minus strand of BMAU01020033.1, from coordinate 220,570 downwards.
GCTCGGTGTTGGCAACAGTGGATCACAGAAGGTAGAGTGTACCGTCGCGGAGGGTCAGGACGTCCCAGGAACACAAATGATCGCGAGGATCGTGCAATCAGAAGAGTGGCCACTTCGGCACCAACAACGTCGCTAGCATCGATTCAACGCCACTTACCTCCTTCCAGACATCCAGTGCCATCAAGAGAAACCATAAGGAGACGACTGACCGAAGTTGGCTTGAGGAGCCGACGTCCGCTAAGACGCTTACCACTGACCCCACATCATAGGCAGTGTCGACTGGATTTTTGCCGACCTCGGGCAACTTGGAGTGTGACAGACTGGAGACGTGTCATCTTCAGTGATGAATCCCGATTCAGTCTCAGTGCTGATTACCACCGCACACGTGTCTGGAGGCGCACCGGCCAGCGGTCCGATCCGGCATTTATTGTCGAGCGGCATACAGCAATTTCACAAGGTGTGACAGTGTGGGGAGCAATTTCTTGGGACACACGATCATCTTTAGGGGTCCTTCAAGGCACTTTGACAGCTCGCAGATACGTGGACGATATTTTAACGCCGATTGTGCTACCCATGCTATCAAGTCACCCAGGTGCCATTTATCAACAGGATAATGCTCGTCCACATACTGCGCGACTCTCCCAACAATGTCTTCAAGGATATGACGTCCTACCATGGCGTACCAGGTCACCAGATCTTTCGCCAATAGAGAATGTCTGGGACGCGCTGGGAAGGCAACTGCAGGGGTCCCGAGATACAGGAGAATTAACTGCGCAGATGCAAAGACTATGGCAGGATCTTCCACAGGGGGTCATAAGTGATCTAATTGAATCGATGCCACGCCGAATTTCGGCTTGTATAGCTGCCAGAGGTGGCTTTACTACTTACTGATTTTTAACCTTTTGCAAGCTGTAACCGCTTAATAAAATGATATTTTGTTCTGAATTTTTAATCATTTGTTTATTTTCATATACACTACCTGCATACCAAATTTCGTGAATGTAGCTCAATTTCTTCTGGGTGCATATATTTTTTTGCGACAGAGTGTATATATACAAAGAATTTCAAAACCATAACATAATGTACCTTTACACATCACGTAAAAATATTTAAATATTAAACTTATAACTAAATATAAAATCAGCCTGTGTCTGAGCAAACAAAGTAAATATCGTTTAACATTAGAGTGTATTTATAGTATTTAAAAAATGGAAAATCTAACAACAGTTGACTGATAACCTGGTAACGAAAAGAAAAACGATACGCTAAGAAAAACACAAACACTGTAAAATAATATTTTCGATTTCAGATCCTTATGAGAGAAAAAAAGTATCACTTACCAAATTCTTCGTTTATGAATCCCGGGATGAGCTTGAACTTAAGTTCGATAAAATTCTAGCATAAATTGTCACAAATTCAAAGACACAACTACTGTTACTAATAAGAAAGCAAGGACACACAAAAAAGAATGCGCTCGCAGCACCACTCAGGTTGAACTACAAAAGTAACTGGTTCGTTGGGTTGTTCGCGACACACACTTCTAGCTAATATACAGCACTACACTCAAGAAGTAAATCACAAAAAAAGCGATTGAAATCTCACATTTTTCTTAGCAAAGTCAGTTATTAATTCATCCAATTCAATTTATCTTGCTTCTAGTTGTTCAATACTTATCAAAGACAAATAGGAGAGCCTCTCTTCTGACATCGTACAACGTAGATAATTTTTTATTAATTTTAATTTAGAAAATGACCTTTCCGCCATTGCAGAAGTAACTGGAAGAGTCAAAAACAATAAAACTGCAATACATACATCTTATAAACTTCGCGTAGCAAACTTATTTTGAATCTTCAAAAAATTACCTAAATCTTTTATTGAATTTAGCTTCATTAAATCTTCACTAAAAACTGCTTTTAGAGACATAATTTGATTTAGAAATTCACTAGATAGGTCGAGGTTATATACTTTTTGAAGATTACTGGCTTCATTATATAAGAGATCATTTGTAGTTCTTACAATATTTTAATATTTTTGGGAGAAAGAAAACTGAATGATTTGTAAATGCAATTCATACTCTCAAAGCGATTTTTTAATTGAGTAGTAATAACATCAATATTGGCCTTAAAAACATCCACCTCAAACAATCATTCTCTGTCTTGCAGTTTTTCATCGGCATTGAAATCATTGAAAAGCTGTCTAACTTTTCATATCTCTTTTTTTCAAACTCCGAGGTGATACCCAATTTTTTAGCCAAACCTGACCAATAGCTTCTTCCTTTATATTAGCAAAATTGCTACAAAGACTCTCGATAGACTTTAAGCTAGAATTTAACATGGTCTTGGCGTTTTCCAAATCTATTTTTGGGTGATTGTAAGGCTTTTGAAATTAAATTTTTACTTTGTAAAATTTAGCATTGGAAAATTAGCAAAAAAAAAAAACAAAAAAAAAATTGAAACTTTTCCATATGTTTTTTAATCACTAAAGCTTCCTGTTTCTCGCCTTGCTTAGTACTGTTTAGTAAAATATTTGAAGGTACTTTTAAAATCGAAATGTAATTGTAGCGAGTTGATATTACAGAGACAAATCGAAATGACCACCTTGTCGTGCACAATGATTTAATAGTCTGCTGAATGTTCTCGTTATTCTGCACAATTTTCAGATCACTCCACCTTTTAATGCTGAGCCCAAAAAATGTGTAAATTTTTTGACAAAAGTCATAAAATTCTCTTACATGAGGCACGTTGTTACAGACATCGTTTAGAACAAGATTGAGGTTGTGTGTTGAACAGTGAACGTAATTTGCTCTTGGTTGTTTGTCCTTAATTAATTTCTGTAAAGCCCCATACGTTCCACTCATGTTGGCTGCCCCATCATATCCTTGCCATCGACACTTTGCCAAATTAATGTCCAGTGTATTTAAAAAATTTAACACATTACTTTCCAAACTTTTTGCAGTCTGATTTGCCGCCTCAATAAAGCCTAAGAACGTTTCGTTAATTCTGATATTATCTGGCTCATTATTATCATTAACATCAGTTGTTACATATCTTATTATAATACTTAATTGGTATTTTTTTTAAATATCCTGTGTCGTGTCCAGAATAATAGAGAAAAAAGAACATTTCCTTATATTTTTAACACAATATTTTCCTTTATTGTAGAGCCTATAATAGCAATAAGTTCATTTTGAATTTTTGGGCTAAGATATTTTTGAATTCTTTTTTTCTGACAAATGAACATTGAGAAGAGGGTCATATTTAACCAAGAGGTCTATTATATTCAAAAAAATTCCCCTTTGAGTCAAATCTCGAGTTTCTCGATGTCCCCGAAAAGGAAGATTGCACATCGCTAGAGTCATTGTAACGTCTATGATTCTTCGTAAGATTTGGCTAACCTTATTAACTTCTTCATTAAAATTACATTTCAATCATGAATCCACTATTTTATTTTGTTTCCAGATGTCATATGTGCGACATGCTTGGATATGAATTATAGAATTTTCATGATCTTTAATTTTCTTTTTGATATTCCTTGCCAGTCATTCACACCTTTACACCAAACTTCTTTAAAATACATATTTGTTCTATCAGCGAAAAACCAACATACCTGACAGTAAGCAACATGAAGTCGTGTTGAATAGCACAACCATTTCATTTCGATCTTTTGTCCTGCCTTGGATATGAAACTATAATAAGATGATGAAAAGCTCCTTCCCTTGGCATCTTTTTGGAAATTACCTTCTGGTTGGTATGGGCCCAATTTTAAAATTTGTTCTCTTAAATCTGCATCTATGCGCGTACCTACATAATGCGCAAAATCATTTCTAATCAATTTTGTTTCTTCATTTTCATTTTCCGACTCCTTTGCTTTAGATATAGAGTATATCCTTATTAGTTGAAGTGTCCAAAACTTGTGTTTTTTTCTTGTGGATTAAATTTCACTTCCAGGATTTGTTCATCAAGTTCCCTGGCATTACTACTACTAGCACTTGCACAAGATGAACTTGCGGATATTAAAAAAGTTATCCAATTTTGCATATTTGCTATTAATATTATACTCCTCTTCCTTTCGAATTTTTCGTTTTTGTGAAACATTTCTCATTATGCTTTATTTGATTGAATCCTCATAAATCTACGGCAGTGTTTCTCAAACTGTGGAGCGCGCTCCCCTGGGGGGCGCGATACCCCTGCGAGGGGGCGCGAGCATATTGAAAATATAAAGGCTTAAAAAATTATTTTTTGGAATGCAATAAAAAAAAGCTTTCTTTCAAAGTAAAAAATGCACATTTACACAGATATAATTTATATATATTATCTGGTTTACCACTTTCAAACGCTCATTAGCTATCTGATCCTGAAACCAAATAAAAAAAGATTTTGTTTCATTTCCTGTAATCCCACGATGAGAGATTTTTTTATTACGTTCCTTTTAACCCTTAGAATACTACTTTTGATTATCATCTCTTTGACCTTCAAGCTTACTGGCATGTTTAACTCCGTCTCTTTTTCTTTTAGGAAAGCTGTAAATAATATTTTTCTGTTTCTTTTTTCCCCAAGTAAATGAGTTTTATGATATATTGATAAGCATATTGAGCACTTTGAAGGATTATTTGGCCAAGTTGTATTTTTATGAGTTGTATGAGATGTATTTTATGAGTTTTAAACTATTTTTTTAGAACTGACATCGATGTTTTTGTATCGAATTCACTTTTTACATGGGAGCGGTCGCATGAGGCGCTGAATCACTCCAAACTCTGGTAAAACTGGTTATTCGTTAACAGTGACCTTGACAGTATCCTCCTATTAGACAATCTTAATGGAAACTCAAATGAATTTTTCACATGTATGCCTCTTTTTTGAGAGGTGCAAACGGATTTTTACAATCAAGGTACTTGTTTTGATCGAGTTCCCTGCACGACCACTTTTGTTCAAAAATATTTTCTATGAATATGCTATACTTTCCCCTATGATTAACTTTGTGGTTTTGATTGCTGTGTTGTACGACTTATTATGGTTTATAAATGTAAATGAGCAGAATATAAAAAAATGGACATTTGTGATCTCTTTATTGAAGGAAGATGAAACTGATCAAGCAATAGAAGAACCCGATGAAATAATGCATATTAATTGTGATAGCGAAAGTAAATATGAGAAAAGCGATAGACATGAAACGTTTGAGTTGAATTGAAATTTTCAAATGCTGCCTAAAGAACTCTATCAAAAAAACTATGAAGCCATAAATGTAGCACTTCGCCTTGTCAAAAAGACGCAAGGAAGAAAAAGTTCAAAATGCTTATTTGTAGATCATCAAACGACAGCAAAACGTGAACAAAATATGACAGTTTTACTGGAAAATAATGTTCCTGTGTTGTTAGCTAAAAGTGTCTGTGATTTATGTCCTTTAAGGACACGCACATTTGGAACATTTTCTTTAGTTTTATTGGATTTTTTCTCAAATCATCAAAGAAAAATTAAAAAGTCCTTGAAAGTAGGTAAGTATATTTTCTCTTAATTAAATTATTCACTGGAATTGTGATTTTTATGGTGAATAGTAAAAATAATTATAAAACAAGTTATAGTTTAAAAACAAACTAAAAAAACACGCTTTTATAGTGAATCGAACTAAAAAGTAAAACAAAAAAATAAAAATATATATACTTAAAAGTAACACATATACAAAATTTAATACTTATCTTGGTAATTTGTAAGGTTTATAATTATGATCATATTGTAGCTTTAGCGCCAAAAAGTGTATTATTATCGCATTCAATACATTATTATTTTTAGGGGGGCGCGATAAAAATTATGATTGAAAATTGGGTCGCCAGTAGTTAAAGTTTGAGAACCACTGATCTACGGAAATTTCTGTGGGCATATGGGTTTCTAAATCATAAATCTAGACCATATAATCATTTAAAATGCTCTCTATGCGTTTTTAAGTATCACAATACTAGTTTTCATGAAAAAAGCATAACAGATGTACGTTATTTACGAGTTCGCTAAATGAAAATGAAATACATGTGGGGGGAGCTAAAGACGCCAATAAGTTACTTTGCTACTTCAGTGAAAAGTAACACGTTTTTTTTTTCTCCCTACCGCTAACATGAAGTATACTAAAAAAACAGTGGTCAATTTTTTTTTTAATCTTTCTAGCATTTTATCCAATTTTCCATCTGACTTTCTTTTTATCTGTTAGTAATTTACGTTTCAAAAGAAAACCCACTAAAGAAAAGTATCTCTTTCGTCGCGGGGATTACAGCAAATTAAAAGGTTTTTTGATTTGGTTATTGGATCTAAGATATCTAATAAGCGGTTAAAGTTTTGATTTTGAATGATGTTAGATTGCCAATTTGAAAATCTCTTAAAAATTGGATTAAAAAAAATGTAAAGCTAATTTTGTGAAATTCTACGTTAATGGCGTCAGTCTAGCTTTGGGCCCCTAGAAGCCTTGCCCCCCACCCCGCAGTGCGGGGGTTGCGGGGGTGTACGTTACGCCACTGGCTTGTGAACAATTTTACTTCTTTGCCACCATTCCTTATATACCCCTCTCTTACACTCTCGTCATTGTGACGTACTATCCACGCCATCTGGTGGTTTCCTGTAATTTGCATATTCTTCTTCAAGATGTGTGTGATAATTCTAAAAGAGGAAATTTTTATTTTAGAGTTCAATATCTGTGTGATTCTGAATTATCCTTAATTTATGGGTCATGAGTGTATATTGATGTCAACGGCTTGATGATTTTCATGGACATCAGTTATGATCCAAATAACTAGAGGTTGTTTATAGACTCTTTCAAGCTTAGTTTGAAACCAGTATTACTATACAATGGAAACCCTCTTCCTTTCATTCCCATCGGACATTCCGTTCACATGAAGGAAACTTATGGAAATGTGAAATTACTTCTCTAGAGTTAATAAAATACAAGGATCTTAAACGGCAGATTTGTGGCGACTGGAAAGTCATTGCTTTACTCATAGGAATGCAGTTGTTATATACCAGGTACTGCTGTTTTCTATGTTTGTGGGACAGTAGAGATCGAAAATCGCACTACAAACAAGACAAATGGCCGTATGAAAATTTGAAATCCGGTGAGAGATATGTCTCAAATGACACCCAACCCAAATGACACCCAACCCAAATGACACCTGTACATTAAGCTTGGATTCATGAAGAACTTTGTGAAATCTATGAACAAGGAGGGAGAGGCTTTCCAATACCTTGGATCAAAATTCCCACCATTGAGTGATTAAGGAGGGAATGTTCGTGGTCCATCAAATATGCCAAATCATGAAGGACTCCACTTTGGATCGAATTTCAAAAGTTCAATGACCTAGGATGCAACATGTTTCTAAAGATCCATCTTGATTTCTTCCCTTAGAGCTAGAAGCGATGAACACGGTTAATCAAGATATCGTAGCAATGGATATCAGTGTCGTCGGGATAAGTCAATACTCACAGACTACTGCCCGACAGTTAGAAGGGATACTCGGGTTTCGACATACGAAGGGGCAAAACAAAAGGAAATGTCACAGGAAATAAACTAAAAAATGCTACTGATTTCTGATATGAACACTGTTTCTTGAAACATAACTTATTGTATTGTATTTATTAGTTAGTAATGTTTTGTTCTTCAAATTTACCCATAAATTGATGGATGTGGGCTGTTGTATATCTTAAAAACAAGAGCTAATAAATAAATTTCATTTACATATTCGTTTTTTTTTCAACCCCAAATTAGTACGAATAGGCTATTTAAAACTAGGAAACAGACCAAAAGTTGTTTTTTGTTGCCTAGTTTAATTAGACAAAAAAGGCTTCTATCAAATTTCTTGAAATACCTCGGTAGATATTTAATGGTAAGTTTGAGAAGTGGGATATTTTTAAAGGCCAGTACGAAACTTTGATTCACAAAAATTCAGAACAATCTGAAAGTGAAAAACTTTTTTATTTACATGGCTGATTAAAAGATGATGTTAAAACTATTGAAACTTCTGATGATAATTAGGTTTCATTAATTAAGGCTTTAGAACAAATGTATGAAAATCGCAGAATTATTGTTGATTCTCATATTAAAAATATTCTTAATTGTCAAGCTATAAGGCATGAATCTGCTTAAGACCTTCGTTATTTATTAGATTGTATAAATAAAAATCTCAGTTCATTAAAATCTTTAGAATTTGAAAGAGACAAATTTTCAAATGCTTTGCTGTTAAATATTATTTTAGATAAACTCGACAGAAAAACGCGGAAACAATTTGAGCTAATTTTAAAAGATAATGAGATTCCTCAATGAGTTTAATCAATTTCTTATCCTTTTAGAACGAAGGTGTCAAATTTTAAATAGTATTAATTCCAACTTATCAAAGCCTCATATCGAGAGATCAAAATCTTTATTTGTAAAGGGAAAAAATAAGCCATCTAAAATATGTTTCGCTTACAAAAATAATACTCATGCTTTGTATCACCGTAATAAGTTGAAAGAAGCAAAATTTTCAAACAGAATGGATTTTGTCAAAAGGCATAAATTATGTTTTAACTCTCTAGGGAAGTTTCATAATTTACTTAATTGCAATTCAAAAAGTTCCTGTCTAATGTGTAAAAAATCGAATCATCCTTCATAAATATTCCGACCCTCAGTGGTTTGAAAAGTCAGAAGAGACAACAACGAATCAAGTCCAATTCGCAGATAATCGCTAACTGTCAGATGACTCACCTGTGCAAGAAAATACTGACTTTAATGTTTCCTTTTTTATTAATGGGAATACCAAAAATGTTCTAATATATACGGCAAAAGTGTATGTCACAGACTCGCGAGGAGAAAAGAGGCCTTTTTAGAGTGATTTTAGATAGCGCCACCTAAAATAATTTTATTTAAAAGCTCTAGGATTCAAATTTGAAAAAATAGATATACCAATCTGGGGATTGAATAATTCCCTCTTAAATGTTTCTCAATTGGATAATGAGCTCAATTATCCAATGAAAATAATAACTTTAAAAGTGGTATACCTTTTAATTATTCCAAAAATGTTTCTCCCACTAAGAAGATTGCTATTTCAAACTTGATGATTCCCCAAAACTTGATCCGAACTTGTTTGTCCATAATAAGATTGATATGTATCTTTTGGAGCAGAATATTTCTTTTGATTTCTTAAAATCAGACAGAATAAAATTAAAGGACAGTTTATATCTACAGTCAAGTAGTTTTGATATCTGGTCTCGGGTTTTATCTCCGATGACAATTCAACAATCTCCTTTAAGGGAACAGGGACATCATATACTTTCAAATAATCGATTTTTCAATTTTAGTTCTAAAAAATAGTGCTTATTTTTCTGAATCTAAAAATGTATAACACTTATATGTTTGCTGATAAAATAGCCCTAAAATATTAAAAATAAAAATGTAAATAAATGACCACGCCCCTTTTGACACGCCCCTTTGAACTTTAAATATGTAGTTTCCCCTGTGTTTTATCTATATTAACTTTTGATTGTTTTTTTCGTTTGAATGTTAACCCCGCTACTTTTTAGCCACGCTTGTGCGTGGCTAAAGCTGTGTGACAAAATTTCTTACTTTAAATTTCGGTTTATGGCAATGTTTTGAACCGAGTTCGTCTATTCCGAAGTTTCTTGTGGCATACAACTACTTAATTTTACATTAATTTTCGTAAGAAATATTTATTTTTTACTTATAATTATTAATATTCATAAGATGTTAAAAGTATCTTAACTTTTTTTAAACGAGTAATTATGCCAAGAATAAAAAAAAATGGCAGAAGGAAGTATAGTAGCAATCAACATAAAAAGTCTAAATCGACTGAAGAATTGCTTTTGAATTCCGTGGAAAGTGCTTCTAGGAGAAAAATTAAAATACCGGATTTACTAAAAGAACAAGATTCTCAAAATGTAAACATAATCGTTGAACTGGATTTATTATCTTCCCTTATGAAAAATCTCTTATGTTGTAAATATTGCTGTTCTTCAGAGAAAATTGAGCTGAGAGAAGATTTAAAAAGTCGTAGAGGTTTAGCTGTGAGTTTGGAAATAATTTGTCACAACTGTGGAGAATCGACGAGTACAATGTCATCAAAAATATCAAATAAATGTTATGATGTTAACCTAAGATTGACATATGGAATGAGAGCTATTGGAAAAGGTGGAGCTGCTGCTCGAATATTCTGTGGGCTTATGAATTTGCCTCCACCACCTGAAAAGTTTGAACGCCATAATTCTTTGTTTTTAAATGTTTTAAAAACAATTAGTGAAGACTCGATGAATGCAGCTGTTCACGAAGCAGTCATAGCGAATGATAATAATTCAAATATAGCTGTGGCTGTGGATGGCACATGGCATAAAAGAGGCTATTCTTTATTGAACGGAGTTGTATGTGCTACGTCTGTTGAGAACGGAAAGGTTATCGACTTTGAAGCTCTCACAAAATATTGTTCTTCATGTAAGGGTAAAAAAAAAAACCATGTGAAAATTGTGCTAAAAATTACGAAGGATTCAGTGGGGGAATGGAATGTCGGGGGTATTAAGTATATTTCAGCGATCTGAAACATCACGAAAAGCATGTTATACGCAGTATCTTGGTGATGGGGACTCAAAAGGATTTCTTACTATAAAAGAAGCAAAAGTATATGGCGACACAGAAGTTGAAAAATTAGAATGTGTTGGCCATGTGCAAAAGCGTATGGGCACAAGGCTGAGAAACATTCTAAAAATGAGCAAAGGCATTAAGCTATCAGATGGGAAAAATATTTCGGGACGTGGACGGCTAACGCTTAAAGAAGTGGACTCAATCCAACATTATTATGGGCTAGCAATCCGTAAAAATTTGTCATCTGTGGAGGACATGAAAAGAGCCATATGGGCTATTTATTTTCATAAACTAAGTACTGAGGATAATCCTCAACACGCTTTGTGTCCTCTTGGTGAGGATAGCTGGTGCGGTTATAACCGTAGCATTGTTACGGGGAATTTTATATTCACAAGCATTCTTTACCTGAGTCAATTTTATTGAAAGTGAAAAAAGTGTTTCGGGATCTCACAGAGAAGGACTTATTGAAAAAGTGCCTTCATGGAAGAACACAAAATCCCAATGAAAGTTTTAACAAATGTATTTGGGAGCGAATTCCTAAAACAGTTTTGTTGGCATTGAAACTTTGAAATTTGGAGTTATGGATGCTGTAATTTGTTTTAACGATGGATATGTAAGTAGGATAAAAGTCTTTGAAGCTCTGGGCATTAAACCAGGATACAACACGGAACGTGCCTTACTTATAATTGATAACAAACGAATTTTTGAGGCTGAACGTATAGTAAATAAAGTGTCATTGGAAGCCAGAAATAAAAGAAGGTCTTTAAAAAGGAAAATGGATAAACAGAATTTAGATGAAGAAAATGAATACCAAGCAGGGAAATATTAATCAAATCTATAATGTAAGGAGAAATTTTTTTGTTAAGTTTTATTATATTTTTTTCTCGAATGTTTAATATTTTTAAATTTAGGTACACTTTAAAAAACTATTGTAGCATATTGTTTGAAACCTTTTATATATCTAAACAGGATACATGTGCATACAGTGAACAAAATATCTTTTAGTATGTGTCTAATTTTTTGAAAATTGATTTTATATGTAAAAAAAAAAAAGAAAATTAAGATTTTCATAATTTTAAGGTTTTATGATTACTTTTAAGAAATTATGCAATTATATAAATATAATTATTTAAAAAACAGATTCATTATGTTTAATATGTTACTTTATATATATTTGTAAATTTTTTGTATATACAAAGAATATTTTTGTAAGAAATGGTACCTATACATGAAAATATGTATTACAAGATCTCGAAAATTATGTTCATGTTAACTAAAACAAAGGGAAGAAAAACATATGAATTTAAAATTACTTTTATAACTCTAGAAAATGGTTAAGGATTATTATTAGTCATATAAAAATAGGCAAGGAAATACTAATTAAGTGTATAATATGTGAAAATATTGATTTTTAGTTTTCACTTTTTCTCAAAAGCATATTTTTTTGCATTTAGGTACATTTTTAAAAAAAACTATTGCACTGTATGATTCCTGATTTTTTATACTTCTATACAAGGTGCCTATGCATATAGTGAACCTAATTTTTTTCTATTAAAATAGTGCCTAATTTTTTAAAAATTGTTTTATGCATAAAAAAAAGCAGAAAAATAAAAAAATTTCAAATTTCAAAGTTTCATAATTTTTTTAAAGAAACTATACTAAAATTTTACTAAAAAAAGGGTTTCACTGTATTTTATGTATTGTTTTATATATGTGTAAAAAATATTTTGCATAAAAAAGGATACTTTTTTAAAAATGGTACCTAAACATAAGTATATATTACGAGTTCTCAAAAATTATGTATTACTTAAATTAAGTAGTAAAAAAAAACTTTTGGAGTAAAAAGTTATTTTTGTAGTTCTACAGAATAATTAAATTATCTTTATTATAGACATAAAAAAATCTAAGCTCTATTGGAAATTTTAAATGATATATGTCTCATAAACAAAGGGTCTTAATTTTGGCATTTTACTCTTTCGAGCATGTCCTGGTTCCCTTAATCTGTTTTTTATCTAATAATTTTGATCTTAGCACAAAACTCCTTTTGGGACACAAAAAGCATTAAACATTCTAAGGATTGGATTAGTGATGAACTAAAGTACTGCAACGAACACTAAACGTACGCATTCCAGAAGGTCGGGTGGCAGATATGTCGTCCATATGCCATTAAAACGGGAAGTATTAATAAATGTTTTAGGTAATTCTAAGGAAATCGCTTCTAAAAGGTAAGATTACTTGTGGCAACGTTGGGATCGTAATCCTGCAATGAAGGCTCTTTGTACAGAATTTTTAAGGGAATATGAGTGTTTACACCACTTGCAGTAAATAGAAAGCGATGAGTCAGGTGATGGCTTCTATATTCCCCAATATGGGATCTTTCGTCCAACTAGTTGAAGAACAAAACTAAGAGCTGTGTCCGATGCTAGAACCAAAACAACTCATGGCAGTTCGCTTATGATTTATTGTATAAAATAGAAGACAAGAAGAAACATTTTTTTCCCATTTTGGTTAGGTTTCGCAAACACCGCATTTATTTACGACATAAAACAAATGTTTTGCATGATTGAGATGGATCCTTCGCAAACCAAGCTACAAAAAAATTAATGGAAGGATAGTAAATTCTCTCAAACAAAGGGTTTTTTCTGTTAAAAACTGTCTCTTATGACTCAGCCATCGCTCCATATCTAGCCACGAGGATTTTACAGCAACTTGCCTTGGATGGACAAATGCACTTCCTATTAGCCTTGAGCGTTGTCTTACATGGACGACTGTTTATCTGGGTCCTCAGAAGCAAGGGAATTTGAAATGCTAAAATCACAACTCCTTGAAAGAGGTGGAATGAATTTGCATAAATGGTGCACAAACGAGCCTCGGTTTAATGAGTAGGATATATTCCCCTTTGACAGAAACTCAGAGCAAATAAGACATTAGGCCTACTGTAGAACAGTTTCAGCAACACTTTTACATATAAGGTTAGTGTCAGCAAAACTCCTCGTTTTTCAAAGAGGGATGTATTATCGCAAATCGCTCACCTCTATGATCCACTTGGACTTCTTGGTCCTGTTATAGCTAAAGCAAAAATATTTATGCAACAGCTGTGGTTGCTCAAGTTAACTTGGAATTGAAATTTTACCATCAGAACTCTCTCTCCCAGTAAAGGGAAGTCTTTATCGATACACTACAATACTTAGAAGCCATCAGTGTGCCAAGATATGTTCCATCAACTAGTGTTAAATCTATTGTTGCGCAAGGTTTTGCTGATGCTTCCTTAATGGCTTATGGTGCTGTAGTTTCCATTCAAGTTGCGTCCAAAACAAGGGAACCAAGGAGTCAACTACTCTGTAGTAAATTACGTGTGGCACCGTTGAAGATCATGACCATCCCAAGACTCGAGTTGTCACCATGTATTCTTCTTGTGAAGCTTACTGATAAAGTCTAAAAAGCTCTAAAGAAAAGTGTTGATTGCGTGAAACTGTGGAAAGACTCATTTATCGCCTTGTCATGGATTAACACATCTCCTCATTTGCTGAAAATATTCGTTTCTAACAGAGTTTCCAGCAGTTGTCGAAGGACTTCCAGTGGCGACACATTTCTTCAAAGTGCAATCCCGCAGATTTCCTCTCCCAAGGTTTGGATGCAAAGACCCTTGGGGCTTGTGAACTCTGGTGGACGGGATCTGAATCTTCAACTCTAGACATTTCAACGCAAGATGCATTTCATCAGACAAACTCTACTAAAAACTGTATCCAAAGTGACTAACAACCTATAATTCAGGCTTTTTTTAACCTTTGTTAAATTTAACTAATGATTTTCAAAAATGAATTGGAATTTCAGCATTTATATTCTTCGGTTGGTTTATAATTATAAATATGAGAAGGTTTTCTTTCGGGAGAGGAGAAATTTTACGGTTCTGAACTTGCTGCTCTGTCCTCCATTTCTCACTCAAGACAAATTAAATCCTTTTATGGATAACGAGGATGTAATTCATTCAAATAGGACCTATGGCATCCTATCCTTTTACCTGCAAATAACAAACGAGTTCAAGGGATTTTTCAATATTATAACAAACGAGATTTGCATGGTGGGCTGCAAGTCTTATTAAATACTGTTGGTCAAAAATATTGGCCACTTAATGGTAGAAATACTGCACGACAGGTGGTGCATGCCTGTGTGTGTTTAAAATGCTTTAAAAATAAACCAATTATCTTTAAGCAAATTATGGGAGATCTTCCTCCTGAGAGAATCATTCCTTTTTCTAATGTAGGACTAGATCTGAGCGGACCATTTTTAATAAAGAACAAAGAAAGGGCATTCTAAACAAGGTGTATGTTACCATATTTTTTGTAGGGTTGCTAAAGCTGTGTTCTTAGAATTTGTATCAGACTTCACCTCATTAGCCTTAATCACGACTTTAAAAATATTCTTTGCTCGTCGTGGCACAAGTTCAACAATTTTCAGCGATAACGCTACAAACTTTGTTGGTGCTTCCACATAACTGAAAAAACTTGAAAAATTAGTTTCAAAATCTCAAGATATTTCAAGTTTCTTAGCCTCTGAGGGTACTAAATGGAATTTCTTGCCTCCTTGAGCTGCCAACTTTGTTAGCCTTTTCGAGGCAGGAGTTAAGTCTTTTAAACATCATTTCAAACGAGTCACACGAAGAATTTCTCACAATAATTCTCCAAATTGAATCCCTATTTCAGTTCTCTCGATCCCTTTATCTACTGATATAGATAATTTCCAAGGGGGCATTTTCCCCCTGGGCATTTTTTAATAGGAAAACCGCTGAATTCTCTCCCGAAATAAAATTTATTTGACAAAAGGAATAATCTTAATAGGTGGCGAAGGTGCCAAAAGCTAGTACGAATTATGCAGAAAAGAGGGCAAAATTCTTACTTAAGTCATCCACAACAATGCACCTAATGACTGTTTAAACAGCCAAATGTACTAACTACATTGCTAGTCTTATTAAATGACTCAAAAATTCCAGTCTATGCTTGGTCTATGGGTAGAATTATCAACGCTATTCCAGGCACTGACGGAAACATCAGAGCTGTTGATATAAAAACTTCAAAGGGAGTATTTAGATACTCAATTTCTAAACATCTGTATTATCTATTGTAGATAACCATGTTTCATCTGTATCATAATTATCTATCATTTATTGTATTTGTGTATCATCCATTGAATATTTTTTGTGTATGTTTTTCATTTTATCCTTTTTATGTGTATTGATATCTTTGTAATATTTGAACGCCGGTTGGGATGCTTCGTAGTTAAGACGGAAAGCCCCGCTTGTACGCATATATTTGGCTGTAATCATTTACCTTTGTAACCCCGCTCAGGTTCAAGTGTGGAGAAGATTTGACGCAGACAATGCGCTCCTATGCTATTCAATAAATATACTTTAAAATTCATTACAGTCCATTGCTCATTGGAGTTCTTTAGTACGACTCCGAACAGTATCATAGAAGTTAAAACACTGAAATTACAGATAACGAATGAAAAAGACCTAAATATTATTTACCTCATCAGGCCGTAAGAAAAGAAGGTCGCTTAACATCGGAAACAAGAATTGCATTTGATGCATGAAGTCATCAAAATAATAATTTCTTATTAAAGGATTGTTTGCGGCCAGGAAATAATTTTAATCTAAATCTCTTAGACATATTAATTCATTTTAGATTGAACGCAATAGCATTTTGTTTTGATATTAAACCAGCTTTCTTACAAATTTGCCTTGCAACGATTTCTCTGGAGTGATGACGAACCATGTGTTCATTGACGCTCTTATTTCCGGTGGTAACGAATTTGAAGAAACACTTCAAACTTCATGAAGAGCAAAATATATTATAAAAGCTGCTGTAATGGAAAAAATGGATTACTAATGATGCTAATTTAATGGAGCAATGGAAGAAAGAAAACTTTGATGTGCATCCTGTACATAAAACTGTAAGTTTAGACGCAAAGGAAACAAAGGTCCTGGGACTATCATGTAACACTCATAAAGATTACTTGATTACAGATACTAAAAGTCTATTGGAATTTGTTTTCTTAGATAAAAATACGAAACGCTTCATGCTGCCAGCAGTTGGTAAGATCTTTGACCCATTAGAGTTAACTTCTTCTTTCACCGTTAGAATGAAATTCATCATTCAAGAGCTTTGGAGTGAAGAAATTCAATGGGACGACCCTTTGCCAACAGATATTGAAAAAGAGTGGAAAAAATGAGGTGAGAGGAAATACCCCACTTAGGAAGTCTAAAAATACATCGATTAGTTCTAGATTTTACTTTGCTAGAAGATGATGTTGAGTGGCATAGCTTTTGTGACACCAGCAAAAGGTAGAAGGCGCAGCCATATATTTGAGAACTGAGTCAAAGAATGGAATTTCTGTAAAACTTTTGACTTGAAAAAGTCGTGCAGCGCCATTAAACTGTGTAACCCTGCAGAGACTAGAATTACTTAAAACTCTAGTCACTGCTTGCTTAGCATCTAAGGTGAAAAAGTTTATGAATCTTAAAAATTCCTGCCTGGACCGATTCCAAAATAGCTCTGTTTTGGATAAAGGGTAACAAAACCCGATGGAAACAATTCATTTCTCTAACCGAGTGAACAAAATAACCAGTCTAACAGATCCACACTCTTGGTATCATTGTACTGGTTAAGAAAACACTGAAGGCTTCCTCTCGTGGACTGAGCGCAGACTGTCTAGTGACAAATTCCAGGGGATGGATTTTTGACAAATCCCGAATTTCCTAAAAACTTTCAGCAAGTGGTTCCTGAGTTCGACTACCTCACAGAACATGAGAAAGAGACTGCAGTACAATAAAGAAGAAATGCCGTGAGCAGTAATGAGACTGTCTAGCTGAATAGCGATTCCTGTATCTTTGACCAACTTTTAGAACTTTCGAATAATTATTTCAAAGTTATTAATATTTTGTATTATATTTTCAGATTCCTCTACGACTGTAGGAATAAGACTTGGAAGGTTACACCCCTAACTGTAGCCGAATTCAAGGAATAAGAAATCAAATGGATTAAGAATGCCCAAAGAACCTTGTTTGATAAAAAAGAACTTGAAAATAATATTTCTAACTTGTTTCCATTTGTAGATGGGGAAGGAAGTAGGCTTAGGCGGTAGATTAGAAAATGCTTCGGTGCTATATTTTCATTAGCATCCTACGATTTTACCAAAAGGTTCAAAATTCAATAAGTTTTACTTTAACACAGTGCTTCTCAAACTTTCAATACTGGCGCCCCCCTTTTCAATCACAATTTTTATCGCGCCCCCCTTATACATTAATAATGTACTGAATGTAATAATAATGCACTTTGACGCTAAAGCTACTATACGCGATCTTAATTATAAACCATACAAATTAATAACATAAGTATTACAGTTTGTATACTCCTTTTTGCAAAATAAATAAATTAAGTAAGTAAGACAGTGCTTCTCAAACTTTCACTACTGGCGACCCATTTTTCAATCATAATTTTCATCGCCCCCCCCTCAATAATAATGCATTGAATGCAATAATAATGCACTTTGAGTATTAAATTTTGTATACGTTACTTTTATATAATATATATTTTAAGCAAATTACTTTTAAGTAATAATTATAATGTTATGTTATTTTTCCTTTCTCATTTTTCAAATTGGGACAGATTGCAAAATGACATTTAATTAAAAATTTATTTCGTCTATCATGCATTTCTAAAAGTAATATAAAAAATAAATTTTAAGTCAATTCCTACTTAGGCTAACAAAGAAAAACTTATTTTAGTTACTTTC
Source organism: Trichonephila clavipes (assembly GCA_019973935.1). Lineage (NCBI taxonomy): Eukaryota > Metazoa > Arthropoda > Arachnida > Araneae > Nephilidae > Trichonephila > Trichonephila clavipes. The sequence goes on along the minus strand of BMAU01020033.1, from coordinate 202,177 downwards.
TATTAAATAGTTTCAATTAATACAAATATGTAATACATATGACAGACTCACAATGTTAAGTGACAAAAGAGAAAGCGATTTTCCTTGCAATTTTTCCTTTTCTTTTCTATATATGGGGTATTGGAATATTCTTTTTTCGTTACTATTTATTCATTAATTAAATTTAATTAGTGTAAGAAAATAGTAAAGTAAAGAAGAAATTACACACGTTCTTAGAAATTAGGCCATCTCGGATGGAATTCGAACTACCGTCCTTCAGATTAGAAGCCCAGCGCGCTATCCATTGCGTTACAGGGGACAGCACGAAAAGTTTTCCTTTCTATAAATGCTTTTGGACTATAATTTTTGTTTGTTACTATTTATTCATTTTTTAATTTAATTAATGAATTTAAATTTGAAAGAACTGTATTAACATGAAGTGTCACCCACTAAATGTTTTAAAAAATGTATTTGAACTTGAATGAATGAATAGAAAGTATTTTATCAACGATTGAAAATTTGAACAAGATATATATGAGAGAGTGAACTTATAGTAGAAATTGAAAAATAGTCTACTTTATGTTGCGTTCTCTCATATCCATCACATCTGGCATTCTCGCGAGCGTCTGCGTGAGTCTGGCCAAAATATCGGACGTCTGCGCAAAACATGTAATAATGCTGTACCTCGTACAATTCCAATCAGTCTTGGTCCATTCGATGCTTCTATAGCTACCACATCTATCTTGAATGTACATTTTATAATTTGCGCGTTAGTTGTAATTCACACTATTAAGTATTACTGCAGAAAATTGGAACAAAAAAAAAAATCATGGATAAATTTTTAAGTCGTAAGCGAACATTCGACGATAATAAAGCATCAACAAGTGCACAGACGAACATAGTTCCGAAAATTAAATCAAGGAAATATTCTCAAGAATACTTGAATTTTGGATTTACCATTACTGAAGTAAATGGAGAAGAAAAGCCCCTGTGTGTTATTTGCTCAAAAATATTGGCAGCAGACAGTATGAAACCTAATAAACTTAAAAGACATTTCGAAACGCTTCATGGTGAGTACATTAACAAACCTCGAGAGTTCTTTGAATCAAAATTAAAATCATATGGAAAACAAAAAAAATTTTTTTAAAAACTTTGTCAGTGAATGAAAAAGCTTTACTTACTTACAAAGTATCATATAAAATAGCCAGATGTAAAAAGCCTCACACTATTGCCGAAGAGCTTATTTTGCCTGCAGCAATTGAGATTGTAGAAACTATGTTTGGAGACAATTTTGCCAAAGAGTTGCAGTCCATACCCCTATCAAATGATACTGTTTCCCGTCGAATTGATGATATCTCTGAAGATGTAGAGCAACAGCTTTTCGGTAAGTTGCGTGATAAATTGTTTTTAATTCAGCTTGACGAGGCAACAGATAGCAATAAAGATGCTCATTTCATTGCGTATGTTCGATTTTGGGATGGTATGTCAGCGATAGAAGAACTACTTTTTTGTAAACCAATAAAACTTAAAGCAACAGCAATAGCATTATTTGATATTTTAAATAATTTTATAAACGAGGCAAATATAGAGTGGAAAAATTGTGTCGGAATATGCACCGATGGTGCTCGTACAATGTCAGGAAGATTTAAAAGTATACAAGCACTTGTGAAACAAAAATCTCCACTGTGCATCTGGGCACATTGTATGATCCACAGAGAATCTCTGGCTTCCAAAGAAATTAGTCCTGGCCTGAATATTGTGCTAATGACAGTTGTGACTGAAGTAAATTACATAAAAATGAGACCCCTAAAATCAAGAATCTTTTCTGGACTTTGCAAAGACATGGGCGCAGTGCATTCATCGTTGCTATTTTATTGTGAAGCAAGATGGTTACCACGCGGGAAATTTTTACAACGTGTTTATGAATTAAGAAATAAAATTACCATTTTTCTAGAAGAGGAAAACCTACCGGAAGCTGAAAAATTTCGAGATGGTTTATTTCTGATGACGTTGAGCTACTTAGTCGATATATTTAAGAAATTAAATATATTGAATCTTCAACTTCAAGGATCAAATGTACATATGTTTGACACGAGTGATAAAATCAATGCTTTTTGTAGAAAATTAGAATTATGGAGCCGAAATTTAAAGCACAAAAGCCTAGAAATGTTTGAAAATGCGGATAAATGTGTAAAAACTTACAAAACTGAAGAACAACATGTGGAAGTTGTTTATAAAACTATTGAATATCATTTAGCTATGTTAGCAAAAAATTTAAAAATATTTTTTTGCTGAGGACAACTTGATAGCAAGTTACGAATGGGTGAGAGATCCATTTCAAAATACCCCAGAAGGGCTCTCCACTACCGAAGAAGAAAGTTTCATAGATTTCACATCTAGTGGCGAAATTAAAAGACAATTTTGTAATAAAACTCTTTTTCAATTTTGGGCAGAAGTAGATGATGAATTTTCTGAACTGAAAACAAAAGCATTTCGTATACTTTTACCGTTTTCAACATCGTACCTTTGTGAAACCGGATTTTCTGCAGTGGCTGCTTTGAAGACAAAATATAGATCTCAGCTAAATATAGAAAAAGAACTCAGAGTGTCAATTTCTAATATTAAGCCTTCATTTGAAAACCTTTGCTCTGCAAGACAAGCCCATGGAAGTCACTAATAATAATTAAACTTGCTCTTAAATTAGTATTAATAAATTAGTTATAAAATACATTGTGCAGTACTGATACATTTATAAGTACACTGGCTGAAGTACCCGTTCTGCGATTATTTTTTAAAAAAATAATACATTAATCTTGATATAATAGCTTAATTGTAAGAAGAGTAAAACCAAGTGCACAACAATGCATTCAAAAATATAAAATGATTTTTTAAATGAATGCTCCTATTATAAATAGTTTAAAACGAACTGTAATTTTAAGCCTCACAGAATTAGCATTTAGAATTAATATTAAATAAGGAAAACGAATGAAAAATTCAAATGAAGAATAATTGTGTTATTTTTAATATTTAAAGCGATAAACCTTCAAAATGTTTTAACCCGGAAGCAGGCGCCTACTCCACACTAACGTTAATGGTCGCGCGATCACTTCACCAAGTCACCCCAATCCTTTTTTTTTATAATTATTTTTTTCTGTGCTCGATAAAAATCACAATTGCAGTGATTAATTTAACTAAGAGAAAATATACTTACCTACTTTAAAGGACTTTTTAATTTTTCTTTGATGATTTGAGAAAAAATCCAATAAAACTAAAGAAACCGTTCCAAATGTGCGTGACCTTAATAAAGAACATAAATCACAGACACTTTTCACTAACAATACAAGAATGTTATTTGCAATCAAAACTGTCATATTTTGCTCACGTTATTGTAATTTTTCTATTCTTTGATGATCTACAAATAGCACGTGTAACCTTTTCTTGCTTGTGTCTTTTGACAAGGCGAAGTGTTACATTTATGGCTTCTTAGTTTTCTTGATATCTTAATTTTCTTGATAGAGTTTTTAGGCAGCATTTGAAAATAACAATTCAACTCAAACGTTTCATGTCTATCACTTTTGGCATATTTACTTTCGCTATCACGATTAATATGCATTATTTCATCAGGTTCTTCAATTGCTTGATCAGTTTCATCTTCCTTCAATAGAGAGATCACAGATGCCCCTTTTTTATATTCTGCTCATTTACATTTATAAACCATAATAAGTTGTACAACACAGCAATTAAAACCACAAAGTTAATCGTAGGGGAAAGTATAGCATATTCATAGAAAATATTTCTGAACAAAAGTGGTCGTGAAGGGAACTCGATAAAAACAAGTACCTTGATTGTAAAAAACCGTTTGCCACTCTCAAAAAAGAGGCATAAATGTGACAAATTCATTTTAGTTTCCATTAAGACTGTCATATCGGAGGATACTGTCAAGAAACTGTTAACGAATAAACAGTTTTACCAGAATTTGGGTGATTCAGCGCCTCATGCGACCGCTCCCATGAAAAAAAATGTATTCGATACAAAAACATCGATGTCAGTTATAAAAATATAAATGTGTAAAACGTTTTTTATAATGCAATTTCAGATTACTCATAAAATACATCTTGGCCAATTAATCCTTCAAAGTGCTCAATATGCTTATACATACATCATAAAACTCATTTACATGGGGGAAAAAGCAACAGAAAAATATTATTTACAACTTTCCCAAAAGAAAAGTAGACGGAGTTAAGCATACCAGTAAGTTTGAAGGTCAAAGAGATGATAATCAAAAGTACTATTCTAGAGGTTACAAGAAACGTAATAAAAAAATCTCTCATCGCGGGATTACAGCAAATCAAACAAAATATCTTTTTTTATTTGGTTTTGGGATCAAAGATAGCTAATGAGCGTTTGAAGTGGAATCTTTTGAAAGTGGAAAACCAGATGATACATATAATTTATATCAGAGTAAATGTGTATTTTTTATTTTGTCAGAAAGCATTTTGTTTTACTTCATTCCAAAAAATAATTTTTTAAGCTTTTTATATTTTCAAGATGCTCGCGCCCCCGTCGAAGTGTTATCGCGCCCCCCCCAGGGGGGCGCGCCCCACAGTTTGAGAAGCACTGCTTTAACAGCTTGCATAGAAGACTCTTTCACTTTGGCCCACAGGGACAAAAATTTGAGCCTTTGAGTGAGCGTAGAATCGTGATTTGTGACATGCTTAAAACGGGTCTTGAAACTCTGACTCTAAATTAATCAATTTACAATGATCCGCACCAAACACAAAAAAAATTATTCATATCAGGAAATTTATATAAGAAAGAGAGGAAAGACTCTAACTGATTCTAAGGGAAGAGATGGCGTTTACATATATATCATGGTTTGAAATTATATTGTATATAGATCGGGTTCAAAAAAGTTGAATGCAAGTCGTATTAAAATGCTTTGTAAACTTGCTAAAGATAAGAGTCCATCATTTTTCCGAAAATTGTTGAGGTTTTATGCATATACATATATATATATATATATATATATATATATATGTATATATATATATATATATATATATAATTGGATTTTATATTTAAAACCATTTAAGACACAGTGAAATTCTCTAAAAATTCATCATTTTTAGAAAATTTTATTTCAAATGAATATCAAATACATCAGTGAAATGTTTTGAATAACAGAAAAAAAAGCGTTTTTTACGACAGAAAGCAGGCAAGCCAATTTTTTTTATGAAATTGCCTCTAATTCCAATGAGGGGTCACTAAAATACCTTCACAGGTCCTTCGTTTCCCACGGGCCACTAGTTGAAGATACCTACTTTAACCCGTTCAGAACCATGATCACATATATGTGATCACTTCAGGGAACACTGTATCTTAAGTGAGAGTGCGTTTCGCCCGTTCTGAGGCCCGTGATCACATCGGTGGTATCTTAATTTGGAATGAAAATAAACTAAAAATTTCGTAATATTTTATTATATTAAGGATTTTTAATGAATTTTTAAATAAAGTTAGGCTTAACGGGAAAAATCGCTTGGTCCTGAACGGGATAAACTCAGACCCATTATGGGAAATTTACCAAGTGAAAGAGTAGACTTATCCAGCACACACACATTTACTATTGCTGAACTTGATTTATGTGGTCCATTTTTAGTCAAATATAAAAGTCAGAGAAAGGGAACTTTTAATATAGTATACATTTTTGATTGCATATAATTTTCAACTAAGGTCATCCTTCTCGTCGAAGGATGAGAGGATCCTCCTCTACCACTTCCGATGCCTTGATAGCAACACTTAAACACTTTACAAGAAGATGGGGCAAATGTTTCAAAATTTACACAGATAACGCTACTAACACTGGGAGGGGGGCAAACTCTATATTAAAGAATTTCATTAACTAATTAATTTTCCCGATGAAAATTTCCTAAATATTTCAGGTCAGAAAGTGTAGATCAGATTTTTATACTTACCAAGTCCCTTCACTTTGAAAGACTTAGGGAAGCAGTTGAAAAAATCTGTGAAGCACCATCTTAAAAGAGCGATTGGAAATCTTCACTTTACTTTGAAGAATTTGAAACTATTAGAATTCAGGGAGAGCAGTGTTTCTCAAACTGAGGGGTTTGCCCCATATGGGGGGAGTAATGACCCAATGAGGGGGCGCGAGCAAATGAAAAGTTGAAAAAAATTGTTTAAAAAATTATTAGTTTACTGAAAGTAAGCAAACAAAATACATCCTAACATAATAAAAAGTAAAATACACATTTAAACTGATATAATTCACTTAAAAGTATATCAGTACTGCTCAATGTATATTTTATAATTAATTTAACAATACTAAGTTAAGAAAAAGTTTATTAATTACCAGTGACACCATTGGCTTATCACATATAAAATTATATACAAAAATTAACACTTATCTTGATTATTTGTACGGCTTATAATTCCTTCCTTAAATGCCAATTCAAAGTGGCGTGATTCGCTCCCCAATGTCACCGTTTAACACGTAGATGGGCGTATGCTGTGTATATGAAGCTAGAAAAAGAATAAATAAGCAAATCCCAAGAGATAAGTAAATCCTTCGCAAACACATCCAATGTCATTTGATTGCATTCTAAAACCTTTGGAATAATTTTATGGATAGCAGTTCACAGAATTACCAGTGACACCATTGGCTTATCACATATAAAATTATATACAAAAATTAACACTTGTCTTGATTATTTGTACGGCTTATAATCCCTTCCTTAAATGCCAATTCAAAGTGGCGTGATTCGCTCCCCAATGTCACCGTTTAACACGTAGATGGGCGTATGTTGTGTATATGAAGCTAGAAAAAGAATAAATAAGCAAATCCTAATAGATAAGTAAATCCTTCGCAAACACATCCAATGTCATTTGATTGCATTCTAAAATCTTTGGAATAATTTTATGGATAGCAGTTCACAGAGAATTACCAGTGACACCATTGGCTTATCACATATAAAATTATATACAAAAATTAACACTTATCTTGATTATTTGTACGGCTTATAATTCCTTCCTTAAATGCCAATTCAAAGTGGCGTGATTCGCTCCCCAATGTCACCGTTTAACACGTAGATGGGCGTATGTTGTGTATATGAAGCTAGAAAAAGAATAAATAAGCAAATCCCAAGAGATAAGTAAATCCTTCGCAAACACATCCAATGTCATTTGATTGCATTCTAAAACCTTTGGAATAATTTTATGGATAGCAGTTCACAGAATTACCAGTGACACCATTGGCTTATCACATATAAAATTATATACAAAAATTAACACTTATCTTGATTATTTGTACGGCTTATAATTCCTTCCTTAAATGCCAATTCAAAGTGGCGTGATTCGCTCCCCAATGTCACCGTTTAACACGTAGATGGGCGTATGTTGTGTATATGAAGCTAGAAAAAGAATAAATAAGCAAATCCCAAGAGATAAGTAAATCCTTCGCAAACACATCCAATGTCATTTGATTGCATTCTAAAACCTTTGGAATAATTTTATGGATAGCAGTTCACAGAATTACCAGTGACACCATTGGCTTATCACATATAAAATTATATACAAAAATTAACACTTATCTTGATTATTTGTACGGCTTATAATTCCTTCCTTAAATGCCAATTCAAAGTGGCGTGATTCGCTCCCCAATGTCACCGTTTAACACGTAGATGGGCGTATGTTGTCTATATGAAGCTAGAAAAAGAATAAATAAGCAAATCCCAAGAGATAAGTAAATCCTTCGCAAACACATCCAATGTCATTTGATTGCATTCTAAAACCTTTGGAATAATTTTATGGATAGCAGTTCACAGAATTACCAGTGACACCATTGGCTTATCACATATAAAATTATATACAAAAATTAACACTTATCTTGATTATTTGTACGGCTTATAATTCCTTCCTTAAGAGCCAATTCAAAGTGGCGTGATTCGCTCCCCAATGTCACCGTTTAACACGTAGATGGGCGTATGTTGTGTATGTGAAGCTAGAAAAAGAATAAATAAGCAAATCCCAAGAGATAAGCAAATCCTTCGCAAACACATCCAATGTCATTTGATTGCATTCTAAAACCTTTGGAATAATTTTATGGATAGCAGTTCACAGAAAAGGTCTCACTTTCGGAAACATGTATATGTCGGGGCAATTAACACACTGGCTGAGCGAGACGTTCATATTCGCCGATGGAACTTCAGAGGTATTGTAGATTTGTTAAGTGTTATTGTCGTATTGTGTGTGTGTAGATTTAGCGTCAAAGTATTGCATTCAATCCATTGTTGTTGTATGAAGGAGAAGGCGATGAAAACTATGATTGAATATTGGGTAGCAAATATTGAAAGTTTGAGGAGCACTGAGGTTATATTAGCGCGACTCTTCTCAATAGTGATCACTCGGATGTTTTTTTCCTTTGGCTAGGGAGACATCAATACCTGAGCTAGGTTGAATAGATGTCAAAGAAAATCGTTTCAGTCGGAGGGAAAAGATAACCAAGGGTGTACAACACACATGGCAAAAATGGAAATCCGATTATTTCAACCTGGATCAAAACGGATAACAGAACAAAAAAAATTATCTGATGGTAGGTCCAATGGTTTGAAACAAAGAGGATTTTTTACTCGTAAATACTTGGCTTTTAGGTCGAATCCTAGAAGTATATCATGGATCGAATGAAAGGTAAGAGTCGTCAAGGTTCAAACTCAATCAAGTGAATTTAAAAGAGCTATTAGTAAAATAACTGCTCTCTCAATGAAAACTAAGAGAATTGTTTGATTTTGTATTGTTATTTCACATTTCTTTGTGTAAAATAGTTGATTTCATTTTTGTTATACATTGCAATTGTTTACTTATTGTATTTTAATTACGTTATTTTGTGAGTTGTTGCATGTGAATATGGCAAGGTCGGAGGAGGGGAATGTAGCATGTGCAAATATTCTTCTCAGCCACGCGTTACCGGTAGATGAGAGCTTTCTCTGGAATAAGTTAGACGGGAGCAATAATAGAATTTTCATACCTGAAAGCTCACAATTAATCTTAAAACAACTACATTTTTGATGCGTTTTATAAATAGCATAGAAATATTGTGTGATCGAATAAAAAGGAAGAAACAAAGAAGCAATGCGTAACTGGTCCATCTTGTAAAAAATACAACAAACCCAACTAAAATAAACAACGCCGATAACATTATCTTACAAATGAGTATTACATAAAATTTTTTACTATCACACACACACACACACACACACACACACACACACACACACACACACACACACACACACACACACACACACACACACACACACACACACACACACACACACACACACACACACACACACACACACACACACACACACACACACATACACACATATATATATATATATGTGTGTGTATTGGATATATATATATATATCCAATACTTTTATTCATCCACTCAAGTTCAAATATCTTCTTTTAAACTTGTAGTCGATGACACTTGATGTTGGTACAGTTTTTTCCAATATTAATTAATTAATTAATTAATCAAAAGAGGAACAAACAAAAATAATAGTCCAACACCATTTATAGAAAAGGAAATGGAAAATCGTTTTCTATTTTGCCACGTAATAGTGGGATTCTGTCCTATGTATATACCCATTTATATTAATCGTATTTATTTAATAAAAAGTAACTAAAATAAAATTTTTCTTTGTTGACCGAAGTAGGAATTAACTTTTCTCTTATACTCCGTGTTTTGTTACCGAAAATGCGGCCATTTCGCTTTATTTCAGTCAGAAAACTCAATGGATAAACTTACGATATCTTTTATGAGCAAAATTTTTATCTCAGGGAACACTTCCGTACCTGAAATTTTTTTTACTTAAATGACCTTTCATCTTTCCAACTTAATAATGTAAAATATATAGGGATAAGTATTATTCCACCTGGAGTGACAAAAAATCTTCCAAATGTTTTTCTAAAAATTCAATCGAAATTTTAAAATTATCAACATCTATGTTTGTGCTTTTCATGTGAATTACCCAAAAAGTTCGTGAAATGGTTTCATCTTACAAAAATGAGTTGTGTTTATAATAACAACCAAATTTTCTTAAGAAATCTTTATTGTTGACCAGAAAACAAAAATAGGCGTTTATTTAGCATCCCAAAATTCACAACCCGGAATGACCACATAGATATACAAAGTTTGTACATAGCTCTAACGATTATTACTAAATACACAACAAAATTTCATTGAAAGTAAAAGACAACTGGCATTCAAAGCAAATATGAATTCTTTATGACATTCGATTGAAATCTATAATTTGTAACATATTTGTAGCAAGCTTTCTGATGTTTAATATTTACCGGTACATTTCCTCTAAGGTAATATTCATAAAAATGTATAACTGAATTGTGTGAAAGAAATTAAAAATAGTTTATCTAAACAATAATTTTTTTTAAAGAAGTTAGGGATAATATATGTAAAAGCTTTCAAGTTTAAATAAACAATAGTCGTTATTTAATGCCACTTATAAAACTTGTCTAAGGGATAGAAAACAAATTGCATTTATACAAGAGCTAAATACCTGAATAGTATTTCTTGAGATTTTTTTTCATCCTATAGTGTTCTATATACTCAAACCACAGTACCAGTGATGTATTTTGAAAGGAAAAAAATAGTAACAATTGATAGTGACTTGGAAAAAAGTAAATCTGAAAAACGCTTGCATTTTTCAACGTCGGATTAAAAAGATTTCTAAAATTTTGAGGGAAAATTGCTTGAAAACTTTGAGTCGATAGGGATTCAAGTCCTAAAGTCAATCTACATTTGCTTCGTTTTGCTACAAACGAAGTCATTGTATGGAAACGATACTTTTTGTGGACCAGTAGAAATTGGGGGGATTTACGGCTTTTCTAGCACGGCAATTTGTTATGATAATTTATTACTCAACTAGCTCTTGATTGCTTATTAGCGCCCCACTAGAAAGTAGATGAGAGTCATTGACATTTCTAAAGATAACTTGGCAAGTTTTTGATAAAAATCTCCAAAATCATTAGAGATATATACTATACACAATTGTATGGAATTATCGCTTGTAAAAAATAATATTTATTTTGTTGTTATAAAAAGTTGATTTAAAAAAATGATAAATGTGGAGGGTAATATATGGAATAGGTGGTTTAAACCATTGGAAAACTGCTTTCTTCAAAAATGGCAAATATAATATTGTTTCTCTGCTCCAGTATATTCAAGGTAATCCCACAGAGAACAGCTAAAGCCTTTAATCCAAATTTCTTCTTGTTGATATTAGTAGAATTTTTCGTTACATTCAGCATCTTTGTTTACCGGTTCCTTAATTAATGACATCAAGTCCATTACAAATAGTCCATCCGATATTGCTGCTAATACTGGAGTAATCTCCAAGACTAGATCTCTTAATAAAGTGTCTGAATATTCTTCAATTCTGAAGCCCTTCTTTTTGTCCTTTTCTTTTAGTTTATCATTTTTTATACATGGGGCTTTTATACATGGGCCTCTTGTTTATGTTTTGTTTCCATTTCAATGGATTCAACTTTTAAGAATACTTTTTAGTTTAAAATGAAGCTATATTACTATTTATATCATTAATAACTATTGTTTAGCTGTCAATACTATACTTCCAACTCATTTTTAATTTTTATTTAGTCGGGTCATATGTAATACTGTCCTTTTACGTCAGGTATTATGGAATACTTAGTGTTGTCGACACGCCATCTTGGAAAATTAACCCTTAAACTGAAAGACAAAACAGGCTAGCTAAGAAACGACCACAGTATCCCAAACTCTAATTTTTTAAGTGTACATTGTGTTAATTTTAATGTTCAAGTCCCATGTATACTAGTTAGTTCAAATGTTTGAAAAGTTCTCTGCCGAAACTGTTGAAAAGAGACGGCAACAAGCAGCTCAGTGCAATACATCACGAGTCTGCAGTTCCAGGTGGCATTAGCGACTCTCATCTACTAATTCTGAAGATTCCAGATTGAAAAATATCATATGCGTTTTGGTTAGATTACATTGATAAGTTAAGTCAGAGAGAGATTAATAAATTATTCAACAGATAGATACCCATTCACATAGAATTGGATTGATGGACTATATTAATTGATGATAAAAACTGGAATATGTTGATTACTAAATACTAACGAATCGAATATCTTCTTTTTCTGGTAACTTGCCATCGTTTGCCTTCAGATAACTTCTTAAGAAAACTTTTATCTAGTTAAATAAAAAATCGGCTATAATAAGCTTGCGGTGCTATGGTATGGTCTTTTATTGCGACCACTTGAACTAATCAAATGATAATATGAAATAACAGAGAAAAAAATATTGCATTTTTATGATTTTCAACAATTATGGATATCAAAGAGAATATTTACAAAGGGAAATCCAGTTTACAATAATAAAAATAAGCCATTTGTTGGTTATTGCAGAATATTTGATTTGTGAATCTAAGCCTATACAACCCCAGATCAGAAATTAAAATTGAATTATAGTTTAAAAAAACTAAAAAACACGCTTTTATGGTTAATCGAACTAAAAAGTAAAAAAACTATCCTTAATATAAGAATAAAATAATAAACGCGAGAAAATTAATGTCATTGTGTTAAAAGCGTGGGGTGCTTGATATCAATTGTTATAATTTCTTACTAGTTTTATTCAGAAATTCTGAGATAGTGTCAAATGGTAGGACCTCAGGCTTTTACCACAATCACATTCATTTTCTCCTTTATCATTTTATTCGCATATTAACAATTATTTTTTACTTTTGAGTTCGATTAAAACAATAAAAGCATGCTTTTTAGTTTTTTTAAACTATAATCTATTTTTCATTTTTTAGTTCCATCTACAATAAAAGCATGTTTTTTAGTTTTTTTTAACTATCATTTATTCATTGATGAACTAATCTTAACTGAATCATTTTTTAGAACGTGCAATACAAATTGGCATCCTATTAGTGCATCGATACTGCTTGGTTTGCGAAATGTAGGATCAGCCTACTGAAGGAAATCTGGGAGAGCTAAGTTTGAAATATTTCATGCGGTAGAAGGTGTAAAGTCAATGATATTTCTCACTAAAAAAAGCTCAATATTATCTCTGAAACTTGCATCAGCATTAGACGTAAAAGTACATGGTTTAAAATTAAGAGTTTGTGAGAAATTATTTAATCCAGTGACCTCTGAATCAATTCTCAGCTGTTTTGGTAAAATGAAGCAATGAATGATGTTTCATTCCACAGATCCGACAAGAGAAATTAGAAAAACAGACTTAATGTCTGAGTTTAGCAGTTAGAACATAATTTTTTTTTCCACATGCACGAGTTTTTTTTTTTGTTATTTCCATTTTTAGAAAAACTAGACAATTGCTTATATTATGGTAGAAATTGCTGATACACCATCCCTTTTTTCATATAAAGAACGCTTTTAGGGTCGTAACTTCATCTTTTAGTCGCCAAATCTGGAAATAGTTAATCCTGATGACCCTGATCAGGACAATGGAACAAAGTTATTAAATTAATGTATTGTCGTCGGTACTTAACAAGTGTGCAAAATTTCGAATTAATCTGACCTTTTAAAGTGGGTAAAAATCGAGTTCAAAGATTCCGTTAGATGCAAGTGAAGCTTATAAAAGCGTGTTAATAATATATTTTTGTTGTCTTATTACAATTTAAATCATTAAATCTATTAGGAGGCTGATAAATACGCAGTTGACTCTAGATAAATGAAATATTTCCAATTGAAAATGTTGATCTGACGTATATCACGCCAAACGAAAGCCACCAGTTTATCATCGCGTTCACCAATTTTACAAATCATCCGTTGCATCCCTAATTTAAACGCAGCTAATTCTATGACAGTATTACTCTGAGACTGCCATATCCATTGGAAGGAACTGAAAAATGTTAGGGAAAAAAAGCTGCCCTGAAATTATTCTTTTCTCTGTTTCGTTTGTTGATCCATCGATTCTGCGCATTGTGAGAAACATTTCTGTTTAGCCCCAATGCACTTGTAAATGGTTAAGCAAAATGTTTCTCTCTTTCGGAGTTGTTTTGGCACTTTTTGTTTACTCCCTATTTTAAGTAATAAACAATCACGATGCAAACAGATCCCTTATTACTGATCAAATCAATTGGATCTTTCATTGATCGTCTATAGTTCGTGGATTTTGATCTGGAACCCTTATGAATTGACACTCAAAATAATGTGCTTTAATGAAGAATCAGGTTGACTTTGGATAGACAATAGAAATGTACAATTTTTTTCTCAAATATTGGATTTGGAAATAATCTTTGAACCAGGTTTCATTTCTCTCTCTTTTTTGAACCATATGAAAGAGATTATAGCAACGCATTGAGTAAAATTCTCACTGCTAATAATTTAATCCTATTTTTGTTAATGAAATACGCGAAAATTAAAGAAAGACACTTTAAAATCAATTTATTTTCCATCCCCCCCAGAGAATCTACAGATTTCTTTTGAAATCCAAAGCGCTGTGTATTGCAAGAATGTTTTGTCGAAAATTAATAATTGAAAATGTACTACGATGAATTGAATAAATTTATATTGAAAAAAAATTACTTTAATAAGAACGTTAAAAAGAGCAATGCATCTACCTTAAGTTTAAAATAGATCATTGTGTGTGTTTGTGTGTGTGTGAAAAGCAACTTTTATTTCAGTAAATAAATAGTTAAAACTTTAAATTCATAGAATAAATGACGCTTAGTTTTCATGAAATAATCGTGACATTTAATTGATTGAAAAAATAATAAATGCTATGACATGTCTTGTCAGGAGGTTGAACAATTAAATAAATTTTTTAAAAAATGATTTTTTTTAAAATTTTTGAATCATAATTGGACAATATTGCGCTTAAATATTGGTGAAAATACATAATTAAGTATGTAAGCAAAAAATAAATAAAACAAAACACTTAACGTAGTCAAAAATGAGAGTAAAATGATGATCTCATAGAAAAGGACTTTTACCTCCAAGTTCTACAAAAGTCTTTTTTTGTAAAAAGTAACCATAAAATTTACTATTGCTGGGAAAATGTAATTAATGAAGGGATACTTAAGCCAAAATTGGGTGAATAAAAAATTAGCAACATACTAACGACAAATAAAGCTTGCTTTGATATGTTTCTATTGAAAAGTCATTCTGCAGCTATTTAATAGAAACTTATTTTACAACTTTTGGAAAAAACTATCTAACCTTGGTCAAAATAAACTCGTCTGTCCAATGAACATTTTTTTGTTTTGTTTTGGACTCTTCTTTTACTTCCAAATTTCTTTGAATTTTGGGGAGATTTTATTAATCTTGCTATAAATTACTTTGGATGCTATTTCGAAACGGTCATGTCAAATGAGCCTTTTTTTGTTTTGTTTTTGACTCTTCTTTTACTTCCAAATTTCTTTGAATTTCTTTGGCATTTTGGGGAGATTTTATTAATCTTGCTAGAAATTACTTTGGATGCTATTTCGAAACGATCATATTTTCTATAAATATACTACAATTAGTAGGAAAAAGAAATAGATAAGAAAATTTACATAAGCCGTTGTGAGATTGAATCAGTTGAAAATTGTCAAATATTCTGTACTTTAATTTCTGACAAAAATATATTAGCTTTTTCTGAAACATTTTGAATATGGTAACAGTATTTTTTATGTTATTTATAAAAATACTTAACTGCAGAAACAGCGGAAATTACCTACAAGTACAAAATCCTGCATTTAAATATTTATTCTCATTTAATCATGTAAATAAATAAAATATGCTTGAAAAAAATTCGAGATTTTCAAAAGTTTCTCGGTGTTATTCAAGAATTTTGTTGAGCCTAAATATCTCAAAAAATTGACATTCAAAGATGCGTATTTTAAGGTACTAGTATTACAACTAAATAAAAGTGAACTTTCAAAGAGTTGTTTTTGTACAACTTAAAATTAATATGCATTTTACTTTGAAATACTAAATTTTAAATGATTTTTGTTACACTTCCCTATGAAATATAGAATTTTACTTCAAGGTCAAAAAACTGTTTTGGGTGTTTGTATACTCTGGGATAAGACTCTTAGATAAATGCACACTTTTCTGAGTGCTTCTTTGCATACATTGGAATGAATGGGGACAATTTTTCTAGATGAAATGCAATTAGTACACCACACCACCGTTCGTTTGATACGAAAGTTCGTAGGCATTGAATGAAATAAAAACATCATAGCAATTGCAAAAGTGTAAATTGTCATAAAAGTGCTTTATATTAAAAAGTAGATGACATTTGAAGCGTACACACATTTGATACAAAATATTTAACATCAGCAAAAACATGCACAGCAACAGAAGCAATGTACAGAATAAAGAAAATACAAATTTAAAACAAATTTCGTATAAAATTTAAACATTCCGCTATTTTCATAGAACGGATACAATTTTGCCTAAAAGGACAAATAAAATACCTATCCTTTATACAATAAACTTCTTTTATCAATATTTATCAAATTAATATTGACAAATAGTGATGATGTATCAAAGCTTGAGCATCACAAAATAGGTTATCACAGTTATAAGGCATAAAGCTTCAAATTCGCCAGAATTTTTCTCAGAATTCTGCAAAAATGAAAATTTAAGAAATAGATCTAAAGTGTTAATAATTGTTAAGTAACCAATTAAGGGAATTCCAAAAGTCCCATACTTTTAAGGAATAATGGTAATTAACTTACAAAGATAATCCGAAGAATATTTGCTATTTTTCTTATCAAGTTCTGTGCTAATTTCAATGCAACTCATTTCAAAAACTAAGAAAATCTATTCAAAACAATCAGTCCTCAAGTTCTGTTCTGAACCATAAGAATTTTCCAACGTGGTCATTACATATTTCAGGATCATATTTTATATATTTACAGTCTTTTTTTAAAAATTCTATATTCGAGTTTCAAAAATTTAATTTCAAAATATCCCATAGCTCCTTCGAGAAAAGATATTTTTCGGATAAATATCAACACATTCTACCCACTATTAGCTGTATTCAACGAAATTACTAGTTATGCTTCCTCCGTGCTTTGAAACAGATAAAAGGACTTGACACTAATATATTATCAACTAATTTTGACCATTGAGGCCATTTTCAAAATAACCTTTTTCACTTGACCGTTTCAACCTTCACACCATTTTCCTTAGTATGAGTTAGAACAGTATCGACTTTCTCAAGCTCTTCTCCATCCTCACTTTTTGGGGGGGAAGATTGAGCTGATTTAGATCCTCTTCGAGACTTGACCGAACTCCCTCTTCTGCGACTCTCCGGGGTCTCACTGAAAATATCTTCTTCCATCAATATATTAGCATCAAGTCCTATTGTCGTTCCAATCCGGAGTTTGGCCATTTCAAACGTAGCAGATAATTTCTCCTGAACGACATTGATACACATCGATGTAAGAGCCAAGCCAAAGAGTAAGTATATGAAAGTTGCCATCATGTACATTTGGTGTTTAGGAACATAGTCTCCGAAACCGATTGTACTCATTGAAATGAAGACGAAATAGAAAGACTCGAAAAAGGTCCACGGTTCCCAGAGAGTAAATATGAAGGCTCCCATCATCATGTAAGTAATTAGCAAAAGAACTGCTAAAGAAACTGGCAGATTAAATTCATCGTCAATATCCTCTTCCGTTGGCTGCACAACAAAATCTTTGCCTTTAGTTTCATTTTCGATGGTTTTGTCCTCTTTTTCATCCTTCTTGTCTTTTTTTTTCTTCTCATCTTTATTTTCACTCGGTTTGCTTTCCATATCTGAAAGTTTCGATCCTCCCGCTTCGTTGTCTACTTCCGGATCCTCGAGATTCATTTTCTTTGTTCGGCCCGGATAAGGATAGGGCATTTTATTCCATGCTACGGACATATACTGAAAGAAAACGTGATAAGAAGCATAATCAGACACTCTTAGTTGGATTTGGAAAGCAAATTTTATTGTTTCCTATTTTAATATTCAGAACAGTAAAAAATATTTGTGCAAACACTTTACGCAATAACTTTTATTAACATTGCATAAACTGTTAATAATTTTTATTTAAAAAAAGGTTTTTGTGTTAATTCTAATGATTGAAAAATAGAAATGAACATACTTGAATTGGAACAGCTGTCGCTCGTCTGCCTATTTTCCTAGCTTTGCGAAACTTTCCGGTGCGACAAAAAAGTTTCACGTAGAAAAACACGGCTTTAATCCAGCGAGTAAAGAGCTTGCCCAGATCAGCAAGAACCATCAAAAGAAATGGTATACCAATAAAAGCATATACAATTGTAATAGCTTGTCCCGCTACAGTGGCCGGAACAATATGCCCATACCCTGAAAAAAAAACAGAAAAACAATAATATGAACAAGACAGAAAATTTATAATCAGAATACTGTTTAGGATATTATTTCATAAAATGTGGTACATATATTCTGACCGCTACAAGAAATGCTCTAAGGCAGCACATGAAATGTTTTTTTTTACAAATTACTACCACATAGTACACTCATGGACAAAGAAATTAGCGCACCTAGAAGAAGTCGTCAAAATGAAACGAAATTTTACATACGTAATGACTACTTTGATATGATTAGAACATCAAAGAAAAAGGATCATTTATTTCAGAGAAAAATACAAAAGAACGGAGGAATTAATACCCTGTTGAACCCCCTCTAACTCGAATGCACGATGCGGTAGATCGGGTATTGAGTCATACACGTTCTGCATGATGTCTTGAGACATTTCGTTCCATGTTTGCTGTAACCTTGCCTCTACTTCACTCAAACTCGTGGGATGCGCAACTCGTCGTCCCAAGAGACTCTAGTTAGGCTCGATGGGAGACAAATCTGGGAATCGGGAAGACCAAGGAAGGGTAGTAAAAGAGCGGAGACAGTCTTGTGATACCCATTCCATGTGAGGTCGAGTATTGTTTTGTTTAAAAATGGCTCCTGGAAGCTGTTGCATGAGTGGTAACACGTGTGTTTGCAGGATGTCATGGACATACCACTGGGCTTTCATGGTGCCACGGATCAATACTGGGGGTGACCGTGTATTGTAGGCAATAGCACCACATACCATCACACCAGCTGTGGGAGCAGTGTGTCGCTTTAAAGCAAAGGCAGGATTGAGGCGTTCACCACGGGGTCTCCACACACGAACACGATTGTCATCCCTGCTGAGATTGAATCTGGATTCGTCACTAAAATCTACCTGGTACCATTCCGCTGCAGACCAGTTTCCTCGTGCGTGGAACCACTACAAATGGAGGTGTCGATAGGTGGGCGTCAATGGCAGCACCAGAATGGGCGCCGCGATCCCAAATACCCTTCATCCAGGTGCCTTCGTATGGTTTGAGGAGACACAGGGGCCCCTAATAAAGGATCTACCTGTGCCTACATGGCGGCCGATGAAGCAGTTGGCCGTACGCATGCATTTCTTACGATGTGGCAGTCTTTTCGACGACTGGTCTGTCGAGGGCGTCCTGAGTCTGGTCTTCGCATAAATGAAATCTCTCGGATCCACTGGTTCCAACACCTCCTCAGAACACAATCAAAGCGGCGTAACTGACGAGTTACTCGCCTAGCTGACCACCCAGCTTCCATCATTCCAATGATTCTCACCCTCGCAAACTGCGACAGCTGCTCATATTGTCTTTGAAAACGGCATAATGACATGTCTTCCTCAGCTCTTTTTTGTAAACGATTCAGCACACTCTAACAAGATTTGGTACCTGTTTTATACTCCACGGAGAACGACGTTAAACTCCCTGTACCGGCTATACGTAACGCGCAATCATGCTACATTTCTAATAATTTGCATATGTTCTCGACATGTACCTTCATCCCAAGTTTCGTTACGATCCCGCAATTATTTCTTGGTGCGCTAATTTTTTTGTCCATGAGTGCATTTTCGTTCTCTTTTCCACTTAAAATTTACTCTGAAATACAAGAAAAATTTCAGTAAACAAAACAACAACAAAAATCAAGAATAAAGAGCATACTTAACTTAATATTATGATAAAACTGTTTCCTGCAATTAATGGGCTATTTGAATACATTTTTGAATCCATAATTTCACAGTAAAATTTCAAGAAAACGATTCTGCATTTTTTTTGTACTATCAATGAGCCAAAAACAAAAAGGCCTTGTAAATAAAAAGGTAACGATACATGTTTTCCTGCAATCATTTTCCTACACCCCTGTTCTATTTTTGAAATGAAGTCGCACATGTTGCATATTAATTTTTCCGTTTCTTGGGGTTCCTTACATCGACCATTGTTTTTTCTGGCAAACAGAACCTTCTTTTTCAATGATATAATTTCTCTAAAAGAAATTTTTTTATTGCTATCTGACACGTATTATATTTCATTAAGCAGTTTTTCTTGGGGAGTCCAATCTCTTAAATAAATACTGATATTAATAGTATGCTACTTAAATTGAAACAGAAATATTTTTCTATGCCTTTTTTAAATTTATAATCGATTATTGCTATTAGCTCATTACGTTCATACCTATATATAGATTCATTGGAATTCAATATGCAACTATTACTTGAATACACATCAAGGATATTCTTCCTTTCACTTGAATATTATTAAAAAGAAATATTGCAATATACATTCTCTAACTTTCTCAAAGAGTTTCAGAATGAAATGGATCTCAGGTGAAAGTACTTGATTGTTTAAATACTATTTTTTGATCTTATGTGTTAACTTGTGTTTTAGAGTAAAAGCTCATTTCAATAAATGATTTTGATTTCCCTGTTAGTATGCACTGTTAGTAATGAAAATGTTAGCTATATGAAAAATTCTGAATTGGAGAAGTTAACATTTTTTAAATAAAAAAATGCATAAACATTCCCACAAAATTATCGTAAACTAGAGCTGAATGCGATGCGAGACTATAGGGAAAAATAGCAGACCTTACTATGGCTGAAACAATGGGACAACAAACTATCGTTTTTTTTTATTACAGTTACTCTCGTCCTCAAGTGTGGCCGCGGTGGTCAAGATCGCGAACTCGTCGATGGGGTTCCAGCCTGTGTCGTTGAAAAGCCTCCGTGCAGAGGGGCACGTGAAATATGTCCTCCCATCAGTGTTGTGTGGTACTCAGGTGGCCAGGGTTCAAAAGGACTTTGTAGTGCGACCGTCTGCGTGTTCGATATGTCAAAAAGCACCAAAGCACGATCACGAAGAATAAAATGAGCATTAAGAGGAAAAAGATTCGACAGGAAAATTATCAAAATTGAGTAAGACTCGACACGCTGTGGATGAGATTCTACATCGCCATGCGTTTCCATTCTTGACCGGGGCTCCAGGTGCAATTGTCCAACAAATAATTCGTGCTTGCTCACCGCTCGAGTTACTCGTGAATTTCGATGTCAAATTTTCGAGATTCTTTTGTGGCCTCTTACAGGCATTAAGAATTACATCGTTTTACTCTACGCAGGATTACAAAGGGACTGTTCAAGATTTGTGGGCCTCAGAATAAATAATTGACACAGTTAAAAATGACTTGATGGGGCTCAATACATAATAGCTGTAATGAAAATAATAAAATAACTGCAATGGTTAGAATAAAAGTAGATCAAATGACGATTGTTGCGACTGATCATTGAGGGATGAATAAAGCATTGTAGTTCTGAACATACTTTTAATAACTTTTTAAAATACTTCTCCATCTAGTCAACTAGAACACATCTTGTGTGATTCAATACTGCCGCACGCATAATTCGCTACAAGTCCCGATAGCCGAGTTGGCAGAGCGTTGGACTGAACTTCCTCAGGTCTCGGGTTCGAATCCCGGCCCCGGCAGATTTATCCAAAGACTGGAATTTTGTTCTCGTTTTTAATATATTGTTTCTCTAGGTTCTAGATGAATCCAGATCATTCTTTAGAGTGCATACTGGGTATTTCTCGAATATTCCGAAGTGTATAAAAGCAGAGTTCATCGCCAGTTGGGGATGTTCTCAGTCCAGTGTTGTATCGAGCTCCCAGCGTTAGAATAAATCTAATTGTTTGTTTAATTGAACTGTGTACTTCTTTCGAACTCCGTGAGAAGTTTGGTGGAGGCGCGGGGTACAATTACGTCAAACGTGGATAATAGCGACAACCTTCGCAGGAGCCTCCGGTTAAGAGGATTATCCCCCGAATTCGAACTGTTAAAAGAAAATAGTAGGAATAGGACAAAAATGCCGACCGAGCAAGAAGCCAAGCCCGCTGTAGTAACACCTTCGTTACAGCAATGGAGGAGCCCATCGACCTTCCGAGGAGCGCCTGGGGAAGACCCTCTCAAATGGCTTAAAGAGTACGATCGAGTAGCCAACTTTAACAAGTGGGATGACATGATGTGCCTGGCTAACGTTTATTTCTTTCTTGACGGTACTACGAGACAGTGGTATGTCAACAACGAAGACGCCTTAGATTCCTGGGAAGCGTTTAAAAATGGACTAAGTGGACTTTTCGGTGACCGTCAAAAATATACCAGAGAGAAGGGCAGAAGAACAACTAAAATGCCGAGCCCAGCGTTCAGGCGAGAGTACACAGTCCTACATACAAGGTGTATTAGGACTTTGCCAAGAGGTAAATCCTCTGATGAAAGAAGACGAAAAAGTGTCACACCTAATGAAAGGTGTTGCTGAGGATATTTATCAGGCCCTGTTGACGAGAGAAATCAACGACACAGCAAGTTTTATCAAATGGTGCAACTATATCGAAGATATGAAGCAGAAGAGAGTTGGTCGACCGAAATTTGAAAGGCTTCCAAACGTCGTACCGGTTGCATCCCTGACGGATGAGACTGATTTGGTCTCTCTTATTCGCACAATCGTACGAGAAGAAGTCCATCGACTAGTTAACCAGACGCAAGAATCTTTGGACTCCGATCCCCAATCCTTAGAAGAGATCGTTCAAGACGAAGTTGAAAGGGTTTTGGCCCCAGTGTCAACAAACCCTACAGAAACTAGACCACGACCAACATACGCCGCTGTAACCAGGAGATACAGAGCTCCTGTTCAGAAATTCTCACCTGAACCAAGAAAAACAGATGTGTGGAGAACGGCTGACAACAGACCTGTTTGTTTCCACTGCGGACGTCCTGGACATGTAATGCGCTACTGCCGAGAGAGAAAGGCTGTCTTTGACAACTCTCGAAACCGCCGACGGAACTTCGACGACGTTGGCACTGAAGAAGAAATACGCCGACCAAACTCTTTTCGCCGTTTTACGCCAAGTCCCACGAGAGGCCGATCCCCAATACGTCGTTACAGATCCCCGTCGCCATATCGCCGATACAGTCAGTCGCCAGGCCGTAGGAGCGAGGAAAACTAAAGAGAGCGACCTTCCAAGGAGGTGAGGCCGCGTGTACTGGAAATCCTCCGTCGACCGCCAAGATGACTGGTAACCAACTAGACGTAATAATAGATAAGAAGCCGATACGTGCTCTAGTAGATTCTGGGGCATCGTTTTCTGTCATATCCGATAAGTATCGCCGATTTTTAAAGAAAGTTCTGTTTGCTGATGCCAAGAGCGTTATGCTGAAAGTTGCGGATGGAAATTTTGTTCGGCCGATAGGGAAATGTGTTTTACGTGTCCGTATAAACAATCGAGAACTGCCTTTTGAATTTATTGTTTTATCACATTGTAGCCATGACGTCATCCTAGGATGGGACTTTTTAGAGGCGTCTCAAGCCGTTATAGACTGTGGACAAAATGAACTTGTTCTAGAAGACATCTGTCGAGACTCCACAGCGCCTGACGCCTGGAATTTGTATGCCACCAGGGACTATAAACTTAAGCCGCATTCTTTAACTAGAATAACAGTATCAGGATATCAAACCCGAGGAGACATAAATGTAGTTCTAGACGGCAGCAAACATTTGCTCTTCGAGAAAAATATTGCTACACCGTCCATGGTATCCACATATCGTAACGGAAAAGTGATGTCTGGGTTACCAACCTGCAGTTCCGAAACCAAATCATCCCTAGAGGAATGTGCATAGGCCAAGCTGAACCACTAAATGAAGGGCATCTATGTGTTATTTCCGACACATCGGGTTGCTTGGATGACCAGCAAGAAAATTCGGAGTCACAGATGAATTGTTCGTTAATGATGTCACCCGAGTTAAGTGACGAACAGAGAAACAAGCTATCCGAATTACTCCGGAAATTTTCTGGGCTTTTCACGAAGACCGACAAGTCGACAGCCGCGAAGACGAATGTGAAACACAGGATTTTTACTGGTGATCATGCTCCAATCAACCAACGAGCTTACAGAGTCTCGCCGACTGAAAGACGCATCATTCATGAAGAGGTTCAGAAAATGCTTGATGAAGGTATCGTCCAACCCTCTGAAAGTCCTTGGTCATCACCCGTTGTGCTCGTAAGAAAAAAGACGGTAGTTGGCGTTTTTGCGTCGATTATCGCAAGCTGAATAGCGTCACGAAAAAGACGTTTATCCTCTGCCTCGTATTGACGATACGCTCGACTGTCTGAAAGGTGCCAAGTTCTTTTCTTCCATGGATCTCCGATCTGGTTATTGGCAAATAGAAATAGACGAAGCGGATCGTGAAAAGACGGCATTTATTACCCCGAAGGCTTATACGAGTTTAAAGTCATGCCGTTTGGTCTCTGTAATGCACCTGCGACCTTCGAGAGAATGATGGACAATTTGCTACGCCATTTTAAATGGACTATGTGTCTTTGTTATTTAGATGACATAATAGTGTTCTCAGAAACTTTTGAAGACCATCTTATACGATTAAGACTTGTTCTAAAATGTCTTCAGGAAGCTGGTCTTAAATTAAATTCAAAGAAGTGTCTTTTTGCTGCCCAAGAAGTAAAGATTCTAGGCCATCTTGTATCTAGTAATGGCGTTCGTCCCGATCCCGACAAAATAAAAGCCGTAAAAAAATTTCCCACTCCAAAGAATATACATGACATACGAAGTTTTCTTGGCCTTTGTTCATACTTTAGAAGATTTATTAAAGGTTTCTGTTATCTCGCCGAACCTTTGCAGTCGTTGCTGAAAAGTGGCGTGGAGTTTCATTGGGGTCCTGAAGAGGTGGAAGCATTTCACAGTCTTAAGAAAGCACTTACTTCGGATCCAGTATTGGGGATGTACGACGAAAGAGCTTCTACAGAAATCCATACTGATGCAAGTGGGTGCGGTATCGGAGCTGTCCTAGTACAAATTCAGAATAATGTCGAGAAAGTTATAGCATACGCTTCTAGAACTCTGACAAAAGCCGAAAAGAATTATTCCACCACAGAAAGGGAATGTCTTGCCATCGTATGGGCTATCAACAAATTCCGGCCGTACATATTCGGAAAACACTTTACTGTTGTAACTGACCATCATTCCTTGTGCTGGCTCATGAATTTAAAGGATCCTTCAGGAAGGCTTGCCAGATGGGCTCTCCGACTTCAAGAGCATGATTTTGACGTAAAATATAAAACCGGTAAGAAGCATAGTGACGCCGACGCTCTTTCGAGAAATCCAGTGGAAGAGGAAACGGAAACACCAGACAAATTTTTAGCAGTCACGACGAGTATGAACCTTGCGATGGAACAGAAAAAAGATCAAGACCTTGCGAAATTAAAACTTTTGAGCAACTCATCCAAAAACGAAGAATTCAGATTCATCGACGGTATCCTTTGCAGGAAGAATTTTGATCCAGATGGAAAGTTGTGGTTACCAGTCATTCCTAAACATCTACGAGCAGACATACTAAGGCACTTTCATGACGCCCCCACCGCAGGACACCTTGGTTTCGCGAAAACTTATGACAGGATTCGCAAGAGATTTTACTGGCCGGGAATGTACCGAAATGTCGTTCGGTATGTCATGCATTGTCGGGAGTGCCAAAGGAGAAAATCCGTTCCTCAACGACCACCTGGACGTTTAGTTCCCATCCCTCCAGCTATAGCTCCTTTCCATCGCATTGGAATTGATCTCCTTGGGAGATTTCCAAAGTCTGCTCATGGAAACAAATGGATAATAGTCTGCACGGATTACTCAACGCGATATGCAATAACAAAAGCCTTGCCGACAGCCGAAGTCGCCGAAATAGCGAAGTTCTTATTTGAAGAAATTGTCCTCAGGCATGGAGCTCCTCGAGTAATTATCACAGATCGTGGAGCCGTCTTTCGATCCAGACTTGTTTCCTCTCTCGTCGACTTGTGTAACATTGATCATCGTTTCACAACGGCGTATCATCCCCAAACAAATGGACTGACGGAGCGCTTCAATAAGACCTTGGCCGACATGTTGTCAATGTATGTGGATGTAGAGCAGAAAAATTGGGATGAAATTCTACCATTTGTAACCTTCGCTTATAATACCGCTAAACGAGAGACCACAGGTTTTACGCCGTTCTATTTACTTCATGGTCGTGAAGCGGAAACGACACTAGATACAATGCTACCATTCTGTCCTAACGATTTTGATGACAATAACATCACCAAGATAGCAGCCAGAGCCGAAGAATCACGACAGCTAGCCCGAGTGCACACTCTGAGAGCTCAAGACAAAGATCGTCGACGTTACGATTCCAAACACCAAATGGTGTCCTACACTCCCGGAGATCTCGTATGGGTTTATACTCCAGTGAGAAAAGTCGGTCTCTCCGAAAAACTCTTAAGAAGGTATTTGGGACCGTATCAGGTGCTACGCCGTTTATCAGCCGTGACTTACGCAGTACAAGATTTTGATCCTGCTTCACGAAAAAGAAAACTAAGAGAAGTTGTCCATGTACTGCGTATGAAACCGTACCATGATCCCGCCGAGCAAATCGAAACCGAGGATATTCCTCCCAAAGAATCATACAAAGGACCCATCACTCGTTCCAGAATAAAGATCCTTGAACAAAATGACAGCGGGGCGCTGTCTTCTTTTTCGAGGGGAGCAATGCCGCACGCATAATTTGCTACAAGTCCCGATAGCCGAGTTGGCAGAGCGTTGGACTGAACTTCCTCAGGTCTCGGGTTCGAATCCCGGCCCCGGCAGATTTATCCAAAGACTGGAATTTTGTTCTCGTTTTTAATATATTGTTTCTCTAGGTTCTAGATGAATCCAGATCATTCTTTAGAGTGCATACGGGGTATTTCTCGAATATTCCGAAGTGTATAAAAGCAGAGTTCATCGCCAGTTGGGGATGTTCTCAGTCCAGTGTTGTATAGAGCTCCCAGCGTTAGAATAAATCTAATTGTTTGTTTAATTGAACTGTGTACTTCTTTCGAACTCCGTGACAAGTTTATCTAATTATCTAATAAACGCTACATGTAATGTCTCTTTCTACTGTAATCTAATCAACTACTAGACAAATCTCTTGACAATCCATCCCACACAGTGTTAAAACACTCCCAAGAAACTCTATTCTTGGTTCAGCATGCCGGTTCTCATTCCATTTCTTTCGGCCCCAAAACAGTTCCGCTTCCAAAAACAAGGGACCCTACTCTTGGGGGTCAAAATCCCTCTCCCAAAACACCCTTCCCCTGCAGGTGGGGAACATCGCCAACTCTTAAAGAATCGACCGCCAAACAGTAGTCAGACCCTACAACAGTAAACCCTTTAACAGTAAATAAATAAATGAGGTACTTTCGTGACATAATTATCATAATATACACTTTTCATAATTTTTTTTCTGCATCACGCATCATTTATCATTTGAGGGACCCATTATAATAACTGAAATAAATTTCCTGCGATGAGCTGTCCCTAAATGTAATTATGTTGAATATTGTATAATTGAAAAGAGAAAAAAAAGTTTTGTCTTTTTAGGTCTAACACATTCCAAAGGAAAACGTTTCAGTAGGTACTTTCTACTCATTCAATCAAATGACTGAAAATTAAGGTTGAAAAAATTGGGAGATTGAATTAAAACTAAGCTCAATGGATTGGACATTTCAGAAGAAAAAAAGAAAGTTTTATGCATTATTAATTACGTTAAATAAGCTAATAGATACTTTTTAGGATAAATCCTTCTTATGGGAATTAAAAAAATATTAATTTTGTTTCAAAGGATGAAAAATGTTTCGGAGACAGGGATTATTATCCTTTCAATTCGTTTCAAAATAGGATAGGAAATAAACATTGTTTTTTAAGGAACTTGAATAGAAAATTATCGATTTTTAGAAAGCAAACAGTAAATTCATGAAATAGATAAAAGCGAGGACAATGGAGATCTTTCTCTTCCCTCGATAGGTCTCTCGTTACTTGTGTTTCCTAGTTATTTATTTTTCTTTCGCTTCCGTCAAGCAGATTCATTTTCATACTAGGGCTCTTAGTTTCGACCATGGTCAAGTACACAGAAGGGGGGATTTTTCGATCCATTATAATCCTATGTGTAGAGTATGTAACATTTAATTAAGCATTTGTTATTACGAATTAATTTTATTTATTGGTGCTAATTAGGAATTCAATTGTTTACTGTTTTTTGTTTCCGAAAATCGACAAAATCAAAAGTATACGTTGGGCGAGAATAGTGAATTTTTGACCCCCCTCCTTTTCTTGAAAAATTCCTGTGTGTGCCACTGGTAAAGTAACAAAGATGATACCAAGCGTTAACGGGCGTGAGTAGGCGAGTGAATGTTGGGTCTATTGGCGCAAGAGCCAATTTTGCTTAAACTGCGCCAAACAATCGTTAAAACATAAAAAGTATAAAACCATTAAAAAGCTGTAATAAATTCTAGTTAAAAAAGGTAAATTTGAATCGACACGAGGCAATGAACTTTGTCATTTTTTGAGCCTCGGTCATAACAGGGATGACACCTCAACACACCCACCCCATTCTTCAAACGTCAAGACTTATTAATCGCATGCCTTGGGCGAATTCCAACGAATTATCCTTAGGTTCTGGGTCAGCCATCTAGAGGGGGGTAGCTGCTACGCACCGGGACCCCGCGATATAAGAGGCCTCAACATGATCAAGAACTAAAATAATATACTCTTGCACTCGAAAACTTGACAATATTCCTATCGTTGTCAATATGACGAAAAGTACAGTTTATTGTAAACTTTATTATAGCATAGATCTCTTAATTTTGATAATCTTCAAACTAATTCTTAATGATGTGAGTTTTTTGCTGTTTAATTCGTGGAACTCCCAAAGATCCTCATCTATATACTGGAAGTTTTAAGAAAAAATCTCAATACCATATAGGCGTTGTTAAAAAATGAAAACAATACGTATACCTTGTGTTTGTCTCTAGGTTTTGTTAAGTGCTAATATTTAGTAATTGCCAAGTACACAATCACTCCCAAAATTATTAAATAATTGGAGCAGACAGATTTACCTTTTATGGAAACTTTTAATTTTAAACTGTCAAGTCTTTTTTT
This sequence comes from Trichonephila clavipes, assembly GCA_019973935.1. NCBI lineage: Eukaryota > Metazoa > Arthropoda > Arachnida > Araneae > Nephilidae > Trichonephila > Trichonephila clavipes. The sequence goes on along the minus strand of BMAU01020033.1, from coordinate 172,818 downwards.
TTTTACGAAGGTGGGGGGCACGGATGAATTAGAAACTAGGTGTTCCAACAAAGAAATTAACGGGCGGACTGAAGCTAAGTGAGAAGTACGACTGGGAGAATATGAAGGGTTAAGCCGGCTGATAAGATATTTTGTTTAAAAAAAAGATCTTTAGGCCAGTTTCACACGAGGCAACTTTAACTCCTTTTCTCTCTGTCACCACTTCTCGAGAGTGAAGAATGAAAATAACTTATTTCACATGTGGATACAAGGTTGACTGAAAAGGGAGGGCTGAAATCCTTAGTACAATGATTGATTTCGGAAAAGAAATAAAACATTACCCCATTTTTCATATACAAGGAGTCGCGGGTGAAGAGCATAAGATTTTACAATATCCTTTCATTTAAGTATAGTGAAGAGGTTGTGATGTACCTTCCCTTGGAAGTACATCCCTCGAAGTATCAGCGTGAGCTAGAGGTGTAGGATTAACGTAAGAACTAGAATCAAGCATTATCTTAATATTACTTTATTAAGATATTCAACTTAAACTTTGAACAAATATAATCTTATTAATGGATGAAAGAATCTACGATGACACAATGCGCAACACACAATATAATACAGACCTATATCAATAACTTAACCGCCTAATCTTCAAATATGATTATAGTAAGTAATCAATCCTACCTTATATTATTCTGTAATAAACTTGTCTTTATCTACAGCTGTATGCAGCTGTACCTTTAACTTCTAATAGATCACCAATATGTTTATCCACGACACGTAGAACTTGAATCTTTAAACGGCGAACTTCAATTATCCTCCAATACCACAACGCACTTTAATTGTCGAACTTTCCTTTACACTACCATTACATTGCTATCATTGCCATCTCGCTTACTCTAAGATCCTATATTTATCCTGTATTATTTACATCTCTTCACTTCTCATTTCTTGGATTTGGTTGGAAAAGAGTTGCCATTAATTCTGGCCCAAAGAACCCAAAGGACTTGTTAAAGAAAAGACGCGTAAGTCGTCACAAGATTTTCGAGAACTTGAGGGAGTTTTACAGCAGGAGATGCCAGTAGACTACGTGTGAAGGTACCCAGTCAATTTCCATTCAAAAATAACTCCTGACTGTGCAGCACAAGTTGAATCGTGTGAAAAGGACCCTTAGAAAGGAATTAATATTTAGTGAAATCCCCTCCTCTGGGTAGGAGGGAAAAGAAAAAGCAGGTCAGTAAAAGATACAACTCCATGAAGAGAACATTTTCACAGTTGAGCGCTGGTTTGACATCGTTCAGGATTCGATGCCACTGATCTAGGATCCGAAGAGTGACAGAAGACAAGGATGAGTCTGTGTCCAAAAGGACTTGTAATCGTCACTCATCTTTTCTATTCCACGTCGAATGAAACATTTTTTTTTTGCTTGTCCGTCTGCGTCTATTTGTTTCTATTGTTGTTCAAGCCCAAAGTGAAACGAAGATGTCCCAACAACACACCATTTCTTCACCGGCCAAGACAAAGAAGAGATTTCAATGGAGCAAGCGGACCTTAGCAGCTGAGTGCAATCCATTAAAAACATAAGGTCATTGACCTCACCTATTAGGTTCAATTGCGTAGAATATTTTTATACTACAAAACATTGGATAGTGTTAGATGTTCATGCCAAGGAAAAATTGTCAAAAGAGAAAAAATGAGTAGGAAAAAGAAGAAAAAGTATATTTTTTCAACAAGTCATAATTAGATCTGCTTTCTTGGCTACCAAGTAATTCTGGCTATGAAATTCTTTCGACTTTGGAGGTCTTTTGGACTTTGAAAACTGATTCTTGGACTTTGGAATTCTTTCGACTTTAACTAGAGGAAAAATTCCGCGCAAGCACTAATCTATGCAACAAAATTGTAAAATATGCGAAATTCATTCAAGAACCGCAACACACAAATACAAATAGGATCGATTTAGAAAATGACGTGGAAAATTACAATAACAAACATGATCAAGTGAGTAGAAATATGCAGGTTTACGGCTAAGTATTATAACTGATAACTTTACAATGTTTTGTCTTAAAACAGGACCTGTATATAATGCCCGAGGTTTGTACAACACATTCAGTGGTGAAAACAAACTACTTTCATGGAAGGGGTCTTGTTTAAAAAAAACTTAGACGTAATCTCTATGCTAAAAATTAAAAATTTATTGTTCTATTGAAGGGATTCGAACCCTCTAACCTAACCCTTGTGTACGCCACTGAACACGTTTTCCACTACGTGAAACCCATGACTTCACAGCTGGTTAACTTTTTTCAAAATGCAAGACTAGGTATTTTGTTTTTGTATACGTTATACCGTTAAAGTGTGAAATCCGTTATTTCATAGAATAACTAGGTATACCATGAAATAACTAGACAAATTAGTTAAAGTATAGAAAATGATTGAATTAAATGATTTAACTAGGTATTCTATAGAATAACGATTACTTGATCGTTAAAGTATGAAATACGAAACTCGAAAGTTCTTTGAATTGGTGCTAGCTGCTTTTTGTCAGTTTTCAACCGCTTATAAAGGGTGTTTTATTTAGAGGTATAGAACTTTAAATTGCAATAAAACAACGATGTATTATTCGATTGACATGAATTTTTTTTTATTCGAAAGATAATCTTGTGGCATTACATTTTAAATATTATTTCTGCCATATGACTGCCACGGCTGGCTGGGATGTAGTCCAATCTGGACGTCCAATTTTCGATGACTTTTTCCAACATTTGTGGCCGTATATCGTCAATAACACAGCGAATGTTGTCTTCCAAATGGTCAAGCGTTTGTGGCTTATCCGCATAGACCAATGATTTTACATAGCCCCACAAAAAGTAGTCTAGCGGTGTTAAATCACAAGATCTTCGAGGCCAATTCACAGGTCCAAAACGTGAAATTAGGCGGTCACCAAACGTGTCTTTCAATAAATCGATTTTGGCACGAGCTGTGTGACATGTTGCGCCATCTTGTTGGAACCACAGCTCCTGGACATCATGATTGTTCAATTCAGGAATGAAAAAGTTAGTAATCATGGCTCTATACCGATCACCATTGACTGTAACGTTGTGGCCTTCATCGTTTTTGAAGAAGGATTCCACCAGCCCATAAAGCGCACCAAAGAGTCAGTTTTTCTGGATGTAACGGTGTTTCGACATACACTTGTGGATTAGCTTCCCTCCAAATGCGGCAGTTTTGTTTGTTGACGTAGCCATTCAACCAGAAGTGCGCTTCATCACTAAACAAAATTCGCTTATGAAAATCGGGAACAACGGCAATCTCGTTTTGGGCCCATTCGACGAATCTACCCCTTGCTTGATGATCGTTTTGATGAATTGCCAAACCAAACTGAGAATAAATCACTTGACAGCTGTTAAATCGGTCTCCATCTTGGAAAATAATGCTAACTTAAACTTCTATACCTGGAAAAAAAACACTTTGTAGCTACTTTGCAATGACGTGTGGGTACCCTTCATTTCGTTGCTTTTAAACGTAGAATTTAGTCAGTGTATTTATGCTGTTTAACATTTCGTATTATTAACAAATCTTTTTGCAACCTGTTTTCAAGCTGCAGGAATGGGAAAGCAATCTGTAAATGAGAAAGATTTAGTGCCAGAGAAATTGGAATCTTTATTAAATATGCGTGAGACAAAGGAAAACAGTGTGGTGAAAAATTGAAGCTAAGAAAAAGTATCCCGTGACTCTGTTGGTAATTCCAGTAGAAAAGTGAATTGGATGTCATTTCAGAATGGGAGGCAGCGTTTCTCAAACTGGGGGGCGCGCTGCCCTTAGGGGGCGTGGGAACTCAACGAGGGGCAGATTGAAAATTCGAAAACAAAAGATTATTTTGAAAAATTATTAATTGATTGAAAGTACACAAAAAAACCATTCTGACATAATAAAAAATTAAATATACATTGACACTGATATAATACACCTATAATGTTTCAGTACTGCCCGATGTATTTTATAATTAATTTAACAATACTAAGTTAAGAACAAACTTAATAATTGACAGTGATCCTATGGGCCTGTCATATATAAAATTATATACAAAGTCTTACAATTGTCTTAATAATTTGTATTGTTTATAATTAATTGCTTAACTGCTGATTAAGAGTTACGCAATTCCCTCCCCAATGACACCATTTTCCATGTAGACGCGTTATGAGACGCATGGGATGTATTGGAAGGAGGGAAGGGTAAGAAAAGGGAAATATAAATAAGCCAATTCTCTGAAATAAGTAAATCCTTCGCAAACTCTGCCAAAGTCCTTTTATTGCCTTCCAAAGCCTCCGGAATAATTTTATGGATAGCAGGGCATCGAAAACGGAACGACGTATATATACGGCCCAGACAATTAACGTTTTGGCTGAGGGAGACGTGTATATACGCCAGTGACACTTAAGAAGTTAAAATAGTATTGTAGCTATAGCGTCAAAGTATTGAATTCAAAACATTGTTGTTGTATGGAAGGGGGCGCGATGGAAATTTTGATGGAATAGTGGGTCGCAAATATTGAAAGTTTGAGAAGCACTGCAATAACGAATTCTATCACCTGCAGAAGGAAGGAAATACATTTTTCAAGAGGTTTCAACTATTTATGATTGAGAATTTCAATGTTTATATTTTACATTGTGACCCACTTGTTCAGTTTCGAGCTGTGAGTTCGAACCACAAGTGCATCTTGCCCTTCTCGAGAATAATAAATATGTGGGTTTTATGCTAATTTCAACGCAAAATACATTCAAATTAATATACCAAGTCACTATCATAATGGGGACTCAAGCACCTTCTGTGCATTAATTCATCCCTAAAAGTATCGGATGGCAAAGAAATGGTAAGTGCGGCACGCCTTGTTCTTTTGGGCTCTCAATCTAACCATTGGAAATATACTTTAGCTTTCTATTTCTTTCATGATAATATCTTTCACTTTCATATACCTTTCACATTTAATGTATTATTTACGTGGAATGTGCATTGATATGTTTCATCACTGCCGGTTGAAGCTAATTTTGGGCCCGGGCGCACAAGATCCCTCTTGGGTGGATCAAAATTTATTACCAGAAAACCTTATGAAGCTTATCCGGGCCCTTTACAGGTCCTTCCGCACCCCGGGCCCCTGAGCGCCCAGTAGATAAACCGGCACTGTATTTCATTTCTATATGATATATAGCCTCTCAATTCACGAGCATTCCTTCGTAATCAAGTAGTTTCGGTTGGTTTTTTTTATTTCGTTCTTTCTCCCTAACCAGTCTCGCTCACTACTTTGCTTACAATCATGATGTCACCTACTAGGGCAGATTCTTCTAACGTTGGAAGGATCGCATTAGGGCCTATCACACATTCATTTTTGGTGAAACTTTTTCGCCCAATTTTTTACCCAATCTGAGGGTGAAGGGTTGCCGTAAGCAAAACGATATGCTCTGATGTCAGCCGCGCTGCTTCTCCACATTGAAAAATCACTCGCCATTTTTTTGCTTTGGAAAACGAGCATCAAAGATTATTTCTTTTATTTCGCAGGCGCTTTTGTTGATAGGCATAAACAGAGAAATGGAGCACTATTCTATTTAAAATATTATACGTCGTTAAAATATTATACACCATTAAAATATTATACGCCACGTCTGAACATTTGACGAAATCGGAGCCGCCATCTTTTGTTTATAACATAGGGTGCTGAAAAACCCCATTGGCTGGAATTTCAAGCAACTTTTAGATCTCACTAGCAAAAAGTTGTTCGAAAGCCTTTCTATGGCATTTGAGTAGAAAGTGCACGAATTGGACGAAAAATTGCTCGAAACGTGTACGTGTGATAAGGCTTTTATATCTTCCAGCGTTTAGGTGAAATAATGTCCCGTTTTGGATTCGCCAATGTGACAGTGCTTTCGCTTCGAGTCAAATTACACAAAATGAAACAAAATATGCAGCGCTCGTTTTTATGTTGGATTCGAAAACGCTTTCCCATGTTTCCGATATTATCCTTTCTCCGCCGGCAGCAAATAAATACAAAACGCTGTCGTATCGTTTAATAAACGAATCTGCGGATTCGGAACACCAAAAAAAGAAAGAAAGAAAGCGTGCATCAGTGTGAACACGCGTTAGAAGTTAACTTCTTTGGCTTACATGCATTGAATTGTATAATAAAGTTTTATTTTGAAGTAATCTTATATATAATTAACAAATTTATTATTATCATTATTATTTTAAACTGTATTTTAAAAAAATAATTAGGATGGAAAAGGTATAAGTATAGACAAAATTTTCATTTTCAATACATAATACTAAAAAAAAATTTATTGTATGTATTTTCAGAATAGTATCATCCGTATTAGTCTATTTCCATTATGTTTATGGGTGCTTCAGTACATACTTTTGTTATCAAAGGCTTGTGGTAACTAAAGTAAGAAATGTAGGTTTTGCACTCAATATCGTTTAAGTATCTCGAAAAGACTGCATCAATCGTAGTATTTGATTTTGTCGTTGATATTATTCTATTGCTTTGTAGAGATAAGGTGAAATTATCTTTTAAAAATTCAATAAATTGTAGAAATTTGTCTAAAACAAAATTGACATTAAAATCATAGGTATTTTATCATAATTTTTATTAAGTAAAGCAGAACCTCATGATGTATTTGGTAATAATGATCTATGAAGGAACTCGATAATGTCATCCAACTTTTTGTTCGGAGTAATATATACTGCTACAATTATAAATTTTTGTCCATTATTTATTACGCATTCAGCCAAGCACAAATCCCCTCACTGAAGATTGTATGGTACCATAAATATCGGATTGACTGACAGAACATTCCATGGATGGAATTATAATGTTAACAGCATCGCTATAATTTTGTTATATCGCAACTCCTCCTGCTCTCGTATTTGGTCGTTTATTCTTCACAATGCAGTTGAAATTTGGAATAGATATATCACTTTCATTGCCCAGCCAAGTTTCTGATAAAACTAAAATATTTGAATTTCTTATTACTGAGTCTTGTAAGTCTACAGCGTGAGCTGTAAGACTTTGGCAATTTAAAGTAAAAATCGATAAACCTTGTCTGTTCGTTATGAAATTAATCAAACCTTCATTGATAGTTTGTAGTTTTTCAATGAAAGTCGTTTAAACTCCTATTGCAAATGAATTGTTAATGACGATCGTCTTCGACAATGGTAAAATGTTTTATCATTATTTTTGTCGTAATATATAATCCTTTAATACTCGTTACACGTGATAAAGCAACGTATAATAATGATTGAGAGTGGCGTCGATCGTATTCGTAAACAATTTCTGAGTATGTGTTGCCTTGAGATTTATGAATTGTTGTAGCACATGCACACACCAACGGAACGTGCGTACGCTTATGCATACATTTGTAAGGAATTCCTTAAAGAAGTTAAATCAGGTAAAAATATGAAATTTAAAAAAAATCAAAACGCATGGAACGTTTTTAAATTTTAAAAAACTATACTCATTTTTTTCTCACCAATTTTTTTATATGTTTTTAGTTCTAAGTTACATAGAGCCAGTAAAAATTTGGGGCATGTTTGTAAAAAAAATTACTGCCCAGTGTAGTCTTAAAATACAAATTAATGAAGCACTATATAACACTTTCACAACAATCAAATTAATTACACCAAAGCATATATATGATTTAAAAACTCACTTCTTAAACTGGATTTAGAAATTCCATTCGATTGAAAAAATTTAGTAAACACAATCTTTTATTGCCAAACTATTGGAAAAAATGTTGTGTTGCTACTACATTTTAAAACAATAGATTGTTTGTATTAATTCCTTAAAAGAATTTTAAGGCTTTATATTCAACAAACTTACCTTAAACTAATTTTTGACAGATTTTGAACCATTTAAACGCTTACTTCGGGTACATTAAAGACTCCCTTCCGATTTTTTTTAATTCATAAAATGGATTATATTTTGACTTCTAAGTAACGTAAAAACAAAATAAAGTATGCATCGCAAAGCTAAAAGAGGAAAGGCTTGTTAAAGCTGCTGTTGAATGAGGAGAGGGGGTGGGTGCTAGCTCAGGGCTAATAGACGAAAAACACAAAAGAAATTTTAAATCAGTAATTTTTAATCTATTTTTTCAATCTTTGAATAGATTACGGATAATACTATTCTACATATGGAAAATACGTTTCGTTACATTATTTTTATAAATAATGAAGTTATTAAATATTTAATAAAAATTTTGAGTATTTTTTGAAAAATCGCAAAAAAAAAAGATTTCGTCATTTTTTTTATATAACTAATTCTAAAAGAGAAAAGCATGAACTTGTTTAGAATAAAATATCATTTCATTAACTCGAAAGGAAACTTAAAGGGAATGATTTAGAAACCATTTTTATAAAAGCGTATAAAGTTTGACTCATTTTAAAAATATCGCAAAAAATAGAAAATATCATTATTTTGTTAAAAAAAATATACCATATCGTGGCGAAAAGAATGATCTTTCCGATTCTGTAATTATTTTTTGTCTGAGATAGATAGTATGAATTAGATGGTGTTTTTTAAAACGAGGGGAAAATTCGGAACTTCATTCATTTCTACCTTGCATTCATCGCTAACCGTAACTAGTAACGCGAAACGGAAATTCCTCCCTACTGTGCCATAAGAAGTTAACTTCAAAAAAAAAAGAAAAGAAAACACTTCAAACCGAATTACAAATAGGCGATAATAAACCAAGCCACTTGCAACGAAAGACAAATGAACTGTCCGGTGGTCAATTGCAAGAGTAATTTTTAAAAAAATCTATAATTAAGCGTCTCCCATTCCAAATTCAAACTCAGTTTCCTCAAAAACTTGAAATAAATTAGCCGAGATCGCAGACAAGGTGGATGACGTTGCTTTGCCCGCAGTTTATTCCACCATGTCTGCACCCAACACACACTGAAATTCAAGAATTATCCAAACAAATTTCAGAATTAAAACTTCAAATAGCTCGTATGTCGCGACCCCGAAACAAACAAATTTTTCGTCAGAAGTCATCGCCGCGCTCACGATATAGGAATCCAACAACAAACCGTGAGTCTATTTGTTATAATAACAAACGTTCTAGTGAGAACGCCCAAAAATGTACCCCGCCTTGCGAGTTTTTACGTCGCCAGTCTCACGACCGTCCTAACTCTGTAACGGATCTATTCGCGTACTTTCCTCTAATCCTCTTGGGAAATCTTTGGACTATGAATTCGCTTTATTAAAAACCAACCCTACGGAAGAAAAATCATGACATTCAAATTAAGTTTACTATACATAGTCGAAGTTTTCTAGCTAGAATAGAGTAGGAGTGGATGCAAACTAGAAATCAGGTGAGATTATTACTGACAGGTATCACTATTGAATTATTGGTGATTAAATACTTATTAGGAGAAAGATTTAAAGTGACTATTGATCACTGAGATTAAATTAATATTATATTAAATCGGATTATAGTTTAGGTCCTATATAAGGTAAGGATCGAGTTTGATAGTCTCCAAATCATTTGTGTATTTCGTCGTTGTTCTACTTTCGCGGTTAGCACCGAGACATTCTCTTACTGTTATTAATTGAATTTGTGTCGTTATATTGTGTGATCAATCAATAGATTGATTGGATCATGGCTGGTGTTTCTTCTCTACCTCCTACATAGTCCTAGAGAGCGGTGAAGACCTCTCACAACTTTCATGAACAATTGGAAAACATGACTACAGTGGCGTCTTGTAATGATGTAAATACGCTCTCTAAAAATGTCGTCTGTTTGTTTTTGATTAATCAACGTAATTTAGTTGATTCAGGAGCAGACGTCAGCATTATTCCGAGACCAAACAAAAATAGGAAACCAATTAAATTTGAACTCTTAGCAGCCAATGATTCAAAAATTACTTAAACTAGACTTAAACTTACTTGGATCATTTCCATGAAATTTCATAATGGCAGATGTTAACACAGCGATTATTGATTCCAATTTTTTAAATACATACAAAATCAAGCGCCTTATAGATCCCTTGACAAAATTATCTACAAAAGGCGAACGTTTTACTGGTTCTGAACCTCAAATTAAGACAGCCTCATCACTTGTCTTGGAACATGTTGCTACGTTGTGAGATTTTCCGGATCGAACGAGTCCCCGACCATTTAATGAAAAGATTAAGCGCAATACTTTTCATCTTAATGAAACATTTGGTCCTCCAGTACATGCTCGAGCGCGAAAATTCCACCTCAAACAATCCGAAGCTGCCAAACAAAAATTTTGATATATATATCGGGGCATTATTATCCCTTCTAAATCCAACATTGCTCCAATAAAGACACGGCGTCCTTCATGCTCTTATCATGCTCTAAACTTTTTCGCGCGATTCTCTCCCTTAGAATTCCTCTCTTTCACTTGAAGTATTCTAAAAGATAATCAGGTGACAGACAGACAGTTAAAAAAAAGTGTTGTATGGAATAAAACCTTTTTAATGTCATTTATTCACATTCATTTGGGGGCATTATATTTAATAACCGAGAATGGAGCTGGTATTTTTTTTTACTTGAACTGTCCAAGTTCAAGTGGATTAGAATTTTTTCCTATAGCATTCATTTATTTCTAATTTTTGATTTTGTAGCAACTCGCGTTGAGAAATGTTTCTCTCTTAAATACGTTTTCCTAAATGGCATTAAAATGTTTACAGTTGTGTCAGAAATCCTGTGCGTTTCACAATGAAGAAAGATGCATTTTGTATAAGAAAACTATTTAGTTTAGCCTTTGTAGGTGTAACATTATTTTGTGGAACCCGGGATAGTAAACAATGGAACATATACCGGGTGTCCATAATTAAACGATCCTACTTCAAAATTGTGTACAGACGAAACTATTGTTCAGAAAGTTGTAAAATTCTGTGTACGACATAAAGAAGAGATGGGAATTTGTTTGAGCGAATAAAAAGATTAGTTCAAAATTTCGCCACTAGAGGGCGTTTTTAATGGAGATCATATTTAGCATACATCAATACTTATCATACATTTATAACAGATTACAAATTTTGTTACAACAATAAAGGCTCAACAGGATGACCATCATTTTCTGCTACTATTTGAAATCGTAAGATAGCATGTTCCACCGTTGACCGCAGTGTGTTCTGGGAAATGTTAAGAACATGTCGTGAAATACTGTTTTTGAGATCAGCTAAAGTTCTTGGTTGATCACAACTTACCAGCTGTCTTAAATGGCCCAAAGCCAAAAATCGCATGGATTGAGGTCAGGCGATCAGGGAGGCCACAGATGAAGAAATTGGCGGCTGATCGCACGTTCTTCTGTGAAGTGTTGTTTGAGAACGTCCGTAACACAACGTGTAATGTGTGTAGGAGCTCCATCTTGCGTAAATATTATGCGTGAAAGGCACTGACGTGCTTGCAGATCCGGAATAGTTTTATTCCGTAATAGCGATGCATTTCGCTGTACAGTGATAGAACATGTTACTGGACCTCCAGCACCTAATTCCTGAAAAAAAAAACGGGCCAAGAATAAAAGACGCAAAAAACCCACACCACACCGTTACTTTTGGTGAGTGTAGCGGAACTTGTAAGGTGCAATGCAGATCGTCTGATTCCCAAATTCGACAGTTGTGAGTATTTACTGAACCGTCCAAATGAAAGTGTGCTTCGTCTGTCCAGAGGATATTCCAAGGAAATTCTGGATCAATTTCCAAACGAGCAAGAAACTGCAGTGAGAACAGATGTCGAGTCTCGAAATCATGTGGAAGCAATTCCTGCACAAGTTGAAGCTTCTATGGATAGTAATGGAGAATGTTTCGCATGATCTTCTGGGCAGTTGAACGAGGCAGATCCAATGCTTCTGCTACACGGTGAACACTTGTACTAGCCTGCACGTAGGATGCTTTGTCCTCTTCCACCTGAAGTGCAACTTTCTCTATTGCTTCCGCAGAAACAGGTTTTCTTCCTCTTCCAGAACGAACATTCAACGATCCTGTTTCTTCAAATTTGGTTACCATCAATCGAAGATTTATAGCTGTCACAATGGACCTTTTCGCATCCCCTTTAAAGTCCGAAATTTCCGTAGAGCAACTATTGCGGAATTATCGTTTTGATAGAATAACTTTACTAACAACGCTCGATCTGGTAAACGTAATGACATTCTGATTAGCAATACCGTGTACACTGAAATAAACTAATCTCCCGTGAAAGTTTATTGTTTTTATAACAGTTGCTGTGTAACGTCGAAAAAATTTGCATATTCCGTCTTCCTTCGTGTAATTCCTTTGAAAATTACTCATCGAAGAAGTTTAATTAAAGTTAGCAGTTCATTTTAGAGATTGTGTTTTTTTAATGGGTATCAGTTATTGTGTTACCGTGTCCTGTGGATAAAAAAGCGTTAAAATGCAAATAGAAAACCGGTAACAAATGTGGCCTTCATTCAAAAAGCGCCCTCTAGTGGCGAAATTTTAAACTAATTTTTTTATTCTCTCAAACAAATTCCCATTCCTTCTTTATTCGTACAGAGAATTTTACAACTTTCTGAACAATAGTTTCGTCTGTAAACAATTTTGAAATAGGATCGTTTAATTATGGTCACCCGGTACATTATATTTGGTAGTAATTTGAAATATTTAAATATTTTTTACTATGCATTATAATTTTTTTAATATTACAAGATAAAGTTATGTATAAATAAAATTTTCCTTTTTAATGACAGGGATGAGCTTAAAAGGCTTATGGTTATATAAACTTCATAGAGAACGTGAATCCGTTTTGCATACACATTTATCATTTTCTTTTCGATTTTTTTATTGTGACTCGTGGAACCCCTGGACATGCCTCATGGGGTTCCATGAAACTCAGTTTGAAGACCACTGCTCTAAACATACAAACTAGATCAGACAGATCCAGGTCAAACCAGATCCAGGCCAAGGATTACTTTATTCCAAATTTAACAAGTATTAATAAAAAATCTTAAAGGTAAAACAATTTTCACCCAGCTGAATATTCAAAGAGCTTATTATTATATTCCCATTCATTCTAATGATAGGCATAAAGCGGCAATAATCACAAACTTCGTAACTTTCGAATTTGCATTTATGCCATTCGGATTATGTAATGCCGCTCAAACGTGGATTCGATACATACACGAGGTGTTAAGGGGCTTAAAACCATTATTTCTTCTATTTGGACGACATATTAAATGCATCGATAGACGCCCATACAAAACACATGCGAGAAATTTTACAAAGATTTGATGATTATGGTTTGATCATCAACGCCAATCAATTCATGTTCGGATGCTCCCCTGTGTAGGCTACCTTGTAAATAAGGATGGAAATTCCCGAAAAAGTAGAACTCATCGCTAATTATAAGCCACAGTTCTCGACCTCAGGAAATGTTTAGGTATTTTGAACTTTTATCACATGACTTTCTCAAAAATTCTAAACAAAAAATGATAAGCGGGAAATATACCGCGGAAGCTATCAATGTATTGCACCAATGTCAAAATCAAGTGCACTTTGAGCTCATTTTTCACAGGATGACTGTCCTCCTGAAATGAAGCCTTTTTCTCTAAAAAATTAAGAGACTAAGACTAACTAAGAGATCAATATTGTCAACAAGATTCTTGGATAGAGCAGGTAGCAATACAAAGGTTGAAAAAAGCAATGAGAATTTATTGAATGCAAGCGTGATCTACTTGATCATACATAAGACGAACTGAACTCCAGCTCGAGGGAAGCAGCTTATATACGATACAGTGGAGACATCTAAAATATTCTAAAAGTACTTAAAAACTAAAATAAATTTGCAATTCTCTGTAAAATTCCAGAGAGTCAATTGAAATCAAATTAAAAAAACCCGTCGAGCAGCAATCGGTAGGTTTGGAACCTGAGACCAACAGTTCCACTAGCGGCGCTTTACCACTGGACCACTCGTTCGTTGAAATGTTTACGAAACATGGCAATATTAATAAATACTTACTAATTTATTTGCAGCTGGAGTAAAAAGGGGACTCATGTATTTACAAATATTCATTCTTGTATTTAAGAGATTTTATTTGTGTAACTGATTTCTTGTTTATGAAACTGCTGTATTTTAGTTTCATAAAAATAGCTAAGTATTAATGTAAGAATTTCTCACACAAAAATTGGGTTAAGAAAAATAATAAATATAAAAAGTTGATATATATACATATATATATATATATATATATATATATATATATATGTATATATATATATATGTATATATATATATATATATATATATATATACATATATATATTTATATTTATTCTCCCGCAAAGAGTTTGGCTCCTTCTAACTGCTGAATGAATTCAATAGCTTCTAATGAAGACAAGTATCCGAAAAGAAATTTAAAATAACAAATTTAAGCATAAGTACTAACGTTATGACAAGCTCTAACCTCCAATTAATCCTCTTGGGGAAACTTTTCTTTCACTGTGGTTTCCAGTTCCCGCAGAGATGACTTAATTTTATGCTAATGTCAATGTTATTTAAACCCTGACAATGAGTGTGTTACGTTCATCGTGGAACGTGAATTGTTCGTATTGCAGCTGGTATTCCAACTCTATATATATAACGTCCACTCAGAGCAGTGGAAGAAATATAGAAGCTGATTCAAACAAGGCTGTTGCAGTTTAGTAAGAAGTTGTCAAGTGATCTCCAAGCAGATTAAGAGATAAGTTGTTTGGAATCATCTTCTAAGTTGGCTTCGATTAAGATTGCTCTCAAGGGGAATCTGAAATCAAAGTAATTATTTTTCAAACCATGGCTTCTTTTTCCTCTTGCATCTTTGCATTGCGACAATCGATCAGAAGAGAAATGAAGTTCCTTGACAACTGAATACTTTGAGCGAACAGGGAACAAAGAGTTTCGCATATTTTCCCCCACCCAATGATGCCACATTGTGGGATTTTTCGCCAATTTTGCTTCTTCTCGAATTTTATGCTACTTCAGTTGAAGATCCCGCTACTTTCAACCCTATATAAAAGTATTGGAACAAATTTCCAAAAACTCGAAAGAAAAAAAACGTGACTTTAGTCCCCAAAGAAAACACGGAGTTGCAGTACGTTTCACCACTCCAAAACGACACGAAACGCTGTAATTTCTCCCTCCCCCTCGCCATCACCATGAATCGGAACCAATCTAAGCGGGACTCCCCTCTCCTGCCACTCGTTTTTCACTGCAAGTGGTAGAAAAAAAAGAAATAGTGGGATTCTTTCTAATCCCGATAGTAGCGGGAAAATGAAACATGCAATATTCTTAAAAAAATAGGCTTGGAGAGAATTTCTACATAAATATTAAATTGGAAAAGTGAATGGAAAAGAACAAATTCTTATAGAATTAATTAAATTGCATGATTATCATCAATGGTACTGCATTGAATTAAAGAATAAAAATCTATTTTTGTAATTAACTTACGTTGCAGCACTGGACTTATAAAAAATTGCATACAATGACAAAAGTAATCACTTATCATCTTGCGAGATTATGTGATAAAAATCTGCTTAAATCCCTTTTGAAAAGTTTTTATGTAGATTCAGTGGCGTACCTTCACCCTCGCATTACGGGGGGCAGAGGGGCTCAAGCCTGACTGACGCCAAGTACGTATTAGGGCTTGGGGTCCAAAAGCTGACTTTGCAAGGAGCCCTAATAATCGCCGTTACGCCACTGCTTAGATCCCTCTCTTTCCAATGAACTACTTGTCTTACTATCTCTTGATTTCAATTAATACAAGGATAGAATTAAATAATGTTAAATTACAGCTGCCAATTTTAGCAGAATCTAAGTTGGTTCATTTGCTCTTTCAAAAGGATCCTTTGGTATCTGAAAGCATTCAAAGACTTACTCTTTTAAGAAGAAGAATTAACCCTAAATGTCTTGAAATTGACATGAGCATTTATTAGCCTATTGAAGTACTTGATGGACGTCTTTTGGAATAATCTGACAAGCAAAAGTAAAATAATTTCTACAGAATCTACTAAAGAAAGCTATCAAAGATGTTATAATTTTCTCAAGATTTCATGTGAGCAACTTTTAAACCAAATCCCTTAAAATTACGGAACTTTTTAAAAGATAAAGAATTTTTCCCCTGATATTTTTTTAAATTCAAATCGTCCTTTTTTTATCTGCCTTTAGAATTAGCAGACCAATCTAAATTATATGTTCTGGAGAATCAATGGAGAGAGACAAGTTTTTAACATACAGTTGAAAGATGTTTTTCTATCTGAATCTGAGCTTTTAAATGATGGAGAATTATTTTGATGTCACATCTTTAATATAAAAGAAGTAGTTGGAAATCCATTTTTAAGAGATTGAACCCATAAATAATACCATTGTGTCACTTTTCCGAGTGCGTCAACTAAGACAAAATTAAGGAATCGAATGCGACTCAACTGTTTGAGTCAATTCTCAGAATCAAAATGACTTTGGAAGAATGAAGGGCTTTCTGCTTTGATTTCATTCCATTACCATAAATGCTTCAATAGAATTCAGAAATTTATAAAAAAGAAAAGACACAGCAGATCACGATACTTAGGAAGAATTTGAATGTATGTTAAATGAATTAAACAACTAAAGCATTTTAACGTATTTTTAAAACAGCTTTACAAAATTAAAAAAATATATTTATGAATTGCATGTGAATTCGCTATTTTTCGCTACTTTTTTCCCCTCTTCGTGCTACTTTGCTGCATAAGTTGCTGGCAACTCTCCGACCACCCGGTAAAGTGGTTAGCGACGCTGACTGCAATATCGTAGGGCCTGGGTTCGAATCCCGGAGAAGACATGGATGTTTGTAAATATATAGCGCCTTTGCGGCAGGAGGGGGTACTTTAAATAGCTGTACAGCCGCAATTCCTCTCGTGAGGTTGGTGGAAGGGGAAGAGAGGTTGGAGACCCCTGACCCTCTCCCAGGGGGTTCTCCCTCAAAATTCAGTTGGAACCGAACAAAATCGTACTGTCACCTGTTTGGTGCTCAAGGTTACCACCAACGACAGGCGTACATTTAGCCATGATGAATTTCGTGGGCCTAGATCTGACACAGTTAAGATCAGGAAACTACATTTTCCCCACGTGGAGATTACTTTTTATCTTTTTCCCGCACTATATATATATATATATATATATATACTGGGGGTTCAAACGGATATTTCTCCCTCCAAGGAATTTGGTGAGCTAAAATTTATATCAGAGGTTGATATCCAAGACAAAAGTCTCAGATGGTTTCAGCCCAGTGTCACTCCCGGGAATTCCCAGGAAGGATTCCCGGGAAATAAAAACATATGGAAATCTTATGATTTTCCGCGAAAAAAACTCTAGTAAGTATGCATAATTTTATGTTTTCAAAAAAAGTGTTGAGCCACATTGCGGTTTTAATTAATTGAAGCTTTTATCAACAAGCGTAATATTCGTTAAAATTTAATTTCGATTTTGAAAGATATACAGAGTGATTTTTTTTTAAAACTGACGCTAAAAATAGAGCCACCTGTTACTCTATCTGGCAATCGAAATGACACCAAATTTCGTATACAGGATAATAATGACATGGAAAATATGACTTGGTAAGCAAAAAGTTTAGTTTCAAAAGTTCTGTTCTGTTGTAGCTTAACAAATAGAACATTTATGTAAAATACGGGTGTCAAAACTAAATGCAATTTTTTTCTTTATTATGCTACAGCAGTATCAGTAAACATGTAGGCAACTCCGATCAATTGTATTCTGATCTGAAGTGATCCAGCTCCAGTGAATATGCAACTGGCATTGCCAAAACGTGCAGAAGTTGTATTATCTGAATCAGTGTAATACATCCACAGCTCTTCATGAGCTTAGAAGCCGAAAGAAACTACACAAGAGACCTTTATTGCGTAATGCTTTAAAGGCAGTGATTAAGAAGTTCTAAATTTTGCCCCGGCAGAGTCAAAAGAGGATATGGAAAAGTGTTGATGGATTACAAAAAACCGGCAGTAGTTGCGCATGGGATGTAGCGCGATGTAAATATTCCCACGGTGTGGAAAGTTTGGCGGTGATTTCTTCTCTGCTGTCAATACGAAATCAGCCGCTTTCGTGACCTCAAATACAGTGATTGTGATAAGAAACTGCACTTTTGGCTAGGATGGAAGTTGATGATGAATTCTCGGGGCAAATTCTGTAGGGAAATGAGGCCAATTTTCACATGGATGTGTCTGTTAACGCATAAAATTCCTGAATAGCCTCCTGCAGTGTAAGAAAAACTCCTATGTATTCCCCCAAATTACCATTTGGTATAAATTCCCAGCCGAATTCCTCCTTATGTCATTCTTTTTTCAGTCTGTCACTCCGACTGGGTTAGTAACGCTAATGTACAAAGATAACATGACTCATTTTGACATTCTACAACTTCAACAAAGAAATTGTCTCAATTACATAATCGTTAAGCAGAATGAAGCCCCACCGCACATTGGTGTTAAGGTACAACAGCTGTTGCGCCATCACTTCACAGAAGAAATAGTCATCTCAGTCGTGGTTTTACAGTTGCATGACCGCCTCGGACTCCTGATCCAATTTCATGTTACTTTTGGCTCTTGAAATGAAAATTTTTTGTTGGCAATTGCAAGGTTAAGTGTGAAAAAACAACATATCGCAGACAGTGCAGAATATTCCTTGTGACGTACGGCCTAAGAGAATGTAGTGCAGACAATGCAGTTTCTGAGAACGATGATTATATTTGTGTTAACAAATCTTAACATTGAGCTGTAATTTTTTATGTGTTAATTTATTTTCTTTTTATGATAACACATTTTAAATTATACAACGCCGTAAATCACCAAAATCGGCAAACTTTAAAACTAATTTTTTTTTCTCGGAATCATACTTATTATTCATAAGAAGTTAAGTGCCCTTTTGCCCCTCAAGGGGCCCACCTTCTTTAGGTGAGTACGGGTGTCACAATCCCGAGGTGCCCTGATGATCTTTTCCCAAGGGGTTTACTCTCTTTGGTAAACACGGGTGTCAGGACCCTAGTGATCCTTCTCTATTTTCGACCATCTTTCTTGTCATCCCATTTCCCCTTTTCACGTCCAGACCACAGACCTATGTTACAAAATGAAAGTTGTTCAAATTTAGTTTTTTCTATTGAAAAAACTTCCTATTTATTATTAACATATTTTGGTTTACATTTTGTATTGCGTTAATTTAGTTTCTTTTTCGTATATTTCTTTGAATATTTTGATTATGTTACTTTATTTGTTTTCGATTAGCAACGTTGTTAGCCAACCCGCATGTTTGCCGCGTGCGGCGTACCGTAAGGAGGAAAATGGTGTCCTGGGATTACCTTTGGCCCACGCTTCACTGTAGACGGGAGGCAGGAGTGAGCCCGCTCCTGTCAATCGGCTGGTGATACCTCTCTTCGGCGTCCCCGAAAAGTCATTGCTGTAGGGTTAGTGCTGCCGATAAGGGGTGGCGGGCTTACCCGTTGTATCCTCACCCTGATGCTGTATCACTATATTCTGGGTGTACTCTAGGTAAGCGCCGTCCCTGGTATTTGCTAGATGACCGGCACACTGCCTCCCTTGCTGGACTCCGTGGTGTGTGGAGGCATGCCAGAATGAAGTTGGTTTTCAATTTTATGGATCCAATGCTGCTGTGCCCGGGTAAAGGCTTTGTTTTACCCAACTTAAACACTGACGATATTGCTAAACACGAGCAATTTTTAATTTTATCCCTACCAAACAATGAAATGTCACAAAAATCTCCGTTTATTATTCACAAAGTTTTAATAGGAATAGGAGGATAACCTAAATCCATTAAAAAATTAAGATCAGGTGACCTACTTATAGAGACTACATCTGCATTACAAAGCAAATCATTTTTACTGGCTAAAACTTTTATAGATTCTCCACTAACAGTAATTCCTCACAGATCTTTGAATTCCTGTCGAGGTGTCGTCTCCGAACCATATCTTTTGTGTGCATCTGAAACAGAAGTCTTGGAAGGACTTTCTGACCAGTGTGTCACCCAGGTTAGAAGAATTACAATAAAAAAAATACTCATCGCTTTTCCCCACTAAACATTTAATTCTAACCTTGAATAGCCCTAAATTGCCATCAACCATTAAAGCTGGATATCTAAATTGTAAAGTACGTCCCTATATACCGAATCCTCTGCACTGTTTTAAGTGCCAGAGGTTCGGACACTCCCAAACTTCCTGCCGCGGTCAATTAACGTGTTCTGGATGTGCATCTGTCGGGCATTCTTCCACGGATTGTACTCCAGAGCCGAAATGCGTTAATTGCTCCTAGTCCCATTCATCAGACTCAAAATTAAGC
Organism: Trichonephila clavipes; assembly: GCA_019973935.1. NCBI lineage: Eukaryota > Metazoa > Arthropoda > Arachnida > Araneae > Nephilidae > Trichonephila > Trichonephila clavipes. Next base: position 152,499 of record BMAU01020033.1, on the reverse strand, counting down.
TCAAAATGGAAAAAGAAAAAAGAAATCCAAACTATTAAAAATAGAAATACTATATCGTATGCAGAAGCACGGAAATTAATAGCTCCACAATTGTCCCTAACATACACACAAGCTGCCAAACCCTCAACTGTAACCCCAACAACCGAAAGAGATGAAAATATTACAAAAATAGTATGTCCACCTTTAAAACTACTGCAACCTTTAACATCCGTTCCGAAATCAACAATGTCTTCTAAAGTTCCTACAGTTACTATAAATCCGCTACATCAACTCAGATACAACTCTTACCATCCACATCTTCTGTTACAGTTACATCATCCTCAGAATCTCAACCATCTGTTCCTTTAGTTATTACTACATTTTCTGCATCTAATAGTTCATCGACCTCTGCCGCATCTACATTTAATAAAGCACTTTCGTCATCCAAAGTATCAATGTTTAGACCCTTACCAGCTGAAACATGTCCTGTTGTTGAAACTAGTACCACTATATCCAAGACCATACCTTCTGCTCCTCAGACTGCAAAACAAACTTCAAGAAATCGTAAGAAAAAAACATCCTAACAGAAGTATTACCCCCGAAATAGAAATACAATTGACGTCTCACAAACCATAAAAAAGCACACCTTTACAGGATACATCAGACGAGGACATGCTTGTATATGATGTTCAAGTAGATGTGGAATCACCAAAGAATAATAATTCCTTAGGAAAAATGAAAAAAAAAATATCCGAAAAAGGGTGGCAGACTGAAACTTGGAAACGTGAAGAATACTCTCGTTTGTTGACTCCAACCCGTAACAGAAAAAGTCGGAATTTAAAAAAAAGTTACCTTTTTGATGATTATTGGTTGTCGAAAAAATATTGGCAAGACGACGCTTGGAAACGTGAACAATACTTGTGCATGTTAACTCCAACCCGTCTTAGAAATATATATATAATCCAAGATAATTGTTTACCCTTTACTGTTTTAAAACATCTTGCAACATGTACTCAATTAAATTTTAATACAAAACTTTACATTTTTGTAGTGTCTCAATGTAATTTTTACTTTATGCCTTTCTTTGTTTTAAATCTATCCGTTATTTTAAGATCTTGTTTGACATGGGGGGGGGGGGTAACACCCTACCACAATGTATTTGCTTTTATCATTAAAATAAGTTTCTTATACCTACTTTGATATTTTAACTTTTACTGAGAGGGCATTGTCAATTATTTTTAATATCATAATTAATTTCAAATTTTAACAAATGTTTGGCGCAGCTTAACCAGATTTGGCTCTTGCGCCCTAAATTCATACACTCACTCACTAGGTGCCATTTCGTCTGTTAGATTGACCTACAAATGGCTCCGAAAAGCATCCAACTGAAAAAACACCCTGTATTTTTAGAGCTGTCTACATGTTTTATTGCCCAAATTACGAGCGTGGTTGTCGCATGTAAAAGCATTTGCTTTCCTTTCCGTTTATTGAGTAAATTTTCGTTTTGGTAATCCACAACAGAGCCATAAATACCCCTCTCGGCGTTTTTTAAAATTAAAACTTTTTTTCATATCTTATTTTCCATGTCTTTATTAATCATATTTGGTGCTATTTCGATTGTTAGATCGACCTATAGGTGGCTTTGAACAGTTTCAGTTTAAAAACAAATCATCCTGTTTCCTCTTGAACATGAGTGGACAATCAACGGCATGCGTGTCACAGTATGGCACGGCTGAGTTGTAGAAGTGACACGTGAAGACTTATGGAAAAATTTAAAAATTTGAAAAGACAATAATAAATACCAATTTTTTTACAGTTTAATTGAAATGCAGTTACCTGGTACAAAATAAAAACAATACAATTTAATTTAAACACACTTATTGAATTAGAGTCGAAAATTATAATGTAGAAAATACTCCTTCATTGTTGTGTGTTTCACAGGAATTTCATTCGTGAGATTTTAGAATTTGAGAGAGCGTGTTTTAAAATACACTCATGGACAAAAAAATTAGCGCACCAAGATATAATTCCGGGATCATAATAAAACTTGGCATGAAAGTACATATTGGGGAGATATGCAAATGATTAGAAATACAGCGTGATTGCGCGTTACGTATAGGTGGTAGAGTGCGAGTCAGTGGAGTATAAAACAAGTAACCAAAACTTGTTTGAGTGTGTTGAATCGTTTACAAAAGAAGAACGGAGGTAGACATGCTATTACGCCATTTTCGAAGACAATATGAGCAGATGTCGTAGTTTGCAATGGGGTAGCCTCATCGGCATGATGGAAGCTGGGTGGTCAGCTATATAGGTGAATAGCTTCTCAATTAGACCGCTCTGATTGTATTGGGAGTAGGTGTTGGGACCAGTGGATCCGAGAGATTTCATTTATGCGAAGACCAGACTCAGGACGCCCTCGACAGACCAGTCGTCGAAAAGACTGCCACATCGTAAGAAATGCATGCGTACGGCCAACTGCTTCATCGGCCGCCATGTAGGCACAGGTAGATCCTTTATTAGGGGCCCCTGTGTCTCCTCAAACCATACGAAGGCACCTGGATGAAGGGTATTTGGGATCGCGGCGCCCATTCTGGTGCTGCCATTGACGCCCACCTATCGACACCTCCATTTGTAGTGGTTCCACGCACGAGGAAACTGGTCTGCAGCGGAATGGTACCAGGTAGATTTTAGTGACGAATCCAGATTCAATCTCAGCAGGGATGACAATCGTGTTCGTGTGTGGAGACCCCGTGGTGAACGCCTCAATCCTGCCTTTGCTTTAAAGCGACACACTGCTCCCACAGCTGGTGTGATGGTATGTGGTGCTATTGCCTACAATACACGGTCACCCCCAGTATTGATCCGTGGCACCATGAAAGCCCAGTGGTATGTCCATGACATCCTGCAAACACACGTGTTGCCAGGAGCCATTTTCAACAAGACAACGCTCGGCCTCACACGGCAAGGGTGTCACAAGACTGTCTCCGCACTGTTATTACCCATCCTTGGCCTGCCCGATCCTCAGATTTATCTCCAATCAAGCATATCTGGGATCATTTGGGACGGCGAGTTGGGCATCCCACGAGTTTGTACGAACCAAAGGCAAGGTTACAGCAAATATGGAACGAAATGTCTCAAGACATCCTACAGAACTTGTATGCCTCAATGCCTAATCGTATCGCATCTTGTATTCGCGTTAGAGGGGGTTCAACAGGGTATTAAACCCTCCGTTCTTTTGCTTTTTTCGCTGAAATATAAATGATCCTTTCCGTTTGATTTTCTAACCATTTACTTATATCAAAGTAGTCATTACGTATGTAAAATTTCGTTTCATTTTGACGACTCCTTTTTTTGTGCGATAGTTTTTTTGTTCAGGAGTGTATCTGGAAGAAAATAATGAACTGCCCAGTGAATTGGCAGCTTACGAAGGAAATTGGATTTACCGATACTATATATTGGATATTTAAACAACTTAAATTTAAAATTACAATCAAATCATACTTTTCCTTTCTCCTCATATATTGTGAACAATCTGTTGCTTTTTTTCCTCGATTTTAATTTAAAAAAAGATGAACACGTTTTTCATATTGATGCCGGAGCTATCTACCAAAACTAATAATGCTCCAAACTATGGTATATTTAAGAATTTAATATTCATTTGGTTCACATTTAGTGCTATTTGTGAAGATTTTCAAGGGGATCCAAAAATGTGCTGATTTTTTCATCTCTCCTTTTCCCCAATATCTCTGCAAGACTTTAATTGTTACTCACTTGTTTAATAATTATTTAGAATGAAATGTTTTAAGTTATACTAATTTTTATTTTTTTCTTAACATAACTGAGATTGGATTTGTAGAAGTTTATTAACAATAAAACTTAAGAGTTTGTACTTTTGTTTTATTTATTATTCTATTTTTTAATTTTCAATATTTAAACTTGCATTAAAAAGTTGCTATTTGTTACAAATTCCATAATAAACTTTAAGTAACATTTTCCCACCTTTTCATATTCTTTTGTTGGTTGGAAAAGTTGGAAGTGGTATGCGTAATTCTTTTTTATCACATAGTGGCACTCCTCCCAAAAAGGTTGGCCACCCCTGCTTTAGAGTACGTTGCTAAGCTATGTGTCCGTGAAAGTAATCACACACAATCCAGCTTCCAATTGTATGTTTGTATGTATTCATTAATATTCTTAACATCAATTCAAAACTTAAGCCTTTATACTAGGTTAGATGTCTAGAAAAGGAGCGTCCATTTGCGATCTCGTAACTGTTGTCCTCCTAATGTCATCAAAAATGTCCCAGAAAAAAAAATATTCGGTAGAAAAGATTTTCGAATGTACATGGAAATAATTAAGGAGAAAGGTTTAAGGAATTGTCACACGTTGAATGATTAAATCAAAAGAGAATTCATTTGGATCCTATTAATAAAATTACACATCGGTAATACTGTAGTTGGGTCACTAACACACAAGTAACTAATGAAATTCTAACACAAGATTAAATCTGAATGATCTCTGTCTCTACTAGGTTTTAAAATTTTAATTTTTTTTTGAAATTTCAGTCCAAGAGTTGCCCATGGTCTAAGAAACCCGTAGACGTAAAAATTGTGTTTGTCTATGAGACTCTATTGATTCTGTCAACTTTTGAAACCTTCTTTTCTATAGAAATGAATTAGAAGGGAATGGATATTAAATGTTCTTTATTCGAAAAGCTAGAAAATTAGAAATAAAAAATTGGATAGTTAGGGACTTTTTATAAAAGAATATAATTAGATTTAATGTGAAAAATCATTCGATTTGTACATGCTAAGTAACTGCTATTGAATCAATAAAAAACTTTTTTCTACACATATTTCGAATTGCTTAGGACGCTTTTTCTTAACTAACACTGGTCTTCATAACTAGCCTGTTCAATGAAAGAACATTTTAATAACATTTTTAAAAAAATTACATTCATTATATTTTACATTATAGGTAGTTCGTAATGAATTAGCTCAAATTTTTTAGAAAATTTATTTTACCTCAATTTTTAAATTCTACAGAATTATTTTTTCAACCCATTCGATTAGGAAAGAAATCGGATTTGAAAAAAGCACCTTGACTACAAAATGACCTTTCTTAAGTTTCATCTCGAATCACAATTGATTCTCATTGTCATGAAAATTCAATTCTAACCAACTCGTTTATTATTAAAATTTTTCCTACCGCATGGAATCTTTTAACTCTAAGGCTGTAATAAAGATAAGATATTTTTTTTTAAAAAGCTAATAAACTTTTCATAGTGAATGGTCGCGAAATCATTTTGTATGCAATACAGGTTGGTAAGAGTAACATTAACGTCGCTCCATAAAGTTGCACAAGTACTATTGGCAACGGACCTAGTAATTTTGAACTATGGTCAAATGACGAGGAAGACACCTCAGCTGGCAGATCCTCCCCTAACTTTTGCACCCACTAATGGGAGGACGTTTGAGCCTCGACGCCCCCTACTTCTTTAGTGTTCCAACTCATGGCATGACCTTCACCACTTGAGCCACAAATGCAAGTTCAACTTCAAATGATGTGGTTGTACTTCTTATGGTCTTCTCTTTTCTTGACCTTAGTCTCCAAACGGTAAAAACTAATGTTGAGAAATTCATGATGATTTTTAGACATTTAGCTGTTATTTTCACACACAAAAAAATTCTTAATGAAGATCAATTTGGAAGTGTTGAGAATTTCAGATACTCAAAGAAATTAAATAAATTGAGTCGAATGAGAATACTTTAATCTCTCCTGTTTCAACTCAACAATTAGTCCTTAGAGTGGTATTTCCTTCCTTCGCCGCTAATGGAAAAAAGTGAATATTTGTTTTTTCATTTGATTCAATTTTCTTATTGTAATTAGGAAAAATATTCAATGTTTACAAATTTTTAAATAACAATTTTATTTAAGATGCATTCGTATTTTAATGAAAGAAATAAAAAATTATGAGAAGGAAAAAGATTCTATAATTTTTTTTCTTTAAGAATTCTGTAGAAAGAAACGTGAGTAGAGTGCTTCAGTGAGTAGTGGAGTTACAGGAACCTTCAATTGATAGAAGAAGGAAGCTTGGATGCAACCGAAAAAGATCAAGAGAAAAGAAACTGAAAAATAACTGGTTGGTTCAATTCAATTCACTTGGACTGTCAATCAGAAACCATCCCACCCACCCCTGGCAATCCGTCGGAAAAGATTCGATACTACTTGGGTTGGAGAACTCTTATGGAATGATCATTCATAATGAATGACATCCAATCAAATCTCCTGGGAAGAGGATTTCATGAATGGAGGTCATTCGCAACTCCTCGCTTGGATTGTTTGGGGACACACGCTGAATTGTCGATGGATCTCATTATTTTGAGCCGCCAAAAAGATACCTGTGAGCTGCAACTCAACATTTTCACATCACTCCAACGTGTGGATTTCAACCTTTGACAAATGGATCTAGCATAAAAATGGTGGGTCTTAAGTGGAACAGACGATTCTATAAAAAGAACACTAACCATGAGTTGGATCATTCGGTTATTACGGGCACCGCTGAATTTTCAAGTGATTCTATTGCTTTATTTGCTTAATTTAGCTCATTGCATCAAGCAAGTAACATATAACCTTTTTTAAAAAACATTTTCTTTTTATCGTTTTTGCTTCAATTTTTACAGAGAGGCTTGTAGAGTTGAATTCGAAATTTTAGTTTACATAATTTCCATTTTTATTTTTAATTGTTTTAACCTAAAATAAAGCCAAAGAGGAAAATTTCTTTCTAACCATCACTGGAAAAATTGTCCGATTCTTACCAAGTTTTGCATTCTGGTTTGGATGATGGATCCATTCATCTGGAATAGAATTTGTAAAATATTTGCTCTGTCAGTTTGCTCTATTGTTTTATTTCGATTCGAATTCCATTCCATTGCAATCCAACTGTAGGAATCGGAAAAAATTGTCCTTTCCGTGTTGTCTTTTCCAAATCAGGTTTTGCCTTCAAGGGAAGAAATTGTCGGTCACGACGAAAAAATTTGGAATGGGACTGAAATCCTTGGAGACCTGTTTCTTGAAACGTGACTCTTGTACCAATGTAACAAAAAGAAAGTTCACGTTGGGTTTTCTGCTGTTGCAATTCTAAGGCGGAGAATTGAATCGAAAGTACATTTTACATTCGGTGTGGATTCGAAACTTTTCGCTTCAATTTTAGATCAATGAGAATCGAGCTAAAATCTTTGCTGTAGTATAATAAATAGAGTTAGTTGCAATACATAATTGATTTAGCCATATGAAAATCATTTGAACGAAATTAGGGCTAAGAAATGATATTTTCAATATATATAATTGAAAATAATACATTTAAATGTTTTTTTCCTCTATTCATTTTTATTTCTATATATATAAGACAGAGAATTTCATAATATAATATATTTTCATTTATCTTATTATTGATTAGAGCATCTAAGGAGTGAATGATGATAAAAAATATAAACTACTGTTTAAAGCAATTTTTCTCATAAGTACTTTTATAAAGTTCAAGAATTTCAGATACACATTCGTACTTTGAAATGTTAAAATATATGAGTTCTCATTCCATATTTTTTGTGGCAAGTTGTACGTATTTCAAAATTAAAATAATTTTCTAAAAATTTTTTATATGCTAAAAATATTTCAATTTTTTGAAATTTAATTAAAAAATTATTCTGGTATTTTACTTCGCGTATAAATAAGGCCAAATATTTTTTTAATTCAATGTTAAACTACAAAACAAGGTTTTACTTGAAAGTTCAATTACATAATAAATTTTAAGAGTCATTGGTGTTAAAAATTTGTGTATCTTTATTCGGTTATAGACTTTAAACAATATTTTTTTAAATCCATAATGTGCGTCTTAAAAAAAGAAAATTCTATTTTTTTTCTTAGTTCAATAAAATATTTTGACCCTTTTTCTTTCAACTCCTGTACTTTCAACGCTTTTGATTCAAAGAAATCTTGTTCAGTAACCGAAATAATTGATTGTTGAGCTCTGGGAATAATCCAACATTCCAGAACAAATATTTGTTGAGGAATTTATCCGCTTGCGATATTGAATCTTTGGTCAAAGGCAAGAAGAAAAGATTTTTCTACTAGTTGAAATAGAAATGAGTTTTCAAATTCAATGATTAAAAACTGTTCAATATTTCTTAACGACGCGTTTTAACATGTATTAGCAAATTCTATTTAAAATAGAGGAACCGGCTAACTCTAGCTCTGTTGGATGTTTAATGATTTCTTTCTTCAATCACTTAAATCTGAGGGAATTCTTCCAACCATCATATTTTCGAGTTCTGGAACTTGTATATTATTGCAACCACTTAAGAGTAAATCACTACAGTTAAGAAATACGTCAAATTCTGGTAATCCGACGCCATAGCATCATGGCAACCATTTATGCGATTCCCAGCTATGTTTTGACAATTGATGTTCGTGTCGGTTTCGATATCCCCCCTCCCATTTTGCTCATTTTCATTTTATTGTAAATTTTTAAAAATGAGGATTTGCGATTAAGTTTTTGCAAGAGAATGACCTTTTTTTCGAAGCACACCTGTTCAAATTCGCATGTTATGAACTCATATATTGAAGAACAGGCGAATTGGAAAAGTAGTTTAAAAAATTGCAATCCACACTTTAGGAATTAGAAACCACAATTAGTTCTTAAAAAATCGGTTGCCTTTTACCTCACAATTCTATGATATATGTGTGTGTGTGTGTGTATGTATGTATGTGTGTGTGTGTGTGTGTGTGGTTCTTAAGATATAGCAAAATCTCTCTATTAACTTTCAAATTTCTACCTGACCTTAACAACTTACTGTGTTGCAACACAGAGAAATATAAATACAACTGAAAAAAAAAGAAATGTATAAATATATACTTGTATATCTGGCTGTTTATCAGTTCTCAATTCCCTTAGGATTCATTTTATATTATTGCTAAAAAAATTTTAATTTTCAAAATAAAAATAAATAATTAAAGTTCTATGGATTTTAATATTAAAAAGCCTACCTAACTTTTCGTCTGTGCCTCCCAATGTTATTACTTTTTGCATAAAATTTTAAACCAGATCCAAAGCAGATAGTTTTAAATTTGTTTCTACGACCAATATATTGAAACATTATTAAATACAGTTTTCAGAAAGCCCTAGAAGGAAATCAGTGAACTATTTACCCTGTAAACAAGTTATTTCTTTAAAAAAATAGTTGTTTTCAAATGATTCGAAAACTACAATTTTCAACACTAAGTCTAGAGGAAGCAGAATTTCAAAATGAAAGCCTTCACATTTAAGAGTCGTAGGAATGGACCTGATTTTTAAAGATATCTATTTTCTCCTTCAAATTATTGTCTTTTATTATATTTAAGTGACGGAACTGAATTCTTCAAATTTATCCTAAGAAAATGGTATTAAATACGTATAATATTTGTGTGCTTATCCTTTTTTCATTATTACTTAATCCTATTTTTAAAGAATTCAAGTTATAAGTAATTAATTTGAACACAATTGAAACCTCTGTTGCATCTCCTGAATCAATGTTTTTTCCTATAGAAAAATTATTTAAAAAAGCTCAATTTTGAGGGGCAAGTATTTAATCATTATCTAACTAGTAATGCTAGTCAAAACACCCATTTTATTTATTTGAAGTCAAACTAATTAATATTTCCATTGAAATAATCAAAGGTATTTTCTCAATTGGATTCCGATCAGTGCCCTCAGGCTTCAATGTATATGCAATTAAATGAACATTTTTTAGCAAAACAGTTCTCAGCGCGTGAGCAATTCTATCATCTGCAAATGATTTGATCCTTTTTTAAAGATCTCATGAGGATTCCAATGACGTACATTTAATGAGAATAAACATTCAGACTTCAATAGACTTTTTGAATGAACCATTATTTTGAAATTCTTTTAACAATTGATTTAACGCGTGTGTTCGTTAGAATTTGCATTTGTTACAATTGGGTTGTCATTGAGTAGATAACAGAAATAATTTTTTGCTTATAGCAAAAACAAGAAGCATTTCCTAGAGATGTTTTAAAATTTTCAGAGCATTTCGTTATCTAAAGTAATTAGATCGTATTTACTAAATAAATACATGCCTTATGCTTTTAGACAAAAATTAGATTCGATGTTTGATAAACATTTGAATGTTAAATCAAGTATATACATGTATATAAGAAATCTTTCTTATAAAAAGTTTAAGCAAGAGTGATCCCATTGTAAATATACTTTTGTTTATACAATTGTTTCATACAATTTAGTTGTGTAAAACACGATATTTAGCCAGACATTTTAATTTACCGAGGGAAAGAAGGTTTTCTCAGATAGCCAAAATGTGTCTCAACACTCTCTTTGAAAATATCATGAAAAGAGCTTCTCCTTGAGAAAAATATTTGGAAATTATTTTAATCATTTATTGTTTTTACTAAAAAGACCCTCAGCCTTTGAAAACGTCCAAAGATAACTTCAATCTATGCTTTAAGTTGTTCTTTGAAAATTGAACGACTACTTATTGTTGCTTTTCAAGAACTCAATGTCTGTCTGTAAAAACAATTGACTGATTTTCACAGAATGTATCAATACAAAAATGGATCTTATCCATTTCTATAAAAACCAAGATGTGTGCCAACGCACACATCCAAACACATGTCACGCAATTTTGTCTGCAACAACTCATCTAACAATCTTCTTGTAAACACCTGCTGGCCTTAGAGGTAAACATTTTTAAAAATAGGTCTAATTTTGTACACTAGAACCTACACACATATATTGGACAGAATTTTTGTATGCATTTGTGTTTAAAAAGTGGTACGCAAACTCGTTAATTTCCTTAAAGTTGTCTAAACTTTAAAACATGTCACTTATTTAGATTAATTAAATTGTCTTTGAAAGGAACCTCGTTATTTAATACTTCGAAGTATTTCACGAAACATGCAAGTGAATTCTATTTTTATACCACAATTTGTTTCCAATTTTTCTTGCTTTTTTTCCAAAAGAAAAACTATGTGAATATCTTTAAGATAATTACGTTCAATACATAAATAAGAGAAAAAATCGGAATAAGGAAAGGAGACGGGATATTAAGATATGTCTATAATAAGATAGTTACGTACAAGGTTAAATTCAGGTAAAATGAGGCTCCTAAAATTATGCTCATTTCCTTTGCTGATGATCATGAAGCACTAAGCTTTTTGATTTGTTGCCAGAGAACACACGCAACAAATAAATTTTTTATTATTAATTAATTGAATGCTTTCGAAATGAGCAGAACGCACTCTTATTTTGGCTCCATACCAAAGCAATTGGAGTTACACCCCAGTTGAAGTACTTTACTTTCTTAAAGATGGCTATATGAACAAGAAAGTTAATGTAGAATTCAACTTTTAAAAATTTAACATTGAAAACATATATCTTCTTAATAAAACTGTGTAATACAACAACAGCAAAACTATAACTAGTATTGAACATTTTTAAAGGAAAGCGTTGAAATAAAATATACCAATAAATAATGAAATGATGTAATGAAAAATAACACTAAATTCTTTTAATAAAAATTACGGGAAGAATTCGACAGGTGTGGTAACTCAGAAAAGAGTCAAAGCTTTTCTGCTTACGAAGGGGTAGAAATCGTACTTCCAGGAATTAAGAATGAACTAGTTTGGAGAAATATATACACTTGCCTCCAAAAGTCTGAGTACAGACGATCATCTTTCATATTCATGCAAATATGGGTAATTATAAATCAAGTCTTTCTGAATCAATACTACTTTTTATTGAATATTCTGACGTCATCAATTCAAATAGCATAAACAACAATCACCTGAACATTACGTAAAATAATACAAATATGTATAACTTGAGAACGACAGAAATCGTATGCGTCAAAAGTCTGCGTACACTGAAAAAAATCTTTACAATAATGGATTTTAACTAAAAGTTAATACTTTTTAAGCTACTCCGTTCTTTCTATAACTCTCTCAATATATTCAATATATTTGGCAGGGATTCAAATAGCTTAGTTGTCTCATTTGTGGTTATTTTGTTCCATTCTACTATGTCAGATGTACTTCCATGGATGTTATTACATTCTCCCTGATTATTCGCTGAAGTAAATCCCACAAATTCTGTATTGTGCTGAGGTCTGGGGACTGCGATGGCTTACGGAATTGGTTTGGGACATGTCAGAACAGCCATGGCTTGACAATGACTTAACAATGTAAGCCATTTGCTTTGTACATTGTGCCGCTGAAAGTAAAAATCCTCACTCACCGCAAGTTTCTTGGCAAATGCCCTGATATTTTACTTCAATAAGTGCAAGTAACCAGTTTTGTACATTGTTGATTCAATACATCCCAGATTACCAGCCGAAAGGCTTCTAATGCACCCCCCAAACATTATGCCTCATCCTCCACGTTTGATCGTCGAAAAGGATTCTCTTTCTTATGATCTGTCCAGGAATTTCTGTAGGCGTATTTTTGTTCTTTTTGATGCCAAATTACAAAAATGGCTTTCAATTGAGTATGTTACATTTTTCCAATAATTATGGGACCTATTTAGATGTTTTTTTTGGCAAAGGTCATTGTTTTAGCTCTGTTCACTCGAGAGATGAATGGTTTCTTGAGTGCAACTCGGCCATGATAGTCATCCTTTTTCAGATCTCTTCGAATTCTGGTAAAGTTACACTTTTTACAAGATCTCAGACACACTTTTCGCTATTTGTAAAGTTTTATAGTCTTGGATTTATTTTTATAGAGCATATTACAAAGCAAAATTTTCGAGATGACACTGCAGATGTGTGGCCGGATCTTGGCTCGGACGTTAAAATTTTAGTTGATTTGTAGTTTATGAGCACTTTATGAATCGATGAAAGTCTCGTATTAACGGTTTCAACAATTGCTTTATAAATTTCTCCCTTTTCTGAAGATTTATGATGATTTTATTTTCAGTGATAAATCGATCTCTATTCTGGTGCCTGCTATGAAACCACAGAAGCTTTCAAATCTCAAATCTTAAATAAATCGTAAGATGAGCTTATAATTACTTAAAAACATGATTTAGTGCAATTATTTTACAACAAAAGGTCTTTAAAAGCTCTATTTTGTAAGTGTACATAGACTTTTGGCGCGGATGGTTGGGGATTATTTAGTGGTCATTCTTGTTTTTCTTGTTAAAGAGAATTTCGTTGCTGTTGTTTCAACAACGAAATTTTGAAGAATCCCTGACAAGTATTTTGGTTTTCTAAAGCGAGATTTTAATAGTAATTATAGAATAAACACGTAAGATGATTGCCTGTACGCAGACTTTCGGAGGCAAGTGTATACCGCAATAACATTTTTGTCAAACCAGATTTAAATATCAGAGTTCCTAAAACTGCTAATTATTTTTATTTTGGATTTCTAAGCAGTCGAATTTTTACAGAAGTTGAGCACTAAAGGATCTTGGAAAGATTCCCTGCAGAGTCCAATCACGGTCAAGTGGATTTAGAAGGTAACACGTATTGTTTCTGGTAAGTGTGGAACATCTGATGCCAATCAAAATTCTAACAAAATTTGAGAAACAAAAATGGAATGAATAAATACTCGTTGGAATACCAGAAGAAAAACGCAATTGAAAATAGTTTTCCTTTGCAGTTGAAAGAGTTTTTCTTTTAGTCTGCTTCCCCATTGAAATGGCAACAGATGATTGCGTTCCATCCAATTCATTGACTTTGAATTTTCCAAGGAATGTTTTTTTTTAGCAGTTGTAACTTTAGGTTCAATTATCACTTTCCAGTTCATTATTAGCAAGAGCGGAGAACAGAATCTTAAGTGTTGAATTTCGCATCCAATACGCAATAAGAGATGCTTTCCATCATGCATTCAAAGGAAGATGCACCCTCGAGCCAGTTTCTATTTAATCAACTCTTCCTGGTCATAAATCCTTTTTAGCCTTGGGCCACGATAGCTTCAGTTTTTATCCTTATTCACAAAGCAATAATGTGCAGAAATTAGTTCCACTGGTCTAAAACTGCATATTAAGGTTCACCAGAAAAAAGAAAAATAAAATGCTTCCCAATCGATGAAACTTGTATTTTCTGAGTCAAAAAAATTGCTACTCTCTGCTAACAATTGGCTTGCTTCGCTTTTTGATTTCGATTATTTCTTAATGTCTCACTCACTATTTGCCTCCTCATTTTCAACCCTGATCAAGTTCCGAAACTTCTACTAACTGGCTCTTCATGCTAGTTCAACCGTCACTAGGATCGCTATCCGAAAAAGGTAACAAAAATCGTTTTTTAAAAAAATGCAATCGTTAGGTAGTTGCCGAACATTTCTTATTAGTGGGTCAAAAGAACAAAAAGTAACAATAACAAAACTAAAAAAAAGTGTAAGATCTAAAAGTTATTTAACCCTATTTTGTAATTTAAAAGGTCTTATTAAAAAGGAAAGAATAATTTTTTATTATATATATATATATATATATATATATATATAATGGATAATTTTGTTTTCCTTTGCCAAGGACAATTTCATAAAAATAACAATTTTGTATTCCTTCTTCGAAAAGTCATAAAATTTTTTTTTCTTTGCTAACTTGAAAAAGTGTTACTTATTTACAAAATAATCAATTGGAGGTTTTAAAAGACATAATTAAGTTAATTCTCCAAGCTGTCATGTCTCATTTATTTGATTTGATTACAAAGAAATATTTGAATATTGTTAAAAGAAATTGCTGAGTATTATTATGTCAAACATTAATGTGTATTGATTTCAATCAAAAATGACATTAGCCTCGATTGAGTCTTTGTGGTAATAGTTCAAATGAATTTCTTTTACACTCATGTCCATAAATTAAGAATAATTCAGAATCACACAGGAATTGAACTCTAAAATTAAAATTTCACCTGTAGAATTATCACACACCTCTTGAAGAAGAATATGCAAATTACAGGAAACCACCAGATGGCACGGATAGTACGTCACAATGACGAAAGTGTAAGAGAGGGGTATATAAGGGAATGGTGGCAAAGAAGTAAAATTGTTCACAAACGTTCTTTAAGCCTCTCAGTGCAATAACCGCATAGTTATGGCACAAAGGAAGCATTTGGATGATTTTTTAAGTGGTAGAAATATTGGACGACTGGAATGTGGACGTACCCATCTGGAAGTATCCGAGGAACTTGGAATCACCCAGAGTGTCATCTCCAAGCTTTGGCAACGATTCCAAGATGATGGTAATGTGAGTAGATGTTACAGCACAGGTCTCCTCCGAGTTACAACGCCGAATGAGGACCGGTATATTTGGCAGTTACTGCCAAAAGAAACAGACGGAGCACAGCATCAGATCTGTCTCGTCAGCTCTCTTCAGCTACCGGTACGACAGTTTCAAGGCAGACCGTGTACAGACGCTTAGGGCACATTGGTCTATATGCCCGTAGGCCTGTCAGATGTGTTCCACTTACCGCAACTCACTGTCGCCTGCGATTAACCTGGAGTAGAGAGCATGCATTGTGGACACCACAACAGTGGTCTTGTGTGATGTTTTCCGACGAGTCCAGGTTTAGTTTGCAGTCTGATTCTGGCCGGACTTTAGTATGAAGAGCACCAGGTACCCGTTACCACCAAGAGAACACCATTGAACGACACCGTTACGGTGGTGCAGGATGGCTCGTTTGGGGAGGAATTATTCTTGGTTCCAGAACTGACCTGCATGTTCAGAGTGCAACGATGACAGGTCACATCTATCGGGATGTCATTCTGGTAGAATTTCTGTTTATGGATGACAACGCCCGTCCTCACCGTGCAAACATTGCAGACGAATGCTTTCAATCGGAAGATATCACCCGTATGAATTGGCAAGCATACTCACCGGACATGAATCCAATAGAGCATGTGTGGGATATGCTTGGCCGACGAATTGCAGCCTTTCAACCCTCTCCCATCCATCTACCGGAACTTCGGAGGGCATTGCTTGATGAGTGGTGTAATATTCCCCAATATCAGATTGATAATTTGATTCTCAGCATGTCTAGACGTTGTAAGGCCTGTATTGCATCGTCTGGGAGACATATTCCGTATTAACCCTCATACTAACTATGTTATACTGTTTTTTGTAAATAGGTTCTTTTTCTGAAATTTGCTCCAGGGAGTAAAAATCGCAATTTTTATTAATTATGTGTAACATTTAGCATCTTTTTTGCTCTTTACCTTTTGTTTAATAAATAGACTTAACAAATAAGTCAATTTTGTTTTGCTTCTGTCTCTTTCTTTGCCTGACCTTCATTATCCTTAATTTAGGGACATGAGTGTATATCAAGGATTCTAAGAATATTTTTCAATACAACCGAATTCTTATAATGCTAAGATATCAATAACTTATATATATGTAAAAAAACATATATATTCATGTAACATCACGAAATACCCAGCAAAGCGGGAGGATAATGGCTTCATTAAAAATCTGAATAGTTTGATTGAAAGGTAATCCATTTCTTCATAGAAAAGAAGAATTCGATACTTTCTTCCTATCAAAGTATCTAGATGTAAATTTTATCCTCCAAACTCCAGAAACTTTGCCAGAAAGAACATATCGATTTCTATTCATAGTGAAAAGGATTGCCAATTATAGGATCTATCTTAAATGTTTAACTAATCTTTGAATAATTGAAATCACACCTAATAAGCCTTTTCTAGTCGTTAAAAAAATTAGAATTTTCTCAGAAAGCTGAATATGATCATTATTTATACCAATATAACTGGAGAATTGTTTTATATTTAAAATATTACACAAATCAGTTTTAAAAAATGATTTTTAGCCATTGTCATCAAATGCAATGAATGAAATACAATCTTTATATTATTTGTTAATTAAGACAAATATTTTAATGCACAAAAAACAATGACAGAGAATTAGGTAGGACAATTTTTGTAACTTACCCGGTTTGTTTAAATTGAATAAAGAGTATGAAAAGAACTGGATTTTGGAGAGTTCATGTTTTGTTGAGTGATATTTTAAACATACTGAAGTTTAACAGGTGATCTTTATAAAATGAAAGCGTAGTGATATACGTAGCAATAATGAGTTACTTACAAAAAGGTTCTTGTCAGTTTTCGCTTAGTGGTATATTCCACACCACATTTGTTTTTAAAATTAAGAAATTTATCTTAAAAATTTTAATTCACAGAAGGCTTTTTCTAATACTATTGTTGTTATAAAATGATCCTTTAAAACTTGATCTCATTGGAGCTTCCAGTCTCTCATGACATGATTAAAATAAATAAAAGTTTTGCAAGCATTGCAATGAACAAATTGAGTAATTATATTTTTCAGAAGAATTTCAAAGTTAATTTTAGTACAATGTCAGAGACGGATGCTTTGAAAGATATAGGGGATGTTAACATTAAAAATATTGATACAATATTTTATAAAGGTTGCTTACCATTTTAAGTCAGTTGCAAAGCTGATTGATTGAATATTAACGTCGCACTGCTCAGCTACACGAGGGCTTTTGGCGACGGACCAACAAAGCAGTTTGTATGCAAGTTATTTTCTTTGTATATGTAAATAAAATTGTTTATTTACATATACAAAGTAAAATAAAATTTTATACTATAATAATTACTTTTGACAATAATTAGTTGCAATTATAATTCAATAAAATAAATCCACTGTAAAGTAAAAAATTGAAGAGCAATTAAATTAGAGGTAATTGACTTTTTTAGACTAATTTTGCCCAATGTGAAGGATTTATCACGGAATACATTACTACTCAGAAAAAAAGGTCTCCTTTTTCATGAAAAAGCACAATTCATACATTTGCTTTATTCACGAAAATTTAAAAATATCCCATAACTGACCAATATTTCGCTTCAGTACAGTACACGTAACAAAATATGATCCCAAAAAAGGATTGTATGGAAATGAGCGGCCAAATAATATGTCCTACAGGATAACAGAATACAATAACAAAGGTAGCATTACTCCAAAGTGATGCAGCACTGGAATTTTCACGAATATCTATGTCACAAGTGTATATATATATATATATATATATATATATATATATATATATATATATAGTGGAGTAAAACTATTCACTCAAAGGCCAATCGTCGAGGACAGCAAAAAAATGGTAGGTTAGATGGTAGTTTAATGACGGATAGACAATTCTAGAGAACACTCGGCAATTTAATGCTAGAGCAGAAAAAAATGTTACCAGCCACAGCATCTAGAATAATATCCTCGCTAAGAGGGTACGGAAGCTATCGTGCCACGAAGGTAACCCTGGTGACCACATATACGGAAAGATTAGCATGAGTAAGGGATTGTACCCTGGACATGTGAGAAAATGTTACCTGGACCGAGGAGTCCAGAATCACGTTTGCACACGTCGATGGCAAGGCACGAGCATGGTGTAAAATCTATAAAGGATTTATCATTATTTTGCTGGCTAAACTCTACAAATTAGTAGAGGTTAGGGGTATTTAAGCTTGGAAACAATTTCAGTGGCTTTACATACGAACACAAGTGGATGTGACACCGTTTCTCATAGATAAACGTTATCGTGATATGTTTAACAACCATGTATCCCGGCTTCTACGTTTTTAGCATGCCTCGGAAACCACAGCCTTCAACAATGCAATGCACCATGCCATCGCTTCCGCGATTGTCAAATTAATCCTGAAATCGAAAGATTTTATGAACACTCTACAGACATCTCCTTGGCCATCTATGTTCTTTGATCTTAATTACGGCCTTTTGGAGAGATGCACAACCCCCTGATTTTGCTCCATAAAATCTTCTTCAGTGGTGGGATCCGTATGGCTTTCCAAAGTGTCCAGTGTCTTATCAAGTTAATGTCGAAACGAAGTGCTGTCATCATCAGGGAAAAAACTGTTTCTGTACGATTTTGGATAGGTTTTTCATATTAATTTGCCTTTCAGTATATATTTATACCGAAAATCTAACAAAACAAATTCGACCTGTGTGTGTGGAAAAATAATCCGGCCGAAGTTGTGTATCATTTCCATGTATTAACAAAATAAAGCTAATAAAATAAACAACCCACGAATAGCTCTTTGATTTTCTATCTGAATTCCGATGCAATAATTCAAAAACTTCCTTGAAGAAGAGGCCTCGAAAAATGTTTCTTGAGTTTTTCAAAAGAAAGTGAGAAAGTTTGGAGAAAGTTCAAAAGAAAGGAAGCACACCACACACACAGAAACGATTCATTCGAGCGCTTTCATGCCTTCGTCTGGAAACCCCACGTGTTGGTTCAATTCAATGACGGTATTTTTTGGGACAGTCCAATGACCTGAGTGGACATTTAAAACTGCTGTAATATCTCTTGCAAATCATCTCAGGCCCATCGAATATCCGATCAGTGGATTCCAATATTTGATTGATTCCTCTGTCAAATATTTAACATTATTTTTACTCAGAAGAGATGAGTGGAGATATATACTGATTCAGAGCACCTGTTAATCTTTTATTATTAACTAGAACTCTCAAAGACCTCATCAATTTCCACTATGATATTCTTTTGAGCCGGTCCTTACCTCAATGCAACACTACTTGATTTTGACACATCATAGTACTTTTGAAAGAGCTGTGTTAAAAACACTTTACAAGGAATCAGGTGTAGTGACTAAAGGATAGAATGGATTGCATACTATTTTTATAGTAAATTACAGGAAGATATAACTTTTTAGCGCTTTTGTCATAAAAAAGTGAGAAAAATTGTCAACTTATAGAAAAAATTTAACCCTTAACTTGCCAATTTTTTAAATTTCTATGAAAAAATTATATCAGCTAATTCTCAAGTAATAATGAAAGGGAAAAATATATTTAAAAAAATTAAGCAGTTTTAAATTGAATTTTAGTCATTTTTTTGTTTATTGCAGAAGTGCAACATTGCGCAGTAGTGCAGTAAATTGCAAAACTTTTTTTATATGAGGATTTTATTATACATTGTTATAAATTGCCTTCCATCCAATGAAAATGTTTGAAGCAGCGATTGATTTTGTTGTAACTACTTGTCGCACTCCCCATCCATCCTTTCTCTTGGGTCATCTCCATGGAATTCTCAAACAATGAAATGTTTTGATTTTTCAATAAAAATTCTTTGACAATATTTTATTATTCTTAAAAAAGGTTCTCAGACTGAAATATTTCTATCTAATTTATTATCATGATCGGATTTTTTTATATTCTGAATTGTATTTTGTGAACCAATACTACGATATTTTCACAGTCGCTATCCGAATCTTCATTAGATGACACAATCAGGTAAAAATCAACATCATCAGAATATAATATTCAAGACCATCCTCACTTAATTCACTTAATTCGTCCGAATTATACATATATCTATCATTTTCATCTTGGATTAGTATACGCTTTTTGACCATGTCAAAATGGTAAGACCAATGTTACAGATCTGCAACGTATAATTAAAATCAAATTTCTTTCAAACTTTTTCCATTAGAAAATCAAAATTACTTTTAAATGAACATAAAATATTTGAATTGAATTTCTTACCTGGTAATCTATTTCATCAATAAACAAGAGGAAGCATGAAATATGATGGATTCTTTTTACAGCAAAAACACAGTTCTTGAGGCATCAGAGATTTTTATAATTGTTGTGATTTCTGAAAAAATGTACTTCCATCTAGTGCCAAAATTAGCATCTATTTCGTTGCAGTAATCCTTTTTTCTCAGATAAGTGATTTGTAGGTAATTAAAAAATATTGAGTCCGTTAAATTAACCCTCAATTGGACAGAACGGATTTTTCCGCCCTACTAGAGAGGCTTCGAAAATGGACTGCACGGATTTTTCTGCCTTCAAGTAACGTTTTCAAAAGCGGATTAGCCGCACTTTTCTGAAATCCTTTCCCCTTTTAAGGTTTAACATCTTGAAAGATAATGAGGGACGGAGGAAGCAACACAGCAGGAGTTTTATGGCTCGCAGGGAACCCCGTGTTTTTGACCCCCAATCGTAAAAAATCGGGGAGAAATTTCCTTACAACCCAAAAAGTGTTTCTTTGCTAGCTTGTGTATTTTAAAAGTTTCCAAAAGTCCCAACGCATAAGTAAAATATGTTACAATTCCCTTTTGGTTTCATATTAATTTCAAACTGTAACAAGTTGGAGCGTGTGTGGGCAATCTGCTATTTTATATAGTTAGACAAATTATCTTTTTTTAAGTATATTCTCTTTCGCTTCATTTTCTTATTCAAAGTTTTCAGTTTTTGAAACATGATTATTTTATTATAAGATACCGAAAAATTAATAAAACATCAAACTCTTTAAAATTTGGAACCTTTTCAGTTTTCCAACCACTAAAAATGAATAAATTTAAACTTCATCAAATCATTTGAAACATTTTCTTACACTTTGATAAAAATAATAACGAAAAAAAAAAAAAAAATAATTAATATTTATTAGTTTTTTTTTTTTTTTAGATTTCAAAGCCTAAGTGTTCAGGGAAGTTTAAGTACATTGCCAGGTTATATATTGTTAAAATACACCGAATTATATTTGAATTTTAAGTGCTTGAACTTCAGTTTACATCAAAGACAACATGAATGAAGATTTTCACACATTTTTTTATAACTTGAATGTTTGAATAAATGGTAATCAAAAATATACGGAAACATTTACAGTAGACATTTATGCATATAAATAAACATAAAAATCAATTTTAAATTCGAGCTATTGAAAAACATTCGAATTATATATTATTCAAAAATATCTATTTATACAAAATACCTCAACATTTATCTTTTTAAAGGATAACTGAATAAGTAATTAAAATCTGGATATGTTTTGAAATCTCGACCTTATAAAGCTAGAAATTTTATGTTAGAAATTTCATTTGAAATTTCGAAAAAAAATGCATCGCGCAGTTAAAAATTATTTACCATAAGTTTTAGCAATTGTTTGAGTATAATAAAAATTTCAAATTTTTTATTATATAGCTTCTTTGGTATCTTTTAATATATTTCGGCCGCGGTAGCCGAGTGGTATAGGTATCGGAACCTATTTATACAAATAATTTGCTCGCTTTGTCTCGAGTTCGAGCCCAGTACCACTAAAGACCCACCGTGTAGGGCAGCGATGCACGTTAAATCTGTCGAGAGCTGAAATGTCCTCCCGTTGGTGTGGTGGGGTAGTTAGGAGAGGGGGTGCCAGCTCAGGTGTCGTCCATGTCACTTGACCATGGTTCAAAATTACGTGGTCCGTCGCCAAAAGCCCTCGTGTAGCTGAACAGTGCGACGTTAATATTCAATCATTCATTTAATATATTTCGAAGATTTCATACAATTCGGTTGAAAACCGCATGCTAAGAGCAAAAAATATACTAAAAAACTTGATGAATATACAATTACAATAAATTCTTACATAGAGAAGCAAAACTGAGAAGCTAAAGCGTAGGAATAAAAAAATTTGAGTATATCTGAAGTAGTTTTCGAAATATTTATTTTAAAGTTTAGAAAATTTGTGTGCGTTATGTTATACTTGATATCAATTAAATGGTTAAAATAATGTGTGTGTGTGTGTGTTAATATTAGTCATGTAATCGTTTGATGACACATTCATATACTAATAAAAATTATCATGGTCATTGATGCGAATGTCAAGAATTTTATGTAATTTTAAATTCAGACATTAAGATATTGATGTAGAAAATATAAAATGACCATCTAAAATCCATGAAAAATGCAGTCTGCTATAAAATGATCTTGACAAACAAAATCCGGCATTTTCTTTTACTATGGCAGAGCCGGCTTAGTCAGGGGTGATCTGGAAAAACAGAGAGAGAACCGCGGTTTTGATGGATGCCGCTCTAGCTTTTAAAGCTCCCAGGAAAAATTATATATATATAAATTACAAATGCAAAAATAAATCTTGTAATGTTCCATACATTTTTATAACAACGAATTGTGGAATTGGCTTCCAATACATTGTTGTTTTTCACAATATGTAAGGTAACCAACCCTACTTTAGATAGATTTGTACTACTTTTTCGTAACCGTATTCCTTTTAAAATTAATTCGTGAAGCCGAAATACACCTTTTGCACCCTTAAAAATTTATGTAAACTATAACGGTTAATTTTAATTTATGCAACTTGTGAAATGTTCATAATTAACCATTTCCGTCTAAACAGTTTACATGAAAAAAAGTTTGGACTCCCTCATTCAATAGGGATTTATATAAGATTCTCTAACATTAAATTTTATTTATCACCGAGTAGGATCGAGTGGTAGTGTATAGTGCTTCCACACCAAAGGTCTGAGGTTCTATTAACGGGCTGCGCAAGGTCGACTCTGCCTTTCATCCCCGCTACATTGGGTTGATAAATGAGTACCAAGCTTGCTTCGGGCCTTAAACACTGAAGGTCTCTCTTCAGACAGACCACAAAATCGGGACATCTGTTCATGCACCTCAGCGTCCAATGGTCACGTGTATTATGATGGGCACAGTAGTTCCTGGCCCTCATGGATTGTTGTGCTTCTGAGTTTGAATCTTAAGTTTGAGGATTACCTCACTTTGGGGATACCCCTTAGATAAACATGTATTTCCACTCATTTGCAATTAAACATTTTTCTTTCAATTACGTTTATTTCAGAAGGAAGTTTGATTTTTCAAATGTATTTGCTTAATAACATGTATATTTGTGTGTGTGTGTGTGTGTATTATATTAAAAATTTGATCAGTCCAAAATTACATGTTTTTAGCTGCTCTAAAAGCTTTTAGGATTTTACAACTGATCTTACAATCCATATACGTTTTATAGTAGTATATTTAAAAATGATAAGGACATTTTTACGACTGTGTGAGCTGTTATGCCTCGTTTATAAATATAAAAAATTGCATTCAGCTACAGTTTTTAAAATGGACAGAAATAAGTGGAGCAACAGGATACTTACATATTATGAATATTTTTGACTGCAGTAAGATATATTTACATTTCAGTTTCTTTACAATTTGAATAGAAGTTGTAAGCCATTTTGCGAATAGTTTGATATTGAGTATAAACCCATAGGCTGTTTAATATTGTAAAGTGTTTTACTTTGATACCAGCACACATTAAAATAAGGCTCATTTGCAGTTATATGATCAGCTTCAGTGATATTTAAATTTTCAAAAATAGTCTACACGTACGAAAACATTCTTTCACAACCGCACACCACATCTCATACTATATCTTCCCTACAGCAGGAAATATTTGTGTATACTGAAAAATTTAATACAGGATACATTTCCAAGTGTTAAATTTGTTTTTAAAATTTGGTATGAATACATTGTGGAACTGTCGGTTAACTTCCCTGAACAAAATTGTTTTAAGTGTACTGTTTTGAAAGACGATTAATTAGAGAGAACTTTTCTCACAATAGAATTTGTAATGACTGAATTGTGTGAAAATGTAGTTATCGATGTGTGACATTTTTCCTTGTAATAAAAGAAACAGAAAGATAAGAAATTTAACTTGAGTAGAAAATGATTAGAAGTATTGTCATGCGCATTTGAAGAAGTATATCCCCCATTAAAATTAAAAATTATTGACTGAATGTGTGTTATGTCCATCACAAATGCCGATGTAGAAAAGGAATTTTTATTTAATACAAGAAGTTCGAAAAAGAGAACACTAGGAAGGAAAATTTAAATTTTTTCCGAAAAATATTCAGTTAACATAAAAATATCTTTTATATGATTTTAATTAAAATAAATTAAAAGTATTGAAATTCTTTTTTATGCTATTTTAAATTAAAAATATAACTGAATAGAGAAAGATCGGTTTTATTTCATAACTATAATCATTGTATGTAATATTTATTGTGTTATTGTTTAAAAATGAGATAGGGCCTTTGCTCTTTTTACCTCATTACTTTTTTAAAAAACAGGAAAGTGAGCGCGTTTTCTTACTCTCATATTCAAAAATGAATACAAGATGCTTTTTTCTGGTTCAAATCGCAATACCAAATATATATATATATATATATATATATATATATATATATATATATATATATATATATATATATATATTAATTTTTAAAAAATGACAGAAAAATAAATTTTCTTTGAAGAAAATATAATTATTTTTCAACTTCTAACATACTATTTATTTCATTTTTTCCTCTTTTTTTTTACCTTTCATTTTTAATTTTACTGTGACTGAACATATAGGAGAAAGGAACACCGGATTCCACTACGCATTCAAAGAAGATTGCCCAAGGCAACTTAACAGCTAGTTGTAAACGATTGATCTCTTTGTTCTTACTTTTGAAAGGGACCGAACTGGGTCGTAAAATTTTCACCGTTCGACCTCCCAAGTTCTAAAATGGGGAAAGGAAAAAAGTCTATTGCATTTTTGAAGGGAATCGCAAAATAAGAGTTAAACGCTTTCGGAATAACTTTTCAGGAGGAAGGTGTCCAGTTAGAGGGTTAAAATACACTGCTGGCCACCCAAAATGAAACACCAAGAAAAACAAGAGATAGCACAACAAAATTTATTTTATAGATAACATATTAACCAAGTATCAAATGATTAAATTTAAAGACTTCTGTGAAGTGTGGTTCCTGCCAGAATCAGTAGCCAGACTAGCCACCATTGTTGGAGATCACCGCTGCCACACGCCTCGGCATTGATTCGAAGAGACTTTAGATGTGTTCTTGGGGTACAGCAGACCAAGCAGCTTCCACACGTTGCCAAAGTTGGTCTGGTGTGGCAGCTGGGGGTGTAATCTGGGTCAATCATTGAGCAATCATGGACCACATGTTTTCTATCGGCGAAAGATCCGGAGAGCGAGCCGGTCAAGAAAGCAATTCAATCTGGTGATTGACTAAGAACCTTTGGAAAATGCGTGCCACGTGAGGTCGCGCATTATCCTGTTGAAATATGGTTGTGACCAAGCCCTGAAGGTAAGGAAGGACAACTGGCTCCAACACCTCGGAGATGTAGCGCTGGCTGTTTAAAGTACCGGCAATGCGTGCTAGAGCAGTGCGAGAGTGATATTCAATACCGTTCCATACCATAATACCAGGTGCAGGACCAGTGTGGCGGTGCATAACGCAGCTGTTCAGCATCCTCTCTACACGTTGTCTCCAGACTCGAATCCGACCATCGTGGTGTTGCAGACAGATGCGTGTTTCGTCAGTAAAGACAACTTCATTCCATTCTGCCGCCCATATCCTTCTTTTATCGCACCATTGGCGGCGGAGACGTCTGTGGTTCTGCGTCAAGGGTAGACCAAACAATGGATGTCTTGCGGACAGACCACTCTGCTGTAAACGGCGTCGAATGATATGCGCAGACACTGAATGATGCGTTGCAGACTTAATGTGCTGTGCTACGGTTCGTGATGTGACTGAGCGATCCGTCACTAATATGCGCACAATTTGCCTGTCCTCACGTAAAGTGTTGCATTGAGGTGGATGCGATCGACCACGTCGGTCCGTCGTACCCTCCTGCATCCAACGGTCACATATCCACTTTACAGTTGCGTGGTTTCATCTAACACGACTACCGATTTCCCTGAAAGATAATCCACAATATCTTGGTAGGCCACTATCCTACCTCTGTCGAACTCGGATACTTGATCAAAAGCTGATTGCTGTTTTCTACGAGACATAACTCTGATCGTTTTTTGAAAAAACCGCAAGGAAAACACAATTGCCGAACTTGAAATCGTTTAAATCTCCAAGCCTTAAATAGCGCTTTGAGGTGGCGCCACAGGCGCACGTGATGTGTATCTGCGCTGAAATTCTAATCATTTGCATATCTCACCTCCGCTAATGCATGTTGTAAATTTCTTGTTATTAACATGCTTCCTTCAGAGTGTTGCATTTACGGTAACCAGCAGTGTACACTGGTGTGCAAAAATTAAGGACGAGACGGTTTTTTCAATATAACTTTGTACAAAAGCTTTCCAAATCAACACATTTAATACCGTAAGATCCCCAATACGTAAGGACATGTGTAATGTAAGCAACACTTACTAAAAGAGAAATCAGAGGGATAAAACAAGCTTGATTGAAAAAGTAGCATGGAGCGCAATGCGACTGAAGGCCGAAACATCCCTGTGATGGGTGTCCAACAAGAAACATCCGGTCTTTAGTAGGGGATATGATCTCCCCTGACTGCTAGGCAGGTTTCACAGCGTCTGCCCATGCTGAGAATGAGGGTGTTAATGAGTTGTTGAGGCATTGCTGCCCATTCGTCTTGCAGCGCCAGTCGAAACTCCCGAATTGTTACTGGTGGTAAGGTACGAGCTGCCAAGCGTCTGCCTAGAAAATCCCATACATGCTCGATGGGATTGAGATCCGGAGATCGTGCCGGCCAATCCATACGTTCAATATCCTCACTCTCTAAGAGCTGCTCGGCAGCTACTGTGCGATGACATGGTGCATTGTCGTCCATGAAAAGGAACTGCAGACCCATAGAGCCTGTAAAAAGACGCACATATGGAAGAAGAATCTCGTTACAATAACGGGTCCCGTTGACTGAACCTGCGTCGAAGATGTGAAGGTCTGTACGACTACCAAGCATGATGCCTCCCCAAACGAGAACACCGCGACCTCCATACCTGTCCCTTTCAATGATGTTCGAGGGATGATTGCGGCTTCCCCGTTCTCTCCAGATGAGTATGCGATGAGAATCGCTACTCAAACTGAATCTGCTCTCATCTGCAAAGAGTACTCGTCCCCATTCATTGTCTCTCCAATTCCGGTGTTCCCGGCACCACAGAGAACGCCTTCTCCGATGGGCAGGCGTTAAAGGTACACACCGTACAGGGCGTCGTGCAAACAGACCACCACCGTGCAGTCTTCTGGCCGCGGTAAAACGCGATATCGGTCGTCCAGTCGCCTGTGTCGTGTGTCTAGCGATTTCTCCCGCTGTCTGCCGCCTGTTTCTTCTGGCCTGTAAGACAATGTACCGGTCATCTGCGGGTGTGGCTCCTCGTGGACGACCACTACTGAACCCCCGGATAGCTGTTCCTGTAGTTTGAAATTGTCTCCAAAGTCGTGAAACGATGCTGTGAGCAATTCCGAACTCTGCAGCCACACTTATATATATATATATATACATGTATATACATATATACATATATATGTACATACATATATATACTTGTATATATATATATATACACTGGTGTGCACAAATTAAGGACGAAGTCGAAAAATTAGCATATCAGCTCAACGAAGAGGCAGAGCGGACAGAAAGACCAATCAGGAGATTAAGTAAGGTGGTGTACTTTAGCGCATGCGCAGATATGCAGGTAGACGTAATGGGGGAGTGTCTGAGTAGTATAAAGCATGTTGTCGGTGTAAGATCAGTATTTCTGGCAAAGAGATTGCATGCCGTATAGCAGTTAAAATCATACCGAGTTGCTGTCTCAGCGAGAAATGGCGAATAATCAATCTGTTAGACGACATCTGGATGCTTTTACCCGAGGTCGAATCATTGGGAAGTTGGAGGAAGGCCGCAGTGTGACAAGTGTATCTGCAGAGTTCGGAATTGCTCACAGCATCGTTTCACGACTTTGGAGAAAATTTCAAACTACAGGAACAGCTATCCGGGGGTTCAGTAGTGGTCGTCCACGAGGAGCCACACCCGCAGATGACCGGTACATTGTCTTACAGGCCAGAAGAAACAGGCGGCAGACAGCGGGAGAAATCGCTAGACACACGACACAGGCGACTGGACGACCGATATCGTGTTTTACCGTGGCCAGAAGACTGCACGGTGGTGGTCTGTTTGCACGACGCCCTGTACGGTGTGTACCTTTAACGCCTGCCCATCGGAGAAGGCGTTCTCTGTGGTGCCGGGAACACCTGAATTGGAGAGACAATGAATGGGGACGAGTACTCTTTACAGATGAGAGCAGATTCAGTTTGAGTAGCGATTCTCATCGCATACTCAACTGGAGAGAGCGGGGAAGCCGCAATCATCCCTCGAACATCATTGAAAGGGACAGGTATGGAGGTCGCGGTGTTCTCGTTTGGGGAGGCATCATGCTTGGTAGTCGTACAGACCTTCACATCTTCGACGCAGGTTCAGTCAACGGGACCTGTTATTGTAACGAGATTCTTCTTCCATATGTGCGTCTTTTTACAGGCTCTATGGGTCTGCAGTTCCTTTTCATGGACGACAATGCACCATGTCATCGCACAGTAGCTGCCGAACAGCTCTTAGAGAGTGAGGATATTGAACGTATGGATTGGCCGGCACGATCTCCGGATCTCGAGCATGTATGGGATTTTCTAGGCAGACGCTTGGCAGCTTGTACCTTACCACCAGTAACGATTCGGGAGCTTCGATTGGCGCTGCAAGACGAATGGGCAGCAATGCTCAACAACTCATTCACACCCTCATTCTCAGCATGGGCAGACGCTGTGAAATCTGCCTAGCAGTCAGGGGAGATCATATCCCCTACTAAAGACTGGATGTTTCTTGCTGGACTCCCATCACAGGGATGTTTCGGCCTTCAGTCGCATTGCGCTCCATGCTACTTTTCAATCAAGCTTGTTTTTATCCCTCTGATTTCTCTTTAGTAAGTGTTGCTTACATTACACATGTCCTTACGTATTGGGGATCTTACGGTATTAAATGTGTTGATTTGGAAAGCTTTTGTACAAAGTTATATTGAAAAATCGTCTCGTCCTTATTTTTTGCACACCAGTATATATATATATATATATATATATATATATATATATATATATATATATAGCCAAATGCTTTCTTATATGACTTTTTACAAATTAAATTTTCCGTTCCTCATCAAATGAGTGCAAGAATTTTCAATTACAAAATTTTTCAACTCATTCGAAATATTTCTTTGGATTCAAATTGCGAGTCCATCTTTTAAGATGAAGAAATATTTGTGATCTAATTTACAGGCACAAGATTGGTTTGAAACAAATGTCGGTACATTTAATTCTGTCTAAATTTTTCTATTTGTCATTTCAAAAGTATGAGTCTTTTCTGTATGTTCTTCTAGTTAAAAAAAATAGAATCAATTCTGATTGAATAAAATTCCTTTTGTGCACTCTCATCTCAGTTGGAAGGTTTTTTTCATTTTACATTCTTTCATTTTGCTATTTTTCTACATTTTACAAATTACTTTTAGTTTTCGAATCATTACTAGGAATTTTTAACATTTTGGAAAATTAACGGCAAAAAATTTTACAAAACCCTACCTAAAGATCCCGAAGAAGGTACAGGAGCATTGAATTAAAATATGTTTTAAGACAATACTAAGAGGAATTAATATTATGCATAAGGAATATTAAACTTGTTAAGGTGCCCTTTATACATTAAGAGATTGATATCTGTTTTCTTTGTGCATATATTTTATTTCTTCCTAATCTCTTTCGAAATATTACGATAGTAAAAAATCAGTATATAATGGATATTTTAAATACTTTATCTGCAAATTAAGACATTTTTGATTAAAACAGAACAACTCAAAAGAGCCGTAATTACTTTATCTTTCCTCCGCATCTTCCCCATCTTACGGTTCTTACATCAATGGTAAAAAATAACGCGTTGAGATCAAAGTTTCTGAAGGGATGCCGAAAGGACTCTTGCTTACAGATGGACTCTCTTCAGATAAGGAAATGATTCTTCCATCTTAATATTCGTTCCCTTTGGGCTCTTCCCTAAGGTTCTTTAAAAAGGAAAATTAGCAACCAATTCGATAGAATTCGCGTTCAATCCTTTTTCCATATTTGGCATTCCTTTATGGAATTCAGAAAATGTTCAATTATCTCTTTGTGGCAAGGATACATGTAGATTTAAATAATTCTTGATCGAAACAAAATTTTCATACTCAAAATTTCATTATAAAGAGGATCAGATTTACCTTTTAAAAATAATATCACATTCATTCTTTTTTAATAAAGACTTGAATATTAAGGTATTACTATGAATTCAAGGGAATGTTGTCAGTAGGTTTGACGAAATTCGCACTGAAATCATTTTTATACTTTCATTGGAATTATATAAACCAGAGGTTTTAAGACGTTTTGGACTCACTTACAACTATAAGATATTTTGGAGGGACCCCATTCCATACTTAGAAGAATATATTTTAAAATAATATTTAAAGTAAATCAACATGCGTGTTATAGGTATTTTATGAGTGAGTGAACATTATATATATATACAAGCTGGTATACCCGTTCTTCGCACGGGTGAACTGAAAAGTTAAACAACACAGAGATTGAAGGATAAAGAAGTTTTTAATGAGTTAATTTTAAGTGAATTGCAAATTAAACAAAAAAAAGCTTTTCACATATCTCAGCTGAAGAAAAAAAAGAAAGAAAAAAATATCTTTGTTAAATTTTAAGTCTGTAGATCTAATAGCTGATAAAAAGGATTTTTTTTATATTTATAACTCCCCGTAACACTCTTGAGGGTTGATTTTTGAAAATACCTCCCTAAGCTGATCTGTGCTCAGCAAAAGTAACACATTGTTAAAAGTTTTGTGACGCTTAAAATATTGTAAATAATTTATAACTGGAAGTGCCATACATTAATATAACTTTCTGTTGAATTTATTTTATGTTAAAATTGTAATACTCGCAAGCAACGCCGTTTCCTAAATAACAATGGAGATTAAATGGAAAAAATAGCGAATTGTTGACAATAGAGTCAAGTTGTCAAATGTCTAGCTACTTTCATAGCTCAAGCTTTATTAGAGCTTTGTAAGAACCGCCGTGTAGGAGAGCGATGCACGTTAATGCTTTATGTACCGCATTATGATATACTGCAATTTTTTTCATGCAATATTTTTTTAGGTCACTACATTGAAAATTAAGGGACATACATAAACAAAATACTCCACTTAGGGAAATTTAATCGGTTAGAGCTAATAAATTAATTAAATATATTCCACTGTAAAATTAATTATATACACCATTCACTTAAAATAAATAGTCAAATCGTTTTCTAAGGTCTCCATAACCATACAAAAACATAAGACGCTTAAATTTTGACATTAACTATTTTTGGGGGACAAAAATGATAATCTTTGCAATCCGCTGAAAACGCTGCCAGCTGAAAATGTAATATCTGCTACAAAACTATTTGCCTTCCCCGCTAAAATACTCATCATAGAACCCGTGCTGTCCTATATCTTGGAAGAGTGAATATCAAATAATATTCCAGCTAAGTATTGGTAGAATATTCCTGCTAAATTGGTTTGGCGTGGTAGTTAGGAGAAGGGGGTGCCAGCTCAGGTGTCGTCCACGTCACATGACCATGGTTCAAAATTATGTGGTCCGTCGCCAAAAGCCCTCATGTAGCTGAACAGTGCGACGTTAATATTCACTCACTGAAAAAAATACAGTACAGTAGTTATAACTATTTTTATACTTAGAAATGCAATATCTGCCTATTCAATTAAAATTAAAGCATTATAATTAATTACTAACCACACAAACAAATTTTGAAAATTTGTCCAAATGATGTAGTGTGAAAGAGAAAGTTTATTCAGACAGACAACAAATGTGTCTTAGATGCATATAAATTTGTTTGAATTCTTGTGTATTATTACTTTTGTAAGCTTCATGACATACTTTATGGTGTACCAGTATTTTAAAGCTGACTGAGCCACAGCAACATTTAGCTGTGGGTATAGCTAGTTATAACATAAAATTAAATCTTAAAAATATATCAAAAATAAAAGACGACTCAATATTTTGAAAAAATCACACACAGTATAAACATTTTCATACAAACTCAATATATATATTGTAAAATATTTATTTTGCTATTTGCATTTCAGACAGACATCAAACAAAATTTTAAAAATTGTCAAAAACAGATAAAAAAACATATTTAAGAAAAATACCACTGATTAATTTTGCCAAAGACATCGCAATGTGCAAAAAAATATTTGCAGTACATAATAACCAAAAAAAATGTGAGTACTAAAATATAAAAAAAAACAAAAATTATATATTGAATTAATTAAGGATTACTGTGGAGGGAAAGATAAAACAGGCTAAGATAATACTCATAATATTAATTTCATATTGCTTGGCTACTCATTTTTGGCATGAATTTGAAAACACGCCAAATTGGTATGTTGCGGCCAGTCTAATGTTATAGTAATGTACAAAATTAAAGGTACTTACGTATTATTGCAACCTATTGGTGACATTATACAAAATGAAGCACATGATTGCCAATTCAACGCATGCAAAGTTGGGATTGCCAAAGTGGCGAGTTGTCTTGAACGTTGGCGACTGTGCAAAAATACGCAAGTACTAAAAAAATTATCCAAAGTATATATATCCCTAGCATAAAAATAAATTGAAAAATGAAGTATAATACTAACATTAACTGAGATAAAAAGAACTGAACTAACTTTATCAATGCAAAAGCATAATTTGAAAATATAAGGTATTTACATATAACCCCAACCTTTTGGCGACATTATATGAAACAGAGCACATGACTCACAATTCAGCATATATATGACATGCGAAATCAGGGCTGCCAACGTGGCAAGTTACTTTGAATGTTGGCGATTGTTAGGATAGTACATAGGTGCCCAAAATAATTTATCTTAGCACTACCTGCTTCCTCAACATACACATTTTTGACATGATTCTGAAATCACGCCAAATTGGTATGTTGCAGCCAATCTAATGTTATAGTAATGTGCAGAATTAGAGGTACTTATGTATTATCGCAAACTATTGGTGACATTATACAAAATGAAGCACATGATTGCTAATTCAACACACACAAAGTTGGGATTGCCAAAGTGGCGAGTTGTCTTGAACGTTGGAGATTGTGCAATAATACGCAAGTACTACAAAAATTATCCAAAGTATATATATCCCGAGCATAAAAATAAATTGAAAAATGAAGTACAATACTAACATTAACCGACGTAAAAAGAACTGAACTAACTTTATCAATGCAAAAGCATAATTTGAAAAAATAAGGTACTTACATATAACCGCAACCTATTGGCGATATATGAAACGAAGCACGACTCAAAATTCAACATATATATATATGACATGTAAAATCGGGGTTGCCAACTTGGCAAGTTATTTTGAATGTTGGCGATTGTCAGGATACTACATAAGCTCCAAAAATAATTTATCTTACGACCACCTGCTTCCTCAACAGGTATTTAAGCCATTTGTCTGTTTTGCTCATTCTATGATGCCTATTCCAGTTTGATATGTAATTACTACCAACACTGCTTTTGCTTGGGCAGTATGATTACCCAAGTATGATTTTCTGCATGGCAATTTTATGCACTGAAGCCAATAGTATACCCTTAAAGATTAAAATAAAGACACATGAAATTGCAAAGAACCATATTATTGGATCAAATGTAGTATATGGGGGCTACTTGGCGCAGTCCTTTACTTTGGTTACTAAAAGTGGTCTCCAAGGTACTTTTTTCGGTACTATTAATTTTAGAATGAATTCGATATCTCACCATGACATTTAGATAAAAATCGAAAAATCCGAAGAAAAATCGCCAAATCCAAAGTGCCCCCCCTATACTACATTTGAACCGAACTGAAATATAACCCGTATCAATGAGAAGTTTTAGTTTGTCAAAATTATAATCTTCGCCTTCTAAATAAATAAATAAATAAGTTGTAATTTGCAAGCAAAATCACACACATAAACATCCCGCGATAATACCTAAAAGTTGCCAAAACAACAAAACAAAATTTTAGTTGTTGAAAGAATAATCCTTAAAAAAAAAAAAAAAGATTTATTCGAAAATAATCCTAATTAATTATCAAAGAATAGAAAAATTGAAAAAATATTCCAACCGATAAACATAGCTACAGTAAAAATATGTAATAATCTTGAAAAACTGCATATAAAGTATAAATTGTCCACTTAATGAGAAACGTGACTACATATGACGTCATAACACTGGAAAATCACTTAAAAATTAAATTTTATAAAATTTGGAAGGAATTATGAATGCCAAACCTATTTAAGAACCTTTCTCGTGTAATTTTGGGTACGTGTACCAAGTTTCACGTTATTTGGGTGTCTGGATCTCGAGTTATGAGGGAACAGACAAACAGACAACAATTGCGTCTTATATATATATATATATATATATATATATATATATATATATATATAACGTCGCCATTTTCAGCTACACGAGAACTTTGGGAGACATATCTCGTCATTTTGAACCATGGCCAAGTGCCGAGAATGACACCTGAGCTGGCATCACCCTGTCCCAACTACCACACAACACTAACGGGGGGACATCTGAGCTCTTGACAGAATTAACGGGCATCTCTCTCCTACTCGGCGTGTCTTTAGTGGTACTGGGCTTGAACTCGTGACAGGCCAGCCACGATCCGATACCTTGACCACTAGGCAACCACGGCCACAGGTATTTTATGTAAAGACAATTAAAAAAGTATTGTATTTGTTTTTAAAAAAATTAATGTAATTTTTTTAGTATAATTTATTCATTAATAATAGTAATTTGTGATTCAACTGTCACCTCTCTATGTATAGGGTGTTTTTTTAGAGGTATAGAATTTTAAATTGCAATAAAACAACGATGTATTATTCGATTGACATGAATTTTTTTTATTCGAAAGATAATCTTGTGGCATTACATTTTAAATATGATCCAGCAAGGCGTAGATTCATCGAATGGGCCCAAAATGAGATTGCCGTTGTTCTCGATTTTCATAAGCGAATTTTGTTTAGCGATGAAGCGCACTTCTGGTTGAATGGCTACGTCAACAAACAAAACTGCCGCATTTGGAGTGAAGCTAATCCACAAGTGTATGTCGAAACACCGTTACATCCAGAAAAACAGACTGTTTGGTGCGCTTTATGGGCTGGTGGAATCCTTCTTCAAAAACGATGAAGGCCACGACATTACAATCAATGGTGATCGGTACAGAGCCATGATTACTAACTTTTTCATTCCTGAATTGAACAATCATGATGTCCAGGAACTGTGGTTCCAACAAGACGGCGCAACATGTCATACAGCTCGTGCCACAATCGATTTATTGAAAGACACGTTTGGTGACCGCCTAATTTCACGTTTTGGACCTGTGAATTGGTCTCCAAGATCTTGTGATTTAACACCGCTAGACTATTTTCTGTGGGGCTATGTAAAGTCATTGGTCTATGCGGATAAGCCACAAACGCTTGACCATTTAGAAGACAACATTCGCCGTGTTATTGCCGATATACGGCCACAAATGTTGGAAAAAGTCATCGAAAATTGGACGTCCAGATTGGACTACATCCGAGTTAGCCGTGGCAGTCATATGCCAGAAATCATATTTAAAATGTAATGCCACAAGATTATCTTTCGAATAAAAAAACTTCATGTCAATCGAATAATGCATCGTTGTTTTATTGCAATTTATAGTTCTATACCTCTAAAAAAACACCCTATATTATGTTTAGTAACTGGGAAAGATCTTGCATTTGGTTGAACTGAGAAGGAGAGTGTGCTAAAAATATTGGGTAGTTTTGACTTTTCAAGTGGGTTCGAGTGGGTGAGATCGTTTTGAATTTTTATTTTGTATTGAAATTTAGTTCATATAATTTTTATTCTATCTTCGGATAAGAGCTTTTAATTTAATTATTTACACAAGATAGTGTATTTATACAATTTTGAGTGTTGGAGTAGAAAAGACAAAATGGGTGACTACCCTCTCCCAAATAATAATATGGAAGTAGAAAATGAAAACGCAAATTTTTCATTCAATAAATATAGGTGTAATCTCCCAGATATAGAGAGAGAATTATTGACCAAGTTTGCGGAAAGACAAAATTTATAAACACGAGTCCAAATATTACAATTTTCTTAAAATCAGAAAATGGCTTTCAGAATGGCAATCCACTTAAACTAAAAGAAAGTATAATGAAAGAGTTCACAATTAAAAAAAATATTCTAAGTATCAGCAAAACAAGAAACAGTGAGATCATAATTAAAACAAATAATTGCGAGACCGCCAAAGAAGCTTTAAAAATTAAAGAAATTAATGGTGTAAAAATAAGTACAAGATTGTTCTTTACTGGCTTAACCAGTAGTTATATATTGCAGGGAATAGACACAGAATATACAATAGACGACATAAAATCGGAATCAGAAAATTGCAATTACACAATTTTTGATATCCAACGCTTTACCAAAAAACAGAATCGGGATTTAAACCGATCAAAACAGTTAAAGTTACTCAAATTGGATGCAGTATTCCCGAAAGAGTTCCAATTGGATTTGAAATGATTAAAACTACTCTCTACTATGAAAAACCTAGGCAATGCACAAACTGTTGGAAATTTGGACACATGCAAAAATTTTGTAGAAGCTCAATAAAATGCCGAATTTGTTCACTGAACCACTCTGAAAAACGATTGCAAAGAAATAAAAAAAAATGTAGCTCTTGTGGAGAGGGGAATGAAGCTAATGATAAAAATTGTAAAAGATATCAATAAGAAATTGAAATCTTAAAAATTAAAGTACAGCAACAAATCTCGAGAAACGAAGCAGTTGAGAAATTCCAAAGGGAAAAAAACATCATACTCGGCCAAAACCTATAATGATCAAACAGAGAAGATAGAAAATCTTGAAAAAAAGTTTGCGAAATTTAGTTGAAATTTTAAGAAAACAATAACGTATTCGAAAAGAAATTAGAACAAATAGTACAATGCTTCACGACTGAACTGAATACCGTGGTAGCACAAATAAATTTAAGATTTTCTTCCCTAATGAATACCATGGAATC
Organism: Trichonephila clavipes; assembly: GCA_019973935.1. Lineage (NCBI taxonomy): Eukaryota > Metazoa > Arthropoda > Arachnida > Araneae > Nephilidae > Trichonephila > Trichonephila clavipes. Next base: position 114,722 of record BMAU01020033.1, on the reverse strand, counting down.
CACCCTAAAAAAGTTGCATCCAATATAACAATTCATAAAGATGATGATTGTCTAATAAATAGAAAACAGAATGAGAAAGCAAAAAGATTCAAGAAAATATCAGAACAGAGAGGAAATACATTAGATAGTGTAGTAGAAAAAAATAAAGAAATAAATAATCAAATTTTCTTATATTCTCGCTAAAAACTCAATATTAATCTACTTTCTTTTTTCGAATTTTTAAACTAATTCGTAGTATCGCACTTTTTTTCCGTTTTAAATCATCAACATAATCCAATGGAATGCACGTGGAATTAAAAACAAGAGGTCAGATATTCTTTTCACTCCAATTTTTCAAAAAAGCAAGTATTTTAATAATTCAAGAAACCTGGTTACATCCAAATGATATTTTCACAATTCCCAATAAGAATATATTCAGAATTGATAGAGAAATCAAAAGAGGAGGAGGGTTAATAATAGTTTTAAATAAAGATATTAGCGCAATAAAAAAAATATTCTCAGAAATTAGTGAAAACTTAGAAATTTTAATAGTCAGAGTTCAGATAGATTTAGTTCCTATCACAATTTTTAATATATACATCCCACCGGGTAACTTTAAAGACATCAATTTATCAAAAATAGCATCATATATTGATAATCACAGTTTGACATTGGGAGATTTCAACGCATCTCATGAAATATGGGGATCAAAAAAAATTCCAGTGCGTCTGGAAAAAAGATTTTTGACTGGATCATTGAAAATGACTTAATATTATTAAACGATAAAAGTCCAACTTATCTCCATTCATCGGGAATTTTTACATCTCTCTCTATAGATCTTTCTTTAGAATCTATAGATTTAAATTATGATTTATCCTGGTCCACAAATACCGATAATTTTGGAAGTGACCACTTCCCTATAATTATTAATTACAAAAGAACAAACAGCTCAGTAACTAACAATTTTAAACAAAAAAACAAATTGGAACAAATTTATCAATATTATTCAACAAAATGTAAATTTAAATGAAAACATAAATATAGATATTATAAAAGAAATTAAAAAGCTCAAATCTTATCTCAAGAAACCGAAAAAAACAGATCAGTTCAAGAGCTCCATAGTGGACAGAAGCATGCGGGCATTTAAGAGCAAAAAAAAAAAAAAAAAAAAAAAAGAAAACTCCTTAATAAAGCAAGGTAAAAATTTAAAGAAGAAGACTGGATAAAATATAAAGAAGTAAGCGCAAAACTTAAGCGAACAATCAAAGCCTGTAAAGAAAGTTTTTGGCACAAGACCTGCGAAAATATATCTTCTCCTAAAGTTCTTTTAAAATAATCCGAATAATCAAAATAGAACAAATCCTAACTATTCTTCATTTAATATTATTGAAAATAACGGAACCATATTAACAAACGAACAATCCCAAGCAAACTGTTTTTTACAATATTACACAAAACAAAACAACGATAATATTCCAAATATTTCTATTCCGGACAATAGCCAGGATATTAATAAACCTTTTTCTTTAAAAGAATTAAAAATAGCAATATCTCATCAAATGAACAGCAGTCCAGGGCATGATAAAATTTCTCTCCAATCAATAAAACCATCTCCCCATCAAAGCAATAAATCTTCTGAAATCATTTAATGACAGTTGGTCTTCATGTCAAATTCCAAAAAGATTGGACTCGCGCAATTATCCTACCTTTCATAAAACCTCACAAAAATCCCAAGGAAATTTCGTCATACCGTCCTATTTCTCTTACTTCAGTAATTGCCAAATTATTAGAAAGAATGATTCTACATAGAATGCTAGATTTCAGTTTTCAAAACAAACTTTTCATGTTAATCATCATGGTTTTTATCCTCACAGAAGCAGCAATAATACATTACTTAAATTACAACATGACATTATACTGGCTAGAGAACGCAAAGAATATTTTATTTTGGTAGCGTTGGATATTAAAGCAGCATATGACTCAGTGTGGCCAAATGGCCTTATTTCTAAATTAAACAAAGTTGGATACTCTGATAGATTACTACGATGGATTCAAAACTTCTTACGTCAGAGAACAATTCAAATCAAATGGAGGAACATTTTTTCAAAAATCGTTACAAACAATTATGGTGTACCCCAGGGTTGTATCTTAAGTCCTTTCCTTTTTATGATTTATATGTCAGATATTTTTGAAATTCAACACGACAGCCATCTTCTGGTTTATGCTAATGACATATTTTTATATAATAGTGGTACAAATTGGAATAAAACAATAGGCGAAATACAAGAATCTTTAAATAAAATTTCAGTCTGGTGTAAAAAATGGAAATTGGCCACCTCTCCAGAAAAAAGTAGTCTAAACAACTTTTGCAGAAAAAGAAGCACAATACCTCCACATTACTTAAAATATGTGACAAACCTATTCCCGAAGTGAAGAGTCTGAAAATCCTGGGGGTATCATCTTCGACCCCAATATCACCTAGAAAAATCATATTAATTACCTACGCCAAAAAGGATTCAAATATTTAAATGCCATTAAAGCCTTATCTTCTCCGAAAATAGGAACAAGATCTGATCATCTTTTAAATATTATTAATGCCGCAATCCGTTCTATCTTTGACTATGGAAGTCAACTTTTTTCCTTTTCTAGCAATAGCAACAAACAAAAACTAGAACCGATTTACAATGCTGCCTTACGTTTAGCCCTAGGTCTCCCAAGAAATACCCCGTTAGATTTATTAAGCGCAGTCTATGAATGAAAGTATTAATAATCGCCATAGTTTCCTTTGCCAAAAATTTATAACCAAGCAAATAGCTTTAAAAGACTGGTTACCGAACGCAAGGTTATTTTGGAATATAAATAGTATTTTTTATAAATATAGAGAAAAAGATATCAGTATTTTTCAAAAGACGATCAACCTGCTCCAAGAATTATGTATCTCTAAAGTAGATATTCTTCAATGGATCCCTCCTCCTCCAATCTACGAAAATCGCAAAATAAACATCTATACTCATGAACTACCATTTCAAAACAAGGATCTTCCAGATAACATAGTACAAAATATGTTTAATGATTACATTCAGCCAAAATTTAATAATAATATTATAATAGCAACCGATGGTTCAAAAAATACTAATCAAACATCAATAGGAATTTTGATCCCTAAGAAAAAAATTCGACAAAATTTCATACTGAAAGAAATGATTTCAATATTCACAGCTGAAGCTATAGCCATATGGACTGCGTTAAAAAATTGGATTTCTGAAACAGAAAATTATATCATCTTGACGGACAGCTTATCAGTCCTAAAAAAACCATCCAAAATAATAATAGAAAATCCAATACGATAATATTAAATTTAAGTTCAACTTTACATCAGTGCCTCCAAATAGCTCAATCAATTACATTCATTTGGGTACCAGCTCACAAGGGAATAGGGATTAATGAAGAAGTTGATAAATTAGCTAAAGCCTCTCCAGAGCCGTGGAATATTACTTGGATAACTTGGGAAGATCTACATACACATTTCAAAATACAACACAAAAATAAAAGTGAAGAAATATGGAAAAAGAGCAAAAGACATAAAAATTATTTTTATATTTCTCATCTTGAAAAATGGAACAGACAGGCAGCAAAAAATTGAAATACAGAAGTTTTAATCAATAAGTTGCGAGCTAAAAAATTACCATTAAATGATATATATTTCCTTTTTAAACAAACAGATTCTCCTTTGTGTACAGATTGTAAAGTACCAGAAACTAGTGAACATTTTATATTAAACTGTACCAAATACAAATCGCAGCGTGAAATTTTGAAAAATTTTATCTCCAACCACGGAGAATGGTCTTATTCCTCAATAGCGAAATGTAAAACAATAGAGCATATTCAAAAAGTTGAAAAATTTCTGACATCATCCAATAGATTCTAAAATTCCAGTTACTATATACTCTACTTTCATCAATCTCAGTTGAAGCACAACGCGATAATTCAAATTACTGATGGACAGTGCAATCACGAACTGTGCGTTACAACTTGGATTAAAATCTAATCAAAATTTTATCGGAGCATAAGGCGTTAGCCAAGTTCTCCACTATTACAGTGATTTCACTGTATTGAACTGAACTGAACTGGGAAATGTGCTTGTGCATTTTTTTATACAAACTATCCAAGTTTATGTCTAGCTCTTTCGGGACGAAAGACGCAAACGCGTGCGTAACGCCAGGGCCGGAGGTTTCTATCGCGAGTGTTGCTCACAGGCCGGAGGGTTTTGTGTAGCTAAAGCCTAACTCCGTGAAAATACCAAAGCCCTCATGTAGCTGAACAGTGCGACGTTAATATTCAATCAATCAACCGTGAAAATACCGAAACTTGAATGTGTTATTTAATATGGTTCTGTAGAATACACAATAAACATATGCTTTCTACATTTTGTATTTACATACTCCATTCACTTAAGTAACTTTTTGCTCAGATACAATTTTTAAACATTTTTTTTTCATTATTTATTTATTAATGACTCTTAACACTATGTATTTGAAATCTAAAAATGTTACTTAAAACTCTTTTTTTAGTATGAAAAATTTAAAAACAATATTTTACACATGATGTTTCATATAATTACGTTATTTATTTATATAATTTTTTTTGTTTAAATATGTTTCTTACATCTTTTATATTAATTATTTATGTACCATATTTAAGTACTTTTTTACATAATATATTTCAAAGCTAAAATTTTACTTAGAATTATTTTTTTTGAGTTCAGTTAAACACTTTCTACGCTTCGACGTGGCCGTGGTAGCCGAGTGGTATAGGTATCGGACCGTGGCTTGCTTTGTCACGAGTTCGAGCCCAGTACCACTAAAGACCCACCGTGTAGGGCAGCGATGCACGTTAAATCTGTCGAGAGCTTAAACGTCCTCCCGTTGGTGTGGTGTGGTAGTTAGGAGAGGGGGTGCCAGCTCAGGTGTCGTCCACGTCACTTGACCATGGTTCAAAATTACGTGGTCCGTCGCCAAAAGCCCTCGTGTAGCTGAACATTGCGACGTTAATATTAAATCAATCAATCAATCAATTCTACGCTTCGACATTATAAAAAAAGTTTCGACTGCACGATCTAAGTATATAATAAAAACTAGGCTGCAAAACGAAACCCAATTCTCTGGAGAAAACAAAAAATAAGAAAAAAAAAGCCAAATTTTGTCTACCAGATCAAATTATCCATTAAACCCAGACTTCAAACCCAATTCAAATGATTTAGCGAAAATAAATATCTCCTCTTCACTATAAACAAATACCACGTGCACATTTCAAGAGCTGTCATTAAACATTCAATTCAGAAACATTCCCTTCACTTTATGTTTATAAAAGAAAAACCATGTGTATGTGAGTCTTGCAACTCTCATTTTGAGTAGAAGGTTAAATCTACATGTATCTGAAACCATATGGACATACAATGCCACCTTCTGGCAAAAATTTTAGTTTTTAAAACGTTCCAGGACTGATTGATTGATTGATTGAATATTAACGTCGCACAGTTTAGCTACACGAGGGCTTTTGGTGACGGACCACGTAATTTTGAACCATGGTCAAGTGACGTGGACGACACCTGAGGTGGCACCACTCTCCCAACTACCACACCACACCAACGGGAGGATGTTTCAGCTCGACAGATTTAACGTGCATCGCTGCCCTATACGGCGGGTCTTTAGTGGTACTGGGCTCGAACTCGTGACTAGGCAATCCACAACGTTTCAGGACACTGGCACTAATAAGTGAGGGCCGGGGGTGAACGAAAAAAAACGCTGTTGCACTCGGGCATGTCAGCCGGGAAGTGAGTGCGTTTCTTGCTGGGACGTACATGTGACAGTCGGCGCGAAAGGGCTAGTGAAATGATCTGCAGTCGCATTTCTCATTCTGCGTTTCATTTGTTTTATGTTTGTTTTTGCTCAATTTTTCACTTAAATTTATATTTTTCACTTCAATGCATTGTTGGGAATGACATTAAAATATTTATTTATATATATATATATATATATATATATATATATATAGCTTTGTAAGAAATCCTAAAATCAAGCTGAAATTTAGACTTGAATATCGAATTGGTGAATATGTTATCCCCTTTCCTTTACACATTGTAGGTGGTTTTTTCCACAAGTGAGAGAAAAAAAAAATATGCATATTTTCCATTAGAAAACTTTTTAGTTCTTCCAAACATTGTGAGTATAAAATTATTTCGTAGAACCCGGGATAGTAAATAACTGAATATTCACAGTCTGGTAGGTAGTACATAGAAAAAAAACGTTTTCTAACTTTTTTTTATAAAATCCTATTAAGGTATCCGACTACTTGCGACAACTTTTTTTTTTTGAAAAAAAGGGAATATGGAGATCTTTTTGTGATTTTTATATTTATATAGTATATTTTAAGGAAAAAATCCTAAAATTGGTAAAAGAAAAAAAAAATTATTATTAAAATGGGAAAAAACTAGTAAAAATGTACGAAAAATTACATAAACGGGGCCCGCTCTCTACAAAGATTTTAAGAACAAATTCTCAATTTTTCAATTTTGATGTGTTACTTTGTTATTCCTGTTTGAAGTGATCTTCACGATAAGAAATATTTTAATTTTTACAAAAACTAGAGCACTTTATCTAAGTCATTATACGAAATTGCTTAAAAACATTGACTATATTCACATAAAGAGCTGCAAATTTTGAAATAAAACAGTTATTGATAAATCTGAAGATCAAAACACTTCTACTGTTATGCAGAACATAAGCAAAAAATTTCAGCTAATTATTTTCAAAACTTTTTGAGCAATCACGGTCCCCGTTTGAGTTTTTCGAAAAAAACACGTTTCGCGTAAAACGCATTTCAAAGTTTGACATCTTGTGTAAAGTTATGGCATTTGCTTTTACTAAAACGCTTGTAGTTTTTGTTCTAGTGGAGGGAAAATAAAGTACTTGGTATTGTTATTAAGTTAATAAAATGGTCTATAAAATAAAATCATAAAAAATTTTGCCGAGTTTTGAAAAAAATCATGGTTTTAGGGTAGTCGGATACCTTAAAAGTATTACAAAATAAAGCTATAATGTATAAATACAATTTTCAGTTTTAATGACTGAGAAGTTGGAGGAACGTGTTGAAATTCTCTGGGAAATGTGTGGTTCAGAGAACATGAATAAATTTCTTTTCAATTTTTTAGGATGACCCTAGGTATGCCAGGGTTCCATGGAATACAGTTGAAAGACCACTGGAAGAAATGAAAATAACACTTGAAGGAAAATTTCTCCTCAAAACCTAATTTTCAAAGTGACTAAGGTTTGCGTTTCCTAAGGGGTAGGTGCGACCTGGAATGTCTTGGAATCCTTCTTAGAATTAAGAGATGAAATAAGAAACAAATACTGGGAACGATGTTCTCTTTCCCATGGGCCTTACATTATTCAACACACTTTGGATCGAATTCTTTTTTAATTTGCGTGCATAACATTTTTTCTGTAAAATTAGCCGTTTTAATACTTCTATAGAAACCTTTATTGCACTTTCTCAAACAACAAAAGGCGCCAAGGTAGCGGACTCGTATCTGGAATGTCGTATCATTGAAGACCCACCGCGCAGAAAGGGGCACGTTCAATAGGTCGGGGCTCCAATGTCCTCCCGTTGGTGTAGTGTGGAAGCTAGGAGAGGGCTGTGCCAGCTCAGGTGTCGTCCTCGTCGCCTAACCATGGCTCCAAATGACGTGTCCAAAAGCCCTCGTGTAGCTGAATAGGATGACGTTCCTATTCACTCACTCCAACAACAGCACAAACACAACGACCTTATTCCTGTTTTCCGAAAATAAATTCTTTGATGATGCGCTCACTTTCATTTCGGTCGAGAAAATGCTGTGATGTAGCAAAATCAACTTTGAACGCAATCCAAACTCAATGGCTCCCAAAAAATAATTGGACGTCTTTTGTAAGGCAACGATGTGAAATGCATTTTCTTTTTCGTTCGTCTTTTTCTTTTTTGCCCCTTTTATTGTAACTTGTGCGCTAGTAATGTGTGGAACATTTGGATAATAATAGAATGCAATAATAGATAATTATTACAACTTGTATTCATCACCATTTTTCTACGAATTGACTAGGCTTCAAACAATCGCTAAAATTTCCCATGCAATGTGTTCTGTACCACAGAAAATGAATTCTAAAACAAGGAAAAGAACTCTCCTGATAAGAAAATTGTAAAAAAAGTTTTCTTATTTGACTCTATCATTATTAAAGAAGGGGGAAAATGTCAAGAGGTTCAAATCTATTGATTCAATAATAAGGACAAGTTTCTTGCCTCTCGAATATTCATTTGCAGAACAGGCATTTTTATTTCCAGAGATCCAAACGTTGGATTTATTAATTAGAAAATAACTTTGGATCACACACACACCTGTAATACGCGATGAATTTTCGTAAAAAATTAATTCCAATGTTATTTTGGATTGAAAAACCACCTTATCTGAATGGGTGAATATGAATGATTTTCTATTGATCTCAATCAGTCTTTGAATAGGATTGACCACTCGACGACTCGAATCCACAGACCATCACCACTCGATAACCGATTGACATATTTTTAAAAAAAATCAATACATGAGGCATATTCATCTGTCAAACAGCATACTTAAAACATATTTCTTAATACGTCCCATTTTGCATAGAAACAAATAATAATTTAGCTTTATAGAAAAAAAATCAAGTATATTTTTAACTGGAAAAAAGAGATTGTGCTTGCAAAGAAAATGTATAGCACGTAATAAAAAATGTACTCTAGCGTAGCATTTGATGAATGGTTTAAGGAAGTTGCACTACGAAACAACTTGAAAGTACAGCCGAGTCAGAACGTAACACATTATAAAAAAAGGTTGAAATATTTTTCAATTTAAAAAAATATGTCCAACTTTAACTTAAAGTCTGTCTTCACCCAATGCATGAATCCAATTCGTTTCAGACCAAAAAAAGAAATGCCTTAGAATTTATATAAATTTATAATTTTATAAGATAAGCATGATGTAGTTAGTCATAAAGAATTTCTTTAAAATCTATAAATATGCAGATATTTTTGCTGTAGCAGACAAACACTAAAATCCATTGAACGTTACAGTACGAGAAAAAAATAGATCAATATCATATTGGAAATGAAAAGTGTAACGTAGCAAAATATACCGCTTTTTTAAAGGACTGCAAAAGTACAATATTAATAAAACTTTTTAGATGGATTTTCTCCATGGCAAAAAAAAAATTCAGTCAAAAGTCAATGACTTCGATATGTTTTAAATAGGAGTTGTTTTAATGGAAGTTATCTTTAATCGATTCTGTTACACTTATTGGTCAACTAATTTAAATTTTGCAAAGATAGCAGTGAAATTTATGTGTCGAGGAGGCATGAAGACGAAAAACAGTTTCTTAAAATTGGCCTTTAATAATCAATCATAAAGTCACTTTGCTCGTTACTGGAGCGATAAAAAAACAATAAGTTCAAAAAGCAACATTACCAGAGACATCAGATTCGAACCGTCTTCTAATATTGTAAAATTAATTTCTAATCTAAAATGGTGATGCAACCTGCAGTTGCATTGCCAACCAGCCGTTCTCTCCCTCTAAGAGTTAAACCACTCACACACTTCTTATATTTCTGTTTCTCCTTCCTTTTTCTGAAAAACTAACATGAGCCGAGTTTAAATACTCGCTCGATTTGCATTGCAGTTGCTGCCAACCACAAATCACGAAACTCAAAAAGATCGGGTTCGAATCGGTGTGCTTACTTTCATTGAGATCATGGAACGGGATTGGAAAAACAACACAAGGAGATCATAAAAATTTGGATCCGACATTTAAATGTCTAACAATCGGCCCCCTTTTTCCATTCTCGCACCATTATCTCTTACAAATCAGTAAATTTTAATCTATAATCACATGTTATACAATTTAACACAAAAATTACATTTTATTCACAATCTTTATTGTAATAAACAAACTAATATTTTAATCTTAAAGAAACAAAGTCTATATATTATTCTCTAAAAAGAAATAATTTTCTACAAAATTCTAACAATTTTTCCTTTACCATGGGTTTGGTAAAAATGTCCGTCAAATTATTTTTGGTACCTATATATTTAATTTGGAAAACCTGGTCGTATATCAAATTCCTTAGAAAATGATTACGAACATCGATATGTTTTGTTCTATAATTTTCTACCGGTGACTTTGAAAAACTTATAGCAGCTTGATTATATCACAAAACATTACATTTTCACTTAATTCCAAATTTAAACTTTTATTATCAATTACATTCTTTAGCCAAATGAATTCCTTAGCTGCTTCTGTTAAACTAACATACTCAGCTTCCATGGTCGACAGACTAACGGATTTTTGCTTGAAAGTTCGCCATGAAATTGGAGAGTTTCGTCTATAAAAGTTATGAACCCTCCCATTGACACTCGATCATCCCTATTTGTAGCAAAATCCGAGTCTGAATAACATCTTAGTTTTAATGATTTATAACTTTTGAAAGTTCTAATTTGTATTCTTGAAATACCTCGTCAAATGACTCACCTCGTAATTGTGTGTTACCTCGCGCAACTAAGCGGGCCTTGTATCTAACAATTTTATTATTTTCATCATATTTAACGGTATAAACCCAACGGTTTTCTAAAATTTTTATATTATCCGGATGATCAACTAAATCCCAAACTTTACGTTCCTTCATTACGTTAATTTCTTTATTCATTGCATCATGCCATCTAGATGCGCCTCTGGATCTTATCGCCTGTTTGTAACAGTTAGGAATAGTTACTTCAAACATAAGAGCTTCTTGTTGCTCTGACAAATCTGAAAATCCCTGGGATTCGGTATTATCTGTTCTAAAATTAAATAAACTAGGATCATACTCAATATTATGCCTCTTACAGTATATCTCTATTTCGTTAAAAGATTTCAATCGGGTTGCTTCCCCTTCTATACTATAATATTCGTTAGATCCAGTTACTTTCCTACCTATATTTCGAATCCATTTAACCTCTGTACATGGGATCAAGCTATGATTATCGGAAGGTACATCTGGTTTTTCAGATGTTGAGGGCGTTTCCGTACTTGTCTTTGAAACTAAACGACTCGTTAATGAATCTTTTACTCTATCAAAATCATCCTCATCATCATAATAATCAGGAAGGTTTAAATTATATCCAAGGTTACTATTAACTTTTTGTCTAAAATTAATTCCCCTCTTATTTTTATCGAATCTTACATTAATAGTCTCGAATAATTTATTTTCATCTATTAACCATATTCTATAACCCTTAGTACGTTGTGCGTATCCCATCATAATTCCCATTTTCGCACGCATATCGAATTTTTTCTAATTTGTTTTGGCACACCAGCATATGCCAAACATCCAAAAGGTTTTAGATGCAATACCGATGGTTTTCTACCTGAATTTTTTCGAAAGGCGTTTTGTTACTGTCTTTGTGGCAAATTCGATTCCACGCATAAGTGAAACAAAGTAATGCTTCTCCCCAAAACTTATGGGGAACTTCACTAGACTTAAGCAATGTTTTGATGCCATCTAGAGCGGTTAAATTGAATCTCTCCGCGACCCCATTCATTTCTGGCGTATATGAATTTGTTACCTCATGCTTTATACCCAGTTCTGTCAAGAAATTATCCATATCCTTATTACAAAATTCTAGTCCGCCATCAGTTCTAACTGCTATTACCTTTTTACTTAGAAAACGTTCTCGTTTCTGAAATCTTATAAACGTATGAAATACGTCAGATTTATTTCGGATGGGAAATACAGTCACCTTTCTTGAATAATCGTCAATTATACTCAAGAAATATTTATTACCGCCTTGGCTTTCAGTTGGCATTGGACCACAGAGGTCCATATGCAACAATTCCAATGGACGTTTTGATCTTACGGCCCCCGTCTTTTTGAATGAAACTCTCTTGGACTTTGCCAATTTACACGGTATACAATGAGTCTTACCATTATCAGTTAAGCGTGGGAGACCTTTTACACTATCATTTTTACTAGTTTTTACCAAGTAATCGTTATTAACATGACAAAAGCGTTGATGCCATATTTCTATTGATCCGTTTTTTGTTTTAGCGGTTACATCACTAAAAAAACTAATTTCTTTACTCTTTGGTATAATATAATGATCCGGCTTAAAAAAACACAAATTTTCATGGCGTGTCGCCGAGAACAATTTTATCCAGTCTTTATTAAAAACATTAATTTTACCTTTAGTACCCACAAAATGCGCACCTTTACTTTCTAATCTGGAACCGGATAACAAATTTCTCCTCAACTTAGGATTAAATAAAACATCAGTCAAAGTTATTTCATGAAAACTCCCCTTATATTTTACCCGAAATCTAAGTGTTCCGATTCCTTCTACGGGACAACTTTTATCCTCCGTGGCTAACGACATTTTCATGTTAGTTATCGGTTTAAGATCTAAAAATAAACTCTTGTCATTACAAAAATGACTCGTGGCAGCAGTATCTATTACCCAAACACCTTTATCAGAGTTTTCCTCAAATAAGATACAACTAGTTACGAGTTGTTTATCTAGTTCTAAAAGACTACATTCAGCTTCACAAAATCTTAAATTTATATTAAACTCTGTGTTAAAAGTTTCATTTACAGTTGAAGGAGATTTTTGTAGAGACTTTTTCTCTTTACAGTTTACTTTAAGATGCCCGTACTTATTACATACATAACACGGACCTATAGTCTTAATAGATTGTTTAACATTTTTAATAGTTTTACAGTTAAATACCTTACCACTTTTCTTTTGGTAATCATTCTTGCCCTTTGGATCTCCATGAGCTGCAGCCGTAGCACCAGGTCACGTCTTCAACTTCTTCGAAGTGAAACTGCTCAAGTAAGCATTCTCCGCTTTCTCCAAATCTTGTTTCATCAACTGAAGACGATTGGCTTCTAATATCAGCTCTGCTTCAATTTTGACAACTCTGAAGTCCTCTTCTTTCCATCTGTAGATTTGTTGCACGGTAGACTGGAATTCCTGAGGAAGCCACCTTATTAATTGAAATCCTATGTACAGGTCGTCCAATTTATGACCCGCTTCTTGTAGTCTGGTTGCCGCTGTCTTTACACGAGATATGAAGATTCCAACATCTTCCCCTGGTTGGTATTTTGTTCCAAAAAATTGATCTAATAGTTGAATTACTCTTGCTCTTGTGACTGGTTCGAAGTGATCTTTTAATATCTTCCATGCCGCTACTCCGTCAGTTGTTTCCGTTATCAGATTTTCAAATCTGAACTGATGTTAGTATAGATCAACGTATAACATCTATCCTTACGAAGTTGTAGATCTAATTTTCCCTTGTATGTTGCCTTTTCATCAGGTTGCTCTGGCTTGGTCTGTATTATAAACTGCCAGCAACCATAATGCATTAAGAGTACTTGCATATCATGCTTCCACGTGTTCCAGTTGTTTTGAGTCAACACTGATATCTGGTTGTTAAACTCCATATCTGTTACTCGATTTAGCGTACTAGCAACAGAGTTCATAAAAAATAGTTCTAGACTGGAACAGTATTTAAATAGACAAAGTTCATGGCCTGGTTCAACTGCTTAGCCTGCCTCGACACAGTACATGGACTGGGCCCATAACCAAATTTGTTACACTTATTGGTAAACTAATTTAAATTTTGCAAAGATAGCAGTGAAATTTATGTGTCGAGGAGGCATGAAGACGAAAAACAGTTTCTTAAAATTGGCCTTTAATAATCAATCATAAAGTCACTTTGCTCGTTACTGGAGCGATAAAAAAAACAATAAGTTCAAAAAGCAACATTACCAGAGACATCCGATTCGAACCGTCTTCTAATATTGTAAAATTAATTTCTAATCTAAAATGGTGATGCAACCTGCAGTTGCATTGCCAACCAGCCGTTCTCTCCCTCTAAGAGTTAAACCACTCACACACTTCTTATATTTCTGTTTCTCCTTCCTTTTTCTGAAAAACTAACATGAGCCGAGTTTAAATACTCGCTCGATTTGCATTGCAGTTGCTGCCAACCACAAATCACGAAACTGAAAAAGATCGGGTTCGAATCGGTGTGCTTACTTTCATTGAGATCATGGAACGGGATTGGAAAAACAACACAAGGAGATCATAAAAATTTGGATCCGACTTTTTAAATGTCTAACAGATTCTATATTAAATAACTTCAAGCCACTTTAAAATACCTTCGAAAAACAGTATCACAAATTCGATTGAAAACTCGTCTGGGCACTAAATTGTAATCAAAACATGAAACCAATCCGAAAATTTGGATTTGAAAGAAGTGACTGTATCGCGAAATACTGAACGCGTTGACTAACCTATTTATTTGTGTAGGCAATTTTTCTTCGGTTTTGATTGATGCTTTGTTAGAGAAGTTGAATTCAATGTTCTGTTATTAAATCATTTATTTCATAATTTAAATTCACCTTTCTCATTGTATATATTTTGGATCCATTTGTATATTGACGTCCTCAAGACTATTTGAGGCCCTATATAAATTTATGTATAAAACACTTATTAATGTTTTAATAATTCATTTCAAGTACACATAATAAGTTTTGAATTAATTAGCTTTTGTTAATCGTTAATTAATTAAATTAGTCTTATTTAATTATATATATATTGTCAGGGTTACACAGTAATGTTATTAAATTACTCGTTTTTGCGATCACGAGATAATATTTAGAACGAGCTACTTTTGTATTTTTTTCTTTGGCAACGAGTCAAAAAAAATGTAGTTGATGGAATTCGCTTGTATAAAGTGTGGAATGTTGTGCTGTTCTTATGAAATTTTCGTTTTGAGTATAAACTGGGTTCACGACTGACATTTGTGCGGGGAAACCCCAATGGATTTCGAATTGTTTCCAAGATTAAGGATTTAGAACTGTTTTGAAGAAAGGATTTTGAATTGTTCTAAAGATTAAGAATCGTGAACTGTTTTGAAACTTGGCGACATCGAAACTGTGCTGAAGTGAGGGAATTTCGATTATATCCAACATTTAGTAGTAAGTGAACAATTTTGAATCTCTAGTAAATTGTTTATAAGTTGTACAGTTGAGGAAGTTTATTTTAAAAGTGGATGAGAAATGGCTTTTTTAGGAAGAGCTTTGAAGGTAGATTTGAAGTGTTTGGCGGAAGAATTAGGAGAAACTGTAACGGAAGAAATGAAAGTTCCTGCTTTAAAAAAGTTGATAGTAGCAAGTAAGGAGTATGAAGAGTTGTTCGCGAAAGAATTATTACACATAATAGTAAGCGAAAGAGAAAATGAAATTAAACGCCAAGAGAGAGAAGAAGAGTTAAAGCGCCAAGAGAGAGATGAATTAAAGCGCCAAGAGAGAGAAGATGAAATAAAGCGCCAAGAAAGAGAAGATGAAATAAAGCGCCAAGAAAGAGAAGATGAAATAAAGCGCCAAGAAAGAGAAGATGAAATAAAGCGCCAAGAAAGAGAAGATGAATTAGAGAAGTTGAAGGTAGAAGCCTCGATGATGAGTAAGGGTTTTCGGAGAGAGAGGAATTCTCAGGATGAAGGAATACAAGAACACGTACCAGTTGGATTGCAAAAATTAATGCGTACTTTTGACCCCAAAGAAGGTGATATAAGTTTTTACCTAATACTGTTTGAAAGACAAGCACGAAGAGTCCATATTAAGGAAGAAGATTGGGTAACGAATCTTGTTGGACTATTGCCGTTAGAAATGGCGAATTTGATTGCCAGGGAACCAGAAGAAAAGGCAAATGATTATGAACATATAAAAGGTATGTTATTAAAAAGATTTAAATTGAGCCCAGAAGCATTTAAAGTAAAATTTAAGAGGCATTGTAAATCGGCCGAGAACACTTGGCGAGATTTTGGATTTGAGTTGGCGAACTATTTTAATGAGTGGATTTCGGGACTAAAAATCTACGATTTTGACAGGCTGAAACAACTTGTCATTGTAGAGCAAATGAAGGAACTGGTTTGCAGGGATATACAGCAACATTTTATTGATGACTGGAGTAGAATTGTTACAGTTGACGATCTTACTGAGAAGTTAGATGATTATATATGAAAACGCAAGGCACACACACAATATAACCAGGCCACTAAAGCTACTTTGTCTCAACCGTATAGAAATTCCTATCGAAAAAACCTAGCATGTGCAATAGAAAATGTCATACATTTGGTGAAGTATATAGACAAGAATTAAACAACCGCAGTGGATATGATACGCGAAATTCTTTCCAAAAATCAGTTACATGTTTCAATTGTGGACGAGTAGGACATTTTGTGAGATTTTGCAGGGATAAGAAAGACGGGAGAGGAAAGACCGAGGGTAAAGTTGCTGAGGTAAAGGTATCTGAGGTGCAAGTGGCAGAAGTCAAAGTAGTTGAAGATGAAAGCAAAGTAGTCACAGCGAGATTCAACGGCGAAGTTGTAAGGGAAAATAAGAAATGCAGCGCAGTTCAACTAAAAATGTCTGATCTTAAAATAGTAAAAATTTCGTATGGTGGATCAGAATATGAAGCTGTAGTGGATTCAGGAGCACAAATTAGTGTGTTTAAAAGCAGTGTCGTGGGAAAGAAAGTAGATTACAAAGGACATATAATGTTGCAACCCGCATTTGGTGATTGTTTAAAGGCTGAACTAAAAGAAGTGGATATTGGTTTTGTAACGAATGGGTATATTACGCCCGGTAATTAAAACGGTGGTGGCAACTGTGGATGGGCTGAATACTGACATATTATTGGATACTGAAACTTATGAATCATTATTAGATCAAGAAAGAATGTACAGTCCCAGATTTACAGCAGCTATGAACTTAAGATCAGATTCCTCCAAAAAATCGTTAGATGAGAGTGTAAATACTGAAGAAGAAGAACAAGAGCCAACAATAACAGAATATGATGAGGAGAATGGAAATAACACAGAAAAATTCAAGAAACAACAACAGATTTGTGATACTCTTCAGGAAGCATGTAATTTTGCTAGGTGAAACAAAGGAGGATATGTGATAGAAAATGGTATCCTGTACCATGAAGACCTATTGGGCGGAAATAGGATAAAACAGTTAGTGATTCCTGAAATGAGGAAGAGGAAAATACTAGAAATTGCGCATGAATCAGTGTTCGGAGCACATCTAGGAGCTCATAAAACAATTCAGAGAATCAAATTTTCGTTTTATTGGCCAGTGATGGTAAAGGAGATTAAAGCATATTGTAGTTCCTGTCATGGTTGTCAGCTTAGAAAAGTAATTCGTTCGGTTGACAAAATTCCGATAACACTTGTGTCTCGTCCTGAATTGCCATTCCAAGTAGTAAACGTTGATTTAATTGGTCCAAAGAAAGAATATAAAAGCGATTCAGAACTTACAGGCACCAACGTCCAAGAAACAACTGAGAAGTGCTTTGGGATTGTGCAATTTTTATAGACAGTATATTCCGAACTTTGCAAAAATTGCTCTACCATTGATGGAGCTCACTAAAAAGAAAGTCCCTAATGAGATTCCATGGAGCAAGGAGGCTGAAAATGCTTTCAAGGAGTTGAAGACAGCACTATGTGGAATTACAGAGTTGCAGGTCCCAGACATAGAGAAACCGTACTACTTGAATACGGATGCTTCTCAGACGGCGGTCGGATGCTGTCTGGGTCAACTGGATGGAGAAGACAACATTCATCCCATAACTTTTGGGAGCCAGAAAGTGAACTCAAGCCAACAAAAGTGGTCAACAATTGAAAGGGAAGCGTATGCTATTATTTGGGCTCTAAAAAGATTTGATTACTAACCGATCATAATCCTCTAGTATTCCTCACTAGTGCTGCACCTCAATGTCCGAGATTGCAATTGCAGAGGTAGGCGTTGGCCATTCAACACCATGGCATTGAAGCAAGCCACATGAAAGGATCTAAACTAGTTAATGCAGATGCGCTATCCAGACCGTAAATGTAAACTGTAATTAAATAAGAACTTTATGAAGGATTTAAGATTAATTTAGGTTTTAAACATTTTCTTAGCTTTATTGTTAGATGATTAAGTTAAGAAGAATATTTGTGTAAAATTTAATGTTGAGTATTTTTATGTAAATGTATAATATTAAGATAGTGACTAAACAGTGTTTCATTTTTGGTGTAACGTGTGACCCTTAGATTGTTTTAGCCATATTTGATCTTTGGATCTAATATGACTCTCGGGGGGAAGGTGTCAGGGTTACACAGTAATGTTATTAAATTACTCGTTTTTGCGATCACGAGATAATATTTTGAACGAGTTACTTTTGTATTTTTGTCTTTGGCCACGAGCCAAGAAAATGTAGTTGATGGAATTCGCTTGAATAAAATGTGGAATATTGTGCTGTTCTTATGAAATTTTCGTTTTGAGTATAAACTGGGTTCACGACTGACATATATATATATATATATATATATATATATATATATATATATATATATGTATAATCCAAAATATATAAATACACAGATAGCTATAGAACCTAAAATAACTATACTAAATAGGAAGAAATAGGCACAGTAGTGCAATAGCAAACTCCTGGCCTTAGGAACCAGGATTGCAAGTTTAAATAAGTTTTAGGGCTCGCCAGCTTTCACCTGTAGTTTGTCATACTGCGTACCAAGAGGAAAGGAAAGAATAACATTAGGAGAAATTTAAATATTCTAAATAAAATCACTAAACTAATAAAATATAATTATAAAATTATAGCCTACTAGTATTCACAACATAGATTTAAATTCGATGCGAAATGTAGATAGTAAGACTTACTTCGGGAGTGTAACAACTGGTTATGTTTCCCGCCAAATACAAGAGAGGAATAAGAGTTAAAATTATGATAGAATATAAAGTTTATATATAAATGTACTTTTTAAAAAATCATAAATATATAATGATATAAATATTAGTGGAAAATAAATGAATCCTAGTAATATATATATATATTTAAATAGTATTATTAATTTATTAAACATGTGGCGCCATCTATTTAATAATTGCATAGTTAGTTAAAATATCAGTAATAAAACATAATGTCAATAAGTTATTAATACAAATTGTATATCATTGAGAACTATTAGAAATATAATTGTAAAGAAAGTTAGCAGGATAACCATGTTCAATACATTGTTTAATAAAGTTATTAATATTTAAATAAATATTAGCTTTATCACGAACTAAAACATTATTACGATAATTATAGTTAAAAATAATATTTCTATATATAGATATTCATAAATTTGAATTCCAGTAAGGCACTTTAAGAATGTTAAAATTAAAGGCATCTCTTTTATCATAAATATTACTATATAATTTCAAATCCTTAATATACAATGTTACATCTAAGTAATTAGTTTTAATTGGATTATTATTAATTTTAACTAAGTTTAAGTAAGCCGGATAAAAATTAATATTGGGATTTAAATTATCATTTTTACCAAAAATAATTAAATCATCAATATATCTAAAAATGTAATAGTCATTATTAATAATATAATTATATTCATAACAGTGTAAATATAAATTAGCCAAACTATTGCTTGATGGACCTCCTTGTGGCGAGCCTTTATTTTGTTTATATAATGAACCATTAAAATTAATATAGTTTTCTTTTTAAGACAAAATCTATGAGAGCTTTAAATTTGTTAAAATTAATATTAAGATTATAAATATTGTGGTTTTCTAAAATTACTTTAATAATATCATTGATATCAATGGAATTGAAAAGATCTTCAAAGTCATAACTATGAACTGAATAAATATTTTTATTTTTAAAAAAATCTATATCTTTACTATATTTAATTATAGCTTTATTACATTGCTTATTAATAAAGTTTTGTATAATATTATGAAGTAATTTGCCTGCAGTAGTAATATATGTTTTAGAACCATTTGTCACAGTTCTAAATTTAACAGGACTTTTATGGAGTTTTGGTGTTATGTGTAGAGTTTTAGTGTAAATATATATGGATACTTAATTTTAGGAACACAAAAACCTAATTTTTTATAAATAGCAATAATACGATTTCTAATTTCATTATGTGACAAATCTAATTTGTTAAAAGATTCATTATTTAAAAAGTGTTCATTAAGCATACTATAATAAAAATATTTACAAATCACAGCATAGTTACCAGGTACTTTGTCTATGTAAACTATGATAAAATTCTTTTGTAATTCACAAATTTTCTGTTTCATATCTTTAAAAGTAAATTCATATTGAGAATGGTAGCTAAATTTCATAAGGTCTTTTAAAATATTGTACTTATACTCATCAAATACCTCTATATTTAGTCAATATTTAATTGCAGATATTGTAATAAAATTATATCTATTTTTTTATTAATATGTGTTTTAATAGTATTGTTATTAGAAACAGTTAGTCTGAAACTAGTGCCTTTATTCATTATATCCTTTAAAATTTTGTCATTGATTATGTCTAAGTTGCCAGTAACTACATGTTTATGATTACCGTCATTAAAATCATTATAGTTTTTACATATACAATCTTCTAAGCTAATAGAAGGCGAACTATTATTGTAATTATAGATAAATCTGGCCATCGTTTTGTTATATTTAAATGCTTTCTTAACAACCGCCTTTCTAACCGGAAAAAGTGACAAATGTCTATTAAATACATTAGAAAAGTTAATTTTGTCAAAAGTTTTATTCATGAATAATAAAGTGCAGTACTCTGTAATAGGTTCATTAATTTTCTCAACATTTATTTTGAATTCATTAACTAGATATAGATTTATAACTAGATTTATTAATATTTTTAATAATGTGTACTGCATGACAAACCATTAAGGAATTATTATTTAAGATTTCATTTAATAAAACAATTTCATTTTTATTAAGTCGAAACATGAAGTATTTGATCTTCTTGATATTAAATTTGTTTTCAAAAAAAAAAAAAACATCAATAATAACTTTAATATTGTCATTTCATGATTTTTTATCTCTATTTTTCCTTTTAGTTCTTTTACTTCTAGATTTTCTTTTAGAATTATTATTTAAATTGTTAACATTATAAAAAAATTCTTTATTATTACTCCGTAACAGAATTTGCAAAGTATTTTTAGCAAAATACATAACATTAAGACCATATGTATATATTGTATTAAAACTCCTATAATAAAGGGATTTTCCCACCATAATCTGTGTTTAGTATTTGGAATAATTTTAATGATAGACAATTCAACATTTTTGAAATCATGCATATGAAAGTGTCTAAGTTCAATTTTATTAGAATTATTAAAGTATTTAACATCATGTCTATGTTGATTAATCCTGATGTTAATATTATTTGAGGTCTGTCCAATATATTTATACTGACAAACTTTACAATTTAAAAGGTAAATACAATTAAAAGTTTTACATAGGTTAAATTTAGATTCACAATCATATTAATCCTGATTTAACATAGTGCAAGTCTTACATCTACTATCTCTGCATTTATTGAATTTTAACTTAAGACTATTATAAGATTGAATGTTTTCATAATTGCATGAAGATAACTTATCTTTATTTCCATGTAAAGCTGGACTCTTAATGTAGCTTTTATTAATATTTTGTGTAATGTAATTACTAGAATCTAACATGTTTTGTTTAATATGATTATTATGATTATATTAATGAACTCTTTGTTCCAAAAAATTCTTGTCTTGAATTGTTTAATATTAGTATTACTATAACAATCATTAAATTCTTTAACAGAAATTGATTTCTTTCCCAAATTGTCATTAGAGAATGAGTTATAAAAATCTTTCATCCTAATAAAAAATAAATGTATAAAATGAATATAATCCTGTTTCAAAATTTCAAAGGATAACATAAAAATAAAAATAACAAAGTTTTAAAATTAGATTAAGCTTTCGTTAAAATTAACCAAAATGCGACACCAGACTTCGGACCGATAAGTGGGGTTAAACTAGCCTGATGGTACCAGCCTCCCCCTATTGCAATTTGATATGCTAAAATAAAATGATTCAAATTCATAACATTCAAACATTTAAAAATTCAAATTTCAAAAAGTAAGATATTTGTCATTGTATTAAGAACAACCTTATGGCACAAAAAATATCCAAAAGAGCTCAATTCATAACAACTGAATATCAACCGAAATGTACGCATTATTCAAATGGAAAAAGCACTAAGATCTCAAAAATTGAAAAGTGAAATATTTTCAAACCTCGTATAATCCTCATTGCAATATCTCAAAAATGTCATATGTACTGTAATACCTAAAGAGCTGAATATACAACGAATCTTAAATACCACAAATCATCACCGAATAGTTTCTTAATAAGGTCTTTGAAAAAAAATTAAACTCTTGTCAACTCGACGCACGTGGAAAAGATCTCAATCATTAAGAAATACTCCAATCCAAATCCTCATACGCAATGGAACTTGGAATTGGATGGGTCGTGAAAAATGTCATATTGTGTTGCTGTTACTTATGCCACCTAATCGACAGTAACATCAGATCTTGAAATTCTTCGCGGCGAAGGGCTAGATTTTTTGACGCCTGTCGTTAGCTTTCGTTTTGAGCACCATACATGGGACGGTATGATTTGGCTCGGTTCCACCCCAATTTGAAGGGAAAACACACTGGGAGGGTCAGGGGCCTTCCACCTCACGAGAGGACATGTGGTTCGACGGCTACTTAGAGTGTCCATATGCCGCGAAGGCACTATACATTTACAAACATCCATGCCTTCTTCGGGATTCGAACCCAGTCCCTACGGCACTGCAGTCAGCGTCTCTAACCACTCTACAGGATGGGTGACATGTCATACTGTAGATGTATGTGTATATGTGTCAGCTCCGGTGGTTTAGAGGTAGCGTGCCCGCTTCGTCTATTCAAGTTTGTGGGTTCGATCCCGGCTGGAGTTTATAGATTTTCTGGAAGCAAAAATCGTAGGCACGCATGCCATGTGATTATGTGGCATTCACAAGATCCCTTGAGTATCGTTTTGGCACAGATACTCTCGGCCCAATTCAATCACTGAAAAGAGCTTGAATACAATTCAAGCGTGCAAATTTGCTCGATAGATTTTCCACTCGATGGGGTCGTTGCTGTTAATATGCAGCCTATTAGATGTTGATTCAAATGTTTTCAACCTAACTAATGGTGGGTTTGTCATCTCAAAATGCTAAAAAAGTCTCTCGTTAGAAATCCTTCCTTCCACTCTAAACTGAAATCATGCATTAAAATTGCCTATTCAATCCGGGATCAAATTCCTTAGAGGTGGGAATGTTTTTGTTCTCAATCTTTAAACTTTATCATTTTTTTTCTTACATAATATATTGTAGCTTCCTGGTTTAACTCTTAGTCAACATTTTGAGTATACTTTAAAGTTAATTTCTTGTTTTTTTTAAGCAAAAATGATATATATTTAATAAAATTTAATAATTTATCCCCCTTTTCTTTCTCTTTATTAATTTGTTTATTTTACCCAGCTGTATTCTTCTTTTGTTTGTTTCTTTAAAATATAGATGGAGGAGGTGGTCTCGAAAAAATTTAATCATCTTTCCGGTGCATACATTTATTTTTTTAATTGAAGAACCAATGAGGTTGATTCATGTGACGTCACGATCACGTGTTGAGGAGAGAACGTGATTATGTTTTGGATTGTTTCCCGCTTAACTCTAACCCAACACTTCTTTTGTGTACTATTTTGCTCTTGCTCTTTTACATTATAAATCGATTACAGTAAAAGATCAGATAATTGTATAGGAAAAAAATCTTTTTTTAATATCCCGGTAAAAATATTCGAGTGTTTAGTTAACATGATGAAGCGTAAGGATTTGAAACCATCTCACTTATTATGCTCTGACCACTTTGAATAAGCTTGCTTTCAATACTAAACATTCAGAAATCGTCGCCAGCTCCATTCCTACTATTTTTGTGTTCACAAAAGAAACTTCTACTAAAAGGAATTTGGATAGATATCCACAGGAATGTAAATATTTTTTGTAAAGTAAAAAAGTAAGTAAAAAAAAATATGCAACATTTTTAAAGCTTTTATTCGCAGCACCAATTTATTAAAAAGAATTATTTATCGAGAATTTCATTTTGAATGTGGTAAAAAATTAAGGCATTAAAAATTTTTAATTAAATTGTGTATATTATAGAAGGTAAATTTGTGTGTATATATTGAATATAAAAGTCCTGTTCTCTCCTGAATGGTAAGAAAAAAGTCATTTTTGAATCCATAATTCTTTTACACAAAAAAATAAAAATTATAAAATATTTGTGTGGTGTATCTATTTGTTACGTAGTATAGAGATTTCTTAATACATCTGTTTTTTAGAATTGGACTGGTATAAATTTGTCACATAGATGTACAATTTTTTTTACTATGGATAACATTTATTGATATTTGCACAAGGGTTATCAAAATGTAAAATTCATTCATTTTGATGATAAGTTTCACATATAGACTAATCACATGTTATTGAAGCATAACACAGTATATTGAAGAAATCTATGCAACCCCAGCTGGAATGTATTAAGCTTAAGAATATTCTGGATTTTAATTTTTACATAAGTATTAAAGTCTAAAAGGTTCATCTGTATTGATACTCTCCTGCTTATAAATTGAAGTCCTGAATAAATTTGTTGTATTTACAAATATTGACCCAAGAAGTGTACTTAGATCAGTTCTTTGATCTAAGTACACTTCTTGTAGATTATTGCGAATTGGATTCTGTAGGATATTTACTTTCTAAAAGCAATAGAAATATTCATAAATTTAATATAACCTTTTTCAATTCTCTCTATTTACCCTTAAATGAATAACTTGACAAATTGCTGTGTTCGCAATAATCTACATTAATGCAAAATTCATTAAAAAAAAGGTAATTTCAGCAAAAAAATTTCAAAATTATTTTTAATGGGTTAATTGTCCACAATCACTGATATTTTTATTTGATGTGTGTTGAAAGGGCAAATTTGGAGCACTTGTACATTATAATATCGACTAATTTCTTCAAATCATAAAACCGTCAAATGCTACGATATACAACCAATAGTGGAAACTGTTCATGTTCATCTTTGAACACAGTAATTACAGTGATATAATTTTGTTTAAAATTCGGATGTCTTTTTGCTTGGCGAAATTATTTGGCAGTTTAATACGTATGTTCCAAATTTTGGAATGGTATGAGTACTGATTTAGCATTTCTTAGACAAACTGTGAAGTAATTAATTTTATATTTGAAGTTAATATATTTTCAAACATCAAACTTTAGAGCAAGAATTCTGAATCTATTTTCTTAATGTTGTTTAATTTTCAATTTTTTTAGTATAAATATAATTCTGTATAAAGAATACTTTAGATGCATAATCAGTGATAACAAAATAACATGTCAATACATTAATCCAAATAAGTTTAAGTTTGGATGAACTGAAGTATATTTAACGCTATACATACAATAACTGGTAGAAATAGGTATGCATTAAGTGTTTGTATGTTCAGTGTAAAAAAAATCAAATATTCCCATTAAAACAGAAGATAATGCTTCGTATATTTTTAGAGGAACAGATTGTAGGAATTTTGCAATTAGTGTGAAATTCAAAAAGAAAAAAAGAAAATCCTTTGTCAATTTTATTTTGATGTAGTACATGCAATGTAAAGATTTATTAATAAAAACATTGCTACATTACCATTTTATATGTGTATTTTTTTATTCAAAACTTCTTTCTATAAGTTGCATGATTTAAGTCTTCTAATTTGTTTTATGTAAATTCAGAAAGTTGATTGTATAGTTTTAAGATCTGAAATTTTAAAATTCTTAGGATATTTCATTTAATCTGGATCCATACCATATACAATTTCTCAAAAACACTATGAAAAGTTTTTTTGACAACTTACAAACATAATGCAGTCTCTTGATTTTGCTTTCTAGTTCCAATGTCACATATAGCTGGTTGTCTTTCTTGAATATTTAATTAATTTTAAAGAACAGACAAACCAATTACTTGTTTATTTACTATTAATTGCCCGTGGTGGTGTTTAAAAATTTAAGTTTTTATGTCATAAACCTAATGAGATAAATAAAGTGAGAGAAAAATTCAGAAATTCTACCTAATTTGACTTTTTTTTTAGCTATTTAATCTGTGACTTAGGAGAGAATTTTCTTTAACTTTTTTTTTTACAGAATCATTTTATTTGTTTGGGTTGATGATATTTAATTTTTTTTTCTTGTAAATAAATTGAAAAAGCCATTTATAAGGTTTCCAGATAATTTTATTAGATATTATCAATAAGATAAAAATTGAGATATAATAACAAGATATTATGCACGTTAAATATTGGCAGTTAGATCCTCTATTTGTCCTTATAGTATAGTGTTACATTCATAGAGTCAGCTTTATTTACTTATAGTGTATTCATGTAATGTTAAAATTAAGTGTCAATAAATAATGTATATTAAAATGAGTATGATTATTGAATAAAACTGTCCGATAACAATTTTATGCTTCATTATACGCGAGAAATTTTCATGAAAACAATTTAATTTGTTCTACTATAAAATATTTTTTTTAAAAAGCCTATTTCTTTAAGCATGTTTCTTAATTTATTTTTAAAAAGTTAAGTTCATTTCTTTCTGAATATTGAAAACAGGCATTTCTAAAAAAATTCAAACCTTTTGAAGGGTAATAATTACAAAAGAAGTCAAACAATAAAACATATCAAATGTTTGTTTATAATTAGATTATTTCAGATATCCCAAGCCCTTAAATGATGTTAAAAGAAATTTCATTTCCATCACAGAAGAGTTCCCAATTATTAATCAAAAATTTTCATTACTAACCAACTATTATTTTATACACTGCTCTCAAAAAGTATAAATCTCTTGTTAAACATTAGAAATAGGCATGAAAATTTTTAAATAAACAAAAATATATCCATGTAATTGTCAAATCTTAGTATAAATTCATTTCCAAAATTATATTTACTTGCATTTCATGTTTCTGAATGTTCCATACTTTTCTATGAGAAATTATGGAGATAGTATTTCTAAAAACATTAAATATTTGCAGCTGGTAATTACTAAGGTAATCAGACAATGAAAGGTATAAACATTAACATTTCAAAATCGGACCATTTCATATGTACATGTTTCTTATAAATTACACTATTTTATGAATTTATGTGGAGTGATACACTATGTACCAAGAAGTAATTGTACACATATGAGAAGTTTTTCCAAATTCAATGGTCTCAATTCTATATTGTAAATCATTCTTGTGCGTAAATAAACATAATAAACTACATGAAAACAAATGACTTATTATAAGGATGCTAAAAATAATCTAGAACTATTAATAAATATATAAAAAAAACACTGCAAGAAGCTGCCGGCTTCACACACTAACACCAAATGATAAATATACTAAACTGAAACAAAAATTATGCTAAAAAATTACGAGAAAAATACTTCATACCTAATTATTAAACAAGGATAATGCAAAAATATAATAAAAATAAATAAAACTTCAGAAATAAGCTTCACACACAAGAAGTAAACATATCAAGCATACGAAATTTACACTCTGATTCAAAACGTGGGGAAATGTTGGGGTCCTCGTCATGTGATTTCGACTTGGCGTCTCAATGTCGTGAATCAACCTCATTAAGGGGGAAAATATCAACAGGAAGCGCTTGCGCCAACTGGATATATGATTAAAAACATTTTATATTATTTATAATTAATTTTTTATTTATTATTTTTTGTTATTATTTTTGTTTCCTGTCTTTCTTTCTCTGTTTTTTGGCCCGTTTGGTTCATTTGTATCGGATAATCTTATTATTATTATTTTTTTGAATTTGTAAGAAAGTCGGAATATGTATATTCTTTCTTCAATCTCTTATACTCTTTATGTTATTATTATTTTTATTATATTTGCTTTGCATATTTGTATTACGCTCCCACACATGTATGTATATGATGCAGTTACCTTTAAATTTGTATTTAGCAATTTCACTGTCTTCTAATGCTCATAAAATGTAAACTGATTTCTTTTTCAATAAAGTCTGGACGTGGAAGTGGTTGTTTTCCGAGGAATCGGTTTGTAGCTCTAAACCCTATTCGGGTGAGCTCGGTTCCTTTGGGCATTCCTCCTCCTCCTCTAGATCCAGTGGAATAAATCTCTGCTTTTTAAATGTTTCAAAATATCGATCAAAAACTTTGTTTTAAAACATTTTTTAAAAAATTTTATCATCTAAATCTAAATTTTCTATAACGTTATAGGATAATCCCTTTTGGAATGCAAAGAAAAATTTCTTAATATTGATGAATTTTTCAATATTCTATGTGTACTCCAATTATTATTTCTTATGAAAAATTTAATATTACGTTCCTATAAATACTGGAATATGCAAGTAACTCTTCCAGTTCCGGATTTTTATATAACACTCAAATTAAAACCTTTTTATGGGAATTTTTTTTCTAATTAAATATTTCTGTACAAATTGCTATCAATAAAAAAAAAAATGCAAATTTGAGGTAAAAAGACAAAAAATGGATAAAAATTCCTTTTCAAGAACAAGTTGAATATTAATCAAGTGTCCATAGATCTGAATAAAAAGTAGGATGAATCATTTATATATTGCCATAGATAGAAGTTTTTTATAGAATGCTAGAAACCGATTGTTTATCTCTTTGATATTAAATTTATGTATTCATGTGGATAGTTGTTTTCTATAGAATCATGTATTCACATTGACTATAATAGTATCTGCGCATATGATTGCATAATTTCCGTCAACTTTGTCGACATAAACCAAGTATTTTACACATACACTGTCTACCAATAAGTAATTGGATACCTGTGATAAAAGAGATAAACCAAATTGATTTATTTTCAATAAATGGCAGAGCCTCCACCTGAAGCAATTACTGCATTAACACTCTGGGGCATACTTTCCACAAGTGTTTGGATGATGGACAGTGGTATTTTCATCCACTTGGCTTGGAGAAATTAGGCAAACATTTTCACCGATTTTGGATGATTGCTACACACCTTAATTTGGCGATACAAATCCTCCCAGCGGTTTTCTATAGGATTCAAGTCTAGACTGGGCAGGCCAGTCGAGTCGGTTCACTCAGTTCTCATCATACCAATCCATGATAGACCTCGCAACATGTCAAGTTGCGTTGCAATCATGTAAGTAACAATGATCCAACCCGTCAAATTGTCACGACATAGGAAGTACATTCTTGTCTAGAAAAGTGAAATAGGAGTCGACTTTGAGCTTAACATCAATTGGGGGCTCACAGTCCATACCACGAGAAATATCCATAATTCCACCTCCGCCAAACTTTACTGTAGGCTTTCTGGCAAAAGTCTTTTTCTAGGCGTACACCAAACCCAGACTCTACCATTCAACTGGTAGAGATTGATTCATCACTCCAGATAACCTGTTTCCACTCATCTAAGGTCCAATTTTGAAGTGACCTGCACCATATAAAACATCAGCGCGGTTGGATTTTGTACTTAAAAGCTAGTGGGTGGCAGCAGGACCATGGAAATCAAGCAAAGGCACTTCCTTGCTGATGACATTTATTGAAAAAAGCAATCCCAGATGCTTGTTGGAACTTCCGGAGTATGTGGGACATTGATTCAGGACGGACTTTTCAAACTTCTTCGGACAACTCTCATTAGTCTATATCTCTTAGTTTCGTGGGTCTGCCCGTGTCGAAACACATTTCGATAATCCTCACTCCGCTTCAACTTTTTAATGATACAATCCACTGTCAATTTTGCAATGTTTAACTCATTAAATTTTACAATCGGCTATTTCTGTGATATCCAACAATTACGCCCTTCTCAAAGTCAGACATGCATGAGACTAATACCGATATGCTGCTTCCTACACGATATTTAAGTACAGAAGGCGTAAGGTAGACCACGACTGGACGAATTTGCAAATACTTACTGGTAGATAGTGTATCTTCGAATTGATTACGCCTGAATTATTTTACTTTTTCAATTTCTCCTATTAGTTCACTCTCTTCCTATACACATAGAACTTGTTCAAATTTTCAATCGTTAATTAAATATTTTCTATTCATTCGTTAAAGTTCAAATATATATTTTTTAACTTGCAGTGGATGACACTTGATCTTAATACAATTTATTCAAATAATAATTCATTAATTAAATTTAAAAATGAATAAATTGTAACAAACAAAGCAATAGTCCAACAGCATTTAAAGAAATGAAAATAACTCGTTGTGTCCCTGTAGAACAATGGATAGCGTGTTTGTTGTGAATAAAAATGATTTGCGCAAATGAGTGGCAGCATGGCGCCACGTTTTTGTAACTGTGAAGATGTTGTGTGACGTCCTTATGTTCTGTATATAAAAAGGGTGAAGCAATCACGAGTGTTGGCTCTCGCTCGGCAGTTCTGAATAAACTTAGTTACTTTAATTGACTGGCTCAAGAATGAATTACTTCCACCAACGCCCAACATCTAGTAGATGCAGCTCACAGAATTCTAGCATTGATTTTGTTCTTTACATAGATATTGTGAGGGAAACTGAAACCGAATTTGAATTATTGAATTTTGAACTATTGAACTTTGAAATCTTTGAACTATAAAATGAAAGTGAGTGCCTTGAAAGCGCAAAGAAATGGGCTGAGAACAGCATTTTCTCTGTCTGAAAAAGATTGAAACCGAACTGATGAAAAAATGAATGAATCTACTTTCGATTCTGAAAACTCAAATCACAGATAAATTTCAGGTACTCGACACTTGTCAGAATCAAGTTTCTGAACAACTCTTGTAATTGGAAGATGCCATGAATGAATATTTGGATGATATGGAAGATGTAGAAAACTACCATGACCGTTACATCAAAATGTGTTCCCGAGTAGATTTGAAAATACGAGAAACCGTTGTTCCAACCGAAACTGAAAAGAGAAGCTTTAAATTACCGAAAATCGAATTGAAGAAGTTCAGTGGCGAAGCTAAAGATTTTTTGCCTTCTGGAGTCAGTTTCAGAGAATTCACAATGATAAAGGCATTGCGGAAGAAGACAAGATGCAATATTTATTGCAATCCATAGAACCAAAATCGAAAGCAGAACGATTAGTGTTGAGTTTCCCTGCAACGGCAGTAAGTTATCCTAAAGCCATTGATCAATTAAAAGAGAGATACAGCCGTGAAGACTTGCTAGTACAAATTTACGTACATGAACTTTTTAGTTTAGTTTTAGTTTCTGGAAGAACGAAAACTGATTTGCTCACCTTCTACGATGAATTTGAAGGTAAATTACGGTCATTGGAGAGACTTGGACGAACACAAGAAAAATATGGAGACTTCTTAACACCGTTGGTATATAGAATCCTGTTTACCCGGAGAAGTCCTGGGGGCCTGGGAGTGAAAACGGAATGCTGAAACAGACGCCAAAGGATCGCGTACTTTAGAACATTTTATGCCTTTCCTTTGGCCTGGATGTCCAAGGGGAAGAGATGATGCAGCTGACTAAATCCGGTTTCGGCTCTCCTATCCGAAAGAGAGATCCCCCTACTGCAGTGTTTCTCAAAGTGTGGGGCGCGCCCCCCCTGGGGGGGCGCGATGACCCTACAAGGGGGGCGCGAGCGTATCGAAAATTTAAAGATTTTTTTTTAAAACAAAGAGAAGTAAAGAGAAGTAAAACAAAATGCTTTCTTCCATAATAAAAAAATACACACAACAACACACTGACATAATTTATATTTATTATCTAGCTTTTTTCCGTCATCAAATAGCTATCTTTGATCCCAAAACCAAATTAAAGAAAAAAAAACATTTTGTTTTATTTGCTGTTTTTTTTTTCTCAATGAGAGATTTTTTTATTACGTTTTAACATAAAATATTACTCGTTAAAAGAAAAACGAAACCCAGACCCTGAGAAAAATTCTAAGAAGATAAACAATTCACCGCTGCAATTATTATTGAAATACTGTACATTAGTTGTAGAAAAAGAAAAGAAAGTCATGATTCACTTTTCAGCCAGGCTGCATAGTACGTTTGCTAATCCTTTGATTGACCTTCAATCTTATGGTATGGTTATTATCAATATTAGTTCCCTCCCATCTTTCATGCGTTTGCTTTTCGCTTAAGGAAATTGTAGATAATTGAGTTTTGCGATATTTGGAAAAGAATTGATTGGTTTAACATTTCTGTAGGATAATTAAAAAGTGTCTGATTTGCGTCAATTATTATGGTCTTGTACTTTTGAATAAGTTTAGTTCAGTTTTATTGGATTTTTTCTCAAATCATCAAAGAATTGAATAGTCCTTGAAAGAAGGTAAGTATACTTTCTATAAATTAAAATATTCACTAGAATTCCGATTTGTATCGTGTACAGTAAAAATAATTCTAAACAAATGATTGGGGTGACTGAGTCCCCCCGCACTACCATTAATGTTAGTATCGAGTACGCGCATGCTCCCGGGTTAAACTTTTTGAAGTCTTCTCGCTTTAAATGTTAAAAAGTAACACAATTATTCTTCATCGGAATTTTATATTCTTTTTCATAATTTAACATTAATTCTAAATGCTAATTGTGTGAGGTTTAAAATTACAGTTCTTTTAAACAGTTATTTACAATTATAGCATTTATCTAAAAAAAAATCATTTTACATTTTTGTATACAATGTCGTGCACACAGTTTTACTCTCCTTACAGTTCAGCTATTATATCAAGAATAATGTTTTATTTTTTAAAAAAAAATGAACTCGTGCGAAGAGTCGGTGTTTCAGCCAGTATACGTTTGATGTATCAGTACTGAAGAAGGTATTTTATAAATAATTTCTTATTACTGAATTTGGCCGCGGTAGCCGAGTGGTATAGGTATCGGATCGTGGCTTGCCTTGTCACGAATTCGAGCCCATTACTACTAAAGACCCGCCATGTAGGGCAGCGCTGCATGTTAAATCTGTTGAGAGTTGAAACTTTTTTCCCGTTGGTGTGGTGTGGTAGTTAGGAGAGCAGGTTGCCAGCTCAGGTGTCATCCACGTCACTTGACCATGGTTCAAAATTACGTGGTCCGTCGTCAAAAGCCCTCGAGCAGCTGAACAGTGCGACGTTAATATTCAATCAATCAATCTTATTACTAAATTAAGAACAAGTTTAATAATCCACGGGCTTTTCTTGTAGAGGAAAGTTTTTCAAAGGAAGGTTTTAATATCAGAAATTGACACTTAAAGAGTTATTTTTCTATATTTAGCTGAGATCTATATTTTGTCTTCAAGGCATCCACTGCAGAAAATCCGGTTTGCAAAAGGTAGGATTTTGAAAATGGTAATAGTATACGAAGTGCTTTTGTTTTCAGTACAGATAATTCCTCATCCACCTCTACCCCTAATTCAAAGAGCGATTTATTACAAAATTGCCTTTTAATTTTTCACTGCATGTGAAATCTATGAAGATTTCTTCTTCGGAAGTTGAGAGCCCTTCTGAGTATCTTGAAATAGATCCCTAATCCACTCGTAACTTGCTACCAAGCTGTCCTCATCCAGAAAATACTTTTTAAAAATTCTTTGCCAACATAGCTAAATGATTTTACATGTTTTAAAAACAACTTTCACATGTTGTTCTACAGATTTGTAAGTTTTAACACATATCGAGCTGGGGCTTTTTTTTCCATCATTTACTTCAGTAGTGGTAAATCCAAAATTTAAGTATTTTTGTGAAGATCGCCTTGATTTAATTTTCGAACCATGCTCGTTCGTCTGTGTACTTGTTGATTCTTTATTATGGTAGAATGTTTGCTTACGACTTAAAAATGTATGTATGATATTGTTTTAATCTACTGCCGTAAATACTTAATTACCGTGAATTACAATTAATGTGGAAATTAAAAAAATGTACATTCAAGCTAGATTCGGTAGCTATAGGAGTATCGAGTCGACCAAAACTTACTGGAATTGTACGAGGAAAAGCATTTTTACATGTTTTGCGCAGACGTCCGATAGGTTGCCCAGACTCACGCAAACGTACCCTATAATGCCAGATGTGATGGATATGATAGAGAGCGACATTGACTAGACTATTTTTCTAATGACATTTGTGCTTTGAGAAATGAATGCTGAAGGAAATAAATCTTTAATTAAATACATCATTTTGCGATCTGTTCCAATTTAAAAATTAGAGAAAGAAAATAACATAATTCTAAGTAATATATATTTTAAGTAATTTTCTTAAAATATACATTACTTAAAATATACACAAAATTTAATATACTTATCGTATTAATTTGTACGGTTTATAATTAAGATCGTATTGTAACTTTAGCGTCTCTTTTTATTACAGTAAATACATTATTGTTGTACAGGGGGCGAGACAAAAATTATGATTGAAAATTGGGTCGCCAGTATTGAAAGTTTGAGAAACACTGCTTTTAATGTATGAGTGGCGCACAGAGTATTTTAGGACTAATTAATTAATACTAAATTAAGAACAAGTTTAATAATTATTAGCTACTTCCATGGGCTTGTCTTACAGAGCAAAGTTTTTGAAAGGAGTTTTAAGATAAGAAATTGACCCTCTGAGTTCATTTTCTATATTTAGCTGATATCTATATTTTGTCTTCTAAGCAACCACCGCATTTTGTAATATGTTCCAATTTAAAAATCAGAGAAAGGAAAAATAACTTAGTAATTATCCTATTACTTAACTTTTTTTTGCTTAAAAGTAACATATACAAAATGTAATACTTATGTCATGAATTTGTACGGTTTATAATAAATATTGTTGCTTTATCGTAAAAGTGCATTATTATTGCATTCAGTAAATTATTATGTATAAGGGGGCGCGATAAAATTGTGATTGAAAAGGGGGGCGCCAGTATTGAAAGTTTGAGAAGCACTGCCCTACTGAAAGGGTTAAACCGACTGAATTAATGACTGCATCAGCCCTGGTGAGCTCTCTAAATGCTTCAGGTAAGAAAATCAATAACTATATTTTTTGTGAGAAATATCATCGGAGTGAAAAATGTTTTAAAGCTAGAAAAATATCATTAAATGCAAAGAGACAATTATTATTAAGAAAAGGTGCTTGTTTTATATGTTTAAATAGATCTGGTCATTTAAGTAAAAATTGTGATATTAAAGATAACAATAATTGTTCTAAATGTAATTATTCCCATTTTGAAATTATGTGTCCAAAATTAGATAAAAATTATGATCAAAAATTGTTTCATAAAAACTGAGAATGCTCTATCAAGTAATTGCAACAGAAATGAAAATATTTAATTTAAAACTCTCTGCGTTTTCATTCGCGTCAAATGTCAAGAAACGAAAGTTCGAGTTCTGTTTGTGATTCAGCTTATGAAAATGGCTATATTAGTGACAGTGTTACTAGTATAATCCATTCTTTGTTTGGGGGGAATGAAATGAAACCGAAACATCACAAAGTGTTTTCCATTGAGGTTAATGATTTGAAGCGCTCTTGTGTGTGTAGTTTTGAAGAGCTATCAGATAAAAAATATATGAATTTATTTCTAGGATTGAGGATAAATGTATTCTAAATGAGTTAAAAAAAAAAGAAATTATTTTATCGGATTTAAATTGGAAAGAAATGGAGTGAGTGAGTGAGTTAATATTAACGTCGCACTGTTCAGCTACACGAGGGCTTTTGGCGACGGACCACGTAATTTTGAACCATGGTCAAGTGACGTGGACGACACCTGAGCTGGCACCCCCCTCTCCTAACTACCACACCACACCAACGGGAGGACGCTTCAGCTCTCGACAGATTTAACGTGCATCGCTGCCCTACACGGCGGGTCTTTAGTGGTACTGGGATCAAACTCATGACATGCCTGCCATGGTTGGATACCTTAACCACTGGGCTACCGCAGCCCCTAGGAAAGAAATGGAAATTGGGCTTTTAATTGAGGCTGATAATATAAAAAAGTTATTGACTGGGAATTTAATTGAATTAGAATCGGGCTTAACAGCTATTGAAACTAAACTTCTTCTATTGACGTTCCCATTTTAACACCATTTAACGCGGGACTTTTGCGTAGATGGTTGCAACTCTCCTATTTATAGTTTTTATTTTTACATGTAAGTTTTTATCCTAATTTTTTCAATAAAATTTTTTTCTTAATATTCCTCTCTTTGAGAGATACATTAATGTTCTCTTTTCATGATTTTATTTTACTCTATTGTCAGGTTTATCATCCACGCGTTCTAGAAATAGGATTAACTTTTCAACATGGCTCTGTTTTTTCTTTTTTTTTCTATTATGTCGAAAGTGTCTGCTGTACGGGGAAGGGGAATTCATAAAATATTGCTTAACCCTCAACCGCTGGCCTAATTCAGCGACAGCTTTAGAAATCATAATAGGGATCCAATTTAGTTCAAAGACTCTTTTTGTATCTACATTTGTTGCGTCTCTTGAGCTCCAATTTCTTTCTTCATGGCATTGTAGGTTTTAGAACTTTTTCACTTTTATTTTATTATGCCATATATATATATATATATATATATATATATATATATATATATTACAATTCTATAAATAAATAAAAATTTAAAACCACAAAAGTATCCTAGAATACAAAAACAATAAAATATCAACGTTCTCAAGCAAAATTAAAAGTTTACAAGATAAAAATTTATAAAATATTCAAGCGCAATCTCGGACCTAGGACCGACAAATACCAGCTCAATGAGGCCAACCTTACCACCATCGCAACCCGGCAAGCCAATTTTTAAACATCCATATTCTCAAAAATTTAAAGTTTTAAGAAATCAAGACTTAAAAACCCATACTATCTGCCCCATTCCCTGAAAGATATCATAACATAAACATTTTAAAATTCCAAAACAACCAAATGCAGAACACAACTGAACCACCAAACATCAAAGACAATGCATCCATCCCCAAAATAGAAATAGAGAGAAAAATCATCACTAAAATCTCTAACCTTTGAAATTTTAAATTAAGAACCTAGTATATTCACAAATGAAACACTACCAAACACTAACACACAAATACCCCAAATACCCGAATAGGCAACAAATTCCAACTGCACAAATAATCAAAAACTCACCCAAGAGCACCCCAAAAATCAAATTGAAGAACGGCACTCAATTTCTTAATACTCATTTACACCTCCCACAACAACACAATACCCACAAACTTCACGTTATAATCCAAAAAATAAATAAATAAAATAAAATAAGAATAAATACTGTTTAATTCAAAAATACTCAATTTTATTAATATTTATTTGTATAAAGAAATTCTCTAAATGGTAAGGGTTAAATTCCTTAGAATATTAATAATTTATTACTCGTATTATAAATTTATCATTTTTCCTAGTTAGATATACTTATAGTTACCTGCATATTCAAATTATAGTTAAAATAATTATTCCCTTAGTTTTATTTTAACCAAAGTAATTTTTTTTATATTCCAATACATATATGATCCTAGTGTTCCTCAAGTAATGGTAGTAACTATTCAATTATTTTAGTTCTATTAATTTCATACTTTTGCTAAGTGCTACTATTCAGCCAATTCCATTGTTTGAATTTGGGTGCAGAATCTGGCAATGACTTCTTTTGTGTATTCACATTCAGCGCAGTTTATGCATTTTTGAAGGCACTTTTTTGGGAACGGATATAGATCTTCTATCCATTATTTTGAATAGGATTCAGTTCAGTATATCAGTTATTCGGGATTCAGTCAGTTCAGTTCTTCGGGATTTTGTGCGTTCAGATCGTTGCTTGACAGTCAGAATGATTGGGGAAGAGTTGAATTTGAATCTCACCACCGTTCATCAGATTTTGACCAATGAATTGAAGATGAGAAAGATCTGCGCCAAAATGGTTCCGAAAAACCTTTCTCAGTGAACCGTTTCTTGGCCAGTCAGAATATTCCTGTTGCTCCTCAGCCCCCTTATTCGCCCGACTTGAGTCCTTGGGACTTTTTCCTCTTTCCCAAATTGAAGAATCCCCTTAAGGGACATCATTTTGGGACACTGGAAAACATTCAAAGGGCTGTAACCGACCAGCTGAAGGCTATTCCAATATCCGAGTTCCACCAGTGCTATGAGGAGGGGAAGAAACGTCTCCAGCGCTGGGTGGCTTCAGAAGGCAGTTACTTTGAAGGAGACAATGTTGAATTGTAAGTTTATTGGAATAAACAAGTGAAAAAAAACCAATCTCATTATTTAATTTACACACACACACACACACAACACACTTCGTATATATTTAATTCTATTACTTTTATAAATTCTAATAAATCTTTTCTCTAAATTCTAATATCTGGTTTATATTACAATTTCTCTGTTTTTGTGTGCTTCAGCTTTAGTGTTATATTAATGATTCATGTTCCCACAGTAGAGAATGTTAACTGTATATATAAACTGAATCAATCAATTGAGAGAACTCGGATTATTTTGTATTAATTGAAGGTATCTAATTACATATTTTGTTTTTGAAATATTTAAAACACGATGGATAAAAATTGCTTAAAATTTATATTGTATTAGGAATAAAAAGGCATGTATTGCTTAAAAATTAAAAAAAATATTAATAATTTGTATTTCATTGTTTAATGAGTAGGAAAATGAAGTATTTTCCCTTTTTAGTTTCAGTTTTCAGTTGGAAATGTAACATTTACTACAAAGGCAATTAGGACTTGATTTCAGTGAACTGAAACAAAAGACCAACGCTTTCAAACCATGTGTGAAATATTCTACTACTCATTTAATGAAAAGAACTGTGAAGGTTTTGTCAACGGAATGCCATTATAAATGCAATTCCATTTACTACAAAGGGATGTTCTACTCATTTACAAAAATAGTTGAAAATGCAGTTAGTTTAGTCGTAGACTGCGCAAGTGCTTTTGAGCCTTTTCTATCTGCATCTTTCTACGATTCTTTGGCTTTTTCCTTAACAATGTATCTTTTCCAATTCAACTCACTCCAACCTTTCTAGCGATGACCTTTCCATCATGAATGATGTCTCGTTTCGTATGCATACGACCTGACCCCATTCCATAGCAACTGTTCCTATTGAAATCTCCACTCAAATATGCGAGAAACCCAATGAAAAACAGATCCCAGAAATCATAGCATGTTTTCCCCTTTTTTCGAAACATTTTTTTCTTTTAAGGTATCCGACTACTTTCGGAACCGTGATTTTGCAAAATCATATAAATGAATAATATTTAGGATATTTAGTGTCACTTAGATTAGAAAATGTATATAAAATTGTTTTAAGAATAGTATTACAATAAAAAATTATTTAAGTACAATATTCAGACAAAAAATTAACATATGACAAAATTTCAAAATATACTCCTTTTGTGAAAAAAGCTTCTATTAGAATAATATTTTGCCCGTATATAGCTCAGACCTCTGTTCAGAGGCTCAACTAGAATTTTCGAAACATATAACTTTGAAGTGGATTTATCCATATTTTGCAACAGAGGGGAGAAATGTTAAGGAAAAAACGCCGATAATTATTTGAATTGGTAATAACTCTGAAAATAATGTGAATTTTTCAAAAATTCTATAGTTCAGACTCTCCGAAGAAGTCTTTACTTTACGTAAGCAAAATATTATTATTATAGAAGCATAACAGGAGAACGTTTTGAAAAAAAGGTTATTCTAAGTTAACTTTTTGCCGAAATATTGTATTTAAATAATTTTTTTGGTCAAAATATCCTTAAAACAATTTTATAAATGTATTCTAGTCTAAGTGACACTAAATATCATGAAAACTATCCATCTATACGCCTTTTTAAAAACAAGGTTCCGAAAGTAGTCGGATACTTTAAAATTTCTTCATTTTTCCTTTGATAAGGAATTTTAAAAATACTTATCAAAATTTGAAATGATCTAAAAATAATAGAGCTTCCTTTCACATCATTTGCGCACACAATCATAAAATTGTTATGGTGTAAAATGTAAAATTTTTGCTTCATAATGCCAAGAAAAATATTAAATTAAAATATTTAATTTTTAATATGTTTTGAATTTATTTAAATCTTATTTTTATAGCAACAAAAAGTTTTACTCGGAACCCCCTAACTCGAATGCCCGATGCGATACGATCGAGCATTGAGGCATACACGCACGTTCTGTATGGTGCCTTGAGACATTTCGTTCCATATTTGCTGTAACATTGCCTCTAATTCCTTCAAACTCGTGGGATGCGCAACTCGCCGTCCCAAGAGATCCTAGGTAGGTTCGATGGGAGACAAATCTGGGGATCGGGAAGGCCAAGGAAGGGCAGTAAAAGAGCGGAGACAGTCTTGAGATACCCTTGCCGTGTAAGGCCGAACATTGTCTTGTTCAAAAATGGCTCCTGGGAGCTGTTGCATAAGTGGCAACACGTGTGGTTGCAGGATGTCATGGACATACTGCTGGGCTGTCATGGTGCTACGGATCAATACTGGGGGTGACCGTGTATTGTAGGCAATATCACCACATACCATCACACCAGCTGTGGGAACGGTGTGTCGCTTTAAAGCAAAGGAGGATTGAAAAGTTCACCACGGGTCTCCACATACATACACGATTGTCATCACCTCTGAGATTGAATCTGGATTCGTCGCTAAGAACGATCTGGTTCGATTCCGCTGCAGTCCAGTTTCCTCGTGCGTGGCACCACTCCAAATAAAGGTGTAGATGGATGGGCGTCAAATGCAGCGCACGTAATTGATACCGATATCCCAAATATCTTTCAGCTAGGCGCTTTCGTTTGGTTCGATAAGACACAGGGGCCTCTAATGAAGGGGCTACCTGTGCCTGGATGGCAACCGATGAAACAGTTGGCTGTACATGTACATTTCTTATGATGTGGCGGTCTTCTCGACGACTGGTCTGTCGAGGGCGTTCTGAGTTTGGTCTTTCTGTAAATGACATGTCTTGTATCCACTGGTCCGAACACCTCCTCCCAACAC
The DNA here is from genome assembly GCA_019973935.1 of Trichonephila clavipes. Classification (NCBI taxonomy): domain Eukaryota; kingdom Metazoa; phylum Arthropoda; class Arachnida; order Araneae; family Nephilidae; genus Trichonephila; species Trichonephila clavipes. The sequence goes on along the minus strand of BMAU01020033.1, from coordinate 73,749 downwards.
AATCAGAGCGGCCTAATTGACGAGCTACTGACCTAGCTGACCACCCAGCTCCTCCATCATGCCAATGATTCTCCCCCTCGCAAACTGTGACAGCTGCTCATATTGTCTTCGAAATGGCGTAATGGCATGTCTACCTCAGCTCTTTCTTTGTAAACGATTCAGCACACTCAAACAAGCTTTGGTTACCTGTTTTATACTCCACGAAGTTAAACACCTTCTACCGGCTATTCGTAATGCACAATCACGCTGTATTTCGAATTATTTGCATATCTCCCCGTCATGTACCTTCATGCCAAGTTTCGTTACGATCCCTCAATTATTTCTTGGTGCCCTAATTTTTTTTGTGCATGAATGTATATATATATATATATATATATATATATATATATATATATATATGTGTGTGTGTGTGTGTGTGTGTATTATTATCCCGACTATTTAAAAATATTAAAAACTAATTATATAGGTAATAATGAGTCAGCTAACTTTTTGGACCTTCAATTAAATGTTAAGAATAATTTTCTAATAAGTAATATTTTTGATAAAAGAGACTGGTTTGATTTTAATATTATAAAAATATCTTTCTGGTGTAGTAACCTAAACCTATCAATATTTAGAAGTATTATCTTAAATTTTATAAGGATTTTGATTTAGTTACTGATAATATATTAATACAAAGTAATTATTTTAAATTTTGCAATATTCGTCTGGAATACAATTATCCAAGTTAATTTATTTTTAAATATATCTATGTTATATTAACTCTATTTTTAATAAATATTATTAATTTATTTAAAATATCTTATGATTCCTTTAATTTTAAAATACCTTTCGTGATATCTAGATGACGCCTGTTTTTTTTTTCTTCTTCTTATGTTAACACATCAATTTTTCCATCAGTTTGCACAGGACTTTGGGAAAGATGCATGTCTGCAATTATTCTGGGACTCAATACTACATGCAAGTTTTAATATCCTAATTTTTTTCTATAGAATTTTTTCTTATTATTCCTCTCTTTGAAAAAGAAACATTATAGTTCTCTTTCATTAATTTCATTTTATTTTACTGTCTGGTTTATCATATAAGTGTGTTAGGAATAGGCTTAACTTTTCAACATGGCTCAGTTTCTTTTCTATGCATGTCTGCACTTATTTTGAGTTTCATTATTAAGTGTATGTTTCTGTATCCTAATTTTTTTCTATAGAATTTTTTCTTACTTTTCCTCTCTATGAGCGAAACACTTTTGTTCTCTTTTAACAATTTCATTTTACTTTACTGTCTGGTTTACATCTTCTTAGAATAGGCCTCATTTTTCAACATAGATCTGTTTTTTCTATTGTGTCAATTTCTGCTGTATGGGGAAGGGGGATCCATAAAACATTGCTTAACCCTAAATCATTGGCCTAATTGAGCAACAGCTCTATAAATCACAATAGATCTCCATTTTAGCCTAAAGACTCTTTTTGAATCTTCATTTGTTGTGTCTCTTGAACTGCAATTTCTTTCTTCATAGCATTGTAGGTTTTCCAACTCTTTCACTTGGTATCTTATTTTATTTAATTACACTATATATATATATGTATATAAATTTTATTCAAATTGTCAGTAGTTAATAAAATACTTTCTATTTATCCATTGAAGTTCGAATACATTTTTTTAAACTTGTAGTGGATGACGCTTGGTGTTAAAACAGTTTTTCAAATAATAATTAATTTATAAATTAAAAAATGAATAAATAGTAACAAAAATAATAGTCCAACAGCATATATAGAAAGGAAAATCGTTCGTGTTGTCCTTGTAGCGCAATGGATAGCGCGTTGGACTTCTAATTCAAAGGGCGTGGGTTCGAATCCCACCTGAAATGGTCTAATTTCTGCGAATGTGATTTCTTTTTTTTGCTATACTATTTTATAAGAATAATTAAATTTAATTAATGAATAAACAGAAACAAGCAAACAAAAAATAGTCCAAACGCCATATTTAGGAAGAAAAACTGCAAGAAAATTTGCTTTCTATTTTGCCACTTTATATTGTGATTTTGTCATATGTATATACATATTTATATTAATTGTAACTATTTAATAAAAAGTAACTAAAATAAATTTTTCTTTGTTGATCTAAGTAGGAATTGACTTATAATTTGTTTTATATGTTACTTGTTTGCAATAAAGTTACATAAATCTATTTTTATTCATATCTCTGAAAATAACAGATATTTTCATTTAACATTCAAGATATTTCAGTTTATTTTTATTTGTGAAAAAGGAATTTTTTTCGTATAACTTGTTAATTTTTAGGTGAAGAATAAATAAATATAACCTTTATATTATCTTTCTTAATTGATGACACAAATGACTGCAATTTTCATCCTAACTAAGCAACTTTCTCGTTCTTATTTTACTTCATTTCACTTTGATTTGTTTGAATTTCTGAACAATCTTATTTTTGACTTGTTTTTGGTATCACATTTGTCTTCCGAAATAAATTTTCTTCCTTTGTTTGGAAGACTTGTTTTTCAGTAATGCATTTTAACAATATTGCCTGATGTGTTCTTTTCAACACTAGATTTAAGATGTAAGATAAATTAAACATATGTAATAATTTTCCAACCTTCAGTTGAGCTCTTGTTAAGCTCTTTCATGGAATGATTCCAAAATAGCTGAAATGAAATGAAAAAGTTGTGGGTTCTTTAGGATGTTATTTTGAATGTTTGAGAAAGACCATTCATTTATCGATGAGAATTGGGTAATTTTAAGACGACAGATACGGAAACTAGAAGACCTTCGTTAAACATATAGGCAGCGACATCTCGGGGTCGAAAGCTCTCAGTTCATTCGAACTTATCTAAGGTATCCCATGATTGAATGTTTGCAAGCTAATGGATTGAATACGATGTAGGATGCATTATTCAATCAGCTCATTACAAAATTTGAGTTGCAGCTCATTTACTATTCCCGCAAAGCACGGAAAATTAAAAAGGACTCAAGTTAATACAGTATCTTGGAGATCTCATGTCTACAAAGGATTAAAGAAAAGCTTTCTCAAGACAGTTAGAACAGAAAATCTTGAAACACTAAACATGCACGTAATATGTGTGTGTAAATTAAAAAATGGAATATCCTTACAAGTTGCATAACAGCTACGTAACCTATTTCACTTTTCTAATAATAATTTGGATGCATCGTCCACACAAAAATAATAAACCTTTAATAACTTTTGTAATCTCATTGCAGCTTGATAGAACTGATATTACTTTTCGGGTTCAAAAGAAAATACATTCTGTTGTCCCGGAATTAAAAATGTGAATTAAAAACTATTTAACTTCTAAAAAAACTTCTTTTTGATCAACTACAAGATAATTAGAAAGGAAATAAAAAACACTGAGCTTTCAACGGGAATGGAAACATTCCAAAAACTTCATTGAGTGACAAAAGTTACAGCTTTTAATTTTGAAACGAGATGATAAGACAAAATATGAAAATATTCAAAACAAATAGATCTGAATATATGCAGACAATTTTTCACAAAAGCTGTAGTAAAAAAAAACCGGAAGCATGCATTTCAAATGGTTTTTGTACCAGAAACAAAATCTTTTATTACATAATCTAACAGTTAAAATAAAGTGACAAATATCTTGCTTTTATGTGGAAAACAGCAAGCACTAAGATATTACATCCTTTCTTAATTTTATTTTTTTACAAATTTTTATATATAATCATGAGAACTGATTCCTGATAATCGAAAGTAGATGACTTCTTGTAAATGATTTATTTATAAAACGTTTATAAAAGCTTGGAGTTCTGAATATTCAACAAATGTTTTTCTTAAATGAGTTTTTACTTTGATTTAATACAAAACCTTTGAACCAATGTGAGTAATTGAGTTATTCAGCACCCATGGCACCCCGAAACAAATGTACACGTTGTTCCAGAATGACACCCCGATAGATGTAGCCTGTCATCGTTACACTCTGAACATGCAGGTCAGTTCTGGAACCAAGAATAATTCCTCCCCAAACGAGCCATCCTGCATCACCGTAACGGTGTCGTTCAATGGTGTTCTCTTGGTGGTATCGGGTACCTGGTGCTCTCCATACTAAAGTGCGGCCAGAATCAGACTGCAAACGAAACCTGGACTCGTCGGAAAACATCACACAAGACCACTGTTGTGGTGTCCACAATGCATGCTCTGTACTCCACGTTAATCGCAGGTGACAGTGAGTTGCGGTAAGTGGAACACATCTGACAGGCCTACGAGCATATAGACCAATGTGCCCTTAGCGTCTGTACACGGTCTGTCTTGAAACTGTCGTACCGGTAGCTGAAGAGAGCTGACGAGACAGGTCTGATGCTGTTCTCCGTCTGTTTCTTTTGGAAGTAACTTCGAAATACCGGTCCTCATTCGGCGTTGTAACTCGGAGGAGACCTGTGCTGTAACATCTACTCACATTACCATCATCTTGGAATCGTTGCCAAAGCTTGGAGATGACACTCTGGGCTATTCCAAGTTCCTCGGATACTTCAAGCTGGGTACGTCCACATTCCAGTCGTCCAAAAATTCTACCACGTAAAAAATCATCCAAATGCTTCCTTTGTGCCATAACTATGCGGTTATTGCACTGAAAGGCTTTTAAAGCGCTTGTGAACAATTTTACTTCTTTGCCACCATTCCTTATATACCCCTCTCTTACACTCTCGTCATTGTGACGTACTATCCGCGCCATCTTGTGGTTTTCTGTAATTTGCATATTCTTCTTCAAGATGTGTGTGATAATTCTAAAAGAGGAAATTTTTATTTTAGAGTTCAATTTCTGTGTGATTCTGAATTATCCTTAATTTATGGACATGAGTGTATTTAAAAGGGTAAGTGGATTAATTTGAAAGGATCCAATTCAGGATGTGATAATTGAGTAGGATATAGGAGTCCCTGTAAGGGGGGATCATTTCCATTATCGTAATATTAGCAGAAACATTTCAGATTTAAAAACATTTTCATTTAAGGTTTCCACAAATGGAAGGAACCGAAATATTTAACAAAGTTCTTTTTTGTCACTGCATTTAGTTATCTAAAACTTTTATCTTTTAAATGTTTTCTATTTTATAAATTTGAAGTGTATTACAACCTCTATGCATTTTTAATCCAACTTCTAGACAGGGAAACTTAAGGATGGTGAAAACGAAAAATTTATAAATTGTTTTTTGTTCGAGACGGGTTCAGTCTTCAATAGAGATGTTTCTAAAAATACATCTGGCACACAGTTTGGATTCCTTACGATTCTTTGTCTGCTTCGATGTTCTTGTTGATTTTCTACTAGGGAGTCTCACGTTTTTACAAACTTTCGATAATGCCAGTGAATAGAAATAACGCATCTGTTTTTCAGCGAAACGAAATGCGATGTTTCACTGAAACAGTTAACAAGACCAACAATTTGTGTCTACGTAGAAAACTGATAGCAATATATTATTTAGGCTTCTTTTGAAATCCTGATGAATGGATTGATCCAATTCTCCTGTATTATGAAATGTATGGAAAAAATTGTGAAAAAAAATCTTTTCCGAGGCAAATAATACTTTATGTCGAAGTTTGAATTTTCTTGCACATTCTTCGAAATCTTGATAGTGATCTGATGAAGGATATGCGAGGATGAAGAGGATTCAAAAGAAATCATGAAGTCATTCTTACGTCATCTTAAAGAGATTTCTCAGTTTTGGGGATTTTACAATTTCTCTGGAAGAATTGAAAGGAATTTTAACTTTGTTTTTTCTCTATACAAGAGGATACTTTAAATGAGGCAATATTTTAATATTAAAATCAGATATTCAACGTCACTCTCATTTAGCCAAAATAGACCGTGCGCATTCGAATCCAACTTTTTTCCAATGTCAATACTACTGAAAATCGGGAACGACTTAGAATCAAAAGCGGAAAACTTCGTTGGATGGGGAAAATCGAACATGATACCGACGATTAGAGCAATTACAAGCTCATGTACGTATTTAAAGTTTTTAATTCTGGTAAAACAAGTTAATTATTTATTTCTTATTAGTTGTCATTTATGTATTTATTTATTCGATATTGAATATAAATACACTTTTTTACACTCTCTATTTTTTCACAAAAACATGTTGAGAACTTGGGATGCGGATTAGATTTGAAATTCAAAACGCTCCAGTCATACATATTGACGATAAATCGTATAAAAACAAAACGAAAATTTTATTCCTTTTTTCAATTCCTGCTATTAGTTCACTCTCTCCCTATCTTTATATAAACTCCTGTTTGTGAAAATTGCAACACCATGAAGGAAGCATCATAGTTGAATGAAATTTAATACATAGTTGAGTGGTAATGGTACAAATAAATGATTACATTTTCAAACCAAACAAACAATTAAAAGAGACAGAAATTAGTATTTTGTGTGGCCCCCACGCGCCGCAATAAGAGCTGCTACACGACGCGGCATCGAGTTAAACAAATTTTTAATATCTGTCTGCGGAAGAGTATTCCATATTGTTTGTATGCGCAACCAAAGTTCGTCTGTCAAAGCAACAGGACGAAGATCACGAGCGATACGCCACCCAACGATATCCCACTCATGTTCAATCGGTGACATATCCGGCGAATACGCAGGCCAAGGAAGAAGCTGTACCTGCTGCGAATCAAGATAGGATTTGACAGTCTTGGCGACACGTGGACGTGCATTATCCTGCTGAAATACAGCCCCTGGCAATCCTTGCAGGAAAGGAATATCTTAGGGCTGTAAAACTTCGTTTATGTATCGAGTACTGTTCAAATTTCCCACAATTAGTAGCAATTGTGATCATCCATGATATGCTTTGGCACCCCAGACCATAACTCCGGGTGTTTGTCCACTGTGGCGTTCGATAATGCACTCCGGAATGTGCCGTTCACCGGCATAGAGCCTGACTCGAATTCGGCCATCATGGTGCCACAAATTGAAGCGAGATTTGTCAGAAAAGACGACCTGCTGCCAATCAGCACGCCAGCTCCTATGCACATTGGCCCAGAGTAGTCGCAGGCGGCGATGGTTTTGCGTGAGAGGAATCCTGTATAAAAAGGAATCCTTGCGCGCAGCCCACGCTGCAGCAGACGTCTCCGAATTGATGAAGCACACAATGAAACACGTGTAACTGTTGACCACTGTGCTGCCAGTTGTCTAGAAAAAGCTGTGCGGTCCGTCTGAGCCATTCGCACCAGGCGTCTGTCTTCGCGAGCTGACGTCACATTTCGGGGTCCACTCACGGATTTCCGAGCTGTCCGACCCTCGTCCGTCCACTGCTTCGAAACACGCATGATTGTGCTGCTGTTACGCTGCACACGAGCGTCTACTGCACGATAAGACAATCCAGCTTCACAAAGGCCGACGATTCTGCCCCGTTCAAACACCGAAATTTGCTCAAATTTCACTCTCTTTCATCGACGAGGCATAGTAAAGATTCAGTTAACGTTTACACTAGCATATAACCACCGATAATAATACACGCCTCGCTACAGCTGTCTATTTATATTCGGTTTGATCTACCCTTCAGAGGGCGCTGCTCAGCATACGCATGCGCTACCGGTCTGCAATTCTAATCATTTACATATCATGCCCTACTTTACATTTCCTGAAAATTTCAGCTCACTCGCGTAGGTCCTTCGTGGTGTTGCAATTTTCACAAACAGGAGTATATATATATATATATATATATATATATATATATATATATTTATATATATATATGTATATATATGTATATATATATGTATATATATATAAATATATATATGTATATATATATAAATATATATATGTATATCTATATATATATATATATATGGGAAAATGACTACAACCTAAGGAGGATAAATGCTTTATTTAACAACATGAAATATCTAAATTATACTGAACAGCAAAGGGGAACGTCTTTCTCCTACGTCTAAAGCTTAGCGTCCCTAACGTCCGTATACATATTTTCCCGTGTGTCCTTTAGTCGGACATTCCTGACGGGGTGTGACGTCAGTGTGGACTGCTCCAACCTAAGTACAGGGGGAGGGGTTGTCCATTGCACATATCCAACCATACATTGGCCATCATGACCGAGAAGGCGACCTCGCCTGATTATATGAATGATAAAATGTACAGATACATAGTAATGAAATATTAAAAATGTACACAGTTACACAATAGATGAAAGAATTATACACAACAGAAAATATCATCAAAGAAAAAGTACAAAAATAATGAAAAATAAACAAATTTAAAGTAATATTTCATAAATAGAAAAAATTTCATACATTACCACTGGGGTAAAACAAATTTTTTTAACGATACAAATAAGATCAAGGCTAAAATAAGAATCTGGAATATATTGAAGGAACATATTGAAGCAAGATGCTCCTACTTCTAAACACTTAAATTTGTACTAAAATGAAATAAGAAAATGTAAGAGTCATTCAATATAAAAATGGAATCAAAAATAAATAAATAGATAAAAAGTCTGTTCGTCTGTTGTCCATAACGAAAGTCTTTCACAGGAAGAAAAATTGTGAACAGTTTTTAATGGAGAAATCAAGTAGAGTTAGTTTGGTTTGGCCAGAGTTTCACGAATTCTGCACAAGTAGACGTTTTTGATCGTCCGTCGACAAAATCACACTTTTCTACGTCATAAGTGTCATTGTGTGCTTGACTATTGTAATTTTGTATGCTCCGAGTTATTTTTGCTTAAGTTTCAAGCCTGGATCAAACTGAGTGCGTTTAATTGCTACTAGGTCATGTAGTTGATATTTATGAGCTTGTCTGCGCCGGAGATTGTACGTGCGGCGATTCTCATCTTGAACTTTGTAGATTTGCTTTTTGGCATCTTGACGGAGAGCATCACGTTGTTCTTGGAATTGAGCTGTAATCCCATCGTTAAGAAGTTCGACAATCTCAATGTCCTGGCAAGACTTCATCTTGGTGCCGAAAAGGAGCTCAAATGGAGTCATCTTGATGCTTCTTTGAAAAGTTGAGTTCAGGATTTCTTGCAGGTGGGGTACGTGAGAGTACCATTTCTCAGGATCGTCGACAGAAAGTTTTGACAGCACAGCAATGATGGTGGAATTTTGTTTTTCAATTTGGCCATTAGATCTTGGGAGACCAGTTGTAATGGAGATATGAAGGATGTTTTGCTTTTTACAGTAATCTTCAAATGCGGATGAAGTAAATGCGGATCCTTTATCAGTGATAATCCTAGCGGAGTTTCCGAAGACATGTCTTTGGTTTTCTAATCGATTTATGACTTCTGCAGCGTCCGTAGATCTAGTGGGATACAGCCATGTAAATTTACTGAATGCGTCAATCACTGGAAAAACATGCTTATATTTCTTAGAAGTTGTCGCTAGAGGACCCAAATGATCTAGATGAAATGTATGGAGCGGTAAATCGTTTTTTTCTATCGGGTTAAGCGTACCATCTTGTTTACCACGTTTCCGGTTTGTGAGAATGCATGTACACAGTTTTGAATGGATTTTTCAACTTTGTCTTTAAGTCGTGGGATGTAAAGTTATTTGCTAACTAAATCTTGTGTGCGTAGAACAGCAAAATAACCACGTTCATGTGCAGTTTTAATGATGTTAGCCTGCATTTCATCAGGTACCACTAGTAAATCGGTGCCATTGACTGTTTTGTACAGAAGTTTGTTTTTTACGATATAGTTATCATGCGGCGTTGTTTCTAGAAGCGTCTTTATCGCTGTTATTTGGTCATCAGCCTGTTGTGCTTTGAGAAATTGAAGATGGACACTATTTTGGATTAGCATACAATGTGGAGGTCGACTGAGAGCATCCACATGAGCCATCTTTGAGCCTGTACGGTGTTCTGTTGTATAATTAAATTCTTGGAGATAAAGTGCCCATCTGGCTATCCTGGGGTTAAGCTCTTTTTTTCTTAGTGTTTTGACGAGGGCGTCACAGTCAGTAATAATTTTGAATGATGTTCCTAGTACATAGATGCGAAACTTTTTAAGTGCTTCGACAACTGCAAGGACTTCTAGTTCAAAACTAGTGTACTTTTTTCATGGTCTGATGTCTTTTTTGACATGTAGAATACAGGGTGAAACTGGTTGTCATGTATGGATTTTTGGAATAGGACTGCACCCAAACCATCGATTGACGCGTCAGTGTGAATCTCAGTGGGAGAATTTTGGTTAAAAATACTTAAAACGGGTTGTTGGGAAAGTAAGTATTTTAATTTTTGAAATGCTGTCTGTTGTTTAGCATAAAATTGGAAAAGGGAGTCTTTACGAAGGAGGTCACTCAAAGGTTTTGCTATGGTCGAATATGAGGGTAAAAACTTTCTAAAATAGCCAGTAAGACCAAGAAATCGGCGAACGTCTTTAGTATTTTTAAGATTAGGATAATTAATAACAGCTTTAGTTTTTGAAGGAGAAGGAAACAATCTACCGTTTTCTATAATATGGCCAATAAACTCAATTGTATTATGTAAAAATTGACATTTTTAAAAATTTATTTCAAGTCCGTAATCAGAAGCTACCTCTTGAAAAATTTTTAGATATTCAAGGGCTTGGGACTCATTAGCAGCGGGAATAACGACATCCTCCATATATGGGAGAACAATACGTTTCGAAATCAGATGTCGGAAAATGGCATTTATGTACCGCATAAAGGTGGAAGGACAAGTACTTAGTTCAAAAGGCATTCGTCTAAATTGATGCTGACCATTGTGAGTAACAAAACTAGTAAATTTACGGCTCCTTACATTTACCGCGACATGGAAAAATCCATTTTTTAGATCTAGAGTAGTAAATATTTTAGCATTTTGGAGACCATCTAAAATATCGTCTATTAAATGAAGAGGATAGTTATCTTTAATAAGTTTGCGATTTAAGCGTCTATAATCAATGCAAACTCTTGATTTCCGTCTTTTTTCTTTACTACCACAACTTGACTAGCGTAAGGGGATGAACACGGGTCAACAATTCCATTTTTAACCCATTCATCAACTTGAGCGTCCACTGTATCTCGTTCAGCAAATGGCAAACGTCGGGGCTTATGAAATATCGGTTCGTCGTCGGTGAGAGCGATGTCAAGCTCAATGTTTACAGTTTTTGTTTTTTTAGGCGTGTATGTCGATAGCAGTTGTTCGACTTCAGCTCGATTATGTTGAGAAGCATTTGGACCGATATCAAATGTGAGTGAACCGTCAGAAATCGTCATAATAAAATTTTCATTTGCATTATCAGAAGGCCTTAAAATTTGTGCAAATTTTACGCCTGTAGGCGATATATTTAGATGTGCTTGTTTAATTACGTCACAACCGATTATAAGGTCATAATTTGTACAAGAATTTGGTACAACAGAAATAGTAACAGGGAAAATTTGATCATCGATAGTAATTTCAGAATCAAAAGTTCCTATCACATTAATTCGCGAAAAACCAAAACCTGTTAGTAATGTGTTGGTTTGTTTCAGTGGCGGTGCATCTATATTTATGTAAGTAGAATTTCTTAATAGTGTTAAATTGCTGGCTGTGTCTACTAACCCGTTAAGTTTACGGCCAAAAATTGTTACGTCTTTACACATATTAATAGAAGGCAATTTATGCTCAGCATTTACACCAGAAGGTGGTGTATAAGTGTTATTTAAGTTAGCTCGTCGGCATTCAAATGATTTGTGACCATAAAGATTACATGAGAGGCATCTGGGGCCACGTGAATGATTAGGACAAGATTTTGATAGGTGACCTATATCATCACAATTAAAATAACGTTGGGGAATTTTAGCTGCGTCAGAAACGTTAAATCTTGTGGGTTTTCTTTGGAAGCTTTTTTATTTAAAATCGCGTCCTCGGCTTTCATATGAATGACGAAAATTCGGTGAATTAGAGTTATGTATTCCCATGTTTTTAATGACAGTTTCATAGGTACGTAATTTCTGCTTAAATTCGGAAAATGAGGTTGCACCATAGAGGATTATTTTATCTGAACGAGGCCCATCAATTCCATTAATGACGTACTGGATAATTGATGCTTCGTCAATTTTTGAATCACATCTATTTGCTAATTCACGCATGGAATTAAAATATTGCATTAAAGTCTCGGTTTTATACATTTTTCTTTTTTTCTAATTCGCGGTGAATTTCTATGGAAGTAACTGAATCCGAAAATTCTTCAATTAAAGCTTTTTTGAATGACTCGTATGTATTTAAATTTCTTTGTGAAAAAAGAAATGATTTAGCAGTTCCACATACTAGACGTTTCGCGAATATTAATTTTTGAGAAGAACTGATAGCTGGGAATAAATCAAAATTTTCTTCAACATCGCGAAAGAAACTATTTACAGAATAGAAGTCTTCACTGGTAAATTTCTACTAGTCGCCGAAATATCCCGCAATAAAGTCCAAAACTGGGTATTCATCTCTGTAAGGGAAGCATCGTTTGAATAGGGAGGAAAAGTATTTTGTGTACAAAGAGATGAAACGTTTTCATGTGCCGGCATGAAAGAATAACCTTGAACGCTGGGTAGGGGTGCATTACTGACCGGATGTTGAAAAGGGGAGTGTTGGTCTGTCCCTTCCGAAGAAAAATTCCTGTCTAACGTGATTCGTTTTTGAAACGTGGTTTTTGAAACTACGTTTTCGCCTTCAGAAAAGGATGCCTCCAAATTATTTAATGTTAGTTGGAATTCATCTAAGTTCGTCAAAGCTTTAAATATACTATTGCATAAATTTTGCTCATTTGCTTCTACGTCTAAATGCAATAAATTAGCGACTGAGATAAAATCAGGCGATAAAAATTCGGTTAAAATTTTTTCTTTGTGTTCTTCAACTCTAAACTCTTTAGGGAATGTAGAAAAATTTCTTATATTATTTCGCGAAGAACGGTCAAATTCGGTGAATCCTAATATAGAATTTAATGTTTTTACAGCACGAGTTGTACCACATTTCAACGAACTAGCAATTAAAGGAATATCGCCTAATTTAATATTTTTACAGGACATCTTAATATACAAAATTAATCACTTTGAAAATTTATAGACGGTGCAAGGTTGTAATCAAAATTTCCCTATCGCACTCTGAGTTAAAACTACTAAATAGAGTAATTTTAAAGCCAAAATAAACAAACAAACAAAATACGTTTAATTAAATTTTGCCTACCTAGGGTTGGGGAGCAGTCCGTACAATAAATCCAGAACCAGTTGAGGCACTATAGAAATCCAAGAACAATAAAGTCCAACAGCAACAAGTCGTTTTTACGCTTTTTGCAATGTAGCGTCCATTGAAGAAAAATATTAACGCATCTTAAAAATTTTCTCTCGTCTAGAGGAGATTTTCCTTAATATGCAAGAAAAAGGTCAAGCCCCCAAAATATGGGGAAATGACTACAACCTAAGGAGGATAAATGCTTTATTTAACAACATGAAATATCTAAATTATACTGTACAGCAAAGGAGAACGTCTTTCCCCTACGTCTAAAGCTTAGCGTCCCTAACGTCCGTCTACATATTTTCCCGTGTGTCCTTTAGACGGATATTCCTGACGGGGTGTGACGTCAGTGTGGACTGCTCCAACCTAAGTACAGGGGGAGGGGTTTTCCATTGCACATATGCAACCCTACATATATATATATATATGTGTGTGTGTGTAATATATATAAATATATATGTAATATATATAAATATATATATATATATATATATATATATATATATATATATATATATATATATATATATATATATATAAAGGGTGTTTTTTTTTAGAGGTATAGAACTTTAGATTGCAATAAAGCAACGATGCATTATTCGATTGACATGAATTTTTTTGTATTCGAAAGATAATCTTGTGTCATTACATTTTAAATATGATTTCTGGCATGTGACTGCCACGGCTGGCTCAGATATAGTCCAATCTGGACGTCCAATTTTCGATGACTTTTTCCAACATTTGTGGCCGTATATCGGCAATAACACGGCGAATGTTGTCTTCCAAATGGTAAAGCGTTTGTTGGTTATCCGCATAGACCAATGACTTTACATAGCCCCACAGAAAATAGTCTAGCGGTGTTAAATCACAAGATCTTGGAGGCCAATTCACAGATCCAAAACGTGAAATTAGGCGGTCACCAAACGTGTCTTTCAATAAATCGATTGTGGCACGAGCTGTGTCACATGTTGCGCCGTCTTGTTGAAATCACAGCTCCTGGACATCATGATTGTCAATTCAGGAATGAAAAAGTTAGTAATCATGGCTCTATACCGATCACCATTGACTGTAACGCTGTAGCCTTCATCGTTTTTGAAGAAGGATTCCACCAGCCCATAAATCGCACCAAACAGTCAGTTTTTCTGGATGCAACGGTGTTTCGACAAACACTTGTGGATTAGCTTCACTCCAAACGCGGCAGTTTTATTTGTTGACGTAGCCATTCAACCAGAAGTGCGCTTCATCATCGCTAAACAATATTCGCTTATGAAAATCGGGAACAACGGCAATCTTGTTTTGGGCCCATTCAACGAATCTGCGCCTTGCTTGATGATCGTTTTGATGAATTGCCTAACCAAACTGAGAATAAATCACTTGACAGCTGTTAATGCCAACTTAAACTTCTATACCTGGGAAAAAAACACTATTTATATATATGTAATATATATATATATATATATATATATATATAAATATACATATATATATGTAATATATATATAAATACATATATATATATATATATGTAATATATATAAATATATATATATATATATATATAAATATATATATATATATATATATATATATATATATATATATATATATATATATATATATATATATAAATATATATATATATAAATACATATATATATATGTAATATATATAAATATATATATATATATATATATATATATATATATATATATATATGTATATATATATATAAAAATGTAATATATATATAAATATACATACATATATATATATATATGTATATATATATATGTAATATATATATAAATATACATATATATATATATGTAATATATATATAAATATAAATATATATACTAGCCGTTACCCACCCGCTTCACTGGTATTTCATTATGTTGTATATATGTATATTGTGTACATATATATTAATTATTGATATCTAGCATTAAGAATTCGATTGTATAGAAAAATATATTTATAGCTGTTCAATTCTCGCCCCTTGATATAAAAAGTACATAAATTATAATATCTGATTTCTATTTATATCTAAAATAGAAGGAGAAAGATTTTTTTCTCTCACTTAACCAAATAATCAAGTGGATTTCCACCAAAGCAACTTTCAGTGGATCTCTACACCATAAAATAAACATGCGTTCTAAATTTCAAGTGTAAATCTAACAGAGCAAAAACGGAATTTTTATCATCAATATCTCGTTGAGAGCACTCTTAGGGGATTCCAATTCAACAAAAGAAGCATGCAAACCGATTTTTAATATTGTAGTCTTAGCAGTTTGAAAACGGGAATTTTGTCTATCAATACCCTCCAATAACTCTCCCCGCTTCCCCCTGGAGTTGATTTCCGTAAAATCCATTCTTAGTGGAACTCTATTCAACTAATGAAAAGTGCTCAACAAATTTCAAGTAAATGAGTTAAATTCGAAAACAGGAATTTTTCTATAACACGCCTTAATCCCTCGCAACCCCACTCCTTTGGGGGTCTGTTTTCGCTAAAATCTTTGTAAAAGGAAAATTATTCCATGAACGGAACATACCTTCTAATTTTCAAGCAGGTGTTTCTATTAGTTGAAAAGCGGAAATATTTATTTATTACGCCCCTTAATCCTCTCAGTGACAATTGGGGATCAAATTTCTCCAAAACTATTTTGTAGCGGATCTCTACACCATGAAAGGAAATCACTTATACCAAATTTTAAGACTGTACATCTAATAGTTTAAAAATGGAAATAATTATCTATAACGCCCCTTAAGCCACTTAGGAAACGATATTCACAAAACCCATCTTACGGCGTATTTCTACTCAGTGAATGGAATCTGCTTACTCAATTTCGAGATTTTACGTCTAATAGTTTAAAAAAGGAGTTAATTGCCTATAACGCCCCTTAATTCTCCACAACGCCACTTGGGGTCGATTTTTACATACCCATTCAGTAGGGGATCTGTACTCTATGAAAGGAATCCGCTTATCAAATTTCAAGACTGTACGTCTAATAGTTTAAAAATGGAAATAATTATGTATAACGCCCCTTAAGCCCCCGCAATGCCACTTAGGAAACGATTTTCCCAAAACTCCTCTTATAGCGGATCTCTACTTAATGAATGGAATCAGCTTACTAAATTTCGAGATTTTACGTCTAATAGTTTAAAAAAGGAGTTAATTGCCTATACCGCCACTTAATTCTCTACAACGCCACTTGGGATTCGATTTTGACAAAACCCATTTTCAGCGGATCTCTACTCTATGAAAGGAATCCGCTTAACAAATTTCGAGACTGTACGTCTAATAGTTTAAAAATGGAAATAATTATCTATAACGCCCCTTAAGCCCCCGCAACGCCACTCAGGAAACTATTTTCTCAAAGCCCATTTTATGACATATCTCTACTCAGTGAATATAATTTGCTTATACTAAATTTTGAGATTTTACGTCTAATAGTTTGAAAAAGAAGTTAATTGCCTTTAATGCCACTTAATTCTCTACAACACCACTTGGGAGTCGATTTTCACAAAACCCATTCTGTAGGGGATCTGTACTGTATGAAAGAAATCCGCTTACCAAATTTAAGACTGTACATCTATTAGGTTAAAAATGGAAATAATTATGTATAACCCCCCTTGGAGGTCGATTTTCGTAAAAATCGTTATGTAAGGAATCTCTACTTTATGAAGAAATCTGTGTACCAAGTTTCACGACTGTATATCTAATAGTTTAGTAATGGAAATAATTATCTATAACGCCCCTTAAACCCCCGTAACGCCCTTTGGGGTTCGAACTTTGCAAAATCCGTTCTTAGCTGACGTCTACTCCACAAAGGGAACCTACCTACCAAATTTCAAGTCTGTAGGTTTAATAGTTCCGGAAATATCGTGATTAGTCAGTGAGTCGCTTTTTCTCCCTTATATATATATATATATATATATATATATATATATATATATATATATATATATATATATATATATATATATATATATGTAATATATATAAATATATATATATATATATGTAATATATATATATATATAAATATATATATACATATATATATATATGTAATATATATTATAAATGTAAAAGTTTGTGAGGATGTTTGGAGGGTCTTTCACGCAAAAACAACTGAATGGATTTTAATGAAGCTTTGCAGTAATATAGCTTATACATCAGAATAACACATAGGCTATAATTTATAAATATATTGTATAAAGTGTCCAAAATAAAACGATATTTGTTAAGTAAGTAGGAAAAATTCTGCCATCTGCAAGCAATTCTGGCGTGCGCTGCAAAAAATCTCAGCACAGCATATATCTACCGTTTGTTTGTGCAGAAACACTTTTTGTTTTGTCTACGTAAGGCGCTCGCTTCTAATTAATTCCTGTGATCAGCGTAATGCCTTTTTTTATTTTAGAATAAAACTAAGTTTTGAAGGGAGAGGTTGTTATAAATCTCTCTTTATTTTAATGTTTTTTTTTATGATTTTATTATGCACATTAGCTAGTAAGAAATTGATTTTTTTTCAAAATAAATGCTTTTATCAGTTCTGGTAAATAAAGTAAATAAACTTTCTCTTTCACACTGCATCATTTGGACAAACTTTCAAAATTTGTTTGTGGTTAGTAGTTAATTATAACGCCATAATTTTAATTGAATAGGCAGATATTGCGTTTTTAAGTATAAAAATAATTATAACTACCGTACTGTATTTTTTGGAGTGTGTGAGTGAGTGAATATTAACGTCGCACTGTGACGTGGACGACGCCTGAGCTGGCACCCTCTTCTTCTAACTACCACACCACACCAACTTAGAAGGAATATTCTATCAATACTTAGACCTTAGAAAATGATTTGATTACTTATTTTAAGTGAATGGTGTATATAATTAATTTTACAGTGGAATATCTTTAATTAATTTATTAGCTCTAAAGGATTAAATTTTCCAAAGTGGAGTATTTTGTTTATGTATATCCGTTAATTTTAAATGTAGTGATCCAAACAAAAAATATCGCATGAAAAAAACTGCAGTAAATCATAATGTGGTTGGATAAAGTATTAACATGCATCGTGCCCCTACACGGCGGGTCTTACAAAGCTCTAATAAAGCTCGAGTTATGAAAGTAGCTAGGCATTTGCCAACTTGACTCTATCGTTAATATTTCGCTATGTTTTTCATTGAATCGCCATTATATATTAAGAAACGGCGTTGTTTGCGAATATTATAATTTTAACATAAAATAAATACAACAGAAAGTAATTTTAATCTATTATACTTTTAGATATAAATTATTTACACTATTTTAAGCGTTCATTACACAAAACTTTTAACTATGTGTTACTTTTGCTGAGCCGAGATAAGTTTAGGGAGGTATTTTCAAAAATCGACCCTCAAGAGTGTTACGGGGAGTTATAAGTATAAAAAAATCCTTTTCATCAGCTATTAGATCAGACAAAATTTAACAAAGGTGTTTTTTTTTGTTGTTGTTCAGTTGAGATATGCAAAAAGCTTTTTCTGTTTAATTTGAAATTCACGTAAAATTAACTCATTAAAAATTTCTTTATCCTGCAATATGTGTTGTTTAATTTTTCAGTTCACCCGTGCGAAGAACGGGTATACCAACTAGTATATGTATATAACTTATTCAAATTTTCAATCGTTAATAAAATACTTTCTATTAATCCATTCAAGTTCAAAAATTCATTAATTAAATTTTAAAAAATGAATAAATAGTAACAAACAAAACTGATAGTCCAACAGCATACATAGAAAGGAAAATCGTTCGTTGCGTCCCTGTAGCGCAATGGACTGCGCGCTAAACTTCTAATATAAAGATCGGGTGTTCGAACCCCACCTGGGATGGCCTAATTTCTGAGAATGTGATTTCCTTTTTTACTATACTATTTTATTAGAATAATTAAATTTAACTAATGAAAAAATTGTAGGAAACAAAAAAAATATAGTCCAATGCTGTATATAGAAAAGAAAATTGGAAATCGCAATTAAAATCGCTTTATATTTTGTCAATATTGTGATTCTGTCCTATGTATATACATATTTATATTAATTGTAACTATTTAATAAAAAGTAACTAAAATAAAAAATTTCTTCGTTGACCTAAGTAGGAATTGACTTATTTTTTTTTATATTACTCGTTCAATAGCATTGGACATCTTTTTTGTCTTGAATATGTTTTGCGAAAATATTATAGTCGAAGGAAGACATGTTTTGAAGAACATTAACAATCGATTCGAGTTACGACGGATTTGAAACATAGTTTGGGTTCCATGACGTCATGGCTTGACTTACTTGAGGATGGAATTGTTTGCTATAATATGCGATTCTGTCTAATAGATTTGCAATTCATGTTTCCTTTCCCTTATTCTATCAACAAATGAATCCTAACATAATAAACGTTTTTATTGTTTCTGCTAATTTTACTGCGCTCTTTTGTACGAGTTGATTCCATTTTGTCCCGCTTCACTTGGACGTCATGTGGATTGGCTGTCAACGTCCCACTAGAAGGCACGTCTTTAGGAGCCCATGTGAAATGGCGTCAGTTGATGGACCTTTTTCTCACCAACTACTTAGCTCTCATGGATAAAAAAATTTGACACTAAGTTATATATACTATCAATAACACTTTAACGAAAGATTTTATTTTTTATTAAAAATTAAGTTCTTTATTAATTTTTTCAAAATTGTCCGATTTTTTCCCTCTGAAGTTGAGTTGAAAACAATCATATCTAAAACAGTTGGCTAGATATATCTAATTCCCTCCATTAAAATGTGTAAACATATTAAAAGTCGTCTGCTCACTGAAAATTTGAGGATTATATGATAAGTAGTTTTTGAGAAAAGATACATAAAGTGAAAAATATTCCATTTAGAGCAGTGTTTCTCAAACTTTCAATACTGGCGCCCCCTTTTCAATCACAATTTTTATCGCGCCCCCCCCTTATACATTAATAATGCACTAAATCAGTGTTTCTCAAACTTTCAATACTGGCGACCCAATTTTCAATCATAATTTTTGTCGCCCCCCCTGTACAACAATAATGTATTTACTGCAATAAAAATGCACTTTGAGAGAGAGACGCTAAAGTGTTACAATACGATATCTTAATTATAAACCGTACAAATTAATACGATAAGTGTATTAAAATTTGTATATGTAGCTTTTAAGTAATATATATTTTAAGAAAATTACTTAAAATATATATTACTTAGAATTATGTTATTTTTCTTTCTCTAATTTTTAAATTGGAACAGATCGCAAAATGATGTATTTAATTAAAGATTTATTTCCTTCAGCATTCATTTCTCAAAGTACAAATGTCATTAGAAAAATAGTCTAGTCAATGTCGCTCTCTATAATATTCATCACATCTGGCATTATAGGGTACGTTTGCGTGAGTCTAGGCAACCTATCGGACGTCTGCGCAAAACATGTAAAAATGCTTTTCCTCGTACAATTCCAGTCAGTTTTGGTCGACTCGATACTCCTATAGCTACCGAATCTAGCTTGAATGTTCCTTTTTTTTTTTTAATTTCCACGTTAATTGTAATTCACGGTAATTAAGTTTTTACGGCAGTAGATTAAAACAATATCATACATACATTTTTAAGTCGTAAGCAAACATTCTACCATAATAAAGAATCAACAAGTACACAGACGAACGAGCATGGTTCCGAAAATTAAATCAAGGCGATCTTCTCAAAAATACTTAAATTTTGGATTTACCACTACTGAAGTAAATGATGGAAAAAAAAAGCCCCAGCTCGATATGTGTTAAAACTTACAAATCTGTAGAACAACATGTGAAAGTTGTTTTTAAAACATGTAAAATCATTTAGCTATGATGGCAAAGAATTTTAAAAAGTATTTTCTGGATGAGGACAGCTTGGTAGCAAGTTACGAGTGGATTAGGGATCTATTTCAAGATACTCCAGAAGGGCTCTCAACTTCCGAAGAGGAAATCTTCATAGATTTCACATCCAGTGAAAAATTAAAAGGCAATTTTGTAATAAATCGCTCTTTGAATTTGGGGTAGAGGTGGATGAGGAATTATCTGTACTGAAAACAAAAGCACTTCGTATACTATTACCATTTTCAACATCCTACCTTTGTCAAACCGGATTTTCTGCAGTGGATGCCTTGAAGACAAAATATAGATTTCAGCTAAATATAGAAAAATAACTCTTTAAGTGTCAATTTCTGATATTAAACCTTCCTTTGAAAAACTTTCCTCTACAAGACAAGCCCGTGGAAGTCCCTAATAATTATTAAACTTGTTCTTAATTTAGTAATAAGATTGATTCATTGAATATTAACGTCGCACTGTTCAGCTGCACGAGGGCTTTTGACGACGGACCACGTAATTTTGAACCATGGTCAAGTGACGTGGATGACACCTGAGCTGGCACCCCTCTCTCCTAACTACCACACCACACCAACGGGAAAACGTTTCAACTCTCAACAGATTTAACGTGCATCGCTGACCTACACGGCGGGTCTTTAGTGGTACTGGGCTCGAACTCGTGACAAGGCAAGCCACGATCCGATACCTATACCACTCGGCTACCGCGGCCAAATTCAGTAATAAGAAATTATTTATAAAATACCTTCTTCAGTACTGATACATCAAACGTATACTGGCTGAAACACCGACTCTTCGCACGAGTTCATTTTTTTAAAAAATAAAACATTATTCTTGATATACTAGCTGAACTGTAAGGAGAGTAAAACTGTGTGCACGACATTGTATACAAAAATGTAAAATGATTTTTTTAGATAAATGCTATAATTGTAAATAACTGTTTAAAAGAACTGTAATTTTAAACCTCACACAATTAGCATTTAGAATTAATGTTAAATTATGAAAAAGAATATAAAATTCCGATGAAGAATAATTGTGTTACTTTTTAACATTTAAAGCGAGAAGACTTCAAAATGTTTTAACCCGGAGCAGGCGCGTACTCGATACTAACATTAATGGTAGTGCGGGGGGGACTCAGTCCCCCAATCATTTGTTTAGAATTATTTTTACTGTACACGATACAAATCAGAATTCTAGTGAATATTTTAATTTATAGAAAGTATACTTACCTTCTTTCAAGGACTATTCAATTCTTTGATGATTTGAGAAAAAATCCAATAAAACTGAACTAAAATGATTCAAAAGTACAAGACCATAATAAAGGACGCAAATCAGACACTTTTCAATTATCCTACAGAAATGTTAAACCAATCAATTCTTTTCCACAATTATCGCAAAACTCTATTATTTACAATTTCTCTAAGCAAAAAGCAAACACATAAAAGATGGGAGGGAACTAATATTGATAATAACCATACCATAAGATTGAAGGTCAATCAAATGATTAGGAAACGTACTATTCAGCCTGGCTGAAAAGTGAATCATGACTTCCTTTTCTTTTTCTACAACTAATGTACAGTATTTCAATAATAGTTACAGTGGTGAATTGTTTATATTCTTAGAATTTTTCTCAGGGTCTGGGTTTCGATTTTTCTTTTAACGAGTAATATTTTATGTTAAAACGTAATAAAAAAATCTCTCATTGAGGAAATACAGCATATAAAACAAAATGTTTTTTTTCTTTAATTTGGTTTTGGGATCAAAGATAGCTATTTGATGACGGAAAAAAGCCAGATAATAAACATAAATTATGTTAGTGTTGTTGTGTGTATTTTTTTTTTTTATTATGGAAGAAAGCATTTTGTTTTACTTCTCTTTCCGGTTATTTTTTTAAAAAATCTTTAAATTTTCGATACGCTCGCGCCCCCTTGTAGGGTCATCGCGCCCCCAGGGCTGCGCCCCACACTTTGAGAAACACTGATTTAGAGAAAACAGGCTTTAAAGTAAAAGTTTGTAATTTTTTGATCGCTTACCTTTTTCAGTGCTTTCCAAAAGCACGTGAAGCCTTTTTTTACTCTCTACTCATACAAAAGTATCTTTCAATTTTCGTTTTTTCATTATTTTTTACAATTTTGCCTTTTGGGGGATTTTAAGATACTTTCGTTGGGCTACACGATTTCTACGTGTATCTTATTTTTTGAAGCATGACACACAGTTATAATTTGGTTCAGTATCAGAATGCTTTAAGATCATTAATTTTACTACATGACTCCTATTGAACTGTGCAACAGCCATATTTACTCCTAATTTTAGAGTTTTTAATTCGACCCATTTAGATCTTGGAATCACTGACCCTATGATGTTATTAACTGACTCATTGGATTCCGAGTCTTTCCATGTCAACATTTTCTTAATAATATATGACCTCACCTAGATCTCTAAAAATTGGCTTCTTTTAATTCATTATGGTATATAACACTTCGGATCACAGTGCCTTTCGTTACAATCAGCTTCTGTCTTTTGAAATTTTCACCAGGCATTTATACCCGCTGGACACAGTCCATGTTGAGGGCTCTCGTTTGAAGACAGAAGATGAAAATAAATAGCCCCCAAATATCAGTTTTCACGCTGTGTAGATGACTGATATTATTTCTGACAGCCATACTATGATATCTTTGCATTTTTGATATTAAAATGTCGGTGAGCTTTCCTCCCTATTTCACATTTAAGATCCAAAAGGCGCGTACCCATACACATTTGGATAACCCAATTCAGTCCAATTTTACCACTTGAACATCATATGCATTCGCGTTCATCAGAAACTTGTACACGAGGAAATACAGGAGCAGAACTCATTTGATGCACGCCAAGGAGTAGCTTCATTTGAAAAATAAATAAAATACGCCTTATTATCGTATTTCTTCATATTATACATCATTTGAGACGTTCGAACGTTTAGAAAATATAAAAAAGGGAAAATGGATAATTTTTTTTATGGGTTTAATGTACGAGTTTGGAGAGTGTTGCCACTAGACTGTGACTTTGAATTATTTCCCTTACTCTTTCAAATAAGGAGCAATTAATGAGTGTCATATTTTCAAGTGGTTTTTTCAATTTTGTTTGAACTTTCTTTGCACACTCGTTTGAAAACAAAATATCTCCCTAAGAAAACCTAATTTCCAAATACGGAAATGCCCAATGAATGTTGTGAAAGCATGAACAATTTCTCGCTTCAGTTTCCTGGAGACACAATCAATAATGACATTATTGAAACACTGGAAGATGTACATGAAACACGATCAAGAGTTAAATGACATTACTTTCTTCTGTATGGTAGACTGTTGGAGCCGAAGTCATGGACTTGGCGTGTCATGAGTTGGAGCCCGCCATGCAAGTGGGGCACGTGAAATGGATCGAGACTCAAACGTCCTCCCATGGGTGTGGGAGGGGATGTCAGCTGAGATGTCGTCCTCGTCACTTGATTAGGGCTCAAAATAACCGTCACCAATACCCGTCGTGTAGCTTTCTAATGCGAATCTCACAAAATACTGTTTCCATCCGCTGCAGCAGAAACCAATTGTTTCAGGATTCTTCATAGAGTAATTATATTTTTCTAATTTCGATCCAATGGGTGCTACTGCTTATGTTCGATTAATATTTACTATCGCAGCCTGAAGAATCATTTCATCTCGAAGAGAAAGTTACCTTTAAGAGGGAAACGTTCACACAGGATTTCTTTTGAAAAAAGGATTTATTAAGAATCCAAATCATTATGACTTTTTAATCAAGTCAAATCAATTTAAAAACATCTTTCGAATACAAAAATATTGACAGAAAATAATATTGCGATATCATCTCGAGCTGATGGAAAACATATGTACAACCGTCACTATAGTTGCTTATTTATAATGCGTTCTTAATTGCTTTTTTAAAATGTTGCCAACTGCAAATGGCTACACGCGCATGGATCGAGTTCAAACCCTGTGAGCTTTGAATCAATCTCAAGTTATGGCATGGAAATTGGAAAAACATTCCCGTATCCAAAAATAATTTTTTACAAACTGTGTAACAAGGCACATCATAGCAATTCTGGCACCAAACATTTGCAAATTTCGTTTGAGATTATAGTGTAACAATTACCGTTAATTTTTTTTTGCTCAAAAATTGAACCATTTAATATTAGTAGTTATTGTAACCGTTAATATTTTTTTATGATAAACCAATTGATTTCAAACGATTGTATTTCGAATTTTCAACCTAATTAAGTTGGAATGTTATACTGTTTCATTATAAGGTGTTGCTATTTTTTAAATATCTTAAGGGAATCGCAGATAGATGAGTTATTTATAACTTTTAAAATGTAATTCTACTTTATTCATCAAAAACGTCCGTGATTTTTCTTCTTCCTATCCCAATGATAAGTAAATATAGCAATGCTTATTAGAAAAACTCACCCAATTGAGTATTGAAGAAAAAAATCACCTTAACTTACCTATGGTAGTAAATATTGTTCCAGCATAAAAAAGAGAGCCCCAGAATGTCCAGACTATCTTTTCGGAATCATCTGGCGCTTTACTGAGCTCGTGTTCTTGCAACTGAAGTTCATAAACATAAAGTCTCTCGTATGCTTTTTCTAACCAAGCTGCATCACTGAGATTTCTATACTGGAGTAAGTTTTGAGCAATGAGCTCTCTCATTCGTATTATACTTTGCTTTTCACGTATTTCTAAAGGTGCTTCCACCCACTGAAAAAGCAAGGCCCCCACAGCAGCATAGATCATTAAGAAGAGAAGTAAAAGCACGTGAGTAAACCACCTTTCTGAAAACGCTTTGATTTTTTCCACGACTCGTACTCCAAAGGTTCGGGTTCTGTCTTGAAGATTGATAATATGCATCGGATTGATGACCACATATTGAGGCTTGGCTCCTGCAGGCCACTCAGCTGCAGTGAAAGAAGGAGGCCTCAGCAAGGTTGGAGAAGACATCTTCAAATGCAAAATGTTTTAATGCTGTCCCTGAAATTAAAAAAAAAAAAACATATCATTCTCGAATTTGCCAAGGGAATGGATTGATACATATTGACCTTTTGAACTAGACTCATTTAGCCCATAATGGTGTTGTGTGTGTGTTTCATTTTTTTTTTCTCCTATTCAATTTATAAGCCTGATTCTACGTGAGTATTGGTCAATGAATTCAGACCTTCCAAAAACATACGTGTAACCTGGATTAAACAACGATAACTCCAAATCGAGGCAATTTCAGTCCATGCTACCTCGTCACTTGGTCGTGGTACAAAATTATGCATTGCTTGTAGTTCATCTGACTTGACACAAAAAGGCCTCTGTCACTAAATATTTTAATTCCATTGTGAATTCAAATTAAAATGGCAACCACCCTTTTAAAATGTTTTCAATGTTTCATTTTATAATAAATCAAAAAATAAAAAAAAACAATCAAATAAATGGCTGTTTAGCTAAAATCGGTCTTATTAGAGTTCAAATCAAAGTGTAGGGTACAGTTATTTTCTTTAAAATTTAAGGCGTAGAAAAATATTTAATCACACGCTTGCCAACAATTTTGTCTCTGGAATTCACAATGTAGATCCCAAATTGCTTACAAATATTCAAATAAAATCTAATGAATTCTTCAGAAGCAAGAAGCGTGAGTCATTTCCAATAATAATGTTTTCATTGCAGAAGTGGTTTTGCAGGCATGTGACTCGGTAGCCTTTTCTGAGTGGCCTGGTTATGGCTCATCGCACTAAGAAATTCAATTACTTAAGAAAAATGTGCTAAAAATTTAGCGGGAACTTCTATCAATGAAGCAATCAAATCTATCAATTTGCTTTTTTTATAGTAAAATACAAACAAGATACTTGTTCATAGATGAAAGGAAATCGAAACTACTCTATTAAAAATACATAAAGTAAATATTTTGTGTGTTTGATAGAAGGGATAGTAAAATATTAAAAAAAAGCCGAAAATGAGAGTTTTAATATTTTGATCAATTTTGTTTTGTCGAATGCTGCTTTGGGCTTATAGAGTTTTTCCACATTATACTCATGTTGCGGCCTGCGTGAAAAACCTGTTATATGTATGTGGCCCGACGGGAAAAAAAGTTGAACATGCACATGTAATCAATTGATTGCTTATTGACATTGTCTACTATGTAACAAAAGAGCTATAATTGGTCATTTTTAGCCACACCCGAAAGTCTGCCCAAGAGCTCCTACATCATGAAAACTTATGAACTTGGAGGTCTAAAATATTACGAGGAAAGTCCATAAACTAAGGTTTACAATAATTTTCCGCAATGAAAGATGTTTATTGACGTTGAATAATACGTTGTTGAAAAGCTTAGAATTTTTCCTATTTTTCGTCACAATTGCCGTGGAAATCAATGTATTTTTACTTGTGGTGTACTATCTTTATTCCTAAATCGTAGAACTGCGCCGCGAATGTAGCTTAAAACCTCTTCGATCTCTGTGGTTCTAGAATGCGTCCCACCCAGGTGTTTCTTCAATTCAGGAAACAGATGATGGTCACTTGGAGCTAAGTGTGGGTTGCACGGTGGGTGAGTGTGATCTAAATCTGGGGATGGGATTGATTGTTAAACGGGTCGGTCCTGAAGGAGAGGCCCTCCCTTCATTCTCTTCTTGTTTTGAATCTCACCATGAACGTCGCACAGTAGTGGTACACATTGAATGTATGAAATCACTCAACAATAACACCTTCCTGTCTCGCCATCCCTTTGTTGTGTTTGTTCTTTTATTTCCGTTTTCATGCAGGTCGCGTCACCAGGGACGATAGAGTTTCTGTCGATAGATTTCGTAGAAATTCGCTTCAACATGTGGCCATTCGTGGTCTTCCGTAAGCATTTTCCTTGCAAAAACATTGGTGTACCTTAAATAGTCTATCCAAATTTTGTAAATGGAGGATTTACTGACAACACGGTCATGTAGCAGAGATCCCGAAATTCCCCTCATTGCTCTTTCAAAAATACTTTTTTCACTTTCACAATCGTTTCATCCGAAAAGGAAGGCCGTCCAGAACGTTGTTCGTCAGTGATCTCAAATCTGTATTTGAATTCCATTGGAGGACGCTCATACACTTTTCTCCGTAAACTTCCCACAGTTGGGAAGTGCATTTTTTCCTCCCAAAAAAACTAATCGCAGAGCGTGATTCGCTGCTGACGAGACTTTTCTAAAGCCAAAAATGAGCGCTGTAGATGGGGCGAGGGTTGGAAGACATAAAGACAAGCTATACGCCAATGTCTCCAAATGTAACGTTCCTCGTGGTGTCTCCAGCTCCTTGGGAACCTTATTTTAAGGACAACACTAGTCAATGCTCCAGTTAAACAATGAATTTGGAATGGAAATAGGATGAATAAGAAACAAAAGACATTCCTCTCGGATCAGAATCACAAAGTATTTCTCCGGTAAGAGTTCTATTACGTTGGTTCAAAAAAATTACAAAAGTGAATGACCATTAAGATAATATTTGATATGACTCAGAGTAAAATATTTTAGCTCAGTAAAAAATTATTAGTCCCTGTTTGTATTGAATAAACTATCAAATATTCCTATTCTATTTACATTTCAAAGCTTGTATTGCTGTGGCTTCTGAGTAATAAAAAACTGTGACGAATCTGTACGAAACCTTTAAACTAATCTTCTTAGGTGTCTTTCTGGAGAATATAAATTCGCGTTTATTTCCAATCAACTCCAAAAAGAAGTATTGGATATTTAAATTAGATAAGGTATTTAAGTGAAGGGTTGCGAGATAGCAAGAGAGATTATGATAGGTTATTGAGCCAATAACGTTAAATGCAAAACTAGAAGATTCAAAGAGATTAGATCCATGAAGACGTCGTGCTGCTAGACGTACCAGAAAGCTGATATAAGCCAGCGGTAAATATAATTCACGTACGCTTAAAGTAAACGTCAGTTGGAGCTATACTTAGTTAAAGTTAATGACAGTTAAGAATTCGAATGCGTGTGTTTCCCGGATCTCCTATTTCGGTAAACCTTACTTGAGCTGAGCTAGATTAGTAATTAATTGTATTCTTAGTAATTTAATTTAATATAAAGGCAAATCCCTTCAAACGACGTAACATTATTGTATTATATGTTATCAGAGATTTTTGAGGAAATTATAACAAAATAAATAATATTATTTTTCAAAATGGCTCTTGGTGGTTCTTTGCCTCAAATTAATCTTGGTGTTCAAGGTGTGACCCAGGGGGGTCATCACAGTGGCGCCCAACGAGTAAATACCGAGTTTAGAGTCGGATCTAATTCTCGAATCATCCCTGAGCAGCATTTTTCGGGGGTGGAGAATGAGGTGGAATTTTTGGAAAATATGGATAATAACTTAACATATTACGAGATACCCACACAACTCGCTAGCGCATATTTAAAGGGTCATCTCACAGGACGGGCACTAGATTGGTTTGAGGTTCTAGATTATAGGGTTGTTGAAGAGAAGGCGACGGATTACGCGCACTTAAAGCAAGCGTTGTCTGAACAGTTCCCCGTGGTTAGAAATAGGTCGAAGCTAGAAACGCGTTTCTATTCATCATCTCAAAAGCATAACCAAAAACCGTCTGATTTTGTGTATGATTTGCTGAAGATTCACAAAATCTTAAAACTCGAAATGACGGAGGAAAAATTGATCGATCATATTATTAGTAGGTAAGAACCTCAGATTTTGGATTATGTAGAGGTTAGGAATCCGCAAACCACATCTAACCTCCTACAAATTATTGATAAGTATGAGGAACGGTTTCTAAATAGAAAGATCAGAGGTTCGAGTTGGGAATCCCGAGATATAAAACCAAACGAGAACAATCGTTTCCCTAACAGGAATCGACAAGAAAATTGAAGGCAAATGAGAGGAAACAATAGATATGCGGACAATAGTAGACCACGGAAAGAGTTCAATAGATTTGAGAGTCAAGGTGTTGTAGATAATCAGAGATTAGATGGTCAACGCCGAGGTGGTCAATCG
This sequence comes from Trichonephila clavipes, assembly GCA_019973935.1. Taxonomy (NCBI): domain Eukaryota; kingdom Metazoa; phylum Arthropoda; class Arachnida; order Araneae; family Nephilidae; genus Trichonephila; species Trichonephila clavipes. Next base: position 43,648 of record BMAU01020033.1, on the reverse strand, counting down.
GATCATAGACTCCACAATCAAGGCGGTCAACAGGGTGGTTCCAGGAATAGACCTTTAGGGGTCCGAATGAGCGAAACAGATATTTAAACTTTTAAGCGTTTGATGCGAGTCTAGGGGTGATCGATCGCGAAGTACGAAAAATCCTCCAGATACAGAACACCAAACTATTAGGGTATCCTCATTACGAATGACTCCAGTAGACTTACCGTATGTCCCTATTCTTTTAAATGAGATATTCATTACAGCCCTTTGGGACACGGGGGCGGAGAAATCTTTCATATCGGAAGAGGTCTATCGCAAATATTTTTCTTATCGACCTCGTCAAAAGACGAAAGATAGAGTAGTGACGGCGCAAGGAGCCCCCGTGTTGCCACTTAGGTCGGGTCGAATTACAAATTCGGATCCGAGAATTCCAGAAAACCTGGGAATTTAACATTCTTAACAATATGCAGTACCAATGCATTTTGGGCATTGATTTTATGAAGGAGTCCAAGTTAACTCTAGATTTCGATCAGAAATCTCTGATCATTCCAGATGACCAAATTAAGCAGTTACCAAAAGTGGAAAAGCCGGTCGAGATTGATCTATCAGATACAAAGCTCGGTGAAGGGCAAAAGCAAAAATTAAGGAATTTATTTAATGGTTTTAAAAGGCTATTTTCAGATCATCCGGGGTTAACTCATGTTTTATACCATGAAATCGATACTGGGGACAAGGGACCCGTAGTGTTGAGACCCTACCGTTATGATAGGGTCAAACAAGGAATAATCGATTATCACATTGAGAAAATGTTGCAAGAGGGTTCGATTCGTCCTATTCAATCTCTATACGCGTCACCAGTAGTTTTAACGCGCAAGAATAATGGCCTTCCTCTAGATTCTCCTGAGGCGTATCGATTCGCGATTCATTATCGCAAACTTAACGCAATAACTAAATACCCCCGATATCCATTACCGGTGATTGATGATCTAATAACAAACATTCCGCATACCGGAGTGATGTCCACCTTGGATTTAAAAAGTGGCTATTTTCTATTGGCGATTAGTCCAAAAGATATAGAGAAAACCGCGTTTATCACTCGCAATGGCACGTTCGCATTCCTCAGAAGGCCTTATGGCAGTGTTTCTCAAACTGTGGGGCGCGCCCCCCTGGGGGCGCGATAACCTTACGAGGGGGGCGCGAGCATATCGAAAATAAGAGATTTAAAAATAATTAATTTTCTGGAATGAATTCAAACAAAATACTTTCAGACATAATAAAAATGCAATTTTACTCTGATATAATTTATAGGCAAGTGATATTGAGTCATCAAAAATAAAAACTTCTTCAATACCTAATTAGCTATCTTTGATCCTATAACCAGATAAAAAAAACTTTTATTTGATTTGCTGTAATCCCATGATGAGAGATTTTTTTACTACGCTTTCTTTTCAAGCCTAACATACAACTCTTTCAGAAAAAAAACAGATCCTAGATCCAGAATCGAAGAAATTTAGGAACATAAAAAATTCATCACTGTCATTATTTTTGAAATACTGCACATTATAGCGGTAATGTGTATGACCTTCTAAGTTATTGGTACAGTTAGTTATGACCCCTCTTTTACGTGTTTGTTTCTCATTTAGGGAAGTTGTAAGAAATGTAATTCTCTGTTGCGCTTTTTTCCATGCAAAAAAAAACGTTTTACACAATTTTTTTAACAGAAACATACATACTATCATAATGAATACAATTTTTACCCAGATGTGGTCGCGCGGGACACACAGATTACGAAATCGTTAATTCTGGCAAAACTGTTTATTTGTTACCAAAGAAAAATTGAAAAGTTCTTGAAAGTAGGTAAGTAAACTTTCTCTTAGTTAAATTATTCACTGGACTCACGATTTGTATCGTGCACAATAAAATAATTATAAAAAAAGGATTGGGGTGACTCAATAACTTCTCTCAACTTTATCGAGTGCGCGCCTGCTCCCGGGTTAAAACATGTTGAAGTCTTTTCGCTTTAAATATTAAAAATAATACAATTATTATTCATCGGAAATTTATATTATTGTTCACTATTTAACATCAATTATAAATGCTAATTCTGTGAGGCTTAAAATTACAATTCACCTAAAACTAATTATAATTTGAGCAACCATTATAAAAAGATCATTTTACATTTTTGTAAGAATTCTCGAGCACTTGGCTTTGCTCTCCTTACAATTCAGCTTTTATATCAATAATGTTTTATTTTCTTACAAATGAACTCGGGCAAAGAGCGGGCACTTCTGCCCGTATACTTTTAATGTATCAGTGCTGCACAGAGTATTTTATAACTAATTAATTAATACTAAATTAAGAACAAGTTTAATAAGTATTAACGACTTCCATGGGCTTGTCTTGCAAAGCAAAGTTTTTATAAGGAATGCTTATGATTAGAAATTGACCCTCTAAGTTCTTTTTCCATATTTAGCAGATATCTATATTTTGTCTTCTAAGCAGCCACCGGATTTTGCAATATGTTCAATTTAAAAATTAGAGAAAGGAAAATTAATATAATAATTTTCCTATTATTTTATTTATTTATTTATTTATTCTTGCTTAAAAGTAATATACAAAATTTAATACTTATGTTACTAATTTGTTTGTTTCATAATTAAGATCGCCTATTGTAGTTTGAGCGTCAAAGTGTATTATTGTTGCATTCAGTACATTATTAATGTATAAGGGGGGCGCGATGAAAATTGTGATCGAAAAAGGGCCCAAGTATTGAAGGTTTGAGAAGCACTGCCTTATGGCCTTTCAGGGGTGGCGCCAAATTTCCAAAAGGTCATAGATATTATACTCAAACCTGTTATTGGGCGTTTCGTGTCGGTATATATGGACGATGTTATCGTCACATCTCCATCGTTTAATGAACACTTTGATCATTTGAATCAGGTATTTACATTGTTGAGAAACGCAGGGCTAACATTAAATAAGGATAAATGCCACTTCGCACGTGACAAATTGAAGTATTTAGGTCTCGTAATTAGTAAAGAAGGGATCGAAACAGACCATAGTAAAGTGAAGGCAATCACAAAAATGAAAACTCCTAAAAATAGCAAGGAAGTGTCGAAATTTTTAGGGATGGCGGGGTGGTATCAGAAATTTATACCCCAGTATGCAGACATATGTGAACCATAATATCGGTTGAAGAAAAAGAGGGCTAAATTTAATTGGTCGACAGAAGCACAGGATTCTTTTGATAAGATAAAACAAGCATTAATTGAGGCACCAGTTTTGCAATTGCCGAATTTTACAGAACAGTTTCACTTATTTACTGATGCTAGTGGGTTCGGAATTGGTGCTGTGCTTAATCAAAACCATAGACCTATTGCATTTGCATCTAGAACCTTCAATAAGGCGGAACGAAACTATACTGTTACTGAACGCGAGTGTTTGGCGGTGATATTGGCATTTAATAAGTTTAAAACTTATTTCGGATCCCTGCCGGTGAAGGTAATCACAGATCACGTGACATTAACAAAGCTAACGAATGGGAAAAACTTATCTAGTCGAATGATTAGATGGGCACTCAAGTTATCCGAGTTCAACATAGAATGGGAACATCGAACTAGTGTCCAAAACGTTGTCGCGAACGTATTGTCTAGGAATCCAGTAGGCAATCTGGATGGATCACAAATTTCGTGCGCAGCTTTTCTTGTCCTCGCCTTAAACTCCCGAGAACAATATCATTCGAGAGGAAAGGGAAGATCCTGAGTTAGGACACATCTATCGTTATTTAAAAAATCCGGACGATGGTTCCGTTAATGCGACTGTATGCGAGGATTGGTCCCAGGATTTCAAAATTATCGATGGTCTACTCTTTTACGCGAAATATTCTACAACTCTTGGAGAACTAAGAGTGTACATTCCTAAATATCTTCGTGAAGCAATAATGCAAGAATTTCATGATCTGCCATTAGCAGGCCATCTAGGAAAGAGGAAAACCTATTTAAAATTACGTGACACATGTTATTTTCCATATATGAGGAAATATATATTTGAATATGTATCAACCTGTGACCGGTGTCAAAAATTTAATTACAAAAATGCGCTACCAGCTGGTCGATTAATTCCGATAGTATCGAATTACCCCCAATGAAATTGTAACGTTAGACCTATTAGGCCCCTACCCCGCATCCCGACCCGAAAGATATAGATTTTTATTAGTAATAACTGATCATTACACTAAGTGGAGTGAGCTTATTCCTTAACGAAAAGCTTCGGCCCAGGCCATAGCTAACGCCCTTTTTGAGAATTATATTTCACATTACGGAGCTCCGATTTCTTTAATTAGTGATAACGGCCCCCAATTTATATCAGAGGTATCTGAACACTTAAGTCACAGGTTAGACATAAAACATATGAAAACGGTAACATACAGGCCACAGGCGAATTTAACGGAAAGAGTTAATCGTAATTTAGTCCAGATGATAGCCTGTTTTGTAAAAGAAAATCACGAAAACTGGGGCCGATTTCTTCATGAATTCGCTTTCGCGCTGCGCACATCAGTTAATGAAACGAAAAGTAAAACTCCGGCTGGGTTATTCTTAGGTAGAAAGATAATAACACCTTTTAGTAAATTAATAAATGTCACAGAGGGTGCTGAATATGTAGGAAGAAACATTGAGAAATTATTCGATGAAGCAAGGCAGAATAGGCGGAAACAACCCAAAAATTGAGAAAAATATTATAATCGGAAAAGCAGGGAAGTTAACATCAAAGTAAATGATTTGGTGTTGGTAAATCTCATTTTATAAGTGCTGCGGGTAGGAGAGTGGTTGGAAAGTTTATGCCTAAGTTTGAAGGGCCATATAGAGTGTTGGAGGTTCGGAATAACAATTTTATTTTAAAGAGGGGTAAAAAGGTAACAGTTAATATTGACCAGGTGTGTGTGTACCGTCCACGACAATCCGACATGATTAGTTCGGACTGTCATGTGGAGACACTGTATGAAGGACAGAGGTCGAGTGATAGGTCAAGTAGATAGCAATCAGGAAAATTCAAAAGATCTAGGAAAACCTCGAGTGAGCAGAATAACGGTCATAAATCAAGTAAGGGTAGTGCCAGATGGGAGGATCCGAGATTGAAACGTAAAGTAGAGTCAAAAGGATCAGGGGACAGGAAAAATTTAAAAAGGTACAAAATTTACAGAAAACGTTATCTGCAGGGGTTCGAACGTAGGGACCAGAAAAGATCAACCTCTGAACCAAAACAGGGGATAAAAAGAGCAATTCAGTCCTCGGTTTCATCTCGTAAGTATAAATATAGAAGACCTAATAACCCCTCCCAGGGATCACAGCCCATTGCAGGTCCTTCTCATTAACAAGATTCCAGGCAGGACAAGTCACCTACAGTAGCGAGCAGGCACGAAGAAGCGGACAATACAACAAGGCCCGGGAGACAAAGACAACTAAAAACGTAACCAACTGGGCAGCTGAAAGGAGAACTGTCCGGTCTAATCAGATGACAGCAGTGAGACCTTGTCCGTACTACCTACGCAGCCGAGTAAGACAACCCGAAGGATTTCCAGAGGAGCGGAGGAACAGCGGAATAGCAAGTATTCCACAGAACAGCATCAGGAGAAGGAGCCTCAGTATGGAAGCCTTAGACGGAGATCCAGTGGATAGGAGCGAATAAAGAGCAAAGAAAAATATCAGGTTGTATCGTTTCTTTCTTTTCTCCTTTCGAACAAGTGGTCGGAAGAATTATTGCAATGAAGCAAGTCACGGGTGGGTTTTTAATTTAAGTAGCCAAGCAAAAGTGGACACTTCAATGAGTGTGTTTTTTTCTTGAAGAGAAAAATCAGCTTTTGTATTAATTTTTTTTTGTATAATTATGGAGAAAACATTGTAAGAATGCATTTGTTTACTTCTATGTATGACTTCGCTAAGATGCGACAATTGCTTCGGTTGTTTGTTTTACAGTTTTTTGAAAAATGTTTGAAATTGTATGTATATATATGTGTGTATATTTTATCTTACATCTGGTGGCTTGGGACGCGGCGTAATTAGGTAGAGCTAACATTTAATACTAACAAGCGCAGCATGTATGGAATGGGAATGTTAAGGAACCAGATGCTTCAATTGATATATATGAAAATGTTATGTGAAAAATGAAGGAATCTGTATGTACCATAGATATTTGTTTTTCACACAAAGAAATTCTCATTTCAGGGTAGCTGACCCTGAGAATTGTATATTCCCAAATAGAAGCAAGATGCAAGTCCGAATATGTGTTATAATATTTAAGTAGATTTTTAAGTAGTTAAGGAAACCACGTAGGCAGGTTTTCCACTTAGGTGGTTTCTCCCTCGCCTCAGAGCCGAATGGGCGTGGTGTAGGGAAATCTACTTCTGTAAATGATACGTCCTTTAAAGTGTAGATATAAATAAAAATTATTTGTTTTAATAGTTTATTGAAAAATGTTTTGAAATTGTATGTATATGTATGTGTATATTTTTTCTCACATCTGGTGGCTTGGAACGCGGCGTAGTTAGGTAGGGCTAACATTTAACACTAACAAGCGCAGCATGCATGGAATGGGAATGTTAAGGAGCCAGATGCTTTAATTGATGTATAAGAAAATGTTATGTAAAATGTGAATGAATTTTTACATACAGTAGATGTTTGTTTCTTCACACTATTTAAAGAAGTTTTCATTTCAGGGTAGCTGACCCTGAGCATTGTATAGAAAGCAAAGAGTCAACTGTAAGCAAGAATAAGTCTGTATAGTTTTTCATAAGTAGTTAAGTAAATCACAAAGGCAGGTTTTTTCCTCGCCTCTTTGCCAAATGGGTGTAATGTAGGGAAATATAAACTTGGAAGTGTGACGTCATAAAAAAGGAAGTTTTTGGTCGTAATGCTTTTTTCTTTCCCTTAGGGAAGGAGAATTTGTAAAGTATCCGATTGTTAGATATATATTAAAGTCGTCGGGACTATAAATCAAGTTTAGGAATTGGTTACGTAACTTACTTTCAGGTCATTTATGACCTTCGAATAAATCCCGTTTTCATTTTGGAGAGATTGTGACGAATCTGTACGGAACCTTTCTACTAATATTCTTAGACGTCTCTTTGGGGATTATAAATTCGCGTATATTTCCAATCAATTCCAAAAGGTAAACGGGATATGTAAAGTAGATAGGGTATTTAAGTCGAGCGTTTTAAACTAGCAAGAATGAAGGCTATTGAGCCAGCAACAGTAACCTCAAATTTAGAGGATTCCAGGAGATTACGTTAGTGAAGACTTATTGCTGCTATTCTACGGAAGAACTAGAAAGTTGATATACCAGCAGTAAATATAATTTATGTACGCTTAAAATAAGCATTAGTTTAGTAAAATTGGTTAAAGTTAATGAAAGCTAATAATTCGAATACGTGTATTTCTCGGATCTCCTCTTTCGGTAGACCTTATTTGGTCTTGAGCATAATTATTAATTAATTTCATAATAAGTAATTTAATTTAATACAAAAGGTAAATCCCTTTTATTTGACATAACGTACAAATATTACATGTTATTAGAGTTTTTTTTAGACTTGATATAATAAATACAAGTTATTATTATACAAAATGGCTCTTAGTGATTCTTTACCTCAAATTAATTTTGGTGTCCAGGGTGAGACCCAGGGGGGTCTTCACAGCTTGATTATTCGCAGAATTTTTTGCGTATTGACAAACATATGAATAAAAGTACAAATCATTTAAAAATATGTTCTATTTTTTAGCTAATTTTTATAGCAAGGTGAAAATTGTTTGCATATGTAAAGCGCAGTTAAGAGAATTTCTACAGATATTAATAGAATTGAGACCCCAACTTTTGATATCTGAAGAGTTGACAATTTCACAATATTTGACTCTCAACGGAACAGGGTTAGTCTCATTTTTAAAGCTTTTTTTTTTCACTCTTAAAAATTAAATTAGTTAAAAACTAGGGGGTGGTACACCCCCTTGTGGGGGGACCAACCCCCATTGTACAAATGATGTTCCTACTCATGGGTCCAATTGTAAGACTGTAATTTCCATGTATTCTGTTGTTCCTACGGATTTTTATTCCTATTTGGCTGTAAAATTTGTAATCCATCGTCACGTTTAGCTATTCATGCAAAGCCTTCCCATAATAAATGTAAAAAATATGGTTTTTTTTCAGTCCGTTGTATAAAGATAAACAATAGTTTATTCGATTAATTTCACCTGAAGTATCATTAAACTTATAACAGCCTCGCGAAAAACTTTTTATAGGTAGAGATATATTTTGGAGAACAATCGGTTCTCTTAGTAAAATGGCTTTTTACTTATACTTTTACTTCTAAAATCATTTCTGCTCAGTTATGTTTTGGGGTTTTAAATTTTTAAAGAGCAATATTTGTTTGGACGCGTAGTGCAAAACCTTAGAAGCTCTTCTGCTTTCATTAAATTTCTCATTGAGAAATTGCCAGGCTAAAAACTTTATTGTGTTATTAAAGGCAATATATTTCGAAGAAGTGGAATACTACTGAAAATTCCATGACTGAAAACCCAACTTTTCAGTTGATGTTATAATGAAAGTTCAAGTGTTCCGCATCCAAGTATTGCAAATGTAACTGATTTTATCTATGATGTACTAAACTACATTATAATACTAGACTAAAGTAATTTAAAGTCATGCAATAAAAATCAAACTTGTTGAATTGCATCGATTTAAGTCTGAGAAAAAATTAGATGGTACATATACAAACTTGGTGGTTTCTAATTTCAGTTGAAATCATTATTGTTTTTATAAGTGTTTCAATACATTTGTGAAATTATTATGTTAAGATTAAGCCGAGTAATCTGCCGTGGCAACAAATGCTATAAAAAACTATGCAGAACATACTTTAAATTTAAAAAAAAATTCTTCAAACATATTTATTTAAAGAAGCGTTTTGATACTGTGTACAGAATTTGGAAAATAACATACTCTCAGGAACATTGAAAATAGCGACCCAAGAAGGAAGCTAAGTACAATCTCGAAACTTTGCAAATAAGTACAGCGTAATGTGATATGCAAATGATCCAAGTTTTGTGCCAACACGCATGCTCATACACGCCGAGGTAGTCAGGAAGAGGGTGCGATATAAGCCAGCGCAAATTCGAAGATTCATAAACGTGACGATTACCCGCCGATTGTAGGAAGACTTTGGGAAGCGAAACATGCCAGGTATACGTGCTAGAAGACATTTCTCATAGTTAAACGAGTTTGAGAGAGGCCTGATCATCGGGATGAAAACTGCAGGCTGGTCGACGCGTCGTGTTGCTGGCCAAGTGCATCGTTCGGAGTGTGCCGTTAGAATTGTTGACAGCAGTGAACACTAGAAGGTAACCTAGCGCGGAAAACCGGGTCTGGAGCGATCAGGAAGACCACGAGGAGAGAGGATCAAAGGATCGTGCGGCAAGCACTTGTGGACCCCACAGTGACTCGTTCAACGATACGAGCAGACGTAGGCGTAGCAATTGTTCCACAAACAATTTCCAGACACCTTGCAGAAGCAAATCTTAAATACAAGCGCCCTTTCCGTGCACTCCCTTTAACACCGGAACATCGGCAACTGCGTCTACAGTGGTGCCAAGCCAGATCAATGTGGAATGTCACAGATTGGCAAAAAGTTGTGCTTGGTGATGAATCCCGGTTTGTTTTGGGGACAGATAATAACCGTGTACGGGTGTGGAGGCACCCTGGTAAGCGGTACAATTCCCCCCACACTGTTCTACGTTACACAACCCGCACAGCTGGTGTAATGGTCTGGGAGGCCATAGAATATGATAGCCGGTCCACTTTAATTGTGATGCGTGGAATCTTAACGGGCCAACGTTACGCTGATAATATTCTTCGACCGCATGTAGGACCTTTCCTAAATGGTCTGCCAGGGGCAATTTTCCAGCAAGATAATGTCCGTCCGCATACAGCAAGAGTTGCTCAAGACTACTTACGTCATTTTTAGATTCTTCCATGTCGGCCCGCTGCCCCGATTTGTCCGTTGTAGAGCACGTGTGGGATCAGCTATAACGGCAGATGCCATCGTGTCATTCTGTACATGATTTAGAGTTGGCTGTTCAAGATTTGTGAGCCCATCTGCCTCAGGAGAACATAAGGTGTCTAATAAACTCAATGCCGGACCGTGTGGCGGCATGTAATGCAGCTGAAGGTGGTCCAACGCGCTATTGAAGTTGCCCAGTATTTGTGTCGTTGCACACCATGTATTCGTTTAATTGTCTTGTTTTTGTTCTGTGTCATTATGTGTATTAAATTTCATTTCAATCCGATGCTTTCTTCTTGGGTCGCTATTTTTAATGTTCCTGAGTGTATTAAAAAGTTAGATACTTAAAGGCATTATTAGTTTTTGTTTTATGCCTTTACAAACTTTAAATGGGTTTTTCTCGGACTTTTGAATTCTGGGGATACTTTTGTCTCTAAGGATTTTTTATGCTCGAGATAATCTTGAAAAAATGTTTGTAGACTCTCTTTTTTATTTATATGTTCTTTAAAAGTTAGCATGGATTTAGATCTGAGAGCACTAGCTACTTTTTAAAAAATGTTAAAGTTAATATTTTAAAAATCTTCATATTTTTTGCAGGTTTAACCATAAAAATAATTATTAAAATTCTACAAGTAATTTTTAGTAGGAAAACTAGTTTGTAATTTTCGCGCGTGCGATTCCATACTAACTTTTATTCTCAATAAGCGAAGAAACAGAAATCCCTTAAAATTACAAAAAAAACTTTAAAAATTGAGTATTTAATAAGAAAAATTTGTAATTTTTAAAATAAGGACAGGTCAGTTTTCTTTTTTTATTTTCAGAATCAATAATCTGAAAAGAAAACATGAATTACTTTTAATACGAGGCATATCCAGAAACTAAGTTCCGTTTCTATTTATATCCGCTCCAGCGCAGCGATCGCAGTTCCGCGCATGCCCGACAGACGCTCAGTATCAAGGAGAAGAAACACATGCGTCATTTTTAGATCACTGTCAGCCACGTACGCTTTGTTGTGCTTGTTTACAATGTCGGTGTTGATTGAAAATCCCGCTGCGTGCGAAATCAGATGTGTAATTCGTTTTCTGAATGCTAAGAAAGTGAAACCAGTGTATTTCGTTTTCTGAATGCTAAGAAAATGAAACCAATCGAAATTTATCGGCAAATTTGTGAATTTACGGACAAACCCTCCTACGAGGATTTGGCTGGGACGTGTTTGGTCATCCTTCGTACAGCCCTGACCTCACTCCTAGCGATTTTCATCTTTTCTTACATCTCAAGTCTTTCCTTGCCGGTAAACACTTCAACAATGACAAAGAGCTCAAAGAAAATGTTTCCAACTGGTTGAAGACACAGGCGGCAACCTTCTATGAAGAAGGCATAGAAAAACTTGTGCCACGATATGACACATGCCTGCAAAATTTCGGCAGTTATGTGGAAAGGTAGTTTTACTTTTTTGTCCAATAAATATTTTTTCTGTATCTGTATACAATTTATTTTTATTACCAAACGGAACTTAGTTTCTGGATATACCTCGTATTACTGTCTTTCAAAAGGGTACTGTGTGTAGCCTCCTCAAACTAGTTTAAAGCGATCCACCTTTTCTTCTAGAGTGTACCAACAAGTTATAAAATTAGAGGGAAAAAACAGAATTCAAAAAGAGTTACAAAACATTCAATATCATCACCCTCCACCATAAAAAAACCAACAGATTTTAAAAGAGAAATTTCCCTATACAAAAATAAAACTTAGGAAAGTATGTTTTCGGGAAACGAGCATATTGTTTGGCGTACACCCAAAGTATCGAGTTGTATACAATATTGATCTTTTATAAATTTGGATTTTTGCATTTTTCTAATTTGAAATCAATTCTAAAACGTACAAAGCATATTTTTATTTTCCTTACCTACTATGTCATATATGAAAAATAGCTACAGAAGGTCGTTCGCATTTCATGTGGAAACGATTTGGATAGTTAATTTTTATCAATAAATACCGTAAATTTTGTGAAAATTTGCTTCTATCTGATAACCATGATTTTTGACAATAGCTCTAACTCTTCTTTCCATATAAAGTTGGAATTTCTTCTTCAAAAATTGGTTCTAAAACATTTTACTGATAGTAGAGTAAATTAATTTTGGCTTTATTGGGACTTTTTTGCTTTTTAATATACCGTAGTTAGAAAATCATGCAACTATCATGAATCCCTTTAGGAACACTGACGAAGCCATTTCGTACAGTCATTCCCGTCATCTTCTTCATTTCATCTTCTTTTACTACTGTCACTTAATACGCCCAGACCTCGTCGAGTGGTACCAAAAATTTTCATTTTTCAGGAGCTCTAGGTATTTTTTACATAATTTTCAGCAATTTGCTTTTCTTTCACCAATATGTTTTTAAAAAAAGAGACCAACTTTAGGTTTAAACATCTATTTTAACTTTAAATTCTTACGAATGATTTTAATTACAGTTCCGAAAGACATTCCTAGTTTCGATGCAATGAATCTTTCAGTTGGCGGATTTTCATTTAGGATCACAGATTTGGCTTTCTTGATAGTTGCTTGCGTTTGAACAGTCTTAGGATAAAGTTTCGCGGTCAAGTTTTTATTTTTACTTTCTACAAGACGCTTTTTCCCTTTCAAATTTAATATATTATAAATAACTTTGATTGAAATGCAATAACCGAGATATTTTTACACTTTCTTTTTAATTTGTTGATACAAATATTTATCCTTCGAAAGACTAATTACGTAACCTTCGAGCCATATATCATTTAGAGGAGCCATTTTTAAAATAAATCTTTTATTTTCCATTCCAATCAAAAGAAAACCTGAGCAGATGATTCTTCTGAAGTTGCCAGTTTTATTTCAAAATGCAAACAAGTACAAATCGTTTCCATATAGTGTGAACGTCTTTCTGTATTGTTTAAATAAATAAGACAATATTTTTAAAAATGAAAAATAAATCAATTGTTTTTTAGGAAAAATCGCTGCATCTCGATTGCTCACCTCTTTTTCTGAAATTCAACTGAAAAAAATTGAAAGATTATCGATAGGGATGATAAAATATTTCTTTTAGAAGCAAAATTATATTTATTTCTCTCAATCTGAGAAAATAAAGACTGTAAAAAAATTGTTCCAATTCTAGAAAAATTACATATATATCATCTTGTTATTGAATTTGTTTCATAATAACGCCCATTTTTCCAAACCAATGTGTACCCTATTGAATCCTATTTGTAAAGGGTGTTTTTTTAGAGGTATAGAACTTTAAATTGCAATAAAACAACGATGTATTACTCGATTGACATGAATTTTTTTTATTCGAAAGATAATCTTGTGGCACTACATTTTAAAAATGATTTCTGGCATAGGACTGCCACGGCTGGGGTTCGGATGTAGTCCTATCTGGACGTCCAATTTTCGATTATTTTTTCCAACATTTGTGGCCGTATATCGGCAATAACACGGCGAATGTTGTTTTCCAAATGGTCAAGCGTTTGTGGCTTATCCGCATAGACCAATGACTTTACATAGCCCCACAAAAAATAGTCTAGCGGTGTTAAATCACAAGATCTTGGAGGCCAATTCACAGGTCCAAAACGTGAAATTAGGCGGTCACCAAACGTGTCTTTCATTAAATCGATTGTGGCACGAGCTGTGTCACTGTGTCTTGTTGAAATCACAGCTCCTGGACATCATGATTGTCAATTCAGGAATGAAAAAGTTAGTAATCATGGCTCTATACCGATCACCATTGACTGTAACGTTGTAGCCTTCATCGTTTTTGAAGAAGGATTCCACCAGCCCATAAAGCGCACCAAACAGTCAGTTTTTCTGGATGCAACGGTGTTTCGACATACACTTGTGGATTAGCTTCACTCCAAATGCGGCAGTTTTGTTTGTTGACGTGGCCATTCAACCAGAAGTGCGCTTCATCGCTAAACAAAATTCGCTTATGAAAATCGGGAACAACGGCAATCTCGTTGTGGCCCATTCGACGAATCTACGCTTTGCTTGATGATCCTTTTGATGAATTGCCACACCAAACTGAGAATAAATCACTTGACAGCTGTTAAATCGGTCGCCATCTTGGAAAGTAATGCCAACTTAAACTTCTATACCTGGAAAAAAAAACACTCTTTATAAAAATCTAGCATTAACTATCCCGAAGCAGGATTTGGTAATACCGTCGAACCTGTTTTTGTGCAGTCTTTTTTTATGCGATTTCCTTTTAGTGCTATTTTTGTGCGATTTTATTTTTGTGCGTCTTTTTATGTGCGATATTTTTTTATGCGGTGTATGAATTTCAATGGCTTTGGCGCCACTGTAATGTTTTCTATCTCTTTTCTAATGGCTTTTCTCTCCCCCTTGAAAGTCAGGTTTCGCCTTTAATATTTTTTAAACTGGGTAACTACGTATTTAGCGTTAGTTAAGTCTTGCACTCCTAGAGTCTTGACCCCCGTGACAGGACTCAATGGCTTTGTCTCCACTGTAATGTTTTCTATCTATTTACCAGTGATGTAACAGAGAATGTTAGGATCCCGATCCCACCCCTGAAAGTCAGGTTTTGCCTTTAATATTTTATAAATTGGGTAAATACGTATTTAGCGTAAGTCAGGCCTTGGGCCCCTTGAGTCCTGCTCCCCTCCCCCGTGATGCGGGGGTGTACTTTACGCCACTGAAATGTAGACACTTCTAGACGCTCTGCTCATTTGTTATAAACAGTCTCCCGACAATGCGCATTCAGTTCCTTTCTCTCAACGCTCCATCGCCCCGCGCTGGATTGAAGACGAAATTTACAATGACAGTGACATTATCAATAATTTGATGAATTATGAAGACGGACAAGAAGCCAGTTTCTTTGACAGCGAATAAAAATGCGCAGGGATTCAGCCTTCCAACAAATTGGAAAAGCATTTTCTTAAAATAGATACTATTTAAGAAAGGAGTATAAAATTCCAAAAAAGGCTTCAATCATGTTGAAGGAAGGTTCGTTCTGGGTACCTTCCGTTCCGAATGAAAATGCGAGTACTTAGCTGATCGCGCCAAAACGATCGTCTTCGCGTGATGTTGGTACTAGTTCATATAGCTATCACATCGCCGCATACTCCCCTGCCAGTGTTTTGGCGAATAGGCGAAAGAAAGATACCATATTCGTGCCGAGCATGTGAGCAGTTGCGTCACTTGGTGGGTTGCGTCAGTTTCGTGCGTGACGGCTTGAGAATCGCGTCATGTGTATGACGGTTTAATTGCGTCATTGTTTGACGACTTCGAGAAGTAACGGCTTATTTTGCGTCAATGTTTGATGGTTTGGTTGCTGTTGCGGTGGATAGATGGCGCCACGACTGTGGCGTGGGAAGGCTGCTTTGCACGGCCAGGGTCACCAATGAAGGAAGGTTTGCTCCCCGGGTACCTTCCGTTTCGAATGAAAATGTGAGTACTTAGCCGATCACGCCAAAACGATAGTCTTCGCGTGATGTTGGTAATAGTTCATATAGCTATCACATTGCCGCAATGTATAGCTGGTTATCGTGACATTTACAAGCAACTGACCACCCGTCCTTCGTCACAAAAACTTATCTCTTACTTTGTGTTGACAAAAAATAAATCGATTGAAATTGCACCTTCAAGTGACGAAAGCAATTTTGAACTTATTCATTACAGGACTTTGGATTATGATGAGTAGCGATGAATTATGTATGTGCATTTTAAAGACTTATCCGTTTATATAAAATGTTTCCATGTGTAATATTTACTTATTTATTTTGTTATGGAAATACTCTTACATAAATTTCGTAAATAATTGGCATATTTTTTAAATGCGCCTTTTTTTCTGCGGTCCCTATCCACCGCATAAAAAAGTTTTTTGTAGTATTTCCACGAATTCGTTTGTTATATGTAAGAATTTATGAAATTTTTAAATATTTTTGTGCGATTTTTTATGTGTGTGGTCCATATCTATCGCACAAAAACAGGTTCAACTGTAGATGCAAATCTCTAAAATGTAGTTTTTGTTCGGAATTCATGTTTTGAGTCACTGTCACAAAATTTGAGCCCATCGATGTCCGACCAACGACTCTGTAGCAGGGGTACACAACTTTTTTCCCCTCCAAGTCATATACAAATGACAACTACTTCACGCAACATGAGAATGGGGGAGTTTTTTCTCAATTCCAGAATGAAATCTATTTGTTTGAAAGGGGTTCAGACTTGCTTGTGCATTTTTCTTTCAAATTTATTCAAAGACTTTTGGATTTGACTAAAAAAAAATATCTGAAAAAATAACTCAATTTATTGGCATTTAAGAAACGCTCTAACAATTTATGTATCAATTCATATGTTTATCCTTAACAAGTTCATGTATTTATCAATAGAAATAGTGTAACAAATTTTATAGGATTTTTTTCTTCCATTATGATTTTACCAGCAACAAAATATTTTGTTCAAAGACGCTTTTTTAACAAAGCCAATTGATCTCGTCTTTCAATAGATCTTCAAGAAAAAGAGCCATTGAAAGATTTGGACTTAGTGGCATTGATGAGCAAAATCATATTTTTTAAATTTAACATTTTGACGACAAATCAAACAATTGTTGATCTATGTTTGTTTTTCTCTACGAAATAATCAAGATCCCAATCGTCGTGAAACAACATATGTTCCTGAGGTATTTTGGCTTCGAAGACCTGAGGGTTAATTAAAAATTAGTTTCACCCCCAGAATGGCCACTACTCCGCTGTTATTTGCTATTTATAACCGTTACAATTACAAAAAGAAAAAGGTTACCTCGCAATTCGGACGCCTTCAATAGCTCAATTGTTATATTTAATTGCTCGATTTGATAGAATTTTACGCTAAATTTTTTAATTCATTCTTCTTAAATTATTGAATTTGTTTGTGCCACTCAAAGAAAGGTCCCCATGCAGACAACAGGTGCTCTATAGGATAGTCTTTGACCTGGCTCTCAGGCGTTCCTTGTGCTACCATCGGATTAAAATACTATTTTCTGTGATTACGGTAGAATCTATCAAAAGTTATTGCTTTATGTACAATTAAAATTCACTATTTCTACTCTATAAAGAATTTTCAAGCAATCAAACAGAAGAAAAGTAGCGCCTTACACACAGAAACGTTTTGTATTGTATAAAATAACCATTTTTAAATTCAAATAGTCCATCTTGAGTTGAATTGTTTCGACAAAACTACTCTTTTATCTTTGTTATCGTTTTAAAATTTACGAAATAAAATCAAAGATAACTGTCAAATTAAAAATACACTCAAAATACAACTGCATCTTAGTAAAATTATTCGTTAATTTACTGTTGGTTAGATTTCTTAATATCAAGTTTTCTCCTCAATGTAAATCGATTAACTTTTCTAGTTAATTGTACCATTTCTAATGAAATTAACACGGCACTTCTCACGCAGGGCATGTCACACCCACTGCATAACTTTTTTCAGCGCTTCTCCTAAACCCTTTTTTGGAAAAATGATAACTTCTCGTGTAGCTGACTTAAAGGTCAATCCTCTGACGGGCTTTAGCTTATAGGTGAAATCTAAATATATATTTTTGGATACCGCCTCTTTGGGTATGCCATACCCTGCGCGTAAATCACCGTTAAAGTTCTAAATGCATGAGCACGCTTTAAAATCTTTCTTATGCAATGGCGCATTATTGTAGTTATGATGAAGAAATGAGATAAGTAATTTAATAGATACAGTATTTATAATAGATAGAGTATTTTCAGATGAAAAAAAAGTCTCTTTGCGAGGATGACGAGGAAGAATCAAATGAAGAAGAGCAAGTAGGATTCCTCTACTGAAATCTATCAAAATAACTTAGCTGAGAGAGCAATTATCGCCCTTGAGAAAATGACCACATTTTATTCAAAGGCTACAAAATGTAATCGTTAGCCTAAGACAATATTTCTTGTGTTGTCGAACGTTGCGACAATAAATGCGCAAATTATTTAGTTTAGCCAGAAACCACCTACTAAACATTGAACTAGACGCTGATTTCTGAAGTGTTTTGGATTTTTTTGGCAAAGTTTCAACGAAAATTTTTAAAAATTAAGATCCAGTGAAAACATCACATCTACTCGAAACGAAGACTGAAGGAGTGTATAAACAATGTACTGAATGCCCTAATAAAAGTAACAGAAAAGCTAAATTTACGTGTGAAAAAAGTGCAAGAAACATATTTTAATTCCTATTTTTCTTCCTTTTCCAGCTTTGCATGCAAATTTTATGGTATAAACAGAATGTAAACAGCCTTGGGTATGAGATACCCTGCGCGTGAAATTAAGTTCGTTTTTTACGCACGAGAAGTGCCGGGTTAACTATAAAAATGAAATTAGCTTAGGGTATGGCCATTTGCAATACAATCAATAGATTTAAATGTAATGATAGATTTCATGGGGTGAATTTAATGATTTTTAGTGTTTGATGATTAGACCCCAAAACTAATTAACTAATAAAATAATTGCCCCATTGATTTGGTTCATGCATGAAACATATTTTTAAGAATTTTACGAAAACCCGAAATTTTTCCTATTTTATTTCGCATGATATTTTCCCGCTCAATAAACTATTGAGATTATTCCTTTATCCTTGATCTTGATCTTTTCCTGCATCCTTGATTTTGTTTGAATGTCATTTGTTGATTCAATTCTTTCTTGCAATGAATCCCCGTGATGTCGCCTGACTGACGCGACACAAACTTTTCACTTCATTGTTATTTAACTTCTAAAACTCAGTAAAATACTTTATATTATTTTTATTTTCTGCATGCAAATGTCTTCTCCAATTCTGCAATGCCTTACTTTGTGTAACATTCAGGGGCAGAACGAATACTTTTTCCTTATTTTTAATCGCATTGTTTTTTGTTTAAAAAAAAAGGAGAATGTTTTTCTCTTATTTTTTTAAATGTTTTGGAATTTAAAATGGATTTTAAAAAATTATAAACAGTTCTAAGGAATAGCCTTTTTTTGCTAAGAAGATGAAAATCAACTTTTATAAGTCTATGAGGCTCATAAAATTAAATTTTTTTTTCATATATCCACACAAGTTTTTAATAAGTTTTTTTTTCTTTCCTTCCCTTCCTTCTTAAAAATGTCTGTAATTACTCCATTTATATTCTAGAGAAATAAAATTTCTGTTTGGATATCATTTCAATGTATCAAGGAACAATTGAATAAACGCTTTAAAATTAGTAGGAATAGAAATAATTTGTCCGCCTCTCCTGTATAATGGCTGACTGCTGTACTGTAGGATCTGGGTACGAATCCCGGAGAAGGCATGGATGTTTGTAAGTAGAGTGCGGGGCATGGTGCCGTCTATCCGCATGTCCTCTCAAGAGGTGGGTGGAAGGGGTTGGGAGGTCTCAAAATTGGGATGGAACTGAACCCAATCGTCCTGTCACTTGTATGGTGCTCAAAGCAACGACATTGTCACGATGAATTTCGATCTGACAGGTGGCATTAGTAAGCATAGACATAGACAGGTTTTGAAATTCCTCAAATTCTTTAAAGGATAACGCGAAGAAATATACAAAAACAATCGTAAGGAATTTACAAAAAAAAAGACGAAAATTCCTCTCAAAGTGCAATCAATAAAAGGAATTGTCCCACTCGAAAGCAATACGATGTCTTTTAATGGCAGTCATTCGGCCAAGTAACGAGGACACCACTTAAGCTTGCATCTCACTGTCCAAATTTGCACGCCAACGTTAAGACTTTGAACCTAGCTAGATTTAACGCGTCCTCTACACGGCAAATCTTGAAGGAATTGACCGGCCAAAATTTCGTGACCACCATCTTTCTGATCCTCTGGAAAACGCACCCTAAACATTTTTCTGTCATTTCTACACGAATTATTATTTCAAAATAAATTAGGTGACATCTCATTAGATTCAAAAGTATTCAACTCCACTCATGGTACACATCAAATAACAATATTTGTTGCGTCCTAAATAAATTAGAGGTTAAGAAAGATTTCATTTGAAATTCATTATATTTTCACTTATTTTCTTTTAGACGTTTCACATTTGAAAATTAATTTTATTGCACAATTCGTGACTTTTGTTGCTTCTATTATCACATGAAATTTTGTTTATGAAAAATTACCATAGAAGGTTGATGACAAATTCTACTCCAAATCAACTTTCTAGTATTTCGTCATAGTATCATTGGGTTTTATTCTCGTATCAATGAAACGAAATGAGTAAAAAAATAGTTACTCCGCTCTAATGGAAAAATGAATTGTAATGGATAATTGAGCAAGAGAGAGAATCTGTGGATAATTTTCTAACCTAACAATAAATCAACTAAGTGTTTTGTTCCCAGACAACTGATTCAGTCTAATCAGTATATACTAGGTTATTTACAGTTGATCTAACACAAGTAATGTCTAATAGAAAATAAAGGTACTTACTTTTTCTTGGATTTACAACAGGCATGCGTTTTAAAGTACCGGCTGAGAGCATTGTGTATTCCCGAAAGCACGTGGGGAAGGATGTTAGGGGGCTGAATCATTGTCGCATCTACAGGTTTTACAACATTCTGCAAACACTAGTCTGTTGATGTTGAGCCGAGAACTGAACTTTACTGTTCGTAGTTATGCTACTAACTAACATATTTTTGAACGAGGTCCAAAGAAGTATTGATCAGACTGCAGTCATTTCTCGTAGGTAGCTTTCAACGTCACTTGAATTTCTGTGAAGAGTAGCACTCATCCATTGCATCGGCTGAACAAAATCCTCCTTTCCAGCTCTCTGGCACTTTGCCCCTCCTCTCGCACACATATTTTTTTCCAGACTATTTCTACTTTCTGTGGCGGTAGACTCTCTCGGAGACAATTTTAGACTTTGGGTGACACCTTTGGGTGCATTCGATCGATATCAAAGCAAGAGATGAACATTTTGAGTCATAGGAATAATAACTTGAGTGTTATTATTCTTACAATGGACTCGAGCTATTGATGTTCCATGCAAGAGGATATCATGAAGGGAGTTTTGGAATTACAGGTTTCTACTCACACATTCATTTTACAAAGTATTTACGCGTGCTATTTTTTTTCGTTGAAAAAAAAGAATATTAATAAGATTTTAAAATGTTTTCTCAAACTATCTGAAATAGAGAGAGTGCACCCCTTTTATTTTTATTAGCTGTCTTACTTTTCAGTTGATGAGAACTTAGCTTTGATACACGGATTAAAGTAATTCAATTTATTTTTACGTAGTCCAATGGAATTCCAATTCCAATGAGCTCTCATTTCCTAAGATAGGAGTATGGCAGTTGCTATACAAAGGGAAATTTCTACCAGAGTCTAAGTGGGACAACTGTCACCTACTCGTTTCCATGTGTTCCAAATACGAAGATATGACTCATGCTGAGTCGAAAAGAAATATTGAAATATCTCAGAAACGCAACTAGTTTCCTCTCAAAATGAACATCGGAAATTGTTTTGAAAAAAAGGATGGGAATTCTTTCTCACCTGTTTTTCCTTGGTAATAAGGCCATTAATTTTCTGTAGTAATTAGTCCTCGATTCAGAACTCTTCTCTTCTCTTTCATTCTCTGTTGATCCTAATTCTACGTTCTCAGTTTTGGGTCATTTCTACTTCATTCTTCATCGTTGTGCCTTTACAATTGGGCCTTTTCATGACACAGTCAACACACTCTAAAAGGCAATATGTTCGGTCAAAATAATTGGATTCGAATCACCTATTCATCTTGTATCTGAAGCTGAGCTTCATTGAATATTTTGAAAACCAAGTTCTCAAAATATAACGAAAAAATCGTTCAAGAATATTGCAGAATATGAGCAGGAACAGTACAAATGTTTGCGTCTAGAACATAAATGTCTTAGCTATTAGCTAAATGTTTAGCCTAATGGGATGATTAATGTAGCGCAACTTACATAAAATATACAATGGAGTATACAAGAACGCAGAAAATTATACAATTACTACTCTTACGTAGGAATTACATCTCTATCATACTTTAGCTTTTAATTTTTATTACTGTATAATAGAAAATGACATATAATAATGATATATATAATCTGAATAATATATATATATATAGTATATATATATATAGTATATATATAGTATATATATATTATATATATAGTATATATATAGTATATATATATAGTATATATATATAGTATATATATATATATATATATATATATATATATATATATATATGTATCTATATTTGTTGTGTTTGCTGAATTCCAATTTCTTACTTCTTTAGCACTGTGGACTCTAGTTATTCTTCACTTTTATTTTATTATACTGTATATACATAATAAATAATCTAAATAATATAATATCTATAATAATATATATTAAATAATTCAGTTGTTGAAGAAAACTTTCTTACTCTTCTAACATAAATAGTTGACCATTTCTGGACAAATTACTTCAGTCCTACAGAAGACAATACATGTATGAATAGGACATGACTGGTCACTTTGAAATTCTTCAAAATAATAGATCCTTTGGTGAAAAAACTTTGATATGTTGCAATCTCAGAAGTGACAAAACTTGCTTCTATCGTAAAGTTTCTGCTAGTCAAGTGCTTTATTAGTATCCTTTTCAAATATTTATCCATTTCGCTTTTTGAATCCTTTTCACTAGCAGGAGGCAATCAATTGGAAAGAATTTTGATAATCTTGAGAAATCATGAACGAAACATTTTATAAGAGACATCGATTCGACATACAAAGGATTACCATTTCAGAGCAAAATCCTGCTCGATATTTCAATAATTTGATCTCTTTAGATATTTTGTGTTATTTGTCCTCTCTCGTCCTTCTTTGGATTTCCAATTTCTAATCATGTCCAATCCAAAGTGAAAGGAAAGTTTTAAATTCTGCCAGAATAGATTGAATTGGTGCCACTGGAAGAAGACCATTTCTAATAAAGATTCTTAAGTATCTGAAGAAAGCTGAAGAAATTCCTTATGTTGGTTGAGATGTAGATCTCGTTTAGATTAAGAAATTCTTTGATTCTAATTCTGTAGTCAAGACAATCATCTAGTAATAAATAATTATCTTTAATGACCTCAGAAACCTTTTTAAAACAAAATTACTATAATTCAGGCGATAACTATTCAGACAGAACCAGCGTATCAATATTGTCCACATCATCTCACTGACTATTTGTATTTTATTCAGTGGTGACGTTCGTTTGTGGAGTGCACTTTTCTATCTCTAAGTGCCAATTGGGCTGGATGGAAAAGACCCGAGTTAGAGATTAATTACGTCGGATTCTTTAATAAGATTAAAAATGAAACAATGAAATTGAAAGAAATGCCCAAAAAATCTGAAATCTTATAAATACACTAAAATTTCATCCTTGAGTGATTTTTCAAGAAATAAATCATAGGAAAAGATACATTTTCAAAGTCATTGTAAATATCTGGTTGTTTTTTTAAAAAGTTGTTTACCGATGAGGTTACCTATGCATACTCACAAAAAATGGTCCTCTTCAACAACAGCTAGCTCAAAGATATTAGCAATCATTTGGGATCTCTCAAATGAGAATTCTCTTTTATTATCTAAAAACAGACACGACTAGAAGAAAAAAAGAAGCTAAATAATAAAAATAAATTAGAAACTACTCTCGTGTTTTAGTTTGAAAAATTACTTTGGCTTTTTTAATGTTTGGAAGGAGTTAAGTTACATTGATTGTCATGAATGTTTCTTTAAATGACTCAGCTCTACAACATTTTCAGAGTTAAAGGTCTTTACTTATTCAATACTTAGAATGTTGTGTGGAAGACACAGCTTTCAGTTAAAATAAAGAATGGAATTAGAATCGAATAGATAAAAATTTAATGCCTTTGAAGCATATTCATATTTTCAAAGTCAGTTCAAGCCTGAAAGGATTTCTTTCAGGAAAAGCAGAAAAAAATGTTTACAACGAGCCGCGTTAGAAACTGTCAGGGCTTGCCAATAGTTGTGAGTAACTTATGTTGACGAACTTCCAAACACTAAATTTCATTTACAAGAGTTTGCTCACTATTTTTTTTTTTGCTCTACTCTTTATTTGTTGCAACCCAATTTAGCTATTTATTTTTTTTCATCATTAGTCGTTTGCAGAAATAGAAAAGAAGCACATGTTTGTAGAACGGGACTTTACTTTTTCATCTTGGAAACCCTTGGACATTAAAAAAAATAAAAAAACGCTTACAATTAGTAGATATTTATATTTTCTCCGTAATCTATATTTAATCTACACATGAAACAATTAACTTTTTACTTCAAATGTGCTTCTGTAATTTTTTCAGACTTTCCGGAATTACGTGCCTAAACTCAGCTATCCAATGATATTTTGAATTCCTACAAAAACTCAACAGCAAGTGAATCCAATCTAAGGAGGAGGGGGCGCTAAATATCAAGATTTCAATGGAGATGATGATGTTTATTTATTAATGTCCCACTTTGAAGCAACACAAGGGGTTTTTGGTGACGTCACTTTGAACCTCAGTCAAGTAACAAGGATGACACCTGAGCTCACTGTCAACAGAAGGATTTTGAGCCCATTATCTATCTCAAGGCTATCAAGATATAAAAAAAAATGTTCTTTCAACCAGCTTTGCCTTACCTAAAAAATTTGTAAACTTTCGTTTTTTTAATTATAGTTTTATATATACAGCATAATTGTGAATTGTTACCAATGGAATTATTGATTTTCAAACTATTGATTGATCCAAACATTGAAATCTTTCGAGTAGTGTGTAACGTTGAATAGGAGCTGAACTGTCTGTTCCCTTTTTCAATAACTTTTGGTATGTGCCGAAAAGAAAGCATTTTAAACAAAGCATTGCACAACAGTAGTATAAAAGTGATGGCTGTCATATAAAAAGTATCTTTCGTGAATACTAATTTCGTATAAGTAGCTTGAGAACAATTCTGTAGAGAGTAGAATTTGAAAGTATGCAGCAAAAATTTTAGCTAATCAAGATCTAAGTAAGTCAAAATAAGCAAATAAAATAATTATCTATATTTGATGATGCAACCTGAGAGGGGAAACTACTCACTATCTCTCGAATGAAAATAAAACTATATCATTCAAAATTCAATCAAGTTCTAAATGCATACAAATAAATAACAAAAATAGTACCAATATTCCAACATGAGATTGTGACGGATTTTTACGTGACCTTTACACTAATCCTCTTGGGGAATCTTTGGGCTAGCATTCGCGTTTAATTCATAGCCATCCCTCTCAAGAAGAAACATTTATATTTAGATTAGTTCAACTACATAAAGTCAGAGTTTTTGTAATTATCGATGAAGGAGCTGAGAAGCTGTTATATTCGCCACGCCGGTGAGATAGAATAAAAGTTGATTTCCGCAGCTTAAGATTAAGTGTGGGGTTTGCCACAGTATTGAATTAGTGATTGGGGGTTTGTAATCAACCATAGATTAGGTTGAACTAAATTAATATCTTGCGGTTGTTTGCTAAGTATTTATTGCTTTCTCTCGGCCACTCCTTTGACATTCACTTAGAGATAAAACTGTTGTTGATTAGTGTGTTTAAGTAAAATAAATACTTGTTATAATGGAAGTTTCTGGTTCTGCTTTTATTCCTCCTACATCCTTAGGTAGGCATGATGGGGAGGGAGCAACTTCAGGAATAAGTCGCTCACAGGAGGATGAACGTGGAATGCACTGATTCTTAGTAATGAAAGAAAAGTATTTTAATTTTCACCTTTCTTTCACCTCTAGGAGACAGTGGAACTCTTATTTTCCTCCATGGATCTCAAATCAATTGTCCATGTGGGACACAGGAGGTGGCAAGACTCCCACACGTTTTTTTTTGAGGTGCTCACCTAATACATCGTTTACATCACCATGATATTTCATTGCTTTGCAAATGATGAATTAAGTCCTACTCCTCTATTAATCGGTTCAATCTATATTCATACCATAGACATAAATCACACAAAAAGAAATTAAATATTTTTTATTGTGTTCGTACCAACTATAAGCAAAAAAGTATAAAATGTAAGAATATAAATTTTAAAAAGAATATATTATACATCCACAAATTCTACAAACATAAGCATACACAATATACACACAAATCTAAGAACAGGAATATAGAAAAGTCCATCTTATATATTAAAATTCGAAGGTAAACAAACGTATCTATGTCGGGAAGTATATATCGCAATTTTCTCAAGAATCACAAAACACAGAAACTAGCAGAAGGTATCAAAATTTCGGGAGTGATATGAGGAATCCGTTTTGACCATTTATATTCCGATATTCCAATTAGTTAAAAATATATTAATTAAAAACCTTAAAACGCATTAAAATAGATCGTGGCGCCATCTGCAGAGAATATCGGAAAAAAATTCTGTTTTTACAAAACAAAGAAACTTTGGGTTCACACCTAGGAGAGCCCCCACCCTTGGCGCGAATTACTTTGGTTGGCGATAATTGCGCCGTCATGGTAACCTTGCTTTTAAATTCAACATATGGCAACCCTAACTTTTTCTAAAATTTTCGTCATTTGTGGGCGTGCATTTCAAATTTCATTTTGTTGTTGGGCACCGGGTTGAAAGTATGGCTGCGCTTGTAAGTGAATACACGTTAGAATTTTTTACGTTATTGAATGCTAGAGGCAAGAAAGAATTGATTGAATGGTGTATGAAAGAAGGATTAATTGCTTCAAGTTATGAATGTCCTAAATGTAATGAGCAAATGGGATTAAATGAACGAAAGTGTTGTTTTGGATGGATTTGAATGGATATGTCGAAAAAAAGGTGTAAATACGCATTATGTTTGCAGAAGTATAAGAAAGAATTCGTGGTTTTCCAATAGTAAGTTAATCGGCAATAAAACGTTTTCTCCGTAATCACACCAGCCACGCAGAAGGCATATTCGACCATTACCTCGCTGAGTATTTATGGCGGCGCTCTCGCGATCACTCACTCAGCGACGAGACTTTCCAGAATTTTTTAAAAGCAGTTGTTACACTTTACCCTCCACTTGGGAAGGATCAACAATAAGAAAGTAAGTGCTGTTGTTATATTTTTTATCTTAAATGTTAAATTTCTGTATTGTTTACATATATTTTCATTGCGCATCCATCTTATACTGCTATATTTACTTGTCACCGTTGTCGGGTTTGCTTGGCGCAATTTCGTTTTCTCTTGGCGCTTTTTCCGGTTTGGCGCCAAGGGTGGGGGCTCTCCTAGGAGTTTACCGAAACTTTGCATATAAATAAATTTACTTATTTAATTATTTTACAATTTTTTTTAAATATTTTCGGAACTACTTTTTTTCCCGAGGTTTTTAAAACACGATCTAATAATTTTGTAATTTTGAAATTTTGTGTTCCATATATAAACTATTCTTTTTTTTAAAAAAAATGTACTTTTGGGTTTCCGGTGGAAGCAAAATTAAACGAAAAAAAATGCCTAAAATGTCAGTAATAATTAATTAATTATAATTACATTCTTTATTTTTGTTTCATACTTTTTGATTACAAAAACAATCGTTTCAATAGCTATCTGTAAATTTTTCTTTTATTAATTACTTATAGAAATTTGATTTTAATAAATATATATGTTTTTTTAAAAGGATTACTTCTATTATTTCATTACTAAAGGAATTCTTTGGTAATTAAAAAGTACATCGTCTATTATTTATATGAAGTTTGAAAGCATTAACATAAAAATGAAACCCCCAAAAAAATCTTTTACTTTCACGAATAACGAAATGGATATTGAAAAAAAATCTACCTTTATTTTAAAGCTCAATTCAGTGCTTTTCCCCGAAGGAACCGATGGCGCGATTGTTAAATCGGCTGCACTTTATGAAACGGCAGTTCCCAGGTTCGAAACTGAGGAGGCAGAAACTTTCAATTACGCTACTTTTTAAAGCTTTACTCTTCGCATCAGAATCGTTTTCTTTTTATTATTGCTTCACATTAATATTTTTTTTAATTCTAACGCAATATTTTTTTTATAAGTCATACATCGAAATTTGAAGCTATATCTTATCTGTGAGAAGGAGGGGAAGATAGAACAAGAATTTTACATTAAAAAGAACCATGTTCGGGCTATAGAGAGGGGAAAGAAACCTGTCTTAAATCAAAAATAAGTGGAACGGTGCAAATTTCGAGAAAAGGAAATTTTTGACATAATTTTAGAAATCACTCACATTGTGCGCGTACAAACACACACAGAAATGTTGGTGTCACGAGGAAAATAGAAAGCCCGAGCAACGCTGGGCTAAGCGGTGTAGGGGGAAGGGGCGGGAAGTCATTTTGAAAATGAGTATTAGAAGTTCTGATTTTGTGAAAGAAAGGGAAAATTTATAACACTAGTGATACCTCGTGCAACGCTGTCCCATGCAGCTAGTAAGAGAATATAAGCAAATACATCGTATATGTATATACACTTACGTGCTCATTAAATCAGGGGGTCCGAAAGTCTTGTAAGCGGATGCAGCTGAAACCATGGGTGCAGAGGACTGGAGAATATTTCCTTCCCCTCCAGTTCCATGTCTAAATTGTGGAGGTGGAGATAGGTGGTGTCGACATCTATCGTAAATAAGTACAACTTGTCTCACAGGCTCTCGCAACATCCATCCCTTCCCTTCGGGAAGAACACGACAACAACAACAACAACACATATATACACTCATGGACAAAAAAATAGCGCACCAGAAGGAGTCGTCCAAATTAAACGAAATTTTACATACGTAATGACTACTTTGATGTAAGTAAATGATAAGAAAATCAAAGAAAAAGATCATTTTTTAAGAGAAAAGGGCACAAGAACGCAGGACTTAATACCCTGTTGAACCCCGTCTAGTGCGAATGCACGAAGCGATACGTTCGGGCACTGAGGCATACAAGTTGTGTATGATGTCTTGGAGACATTTCGTTCCATATTTACTGCAACCTTGCCTCTAGTTCATTCAAACTCGTGAGATGACCAACTCGCCGTCCCAAATGATCCCAAATGTGCTCGATTGATGATAAATATGGAGATCGGGGAGGCCAAGGAAGGGTAGTTAAAGGGTGAAGACAGTCTTGTGACACCCTTGCCGTGTGAGGCTTAGCATTGTCTTGTTGAAAAATGGCTCCTGGGAGCCGTTGCATGAGTGACAATACATGTAGCTGCATGATGTCATGGACATACCGCTGGGCTGTCATGGTGCCATGGATCAATACTAGAGGTGACCGTGTATTGTAAGCAATGGCACCCCATACCACACCAGCTGTGGAAGCGGTGTGTCGCTGTAAAGCAAAGGCAGGATTGAGGCGTTCACGATGGGGTCTCCACACACGAACACGATTATCATCACTGCTGAGATTGAATCTGGATTCGTCACTAAAATCTACCTGGTACCATTCCGCTGCAGACCAGTTTCCTCGTGCGTGGAACCACTACAAATGGAGGTGTCGATGGGAGGACGTCAAGGGCAGCACACGTAATGGGCGCCGCGATCCTAAATGTCCTTCAGCCAGGCGCTTTCGTATGGTTCGAGAAGATACAGGGGCCCTTACTGAAGGTGCTACCTGTGCCTGGATGGCGGCCGATGAAGCAGTTGGCTGTACGCGTGCATTTCTTACGATGTGGCGGTCTTCTCGACGACTGGTCTGTTTAGGGCACCATGAGCCTGGTCTTCGTGTAAATGACATCTTTCGGATCCACTGGCCTCAATACCTCCTCACAACACAATCAGAGCGGCCTAATTAACCCGCGATCACTCGCGCGGTGTGTTCTGTACACCCCAGCAACGAGAAAATCCTCCCTGGATTTTAAAAAGAATGCGCAGAACCCTGATTTTTTCTGTAGCTGCACAGAAAATGTCTGCTTTTCAGGCTGCCCTCTTTCTCGAACGATTGGAATGTAATGACTTTCAAAAGTTTATCTGGGGGCAGAAAATTTCCGCGAGAAGTTCAGCATATGTATACAGTCTGTTCTGAATGTTTGGAAAATGATTAAAATATTATTTTTTTACTTTCTACTATCATTATCTCATTAATTATAAAGTATATTTATTAATGGTTTATATGTTTTACTGGCTTTTGAAAAAATATAAAATTATGTGTTTTAAAATGAAAATTTTGTATGTTTAGTTTAAATTATTGCTGGTCTCATTTGTATGGAATAAATTTAATAATTTTATTTGTATAATACAAAAACATCTTGTACTTTATAAATATGTATCATAATGACTTAATTTTATTTTCATTATTAAATACACGGGTTAAAAGTTTGGGGTGTTCTCTACACCCCGCGAGTAACGACGGTAGTAGAAACAGGCGTGAGTGACCGCGAGTTAACGAGCTACTCGCCTAGATGACCACCCAGCTTCCATCATGCCAACGATTCTCCCCCTCTCAAACTGCGACAGCTGCTCATATTGTCTTCGAAAAGGGAGTAATGGCATGTCTGCCTCAGCTCTTCCTTTGTAAATGATTCGGCACACTCTAACAAGATTTGGTTACATGTTTTATACTTCACGGAGAACGACGTTAAACGCTATCTACCAGCTATACGTAATGCGCAATCACGCTGCATTTCTAATCATTTGCAAATCTCCTCGACATGTATCTGCATGCCAAGTTTCGTTACGATCCCGTAATTATTTTTTGGTGCGCTAACTTTTTTGTCCATGCAATAATCAGAATATTTCAAATTAAAAAATCTACACTATTAAAATCCGAAGGTAAACAAACGTATATATCTATCTATGAATGTATGATGCCATATCTTCTCACGAGCTACACGACGCAGAAACTCGCCGAAGTTAGCAAAATTTCGGGAAAGATACGAGGAATCCGTTTTGACCATTTATATTGCGATATTCCAATTAGTTAAAAATATATTAATTAAAAACCTTATAACGCATAATTAGTGCCATTTTTCACCACCAGAGGAAAATTCGGAAGTGCTTTTTCAGACGTTTTAAAATGTGGTCTAATTTTTTTCATGAGACTGAGACAAAAAATAATTACAGATTCGGATAGATCATTTACTTCGCCACGATATGGTACAATTTATTCTACAAAATAATTATATTTTATATTTTTTACTATTTTTTTAAAAATGAGTAAAAATCGATACGCTTTTATGAGTATAATTTCTAAATCGTTCCGCTTGCATTTTCTTTCTCCCTAATGAAAAAAATATTTCACACCAAAAAAGTTCATGCTTTTCTCTTTTAGAATCAGTCATTTAAAAAATTTAATGTCAAAAACATTTTTACAATTTTTCAAAAACTACTCAAAAATTTTTTAAATACTTAATAACTTCTTTATTTATAAAAAAAATCTCACGAAACTTTTTTTCCGTGTGTAGAACCATATTATACGTTATCTGTACAAAGATTGATAAAATATCTTAAAAATTACGGTTTTTAAGTAAAAATGTGTTTTTCGTTTTTTTTTCTTTTGCGAGAAATATGTAAGCATTACTTTTTTAAAGTTTTTAGTTTAAAAATTACCGTTTTTTGCAATCGATATATGAAGTTTGAAAGCATAATTTTAAAATGAAGCCCGAAAAAAAAATTTTAACTGTAACAAATAACGCAATGCAAAATTGAAGATATCTCTTCTTATTTTTTAAATATCATTTCAAGGCTTTTCCCCGCAGGAACCTACATTGTGGATGTCAAAGGCGCTGCTTTATAAAACTGTAGTTTTTAGGTTCGAAAGTGAAAAGAATATTCAATTTTGGATTGCGTTATTTGTTAAAGTTTAAATTTTTTTCGGGCTTCATTTTTAAGTTAATGCCTTGAAACTTCATATTTCGATTGCAAACAACGGTTACTTTTAAACAAAAAATGTAACAAAAATAATGCTTAAATATTTCTTGCAAAAAGTGAAGAAAACGAAAAACACAATTTTTTTAAACCGTAATTTTTAATCTGTAAAAAGATTGAAAAAATTACTTAAAAATTACGGGTTTTTTTAAAACCGTTTGTGTTTTTCGTTTTTTTCCCCCTTTTTGCTAGAAATATTTAAAATTATTTTTGTTGCATTTTTTGCTTAAAAATTACCGTTGTTTGCAATAGATATATGAAGCTCAAAGGTATTAACTTAAAAATAAAGCCAGAAAAAAAACTTTTCATTTTTAATTTATCACAATTCTGTTTGATGTTGTTATTTTTTTTTTTACAAAACGACGAAACTTTGCATAAAAATAAATGAATTTAAAACAGGTTTATTTATTATTAAATCATATTTCCGAAAATTACTTTGCATTTTAAAAAAATAAAATAATTACTGTAATTATATAAATGTTTATATTATACTTCATAAATATAATTATTAATAAATAATACTTTTTGTAAATTTTGTAAGAAAAAAAAACATTAAATAATATTTTATATAAAAATTAGTTACAAAAAGTTTTATAAAACGATATACAATACGTTATAAATAACATATTAATAAGTGTGTTGGTTAACACATTAATGTCTACTCTTTACACGCGTCTTTCATTTGAGAGTGAAATTCGTTCATTCCGCAGTAGAACTGGTGGTGCACTGTGGATCAATGCTTAACAAAGGCGTCTCAGAAAAGAATGTTAGCGAAAGTGTGTTGGTAACAAATTAATGTCTACTCTTTACACGCATCCTTCATTTGAGAGTGAAATTCGTTCATTCCGCAGTAGAACTGGTGGTGCACTGTGGATCAATGCTTAACAAAGGCGTCTCAGAAAAGAATGTTAGCGAAAGTGTGTTGGTAACAAATTAATGTCTGCTCTTTACACGCATCCTTCATTTGAGAGTGAAATTCGTTAATTCCGCAGTAAAACTGGTGGTGCATTGTGGATCAATGCTTAACAAAGGCGTCTCAGAATAGAATGTTAATGAAAGTGAGTAGTAGAAAAGTGGGGGTTCTGGATCACGAGGCGCTGAGGTGCTTGAGGTCCCCGCCTCCCCGAACGAGTTCTCTCCGTCCCCTCCGCCCCTTCCCGTGGTTCTCCCCATCCACCCCTTCCGGCGTTTCCCTCTTCGTCCTTCTTCATCCGTGACACTTTACACCCCCCTCCCCTTTCCCTTCTATTTTCTCTTAGCGGGATATTGCATAAACAATCAAAATAGAAAAACAAAGCATAAATAATTTTAGGCTAATAATTAGCATAATAATTTTTTTCCCTTTAGGCTACAATACTGAAATATTGCTTTTCATTTATATAGATATGATTAAAATATGGGAAGATAGATTTCGTAAATAAACCATATTGAAAAACGCGTTTTTTTTCTTTGTGAATCTGATTATAATAGTGATGTCATATGACTAGTGACATCAGTAATTTTTCTACCAATCAGTTGCTTCCAAAGTTACGTCATGAAAATGAACTAATCAGCTTACTGTTGCCACCTTGTAATACTCATTTTTTTTTCTTTCTGTGTATCATTTCTTCTCAAGCTCTGAGTTGGTAGAATACTTTGCTTCTCGATAAAGAATTATCACGTTCCAAACCTACCACAAAATTTCAAGATATTTTCTTTCGTGATTAGTGAATTGAAATTTATTTAGTTAACCATGAAACATGCTACACCTCTCTCCTTCTCCCATCCTCGAGCCAAAAGAGTGTGTTTTGATAAAGACAGCGGGAAAGCTTCTTCGTTTAAACCAGATGCTGTTCCTGAGAATCATTTCCATTTAGGAAGTCACAACTACGCCGTTGTTTCTGATTTTGCAGACGTTGCTCGAATTCACTTGCGCCGATACAAGCTCGATGCCACTGGATCTCTTTTACCTACCAAAGATGGAATCACTGTAACACCTTCCGTATGGTTAGCCCTCGTAAGAGAATTTACTGCAATCGATCAAGCCTTTGAGGATGGAAAAGTATTTGTTATCAAGTTGAGTTGAGTTAATATTAACGTCGCACTGTTCAGCTACACGAGGGCTTTTGGCGACGGACCACGTAATTTTGAACCATGGTCAAGTGACGTGGACACCTGAGCTGGCACGCCCCTCTCCTAACTACCACACCACACCAACGGGAGGACGTTTCAGCTCTCGACAGATTTAACGTGCATCGCTGCCCTACACGGCGGGTCTTTAGTGGTACTGGGATCGAACTCATGACATGCCTGCCATGGTTGGATACCTTAACCACTGGGCTACCGCAGCTCTATTTGTTATCAAGGACTGTCTCTTACTTTCCCGAACTGTTATCGAGAATGTCACTTATATCATATGGCAACGTTATTTCCAACGAAAGGACTTTACTCGTAAATTTTTGACTCCAGTTTTCATGCTAAAAGAAACGGAATGGAATGTATTAAAAGATATCCATAAGCAGATCACGTCGAAAACTGTTTCAATCATGTTCGTGCGTGTTTTTCTGAAACTTCTGAGGAAAGAAGTGGCTAAACACATTCCTTTTCCAAAATCTGACTGCGTCGATTGTATCGACGCAGAAATGGTTCTCACTACATCAATGGTCGAACTCTTATGTAACCATATCGAAGAAAATATTTCATCATTGTTCGTATGCTTCGGATGTTTGGAAGGATACGAAAATCAACTAGGTCATGAATGTATGACATATTCAAACAGACAGAGAATTTCCGAATATGGTGATTTAGCCATATTAAACATGGACTGGAATAAACTGGTTGCAGATTTTGTCAATCGAAACATCCAAATGGTAAATTACATGAATGAGATGTTTCTCAATAAGTTGAATATGAATGTGTTGATAGAAAATGCTAAACAATGTATGTTGCTACAGATTCTTTATTATTACTGTAAATAAAAAGTATTATTTTTCTTCTTCAAAGTGTATTCTTATTTTTTTATTTTAAGAAAAAAGTGGTAAAGTACACACACAGAGAGATAGGCACACAATTCGTATAAATGTATTTTTCTCATTACATTTAAAACCTAAGATTGTAAAAATGATAAAAAATATGCTCAAAATGTATTCATTTCTAAGGGTTTTTTCTTCAAGGCTAACATGAATTTTCATATTGATTCAAAACATTGTTTCGAGTATGCCTTTTGCTTATATGTTTCGCTCGTAAAGATGTTGAATTTAATACTCTGAAAAGTTGAAAAAAAAAACTGATTGAAAATAAAATAATCACCTTTTACAATTAAGAGAGAAATAAAATAAATGATTATAAAAATAGCATATTGAATAAATCAACAGTTTCAAAAAAAAATTGAGTTCGTGTAAAGTTTAATAAATATAATATATTTATTGACATGTGTCAGTGTTCTTTCCAAGTATGCTTAGGTAATGCCATTGAAAAATAAGATAAACCGAAGTTATTGTATTAGCTTATTTAGAAATATATTTCTTTTTCTCGGCACATCTCCCCCCTCCAACCCAAAATATTGCAAACAAATACGGAGAAATAATTTGTAATCACTGCATTTAAAAAAATGTAAAAAAAAAAAAAAAAAAAGATGGGAAGTATTCGAAACTTTTTTTCATCAAAACAAAGCTACAGAAAGGTAATTGATGCATTTATGAGATAGAAAGAAGTTTTACTTGTAGACATTACTAGATTCTAAGGTAAGAACACATAAAAACTCTAAGGATTGAGGAACCAGAAAGCCGAAACCATTGAATTTTAAATTTTAAAAGATATTTATTTTTATCGGCCCATTTAAAGGAAAAATACAAAGAGAGGCCGAAAAAACATTTATAAATACTGTGTTCCCCGAATACCTTTGAAAATATAAATAAGGTAACTGAAATTTTTAAATCAAATCAAATGTGGGGAGAGGTAATCATTCCTTTTAAAAAGAGATTGTAAAGTAATATACACATCAATGGGCTTTTTAGAAAAGAGTACTGTGGTGGGTCTAACCGTTGAAGTGTGAGAAAGTTGAAACTATCCTATTAAGTCAAAAGATGTTTTCCAATCTAACAAAAAAACCGGTGGTTAGAAAAAATTCTCACGTAAAAACATTTTGAAAGAATCTTCGAGAGCAAATAAAAAGTAATTGGAACTCTCACTATGACATAGATGTAAAGAATAAGAATTTTATCTCCATAGGGTAGCAATCAACCCATTCATAGGTATGTATGAAAAAAAAAACTCGTGTGTAAGAATTTCAAGATTGTAACAGTTGTAAGTCTAACTATTGAAGAATAAATTGCGAAATTATCCTATTAGCTTGTAAAAAAACAATTTGTCTGAGTATCTCTTTCAAAAAGCACAAACAGATGTTGCGAAAAGTTCACACAAAACATACCCTTAAAGCAGACTTTGTGTGTGTGGGAATATATCAGTACAAAATAAAAGAAACTTAACAACTGGAAAATGGAAGAATTTGGTTTACCTACAGGGAGGTAGTAAAATCGCATTCTTTAAGTTGAGTGGAGAAAAGTGTGGCTGTTGTGAGTAAGTTTGAAGTAATTGGAATTTTACAGCTTTTGAAGGTGGGAAAAATCAGTTTACCTGCAGGGAAGGGGGTTGTAAAACCCCATTCATACGGTTGAGGGGTGATGTCAAATACTTTTAGAGTTAAAAAGAAAATAAGCCCCGCCCTTTCTTTCGCTATTCGTTAAAAAAAAATACTTTCTAATTATTTTTCACTGTATTCCTACGCATAACGATTGATTCCGTATATAAGCAGATGAGGCAGTATATAAGCAGTTCTCATTAAATCGCCATCACAACGTAAGGGGCGGCATTGCTTGTGAATAGTACAATTTTAACATGAAATAAATATAACATAGAGTAATATAAATACATTAAGCACTTAAATACAAATTATTTACACTATTTACACAAAATTCGTAACACTGCCCCCTCCTCAAACACTGCACGTCCCGGGCAGTACAATCCCTTGAGTAAGAGGTATCTACACTGGTGTGCAAAAATTAAGGACGAAGTCGAAAAATTAGCATATCAGCTTGTGACAAATCTATACGGAACTTTATCACTAACCTTCTGAGTCGTCCTTTTTAGGGAAATTTAATTCCCTACCTATTTCCAATCAACTCCAAAAAGCGGACAGGATTCCTTGTTATGCAGATTAGATAAAGTATTTAAGTCAAACGGAATAGTAAAGTTAGAGCAGTAGGAGATAGAGATTGTAGCAGAAAGTTATAGTGAAGTTAAATTGAAGATTTCTTGTTGGAAGATTTAATCTCAGATAAAAGCTGAGCTGAGCTGAGCTGAATTGCAGTGTGGTAAATATTAGTCTTATTATTGCGAATGAAATTAAAATTAAATGTTCAATAAGAACATAGAATATAATTCTGGGATCTCTTATCGTGGTAATCTCTGAGTGATCGTTATTTAATTGTTAATTAATTGGATCATTAATTAAGTTAATTTAAAGGATATTACCTTTAAAACCTCATAATACTAGTTAGATATATTTGTTAAAAAGTCTTTGATTCTATTTGGATAAGATAACCAAATAAAGAAAGTTGTTTATAAAAATGGCTACTGGTTCTTACATGACTCCTATTTATTCTCGTTCTCAAAGTGAGGTCCAAGGAGACCTTCACAAGCTGAACGAAGAGGCAGAGCGGACAGAAAGACCAATCAAGAGATTAAGTAAGGTGATGTACGGTAGCACATGCGCAGATATGCAGGTAGACGTAATGGGGGAGTGTCTGAGTAGTATAAAGCATGTTGTCGGTGTAAGATCAGTATTTCTGGCAAAGAGATTGCACGCCGTATAGCAGTTAAAATCACACCAAGTTGCTGCCTCAGAGAGAAATGGCGAATAATCAATCTGTTAGACGACATCTGGATGCTTTTACCCGAGGTCGAATCATTGGGAAGTTGGATGAAGGCCGCAGTGTGACAAGTGTGGCTGCAGAGTTCGAATTGCTCACAGCATCGTTTCACGACTTTGGAGACAATTTCAAACTACAGGAACAGCTATCCGGGGTTCAGTAGTGGTCGTCCACGAGGAACCACACCCGCAGATGACCGGTACATTGTCTTACAGGCCAGAAGAAACAGGCGGCAGACAGCGGGAGAAATCGTTAGACACACGACACAGGCGACTGGACGACCGATATCGCGTTTTACCGTGGCCAGAAGAGTGCACGGTGGTGGTCTGTTTGAACGACGCCCTGTACGGTGTGTACCTTTAACACCTGCCCATCGGAGAAGGCGTTCTCTGTGCTGCCAGGAACACCGGAATTGGAGAGACAATGAATGGGGACGAGTACTCTTTACAGATGAGAGCAGATTCAGTTTGAGTAGCGATTCTCATCGCATACTCATCTGGAGAGAGCGGGGAAGCCGCAATCATCCATCGAACATCATTGAAAGGGACAGGTATGAAGGTCGCGGTGTTCTCGTTTGGTGAGGCATCATGCTTGGTAGTCGTACAGACCTTCACATCTTCGACGCAGGTTCAATCAACGGGACCCGTTATTGTAACGAGATTCTTCTTCCATATGTGCATCTTTTTAGAGGCGCTATGGGTCTGCAGTTCCTTTTCGTGGACGACAATGCACCATGTCATCGCACAGTAGCTGCCGAATAGCTCTTAGAGAGTGAGGATATTGAACGTATGGATTGGCCGGCACGATCTCCGGATCTCAATCCCATCGAGCATGTATGGGATTTTCTAGGCAGACGCTTGGCAGCTCGTACCTTACCACCAGTAACGATTCGGGAGCTTCGATTGGCGCTGCAAGACGAATGGGCAGCAATGCCTCAACAACTCATTCTCAGCATGGGCAGACGCTGTGAAACCTGCCTAGCAGTCAGGGGAGATCATATCCCCTACTAAAGACCGGATGTTTCTTGCTGGACACCCATCACAGGGATGTTTCGGCCTTCAGTCGCATTGCGCTCCATGCTACTTTTTCAATCAAGCTTCTTTTTATCCCTCTGATTCTCTTTTAGTAAGTGTTGCTTATATTACACATGTCCTTACGTATTGGGGATCTTACGGTATTAAATGTGTTGATTTGGAAAGCTTTTGTACAAAGATATATTGAAAAAACCTTCTCGTCCTTAATTTTTCACACCAGTGTATTTACAGGCAAACTACTCACATAATAATCACTTATAAAGTTACAAATGTATTCCACAGCATATACAATACAAAAAAATTTAAAAGCACACGAAGAGATGTAAACATAAATTCCAATATTAAAATAAAACTAAGGAATTAGAAAAGAAAGAAATGATTTACATTATTTACAACATAATAACATGAACAAATACAAACTTAAATTACAACACTAAAATAAACCTTTGGAATTATATAGAAAAGATAAATAATTTATAATTACAAAATAATTAATGACCATGGTCTGAACTTAAGGATCTTATTAATCTTAGCCAAGATAAGGGGCTAGCCTATAGTAATGTATTACCTTCGGTTTTGAGTGTGGTGATTTCTGTATCCGCAGCACAACGTCATTCAGTCTTTTTAGGACTGTGTAAGGACCTTTCCAGTTCGTCTGCAGCTTCGGAGAGAGTCCTTTGCGACGTTTCGTATTCCATAACCACACTTTGTCGCCTTCGTGGAAGTCGTGTCCGGTTGCTCTTGCGTCGTATCGGGTCTTCATCTTCTCGGAAGCCATGCCGATTATTTCCCTAGGCAGATGATGCATTTCCTCCATCTGTGCCTGAAGTTTCTCGATATACTCCTCAGTCGCCAAGGGTGCATCTGGTGGCCGGCTGAACAGAAGATCTGCATGCAGACGAAATTCACGTCCAAATAGCATCTGGGATTTGGTATAGCCGGTGGTCTCGTGAACGGCACTCTTATAGGCAAGCAGGAAAAAGTTCAATTTCTTGTCCCAGTCCTGTTGATTACTGGATACCAGGAGAGAGAGCTGTTCAGGATGGTTCGATTGAACCTCTCTACCATGCCGTCAGACTGAGGATGCAAAGCTGTTGTCCTGGTTTTGTCGATGGCGAGTATTTCGCACAGTCTCTTGCAAACTCCAGGATCGAAGTTTCTCCCTTGATCGGAGTGCAGTTGTAGAGGGACCCCGAATCGTGAGATCCAGTGTTGAACTAAAACCTCTGCAACAG
Organism: Trichonephila clavipes; assembly: GCA_019973935.1. NCBI lineage: Eukaryota > Metazoa > Arthropoda > Arachnida > Araneae > Nephilidae > Trichonephila > Trichonephila clavipes. Next base: position 3,644 of record BMAU01020033.1, on the reverse strand, counting down.
TTGAGGCCTCTAGGTCGGGAATAGGATAGGCTTCAGGCCACTTGGTGAAGTAATCCATGACAACCAGGATGTTATTGTTGCCATCTGACGATCTCGGAAGTGGACCTAGAATGTCAAAAGCTATTCGTTCGAAAGGCGCTCCCACATTATACAGCTGCAGTCTTCCTCTAGTGCGTTTCCTGGTACCTTTGCGTGCAGTACAGGGATCACATGTGCGACAACACTTTTCGACGTCACTCCGCACATTGTTCCAGTAGAAGCGCTCACGAACTTTTTGTAAGGTCTTCATAACACCAAAATGACCTCCAGTTGGACTGCCTTGCAGTTCCTTAAGAACTGTTGAAATTCTTGTCTTTGGGAGTATTAATTGCCACCTGAATGTTTTTCCGTCGTCCGACTCCCATTTTCGATATAAAACACCATTTCTCAGATGGAGAGAGTCCCAAAGAGACCAGTAACGCTTAGATGTAGGATGGAAAGGGGCGATGTCTTGCCAGCTGGGCTTTTCGTCAGACGACTCTTTGAATTGTATGATTGGTTTTATTTCAGCATCAGCCAGTTGATCTTTTCGGACCATCTCATCACTCCACGGGTCCAATGTCGATGTTGATGGCGTTGTAACTTGGCGGACTATTGGACCTATTACGCCAAATTTCTTTTCGATTCTCGAGCAGTATTTGCAGCTCTCAGGACACGGTCTTCTCGAAAGGGCGTCTGCATTTCCATGTGCTGATCCTTTTCTCTGGCGAATTTCTACGTCATACTCCTGTAGTCTCTGTATCCACCTCGCTATTTGGCTTTCTAAATTTTTAAAATTCAGCAGCCAGGTCAATGAGGCATGATCTGTTCGCAGTAGGGACCTTCGAACGTAGAGGTAAGGATGAAAGTGCTCCACAGATTTTACGATAGCTATTAGTTCCTTCCTGGTCACACAATAATTTCTTTCTGGTTTGGACAGACACTTGCTAAAATAGGCGATGATACGCTCCTGACCATCTATCTCTTGAGACAATACAGTCCCAATGTTCTCATGACTTGCATCCGTATCCAGAATAAATTGTTTCCCAATTTCAGGATATGCCAGGATTGGAGCAGATGTTAGTGCGTCCTTAAGCTTGTTAAAGGCGTTGTTACAATCAACCGTCCAAATGAAATTCTGTTTTGCCTCTGTCTGGCAATCGTTGAGAAATGTTTCACGAATTTCCGGTAATACGGGCATAAGCCGAAGAAACTCCGGAGCTGGTGAACATCCGTCGGACAGTTCCAGTCTTTCACAGCCGACATCTTATCCGGGTCTGTTCGTACACCTTCTGCCGAAATGATGTGTCCGAGATAGGTCACTTCACGCCGGAATAGATGGCACTTGGATGGACTTAATTTCAGGTCAGCTTCTTTCAGCTTTTGTAGCACACGTCTGATATTTTTCAGATGTTTTTCGAAGGAGCGCCCCACGATGATAATGTCATCGAGATTAACTAGGCAGGCCTCGTACGAAAGTTCTCCGAGGACTGTTTCCATAAGGCGCTCGAAAGTTGCAGGTGCATTGCACAAGCCAAAAGGCATAACCTTAAATTGCCACAGTCCTTGCCCCGAGGTGAAGGCAGTTTTCTCTTTATCGTCAGGGTGGAGTTCTACCTGCCAATACCCGCTTTTGAGATCTAGGGTAGAAAACCAGGTATTGCCGGCAAGTGTGTCCAGCGTGTCATCTATCCTTGGCAGAGGATAGCTGTCCTTCTTGGTGACGTCATTCAACCGACGATAGTCCACACAGAATCTGGTTGAACCATCTTTCTTCCTGACCGAGACGATGGGAGATGCCCAAGGACTTGACGATGGCTCCATAACATCATTATTTTTCATGTCCTTAATGAGTTTTTGGACTTCCTCCTTTTTAGCGAAAGGTAGTCGTAGGGGGTGCTCCTTAATAGGAGGATGCTCTCCCGTATCAATTCGGTGTTTCGTTAGTCTTGTTCTTCCAAAGTCCTCAGATGTTCTTGAAAAGAGGCTCTGGAATTCTGTAATCAACCCTCCTGCAGTACATCTTTGTTTCTCTTCCAAGTCCTGGTTTTGTAGTAAATCCTTGACTAGATTCTCTGAAGAAAGGTCTTGGGTATTGCACTTCCGGTCTACACAAGTGACAGGAGCACAAGCTGCTGTTACCTCTCCTTCCTGGATAGTTCTCGTCCTATCACTGATGTTAGCAATTCTCATTGGGATGACTGAATTCGAGAGGTCTACTACCGACGAGGCTATCAGTACTCCTGCATTTAAACTGCCTGGGCCAGGATAATCAATCACGCTGAATCGGAATTTCCTATTTTCCGCTACTAAACCGGGTATTATGCATTCAGTTCTTGGTGATAAGAAGATGTTGGTTTTTGCAATAATTTTCTGGTCGGATTCAAATTGAGTTTGTAAGCCAAAAAGAGTGATGTCTTCAAATTTTGAATGCATATTGCTATTTTCAAAGTCCAATTTAAAGTTATTGTTCTTTAGAAAATCCAGTCCAAGAATACAGGGGTCGGTGATATCTGCTATATATGCCGTATGGTGATAGTCAATGTTTCCAAACCTTAGAGTGACGTTAGCTTTCCCATGAACATGAATCTTGTCACCCGTCACTGTTTGCAAGGAAATGCAGGGCGGCGTCCAGATAATACTAACTTGTGAGTTTTGAGCCAAATCTTTTCTAATTATAGACACGTTGGCTCCAGTATGAACAACTATGCATCACGAGATGTTATTAATTTGTCCTATTACGTGAAGTCCCTTGTCGCCACCATTTACTGCCGTAATCTGAAGAATTTGGTAATAGGGCCTTTCATTATCTGGCAACCTCCGCCCCGCGATATGGCCATATATTAGTTTTCCTGCTTGGAAGAAGAGACGGTGTTCTCATCCTTCCTTGATCGGGGAAAGTTTCTTCTCAGGTGTCCAGTTACACCTCATTTCCAGCACTTGAAGTTGCGTTTCTCTTGGTTCTGACGTTGATCCTTAAAAGCTTGGGATTCATCTCTTTATTTCTCAATGTCACTTTTCCATGGAGATTCACAGGGAGCATCTAAAATCACTCTAGTTCCTCGGACGGATTGGCGGTCTCGACGACTAGCTTGAGTGGCGGCCTCCAATTTCAGGACATATAACAGGGCAGATTTAAGATCTTGCACATCTGCCATTCTCACAGCCTTCTGGATTTCCCCATCTTTTAGGCTGTCCACGAAATACTGTAAGAAGATTGTTTCTCACACAGTTGATGGGTGGTCGGAGAAAGCCAAGTTGGCGAGCCTTTCTACTTCGGAGCCATACTCCTGCAAGCTTTCTCCGGTTTTCTCTGGAGTCTTGTTTTCATCTGCAGACGTGCGTAGTCCTTGGAGTATTTTTGGCTGAACCGAAGATCCAGAGCATTATACAGGGAGTTCAAATTCAGTCGCTCTGTGTCGGGAAGAGTCTGCAGTATTTCGGCGGCTTCTTCTCTAAGAGATGCTGCTAGCTGACAAGCTTTGACTCCTTCAGTCCATCCATTGGCTTCCGAAATTATTGAAAATTGTGTTTTGTATACTTCCCAGTTCGTTTTCCGTCATATATAGGTCGAGTTTCACTGACACTGTTGAAGCAGTCACAGGCACCGGAGAGGTTGACACAGG